>OY757022.1:124282265-125607265 GCA_963580285.1 Lucinisca nassula | reverse complement strand
CTTTTTTTTTTTTTTTTTTTTTTTTGTATAGTTATCAATAATTATGTCTTTGCTACTAACGATTTTGGCCAGTCATAATATCACAGGCTTAAAGATATAGTTTAAAATCAAACTAAAATTTCTAATTGATTTTGATTAAAATCTTTTAAATGTTCCTGGAAGCAAGCATTACTGAATACAAACCCAAAACAATAAATTGTCAATTTGAACTGGACATTGTATTAACCTTGTCTGATTGTCCTACCCAATATTTTTTGCTGGCAAAATTGTCCTAGGCCGAATTGTCCTAGGTCAAATCGTCCCGGCCACATCGTCCTAGATTCGTAGTTGGGTGAGGGGGGGGGGGGGGGGTATAAGGTATTATATTGCTAGAACCGGAGCAATGCACATGCCAAGACAAGGCACACGAACTTTGAACGTTTCCTAAAGGTCACAACTTGTGCTTTAAACTATGTAGGACTAATTATTAATATCGGAAAACCTAATCTGAGACGGAAATTAACTAGTGCTACGACCATACAACTACCATTTTCCCCCGGGAAAGTGTGTGTCTTATCATATGCGTTGTACCCATTTCCTTGCCCGTGCGCGTTGTATTGAAAATGGAACTAGGATTTCTCACTGTGGGCCTTCCAATTTCCTATTTTCCTTAATCGTATTTGCAACAGTCCGATTTATCATGTGTATGTCTACAACCAACAAAAAAGTGCATGCCATCTTCCCAGAAGAGCGTTTCATGTAAAATAATGAGATTCCGTGGTTGAGTAGCTCCACTGTGTCCGGTTCTCCGTTTGACTGGCTGTAACTGTCGAATTCGGACCATCGAAGATACATTTGTGAATAATATGTGTCTTCCGTGAAGCTAATGTGAGCAGCCGTATTGATTCGTTACCATAGCACGAGATCTAGAACAACAACAAACCTGCACATGTGATGCCGATTCCGCCATTTTCTTCCTTATCCTGAGCGGAAAATTTTCCTTATCATGTGTGTTTGTTCCTTACCCTGCGCGCTTGCCTTTACCAGTGTGATTATTATGAGTCAGAGCATGACAAAATCTAAAAGAAGGCTTGAGCGACCAGCAAAGACTCAGATCAGCCTGCGCATTCGTCTTCGCTGCTCGCATGTACCTATTATAGGCTATTTTCTATGCAGAGACACATAGCAAAAGGCCTTGTCATAGTGGATGCGTGCGCAGTTTGATTTGAGTCTTATTGTAGGTTTTGTCATGCACCGGCTCATTTAATTAATTAATTAAAAAAATAAATTTGCTCCAACAGATCTCGAGAAACGGAAAGTTTTGGTAAAATAAACGGTCATATGCGGTATTTTAAGTCATATACGCGCATATGACTCATATGCGGTATTTTACTGGCATTTTTGTTTCTCGGCGAAATATAGAAAGTTTTTGTATACAGTACGGCTCAGGTATAAGAACCAAAAAACTCTTTATTCCGAATCTCGGCGTTTCGAGTACTTTCAAAAACACTCGGAATTGTTCCGAGTATATGTATATATTCGGCGGACACTCCTCGAAAACACTCGCAAGGTCCGCGGTACGCGAAATTTCGCGAAATTATTCCGAGTCGTAATATCGTACCTGGAGGCAATATTTTCTCGCGAAGTTACGCGGAAATACTCGGAGGAATTTGACGAAATACCTGGGCATTGTTTTTTGTTTATTTAGTGTTCTTTTACCATCATATATATTTATATATAATTATAAGATAATAATTATCACTGATAGTTATTATAATGTAAACAATGTCAAAAGTCAACAAAGAGGTAATCATTAATTACCAGGGTGTGAAACTGCGAAGTGATTTCAAACAAAGGAATCAGTTGGGCATGACGAGTACATACAACTCTTTCAAGTCCGTAATTGAAAGCATGTTGAACATCATAAAATTACAGGAAAATCGGTCATTTTGAACTCAAAATTTCTCCATGTAATTTTGATATTTTCAAAAAAAGAAAATTATTTTGATATAATATAATCATTTGTCTTTCATTCTTTAATAATTTAAATGTGAAATATTATCGGACTATTGAGAAACAAATAATCAAAGGTGATAACTGTCAGCGAAATTTTGACGGGTTTCGGCCGCCATTATTGGCTTCTTTTAAACTGCAAAATCGGTCATTTTGAACTCAAAATTTCTCCATGTAATTTTAAGATTTTCAAAAAAAGAAAATTATTTTGATATAATATAATCATTTGTCTTTCATTCTTTAATAATTTTAATGTGAAGTATTATCGGACAAATGAGAAACAAATAATCAAAGGTGATAACTGTCAGCGAAATTTTGACTGGTTTCGGCCGCCATTATTGGCTTCTTTTAAACTGCAAAATCGGTCATTTTGAACTCAAAATTTCTCCATGTAATTTTAAGATTTTCAAAAAAAGAAAATTATTTTGATATAATATAATCATTTGTCTTCCATTCTTTAATAATTCTAATGTAAAGTATAATCGGACAAATGAGAAACAAATAATCAAAGGTGATAACTGTCAGCGAAATTTCAAGGGATTTCGGCCGCCATTATTGGCGTCTTTTAAACTGCAAAATCGGTCATTTTGAACTCAAAATTTCTCCATGTAATTTTGATATTTTCAAAAAAAGAAAATTATTTTGATATAATATAATCATTTGTCTTTCATTCTTTAATAATTTAAATGTGAAATATTATCGGACTATTGAGAAACAAATAATCAAAGGTGATAACTGTCAGCGAAATTTTGACGGGTTTCGGCCGCCAGTATTGGCTTCTATTAAACTGCAAAATCGGTCATTTTGAACTCAAAATTTCTCCATGTAATTTTAAGATTTTCAAAGAAAGAAAAATATTTTGATATAATATAATCATTTGTCTTCCATTCTTTAATAATTTTAATGTGAAGTATAATCGGAAAAATGAGAAACAAATAATCAAAGGTGATAACTGTCAGCGAAACTTTAAGGGATTTCGGCCGCCATTATTGGCTTTTAAACTGCAAAATCGGTCATTTTGAACTCAAAATTTCTCCATGTAATATTTATATTTTCAAAAAAAGAAAATTATTTTGATATAGTATAATCATTTGTCTTTCATTCTTTAATAATTTTAATGTGAAGTATTATCGGACAAGTGAGAAACAAATAATCAAAGTGATAACTGTCAGCGAAATTTTGACGGGTTTCGGCCGCCATTATTGACCTCTGATACGTCGCACCGGCGACACATGTTTAATTAAATTAATCACCACTCGCAAATACTCGCAAACACTCCAAATATCACAGGTAAGCTCAGGTCCGCGGAATTTCCTCGGAATATCGAGCGCATAACTTGGAGTAAAATATTTTCACTCGGAGTTGTTTACTCCAAACCATTCGGCGGAAAAACGCGGATTTAAAAAGTTGTCCGCGGAATGAAAAAGAAAAACGGTTCAAATACCTGAGCCGTACTGTATATTGATATATACATTATATATATTTCCCGCGGTACGGTCTACGGCCATACCATAATTATAAAAGTTATATAAGCATTTCATATGCGTCAGTTTGGTTCATATGCGGTCGTGTTAGATTATTGTTTCTTTATATTTAATGCAGAATTATGTTGTTTAAAAAGTAGGCAGTGGCTAGCCGTCCGGTACCGGACGACCAGCCTACGGGTCTGCCCGTCCGGTACCGGACGACCAGCCAACGAATAATATAAAAATATAAATTATAACATTGACATGATCATCATCATAATAATAATAACTATCACAGTGCCCGGACAAGGCTTTGAGTACAGCAATATATTGCATCAGGGTCAATTACAATAATTAAATATGTCCCTAACTGAAATTTAGTGAAAAAATGGCGACAAACAGGTGATAAGAATACAGTTAGAGTAAATTAGAAATATTTTAATTACACCATAAAGTGGGTAATATTACATGTATTTCGAATGCATACCCTATATAAAATGATAGACTTAAATTTACTACCGGACGGCTAGCCATTCCTATGTGGGTTGGCTAGCCGTCCGGTACCGGACGAGCAGACTCGTTGGCTGGTCGTCCGGTACCGGACGGGCAGACCCGTAGGCTGGTCGTCCGGTACCGGACGGCTAGCCACTGCCTTTACAAAAAGCTTGGGCCTACTAGTTTGGAAAGTGAAACGACAAAATTGTTCATGAGTATGTTGTTTTTGTGTGCCAGTAAATATTAAGTAGATGGTGACAGGACATCTGGGCCCCGAACAAACTCAGGCCCCTGACAAACTTGGTCCCTAGCAAACTCGGCTCGGCTCTACAAACACGGCCCCTGACAAACTCGGCCCCTAAAATTAGAATATGTATATATTAGTGTTGACTTATTATCAAACTGTTACACATATTTTGAATGTACATATGCCTAATTACCTTTTGAACTCATTTTGATGAAATTATGAATAACCCATCTCACATGAGTTAAATGAACCTAATGCCGTTGATTGAACCAGTGTATGACACGCTGCTGTGGGTCCACTGTCACTCACCTTCTGATGTAATTAATAAACTAATTGATTGATTGGCGTGTAATTGAATCTCTGCCACTTAAAAGAGACTAATAGTATGTTCTGATTCTGTTGCACACATACAAAAATTTAACCATTTTGTTTTTATTAGCTCACCGTCACGTAGTGACAAGGTGAGCTTTTTGGATCACTGTCTGTCCGTCATGCGTGTGTCGGCCATGCATAAGCAATTTCTTCAAATGACATCTCCTCATAAACCACAAATCGGATTTTGACCAAACTTCACAGGAATGATCCTTAGGTGTTTCCCTTTCAAAGTTGTTCAAATGGATCCGATCCGTTGCACATATAGGTCACAGGAGCCAAAAATATATTTTTTTCACGGAAAACTTAAAAAATCTTCTTCTCTTAAATGGCAAGGCCCAGGTCTTTGATATTTGGTATGAAACTTCATCTAGTGGACCCCTACCAAGATTGTTCAAATTATAGTGCTGGGGCCAAAAATGCCCCCCGCTCGGGGCCCTTTGGTTTTACATGGCTTATATAGGAAAAAAATCTTTAAAAATCTTCTTCTCTGAAACCGCAAGGCCCAGGTCTTTGATATTTGGTATGAAGCTTCATGTTGTGGACCCCTACCAAGATTGTTCAAATTATAGTGCCGGGGCCAAAAATGCCCCCGCTCTGGGGCCCTTTCGTTTTACATGGGCTTATATAGGGAAATTCTTTAAAAATCTTCTTCTCTGAAACCGCAAGGCCCAGGTATGAAGCTTCATCTAGTGGATCCCTACCAAGATTGTTCAAATTATAGTGCTGGGGCCAAAAATGCCCCCGCCCCGGGGCCCTTTGGTTTTACATTGGCTTATATAGGGAAAATCTTCTCTGAAACTGGTTGGTTGGTTGATTTGAGGTTTTGCGTCCTGTCAACTGCTAGGCCAAGGTCTTTGCTATTTGGTATGAAGCTTTGTCTAGTGGACCCCTACCAAGATTGTTCAAATTATAGTGCTGGGGCCAAAAATGCCCCCGCCCCAGGGCACTTTGGTTTTACAAAAGCTTATTTAGGGAAAATCTTTAAAAATCTTCTTCTCTGAAACAGCAAGGCCCAGGTCTTTGATATTTGGTATGAAGCTTCATCTTTTGGACCTCTACCAAGATTGTTCAAACTATAGCCCTGGGGCCAAAAATGCCTTCGCTCCGGGGCGCTTTGGTTTTACATAGACTTATATAGGGAAAATCTTGAAAAATCATCTCTCTGAAACCACATGGCCTAGGTCTTTGTTATTTGGTATGAAGCTTCAGCTAGTGGACCTCCACCAAGATTATTCAAATGATAGCTCTGAGACCAAAAATGCCCCGGCCTCGTGGCCCTTTGGTTTTACATAGACTTATATAGGGAAAATCTTTAAAAATCTTATTCTATGAAACCACAAGGCCTAGGTCTTTGATATTTCGTGTGAAATTTCATTCAGTGGACCTCTATCAAGATTATTCAAATAATAGCCCTGGGACCAAAAATCCCCCCCGCCCCGAGACCTTTTGGTTTTACATAGACTTGTATAGGGAAATCTTTAAAAATCTTCTTCTCTGAAACTGAAAGGCCCATGTATTTGATATTTGGTATGTAGCTTCATCTAGTGGACCTCTACCAAGATTGTTCAAATTATAGCACTGAGGCCACAAATGGCCCCGCCCCGGGCCCTTTGGTTTTACATAGAATTATATAGAGATAATCTTTGAAAATCTTCTTCTCTGAAACAGCAAGGCCCAGGTCTTTGATATTTGGTGTGAAGCTTCATCTAGTGGACCCCCGCCCCGAGGCCATTTGGTTTTACATAAGTTTATGTAGGGAATATCTTTAAAAAAATCTTCTTCTCTGAAACTGCAAGGCCCAGTTCTTTAATGTTTGGTGTGTAGCTTCATCTTGTGGGCCCCTACCAAGATTGTTCAAATTATAGTGCTGGGGCCAAAAATGGCCCCCCCCCTCCAGGGCCCTTTGGATTAAAATGGGCTTATATAGGGAAAATCTTTAAAAATCTTCTTCTCTGAAACCGCAAGGCCCAGGTATGAGGCTTCATCTAGTGGACCCCTACCAAGATTGTTCAAATTATAGTGCTAGGGCCAAAAAAGCCCCCGCCCCGGGGCCCTTTGGTTTTACATGGGCTTATATAGGGTAAATCTTTAAAAATCTTCTCTGAAACTGGTTGGTTCGTTGATTTGAGGTTTAGCGTCCTGTCAACTGCAAGGCCCAGGTCTTTGATATTTGATATGAAGCTTTGTCTAGTGGACCCCTACCAAGATTGTTCAAATTATAGTGCTGGGGCCAAAAATGCCCCCGCCCCAGGGCACTTTTGTTTTACATAAGCTTATTTAGGGAAAATCTTTAAAAATCTTCTTCTCTGAAACAGCAAGGCCCAGGTCTTTGATATTTGGTATGAAGCTTCATCTTTTGGACCTCTACCAAGATTGTTCAAATTATAGCCCTGGGGCCAAAAATGCTTCGCTCCAGGGCCCTTTGGTTTTACATAGACTTATATAGGGAAAATCTTTAAAAATCTTCTTCTGTGAAACCACAAGGCCTAGGTCTTTGATATTTTGTGTGAAATTTCATCTAGTGGACCTCTATCAAGATTATTCAAATTATAGCTCTGGGACCAAAAATACCCCTGCCCTGAGACCCTTTGGTTTTACATAGACTTATATAGGGAAATCTTTAAAAATCTTCTTCTCTGAAACTGCAAGGCCCATGTATTTGATATTTGGTATGGAGCTTCGTCTAGTGGACCTCTACCAAGATTGTTCAAATTATAGCCCTGACGCTACAAATGGCCCTGCCCCGGGCCCTTTGGTTTTACATAGAATTATATAGAGATAACCTTGGAAAATCTTCTTCTCTGAAACAGCAAGGCCTAGGTCTTTGATATTTGGTGTGAAGCTTCATCTAGTGGACCCCCCGCCCCGGGGCCATTTGGTTTTACATAAGTTTATGTAGGGAATATCTTTAAAAAATCTTCTTCTCTGAAACTGCAAGGCCCAGTTCTTTAATGTTTGGTGTGTAGCTTCATCTTGTGGACCCCTACCAAGATTGTTCAAATTATAGTGCTGGGGCCAAAAATGGCCCCGCTCTGGGGCCCTTTGGTTTTACATGGGCTTATGTAAGGAAAATCTTTAAAAATCTTCTTCTCTGAAACCACAAGGCTCAGGTGTGAAGCTTCATCTAGTGGACCCCTACCAAGATTGTTCAAATTATAGTGCTGGGGCCAAAAATGCCCCCACCCTGGGGCCCTTTGGTTTTACATGGGCTTATATAGGGAAAATCTTTAAAAATCTTCTCTGAAACTGGTTGGTTAGTTGATTTGAGGTTTAGCGTCCTGTCATCTGCAAGGCCCAGGTCTTTGCTATTTGGTATGAAGCTTTGTCTAGTGGACCCCTACCAAGATTGTTCAAATTATAGTGCTGGGGCCAAAAGTGCACCCGCCCCAGGGCCCTTTGGTTTTACATAAGCTTATTTAGGGAAAATCTTTAAAAATCTTCTTCTCTGAAACAGCAAGGCCCAGGTCTTTGATATTTGGTATGAAGTTTCATCTTTTGGACCTCTACCAAGATTGTTCAAATTATAGCCCTGGGGCCAAAAATGCCTTCGCTCCGGGGCCCTTTGGTTTTACATAGACTTATGTAGGGAAAATCTTGAAAAAAAACATCTCTCTGAAACCACAAGGCCTAGGTCTTTGTTATTTGGTATGAAGCTTCAGCTAGTGGACCTCTACCAAGATTGTTCAAATGATAGCCCTGAGACCAAAAATGCCCCGGCCTCGTGGCCCTTTGGTTTTACATAGACTTATATAGGGAAAATCTTTAAAATTCTTCTTCTATGAAACCACAAGGCCTAGGTCTTTGATATTTCGTGTGAAATTTCATCTAGTGGACCTCTATCAAGATTATTCAAATTATAGCTCTGGAACCAAAAATTTCCCCGCCCCCAGACCCTTTGGTTTTACATAGACTTATATAGGGAAATCTTTTAAAACCTTCTTCTCTGAAACTGCAAGGCCCATGTATTTGATATTTGGTATGGAGTTTCATCTAGTGGACCTCTACCAAGATTGTTCAAATTATAGCCCTGAGGCCACAAATGGCCCCGCCCCAGGCCCTTTGGTTTTACATAGAATTACATAGAGATAATCTTTGAAAATCTTCTTCTCTAAAACAGCAAGGCCCAGGTCTTTGATATTTGGTGTGAAGCTTCATCTAGTGGACCCCCGCCCCGGGGCCATTTGGTGTTACATAAGTTTATGTAGGGAACAGCTTTAAAAAAATCTTCTTCTCTGAAACTGCAAGGCCCGGTTCTTTAATGTTTGGTGTGTAGCTTCATCTAATGGACCTTTGCCAAGATGTTTCAAATTATAACCTTTGTTGATATTTGGTATGAAGCTTCACCTTTTTATACCTCCCTCAACATTATTCACATTATAACCCTGGGGTCAATTATGGCCCTCCTCGGGGCCCATTTGTTACTCTATGGATCAGGTGAGCGATCCAGGGCCATCATGGTCCTCTTGTTATCATTTTCAGGGTTTGACCATTCCACGGCCGTTAGCCTTTTTAGCTCACCAGAGCCGAAGGCTCCGGGGGAGCTTATAGGATGGACTTTGTCCGTCGTCGTCTGCATTGTCGTGGTCTTGCGTTAACACTTTCAAACGACATCTCCTCTGAAGCCACTGGGTAGATTGGGCCCAGATTTTATCTGCAGCATCCTTGGGCTGGGGGATTGTGTTTTTTATGAAAATCGGCTCATTAGTTTGGTTGCTATGGCAACTTAGGCTTTCCATAGACTAATAATGGAGAAAATTGAAAAATGGCGTTTTCTGCCAAGTCATTGCAGGTGTTTTGACAAAAATTTCATAGGAATGTTCCTTAGGCAATCTACTATATGCCATATGATTTTAGGCCTACTGCTCGTTTCTATTGGTTGCCATGGAAACCAAAATGCAAAAAATAGAAAAAAAATACTTAAAAAATCATTTCCTCAGAAGTCAAATGCTCTATTAGGCTGAGAGTTTTTGGAAATATTCACCATATTTGCCTTTACAGGTTTACTGTTTTTTTTTATAAAATTTGGCTCTTTAGTTTGGTTGCTATGGCAACATAGATTTTCCATAGACTTGTAATGGGGAAAATTGAAAAATGGCATTTGCTGCCAAGTTATTGCAAATATTTTGACAAAACTTTTATAGAAATGTTCCTTGAGTAAATGTCTCTCAGCCATATGCTTTAATGCCAACATGGGGGTCCCCCAGGTTAAACCGGGGCCATGCCCCACCCCCTCCACTTCATAAAAGGCCATATAACTCGGAAACCATCCAGATCCCCACCCTAAAACCATATATACTCTTGTTCCTTATGATAAGATGCATTCAGTGAGACCAACCTGGGGGTCCCCCGGTACGTGCCGGGGTCATGACCAACCCCCCCCCCCCCATTCCATAAAAGTCCCAATATCTTGGAAACCATACAGATCCCCACCCCTAAACCATATATATTCTTGTTCCATATGAAAATATACATTCACTGACACCAACTTGGGGGTCTCCCGGGGTGCACCTGGGCCTTGCCCCATCCCTGCTTTTTCACAAAAGGCAATATATCTCAGAAACCATTTAGATCCCCACCCCAAAACCATATATATTCTGGTTTCTTATGATGAGACGCATTCAATGGCACCAACCTAGGGGTCCCTCGGGTTGTGCCCGGGTCATGCCCCACCCCCTCCATTTCATAAAAGGCCCAATATCTTGGAAACCTTGCAGATCCCCACCCCTAAATCCTCTATATTCTTGTTCCTTATGAAGAGACTCATTAATTGACACCAATTTGGGGGTCTTCCTGGGTGTGCCGGGGCCTTGCCCCACCCCTCCACTCCACAAAACATCTATCTCAGAAACCATTCAGATCCCCGCCCCAAAACCTTATATATTCTTGTTTCTTATGATATGACGCATTCATTGACACTAACCTGGGGGTCCCCCAGGATGTGCCGGAGTCTTGCCTCACCCCTTCATTTCATTAAAGACCCAATAGCTTGGAAACCTTACAGATCCCCACCTCTAACCATATATATTGTTGTTCTTTATGATAAGACACATTCATTGACGTCAACCTGGAGGTCTCCCGGGTCAAGCCAGGGCCTTGCCCCACCCCGCCACTTCACAAAAGGCTATATATCTCAGAAACTGTTCAGAGCCCCACCCCTAAACCATATATAATTATCTTCTTTGTGATAAGACACATTCAAATAACACTAGCTTGGGAGTCATCTAGACTGCCTGGGTCATGCCATACTGCTTTACTTCATTAAAAGCCATATATCTCAGAAATCATTCAGATCCCCACCCATAAACTATAATATTCTTGTTCCTAATGATAAGACTCAACCAATCACACCAACCTGGGGGTCACTTTGTGAGAGAGCAATGTGCCCCGGCCTTCCACTTTAAAAGGCCATATATTTCAGAAACCATTCAAATCCGCACCCCATAATCATATATGTTCTTGTTCCTTATCAATAGCACACCCACTTGGGGGTCGCAGGGGCCATTCCTCTCCTCGCCACGTCATAGAAGGGCCTCATATATCAGAAACCATCCAGATTCCCACACATAAACCATATATATATATATTCTTGGTCCTTAAAGGGACAACAATCTTGGGCTTTCCTGGGATCAACAGGACATGCCCTAAACCCTCCACTGCTTAAGAGGCCTTATAACTCCGGTATACAGATCCCCACTGCTACACCATATATATTCTTATTCCTTATGATAAGACCCGTTTAGTGATACCAACCAGGGCTCCATTGGGTCCATGCCCTACACCCTCTACTTAATAAAAGGCCTAATGTTTTAGATACTTCAGATGGATGCTCATTTGGATATAGGGGTTCATTTGGGAGACTTTATAATTGGTAGATTAAAATTAAGATTAAATCATGTTAAAATACATGGCTGTCATTGGGCAGTGCCCACCTGAGCTCTGGTGAGCATAGTGGCCCATGGGCCTCTTGTTTTCTAATAATACCAATGATTTCAATTGTGTGACACCCCTGTCAACATTAAATAGGTCATTTTGGAGAAGTTGCTTCCAATTTTGTGGGGCTTTTTCTCGACATAAACCCATGAGGTACTGGTGTGTTCATTTAAGAAATGAATTTTATTTTTCTGCTGTTCATGAAAGTATGACGGCCCCCGCCCGTCGGGGCTTGAAGAAAAATATGGTTTGCATGATGCTTCAGTGCAGAGCTGAAACCGATCCGCGCACGAGTACTGGTAAACTGCTTAGTTGATCTAAGCCTGCCCAGGCAAAGCGGTGCGAGCCGGCCCGTCCATGCTTATAAACCCTATTTGTTTCATTGGGTGGCAGGGCTTGAGATGTCATTTCATCTCAATGTTGGGTAAATGTCCCACAAGATTGGAAGCAACATATCCAAAATGACCTTTTCAGTCTTGATGGGGATGTTAAACCTCAAATCAAACAAAAACATCATGAAAGTATGAAAGCAGCGGATCGCCTGCAAAGTAACTTAACACAGAAGGGGTTCATATAAACTTTGCTAACGCTACGCTGTCATTCATACTTTCATGAATGGCAGAAAAATTAAGTTTCTTTCTTAAAACATTATTTTTCTTATATCTGCTCAAAAAACAGATTGTGAGTACTCGATAGAACTGTCAAGGCGGTTCTATTGAGCCCCCGTAATCTATGTTTCGAGCAAAAATAAGAAAAATATCAAAATTTTTCATCTTAAAATTTCCATTTTTGGCAAAAAAAAATGACAAAGTATTTGTATAGGAGTGTTTTCGTAATGAACGTCTCTAATGCACAATCAGATCGTGACGAACCATGTATATCATGAACTATACATGTATTGTTTTCTATTTGTTTATGTTTGTTTGAGTTGGAGTTTAACAATACGGTCAACACTATTTAGGGCATTTTGGAGACGTTGCTTCCAATTTTGTGGGACTTTTACCCTACATTGAGATGAAATGACATCTCAAGCCATGCCACCAGATGAAACCAGAAGGCTTATATGCATTGGAAGATCTGACTCAAACCGCTTTGCCTGGGCAGGCATAGTCCTTCTATGCAGTTTACCAGTACTCGTGTGTGGTCAGATTCAGCTCTGCGTGAAATTCATCATGCAGCCCAAACTATTTCTCCAAGGATGGGCGGCGGCCCCCGCCGATAGGGGCTTGAAGAAATATATGGGCTGCATGATGCTTCCACGCAGAGCTGAATCCGGCCCGCACACTAGTACTGGTATACCGCTTAGAGGATCTAAGCCTGTCCAGGAATCGCGGTGCGAGGCGGACCATCCATGCTAACAAACCCTATTGGTTTCATTGGGCGACAGGGCTTGAGATGTCATTTCATCTCAATGTCGGGTAAAAGTCCCACAAAATTGGAAGCAACGTCTCCAAAATGACCTTTACAGTGTTGACGGGGACGTTAAACCTCAAATCAAACAAACAAACAAGGATGGGCGGGGGCGAATATTGTTTTCTATAGGTTTACATTTGGTTCTACACTGGAAATGTTAATATCACACAAAAAAAAAAAAATAAAAACACGCTTATTCTAAAATATTGAATTTTTCACCAACCAAATATGTAAATTTTCAGATGAACATATTTTTTCTTATTTCTGCTATAAACATAGATTTTGGGTACTTGTTAGAACCACATTGACAGGGCGATTCTAACAAATACCAACAATCCTCACAGAACCTTGTGAGCCGAATCTATATTTTTGAGCAAACAGATTTGGGTACTTGTAAAAACGGCATCGGCGAGGCGGTTCTTACAAGAACCAACAATCTATGTTTTTGAGAAGAAAAATGTAAATTGATATAAACCCTTGTAAACTCCAGTTTTACTATATAAAAGTGTGGTTGCAGGTGGTCAAAATTATATAGGCATGGTTTCGTGATGCAACACTCAATTCCAACACCGCCCCCAGTACAGCATGGGTTTCCGCGATCTTTTATCCTGCATAAGGCTTCGTATTAAAAACGATAAATAATTAAAATATGCTCAGACTTTCTGTGAAACTACCTATCCACCTTCCAAATTGATTCTCGGAAACAAAAACATTGTATTTTAGGACCTAAATGCTGCTAGGGACTGAGTTTTTAGGGGCCGAGTTTGTCAGGGGCCGAGCTGTCCATAAATCAAGTAGATTAGTAATGTTCAGTCCAGATTCATCGATACCAATCTTTCACTGTGGCAACGCCTTTTCTTTCTTTTATTGATACTGTTATCGGTCACATTTGACAATTACTCAAAGGTATACATCACCTTTTTAGCTGGGCAGTTTTCGAAGAAAACGGCGAGGTATTGTCATAGCTCTGGCGTCGTCTGTGTCGTGTAAAATTTTGGACATTTTGTAATATCTCTGTCATTACTGAACATATTTACTTGAAACTCGGACTAGTTGTTCATTATGAAAAGGGGAACTCATACCAATAGGTGAGGCAACCCTCAAAATATTTTTGGCACAGTTATACCCCTTTTTCAACTAAGAATATTTAGCTCACCGTCACGTAGTGACAAGGTGAGCTTTTGGGATCACTTTTTGTCCGTCGTGCATGCGTCCATGCATAAACAATTTCTTCAAACGGCATCTCCTCCTAAACCACTGATCGGATTTTGACCAAACTTCACAGGAATGATCCTAAGGTGGCCCCCTTTCAAAGTTGTTCAAATGGTTCCGGTCCGTTGCACATCTAGGTCCAATCCAAAAATAGATTTTTTTTTTCACCGAAAACTTTAAAATCTTCTTCTCTGAAACCACAAAGCCCAGATCTTTGATATTTAGTATGAAGCTTCATCTAGTGGACCCCAACCAAGATTGTTTAAATTATAATGCTAGGGCCAAAAATGCCCCCCGCCCCGGGGCCCACAGGTTTTACTTGGGCTTATATAGGGAAAATCTTTAAAAATCTTCTTCTCCGAAACTGCAAGGCCCAGGTCTTCGATATTTGGTATGAAGCTTCATCTAGTAGACCCCTACCAAGATTGTTCGAATTATAGTGCTGGGGCCAAAAATGCTCCAGCCCCGGGACCCTTTGGTATTACATAGGCTTATATAGGGAAAATCTTTAAAAATCTTCTTATCTGAAACCGCAAGGCCCAGGTCTTTGATATTTGGTATGAAGCTTCATCTTGTGGACCCCTACCAAGATTGTTCAAATTATAGCCCTGAGATCAAGAATGCCCCCGCCTTGGGGCCCTTTGGTTTTACATAGACTCCTATAGGGAAAATCTTGAAAAATCGTCTTCTCTGAAACCACAAGGCCTAGGTCTTTGAGTTGTATGAAGCTTCATCTAGTCGACCTCCACAAAGATTGTTCAAATTATAGCCCTGAGACCAAAAATGCCCCGGCCTCGGGGCCCTTTGGTTTAACATAGACTTATATAGGGAAAATCTTTAAAAATCATCTTCTGTGAAACCACAAGGCCTAGGTCTTTGATATTTGGTGTGAAGTTTCATCTAATGGACCTCAAGATTGTTCAAATTATAGCCCTGGGACCATAAATGCCCTCGCCCCAGTGCCCTTTGGTTTTACATAATCTTATATAGAGATAATCTTTGAAAAATCTTCTTCTCTGAAACAGCAAGGCCCAGGTCTTGGATATTTGGTGTGAAGCTTCATCTAGTGAACCTCTATTAAGATTGTTTAAATTATAGCCCTGAGGCCAAAAAATGCCCCGGCCCCGGGGCCATTTGGTTTTACATAGTCTTATTATAGAATTTCGAAAAGACTTGAGGGTCACTGATGAGGCCTAATTGGCCGAAACTAGCTAGTCTGGCCCAGAAAACATGTACACTTCATATTTTTCAGTTCTGTGTTGTATTCCTTGCTTCAATAGGATAACCCTATTATAGAACTTATTATTCCCCCGACATACGAAGTATGTCAGGGGGTATATAGTTTTCGTCTTTCCGTCCGTTCGTTAGTTCGTTCGTTCGTTCGTTCGTTAGTTAGTTCGTTCGTACTTCCGTCCGTCCCGCCGTTCGTCAACCTTTACGTCAAAGTTTTGCGTTAAACCTTTTTGATAGCTCATGTCTCTGTAACCACATGTTAAATTCTCTTCATATTTGGTAAAGGATATCTCTATAGCATTACCTTTCATATGGAATAACTAAGCCCATGGGTCAAGCCCCTGGGTGGTCTGTCTGTCTGTCCGTCTGTCTGTTCATCTACTTTTATGTCAAAGTTTGTGTTAAACCTTTTTGATTGCTCATATCTCTGTAACCACATGTTGATTCTCTTCATATTTGGTAAAGGATATCTCTATAGCATTACCTTTCATATGGAATATCCAAGCCCCTGGGTCAAGCCCCTGGGTGGGCTGTCCGTCCGTTTGTCAACTTTTACGTCAAAGTTTTGTGTTAAACCTTTTTGATTGCTAATATCTCTGTCACCACATGTTGGATTCTCCTCTTATTTGGAACAGGATATCTCTATAGCATCACCTTTCATAGGGAATATATAAGCCCCTGGGTCAAGCCCCTGGGTGGGCTGTCCGTCCGTTTGTCAACTTTTACGTCAAAGTTTTGTGTTAAACCTTTTTGATTGCTAATATCTCTGTCACCACATGTTGGATTCTCCTCATATTTGGAACAGGATATCTCTATAGCATTACCTTTCATAGGGAATATATAAGTCCCTGGGTCAAGCCCCTGGGTGGGCTGTCCGTCCGTTTGTCAACTTTTACGTCAAAGTTTTGTGTTAAACCTTTTTGATTGCTCATATCTCTGTCACCACATGTTTGATTCTCTTCATATTTGATACAGGATATCTCTATAGCATTACCTTTCATTTGGAATATCTTAGCTCGCGAGTCAAGCCCCTGGGTGGGCTGTCCACCCGTCAGTCCGTTCATCAATATTTACGTCAATGTTTTGTGTTAAACCTTTTTGATTGCTCATATCTCTGTAACTACATGTTAGATTCTTTTCATATTTGGTAAAGGATATCTCTATAGCATAACCTTTCATATGGAGTATCTAAGCCCTTAGGTCAAGCCCCTGGGTGGGCTGTCCGTCAGTTTGTCAACTTTTATGTCGAAGTTTTGTGTTAAACCCTTTTGATTGCTTATATCTCTGTAACCTAATGTTAGATTCTCTTCATATTTGGTACAGAATATAGCTGTAGTATTAACTTTCATATGGAATATCTAAGCTCCTGTGTCAAGCCCCCGGGTGGGGCTATGGGTCAATAATAAGGACTTACACATTTTGATCAAGTCCAAGTTTTGTGTTAACTGTTTAGGTTTAAACAATATTTATTAGAATAATGTCACATGTATACATCACAAAATAGTATATGGTACAGGATTTGATAACTGTTTTCATTATACTCCTTGCATACAAAGTTTATCAAAGGTTATAGTTTTTGTCTTTCCATCTGTTCATTATTAGTTACTTTGTTGTTTCTTTATGCTGTGACCCTTGTCAGATATGTCAGTTTATACATGTATATTGGTCCTTGTGATCTTAGAAACAACAGCGACTAGAACTGTTAAATTTTGCATAATATTTTCTCTTGAAATGCAGACTATAATAAATGCAAGTAGTAATAAAAAATGCATTGCTTTAATTCAGCAAATGTTCTATGACAGCGTATTCTATGTTTGTTGTTTCCAGTTGAAATTGTTACAAATTGCAACAAACTTTGAATTTTTATTATCCAGCAAAGACAAGCAGTTTCATCTTTGGATATGATAAATTATACTATATTTGTTGAAATGCAATAGTTATTCTCAGTGGACTAAATCGAAAGTTTATATGGAAAGGTTCAATGCTACAAACAAATTTTCATTTCCACTAAAAGGGGATGGCACTGGTCGGGGGTATACGTGCCCAACTGGGTACTTTCTCTAGTTTAACGTCACTACAGCTGGTGTCTTGGATTGTGTGGCGGCTGTAAAAAGTCTCCCTGCCCTACATCATAGTGTAGTTTATATTTTCTTGTCCTTTCGGATCATTGATTCCAATTATAGAATTTCGAAAAGACTTAAGGGTCACTGATGAGGCCTAATTGGCCGAAACTAGCTAGTCTGGCCCAGAAAACATGTGCACTTCACATTTTTCAGTTCTGTGTTGTATTCCTTGCTTCCATAGGATAACCCTATTACAGAACTTATGTAGGGAATATCTTTAAAAAATCTTCTTCTCTGAAACAGCAAGGCCCAGGTCTTTGATATTTGGTATGTAGCTTCATCTAGTGGACCTTTTCCAATATTGTTCAAATTATAGCCTTAGTTGATATTTGGTATGAACCTTCACCTTTTTAGACCTCCCTCAACATTATGCACATTATAGCCCTGGGGTCAATAATGGCCCTCCCCGGGGCCCACTTGTTACTCTATGGATCAGTTGAGCGATCCAGGGCCATCATGGCCCTCTTGCTGTTTAACTAAAAGAAACTGCAGCCGAGCATTGGCATTGCATGCGGTGCTCTTGTTTGCATTATCTGCTGGTTCCTAGTCTGAAGATTATAAGTGTTGGAAAAACAGATAACCAGACCCCCCTGACCTTGAAAGACACCGATATCAATGGGCTCCTGACTGTAATCCCCCGTTTTTTAAACAATTTCCTCAAAAAATTTATATTGCTTGTTAAAAAAAAAAAAATGCAAAGTTTGTTTGCCTTATTATGCTCACCGAAGGGGGAGCCATATAGTCGCCGCTTTGTCCGCCCATCTGTCCGTCCGTCCGTAACACTCTATATCTCTAAAAGTATTAAAGGTATTTAAGTGAAACTTGATATACTGATAGAGGGCCATGAGGGGAATCGTAGAATAGAAGAACCATAACCCTGTCACCAGTATTTATGGAGTTGCTTCCCTTCTTAACTATTTCAATGAAAAGATTGTTCGGAGCATATCTCTGAAAGTATAGAAGGGATTTAACTGAAGCTTGATACATTGATAGATGGCCATCAGAGGAAGTTCAGAGTGCAAGAACTGTAACTCTGTCACAAGTAATTATAGAGTTTTTTCCCTTTTTAGTTTTTGCTCTATTAACCTGTCCGGAGCATATCTCTAAAAGTTTTAAAGGTAATTTAGTGAAACTTGCTACGCTGATAGAGGGCTATGAGAGAAATCGCAGAATGAAAGAAGCATAACCCTGCCAACAGTATTTATGGAGTTACTTCCCTTCTCAATTAAGGCCCCACACAGTATTTTGGGTGCCCTATAGTAATCTCCTTGTCAGTTAATTTCAAATCTAAACCAAAACATTTAACCGGTTATAACTTCAAAAGTATTATCCCTACTCCCATGAAACTTCACACTCATACTTACAATCACAAGACCTACATTCTGACAAACCATATTGCTTTTGTCCATGTGTTTGTCACGCCTTAACCAAAAACTTAACCTCGGTCATAACTTCAAAAGTATTTGCCCTTCTCTTATGAAACTGCACACACTTTCTTACTATCACAAGACCTACATATGCCCCGCCCAGAGGGGCTTGAAGAAATATTTGGGCTGCATGATGCTTCCACGCATAGCTGAAACCGACCTGCACAGGAGTACTGATAAACAGCTTAGAGGATCTAAACCTGTCCAGGCAAAGCGGCGGGAGTCAGGCCCGTCTATGCTTATAAACCATATTGGTTTCATTGGGCGACAGGGCTTGAGATGTCATTTCATCTCTATGTCGGGTAAAAGTCTCCCAAAATTGGAAGCAATATCTCCAAAATGACATTTACAGTGTTGACGGGAACGTTAAACCTCAAATCAAACAAACAAAAAAGCACCAAATATTTACAGCGTTGTGCCCCTTTGAATATTTCTGTAAAAATTTCGTTTCAGGCTAACTCTTCCCAAAATTAACATTCAATCAAATTGAAACTTGATATTTAGTTAGACCATGATATGTAACAGAGCATGTTGTTGGGGCCCCACACTGGACATTGTCCATGGGTTTGTCAAGCCTTTACCAAAAACACTTAACCTCGGTCATAACAATAGAAGTATTTGCCCTACTCCCATTAAATTTCACACACATGCATGTACTAACTATTACAAAACCTACATTCTGACAAAGGGCCATAGCTATATTGCTTTTGTTCACGTGTTTGTCACGCCTTAACAAAAAAAGTTTATCTCTGTCATACATGTAACTTCAGAAGTATTTGCCCTACTCTCGTGAAACTTCACACACATCACAAGACCTGCAATCTCACAAAACTTGTACCATACATCTTTGACAGCTTTATGTGGGGCCCTTTCTGACGTGGTCTTTGATCTAGTTTTGAGGTTTTGTTCAACCAAATAAAAACAAAGCTGTGCCCCTTTGAAAATTTCTGGAAACATTTTCTTTTGGCTCACTTCGCTTGCAATTTAGATGCTGTCAAGGGAAACTTGATATATAGTTAGACCGGGATGTAGAGCAGTGCATATTGTTTCGAGGTTACAGTCCGCCAGATATTTACAGTTATCCACTTTGAAGATTTTGTGAACTTATTGCTGTGGCTTTATTGTCTGTGGCTAAGTCATCCTGCAGTAAACATTTGATCAAGCTGAAACTTGATACATATATATTGTTTGACCACAGTGTGGAGCAGTGCATATTGTTTTGAGGTTACGGTCCTCCAAAAATTAATTGAGGTTTACACATTTTGTTTGTGGCTAACTTCTCCTGCAGATAACATTCGATCTAGCACTTGATATTTGTTTGACTATGATGTGCAGCTGCGCATGTTGTTTAGAGCAATTCACATTGTTTCAAGGTTGCAGTCCAACAAACATTAATTTGCCATGGGCGTATAATGCCCCTGTTGTGGAGCTCTTGTTAAAATGGGCCAGTGGTATAAGGGGGTTTTAAGCTGAATGGAAGTCATTTTTGAAATAGCTGCTAATCCTGTGGACAGTCAAATGTCCAATAATGCACAATTTCAAGGGCTAGTTTTGTCAGTTTTAGATGCTTTGTTTGAAAGTTTAAAGGGCTTAAAAAGCCTCTAAATTTGAAATTTTAAGCCCATAATCTGTGTTGGACACAAGTTGAACACAAAAATAGTGCATAATCTTGGACAAAAGAGCATAATCATGGACAAAATTAGAGCATAGTCCATGATAATTTCTAGCCCCTAAACCCTCGATGTTAGTCCGTCCATCCGTCTGAAGACAAAACCTTGTGATGGCCATATCCTCAATACCTTTTTTGAGATATATTGATGGTACTTTGTGTAATTGTACACCAGGTTGATAAGACATGTCACGCACAAGAACCACAACTCTGTGTGCCATGGTATTTGAGTGATCTCACCTGACAGTATTTTCTTTCGATTACCTTTTAACGGTACTTGGTACAATTATACATGAGGTTGAGTAGTCCTGTCATGCACAAGAACCACGTCTCTCAGTGGCATGATGGTATTTGAGTTATCTCCCCTGGCAGTATTCCCTGTGATCACCTTGCAATCACTTTAATTCCATACCCTTTGAGATATATTGATGGTACAAGTACTTGGTACATTATACATGATGTTGAGCATGCAAATTACTACAATGCTGTTTGAGTTATCTCCCCTGACAATATTTCCTTGTGATCACTTTGTGATCGCCATAACTCCAATACCTTTAGAGTTATATTGATGATTCTGGGTACAATTATAGACATGTCATGCATAAGAACCACAACTCTAGGTGCCGTGGTACTTGAGTAATCTCCCCTGACAATATTTCTTGTGATCGGCATAACTCCAATACCCTTAGAGATATATTGATGATGCTTGGTAAAATTATACATGAGGTTGATTAGACATGTCATGTGCAAGAACCACAACTCTAGATACCATGTTGTTAGGGTTATCTTCCCTGACAGTATTTCCTTGTGTTCACCGTAACTTGAGATATATTGATTGTACTTGGTACAATTATACATGAGGTTGAGTAGGCATTTCATGTGCAAGAACCACAACTTTAGGTGCCATGGTATTTGAGTTATCTCCGGCCCTGATATTATTTCCTTGTGATCACCTTATGATCACAGTAACTCCAATACCCTTTGAGATATATTGATAGAAATTTGCACATTTATACACAAGGTTGTGTAGGCCTGTTTCAAATGCGGAAGAACCGTGCCATCGTATTTGAATTATCTACCTTGCAGGGCCCAAGCAAGCCCAAAAAATTTGGGAGAAGTGACTTCCCCCACCTGGGAAAATAGGGAGAAATTGGCTGGGTCTAGGGAGAAGTGGGTGCGACTTAACACCGGACAACAACAATGTAATGAGTTCTCCTATAAACCCCTATTTGGAGAAAAGTGTGTACAACATGGATATTGTACGACACACTGCATGCATGGTAGTTAAGTTATTAACCCAATCACGGTAGGCAACTTTGCTTCCCTCTTTAATTGCACGCCGGTGGGTCGGGCCTCAGATTCTATGACAGTTCCAACGTAAAGGCTTATTGAGAATTAGAGAGATCTAATTCAAGGTAATGTTGGTTGGTGCCTGAAGCTCTCTCTCTGGTCGGCCCCATCGGAGTCTAACTTGGTTTTATTTTGCTCCAGCATATCAGTGGTTTCTTGCTGTCGAGTCCTCACCGTTGTCTCACCTCTGTGGTTCTTTGATTATTTATGTTCACGGAGATGTTGCACTGATGAGTTAAGAGGCCTTCATGCGGGCGGAACAAATTATTTGTCTAAATCGCGACGGAAGTAAGGGCGAGGATTGTGGCCACGTAAAATCGATTTAAGCCCCCCAGTGGAAAGACCGTTCCAAGGCGGTTCTTCTGTGGCGATTTATTTATGTTGTCGTTTGTTACTTTCTGTGTGTTTCACTTGTGTCTTTTTATTTTGGATGGCCATATGGCCATTTTGTGGGAAATTGACTATCCTTATGGCCTTCCTTTGTTTAGGTTTCCATTATGGTCTGGTCACTTTATGTTTGTGTTTCTTTCCCTTTGGTGTCTTTGATGGGTGGAGTAAGTTAATTGTATCGATTCCTGATCTTTGTTTTACTTCTAATTTTTATAGGGGTATCAATCAATTCCGCTATTAAGACCACCTGAAATGAAGACTAATTCTGCTTTAAAAAGCTTATTTGGTGGACTGCAGTTATTCTTTCTTTCTGTTTTCTGCATACGGTGAATCCTGATCAGAGATCACTTTTGGGACTGTTCAAAAGTAGTCTTAAAGACCACTTTTGAACTGTCCCAAAGGTGGTCTTAATATAGTAGTTTTACTGTATTTGGGCAAGCTGTAAATTTTGTTATATCTAACCATGTTATAATGAATGGTGATATAAAGTAAAGGGGTTTCTGTGTAAAAGTCAGATAGTTTCACTAAGTTCCTGTCACAATTGTATTTTAAAACAGACTATAGAAACAAGGGGGAACGACCTCGCTAGATGAAAATCAGTTGTTATTTTTTATGAATTTGGATAATTACTGAATATTTACCGGCAAGTAATAATTATTTTCACTTACAAAATTAAAAATTGCTACCTACTTTTGTTGATGTCAATAAAAAAAAAATGAAAACGATTGATGGATTCAAAAGTAATGTACAAACAAATCAGTGGGGAAAACAAATAAACCATCTATATTTAAAATTATTAAATCATAGTGCAGTGTCAATGACAACGATCGGAATAATCTTATTACTGTATACAACAGTACTTAATAAAGTACGTCCGCACCCGGAATTTGGCACGAGCTATACCTGTTTAAATGACATTAATCTTGTGCAATCTTAAATTGGCTCTTATTTCAATAAAAAACTTTGTGCAGTCAACCGAGATTTATGACAGTCTAAGACTACTAAGCGTGTTGCAAGTGGCTGGAGCTGCATGCGCTAACGGTTAGAAATAAATTACATAACCGTACCAAACTGCAACTGGCACGAAGTGCAGAATAAACAGTTAGCTTTGTTCAGTGTAATTACTGAGATTTCTGACACTAGTGGATCAAAGGATTATCTCACCGTGTCAGTTTACCGTTACTATTCAAAAGGAAGACACCAAAAAAAAAAAAAACAAAAAAAAACAGGCGAAGTTTTTTTGCTTTCACCGCCAAAGTCGGCGAAGTGAGCCCCAACAGGACGACTTCTTCGCCTGAGTCGCCCTCTAGCTTGAGCCTGTGTAACCCTGACTATATTCCCTTGTGATCACCCGTAACTCCATATTGATGATACTTGATACAATTATACATGACGTTTAGGGAAGCCATGCTCATAAACCACAGCTCCAGGTGCCATGGTGTTTAAGTTAGCCCCCCTGACAGTATTTCCTTGTGATCACCTTGTGATTGCACTTTGAGATATATTGATGGTATCTTGAAGATTTATATATGAGGTTATTTCGGCATGTTTTACGTAAGAACCACAGGTTGAAATAAGTATGAGTTCTCATGAATACAAAATCAGGTAATTTAAGCAACAAAGGGCCAATCGTTAAGATAACACACCCGTGGGACATAGCGCTTTATTCAAATCTATAAAATGGCTACTCTTCTGATGAAAATTCGTGATATTTTTCTTATTTATACCGCAAACATAGGTTGAGTGTGCTCACACGAGATCCCACAACCTACGTCTTGGACCGGAAATAAGAAGAATAATGTTTATCCCTGTAAACCCCAGTTTTCTCTATATAAAGTGGGGTTTGGGGTGGGGGTGGGGGTGGGGGGGGGGTTCTTTATTTCTCGGACTTGTTCACGTTATGACAGTTTTTGTCTGTGTATGCCTATGTCATTTGAATGCCTTCCGTAAACTAGTATTTTGTGCAGAAATCTTCCTAGTCGTATCCCTTGACCTGCTGAATATTTAAATATGCCACAACCACTACTGAATATCAACCAATCAGGTTACTTGATGCAAATTATTGCAACAAATTAAGTAACTGAATGGCAAACAATGCAGATCATGATCAGATGGCTTCAGAAGCCATCTGGTCTGGATCCACATTGTTTGAAATGTAAGGCATATCCGGGCTAAGCAGGACAAAGGTTAATTTCATTTAGGCATTTAAACCTTAATTGACACATAACTCATATAATTTCTTGCAAGTCTTGCTGATATTTTGCAGCAATATACTTGAGGATTAGCTTGTGTGGTCAAGGACACATACTTTGAAATTTTACATTTGGTTAAAGTTTTATGGAAAAGTTTATAGATGCCCGTATGTTCTAAACTGTAAGACAAATTCAGTTGATACTTGCATCAATGTACCAGTTCCAACATTTCATGATGTATGTCCCTTCCCCCACCCAGGGTGACCTTGACCTCAAGGTCACGGACTTTGAAATTTTACATTTGGTTAAAGTTTTATGACAAAGTTTATAGATGCCTGTATGTTCTAAACTCTAAGACAAATTCAATTGATACTTGCATCAATGTTGCATACCAGTCCAAAGATTTCATTGATGCATAACCCACCCTGCTGCTTCGGTAACATTGATACCCCACTCCTTCAGTAACTTTGATGCCCTCACTCCCTTGGTCCATTTAGAAATTTTATGTTTAGTTTAGCTTTTACAAGCACATTTATAGATTTTTATAGCTTCTTGACATCTTTATTCATATTACATACAAAGTAGAAGTAAAACAAAGAACAGGAATCGATACAATTAATTTACTCCATCCATCAAAGACACCAAAGGGAAGGAAACACAAACATTAAGCGACCAGACCATAATGGAAACCTAAACAAAGGAAGGCCATAAGGACAGTTACTTTCCCACAAAATGGCCATATGGCCATCCAAAATAAAAAGACACAAGTGATACACACAGTAAGTAACAAACAACACAATAAATAAACCGCCACAGAAGAACCACCTTGGAACGGTCAGTGGAATGATTTCCACTGGGGGGCTTAAATCGATTTTACGTGGCCACAATTCTCGCCCTTACTTCCGTCGCGATTTAGACAAAAAATTTGTTCAGTCCGCATGAAAGCTATATCAGAGTATGGCCCTGGTCGGGGTATATGTGACCCACTGGTCGCTTTCTCTAGTTTCTTGTGCACTTTCTGCACTTGTACAAACTTTTGAATCCCATATTGGCCTTTGGTTAGGGGATTTTCCATCTCTTCTGATGGCTATTTTTATGCAATCTATTCATTTTGTTTGGATATGACATACATTTAGCCCTTATCTTGTTGTTCACGACAACCCCTATCTTTGCAAACAGTGTAGATCCAGATCAGATGGCTTCTGAAGCCATCTGATCAGGATCTACACTGTTCTGGATCAGATGGCTTCTGAAGAAGCCATCTGATCATGATCTACACTGTTTGGCATTCATTTTATGAATTTGTAGCAATAAATTACATCAAGTAATTTGATTGATTGATATAACAAAATGGGTGTGGCTTAGATGAATATTCAGCAAGATAAGGGTTAGTAGAGCGTAGTTTCAGTTTTGGACCCAACAATATAGTGTTATAAAGAGATTGGGGGTATATTTTGCTGTATAGTGAGAAGCTGAAATTGCTTGAAATAATATATTCATTCAAGTTTTCCATATGAATGACAAATAGTATAATCCTGATCAGATTGCTTATACAGATAATCTTTATCTACACTGTTTGCGAAGAAAGGGGTTATCAGTAGAATAAGAGTTTAAAAGGGTTAACCCATTGCATGCGGGAAACCACTAAAGGGGTAACATGGCAAACAGTACAGGCCCAGATCTGACGCTACAGAACGTGGCATCTGATCAGGGTCTGCAATATTTGCTAACAGATTTTTCTGTCAACAATAGAATAAAAATGAAAAAAAAAATAGGCCTGCCATGCCTTATATGACAAATGGGCATGTCCAGCATATAGCAATGGAAGATTCCACCAGTATACAATGGTTAAATAACCTTTAAATCTGGTTCAAGTATTGTTTTGAAAATGAGCTTGCAAATGTGAAAATAGTATGTTACAGATCAAGACATTATGAGACTCATTAGTTGAGTCATTACGTTTGTTTTGGAGTTTAACAGCCCAGTCAACACTATTTAGGCCATATCAAGCTGGTCATTTTACCTAACTACACTTTCCTAGACAGGCTTATACACAAACTTTAAATCAATAAAGTGCACATTCTTTCGCCAGAAACTACCAACTGCCCTTTTTGTACGCCCGTTGAAAAAACGGGATGTATTATGTTATACCCCCTGGTGTCCATCTGTCTGTCTGTAAACTTTTCATTTCCGGATAACTCCTCTTATAGTTTACATCCGATCAAGCTGAAACTTCATACATAGTTAGACCATGATGTGGGGACACCGCATATTGTGGTTACGGTCCACCAAATAATAATAGAGTTATGCCCCTTTGAAAGTTTTTATGTAAACTTTTCGTTTCCGGATAACTCCTACAGTTTACATCCGATCAAGCTGAAACTTCATAATAGTTAGACCATGATGTGGGGCAGCGCATATTGTTTCAAGGATACGGTCCACCAAATAATAGAGTTACGCCCCTTTGAAATCTTTTGTAAACTTTTAGTTTCCGGATGACTCCTCCTACATTTTCATCTGATTAAGCTGAAACTTCATATAGTTAGACCATGATGTGAGGCAGCGCATATTGTTTCGAGGTTTCCGTCCACTAAATAATAATAGAGTTATGCCCCTTTGAAAAATTCTGTAAACATTATGTTTCCGGATAACTCCTACATTTTACATCCGATAATGCAGATTTACATAAGTAAGACCATGATATGGAACAGTGCATATTATTTTGAGGTTACGGTCCGCCAAATATTACCAGAGTTATTCCCCTTTCACAGATTTTTCTAAACATATTTTGTCTCCGGATGACTCCTCCTACATATTACATCTGATGAAGCTGAAACTTTACGTATAGTTAGACTATGATGTTGGGCAGCGTATATTAATTCAAGGTTACAGTCCACCACTTATTGTCAGAGTCATGCCCATAGTATTTTGAGGTTATGGTCCACCAAATATTACCTACCATGAAAATTTGTTGGAGACAGGTTGTTTGAGCCATTGAGGGTTATTAATAGTGCCAGGTAAGAACATATGGAGCACATATTGTTCCTTGGTTACATTCCACAAACCCAAACTTGTACAACAGTCAGTATATATATGTTCCATCTTACTAATTGCCACAAATTTAATTGAATCAATGGAAGGGAGAGAATGGCTGTAGAAAAGAATTCATGAACAATCTCCATCATCATGTCGAAACAATGTTGCCTATCCAGACAGTATCAAACGGCAACCTCCAGATCACCAGTCAGATGCACATTTGACATGTTTTACATGGAACTACCTATATATACCGTAAAAATCCCCAAAATTCAGACAACTATTTTAACAAATTTGTTTCATGATCTAGCAAGGAGTCCAAAAGGTTCAAACAGAAAAGGCAAATAGTGTAGACCCTGATCAGACTGCTCCTTTAGGAGCAGTCTGATCTGGGTCTGCACTGTTTGCTTAGGCCTGTATGTCCCGATTCTTAGGGCCATTGTGGTAGTCTTGTCAAAGGATTTATGTTACAGACTGGCAGTTAGGTAAAGCAAATACACATGAACACTTTATAACGCTACATGTATTCCTTATAACATAGTTTTGGATATAGCACTGTTTAAAGACGGATTCCCAAAATGTATAAAGAAAAATGACCATAAATGGTCACTTTTCTATGTATTCTATAAATTAACCCATTTAGTACCAGAAAACCCAAAACGCCTTAACGGGTACCCTGGCAAACAATGCAGGCCCAGATCAGACATTCTGCGGCGTCTGATTAGGCCATCCACTGTTTGCTAAAAGTTCAGTTATTTTCCAAATAAATTTTGATGAAATCACAACCTGACACCCCTAAATTTTGAAATGAACTACTCCTATATATAAGGAGGAAGATTCCATTTGGTACAAAAAGGGTTAATGTTCAGGTCAATTAAACAGTTTGTACTTTAAATCCCAAGAACAGTGTCATACAGATATAGTATTGTATTCATCACATTATTGTTTTCAAGATTGATGCAAGAATAATCACCATAGTGATGGACAAAGTTGAGGCTATGGTTTTGGTCTGTGGAATGATGGATAATTCTCGTGAGGTGACCAGTTTGGAAAGTGGAAACTTAACTAGTAAAAGGTAGGCTTAGTAAACCCTTAAAGCACTACAGAAAAGTTTACAGCAGCAGGCAGTTTAATTTTATTATACCCCAGGCATTTATGCCAAGGTGTATATAGTTTATGCCTTTCCATTTGTCCATCTGTTCATTCATTTGTTGGTCCATTCGTCTTTCTGTCAAAGGTCAAAGTTTTTATAGCCCCGCTTTGAAAAAGTGGGGCTATATTGGATTTGCCATGTCCTTCTGTCATTCCGTAATTCCGTTAATTTGTGTTGGCTCCATAACTTTGTATCTGCTTAACATATTTTCATGAAACTTCACACAAATGTTAAACACCATAAGACAATGTGCAGAGCGAAGGAATTATAACTGTGGATTGCCTACTTTTGGAGTTATTGCCCTTTGAACATTTTCCGTAATTCCGTAATTCCGTTAATTTGTGTTGGCTCCATAACTTTGTATCTGCTTAACATATTTTCATGAAACTTCACACAAATGTTAAACACCATAAGACAATGTGCAGAGCGAAGGAATTATAACTGTGGATTGCCTACTTTTGGAGTTATTGCCCTTTGAACATTGAAAAATGGCAATTTTAATTGTGTCCGCTTCATAACTCGAAAACCGTTTGAGATATTTTTAGGAAACTTCACACAAATGTTAAGCACTATGAGACGATGTGCAGAGCGCAGGAACCATAACTCTGCATTGCTTATTTTTGGAGTTATTGCCCTTTGAACATTGAAAAATGGCAATTTTAACAGTGTCCGCTTCATAACTCGAAAACCGTTTGAGATAATTTCATGAAACTTCACACAAATGTTAAGCACTATGAGACAATGTGCAGAGCGCAAGAACCATAACTCTGGTTTTCGTATTTTCTGTGTGTCTGTCTGTGTGTCTGTCTGTGTCTGTTAACAATTTTCGTGTCCGCTCCATAACTTTAAAACCCATTCACATATTTTCATGAAACTTCACACAAACATTAAACACCATGAGATGGTGTGCAGAGTGCAGGAACCATAACTCTGGATTGCCTAATTTTTGAGTTATTTCCCTTTGAATATTGAAAAATATCAATTTTAGCCGTCTTTGCTCGATAACTCAAAAACCGTTTGAGATAATTTTATGAAACTTCACACAAATGTAAAGCACCATATTACGTGTGCAGAGCGCAGGAACCCAAACTCTGGATTGTCTACTTTTTCAGTTATAGGCTTTTGAATATTAAAAAATGGCAATTTTAACTATGTCCGCTCCATAACCGTTTCTGATATTTTCATGAAACTTCAAATAAATGAAAAGCACCTTGAGATGATGTGCAGAGTGCAGGAACCATAACTCTGGTTTGCCTACTTTAGGAGTTATTGCCCTTTGAACATTTAAAAAGGCAATTTTGACTGTGTCGGCTCCATAACTCACAAACCATTTGAGATATTTTCATGACACTTCACACAAGTGTAAAGCACCATGAGACAATGTGCAGAGCGCAGGAACCCTGACTCTGATTTGCCTACTTTAGGAGTTATTACCCTTTGAACATTGAAAAATGGAAGATGAAATTTAGTATAAACATGGACATTCTGGTAATGTATCATGCTCATTGAAATGAGGGACAAGGGCTCACAACTCTTAGAGTTTTTCCAGATAATGTAAAATTTTAAACAGTTATTTCTTGTTCATAACTGTTTTCTCTGCAGCTTAAATAACTTTCTTCTCTGACAGCGCTGAAGCGGGGCTATAGTCAGATCCTCTGACAGCTCTAGTTGTGTTTAAGATTATAAGACGTTATAATATAAAGACCCTTTAATGGATTTCATTTATTTTTGGCATGATGGTAGGTTTAAGTAAAGTTTTAATTATCACCATCCATGTCGGGTGACATGACCGTGAGGTCAAGGTCACAGACATAATATTTTTCATCATTACTTGAGCTTTAATTTGTTATTTTTAGCTCACCTCAGCACAAAGTGCTCAAGGTGAGCTATTGTGATTGCTTTTTGTCTGTCGTCCATCCCTCTGTCTATCAACAATTTCTTCAAATGATATCTCCTCCGAAAACAAAGTGCCAATTTTAAAATAATTTAACAGGAATATTCTTTGGGTGACCCCTACCAAAATTGCTAAAATGGTTATGCTCCGCTGAACAAAATGGCCGCAAGAGCTAAAAAAAAACAACAAACATTTAAACGACATCTCCTCCTAGGCTAATGGACCGATTTCAAAATAATTTCACAGGAATGTTCCTTGGATGACCCTCTACCAAAATTGCTAAAATAGCTACGCTCCGCTGAACAAAATTGCTGCCAGAGCTAAAATAGAAAAACCTTAGAAAAGCCTTTGAATGACATCTCCTCCTAGTCTAATGGTCCGATTTCAAAATAATTTCAGGGGAATATTTATTAAGTGACCCTCTTCAAAACTTTTTAAAATGGTTCCGCTCCGCTGAAAAAAAAAGAACGACCCTTTACCAAAATTGCTAAAATGGATTGTCTCCGCTGAACAAAATGGCTGCCAGAGCTAAAAATAAAAAAAAATCATTTAAATGACATTGCCTCCTAGACTAATGGTCCGATTTCAAAATAATTTCACAGGAATGTTCCTTGGATTGCCCTCTACCAAACTGGCTAAAATAGTTCCTCTCCGCTGAACACAATGGCCACCAGAGCTAAAAATAGAAAAACCCTAGAAAAACTGTTAAACGACATATGGTCCGATCTCAAAATAATTTCACAGGAATATTAATTAGGTGAACCTCTATCAAAATTCCTAAAGTTTTCTGCTCTGCTGAACAAAATGGCCACCAGTGCTAAAAATAGAGAAAAAACAACAACTTTAAACGACATCTCCTCCTAGGCGTGTGATTGCTTTTTGTCTGTCGTCCATCCGTCTGTCTATCAACAATTTGACAATGTTGGCCTAAGTGTGCTTATGTGCAGAATCTATCCAATAACTGTGTCTACTTAAGGTAACATGTGTAGGTCACGAGTTTGAACCTTGAGTTCCTTGTTAAATTTTGGTCCAGTGTTGGCCTAAGTGAGCCCATGTGCAGAACCCATAACTAAACCATGCTGGGTCAAGGTCGAGTTCACAATTAATGGTCACGAGTTTGAGCCTTGAATTTTGTACTCTGTTCCGTAGCTTTTTTTTTTTACCTCGGAAGGATTTTCTTTTAACTTTGGTCAAATGTTGGTCTAAGTGAGATGATTTGCAGAACCCGTAACTCAGCCATGCTGATTCAATAGAGTGTTTACCAACAAGGATCTGCTAGACTAGATGATCAGGCCATCCAGACGCTTTACGCTACTCATTGAGCATGCGTAAAACATTTGGGGGCTTAACTACATTTCTGTTTGTGTCGTTGTCTGTGTCTCCATTATTAAATAGATTTTAAACGGACGTATTTCATTCAAACCATAATGAGAGAAACTGTGTTACAATTTTGATATTATATATGACTAAGTTAGGAGTTGGACCTAAATATTTGTTTACTGAATAAAGTCGAGAAATGGTATTAACACATGCCAGAATATTTTAATATAAATGGCATATACTTGCGACTGCGCGCTCTAAACAAAAGGGCGCCTGAATAACAATAAACAACCATACACTTAAAAGTCGAATTCCGGCGAAAAAGAGAGAAGGGATCCACACAGAAAAGAAAAAAGAAGGCGCTGAAGCCCTAGATATGAGAAGAACCATAAATGGGCTCATATTCTTCCTGAAGCAATCTGGTCCCTCTGCCATGGGCCAAACAAACACCTCCTCAAATCGTTTATTTGATAAGACTTTATATACTGTTCACAAAAAGTAGGGGATATTTTACTTTCAGGCTGAATATTGGGAAATGAATAAAACTTTACCCGACCAAGATGAATTTAATTCAAAGGACTACCAAATATCCATAAATTGAACCAGACATTAATACCAATGATCACATCATTATGTAGCGACACGGCGACCAATCTTCTAAGCGTCAACATCATTTTTCACAAGCCCTCAATAATGTGATGGACCGTCTCGATTGTCACAGCAGGCAATGCAACGTCGTCGCATACTTCCAATTAGTCTACGAATTGTGAACTGAGGGATCCTTCGACACTCTTCTTGAAGTGCTGTACCAAGCTCACCCAGGGTCCTTGGAGGCGCATAACGGCTTCAGACTCTTTTCCCGAAGATGCCTCATACGTGTTCGATGGGAGACAAGTCTTGACTCATTGCAGGCCATGGTACTGTCCGAATATTGTCGTTGAAAGTACTCTGTGACGACAGGTGTCCAATAAGGCCTAGCGTTATCGTCCAGAAAGATGAATCCACGGCCGTGGCGTCGAGCAAACGGTATCACGTGAGGACCCAACACGTTATCACAGTACAGTCCTGTAACTCTGCCTCGGCTCACATGTAAAATAGAAGTGAAGGTAATGATCAGGAATCGATACAATTAATCCATCAGAGACACCAAAGGGAAAGAAACACAAACATGAAATACAGACCCTAACGGAAACATCAATAGAGGAAAGTCAAAAGGACAGTTACTTTCCCACAAAATGGCCAATTGGCTATCCAAAAACAAAATAATATAAGCCATACAAACACTCGTAGACAAACCATAACAAAAATAAACCGTGACAGAAGAACCGCCTTGGAATTGTCAGTGAAGCGTATGCCACTGGGGGGGGGGGGGGTGTTCTTAAATCGATTTAAGTCTGTTTTTCCAGTCATACCCATACCTTAACAGACCCTTCTCCATATCGGTCATGAGCAATTGTAGCCGGTTCTGTATACTGTTCACCAGTATGACGTCAGACTCTTCTACGACCATCAGGAAAGTCCAGTTAAACCAGGATTCAGCACTGAATATAACGTGAGACAACTGATTAATGTTCCAACGTCTGGGCTGTGTACACCACACAAAACGTACTCTACGGCGCCTAGCTTTCAACGGCAGTACAACTTGCGAACGCTGTGCCTTAAGGTCACTCGAGTGAAAGTGATTTCGGATCATCTGTCTAAGAACATTAACCCCTTTTACTCGGTGCAGATGTTGCTGAAGAACTGTTGGCGTTAGTCTCCGATTACATAACGCTTGATTGATAATAAGGCAGTGTTCGTGTCTGCTAGTACTCTTCGGGCGTCCACTTCTCTGCAAATCCGCTACTGCTCATGTCCTACTATAGCATGCCCATGATAGACTGACAACTGAATGTGACGTATTCATAACATTTGCCGTCTGCAACTACGTACTTCTGGTCTGGAGCATGCCAGCGGCTCTCCAAAGTTGAATCTCCGTTAGCCGAATCATGGTTCTATTAACGAATTTGTTTTTGAAATCATTTCATACAACACTTCAACAGTCGATACAGAAAGTTTTATTGAAATCTCTTATCAATAAACTGGTTTGTCACCTACGTTCAAATTCAAGTGCTAACCCATGTACAATTTCTGCCTCCATGCTACACGGCCCCATGCTATCGGGGCTTGGAAGAAATAGATGGGCTTATTGATGCTTCCACGCAGAGCTGAACCCGACCCGCACACGCGTACTGGTAAACCGCTTAGGGGATCTAAGCTTGCCCAGGCAAAGCGGTGCAAGTCGGGACCGTCCATGCTTATAAATCCCTTTGGTTTCATTGGGCAGCAGGGCTTGAGCTGTCATTTCATCTCAAGGTCGGGTAAAGTCCCACAAAACTGGAAGCAACGTCTCCAAATGACCTTTAACAGTGTTGACAGGGACGTTAAACCTAAAATCAAACAAACAAACAAACAAAGCCTCCGTGCTACGCCACTCGAGCATAAATATCATAATGCTCAACTATAGAATATACATACATGATGACATCGTATAACTGATATTTGATTATTTCTTATGTTAAGGCTGATGGGCTCGAAGGAACCCGAATATCCTCTACTTTTTGTTAACATTATATAATACACAGTCGTTTTCTCATACGGAGTAATTTTTGTATTTGTAAATTCTGACTTTCAACGGTTTTTTATGCCCCCGCATCGAATGATGCCGGGGGCATAGAGTTTTTCGGTTTTCTGTACGTGCGTCTGTGGGTACGTGCGAATATGCGTACATGCATACTTGCGTCCGAATGTACGCCCTTCTGTTCGAAAGTGTGTAGGTACGTATGTACGTACGTACGTACGTACGTAATCCGGTTAGACTCCGGTTAAGGTTTTTGTACAAGGTAGAACTTGAGCTCATATTTTCCAAACCATACAATAGATTTAGTTTATATTGAGTATGGTGATAGACATAGGTCCAAAGTTTTATTCAGCAATGTCCCCACCCATACCCGTGACCTCAAGGTCAAGGCCACGAACTTAGAAATTTCTAATGTTTAAGATCCAGGTTAAGGTATTTGTACCAGGTAGAACTTTATCTCATATTTTCAAAACCATACAATTAATTTGGTTTAAATTAAGTATGATGATAGATATAGGTCCAAAGTTTTATTCAACAATACCCCCATCCATACCCATGACCTCAAGGTCAAGGTCATGGACTTTGAAATTTTTAATGTTTAAGACCCCGGTTAAGGTATTTGTACCAGGTAGAACTTGAGCTCATATTTTCCAAACCATATAATGAATTTGGTTCATATTCGGTATGTTGATACATATAGGTCCAAAGGTTTGTTCAGCAATACCCCCACCCATACCATGACATTAAGGTCAAGGTCACAGACTTAGTCAATTTTTAATGTTTAAGGCTCAGGTTAAGGTATTTGTACCACTTTTATGATTCATTTGGTTTGATGATAGATGCAGGTCCAAAGTTTTATTCAGTAATACCCCCACCCATGCCTGTGACTTCAAGCTCAAGGTCGCAGACATAGAAATTTTCAAATTTAAGTATGTTGATAGCTTATATTTTCCAAACTTTATAATGGATTTGCTTCATATTTGGTATGACAATAGTTGAAGGTCCAAAGTTTCATTGAGTCATACCCCCACCCCTTACCTGAAGGTCAAGGTCACAGACATATAAATTTTTTATATTATATTTTTTGAGAGTTAATATTTCCTGAACTATGTGATGGATTTGCTACATATTTGGAATGATGATAGATACAAGTCCAAAGTTTCATTCAGCCATAACCCCGCCCCTGCCCCATGACCTTAAGGTCAACGTTGCAGACTTAGAAATGTTTAATGTTAACGTTTGTAAGAGCTCATATTTTCCAAACCATTTGATGGATTGAGATCCTATTTGGTATGTTGATATTTATTTTTCCAAGGTTAAATCAGCCATACACCAATCTATGCCAATGACCTAAGGACACTTTTCCAGGCGAGTTATGCTGTCCATTGACAGGTGTTATTGTAATATGTCGTTTTTGGAGGGGTGGGGGGGGGGGAGGGGTGAGGTAGGTCTGGGCGGGGGCATTTGTGTTGTATTGACACATTTCTAGTTTTTTTTTTCAAAGCTACATTTTGAAGCACTTAGCTCGGAACCAACCCCAGTGCTTCAAATAAAAAGAGTGTGAGAGTGGATGAAAGTTTTGTGTGTCTCCGGGGTAAACCCCAGTAAACTAGTGACTAAAATATAATCTGGGCTCATACCCCTAGCTAGGCACCCAGATGGAAAATAGAAGTGGAGGCAATGATCAGGAATCAATACAATTAACCCATAGCTCCCATCAGAGACACCAAAGGGAAAGAAACACAACCATGAAACTAATGGAAACATCAATAGCGGAAAGCCAAAAACGACAGTTACTTTCCCACAAAATGGCAAATAGGCTGTCCAAAACAAAATAATGTAAGCGACACAAACACACAAACCATCACAAAAATAAACGGCGACTGAAGAACCGTCTTGGAATGGTTAGCAGAAACGAATTCCACTGCGGGGCTTAAATCGATTTTACGTGGCCACACTCCTCGCCCTTACTTCCGTTAAACCCAGACAGACCATGGTTCAATACGCCTAAAACATTGTTCTGGGTTCAGTCCCCCAGCAAGACACAGTCCGGGAAAACCCGGTCATATTACCCTGCAACATATCGTGGGTCAAAAACCCACTTTGGCTGCAAAAAAGCCCATCAAAGCTCCAGGGGAGCAATTCCTGAATCACTATTGCCATTGTTGAATACAAGGTATAAACGAGAAAGCTGTGTAAACATCTCACACATTGACATGTATAACATATCATTCCAATTTTACAACGGATCAAGAAGGGACTTCGGTCCCGATAACGTTGCTGCGTGTCTGTCATTGTTTACTGAATACAGTTGAAAAACGGTACATAAAGTAGAAGTAAAACAAAGATCAGGAATCGATACAATTAACTTACTCCATCCATCAAAGACACCAAAGGGAAAGAAATACAAACATTAAGCGACCAGACCATAATGGAAACCTAAACAAAGGAAGGCCATAAGGACAGTTACTTTCCCACAAAATGGCCATATGGCCATCCAAAATTAAAAGACACAAGTGATACACACAGTAAGTAACAAACAACAACATAAATAAATCGCCACAGAAGAGCCGCCTTGGAACCGTCAGTGGAAGATTTCCACTGGGGGGCTTAAATCGATTTTACGTGGCCACAATCCTCGGCCATAACCCGTACTAAAATATTACGATATAAATGATATGTATTGTGTGCAGGCACTAATACTCTAAACAAAAGGTCGCCCAGTTTTATTATCAATAAACAGTCTCACACATAAAAGTTAAATTACGGCCAAATAGCGAAAAAAAAGGACACACACACGGGGAAAAATGGTGCTAAACCCTAGGTGTGAGAAGAACCAGGAATGGGCTACAAAATGGACACATAACCGTCATGAGGCAATCTGGTCCCCCTGCCATGAACCAAACCCACACCTACCTCAAATCATTTGTCAGTACATGTACTTTACAAATTAGTCATATTGTCCGATCGATCATTTATTTTCAAATCACATTTGCAAACTGATTTAATGCGATTCTTAAATTTTCAATATATTGTTTACTAATCACCCAGAGGAATATCGTTAATATCGAAAATGATTATTAGTGTCCAGGTGATATTGATGATCGCACATGCGCAAATAAATTGGTAAACACACTGTTGCAAGGTCATTGTCACAGTTGAATGTCAAGAGTTTGATTCTCGAATTTCGTGTGCCCTTCATATCTCCTTTATCCCTGGAAGGATTTTCATTAAACTTTGGTCCAATGTTGGCCTTGGTGAGATGATGTGCAGAACCCATATCTCAAACATGCGGACTCTATGTGAATGGTTCGAGCCATGAATTAAATATCCGTAATATATTTTTTTAACCCCTGGAAAGATTTTCACTAAACTTTAGTTGAATGTTGGCCTAAGTGGGATGATGAGTAGAACCCGTAACTCAACCGTACCAGGTCTAACTCAAGAATGAAAGGTCACAAGTTTGAGCCTTGAATTTACTGTCGGCTCCATATCTCCTTTAGCCCTGGAAGGATTTTTATTGAACTGCGGCGGGGGTATAGATGTCCATCAGCATGTTTTCTTGTTAGAATTGCATCTCTGAGGCGATTCCAATGAGTACACATAGCAAACATTAGGTGTGCGGTATGTATTTATTAGAATCACCAAGTACACATAGCATACCTTTACATGATAAAATACCCTCCTGAATTATTCACCATTTTTGCATTATTTGCTGGCTTCCCGCTTACAAATTATCAATATTGGAAAAACAGGTAACCAGACCCCCCCCCTGACCTTCAAGATCACGGGGGGGGGGGGGGGGAGGTCTGGTTACCTGTTTTTCCAACACTGATAATCTTCAGACTTGGAACCAGCAGATAATGCAAAAAAGGTGAATCCTTAACGATTTCTTATCAGGATCCGGAACAAGGGGAATAATTATGTACAGACTCCAAAATGAGTTCGAATCAGCTCGAGCCATAGAGGTTTCACTCTAGTTGATTGTACATGTGTAGTTGAAGAACATAAACCAGAGAACACTAGCAGTCAGATCCAAAATGGAAAACATCTATGTCAAAAATTATTATTCAGATAAGATTTCAAATGTAATTTTACAGAGTCTGTACTCATTATTGGCCAAAAATGTTTTTTTTTTTCGTACTTGTATTTTTGTCAAACCTGCTTTAAACATGGCGCCATATAGGAGTCTGGTTTTCAATCTGGGTGTTTGTCAGGTCATAAGTATTAGCGACCAACCTAACTTTTACCCTGTTGGAGCCTCGTTCAGGTCAACTGTGAGAGGCCATGTTATGCAACGGATTGTCGGATAATTTTTCTCCAGGTACTCTGGCTTTCGACAACCTCGGATTTAAGAGCTCAAAATAAGTGAAAAATTCTTGAAAGGGCTGTAAACAAAAGAAAAAGTAACTTTCCCCCTACAAATTAATCTTCAAGTGCATTTCTCAAGAACTTCAAAAGCTTCAATATTGATACTTGGTACAAACTTGCATCTGGGGATGGCAACTTGAATGCAAACATCCATATTTGACCTTGAACTTTTCATGGTTCACTGGGTTTGTGAACTATTGCATCACCGTAGCTTTCACCCTTATGTAAGTTCATTTCTCAAGACTTATATAAGATATTAATGATACTTGATACAAACTTGAATCTACATATATAGGGATGGCAACTTTGATTTCAAGCATCCATATTTGACATTGACTTAGATTTCATGATTCAATGACTTTGTGAAGATCCCCCACAACCACGCACACACATAATTGCGGAGCTTTTTTGTTTCTTTTTAGCAATTAGAGATTTGGTTGGTTAGTCCGTTACTTGGGAAATGCAAAGTTAAAGCCCATACTAACTTATAAACACCTGAAATTAAGACATTTTTCACACCACTCAACTGGACGCTTTTCATCATCAGGGCCATATTACGGGCCTCCGTGGCCTAATGGATAAGAGCGCTGACTCTTAGTCATTAGGTCTCTCACCGCCGTGGGTTCGAGCCTCGCTCGGGTCACGTGTGAGACGCCAAGTTCTGCAACGGAAGGTCAGGTGGTTTTTCTCCGGGTACTCCGGTTTTCGCCCACCTATGATTAACGATCGGCTCGATATGAGTGAAATAATCTTGAAAGGGCCGTAAAACCCAAACCAAAAAAAAAAAAAAAAAAAAAATCAGGGCCTTATTTGTATGCAGTCTGATCAAGTTTGTCACTGTAGACTGCCTAGAACAGATACATGTAAGAGGATGGGAAAATGAGTTATAAAATCAGGCTTCAGATATAGTTAATAATGACGAGTACATAAACAATTACTTGGAATGTGAATATTACTGAAATAAGATGAATTTTCATTTATAAACCCATAACATGCCAGTTGCAACAAGTATTTAATATCTGCTTTGTCGTTCCTGGTTTGTCGTCTGCTGGTAACTTTAAAAGTCATTTTGCAAACATTGTGGACCCAGATCAGACTGCTGCTTTAGGGATCGCAGGATCGATCCCGAGCTTCTCCAGACTTTCGGATGAGTCTTTAAACCGAGGTCCCGTCTCCATATGACCTTAGCTGTTGGTGGGACGTAAAACTCAAACACTTACTCACTCACTGCTGCTTTAGGAGCAGTCTGATCAGGGTCCACACTGTTTGCTTGTATGCAAAAATATGTTGAAACGTTTGCAGGACTATGCAGCAGACAGCATAAGCAGACAACATTTTCAGATGCAGTCTTTTGTGGCATTTTAAGGGGCCATCTTGGATTGGATCTGACTAACTATTGGGGCCCATTTTTCATGTGGCAGCTTATTTTTCTGTTGCAGATGTATGCTGAAATAAGAGTGATAAACGATGGAGTATCTTGACTTAGAAACACTTTTGGCAGGTGCTTTCTACGTGACTTTGTCTTTATGGTGGTTTGTTTCCATAGCAACAAAGTATGCCAGCTGTGTTCGAGCAAGTACAGATTTTTCCAGCAAAGTCACTTACCCTTGCTGTGGTGTGCTAAATAAATTGCCAGTAGAAGGTGCTTTTAAACTATTGTCTGGTTCCCTGATTGCAATCTTTAGTGCTATTAAATGTTACAGTGATTGTGATGAGAACCGGAAGTTAGGGGAAGTGACGATATTTGCCATGTTTGCTGTCTCAGGATTTTGTGATATGTTATACCAGAAGTGCCAAAGATATGTGTTCATCAGTATTGATTATTTTATTTTGATGCTTGTTTTCCTCGTGCAAACAATTGTGTCTGCTTGCCATCCAGAACTGACATCATCATTAGCTGTAGCAGACAACTGCATGATGTATGCAGCCGCCACAGCAGCAATTGCTGTTCTGTTGGAATTCAGATATACAGGTGTTGTCTGGTTCAGCATATTGAGGAGTTTCAGTACATTTGTTCTCGGTACATGGACCTTCCATGTTGCCTTGATTTTAGGTGCTGACAGAGATGCTGAAATTTCCAGCATTTCAAATGTCACTGTTTCTTCTGGGGAACGTATGGGTACATTGTCAAATTATACACAAAATGTCACTGCCACTATGATTGTACAAGAATCTCAGAATATTAAAAATGAGGATTACCTTTTATTGGTCCCAATGTATTTTTCATGGCACTGTTTTGTTGACATGGTAATTTTAACAGTATTATGGCTTGTAGTGTTCAAATGTTATAGTAAACGTATTTGTAGCTGGTTCTGCTCAGTCTATGAGGAGGAAACTGAATCTCATTTTCAACATCATGTTCATTTTGATTACCATATCATTGATAGGCTTGATTCAGATTTGGAATAATTTCTCAAACAGTTATCAGCCTGAGCTGCTTCTTGAGAAAACCTCTTTTACGGCATTTCCGAACGGCAAAGTTGCTGATCAGACTCCACATCCACACAGTCTGATCAGTAACTTTGTATATTAATTGTATTCGCTGCTTTGATAGTACCATACCTCTACCGTAATGATTCTAACTATTCGGACAGGCAGGACTGAGCAAATAGTGCAGACCCAGATCAGACTGCTCCTGAAGGAGCAGTCTGAAGAGGGTCTACACTGTTTGCCATTCCGTCTGCATCTTTTGGATTCCTTGCTGGATCATGAAACAAGTTTTTTTTAAATTTTAGGAGAACTGCTATTATGATTGTACAAGAATCTCAGAATATCAAAAATGAGGATTATCTTTTGTTGGTCCCAAGGTATTTTGCATGGCAGTGTTTTGTTGACATGGTAATTTTAACAGTATTTTGGCTTGTAGTGTACAAAAGTAATAGTATATGTATTTGTAGCTGGTTCTGCTCAGTGTATGAGGAGGAAACTGAGTCTCATTTTCAACATCATGTTCCCTTTTGATTACCATATCATTGATAGGCTTGATTCAGATTTGGAATAATTTCTCAACCATTATCAGCCTCAGCTGTGTCTTGAGGAAACCTGTTTTACGACCAACAAAGGTGCTGATCAGACTCAACATCCACACAGGCTGATCAGCACCTTTGCTCATGTTGAGCTATTGTGATTGGTTCGTCATCCATGCGTGCATGCATCTGTCGTCAACTTTTGCTTTAAACCACTTCTCCAAAACTGCTGGGCACATTTTGAAATAATTTCACAGGAATGTTCCTTGGCTGACCCTCTACCAAAATTGCTCATCGTTCCGCTCGGGTGAAAAGATGGTCGCAAGAGCTGAAAATAGATAAAAACTTTAAACGACTTCTCCTTCTTAACCAGTGCATGGATTTTGAAATAATTTCACAGGAATATTCCTTTGGTGACCGTCAACCAAAATTGCTCAAATCATTCCGTTCGGATGAACATAATGGCCACCAGAGGTAAAACATGAAAAAACTGTTAAACAACTTCTTATTAACCAGTGGATGGATTTCAAAATAGTTTTACAGGAATGTTCCTTGGGTGACCCTCTACCAAAATTGCTCAAATTGTTTTGCGCAGGTGAACAAGATGGCCACCAGAGCTGAAAAATAAAAAAAACCTTTAAACGACTTCCCTCCTCTAACCAGTGCATACATTTTGAAATAATTTCACAGGAATGTTCCTTTGGTGACCCTCTACCAAAATTGTTCAAACCATTCCGCTCGGATGATCAAGATGGCCACCAGAGCTAAAAATAGAAAAACCTTTCAACAACTTCTCCATATACCCAGTAGATGGATTTCAAAATAATTCCACAGGAATGTTCCTTGGGTGACCCTCTACCAAAATTGCTCAAACAGTTCTGCTCGGATGAACTGGTGGCCGCCATAGCTAAAAATAGAAAAACCTTTAAGCAACTTCTTCTCATTGACCAGTGGATTGATTTCAGTTCAATTCCTGTAATTTTACAGGAAAGTTCCTTGGGTGACCATCAACCAAAATTGCTCTAACCATTCCACTCGGATGAACAAGATGGCCACCAGAGCTAAAATAGTAAAATAAACTTTAAACCACATCTCTCCCTTAACAAGTGGATGGATTTTGAAATAACTGCATAGGAATGTTCCTTGGATGACCCTATACCAAAATTGCTCAAACTGCTCCATCGGATGAACAGGATAGCTGCCAGAGCTGAAAACAGAAAAAACTTGAAACGACTTCTACTCCGTAAACAGTGGATGGATTTTGAAATAATTTCACAGGAATGTTCCTTGAGTGACACGCTAGCAAAATTTCTCAAAATGTTCCACATGGAGGAACAAGATGCCCACAAGAGCTAAAAAAGAAAAAGTTTAAAAGACTTCTCCCCCTTAACCAGTGGATGAATTTTGAAGTAATTTCACAGGAATGTTCCTTGGGTGACCCTCTGCCATAATTATTCGAACCATTCCGCTCTGATGAACAAGATGGCCACCAGAGCTAAAAATAGAAAAACCTTTAAATGGCTTCTGCTCTTAACCAGTGTATGGATTTTAAAATATTTTCACAGGAATGTTTCTTAGGTGACCTTATACCAAAATTGCTCAAAGCGTTCTGCTCTGGTGATCAGGATGGCCTCCAGAGCTAAAAATAGAAACACCTTTAAATGAGTTCTTCTCCTTAACCAGTGGATGGATTTTGAAATAATTTCACTGGAATGTTCCTTTGGTGGCCCTCTATTAAAATTGCTCAAACCATTCTGCTGGAATGAACAAGATGGCCACCTGAGCTAACAATAGAAAAACTTTTAAACAACTCCTGCTTAACCAGTGTTTGGATTTCAAATTGTATTCACCGGAATGTTCCTTGGGTGACCCTCTTCCAGAATTGCTCAAACTGTTATGCTTTGATTAACAAGATGGCCGCCAGAGCTAAAAATATAAAAATAGAAGTAGAGGCAATGATCAAGAATCAATACAATTAACCCCCAGCTCCCATCAGAGACACAAAAGGGAAAGAAACACAAACATGAAGCAACAGACCCCAAGGGAAACACCAACAGCGGAAAGCCAAAAGAAAACCTACTTGGGTCAACCAAAATTGCTCAAACGCTCTACTCCACCATATATTATCTACAATTTCATTTAGGTGAGCGATCAAGGGCCACCATGGCCCTCTTGTATTCACTGCTTGGATAGTACCGTACCTGTAGTCTCTACATAAAAGTTATAAAAAACATTGCTAGTCTGTGTAGCTGATGAGACCAGTTTGTGTCTTACCTAGTCAAAGACAGGTTTTCTCATGTTGTGGCTCAGTCAAATTTGAGCCCCGCCAAGCGAATTTGTGTCTTTGAGCATTCGGTCATGACAAATTTTAACTGCGCATGCCCAGCCATTCAGAGGGGCCAGGGATATGGCTTTTTGTCTGATCGTTCCTCTTGATTCACTGCTTGTATGAGCGAGCAGCGAAGGTTCTGGCGAGACTGCGCGGATGCGCAGGCTCGCCTGAACCTTCGCTGCTCGCATAGGCGATAAGTACCAAAATCGCTTGACGGAACCCATTTGGTCTTACAGCTTTTGCTCAGCCACACAAAATTTTACTGCACTTATATTATATACTTGTCAACTATGGTTGACATGTATCAAGAGACAATACTCCCAAACCTGTTGTAGAATACTCCTGTTTTCAACTTTTTAGTCAGATTTATTATTGAAACTTCCTTTGTATAAATTTTTATGACGCCTTTTACATGCCATGAAATTGATATGTTTATGTATATATTTCTGCTCAATCAAATGCCATTTTCTAGTCCATGTTATTTTCTTGTAGATATTTTTGCTATTTCATTTGGAGCATGAGCCTCATGCAAGAACCCAGATAACTGCTCACCTGTGCATTCTGACAACATTACAAATGGTTAGCCACTGATCCAATGTTTCTTAACGCTCTGTATGCTGGGTATTTTTTCAGCAAAAGGCATCTGAAATTTATTTGTCCTATTTTTCCCAGAAAACAGGACTTAAAATCTCATGCAAATTAGAAGCCTCCGTGGTGCAGTGGTTACGCTACTCGCCTTGTAAACCAGGGATCGCAGGATTGATCCCTGGCTTCTCCAGACTTTCAGATGAGTCTTTAAACCGAGGTCCTGTCTCTGTATGACCTTAGCTGTTGGTGGGACATAAAACTCAAACACTCACTCACTCTCATGCAAATTGTCTCCATAAGTTTTGTTTTCTGAAAAAAATAAGAAATTAGCACAGAGAGTTTGTAATGGTGAAGTGGAGAAGAAAAGCTGTGTCCCAGTCACCGTCAAACTTCAATAGCTCAAATATCTTGGAACCATGAACAATTTTTCAGGATTGGAGTGGTTTGAACTTCTGAGGGTTAATCATAGCATGGGGCATGTTATGGGATGACTTAACCTTTACCACTCTCTTGGCTAATTCAGCTGACGACAAAATGATGATATTTTCCTTATTTTGTCCATGAAAATGGGATTTGACAGTTCATGCAAATTGTCTCCAGTGGAGACAATTTGCATGAAATGTCAAATCCTATTTACTGAAAAAAAAAAAAAAAAATTCAAAATGATGTCTGCTGAAAAAATTACCCAGCATGCACAGTGTTAATGATATCTTTTTGATATTCTATAAAATAAAAGAATACTGTGTATAGTCATTAGAAACGCCTCAATGAGATGATTCTATTGAGTACACACAACATACCTTTTTCAAGGTAAAATCAGGAAAAAGCATAAATATATAGAAATCTGGAGTGGAGCTGTGGGAAAAATTCTCCATGGACTCCAGAACAAGTTAGCCATGGTGAACTAGCCATCTGTGTTCGTGTTATCAAAGTTTCACTGTACATGTTCTTTCAATCAAACCTTTACCACTCTCTGGGCTAATTAATTTTTATCCCCCGACTGAATAGGTTCGGGGGATATAGCGACCGAATAGGTTCGGGGGGATATAGCGATCAGCCTGGCGTCTGTCCGTCTGTAGACGCAACCTTGTGATGGCCATAACTCCTATACCCTTTGAGATTCATTGATGGTTCTTGGCACAATTGTTCACAAGGCTGAGACGGCGTGTCATGCGCAAGAACCAGAACTCTGGATGCCATAATTTTTTATTTATCTCCCCTTTTAATAACTTAGAATGACTACTTTGTGATGGCCATAACTCCAATACCCTTGGAGATATATTGATGGTTCCCGGCACAGTTGTTCACAAGGCTGAGACGGCGTGTCATGCACAAGAACCACAACTCTGGTTGCCATGGTTTTGGAGTTGTGTTATCTCCCCTTCCAATAAAATAGAGTGACAGCCTTGTGATGGCCATAACTCAAATACCCTTTAAGATATATTGATGATACCTGGCACAGTTGTTGACAAGGCCAAGACGGTGTGTCATGCACAAGAATCACAACTCTGGGTGCCATGATTTTTGAGTTGTCTCCCCTTCCAATTAAATAGAATCACTACCCTGTGATGGCCACATCTCCAATACTCTTTGAAATATATTGATGGTACTTGGTACAGTTGTACATGAGGTAAAGCAGATGTGTTGCGTGCAAGAACCACTACTCTGGGTGCCCTGGTTTTTTAATTATCTCCCCTGACAATATAACCTTGTGTTGGCCACAACTCCAATACCCTTTGAGATATATTGAGGGTACTAGGCACAATTGTATACAAGGTTGAGACGGCACTTCATGCCTATGAACCACAACTCTGGGTGCTATGGTATTTGAGTTATCTCCCCCACCAATATAACAGTATGACCACCTTGTGATCACCATACCTCCGATACCCTTTGAGACATATTGGTGGTACATAATGCAGATGTACATGAGGTTAAGCAGGTGTGTCATGCTCAAGAATTACAACTCTGGGTGTTCTGGTTTTTTAGTTATCTCCCCTGACAATATAACCTTGTGATGGCCATAACTACAACACCCTTTGAGATATATTGAAGGAACTTGGCGCAATTGTATACAAGGTACAGAAGGGGTGTCATGTGCAAGAACCACAACTGTTGGTGCTGTGGTATTTGAGTTATCTACCCTTCCAATATAACAGTATGACCAGCTTGTGATCACCATGTCTCCAATACCCTTTGAGACATATTAATGGTACTTCATACAGAAAAACATGAGCTTAAGCAGGCATGTCATGCGCAAGAACCACAATTTTGAGTGCCCTTGTTTTTTAGTTTTCTCCCCTGACACTATAATCTTGTGATGGCCATAACTGCAATACTTTTGTGATATATTGCTGGTTTAATTCTGGTGCACTATCTATTGGTGAACAATCTTCTGAAGGCCATATTGGCTTTTGGTCGGGGGATTTGCCATCTCTTCCGATGGCTACTTTTTTCAACAGATGCCAAATTGTTGGTATTTTTCTTTTTTTTTCCAGAAAACAGTATTTGACATCTCGTACAAAGGGGCCGACCTCAGTAGCTCATTCAGATGCGTGTCTGACTGGTGATCAGAAGGATGCAGGTTCAATACCTACCGGAGTCGGCAGCGTTCTTTCATGGAGATTGACCATGAAATCTTTTCCAAGGTCATTCTCTCCCTTCGGTTGATTCCAGAAGGGCAGTTGTCTGTTACTGGCGAAAGAATGTGCACTGTACTGGTTAACTACTTACCTATAAGCCTGCCCTGGAAAAATGTAGATAGGTAAACTGACCGGCTCAAAAATGACCTAAATAGGATTGACTGGACCGTTAAATTCCAAAACAAGCAAACTCATGCAAAGAAGACAATTTGCATGAAATGTCAAATCCTGTTTTCAAAAAAAAAATTATAAAAATATCGTTTAATGTCAACTGCTGAAAAAAATCCCCATTGCCCCCGCCCATCGGGGCTTGAAGAAATAGATGGGTGGCATGATGCTTCCACCCAGAGCTCAAACAGACCGCACACAAGTACTGGTAAACTGCTTAGAGGATCTAAGCCTGCCCAGGCAAAGCGATGCGAGTTGGTTTCATTGGGTGACAGGGCTTGTCAGTGTCGGGTAAAAATCCCACAAAATTGGAAGCAATGTCTTCAAAATGACCTATACAGTGTTGATGGGAATGGTTTCACCTCAAAAAAAAAAAATACCCAGCATGCAGAGCACCAATGTGCAGGCTTGTATTTGCCATCTGCACATGTCTGTAGAAACATATTTACTGGACTTGGCTCTTATTGTTTGTTTGGAGTTTTGCATCCCAGTCAACACTATTTATGGCATATCAGGCAGTCCAGTTTATCTAGGGCAGGCTTATACATAAGGGGTTAACCATTACAGTGCAAATCCTTATGTCAGAAACTGACAGGTGCAGTTCTTGTGTTGACAGAAGGGAGAGAATGACCATAGAAAAGATTTCATGATCAATCTCACTGAAAAATTGTTGCAGACCGGCATGTATCAAACCCAGGACATCATGATCACCATCGACTGAGCTGCAGAGGCCAGCTTTATTTGTGTTTTGTTGATCTGTTGCACAGAAACCCATCAAGAACCTCTACCCAGCTACCAAAGACACAGATCAGCATGCACATCCATTCAGTCTGATCAGTTTTCCTGGGGTGATGAGTCTCATGTAATCTCTTGGCTAATCAAAGAAGCAAATACTCCGATCTGTGTTGATGTGCAGACTGATGTATGAGTCTTTGTAGGTCACACAGGTTTTCTTGTATGATTTTTCATGTGTCAGATCATTTATTACAAGACAAGAGTGTCAATCAGAAATGCAAACACATTTATATGACGCTATATTAGAAAAACATGTATAGGAAAGCACTGGAGTGGTCATTTCATATAAAGTTTTTGAAACAAGCCTTTTGCGAGTTTCATAAATTTCATATGAAATGACCTTGAGTGTGAGATTCTTTTTTTGTCCCTGGTAGCGATAGCGGGGACATATTGTTTTTGCCCAATCTGTTTGTTTGTTGGTTTTATTCTTGGACAACTTTAACGTTGTTCAAAAGTTTTGAACTATTTGAGATAGAGCCTTCATATTTGGCATGTAGGTTCCTTGTGACAAGTGCTTCACATTCCTATAAAATATTTTGACCGGTGACCTTGACCTGTGACCTACTTTAAAGAAAACAAAAACAAACATTGGTCATAACTTTTGAATGGTTTGAGATAGAGCCTTCATATTTTGCATGTAGGTTTCTTGTTACAATGGCTTTAAGCCCATGCAAAAAACTTGACCTGTGACCCTGACCTTGATCTTTGACCTACTTAAAAGAAAAACTTAACATTGGTCATAACTTTTGAACCATTTGAAATAGAGCCTTCATGTTTGGCCTGTTGGTTCCTTGTGACAAGAGCTTCACATTCATACAAAACGTTTTGATCTGGGACCTTGACCTTGGTATGTGTCCTGCTTTAAAGAAAAAAATATCATTGGTCATAACTTTTGAACTGCTTGTGATAGATCCTTCTTCGTTTGCCTGTAGGGTCCTTCGGACAAGTGCTTCAAGCCCATACAAAAATTTTGTGACCTTGACCTTGAGCTGTGACCTACTGAAAATAAAAACTCAACATTGGTCAAAACTTTTGAACTGTTTCAGATATGACCTTCATATTTGGCATGTAGGTTCCTTGTGCCAAGGGCTTTCCACTCAAAAAAATTGACCGGTGACCTTGACCTACTTTTAAAAATATCATCGGTCAGAACTTTTGAGTGCCCCCACCCATAGGGGCTGAAGAAATATATGGGCTGCATGATGCTTCCACGCAGAGCTGAGTCCGGCCCGCACACTAGTACTGGTAAAACGCTTAGAGGATCTAAGCTTGTCCAGGAACTGCGGTGCGAGGCGGACCATCCATGCTAAAAAAAACCTATTGGTTTCATTGGGGGACAGGGCTTGAGATGTCATTTCATCTCAATGTTGGGTAAAAATCCCAAAAAAATTGGAAGCAATGTCTCCAAAATGACCTTTATAGTGTTGACGGGGACGTTAAACCTCATATCAAACAAACAAACAGAACTTTTGAACCGTTTTAGATAGGGCCTTCATATTAAGCATGTAGGTTCCTTATGACATGAGAGCTATTATAGTCACAATGGCATTAGAATCCGAGTCCAGGCCTGCATATACATGACATTGATGTTTGGTTGAGGGAGGCAACTCAAAATTTTTCCTACATATCCCTAGGTCATAATGGTCTCCTCTTTGTCATTTCATCTGAGTGACAGGTAAAAGTCCCATGGAATTGGTCTCCAAAATGACATAAATAGTGTTGACTCGGACATAAAACCTCAACACACTTAAAAGAAAATTTGCTCCTCTGGAGCATTTTTTTACTTCAAGGAGCATTTGTTTTCCTTCAAGAGTAAACCCCCTTTCATAGGGATTTCTGGGGTGGTTGGGTGAGGCAAAGGTGCCGTGTATCTTAATTATAAGTCACCCGGGCTTCCAACTGATTGGCTTACAGTTGGGCAAGACCTGCTACCCTTGCAGCAGATAAGGGTTGAGTGGGAATGTTTTATAGTTCTGTAACTTTAGGGGAATGGGAACACCTTCAGGGGAGGCAACTCCTGCAGAAGTATTTTTGGCTCCCATGTTACTTGAGGTCAACTCGTAAAGGAAAGAATTTGCTCCTCAGGAGCAAATTCTTTCCTTTAAGAGTAGACCCCTTTTTCGGTGGGACTGAGCCTATAGAAAAGCGAACAGGAAATCCCGAAAGTTGTCTCCTTTTGAAAAATGGCGGAAAAATGTGCCAGGTGTTCCCATGCAGCTTAACTGTCATTCATTTTACTCTTTCACCCTTGTCCCTCTCTTTCATATCCTGTACTATTTCTTCTCTCGTTTCTTCCTGTCTCTGTGAGACAACACAAAATGACACACAAGGGTTGGCACTGAAACTCCCAACAAAATCAGTCATAGCAATTCAGCAATGACAAAAGTTCAGTGAAAAACTTCAGAATGCCCGATTTATTATTTACAGAACGGTTAGTCTTCAGTGACCTTCATCAAGTGTTATTAACAAGTTGACAGGAAACTCGGACCTGTATGGATGGGTCCGAGCAGGAAATTATGTCAGCATCACATGACGTCAATACAGCAAACAGGAAAGTAGAAGTAAAACAAAGATCAGGAATCAATACAATTAACTTACTGCACCCATCAAAGACACCTAAGGATCACAATTGTTGTCACCCTTATAAAATGGTAGGAAATATGTCATGTGTATCCATTCCCCTTAACCCATATATGACGATACGTTTGCAGTGGTCCATTTCCAATTATAGGGGTGTAAGGTTTGTTTTATTAGCTTTGAGTTTGCAAAAATTTACTTTCAGCAAATAGTGTAATCTCAGATCAGATGACGAATTTTGCGGCATATGATCTGGGTCAGCACTGTTGGCCAATTTCCAAAAAAAGGGCTGCTAGGCATTTATGGGTCAATGTTTTCTGAAAAGCCATATCTTTAAAAGACAAATGTGAAATATTGCTATGAAGTTTCGTACCATACAACCCTGACCCTTGACTGAGGTACTATCATATACTTTGAGGTCAAAGGTCAAGAAATGTAATTGGGTACACTTTCAAGAAATTGCACTACAAATTGAATTAAAAATTGATTATATCTTGAAAGGGAGATTGTTTTAAAGAAACTGGTTTCTGAATCAGTCTTCCATCAAAGGAATGAAACAAAATGCTTTCATAAATGCTAAATAAAAAGCAACCCGAAAACGCACATCGGGAGAGTAGTGATCCTATGAAAGAAAGACCAAAAAAATAGGATATGACACGAGTGCTTTTCCTTAGGAGTGTAACATTGCAGCTTGAACAAGGGCCAGTTTATCTTCTGTTCCTCCTTACATTTTTATTTTCAAAGAACAGGGTCCAGCAGTTCAGACTCATTTATCATTTAACTTATAAGATGCCAATCACAAAAAATGTCATCTGCTTTGTTGTCTGCTCGTAATTTTGGAAGTCATTTTTGCAAATAGTGTGGACCTTGATCAGACTGCTCCTCTAGGAGCAGTCTGATCAGGGTCCATACTGTTTGCCTGTATGCAAAAATATGTATGACAGTTTTCAAGAAAACATAGCAGACAATATAAGCAGACAACATTTTCAGAAGCAGTCCGTTATTGCATCTTAACCTTTTTTGTACCAAATGGAATCTTCCATCCTATTATATAGCACAAATCCATTTAAAAATTTAGGGGTGTCATGTCTTCTTCATATTTTATTTGCAAAATAGCTGAACTTTTTGCAAATAGAGTAGGCCCTGATATCAGACGCCGCATTCTGTGGAGTCTGATCTGGGCCTTCATTGTTTGCCAGGGTACCTGTTTTGGGGTTTCCGGTACAAAATGGGTTAAGGGTTAACAAGCTTGTTAGTAGTTAAAATTTTAACTGCGTGTACCATATCTGATAGCGTTGTATATGTATTTTGCCATACTGATTTGTTTGTTTGTTTGAATTGAGGTTTAACGTCCCCGTCAACACTGTAAAGGTCATTTTGGAGACGTTGCTTCCAATTTTGTGGGGACTTTTACCCAACATCGAGATGAAATGACATCTCAAGCTCTGCACCCAATGAAAACAATAGGGTTTATAAGCATTGACAGGCCGACATGCAGCGCTTTGCCTGGGCAGGCTTAGATTCTCTAAGCGGTTTACCAGGACTTGTGTGCGGGTCGGTTTCAGCTCTGGGTGGAAGCATCATGCAGCCCATATGTTTCTTCAAGCCCCGATGGGCGGGGGCCGGTACCATATTTGATATAGTTGTACATTTATTTTGCCATACTGAATATAGGCAAGCTTCAAGAACTCGAAAATTTGTTTGAGATAGTGAAAGTACCAACCACTGAGGCTTAATCTTAGCAACAAGGTCCAGTTGTTCAAAGCATCGTTAACTTAACAAGCTCGTTAGTAGTCATTTTGTTAACTGTTCTTGCAAGTTTAATATTTGGTATTTTTGCTGAAAAAATGTGAGCAGCTTTTGCGAATGCAAAAGCTGCTCACATTTTTTCAGCAAAAATATTAGCATATTTGGCATAATAAATGATCAAAGTTTTAACGATAAGTTAACTAACGATGTCATTAGTTTTGAACAACTGGCCCCAGGTCATGAAGCTTAATGGGAAGCTTAATGATCTTTCATGTTATAAACGTATGTCGTGTATACACATTAGAATGACGTCATTGGGGCTATTCTAATGAGTGCACACAACATGGTTTAAAGATAAAATCAAGGCAAACACCCTAAAATACCCAAATGTACTGAGTATTTTAAAGATAAAATCAAGGCAAACACCCTAAAATACCCAAATGTACTGAGTATAGATATCTGGAGCTTTTGGTAGAATTCTCTGGAGACTCAGCCAAAGTAAACAAACTATCCATGTTTTGTGTTATTGTCATTTAACCCATTCCCACATGGGGACTTTGTGAATTTTGCTGGTTTTTAGTCGTGTGTCGTGTGGCGTCAACAATTTGCTTTAAATGCTAAATCCTCCTAAACCCTTGAGCCAATTTCAATAAAACTTCATAGGAATATTGCTGAGGTGACCCTCTACAAAAATAGCTAAAATTATTCCGCTCCGCTGAACAAGATGGCCACCAGAGCTAAAAATAGAAAAATCTTTAAAGGACAACTTCTTCTGCACCTTAAGGCCAATTTCATTCAAACTTTATAGGAATGTTGCTTAGGTGACCCTCTACCAAAATAGCTAAAAGGTTTCCGCTACGGTGATTTAAATGGCCATCAGAGCTAAAAATAGAAAATTCTTTAAACGACAACTCCTCCTGTACCCTTAGGCCAAATTAATTCAAACTTCATAGGAATGTTGTTTAGGTGACCCTCTACTAAAATAGCTAAAACGGTATCGGTCTGATGAGCAAAATGGCAGCCAAAGCTAAAAATAGAAAAACATCGTAAATTTGCTTCAAACACAAACTCCTCCTCAACCCTTGGGCCAATTTGATTCAAACTTCACAGGAATGTTGCCCAAATTACTCTCTACCAAAAATGCTAAAATCGTTGTGCTCTGACAAACAAGATGGCCGCCAGAGCTAAAAATAGAAAAAAATCTTTAAACGTCAATTCCTCCTGTACCCTTGGGCCAATTTTATTCAAACTTCATTGGAATGTTGCTTAGGTGACCATCTACCAAAATAGCTGAAAAGATTCTGCTCTGACGAGCAAAATGGCTGCCATAGCTAAAAATAGAAAAACATTGTAAATTTGCTTCAAACACAAACTCCTCCTTAACCCTTGTGCCAATTTGATTCAAACTTCACAGGAATGTTATGCAGGTGACTCCCTAAAAAAATAGCTAAAATCATTCTGCTCTGACTAATAAGATGGCCACCAGAGCTAAAAATAGAAAAATTCTTCAAACGACTACTCCTTTACCCTTGGGCCAATTTCATTCAAACTTCATAGGAAAGTTGCTTAGATGACCCACTACCAAAATGGCTAAAACGTTTTCGCTTTGATGAGCAAAATGGCCGCCATAGCTAAAAACAGAAAAACTTTGTAAAGGGGGTCTTTCAAGGTATAGGAAATTTGCATTGGTTTCTGCCCACGCTTGGATTTTAATGAAATTATGCACAATAATTGCCTTGGGTATAACCATTATAATTACGATGCATTCACTTTAAAATTTTATTTCAGTGGTAAATTTATTACATATTTTATGAAGTCTCTATCACAACAGAGAGTACTCTCATATAAACTTGTCTACAGTATTCAGAGTTTCATATATCTAATGCTGCTATGTTTTATGAATTAAAGCCATAATTAGTGAGTTAGTTGATACTATGAAAGACCTCATATGTCTAGTAATAGTGGCTGGGCATTCAGTTTTCTTTGATGGTGTCCCCATATATCAGCTCCTATTTTTGTATTCATTAAAATTTTATATGCATTTTTACCATGTTCCAATTTTTGTCAAGACACCATTTTAGCATAAAAACTACCCACATATCTTAGGAACATGTTGATGAACTTTGAGAACCGGTAACATTGTGTTTTAACAGACTGAATACTGATACTCCTGATTCAGCAAAATGTGAAATTATATGATAATCATGTTTTGGTCATGCTGTTTAAAAATACTTTACTATATTGCATTCAGTTTGGATGGCTATAGTATAGTATGGTTTGTGTAAGTAGTTCATAGCATAATTATAAGTGTTATTTCAAAACATCCATTTCGGTAAATTTGCCCCAATGGAACAAACTATTTTGTATACAGAACTACACCGCAAAGGTTTTGATGACAAACGTCATCAAACGCACCCATGTAATCATGTGCACAGTTTTCTTTCTGTCTTTCTTGTCTAATTTGATAATTGTGCTAAGGTGATGTTTAGATTATCATTCAAATCAACAACATACCAGTCACTTTAGATGTTGCTTCCGATTTTGTGAGATTTGTTATCCGACTCGAGATAAATGACTCTCGAGTCAAACTGTTGTTTGTTTATTTAACCCTGACTGTCCATTTAAAAAGAAAGGTTTACTCTAGGGAAAATCAATAACACTTGAGATTACTTTTCCTGGACATTAAGTTTTCAGAATTTGTATCTGCATAGGCACTAGCCAATCTATCTTTTTTGTAAAGCCCCTATGAACGAAATCAAACGGCTTCCTGAAGCTGTATTCCAAAGCCATTTGCATTTGCTTTTAGAATTCACATGGTCGTACATTTGTCAGTGTTCCAAAACTTATGTGATCATGATTGTGTAATCTATATATTTGTATAAGTCTTTCACTTCATTTACCTATCTCAGCAGTTGTTGCAGTAATTAAAAAGCACTTTATGTAAGATATCAAGAAGCATTCAAACTTCTGATAATAATTATTCAATCTGTGAGTAGTTATCGCATTACTCATAGGAATTTAAATTATTTTCAGTAAATACATTGTGATGCTTTTTTCTGTCCAAACACTGCAATGCTCTTTCTAAGCTGAGAGATACATTGCACAAAAATGTACCGGTAATCATTAATGAACAAGAAAGCAAGCAAGAACAGTGCTTAAAAAAACGGTGAACTTGCATTCAGCAGAAACATTCAAGAAGTGGTTGAAAGTTTTACAACCAGAAAAAAATACTAAAAGCTCGCTTCCGATAAATTAACCACTATATTGACAAAGTAAATAGAAAAAATAAGACACTAAAGAAATGTCAACAATTACAATACCAATGCAGAAATGATACATATTTATGCATGTGTACTTTAAGGCAGGAAACTGTTTCTCTCCCTGTCTAATAGCAAAATTTCTCTAGGTCATGGAACAGCTTTGTTTACACCAAATATTCTGCGCCTCATCCATCAATGATATCTTTTGCAACAGAAACTCTATATCAGTGACATATGGAATTTTGGAAATACTAACCAATAATTACTGTAACTTTTTTGTTAGGATAATAATCTAGCGTTCATAAAGACAGAGTATATCGAAGGTTTAATCTGGCCATGGATTTATCAACAGAAGTATTTTTACTAGTAACCACAAACCACTGAACATTGCGTCCTTGCATACCGGCTTGGTATGGAAATGAAAATAATGGATCTCCTTGCCTTACACCTGTTTGAGTAGCATGACTTATGTAAAGTCATTAAATAAAGTTGCACATGTTCACAATAATTTTACTTCAAACTTCACAGGAATGTTGCCCAGGTGACTCTCTACCAAAATAGTTAAAATCATTTCATTCGGATAAACAAGATGGCCACCAGGGCTAAAAATATGAAAAATCTTCAAACGACAACTCCCCCTGTACCCTTGGGCCAATTACATTCAAACTTCATAGGAATGTTGCTTAGATGACTCTCTACCAAAACAGCTAAAATGGTCTCGCTCTGCTGAACAATATGGCCGCCAGAGCTAAAAATAGAATAACATTGTAAATTTGCTTCAAATACGAACTCTTCCTAAACCCTTGTGTCAATTTGATTCAAACTTCAAAGGAATGTTGCCTAGGTGACACCCTACCAAAATAGCTAAGATCGTTCCACTCTGATCAACAAGATGGCCACCAGAGCTAAAAATAGAATGTACTAGAGACAGTGACATTCAGATTCAGGTGAGCGAATCAGGGCCCTCTGGGCCCTCTTGTTAGAGTGTTGCCTAGGACAGCACTTTAGTATCATCATGATTTCATAATGAAGGGAGAAGCCACCGTGGTGTAGTGGTTATGCTACTCGCCTTGTAAACCAGGGGTCGCAGGAACGATCCTGGGCTTCTCCGGACTTACGGATGAGTCTTTAAACCGAGGTCCCGTCTCCATATGACCATAGCTGTTGATGAGACTCAACTCACTCACTCACTAATAATGAAGGCCCGTTTTACATCACACTCGGCATGAATCTTCACTTGGTGAGTATCCTTTCAAATTGAACCTTTTTAGGCTAAATCGTTGTTGCCATAGTAACGAGGGGGCATCTCAAAGTTGTCAAAAGTGTTATTTCATATGTATTTTTGACCAAATCTTAATCTTCACACTGCTGTCAAGGCAACAATTAAGGGATTTGGCACTGGTGATTTTGACTGTCTGCAGCACGTTTTGCCAGTGTCAGTTTCGAGGCATTTTTGACACCCCACACCCTCAGATTTCATATCAGTGGCCGGCTGGGCCCTACCCCCATTTTTTTCGGCTGTGAGTGTGGGTTGCCGCCAAGCTTCAAAACCCGCACACATATTTATTTTATAGTGGGGAGCGGCACGAAAAACAGGTACTTTTTTAGGACAACTTATCATAACCCAAACATAGCTATCCAGGGGTAGGGAATGCAGAATGTAGGTGGTTCTGGGGAACAAAAAAGTGAGAGTGTGTGTGTGTATGGGGCTGGGGGGGGGGGGGGGGGTCAGACACGTTAAAAGGCATATCTGAGTCAAGGTGGGAAAGGGTTAACTAAATCCTGACTCTTAATTTTATTCCAAAATGCATTAATTATGTATAAAGTATAATATTTTACAATAAAACGATGAAAAAAAAACAACAACATGATTTTGAATGGTTTTGATCTTATTCATTAACCCATTCCCTAATGAGGATTTAGTGAACTTTTGCTAATTTTCACAGTGTTGCCTAGGACAGCACTTTCATTATAGCCATGATTTCATAATGAATGATCCGTTTTACATCGAACTCGGCATGAATGTTAACTGGGCAGTAGCCTTTCAAATAGAACCTTTTAAGGCAAAATCATTTTTGCCATGGTAACGAGGGTACATCTCAAAGTTGTCAAAAAGTGTTATTTCACATGTATTATTGACCGAATATTAATCTTCACACTGCTGTCAAGGCAACAATAAAGGGGTTTGGCACTGGCGATTTTCACTGTCTGCAGCATGTTTTGCCAGCTTCGATGTATTTTTGACCCCAGACACCCTCAGATTTCATTTCTGCCGCCGGCTGAGCCATACCCACATTTTTTTGCCCCCCCCCTCCCCTTCAAACCCCCATATATATATTTTAGTGTGAAAAAAGGTCACATTTAGGAAAACTTACCCTTACCCAAATAGAACTATCCAGGGTTGGGGAATGCAGATTTAAGGTGGTTCTGGGGCGTATCTGGGTGGCAAAGGCCGGTTTAATATACCGTAATGATCCTAAGTATTGGGACAGATAGGCCTAAGCAAACAGTGCAGACTCAGATCAACCTGTTCCTGATCAGGGTCTTCACTATTTGCCATTCCATCTGCACCTTTTGCACTCCTTGCTGGATCATGAAATAATTTTTTTTTTTTTAATTTTTTTGGAGAATTTTTATACCCCTGTTTGTAAAACGGGAAAAAGGGACATATTATGTTACACCCCCGGCGTCTGTCCGTCCATCTGTCCGTTTGTCTGTCCATCCGTAGACAAAACCTTGTAACACCAATACCATTTGAGATATATTGATGGTACTTGGCAATTGTACACAAGTTTGAAAAGGTGTGTCATGTCCAAGAACCATAACTCTGGGTGCCATTGTATTTGAGTTAATATTACTCCCTTCCAATATAATAGTATGACGACCTTGTGCTTGCCATATCTCCAATACCCATTGAGGGATATTGATGGTACTCAGTTCATTGTTCATCAGCAGGCGTATCCTGCACAAGCACCATGACTCTTGTTGCCCTGTATTTTTATGTCCCCGGTAGCGACAGCGGGGACATATTGTTTTTGCCCTGTCTGTTTGTTTGTTTGTTGGTTGGTTTGTATGTGGACAACTTTTACGTTGTTCATGACTTTTGAACAGTTTGAGATAGAGCATTCATATTTGGCATGCAGGTTCCTTGTGACAAGTGCTTCACATTCATGCAAAACATTATGACCTTGACCTTGACCTTTGACCTACTTAAAAGAAAAAAATTAACATTGGTCATAACTTTTGACTGCTTGAGATACAGCCTTCATATTTGGCATGTATGTTCTTTGTGACAAAACCTTTACATTCATGCAAAACATTTTGACCTGTGACATTGACCTTGGACCTACTTAAAATAGAAAATAACATTTTGGTCAAAACTTTTGAACTGTTTGAGATAGAGCCTTCATATTTTGCATATAGGTTCCTTGTGACAAGAGCTTTACATCCACGCAAAAAATTGACGTGTGACCTTGACCTTTGACCTACTTTAAAGTAAAAGTTTACATTGGTCATAACTTTTGAACCGTTTGAGATAGAGCCTTCATATTTGGCATGTAGGTTCCTTGTGATAAGAGCTTTACATTCATGTAACAAAATTTTGACCTGTGACCTTGCCCTATGACCTACTCAAAAGAACAATAATATTATAGTTCATAACCTTGGAACCGTTTAAGATATAGCCTTCATATTTAGCATGTAGGATCCTTGTGTCAAGGGCTTCCCACTCAAACAACAAATCTTGAGCTATGACCTTGACCTTGAACTGTGACCAACTTTCAAAAAAAATGACCATGCCCGGGGACATGTTCGTGTTTCACAAACTTTTTTTTTTCAGATATCTCCCGTGATGGCCATATCTTTAATACCCTTTGTGATATAGTGATTGCACTAAGCATAATTGTACACACGATTGAGAAGGCGTGTCATGCGTAAGAATCAGTACTCTGGTTACCATGGTATTTGAGTTCTCTCCGCATCGTATATAATAGTATGACTGTCTTGTGGTCACCATATTACCAAATACACACTGAGGCATATTGATGGTATTCAGTACAGTTCTACACATGAAGTTAAGCAGGCGTATCATGCATAAGAACACGACTATTGTTGCCCTGGTTTTTTTAATTATCTGCCCTGGTCATTTGAGATATATTGATGGTATTTGGCAAATTGTAAACAAGGTTGAGAAGGCCTTGGCTGGATTTGAGTCTGCTGGATGCCTTTGGACTTTTTTTAGGAATTACTTTGCACCGGCAAAATTTATGAAATTCCATGCCTGGTTTTCAGGATGTTAGTATTTTTGTAGTTCCCCTGTTATATGTTACTGTGATAAAAGTTTTTAAATTAATGTTTGAATAAGTTTTTACCAATTGTATTCATCCTATACCTTAATTTAGTTAAGGAAAACAATACATTCAATGTGTCATATATGAAACGTGAAAACTTACTGCCCCATGTATCATATATGATACATGTCGTAAAATCACACCCGAGACATAAACTCCTGAAAAGTCTTTGATTTTGTGATTAACTACTTGACAGGAATCATAAATTTCAGTTCGAGATTTTTTCCACGCAAGAAAGGGGTTTGGACACTAGAGGTTTAAAATAACCACCTTGACGTTGATCCCAGGACCCTGAAAGTTAAATGGCTCGACATATCACACCCAAAATTTATGTGAAATTAGATTAAAAGATTAACGGGTGTTTCGCGACTTGCATGTTCGCGACCTATACACTTTTGCTACCCTGCAGGTTCGCTACCTACAAGTCGCTACCTATACCTGTTCGCTACCCAGCTATTTCGCTACCCGAATTTTTCTCTACCCTGGTTGTTCTCTACCAACATGAACAAAGATGTAAAAAATATTTATTTCTATATTTAATTGTGCTTAATTATGTTATATACTAACGTTATATGCTATACAATTATCACAAAGGCGCCCAGCGACTTTAAAGGATTAACATCCCCAGTGCATTTACAGAAAGTTGAAAAGAAAAACGACCAGGAACTGATAAATCGGATCCCAATTATTCCCACCATATCACTAGGGAAAGGAAAGGTCAAAACATAGAATGACGACAGTAAACAAACCGGACAACAGGTGAACCGAGTCAGCAGCTCTTTCCCAAACAGTTGGTGACTCAGAATATCCAAACCTAACTAAAAAGGAGCTATATACATACGGGGGAGGGACTCCGAATCACCAACATGACAAACATTAAAGTGGAAGGACAGACGTTTTTTAAAATGAACAACCAAAAAGGGGGAAGAATAAGAATCAACAACGTAACAACATATGAGCCTGCGCATGACAAAACCTACAATAAGACCGATGCGACCAGCAGGGACTCCAATCAACCTGCGCACCCATCCACTACGTCCAGACTTTTGCTTATGTCATTTTGCACGTATATTAGCCTTTAGTAGGTACATGCGATCAGCGAAGACTGATCAGACTGCGCGAATGCCTGGCTGATCAGAGTCTTTGCTAGTCGCTCAAGACTTCTTGTAGATTTCGTCATGCGCTGGCTCATATATGATGAACCACCAACAACATGAAGGAACCACAGCAAAAGCACCGACTTGGAACGGTCGGTTATGATTAAGTTTAAGTTAACTTTACGTTGCGCGCCCCTTGTGGCTGATATGTACTTGTTTTGTTATGAAAGGAACTTCATGATGTCCCTTTGAAAACCAATCTGAAATCATTGAGGCCTTCAGCTCGACTTCTGGATGTTTGGATGATATGTTGGGTATTGACGGTGCATGTTGCGATGGTTTGATCAGTCACATTTGCGCCCCCCCCCCCCCCCCCCAAGGGCTACAGTTGAGTGGGGCAAGTTCTTCTGGCCCCCTTTTTGGATTTGCGTCTGATTTGGGCGTCTGTTTCCTGCAAGGTATATGATAAACGCGAATATTATGATATTGGGATTGTAGGTTTTCCTTCATTGTGTGTAGTGTTCCACATGCCGCGTCCTATGGCGTTTGTGTTTCGCAGTTAATTCGTTTTGCCGGATTGTCTGGTCGTGTGACTGGCTTCGGCGCTCGTGGTAGATTGTTAAATGCTGGGCTTCTTGATCGGGGTTGTCGGTGTCGTGGTCTGCGCGGGTCTTTTCGGGGTGTTGTGGATGTTCCGATTTGGTTTCTGGGTTCGGTATTGGACTTGGGTCTCTTCTGCAGCAGGGTCTGTCGGAACTCGAATTTTATGGTGGCTGAGTGTGTGGATTCGGGAGGTGTATACTTGCATTGACTTCAGCACTCGGTTTTGTAAAATCATTCTTCGGTGTAGGGGGATTGGGTGCAACATGGGTGTTGTGCGGCGGGCTGCATTCATGGTAGTTGGCCCAGTCGCGGTTGGCGGTATTGTTTCCGCTGACCATTCCCAGACGGTTCTTCTGTCGCGGTTTATTTTTCTTATGGTTTGTCTTTGGCTGTTTGTGTTGCTTATATTATTTTATTTTGGATAGCCTATTGGCCAATTTGTGGGAAAGTAACTGTCCTTTTGGCTTTCCGCTATTGACGTTTCCATTAGGGTCTGTTGTTCCATGTTTGTGTTTCTTTCCCTTTGGTGTCTCTGATGGGAGCTGTGGGTTAATTGTATCGATTCCTGACCATTGCCTCCACTTCTATTTTGCTTGCCTCTTTGGTTGCGCGCCCGTTGGTCGGGCCTCGGGGTTCTGTGATGGTTCCGGCGCGGGCGCTTGTTGGGAGTTTCAATGGGGTTTGATTTAATGTGGTGTTGGTTGGTGCCTGTTCGGGCCCGTCGGGGTCTGACTGCAACATGCTGGTTTCCATTTGCACCGGCGTTTCGGTGGTTTTTTGCTGTCGAGTCCTCGCCGTTGTTTCGTCTCTGTGGTTGTTTGGTTTTTGTGTTATAGGGGGTGCTGGTGGGTTGTGGGGCCTTCATGTGGACTGGGCGAGTTGTTTGTCTAGGTCGCGGCGGGGCGGGGGCGGGGGTTGCGGCTGCGTGAGGTCGGTTTGCCCCTCCCCCCCCCCTCAAGTGGAGTTCATTTTGCTGACCATTCAAAGGCGGTTCTTCTGTCGCGGTTTATTTCTGTTATGGTTTGTCTTTGAGTGTGTGTATCGCTTATAGTTTTTGTTTTGGATAGCCAATTGGCCATTTTGTGGGAAAGTAACTGTCCTATTGATGTTTCCATTAGGGTCTATTTATTTCATTTTTGTATTTCTTCCCCTTTGTTGTCTCTGATGGGAGCTGTGGGTTAATTGTATCGATTCTTGCCTTCACTCCTATTTTACGGGATCCCAACGCTCACCATCATTTTCACTGTGGTTCAACCAGGTGTTTGTTTGGTCCGCGTAAAGGTTTTCTAACCCATCGGTGAATCAACTCGATAAACAAAGAAATCACAATTAAAGCCAAGTTGGCTCCGGGATGAGGACTCGACAGTAAAACGCTCTGAGCCATCCGGTGCTGAACACAACGCCACAGGAACACTGGGACAAAAGAAAACCAACAGTTTAACCCCGTTGGACCAAGCAACAGACATAAAAGTTCCGGCTCCGACCTACTAATAAATAGCTTTAAGCCAAAGCCATCTTTGAGTCGAACCCCGATGCACCGGCGTACAATTAAAGAGGAAAGCACAATGTTAGATGAGTTTGTCCAGAGCCCCGTGTTGCTTGATGGTTGGAACCAGTCTGGTATCCGTCAAAGCCAGATAGAGGATGCCAACATAGGTCCTATTCTAGTTCTTATCGCGGCCAGAGTGGTCAACTATAGCCAAAGAGTCCTCCTTCTTCAAGACCCTATGGAGAAACTGGGAACGCCTTGAGGTCCATGGTGGCATTATGTACAGACGATGGTCACAAGACGGTCTCAACTGACCAACTGCAGCTGATAGTTCCCAAGGACAGTTGCACACAAGTCATAACATTCCATCACTCAATCCCATCAGCCTCACTTCTTGATGCCAAGCGTACAATGGCTTCTTCTGACCTGGTATGGACGAAACAGTGAGTTTTTCTGATTGCATGGTAGCTTGTGGCATCAGAAATGATATTTGCAATCAGCTGATTGGAAGTTTACCAATTCCAAAGGTAAAGGTCATTTTCCTATCTTTGTCCTGGATGGCTCAGATTCAGTACTTTTATCTTCCTCTTCACTTAAACTGCTGGGTTGATTTGTTTGTTTGGTTTGATGTTTAACGTCCCCGTCAACACTGTTTAGGCCATTTTGGAAGCGTTGCTTCTAATTTTGTGGGACTTTTAACCCGACATTGAGATGAAATTACATTTCAATTCCTGCCACCCAATAAAACCAATAGGGTTAATAAGCATGGACGGGCCGACTCGCAGCAAGTTTTCTGGGCAGGCAGAAACTACATTACATGAAAAGCCTATATGGGAAGGGGGAACACAAGCTTATTGTAAGAACTGGGTCACATGACTAATATGACCACCATGCCCATATGTGATAAAAACCTTTAAAAATCTTCTTCTCAAGAACCATATATTCGATGACCTTGAAACTTGGTATGCAGTATCAGGGACTCGGGGCCCTACCAAGTTTGTTCAAATGATGAACTTTGGTTTACCAGTTTTACGTCAAGGTCAAATGGTCATGGAAAAATGGCAAAATAATGGATATTTCTGATTGCCTGGTAGCCTGTGGCATCAGAAATGATATTTGCAGTTAGCGGAATGGAAGTCAAGGTCATTTACTGACCTTTGTCCTGGATGCCTCTAATTCAGGTTTTTAGCTCGCCAGTACGAAATGACAGAAGAGCTATAGCAGTCACACTGGCGTCGGCGTCTACGTATCCGTGTACGTCACTCAGTTAAAGTTTTTGGTTAAAGTTTTCTATTGCTCAGTATGATGGATTTAGTCACATCTTGGACTTATGTTACATATTGGTCTAAAGTTTCGCACAGTACCAGCCCTATCCCCTAAGTGACATTGAGGTCAAGCAAGATCACGGACTTAGAAATTTTAATGTTGAATTTTTTGGTTAAAGTTTTCTGCTGCTCTATATCTCTAAAACCACTTGATGAATTTAGTTACTTCTTGGACTGATGCTACATATCGGTCTAAAGTTTCGCACAATACCAGCCATCCCGCCTCGGTGGTCTGGAGGTCAAGGTCACGGACTTAGAAATTTATTTTATGTTGAAGATTTTGGTTAGTTTTCTATTACTCTATATCTCTAAAACCACTTGATGAATTTAGTTACTTCTTTGACTGATGTTACATATTGGTCTAAAGTTTCGCACACTACCAGCCCCACCCCACTCAGTGACCTGGGGGTCAAGGCCACGGACTTAGAAATTTTATGTTGAAGTTTTTGGTTAAAGTTTTCTATTGCTCTATAGAAGAAAAAAAAAACAAAACATTTTTGATAACTTAAGCTATGTTGTCTGCTGGAAACTCTTGTTTTATCTTCCTTCTACTTAAACTGGTGGGTTTATTGAAACCAAATTACATGTGAAGCTTCTTTGGGTAGGAGGAATGATGTTTGTTCGTAAGGACTGGGTCACATGACCAATTTGGCCGCCATACTCATATCTGGTAAAAAAATATAAAAAAAAAACTCTTCTCAGGAACCAAATGGCTGATGACCTTGAAAATTGGTATATAGCAATGGGGACTCAGGACATACTGAATTTGTCCAAATGATGATCTTTGGTTGACCTTGACCTGTTTTACGTCAAGGTTAAATCTGTATTGAAAAAAGGCAAGACAGTGGATTTTACTGCTGGCATGGTAGCCTGTCGCATCAGAAATATTATTTACCGCTGAATGGAAGTTAAACAATTCCAAATGTCAAGGTCATTACTGACCTTTGTCTTGGATGGCTCAGATTATCTTTTATCTTCTTCTCCAGTAAAAGAGCGGTGCTGATTGAAACTAAATTAATGAGAAGCCTCTATGGGGGTGAGGCAATGAAAAGTTATTTGTGGGATTGTTGTCTCATGACCAAGATGGGCACAATGCCTGTATAGGGTATAAACCACATGACCTCTGGTGAGCGTAGTGATCCATGGGCCTCTTGTGTTTTAAGAGGAAACGCCAACGTATTAGACATTGCACTTGCTAGAACAGTTAAAATTTTAATTACGAAAACACGCCTATTCAAAAACATTGTAAATTTTATCGCCCCCAATAAAAACAACAATTTTCAGATGAAAAATTGTGATATTTTTAGCTCGCCTGGGCCGAAGGCTCCAGGGGAGCTTATAGTATAGTGGGTCCTCCGTCGTCCGTCCGTCGTCCGTCCACACTTTTGAGCAGCTATATCTCTGCAGCCTGCAGGCTGATCTCAATCATTTCTCATCTGTAGCATGCCTCTAGTGGGGCATTGATGACATAAGCTTTTTATTGAAATCAAATGAAAACTTTGGTTGCTATGGCAATCACAAGGTCCCATAGACTTACAATGGGAAAAGTTTGTCATCACCTAAGCCCCTTCAGTTTTGATCGGATCTTTCTGAAACTTATATATAAGGTGGCTGGGGATAAAACCTCGGATGAGTTCGAAAACCGGCCAAGTCGGCCCATTTATCATAGAGTTACGTCCCTTTGATTGCTGAAAATGCCGATTTTTGACCTTGTCATCATCGTAGCCCCATCAGTTTTGATCGGATCTTTCTGAAACTTATATGTAAGGTGGCCGGGGATAAATTCTCGGAAGAATCCCAAAACCGACCAATTCGGCCCATTTATCGTAGAGTAACGTCCCTTTGATTGCTGAAAATGCTGATTTTTGACCTTGTCATCACCGTAGCCATTCAGTTTTGATCGAATCTTTCTGAAACTTATATGTAACGTGGCTGAGGATGAAATCTCAGACGAGTTCGAAAACCAGCCAAGTTGGTACATTTATCACAGAGTAACGTCCCTTTGATTGCTGAAAATGCCGATTTTTGTCCTTGTCATCACCGTAGCCCTTTCAGTTTTGATCAGATCTTTTTGAAACTTATATGTAAGGTGGCTCGGGATAAAACCTCGGATGAGTTGGAATACCGGCCCAGGTGGCCTATTTATCATAGAGTTAGGCCCTTTTGATTGCTGAAAATGTTGATTTTAGACCTTGTCATTACCGTAGCCCCTTCAGTTTTAATCGGATCTTTCTGAAACTTATATGTAAGGTGGCTGGGGATAAAACCTCGGATGAGTTCAAAAACTGGCCAAGTCGCCCCATTTACTATATAGATATGTCCCTTTTGATGGCTGAAAATGTCGATTTTTGACCTTGTCATCACCGTAGCCCCTTCAGTTTTGATCGGATCTTTCTGAAACTTATATGTAAGTTGACTGGGGATAAAACCTAGATTGAGTGCGAATACCGGCCAAGCTGGCCCATTTATCATAGATTTACCTCCCTTTGATTGCTGAAAATGCCGATTTGTGACCTTGTCATCGCCATAGCCCCTTCAGTTTTGATCGGATCTTTCTGAAGCTTATATGTACCAAGGTGGCTGGGAATAAAATCTCGGATGAGTTCGAAAACAGGCCAAGTCAGCCCATTTATCGTACAGTTATGTCCCTTTGATGGCTGAAAATGTTGATTTTTGACCTTGTCATCACCGTAGCCCCTTCAGTTTTGATCGGATTTTTCTGAAACTTATATGTAAGGTGGCTGAGGATGAAACCTCGGATGAGTTCGAAAACTGACCAAGTCGGCCCATTTGTCTTAGAGTAACATCCCTTTGATTGCTAAAAATACCAAATTTTGACCTTGTCATCACCGTAGCCCCTTCAGTTTTGATCAGATCTTTCTGAAACTTATATGTAAGGTGGCTGGTAATAAAACCTTGGATGAGTTTGAATACTGGCCAAGTCGGCTCATGTATCAAAGAGTTACATGCCTTTGATTGCTTAAAAATGCCTATTTTCGACCTTGTTAGCACTGCTGCCACTTCAGTTTTGATCGGATCTTCATGAAACTTACAAACAAATAGGTCAGGCAGAAAAGCTCGGAGGAGTTTGAAAACTTGTGAGGTTTGCCTATTTGACACAGAGTAACATCCCTTTGATTGCAGCAGTTAATTGCTTGTTTTTGAACTTGTCATCACCATAGCCCCATCAGTTTATATCGAATCTTCTTAGCAAGTCAGGAATAAAAGCTTGAATGAGTTTGAAAACTGGTGAGATCAGCCTATTTATCATAGAGTGTTGACGGGGACATTAAACCACAAATCAAACAAAACATTCTACTTGATTTGCAGAAATTGCTTACCCTGTCATCACCATGTCCTTCCATTAATCCTTCAGTAAAGGTTGGCACTTCCTTAAACTTTGTATCTGTTAGCTCAGGTGGGCAATACAGGACCAGCTTGGTCCTCTTGTTCTTATTTCTGCTCAAAATATAGATTGTGGGTATACGTTAGAACCGCCTCATCGAGGCGGTTCTAACGAGTACCCACAATCTATATTTTAGAGCAAAAATAAGAAAAATAAGGTTTACCCCTGTAAACCCCAGTTTTACTTTATAAAAGTGGTGTTCAAGGGGACCGAAATTATATAGGCGTGTTTTCGTGCTGTGATCACTAACTAGCTCGTTAAGCTCACAATATTTTGAACGACTGGGCCGTGGCCTGTAAAATCGATTTAATCCCCTCTCCCTGTAATCCTTGCAACTGGTCGACTTAACGCGGCGTTTATTTTTCACTTTTAATGTAGCAAACTTGTTGGATGAAGGGCTTTTGTGTCTTTTTACGGTTATGTAGCTTGTAGAAGTTTAACACTAATCTTGCTGAATATTCATTTAAGCCACACCCATTTCTGTCTATCAACCAATCAAATTACTTGATGTAATTTATTGCTACAAATTCAAATACTGAATGCCAAACAGTGTATCCTGATCTGGATCTACACTGTTTGCAAAGATAGGGATTGTCGTGAACAGCAAGATAAGGGTTAATTTGGATCTAGTACCTTTCAGACAGCCTTTACGACATTCGTTCAGCCTTTCGTTTTCAGATGATTTACGAAAACACGCCTATTTACATCACGAAAACATGCTTATATTATTTTGACCCCCTTGAACCCCACTTTTAAACAGTAAAACTGGGGTTTGCAGGGGCAAACCATATTTTTCTTATTTCTGCTCCAAAATATAGATAATGGGTACTCGTTAGAACCGCCTCGAAGAGGCGGTTCTAACGAGTATCCACAATCTATATCTTGAGCAGAAATAAGAAAAAAATCACAATTTTTCATCTTAAAATTTTCAATTTTTTTTTTGGCGATTACAATGTATTTGTAAAGGCGTGTTTTCGCAAAGATATTAGTGAAATCTTACCAGCAAATATTGGATAACAATCCTGATATTTTTCATATTTCTGCTTAAAATATAGCTTATCGGTACTCGTTAGAACTGCTTCATCGAGGCGGTTCTAACGAGTACCCACAATCTATATTTTAGAGCAGAAATAAGAAAAATAAGGTTTATCCCTGTAAACCCCAGTTTTACTATACAGAAGTGGGGTTCAAGGGGGTCAAAATTATGTAGGCGTATTTTCGTGATGTGCCCTAAAATGGCGCCTTTCTTTTATCTAAAACTAGCATTTTAGGATACAAAATATGTTCGATATGTTTTCTTATTTCTTGTTCAAATATAGATTGTTGGTGCTCGTTAGAGCCGCCGTAATGAGGGGGTTCTAACGAGTATATTCCATCACTAAAACACGTCTAAATAATATTGATCCCCTTGAAACCCACTTTTATACAGTAAAACTGGGGTTTACAGGGGTAAACCTTATTTTTCTTATTTCTGCTCTAAAATATAGATTGTGGGACACGTTAGAACCCTTGAAGAAATATATGGGCTGCATGATGCTTCCACGCAGAGCTGAATCCGGCCCGGCGCACACTAGTACTGGTAAACCGCTTAGAGGATCTTTGCCTGTCCAGGAACCGCGGTGCGAGCCGGACCGTCCATGCTAATAAACCCTATTGGTTTCATTGGGGGACAGGGCTTGAGATGTCATTTCATCTCAATGTCGGGTAAAAGTCCCACAAAATTGGAAGCAACGTCTCCAAAATGACCTTTACAGCGTTGACGGGGACGTTAAACCTCAAATCAAACAAAACAAACACGTTAGAACCGCCTCGATGAGGCGGATCTAACGAGTACCTACAATCTATATTTGAGCAGAAATAAGAAAAATATCGCAATTTTTCATATGAAAAGTTTAGTTTTTTCGGTGGTAAAGTTTACAATGTATTTGTATAGGCGTGTTTTCGTAATGAATCTATGTTTTTTGAGCAAAATAAGGAGAGAAATGAGCATCCCTAAACTCAACTTTTCTCTATATAAAGTGGGGTTTAGAGGGGATAGTGATTACTATTGCACGGACTTGTTCACCTGATGTAATCACAATCTGAATATTTCCCGTATAAACCTTATCGTCCCATAAAAAGGACATTGGCAAAAAGGCTTTGTTTGTTTGATTTGATGTTTAACGTCCCCGTCAAGACTATATAAGTCATTTTGGAGACGCTGCTTCCAGTTTTGTGGGACTTTTATCCGGCATTGAGATGAAATGACATCTCAAGCCCTGTCGCCCAATGAAACCAATATGGTTTATAAGCATGGACGTTTCGACTCGCACCGCTTTCCCTGGGCAGGCTTAGATGCTCCAAGTGGGTAACCAGTACTCATGTGCGGTCAGTTTCAGCGCTGCGTGGAAGCATAATGCAGCCGATTTATTTCTCCAACCCCGATGGGCGGGGCCATGCAAAAAGGCTTTATGTGGCGGCTTATTTAGTGTTTTGTCAGTGTTTAAAGTACAGACGTTTTATTTCACTTACAATGGATTAAATCGGCCAGAAACTCCTTACACTCGTCATTGGACTGCCCTAAGTGTGGAATAATTGTATTTCAAAAGTAAAAATAAAAGCAATGGAGGCATAATTGGCCTCTCAAAAAGTACCTTGATTTTAAATGTTTTCTTTAACCCATATATGACAAATAGAATCATCCCATTTGAATAGCTTTGCCATTGGTAGCATCTGTTCTGGAACTGTGACAATTCTTGATCAAATTCACTTGTCTTTTTGCGCCCCTCCCCGCCCATCGGGGCTTGAAGAAATAGGTTGGCTGCATGATGCTTCCACGAATAGCTGAAACCGACCGCACATGAGTAGTGGTAAACCGCTCAGAGGATCTAAGCCTACCCAGGTAAAGCGGCGCGAGTCGGACCGTACATGCTTATAAACCCTGTTGGTTTGATTGGGCGACAGGGATTGAGATGTCATTTCATCTCGATGTCGGGTAAAAGTCCAACAAAATTGGAAGCAACGCCTCAAAATGACATATACAGCGTTGACGGGGACGTTAAACCTAAAATCAAACAAAGAAACTTGTCTTTTTGACAGGATTATCTTCAGTTTCTGAAGTGTGTGGCTTAAGGGGAATGGGAACACCTGGCAGATTTTTCCGCCATATTTCAAAGGGAGACACCTTTCGGGACTTCCTGTTCGGTTTTCTATAAGCCCAGTCCCACTGAAAAAGGGGTCTACTCTTCAAGGAAATTCTTTCCTTCAAGAGTTAACCCCTATTGACATGGGAGACAAAAATACCTTTGCAGGAGTTGCCTCCCCTGAAGGTGTTCCCATTCCCCTTAATTTGTCAATCTTACTTTTTACATGATAATGTGTGTATTTTATATAAAAGTGTAAGTCCTAGTCAGACCTAATGATCTGGCACTATGTTCTTGGCAGTTTCCTTCGGTTAGATGCTAGGTTTTAATGGGTTAACCCACTTCAGTTCTTTTGATATTTAAACTTGCTCTAAAATGTTAAATACGCATTGTCACTTGTCTTTACATCTTTTGGTATAGAACAGCACAAAGTAATCACTGTCAGTTTCTTTTTGATCTATTGATCTATTATGCTGGGTTTTCTGTCGGATTGTACCCCATAAAACTACGAAACCTGGGAAGGGACATGATTACTTTATAAGATGCGCGCACAAGATATTATCTTGTTCACACAACATATCATCTTGTGCGCACAATATATAACCTTGTGCGGAAAAGATATTATCTTGTGCGGACAACATAATATCTTGTTCACACTACAAGGTGCTCACAAGATATTAAGTTCTGCGAACAAGATATTATCTTGTCCGCACAAGATAATACTTTGTGGGCACAACATAGATCTTGTGCGCACAACATAGATCTTGTGAGCACAAGATAATATCTTGTGCGCACAATATATTATCTTGTTCACACAACATATAATCTTGTTCGCACAACATTTTATCTTGTGCGCACAAGATATTACCTTGTGCGGACAAGATATTATCTTGTGAGAACATCATAATATCTTGTTCACACAACATATTATATTGTAGGCAGAAGATATAATGTTCTGCGAACAAGATATTATCTTGTCCGCACAAGATAATACAACTTACCAAGATCTATGCTGTGCAAACAAGACAATATGTTGTGTGAACAAGATAACATCTTGTGCGCACAAGATATTAGTTACTTGAACAAGATATTATCTTGTGCGCATAAGATAATATGTTGTCCGCACAAGATAAATAATGTCGTCCGTGCGCACAACATAGATCTTGTGCGGGCACGATAATATCTGGTGTGCACAAGGTATTATCTTGTCCGCACAATATATTATCTTGTTCGCACAACTTAACATCTTGTGCGGACAACATACTATCATATCTGGTTCGCACAACATATTATCTTGTTCGCACAACATATTATATTGTGCGCACAAGATATTTCCTTGTTCGGACAAGATATTATATTGTGCGGACAACATAATATCTTGAAAACACAACAAAATATCTTGTGTGCACAAGATATTAAGTTCTGCGAACAAGATAATATCTTGTCCGCACAAGATAATACAACTTCCTAAGATCTATGTTGTGCAAACAAGACAATATGTTGTGTGAACAAGATAACATCGTGTGCGCACGAAATATAAAGTTATGTGAACAAGATATTATCTTGTGCGCATAAGATAATATGTTGTCCGCACAAGATAAATTATGTTGTCCGCACAAGATAATATATTGTGCGCACAACATATTATCTTGTGCGCACAAGAAAATCTCTTGTTGGCACAACTTAATATCTTGTTCGCACAACATATTAAAAGTCCCTTCCCGGGTTCCGTATAAAACTCTTGTTTCAACAGGAATTTTTCGTTTGTTTTAATTATATATAGACAGCGTTACGGAATGTACGAGACGCAGGTTACAGAGAATGGTGAGTTTGTTTGTTTGATTTGAGGTTTAACGTCCCCGTCAGCACTGTAAAGGTCATTTTGGAGACGTTGCTTCCAATTTTGTGGGACTTTACTCGACATTGAGATGAAATGACATCTCAAGCCCTGTCGACCAATGAAACCAATAGGGTTTATTAACATGGACGGTCCGCCTCGCACCGCGGTTCCTGGACAGGCTTAGATCCTCTAAGCGGTTTACCAATACTAGTGTGCGGGCCGGATTCAGCTCTGCGTGGAAGCATCATGCAGCCCATATATTTCTTCAAGCCCCTATGGTGAGACGCAATACGAAAACACGCCTAATAAAATACCACAAAAAAAAGAGAAAAAACTTTCAGATAAAACATTCTGATATTTTAGTATTTCTGCTCAACATATAGTGTGTGGGAACTTGTTACAACCGCCCGGACCAGGCGGTTCAAATGATTTCTCTGGCGTGACCTTGACTAAATTTACGTCAAGGTCAAATTTGGTTGCATATTTATTTGCGTGGAATAAAAGGAAATCGCTAATTTTTCAGAAACGTTCGTTGCCTGTGAACTTAAATATTGTGTAAGCAATCAGATAAATGGATAAATGAAGCGACATAAGTATCGAAGGTTGAGGTTTCTCCTTAACCTTGGGTCAAGGTCACTCAGATATCAAAACAGAAGTGAAGGCAATGGTTAGGAATTCATAGTTACCTCACACCTCCCTGCCAAGACACTAAAATGAAAGACATCACTAAAACATGCCTATATTAGTTTGACCCCCCAAGAACTCCACTTTTATATGTAAAAAACTAGGGTTTGCAGGGGTAAACATCACTATTCTTATTTGTGCTCTAAAATATAGTTTGTTGGTATTCGTGAGAACCGCCTCGATGAGGCGGTTCTAACGAGTACCCACAATCTATATTTTGAGCACAAATAAGAAAAATATAACTGTTTTTCATCCAAAAATTTTGGGGTTTTTTTTCGGTAGTAAAATGTACAATGTATTTCTATAGGCATGTTTCATAAAACAAATTCACCATAATTAAAACGTGACAAGCGGAAAGTTGAAAGGACAGTAATCTTCCCACAAAATCACCAAACGGCTATCCAAAATAAAAAATATTAGCAATACATACATACAAAGACGAACTATAACAACAATAAACCACACCAGAACAACAGTCTTTGAACCCCTTAAAACTCATTACGTTAACCCACCCGTGCAACATAGGGCATTCTTTCATATCTCAAACATGGCTACTTTTCCGATGAAAATTTGTTATATTTTAATGACAGATTCTATCTGTCTATTCTTGCTGTGCTAGACGTTTAAAGTAATTCAGGTTTCAGTTCTTCCGGCTTTGACAGCCATAGAAATATTAGTCCGCACAAAATGTAGTCCGGTTTGGCGCAGTAATCAAAATTGTACAAGCGTATTAGTTATCCTGTAAGCGTAATACAAACTTTTGAAGCAGACGACTTGACGATTTTATCGTACGATTCAGCTGCATCATGCGACGGGTTTGGCGACAACTGTAGTTGATAAAGTTCCATGAAAGATCAGACGACACATGTCTTTCGTAAAACGAAGAATGAACGTGTTAGTTATCTTAAAAGCGCCATACAAAACATGAAGCAGACGAATTTAAATTTTTATCTTATTTTTCAGTGATTGGATTTCATTTGAATCAGCTGCCTGCAGATGAATCGTAAGAAATATGAAGTTTGTGTTGCCATGTAAGAGAAAAAAAAAAAGGAAAAAAAAACAAACAAAGATGAAATGGCCTCTGCTACATTTCAAAATGACCAAGTTAAGATTTTACCCCTTCCACCCACGAGTTTCACAAGTTCACTCTTCAGTCACTGAGTTTGTACGCGTCCATTCTACACATGTAAATTGGGTGTCTAGTCAATAGTCGTCAACAGCATGTCAAACCATGTAGAACAGAATGCGGTGTATCATTATGAGCCATCTCACCAGGTTCTACACTGTTTGCATCTGTAGGTATCTGCACTTGGCTCATGATAAAGGGCTGAAAGGGTACAAACTCATAACACTTACATGACCTAATTAAATGCGAAGTACGTGACGCTAGAAACTTCACCGTACGGTAGCAAGCCAGCAATAATATACTCCTAACAGTTATCACTGTCCAATTCTGTTGTAGGTCTGAATAACTGAATATGTAAGCACAATGTTGTGATAAATAATTAGTCACATGCCGCAAAACTTCAAACATCGCACAAAAAGTGTTTTCCTTTATTGTAGCGCACAACATAAGGCAGGTTCTTGACTGAGCCGCGAAACACATCTCAGTCAACAAGTGTAAGCTTTTTCAAGAAAGTTGCGTCTACGCTTTGTGTTGTCATAAAACTGACAACTATCCCAGCAGGCACATGACGTAATTATGACGTCATATCAACTCCATGACGTTACATCGACGTTGATTTGACGTTGCCCTGGCGACGTGTGCCTTCTGGGTAGTCATTTGCATGTTGTATTATCTATAATGTCCAAGTAAAATGATGATGAAAGTGTATAACAGCCGATTCACCTCAGTTTTGTGAACCAAACTAAAAATCAGCACTCCAGCGCCATTGTCCTTATCACTAAAGAAAGTAAAGTAAATCTGAATTTTTCACAGAATCTGTCATTTCAGTGCCTTTTGGCGCTTTGATTCTTATTTGTGCTTCAAACTTAGGTTGTGGGTGCTCGTTAGAACCGTTTCATTTAGGCGGTTCTAACGAGTACCCACAACCTATGTCTAGGAGCAGAAATAAGCAAAATAGTGTAGACCCCTGTAAACCCCAGTTTTCTCTATTTAAAGTGGGGTTTAGGGGGTTTCATTTCCCGGATTTGTTCACGTGATGTCGATACACGTATTTAAAAAAGGCTAATTGAAGTCAAATTACGTGAAGGCAGAAATGAAAAATTGTTCAACTGTTCCAGATCACATGACTAAGATGATCATATATGATGAAATCCTTCCCTTCAGAAATTTTCTTTTCTGGAACCTGTGAGCTGATTACCTCGAAACTTGATATGTAGCTTTGGGGACTCGAGCGCATCTTGATTCGTTCAAAGGATGACTCTGGGTTTACCTTGGCCTTATTAAAGCCAAATTTCATATGGCGCCTTCATAGAATGATGGAGAGAAAATGTGTTCATTTGAACCAGTTAAATGATTAAGTGGCTGCCAATGTCCCTCAATAATAATATACAGTGAAATTCCGCTATTAAGACCACCTAAAATTAGGACTAATTCTGCAATGAAAAGCTTATTTTAAAGGGTGCACTTAATGTTTCTTTGTGTTTTCTGCCTACAATGTCCTCTGGTCAGGGACCATTTTTGGGACTGTTCAAAAGTGGTCTTTCAGACCACTTTTGAACAGTCCCAAAGGTGGTCTTAATATAGGAATTTTACTGTAATTAAAAAAAAAATCTTTGAAACCCGCGGGCCAATTAATTTGGAATATGGAATGTAGGGCGCTCGGGCCAATCACAATTTGTTCAAATGATTAGTCGGGGTTTATCTTGACCCGTTTCAAGGTCATATTTTGTCACTTGTGCTTTTGTATGGGAAAAAGGCCAAAAATTTTTTTTTTTTTTTTTTTTTTTTTTTCGAAAATGGGCTGCATGAAACTTCCACGCAGAGCTGAAACCGATCGCACACGAGTACTGGTAAACCGCTCAGAGCATCTGAGCCTGCGCAGGTAAAGCGGTGCGAGTTGGAACGGCCATGCTTATAAACCCTATTGGTTTCATTGGGCATTTCATCTCAAACTGGGGTAAAAGTCCCACAAAATTGGAAGCAACGTCTCCAAAATGACCTATAAAGTGTTGACGGGGACGTTAAACCTCAAATCAAACAAAAAACAAAAAAGACGGTTAAAGTTGGCGTATGCAATCAGCGAACCTAGTTAATAAAAATGCATGAGTACCAAATGTCAAGGTCACTCACTGGCCTTGGTTTAGGGTCTCTCAGATATCAAAATTTATACCGCAATCAGGCATCCTAGTAACGTAATAAAGGGGGTCGAATAACTGCACGCTATAATAGGTAGTGACCTATAATACCTTCTACTGACCTATACTCGGAGTAATACGTCTAGTTACCGTTAAAAGACTGGACCTTCTTTTCAGGTTCCTAATCTACAAGTGTAAACAATAACATGCAACCTTTTAAACACGGGAAAACGACGAATCTACAAGTTAAAATCTTTGCAATATTTATTTAAACAGATTTTCAGAAATAACATTCTCGGCCTTTCCTGATTTGAATGGCCCGTTGGAATAACTGTGCACTGCTACTGCGGTTGCATTTCAACCTCGAAAATAATTTCTAAAGCTAAAATAAACTATTTATTTGCAGATTTTCATAAAGAATGTAAAGCGCTGAGAAACTTTTATTCGAGCGTATATGCTGTTTTCAACGTCTCGGTGACATGGTGACGTCAGAAGCTTTGCACTATTTGACGTCACGTATTACAACCTGTGCGAGCCATGGCACTGAATTTCGTTTTAATAACATGCCAAACTGTCTGCTGTCTTTTTTGTTTAAATTTGCAAAACCCCTTGATAGTTTTGAATTGCGATATAAACTAAATTCATGTTTAGTGTCTGTAATAAGAAAATATAATCGGTTCGCCGCGACAATTTTATAGGGGCGAGCTTTAGCGAGCACCTATAAAACTATCCCAGGCTCGCCGATTATATTTTGTTGTTAAAGACACTAACCATGTATTTACTAATTTGCACATTTAATCCACTCAAGGATTACGGAATTTAATGCATGGCTTTATTACATTCTCAGACGCGACGTCCGAAAACCGCGTTGGAGAAAAGCGTTGGTTGTCTTGTTTTCCGTTGGTATGTGTTCTTTATACGTAATGGTTAATGCTTAATGCTTTATTTATTTTACGAGGATTACCAAAAGCCAGAAGGCTTCTAGTGGGTCTCCTAGTTGTTCCATGCGTAATGTTTGCTGTTTCTCTTTTTGCAACTGGAAATTGTGCTTTGTGATTGTGGAAGTTCCTAACCATCCTCGTTTGTATAGTAGGATGATAGAAGTATATTGGCATCGTGTAATGGTTAATTATTGTTTATTAACGGGTAAGCTAAGCAAAAGTGGGAATTTACAATATGAAAACGATTTTTAAATCTAGGAATGAAAATTAAAATAAGACTATACATACCGGTTCACAGCTCACCCACAATTGCCCAGAAACGTTTGACGGAATGTATTGCAAACCAGTGCTTCAGCTGAAGTGCACGACCTGTCGGATGCTTTTAGCTTTATGAGTGTTACCATATATGGGTATGGCGGCCATTTTGGTCATGTGACTTGGACCTAAAACGGTTCCCCCAATAAATGCGCCTTATCGTAAGGAGCAAAAATATATCTTATACTTTAGTACTGGATTCTGAATCGTTTGCAGGATAAAATGCATTCTCACTTTTCCAATACAAAAGCATAGGTGTCAAAATTTGACCTGGGCACAAAGAAGGTCAAGGTCAACCCAGGGTCACCATTTTAGCAATTTATGATGGGCCTACGTTCCAGATGCTATTTATCAAGTTTCGTGGAAATCTGCCCAGTGGTTCTGGAGAAGAATATTTTTGTGAGTAAATATAAACTTAAACCTCAATATCTGGGAGAGAAAATTATTCTTTTCATTTCTGCTCTTGGGCATGGGTTTGGGCACTTGTTCTGGACTGATCAAAAGGCAGTGCAGAGGGGGTGCCTACACTCTGTGTTTGGGTTGAGACAGTAGAAACTTCCGTTATATGTGAAAAAGGACTTTTTTTTACAACATTTAGCAGACTGTGTAGTCGCAAAAGTGAGATGCTGCATCTTAGCCATTATATTTATTGTACATAAGAAGCATGAAAGGTGCAACACCAAAATCAAGCTGCATAAAAATGTTAAAATTTAACATGTACATTGTAGACAGGTTCCAGACTGTCGGTGTAAAAGGGTGTTGCACATTGGTCAAAGTTGAACGGATGTGCTGGAACAACCGCAGGGAGTGCCTGGATCCCTGATGGGGCTGTTGTAACAGGCACTTCTATCCAGAATAAAATTTCAACCGGAAAAAAAAAGAAAAAAAAAAAAAGAATATTTTTGAAGGGTTTTTACCATATATGGCTTGGCGGCCATTTTGGTCATGTGACCTGGACCCCATGAGCAAATTTTGGTTTCCCCCATCCCATAGAGGCTCCATATGAAATTTGACTTCAATCGGCCCAACGGTTTCCAAGGAGAGGCAGTTCGAAAATTTTCACATTTTTCGCCTCGGCGAGGCTATACTAAATGGAATGTAATATTTCGCAAGTTCATTGGTTAGATCTCATTGATATCAATCAGTATGCCAAAAATTGTTTAAATATTCCAAGCGGTAAGTCACTATCACCAATTTTCACAAACGGGTTACGGACGGACAGACAGAGAGACCATATATGGCTTGGCGGCCATTTTGGTCATATTACCTGGACCCCATGAGCAAATGTTGGTTTCCCCCATCCCAAAGAGGCTCCATATGAAGTTTTACTTCAATCGGCCCATCGGTTTCCGAGGAGAAGCAGTTCGAAAATTTTCACATTTTTCGCCTCGGCGCGGCTAATCTAAATGGAATGTAATATTTCGCAAGTTCATTTGTTAGATCCCATTGATATCTATTAGTATGCCAAAAATTGTTTAGATATTCCAAGCGGTAAAGTCACTATCACCAATTTTCCCAAACGGGTTACGGACGGACAGACAGAATGACAGAATGACACGGTGATTTTAGGGCACTCTTGGAAAATCAACCGACTTCAGTCGGTCGCTTTTTCTGCGGGTCGTGCAATAAGCTATCTTTTTCAGATTTGATCTCTTTTACCACGTGTCCACGTCCTACCAGGCTTGCTGCGGTCAACAATGTCGATTTTATATATCGGAGCTATTCTAGCCTGGGCGTTGTTGTCGGATATTGAAATAACTGTAGAGGGTAAGTTAAATTAGGAATATTTTAATTGTTTAATATAAGGGTAACTGTCCTTTTGGCTTTCCGCTACTGATGTTTCCATTAGGGTCTAGTTGTTTCATATTTGTGCTTCTTTCCCTTTGGTATGAAGGCCTCCTAACGGCTTATACTTCATACTCCGAGTCCTGAAATTCATCTAAAAACGCTATCAATGTCTTCTATGTCGTTTACTTACATAACTTATTCATTGTTGTCCAGAAATGAGCGGTATAAGCAGTCTTGTGCTCTTTACTTACTTTTCTTAGATAACTTATAATAAAATAGAAGTGGAGGCAATGATCAGGAATCGATACAATTAACCCACAGCTCCCATCAGAGACTTGTAAAAGCAATCCCTGAGGATTGGAAAAATAAGAGCATTATAGATGTGGAGGAAATGATCAGGAATCGATACAATTAACCCACATCTCCCATTACTTAGATTACTTATAAGTCATCATTGTCAGATAAGTAAATTAAGTCAGCTGAGTTATGGCCCTTTGTAGACCTGGGCATTTTGGCATAGGAAAAGCTTGTAAGCAAAATATCTAAAGAACCGCTAGAACTAGGCTCTTCACATTTTGCACGCTCTTTGGAACCAATGTGAAAATGATCTTATCAGATTTTGGTATTTTTTTTATAAACATTTGACAAAATTATGCCCTATTGTGGACTTAGGCGTTTTGGCATAGGAAAAGCTTGTGTAAGCAAAATATCTCAAGAACCGCTTGTGCTAGGCTCTTGAAACTTTCAGGCCCTTTGGAGCCAATGTGAAGATGATCTGATTAGATCAAGATATTATTTTATATAAAAAATGACGAAACTATGCCCCTTTGCCAACTTAGGCAATTTGGCAAAGGAAAAACCTTGTCGGAGTCTAACTGTTGGTTTTCTTTTGCTCCAGCATTTCAGTAGTTTCTTGCTGTCGAGTCCTCACCGTTGTTTAATTACTATGGTTGATTGATTTTTGTGTTAACGGAGATGTTGCACTGATGAGGCGGACTGAACAAATTATTTGTCTTAATCGCGACGGAAGTAAGGGCGAGGATTGTGGCCACGTAAAATCGATTTAAGCACACCCCCCCCCCCCCCACCCCCCGTGGAATTCGTTTCCGCTAACCGTTCCAATGCGGTTTTTCTGTCGCGGTTTATTTTTGTTATGGTTTGTCTTTGGGTGTTTGTGTCGCTTCTATTGTTTTATTTTGGATAGCCTATTGGCCATTTTGTGGGAAAGTAACTGTCCTTTTGGCTTTCCGCTATTGATGTTTTCATTAGGTCTGTTGTTTCATGATTGTGTTTCTTTCCCTTTGGTGTCTCTGATGGGAGCTGTGGGTTAATTGTATCGATTGCTGATCATTGCCTCAACTTCTATTTTGTAAGCGAAATATCTCAAGAACCGCTTGGGCTATGCTCTTGAAATTTTGTAGGCTGTTTGGAACCAATGTGGCGATGAACTGATTAAATTTTGATATAATTTTATGGAAAAGAAAAAGACGAAATTATGTCCCTTAGTTGACTTAGGCGTTTTGGCACTGGAAAAGTTCGTAAGCAAAATATCTCAAGAACTGTTAGGGCTAGGCTCTTGAAATTTTGCAGGATCTTTCGAACTAATGTGAAGATGATCTGATTAGATTTGGTATAATTTTATAGAAAATTGACGAGATTATGCCCCTTTGTGGACTTAGGCATTTTGGCTTTGGAAATACGTGTAAGCAAAATATCTCAAGGAGCGCTTGGGCGAGGCTTTTGGAATTTTGCAGGCTGTTTGGAACTAATGAAAAGATGATCTGAATACATTTTGGTATAATTTTATGAAAAAAAAAAATGACTAACTTATTCCTCTTTGCGGACATAGTCATTTTGGAATTGGAAATGCTTGTAAGCAATGTATCTCAGAATCACATGGGCTAGGCTCTTTAAATTTTTTAACCTGTTTGGAACCAATGTGAAGGTGATCTGATTAAATTGTGGTATAATTTTATGAAAGTTTGACAAAATACTGTCCTTTTGAGGACGGGCATTTTGGTATAGGAAAAGTTTGTAAGCAAATATATCAAAAACAGACTGGACTAGGCCCTTGAAATTTTGCAGGCAATTTGGAATAAATGTGAAGATTAAATTTCGGTATGATTTCATGAATATGTGACCAAATCTTGCCCCTTTATGGGCTTATAATTTATAGACATTTTAACACAGAAAAAAAGCTTGCAAGCAAAATATTTCAAGAACCGCATGGCCTAGACTCTTGAATTTTTGCAGTTTTGAACAAAATGAAAGATGACCTGATTATATTTTGGTATAATTTAATCAAAATTTGACCAAATTATTCCCCTTTGCGGTCTCAGGCATTTTGGCACAGGAAAAAAGCTTGAATCTTGACAGGCTGATATAGAATGGTGAGTAGATGAACTGATTAAATTTTGAAATAAAAAAAAAAAAAAAAAAAAAAATCTGAATTCTTTTTTTAATTATGCCCCTTGGAAAATTTTGGCATTTAAGGACAAGCATATGGTCGGTTGCATAGTGTTTTACAAACACCATTTCTATTTGGATTTACATTTATCTATTGTAGATGATTTTGATTTTGAGATTGTAAAGGCGTTTTCTTTGCCATGTCAGGGGTGGAGGCAGAGAATAATGGAAGCCAGAACTGATAATGTATGTTAGCTTTTTCCTCGGCCAGACATTCGAAAACAGGGCTGTGCTCTGACACATTTGGCAGTCGAAATTGGCAACACGTCATCACATACTAGAGCCCGTCTTTGGTCTGATTCCTGCACTCAAAATTCTAAAATCGCTATAGAACTGTGTTTCTTAGGACAAGCGCTGTACCTTGGGTGCGATTTGTGCCTTCCTCCGATTAAGAGTTCAGTACATTCCCATTGGTCAGCTGACACCTGTCGAATTGACAAGTGCCAGCACATTGGAGGCCCTGGGAAGAGCAGTTCATAAACTAATCCCATTTAGCGAGATGGGGGTAGCCCCTATGTGCTTTTAGCGCCCGGTTACCTTACAAAATCTATCAAGTCAAGTTGAGATTGTAAATTTTCCTTTCTTGGATCGTGACGTGTCTCGTGCGGCATCCTGCGGTATTTACATGTATATTTCGCAATTCGGTTTGCCAGAGTGTTTAGTAATGTGGCTGACTTCACCACTCATAATAAATTGTTTACTGCTAATCCTTATAATCAATGTTAACGGTATCATAAATTACGAAAAGCCTTTTCTAAGTTTTATAGAAGTCATACCGATTTTGTTTCTAAATTCAATGTTGGACTTAAATCTCTTCTGCAACAAGGCCTATCGGAACCCGAATTTTATTGTGAATCATACATTAATACAGAAAAAATATACGTGCAATAATTTCAGTACCCAATTTAGTAAAATCATTATTGGATATAAAAAGATCGGGTACTACATAAATGTTATGCGACAGACTGCATGCATTTTAATTATCCCAATTACGGTTGAAAACTTTGCTTCCCTCTTTAATTACACGCCAGCGAGTCGGATAAGCCTTTTATAGAACAAATTCAGATTCCATGACGGCTTCAGCGTAACGGCTTACTTAAATTTAGGTAATGCCGGTTGGTACCTGATGCCCTGTCCCTCTGGTCGAGCCCAATGGAGTGTAACTGTTGGTTTTCTTTCGCTCCACCATTTAAGTTATCTCATGCTGTCGAGTCCTCATCGTTGTTTCCTCTCTACAGTCGTTTGATCTTTATATTTTCGTAGATGTATGAAATCCTTCATGTTGAATGAACACAGTATTTGTGTAAACCACGACAGAACCAAGGCCGAGGATTGTGGCCACGTAAAATCGATTGAAGCCCCCCCCCCCACCCACCCCCATCGCCCACCCTAGTGAAATACTTTTCGCTGGCCGTTCGGAGGTATTTCTTCTGTCGTGGTTTATTTTTGTTTCAGTTCATCTTTGCATGTATCTATTGCTTATATCATTTTATTTTGGATAGCCCTTTGCCGTTTTGTGGGAAAGCGACTGTCCTTTTGTTCTCTCGCTGGTGATGTTTACATTAGGGTTTCGTTATTTCTTTTCGTGTTTCTTCCCATTTGGTACCTCTGATTGGAGGTGTGGGGTAATTGTATTGATTCCTGATCATTGCCTTCACTTCAATATTTTTAATGAGACAAATTTCAAAAATATTCTCCTCTGATATCATAAGGCTCAGAGCTTAGATATTTTGTTTGAAGCAACGTTAAATAGCTACCTTCACAAATCCTGCCATCCATGCCGCTAGAGTCCAAATTATCCACACCCTAGGCCATGATTCGTAAGTTCCCACAGACTTATATTTGGAAGAACTTCAAAACTCTTCTCTGAAACAATGAGACACACAGCTTATTGATTAGTTTCTCATTGCGCTCTTGTTAATGAGCCAAAGTGGAAAGTTGATAACAGGATATCGGCTCTGAAACATGCCACGCCGTAAGGCCAACTACATGTATTGCTAAACGAACGCTGACAGCAAAGAAGATGTTATACGCCATTTTCTTCAGAAACGTGTTACCCATGCAAATTGTTGTTCCAAAAGGAGTCGTGTGTCTTGTTGCTTCTATGAAAATAATGTGAATAAAAATGAGAAAAGGACGTCCAAAAAACCCGACCTCCAGCATGTCTATTTGTGACATTACAATTCACCAGCCTATAGCTTACTCTCTTATGTCACCATCACGAAAACACGCCTATATAATATTGACCCCCTTGAACCCTACTTTTATAAAGTAAAACTGGTGTTTACAGGGGTAAACCTTATTTTTCTCATTTCTGCTCTAAAATATAGATTGTTGGTACGCGTTAGAACCGCCCGTTCTAACAGTGCCAATAATCTATATTTTGAGCAGGAATAAGAAAAATATCACAATTTTTCACCTTACAATTTACATTTTTTCGGCGATAAAGGTGGCAATGTATTTGTATAGGCATGTTTGCGTAATGCATGTTAAATACATGCAATTTTATGTAGCTGAGAGACGTTCAAAATCAGTACCTTCTGCTGCAGGCAGTACTAACTTCAATCTTAGCATTCAACTATAGTTAGAACAAAAATTCTGCTTTATTTCACCATAATTTGCAACAGAAAATCTGCTGGAGGTACTGCATTAAAGAAAGCGCGTAGTCTTTCCCCAAAGCTTAATAAAATTGGCCAGTTTGAATAATGGTATTTTTCCTCACCAGGGTCGTGTGACAAGAAATATGTAGAAAGATGTACAAACTGTAAAATAGCTTCAATCTGTCCCGGAAGTTCCGGTATTGTGCCAACTGTCAACCGAACACAGTGTGACGAGTCATGTCTTAAGGATGCTACATGCACGACGGTACAGTTTGATCCAGTGTCCAACACTTGTTATAAGTTCGACTGCGAAATGGTAGAGGAAGCCACAGGATACCATACAGCTATGCTATCGTGTTATCAAGGTAATTACTCCAACGGTTTCATTACGAAAACACGCCTATACAAATACATTGTAAACGTTACTGCTGAGAAAACGAAAAATTCAAGTTGAAAATTGTGATATTTTTCTTATATCTGCTCAAAATATTGATTGTAGGTAATCGTTAGAACCGCCTCACCGAGACGGTTCTAACGAGTACCAACAATCTATATTTTAGAGCAGAAATAAGAAAAATAAGGTTTACCCCGGTAAACCCTAGTTTTACTATGTAAAAGTGGGGTTCAAGGGGGTCAAAATTATATAGGCGTGTTTTCGTGATGTTGTGTTGTAAAAAAGCTAACAACATCGAAATATTTGTAAATAATTTTGAAAAAACTTGTGTGTAACATATTATCCTATTTAATTTTATTCTTGCTGTGATACAGTAGTGAAATTGTACCGTTTTTCTCTTAAATCATAGTCGAAATACGTTGAGAACTCTGTGGCAGCAAGAGAAGCATATTTTGTTCTGGCAATTTAATAGTAAGTGCGATTTTGGAAAGGAACATCTTTTGTTTGCTGCCACATATCTAAAAAGATGTTAAACATTCTTTATTCTTCTTATTACTGACAATTAAAAAAATATTCCTGATTCTAGGATACGAAATATAATTTCTAAGGGACCGAAATATCGATTCCCTTCGAAAATTAATTCCAGTAAGTGTAGAGATGAAAGGCACTGCTGCCTTGAATGAATTTGGTAACTTATGGTGTAAACAGCAGTATGTTGAGCATAAAGCTCTTAAATAATGGAAACTTAGCATTCTGAAACTAGTGAACAAACGCATTTCTTTCCACTCTCAAAATACGAACTTATTACCTCCTATACCTAAGCCGTCTTAAGTAACGTCACCTTAAACTAGGTATTCAAGAAGTATGTTTTGACTCCAGCAGACAAGGCCACAAACAATGTGGTCGTTGTTTGACGGCTCCACTAGGTTAACACTCTTCAGCAAGAACTTGGTGGTACTAAGCCCTATGAACTGCAGCCTTTGGCTGTTGAGAGAGCTGTAGTTGATGACCACAGTTGTCATTCAGCCACCAAATTTGTTGTATGTGTTACAGAAGGCCAAGACAAGCTTCCTACTTTATATTGGTTACCTAAACTTCATAAAAGACCATGCAAAGCACGGTTTATTGCAAATTCAAGCTCTTGTACCACCACTGAACTTTACAAATTATTAACTTCATGTTTTAATGCCGTCAAAAGACATGTGTCTAACGATATGATGTGATTAAATATTGCGACAAAGTCTTTGAAAGATCAGGGAGAAATCTATTTTGGTCTTTAAAACAAGAGTACCAAGATGGTCCTATATGGCTCAACTGAGCTAACAGATTCAAAGTTTCAGGAATTGCCAACCTTTACTGAAGGATTTATGCGAGGACAAGGTGATGAAACCTTAAGCATTTTCTGCAATCAAGTAGAATGTAACTCATTGATAAATAGGCTGACCTCGCCGATTTTCAAACTCATTCAAGCTTTTATCCCCGACTTGCTTATATGTAACTTTCAAGATCTGATATAAATTCAAGGGGCTATGGTGATGACAAGGTCAAAAATAAGCAATTAATAGCTGCAATCAAAGGGATGTAACTCTATGATAAATAGGCAAACCTCACCAGTTTTCAAACTCCTTCGAGCTTTTCTGCCTGACTTACTTTTTTGTAAGTTTCATGAAGATCCGATCAAAACTGAAGGGGCAGCAGTGATGACAAGGTCGAAAATAAGCATTTGAAGCCAAGCAGGGGACATAACTCCATGATTAATTGACTGGCATTGCTAGTTTTCAAACTTGTCTGTGCTGTTATTCCTAACGTACTAACATATAAATTTCAAGAAGATCGGATGAAAAATGAAGGAGTTACGGTCGAAAAAGGGCATTTTCTGCAATCCAAGGGATGTAACTCTATGATAAATGGGCTAACCTCATCAGTTCACGAACTCATCCATTTTATGCATGACTTACTAACATGTAAGTTTCAAGAAGATCCAATAAAACTGAAAGAACTACGGTGATGACAATGTAAACAATAGGCATTTTCTGTAATCGAGGGGGCCATAACTCTCTGAAATATAGGCTGACCTCACCACTTTTTAACTCAGCCGAGGTTTAATCCCTTACTAACTTACATGTAAGTTTCAAGACGATCTGATGAAAACTGAAGCTATGGTGATGACAAGGTCAAAAAATGGGATTTTCAGCAGTACAGGGGACCCAATTCTACGATAGATAAGCCAACCTCGTCAGTTTTCGAACTCATCCGAGCTTTTATCCCTGACTTACTTGTTTGTAAGTTTCAAGAAGATCTAATCAAAACTGAAGGGTGTACGGTGATGACAAGGTCAAAACTAAGCATTTTCAACAACGTAGGGGACATAACTCCGTGAGTAATTGACCTACATCGCTAAGCTTAGAACTTATCAAAGCTCTTAACCCCAACTTATTTGTTTGTAAGTTTCAGGAAGATCCAATCAAAACTGAAGGGGCTACGGTGATGACAAGGTCAAACATAGGCATTTTCTATAATCAAGGGGGATATAACTCTCCGAAATATAGGCCGACCTCACCAATTTTTTAGGTCAGCCAAGGTTTTATCCCTTACTTACTAACATGTAAGTTACAAAAAGTTCCGATGAAAACTGAAGGGGGTGTGGTTATGACAAGGACAAAAATAGGCATTTTCAGCAGTAAAGGGGACGTAACTCTACAATTGAAGAGCTAACCTCGTCAATTTGTAAACTCACCCGAGCTTTTATCCCTGACTTACTTCCTTGTACGTTTCAAGAAGATCCGATCAAAACTGAAGGGGCTACGGTGATCACAAGGTCAAAAATCGGCATTTTCAACAATCAAAGGGATGTAACTCTTAAATAGATAGGCCAACTTGGCCGGTTTTCGAACTCATCCGAGATTTTATCCCCAGCCACATTATATAAAAGTTTCAGAAAGATCCTATCAAACTGAAGGGGCTACGGTGATGACAAGGACAAAAATCGGCATTTTCAGCAACCAAAGGTACGTAATTCTATGATAAATGGGCCGGTTTTGGCCGGTTTTCGAACTCATCCGAGTTTTTATCCCCAGCCACCATACATATAAGTTTCAGAAAGATCCGATCAAAACTGAAGGGGCTACGATGATGACATTGTTAAAAATCGTCATTTTCAGCAACCAAAGGGACGTAACTCTATGATAAATGGCCTACTTGGCCGGTTTTCGAACTCCTCCGAGGTTTTATCCCCAGCCGCCTTACATGTAAGTTTCAGAAAGATCCGATCAAAACTGAAGGGGCTACGGTGATGACAAAGTCAAAAATCGGAATTATCAGTAATCAAAGGGACGTAACTCTATGATAAATGGGCCGGCTTGGTTGGTTTTCGAACTCATCCGAGTTTTATGCGATTCCACCTTACATTTTGTACATGTATGTTTAAAAAAGATCCGATCAACACTGAAGTCGCTACGGTGATGATAAGCATTTTCCCATTGTAAGTCTATGGGACCTTGTGGTTGCCATAGCAACTGCCATAGCAACCAAAGTTTTCATGCGATTTCGAAAAAAAGCTTATGTCATAAATTCCCCACTAGAGGCATGCTACAGATGAGAAATGATTGAGATTAGCATGCAGGCTGCAGAGATATCGCTGCTCAAAAGTGTGGACGGACGACGGACGGACGATGGACGACGGGGCGACTACCATCCTATACGCTCCATGGAGCCTTCGGCCCATGTGAGCTAAACATTCTAACGAAAATTTAAAAGAAAGACACAGGGAGCGCAACAATCACAAAACGCAGCCTACCATTTGTACCAAGAGGAAGAGTAACTCACATTGGAGGAAAACAAAAACAACCACAACAACAACAACAAAAAAAAAAAAAAAAAAAAAAAAAAAACGAATCACAAACAGCACAACTACAGGTAAACAAACTAGGTCTGGCAGTGACGTCAACTCAATAACAAAGCTAAAGATAGTAAGGATTTTCCAGTATAAATTTGCGCTTGGGTTTATCGTATGAACAGGACACGCCCTCTGCTTATACAGCAGTCACAACGGCCCAGGGGATGTCAACGCTGCTTGTCTAGTTGACGGTCCGAGTTCGAATCTCACGGATTGTTTTTTTTTTATTATATATTTGTTTTATTTTTTTTATAGTAAATTAAATGATCATTGTTTCATATTTTTATATTTTGCTGGTTTAAAATCTATAGTAAAGTTTATATATATATATATATATATATATATATATATATATATATATATATATATATATATATATATATATATATATATATATATATATATATATATATATATTTCTATTTCACTTTTTTTCATCTTTATTTCTCATAAACAAGTTTTATGCAGTCAAGTGTTATAAGCTTGAAAATGAACAAGAAATATGTACTGTTCACGTCGTAATTATCCACTTTTAACATGCCACACGGGTAAAGCAGATTTCACATGTCGTGTATTACGAGGTAAAAAAAAAAAAAAAATAAATAAATAAATAAAAAAAAAAATCATTCGACACTGCGGTTTCGAACCAGCCACTTCTTGGTTTGTAGAACAACCCCTCTACTCTTTCGGCCACGAAATCCACAAAACAAAATATAAATAATCTTACTCCTAGGTTTCAAGTAAAGGCAATATCATATGAATATTCGAGTAAACTAATTATGACGTAACTGCCAGGAATTCCTTGTCGGACTATACCAGCTTCCCCCCCCCCCCCCCCCCGCACACCCACACGAGGTGACCAAGGTGCAGCAGGCACAATTAATGAACATTATGTAACAATTATACACATCCATAAGCACATACAACAATAAGAGCCCTGTCGGAAAATCCGATAAAGCTTTGAAAATAAAAGCTGGTGTCTTACAGGCTGTGTTCAGCTCTCAATGTTCTAATTGGTGACAACCGCTTATGTATGTTGAATTCCTAGCAGCTGGTATCAAGCTTTTCAGAGTCACTACGTCTTAGTACAAATCCAAGTATTTTATAAAAGAAAAACTCAAAAGAATTTGGTTAACAGTAGTTCTTATATACGTCTTGCATCTCTTACGACATGAAAACCGTAACAAAGGAAAGATGCATAGCCTGAAAAAAATACTCGCCTATGATGGGATTCGAACCCGGCCGCTCGGATGATAGTCCAGTGCTCTAACCGCTGAGCCAAAGAGTCGAGGTGATAGACCAGTGCTCTAACCGCTGAGCCAAAGCCGCGGTTATAGCACTGGACTATCACCCGAGCAGCCCGGGTTCGAATCCCACCATAGGCGGGTATTTTTTCAGGCTATGCTTCTTTCCTTTGTTACGGCTTTCATGTCGTAAGACATCATCAGCATAATCGAATAAAATCTTTTCTACATTACGTTTTAGAATGTCCGGAGTATACACTCACAACTCTTCGTGGATACTATGGATGCGGCAATATGCACAATAACGGGCGAACTTCCTCATTTCAATACTGCTTCTATGTTTGCCTACATTTTGTGGATAAATACTCTCGAAGGTGCCATTCGCTTACCTACGATGACCATGGATGGTGCTATCTACACGTATATGGTTGTAATAAAGCTCGGCTAGAGCATCCGGATAACATTTTTATGTACAAGGATTGTTCTGGTATGTGTATTTGCAAATGTTTTAACGAGTTTTGTACAATGCTTTGTACTAAAATAACTTCCCCTTTCAGACGCCATGGTTTCTAGAAACAAGAAAATAAATCACTGAGGATTAATTATTTTTAAAGAAAAGTTTTTTTTTTTTCACGATTGTTTGGATACTGGATTATTTTCTGTCCGACCTTGAAAACAACGTAACCCTCCGGTTCTTTTCAACACATATTCTTAGTTTTATTTGTGGATTCAACAAAGATTTCTATTCAATTTTTAGAGGTTTGACGTCTCGTAAAACTTTCAGGACCATCACAGGAAAGCAATAGATTTTGGATGTTTTAGCACTTTTTTGACATATTTTATGCCCCCGCCATTGGATGGAAGGGAATATAGCGTTGTCCCAATCCGTTCGTCCGTTCGTTCGTTCGCCCGTTCGTTCGTCCGTCCATCCATCCGTCCGAAACTTAAACGCAGCCAATAACTTTCTTATTTCTGGATGGATTTTGTAGTTACTTTGCAGCAATGTTAACCATCATGAGACAAAGTGTCGTGCGAAAAACCCAGGTCCGTACCTCAAAGGTCAAGATCGTATTTAGAGATCTAAAGTCAAAACAAGGGTCCAAAACTTAAACACGGTCAATAACTTTCTTATTTCTGGACGGACTTTGAAATTGCTTGACAGAAAGGTTAACCATCATAAGACGATCATGCGCACAAAACCCAGGTCCGCACCATCAAGTTCAAGATCGTACTTTACCGCGACAGAGGTAAGGGCGAGGATTATGGCCTTGTAAAATCGATTTAAGCCCCCCCCCCCCACAGTGGAATTCTATCCAACTGACCGTTCCAAGGCGGTTCTTCTGTGGCGGTTTATTTATGTTGTTGTTTGTTAATTACTGTGTGTATCACTTTTGTCTTTTTATTTTGGATGGCCATTTGGCCGTTTTGTGGGAAAGTAACTGTCCTTATGGCCTTCCTTTGTTTAGGTTTCTATTAATGTCTGGTCGCTTCAAGTTTGTGTTTCTTTCCCTTTGGTGCCTTTGATGATGGCTGGAGTAAGTTAATTGTATCGATTCTGATCTTTGTTTTACTTCTACTTAGAGGTCAAAGGTCAAAAAAGGGTCCGAAACTTAAACACGGTCAATAACTTTCTTATTGCTGGATGGACTTTGAAATTATTTGGCATGAAGGTTAACCATCATGAGACAATCACTTTTTTCCACATTGAGAACTTGGACATTTTTACCGATTCTTTTGGACCTTTGCAGGAGTTTTTGTCGTGTTCTGTAAATGTGCATGTTATTTAAAGGTTATCCTCTGTTTGATTTTTATAAACTTTTTCCACACTGTAGTTGTTGGTTTTTGTGTGTGTGTTTTTTGTAACTTTTTCCTTTATCACAACTTAGTCATGTACCTGGCCCAGTTACTATTAGAATGCGAGCGCAACTCCGATTACAGTTTGTTACCGATCTTTTTGAATGTTCCAAGGTGTTTTTTGATTGTATGAGGATGTGCATGGGATTTGGATATAATTCTTGGATCACTTTTTTGTCACTTTATCCACATTGTGAACTTAGTCATTTTTAACCCTCGATGTTGTTGTTGATCTATAAAGCATTACATCGCTGCTTATAACCACTGGTGCTGTTAAAAAGATAAACCACCCTCAAACGATAACCATTAGGTACCTCTTAAGAGCACAACTTTTCGTTTAGTTTTGTACCAATGGTTTCGAAATTTTGCACATGTATTTTGCATGGTATGAGGATGTGCATGTGGTTTGGATATAATTCTAGGATCACTCTTTGTCACTTTTCAACATTGCAAACTTGGTCACTTTTCACCCGCAATAGATAGACTATAGGTACCTCTTGTGAGCGCAGCTTCTCTTACAGATTTATACCAATGGTTTTGAAACTTTGCATGTGTATTTTTCATGGTATCAGAATGTGCATGTGGTTTGAATAATTATTGACTCAGTCCATCGTCACTTTTTCCACATTATGAACTTAGACCTTTTTCCGATCCTTTGTAAATTTTGCAGGAGTTTTGTCATGATCTGTGGATGTGCATGTGGTTTTAGGGTTGTCCTCCGTTTATTTTCAATTCACTTTTTCCACTCTTTTTATCAACTATATCCACTGTCACAACTTTTTACCGGTCCAGTTTTTCCAGGTCCAGTTTCTAATTAAGTAGATACTTTGTGAGCGCAACTCCTCTTGCAGTCTGTTACCGGTCTTGTTTTAAACTTTGAAGTGTTTTCTCTATGATATGAGGCTTTGCTATGGTTGGATGTGCACTGGTCCAGTTATTATTAGAATGCGAGCGCAACTCCGATTAAAGTTTGTTACCGATCTTTTTGAAAGTTCCCAGGTGTTTATTCTATTGTATGAGGATGTGCACATGATTTGGATATAATTCTTGGATCACTTTTTTGTCACTTTTTCCACATTGTGAACTTTGTCATTTTTCATCCTCAATAGATAGCCAATAGGTAACTCTTTTGAACGCAACTTCTTTTACATGTTTTGACTCCCCCTGAGTCAAAGGCTAGGGAGGAGCTTAAAGGATGATACGCCTCCGTCTTCCGTCGTCCGTCCGTCGTCTGTCTGTCCGACCACCATTTTCAAATGCCTTCTCCTATGAAAACACTAGGCCAGTTTCAATTAATGTTCATACGCTACCTGCTGACAATGGGGGAAGGAAAGTTTGCACGAATAATATTGGTCAAATGCCCGATATGGCCGCCATACCCAAATATGGTGAAAACCTTAAAAAATCTTATTCTCCAGAACCACTGGGCTGATTGTCTAGAAACTTGGTATGTAGCATTAGGTGATTGAGTTCTAGCCAGATTGCAAAACTGATGACCCTTGATTGACCTTGACTTAGTTTACGCCAAGGTCAAATATGGTTCCTTAGGGTTTTCAATATGAAATAGGTAATCAATGCGTGTCTGCGACATGAGAATATGTACAGAATGAATGTATTGATTGCTAAAGGTCAATGACACTTAGTGACCTTGGTCCAAGGTCATTTGTATTGCAGGTACATTAACATTTAAAAATATATTTTCTCTGGAACCACTCAGTCAATTCATTTAACTTTTATAGACAGCCTTAGGAGAGCGAGGAAACGAAAATTTGTTCGAACGGTTTAGGTCACATGACCAGGACGGCCGCCATGCCCAAATATGGTAAAAACCTTAAGAATTCTTCTTCATCAGAGCCACTGGGTCGATTGTCTTGAAACTTGGTATGTGGCATTTGTGGCATTGGGTGACTAGGCACTACGAAGTTTGCAAAATGATTACCCTAGGTTGACCATGACGTATTTTACCCCAAGGTCAAATTTGATTCCTTAGGCTTTAGCTCCAGCATTTCAGGGGTTTCTTGCTGTCGAGTCCTTACCGTTGTTTCATCTCTGTGGTCGTTTGATTATTTGTGTTCACGGAGATCTTTCACTGATGAGTTAGGACGCCTTCATGCGGACTGAACAAATTATTTGTCTAAATCGCGACGGAAGTAAGGTCGAGGATTGTGGCCACGTAAAATCGATTTAAGCCCCCCCCCCCCCCCCCAGTGGAATTCGTTTCCGCTGACCGTTCCAAGGCGGTTCTTCTGTCGCGTTTTATTTTTGTTATGGTTTGTCTTTGGGTGTTTGTGTCGCTTATGTTATTTTATTTTGGATAGCCTTTTGGCCATTTTGTGGGAAAGTAGCTGTCCTTTTGACTTTCCGCTGTTGGTGTTTCAATTAGGGTCTGTTCTTTCATGTTTCAGGGGTGGACAACAGGGGAGCTATCGCGAAATCGCGCCAACTTACTTTTGCTCCCACGACACATCCGGTAACTCTCGCGATAGTTCCTAGGACCTGGAAATGGTAAACAAAGGTAGGTACCCTTGTGTGTTTTGATTTATTAAAGAGGAATGAGAGAATAATATAAAATTTCGGCGATGCTAAGCCATGTAAAAATGATTTACTTTTCTAAGCAGGCCGAAAAAAATATTGAAAAAATCGTTGATGAAAGTTGGCGACCGTAACAAAATCGACCACAGGGTTCTCTGACTACAGTTTTATGTCGACACGAATGAATGATGAAACTGTTTTGTATGTTTTCGCTTAGAACGAGACATTTTGTCACAAATTCTGGGGGTGTCGGCGCTTATTAATCATTTAGATTTAAAAAGTTTTATCAGTTCATGTACTGTGAAGGCGTGATGCAAAAATTTTCAGGCGGAGTAGCTCCCCCATCGTCGCATCAGCTCCCAAAACACGCTCTAGTTCCCACGAGTCTATCATTCCATCACATTGAGAGAAGTTGTTTTAGATTAGATTATATGTCGATATAAACCACCAGGCAACCGCTAGCTTCACATAAATGACTCATTGTTACAAGAATGAAATATAACAGGGTTTTAAGGCAAAGGAATTGTCTAATAGAGCGAAATCCCTTGACGTCACAAGCCTGGTCTATATTTCCCAATGAGAACTGCGGGCCGTAACCATTAATTTTAGAGATTTTAAGCGGCGAAGAAAACATATCCTCCTCAAATTTTCATATTCATCCAGTTAACCGTTTCTAATAACATTGAATGATTTCTGATATGATAAAGTAAGTAAATCTTAAATAATCGTCAATAATATCTGCATGATACTTGAATAAAATCGGCATTAATCCCAATATTTATCCAAATGAAATAACTAATATCTATCTATCTATCTATCTATCTATCTATCTATCTATCTATCTATCTATCTATCTATCTATCTATCTATCTATCTATCTATCTATCTATCTATCTATCTATCTATCTATCTATCTATCTATCTATATCTATCTCCGTGTGACCTAAGCTGTTGGTGGAACGTAAAACTCTAACACTCACTCACTACCTATCTATCCTGCCTACGCCCTTTCGGGCATTTTCGGCAGGTGTAAATAACATACACTCCAGATTTGCATGATGAAAGCCTACTCAGTAGCCATTTAATTACGGTAAGGATCTTTCACCTGCACATGGGATGATTCTCCCTGCACAGGGGGCCTCCAGTAACGGTCCGATTCGAAGGACGGTGTACTTTTTGGCATTCATCCCTATAAGCGAAACGTGTTCTGACACCGCAGTTATACTAACTCTGTCGGGAATCGAAACGGGGTCTTATAGCACCATAAGCAAGTACACTAACCACTGAGCTACCACACTCCTTTTCTTTAGACCAAAGTCTATAGTTGTTCTAGAAAATTTAAATAAACTGGTAAAACTAATGATTCATGATTAATTTATCATGATGCCCTACCGTAAACAATAATGCATCACCCAGATCCAGCGAACCAAATCTCACGCTACCAGGACTTACAAAATTCTTTTTCACAATACCTACACAAATTGAAAAGTGAAACGATCCAGAGCCTTTTTCTACCCTGATGTTTCAAGAAGAAACAAATAGGGTTCGGGATGGGGTCCACAAAACGATCATCAGTCTGTAAAATCACCGGCTGTTCTGGAAATACAACAATCAGCCCGAAAGCCCGGAAAAATATCTGATAGCCCATAACTTAAAAAATGTGTTTTTTTTTACCTTCTAATGGCATTGTTGCGATTTTTCTTTTGTAAATAATGTCAAAAAGAGCGGGTACATGTAGAGTAATTTGAGTCATAAAATTGAATTTCTGGCAATGTTTGGAGAATAGCCCCGAATTTTGTTTTCAGAAAAGTGGTCACCCTGGGAGGATTTTGTTTGTTTTATTTGAGGTTTAACGTCCCAGTCAACACTGTGTAGGTCATTTTGGAGACGTTGCTTCCATTTTTGTTGGATTTTACCCGACATTGAGATGAAATGACTTCTCAAGCCCTGCCACCCAAAGAAACCTAAAGACTTATATTCTTTGGAGAGTCTGACTCACACCACTTTGTATCAGCTCTGCGTGGAAGCATCAATCTATTTCTCCGAGCTCCCATGGGCGGAGACGAAAAATCAGTTTGGTAGTTGCAGATGCGATTTTTTCGTCTTTATCATTTAAGAAAGCATCCATTAATTTTATTTTGCTAAATTTAGCGAACGCCTAACTGAGTAAATGGCCAGATGTGACAGACACCGTATCTGATAGACTCTTGGGAACTAGAGCGTGTTTTGGGAGCTGTGGCGATTATGTGGGAGCTACTCCCTCTGAAAATATGCGGCATTATCCCTTCATTGTACATGGAGTGATCATTTTTTACACATAAATGATAAATTAGGGCTGACATACCCAGAATATGCACCAAAGGATTTCGTTCCAAGCGAAAACTTACAAAAATATTGCTTTCATACATTCGTGCTGACATAAAACTAAAGTCAGATTACCCTGTGTTCGATTTTGTTACGGTTGCCTACTTTCATCAATGATTTTTTCAATAGTTTTTCCGGCCTTCTTAGAAAGGTCAATCATTTTACATGGCTTAGCATCGCTCAAACTTTATATTATTCTCTCATCCTTCTACAATAAATCAAAACCCACAAGGGAACCTACCTTTGTTTACCATTTTCAGGTCCTAGCAACTAACGCGAGCGTTCCCGGAAGTGTCTTGGGAACAAAATTACGTTGACGCGATTTCGCGATAGCTCCCCTGTTGTCCACCCGTGTGTTTGTGTGTCTTTCCCTTTGGTGTCTCTAATGGGAGCTGTGGGTTATTTGTATCGATTCCTCTTCTATTTTAAATGGGAAAAAGGTAAACAATGCATTTTATGAAAAATATTGTGGTCTTTGATATGAGAATAGGTACAAAATGATTGGCTATGAATGCAACAGGTCAAGGTCATTTGGAGACCTTAGTCCAATGTCACATGTATTGCAGGTCCAGTGATATTTCAAAATACATTTTCTCTGACACGACTGGGTCAATTTCAATTAAATTGACAAGGGCAAACTAAATATCTGAATGTCTATTGTGGTGTTAAATACACTGTGTAAATTTTAAATTCCAGTTCACAATCTTACTTTAAAATATTATAACACAACAGGGAAAGAAACAAACATGAAATAACTAGACCCTAATGGAAACATAAATAGCGGAAAGCCAAAAGGACAGTTACTTTCCCACAAAATGGCAAATTGGCTGTCCAAAACAAAACAATATAAGCGATACACACATTCGAAGGCAAACCATAACAAAAATAAACCGCGGCAGGAGAACCGCATTAGAACGGTCAGTGAAACGAATTACACTAGGGGGCTTAAATCGATTTTACCCGGCCGCAATCCTCGCCCTTCCGTCGCGATTTAGACACCACTGAAATGCTGGAGCAGATGAAAACCAACGACTCGGGTGGGCCCGATTAGAGACCGAGCATCAGGCACCAACTAGCATTATATGAAAATAAATCCTAATTCTTAGTAAGCCTTTGCGGTGGCACCGTCATAGAATCTAAGGCCTGACCCACCGGCGTGCAACTAAAGAGGGAAACAAAGTTGTCAATTTGGTTAACTACCATTTGTCGTATAACATTTATGTTGTACCCAATCTTAATATATCGAAGAATGATTTTACGGAATTGGTAGCTGAAGTCATTTCAAGTATATATTTTTCTCAATTTATATACTAAGTCGCCATAAAATTCGGGTTCCGATAGACCTTGTTGCGGGAGATATTAAAGTCCAACATTGAATTTTGAAATTTAATCGGAATGACGCCGGCCTCGGATGCTCAGTCGGATGTGCTTCTGACTGGGGATCAGGAGGACGTGGGTTCGATACCTGCCGGGTCGGCAACATTCTTTCGTGGAGATTGATTATGAAATCTTTTCTACGGCCATTCTCTCCCTTACTTTGATTCAAGAAGGGCACTTGTCAGTTTCTGTCAAAAGAATATGCACTGTACTGTTTAACCGCTTGCGTATCAACATGCCCAGGAAAAGTTACTCCAATACAAACAAACAAACAAATCGGAATGACGTCTATAAAATTTTGAAAAGGCTCTGCGTACTTTATGATACCGATAAAATAGAAGTGAAGACAGTGATCAGGAATCGATACAATTAACCCACAGCTCCCATCATAGACACCAAGGCAAAGAAAAACAAACATGAACAACTAGACCCTAATGATAAAATTACTAGCGATAAGCAAAAAGCCTTGAAAAAGGACAGTTACTTTCCCACAAAATGGCCAATTGGCTATCCAAGGCAAAATCACATAAGCGATGCATACACTCAAAGACAAGCCATAACAAAAATAAACCACGACAGAAGAACCGCCTTGGAACGGTCAGTGAACCGAATTCCACTGGGGGGGAGGGGGGGGGGGGCTTAAATCGAGTTTACGTGGCCACAGTCCTCGACCTTACTTCCGTAGACAAATAATTTGTTCAGTCCGCATGAAGGCCTCCTAACTCATCAGTGCAAGATCTCCGTGAACACAAATAATCAAACAACCACAGAGATGAAACAACGGCTAGGACTCGACAGCAAGAAACTACTGAAATGCTGGAGCAAAAGAAAACCAACAGTTAGACTCAATGGAAAAGGTATCTGTAATAATTTAATCCATTTAAATTCAGTTTCATGCCATTTAATGATTTTAAAACTAGCTGTAGAATTTACATCACAGTAAAATTTTTCCATTGGGTGTATAGAAATATCATTTACAGAAAGACCTGTACTTTTAAAATGACGGTATATGAAAGTGTCAGTATTTTAGGCTTACTAATTCTGCCACGTGTTCGTTATCTTCTTTTTAACATGCGATTGGTTTGCCCGACGTACTGCATTTAACAATTTGCAGCATATCAGGTTATCACATATATCAAGTCCTAAACCTAAGACGTCTTTACGTCACCTTTAAGTAGGTATTCAAGAATTTCATAGGATGTTTGTTTTGGCTCAAGCTGATCAGGCCGCTAACAATCTGGTCGTTAGTTGATGGCTTCACTAAGTTAACACTCTTCAGCAAAGTAGAAGTAAAACAAAGATCAGGAATTGATACAATTAACTTACTCCACCCATAAAAGACACCAAAGGGAAAGAAATACAAACATTAAACGACCAGACCATAATGGAAACCTAAACAAAGGAAGGCCATAAGGACAGTTACTTTCCCACAAAATGGCCATATGGTCATCCAAAATTAAAAGACACAAGTGATACACACAGTAAGTAACAAACAACAACATAAATAAATCGCCACAGAAGAGCCGCCTTGGAACGGTCAGTGGAAGATTTCCACTGGGGGGCTTAAATCGATTTTACGTGGCCACAATCCTCGCCCTTACTTCCGTCGCGATTTAGACAAATAATTTGTTCAGTCCGCATGAAGAAATTGGTGGTACTAAGGCCTATGAAATTCAGCCTTTAGCTGTAGAGAGGGCTTTAGTTGATGAACACATTTGTCATTCAGCCACCAAGTTTGCTGTCTGTGTTACAGAAGTCCAAGACAAGCTTCCTACGTTATATTGGTTACCTAAACTTCATAAAAGACCATACAAAGTAGAAGTAAAACAAAGATCAGGAATTGATACAATTAACTTACTCCATCCATAAAAGACACCAAAGGGAAAGAAATACAAACATTAAGCGACCAGACCATAATGGAAACCTAAACAAAGGAAGGCCATATGGACAGTTACTTTCCCACAAAATGGCCATATGGCCATCCAAAATTAAAAGACACAAGTGATACACACAGTAAGTAACAAACAACAACATAAATAAATCGCCACAAAGCACGGTTTATTGCAAATTTAAGCTCTTGTACCACCACTGAACTCTCCAAATTATTAACTTCATGTTTTACTGCCATCAAAAACATGTGTAATTGAAAGATCAGGTAGAAATCTGTTTTGGTCTAAAAAAATTATAATGAAGTTTTAAATAAATTGAAATCCAGGCGTTTTCGTGCTTCAAGTCTGTCTACTTATGATTTTTCCACCCTTCTTAGCGGATTTGGTTGCCACTTTTTGTTATATTTTAAAATTTTGCAAGTCTCGCTACTTTGGACATCTCCTTCCTGATGCCCGGGACTTCCGTGGTGTGTGGATCATGTATGCTGATGTTGGCTCGGTGGGGGACGCCTAATATGAAATAGGTGCGACCTAACTGCAACCAACTGTTTTGATGCTTATAAACCTCCCATTTTGTGTATTCTATATTAGGTGGGTCTTTTTGAAATGAAAAGATTTTCTAAATGGACATTTGCAGTAGTTCCGTAAAATTCCTATATTAAGATCTCCTTTTGGACTGTTCTAAAGTTTAACAGTCTCAAAGGTGGTCCCAGACTGAACAACGACAGCAACAAATTTAAACTTGAACTGTGCAGTAGATAGTTAATCTAAATAATAATAATAATAATAAACAATAGCTGTCACTATAGGTGACCAATGCCCCCTGTGGGAGCCAATTTCTGAGTTTTTGCAAAATTTCAAGGGGAGATAATTCAGAGAAAACTGACAACAGAGTTATGGCCCTTGGTCAGAATGTAGCCCTTGTGATGGTGAATGAGTGTGTGAAGTTTCATGGGGCTAGGTCAAATGCTCAAGGTTAAAGTTTTTTTGACGGACAGGCAGACAAACAAACAGACAGGGCAAATAGTATATATGCCCCCCGAATCAAAGATTCTCGGGGTGGGTGGGGGGGGGGGGGATAAAAACCACTCCGTCCCGAGAATGGTATCTGTCTTTAGTAGAACCAGTATTACATGATGCTTCCACGCAGAGCTGAATCCGACCCGCACACGAGTACTGGTAAACCGCTTAGAGGATCTAAGCCTGTCCAGGTAAAGCGGTGCGACAGGGCTTGAGATGTCATTTCATCTCAATGTCGGGTAAATGTCCCACAAAATTGGAAGCAACGTCTCCAAAATGACCTTTACAGTATTGACGGGAAAGTTAAACCTCAAATCAAACAAACAAAAGAACTAGTATTATTTTTGAAAACTGCAGTTACACTCTACCAGTATTGATTTTGAAAACTGCAGTTGCATATATACATCTTTAGGGTAGGGAAGAGTTACTATTTCTGTTCAAGAGATAGAAATGTACCCTGTTCTCTCTATCAGAATTCTATCTATCTATCTATCTATCTATCTATCTATCTATCTATCTATCTATCTATCTATCTATCTATCTATCTATCCCCAAGGTGGCCCCCGCCCATCGAGGCTTAAGAAATAGATGGGCTGCATGATGCTTCCACGCAGGGCTGAAACCGACCGCACAGGAGTACTGCCTGGTTAACCGCTTAGAGGATCTATGCCTGCACAGGGAAAGTGGTGCGAGTCAGACCGTCCATGCTTATAAACCGTACTGGTTTCATTGGGATACAAGGCTTGAGATGTAATTTCACGCAGAGCTGAATCCGACCGCACACAAGTACTGGTTACCCACTTAGAGGATCTAAGCCTGCCCAAGGAAAGCGGAGCGAGTCGGACCGTCCAAGCCTTTATACCCTATTAGTTTCATTGGGCGACAGGGCTTGAAATGTCATTCATCTCAATGTTGGGTATAAGTCCCGCAAAATTGGAAGCAAAGTCTCAAAAATGACTTATATATAGTGCTGACAGGGGACATTAAACATCAAATCAAACAACCAAATTGAGATGTCATTTCATCTCAATGTCAGGTAAAAGTCACACAAAATTGGAAGCAACATCATCAAAATGACCTATATGGTGTTGATTGGGACGTTAAACATCAAATGAAACAAACAAAACCCCCAATGGGGATGTAAGATGGGTCTAAAAGACGATTCTTCAGGAATCGTGATTCCACTATACACAAGTTACAAGTACGTCACATTCGGTGTACATTATTACATACACTCCGAAAGCTTACACAGTAATTCTGAAATTATGGCATCTATAACCTGCACAGGCACTGAAAATTCTTTATCAGAATAAAGATGTGACTAATTCAGTATCACAGGGTTTGTAATTGGCCCGTTGATTTGTCCAGTAAACTTAGTGAATGTGTAAAAATCAAAATATGGGTAAAAAAATATAGCTACAATGCAATCCAGTAACATTGCGTACATTAAGTTTTGATAGCTCTTATGTGTGACTTTGCCAAAGCCACCATTGACAATCAAAAACATTGCAACACTTTCCCTACCAACTATCTGCAATGAAAATTGATCTCGGAATTTTTAACAAACAGGACAAAGGGATACCCCTTGAAATGGAACTACCAATTTTGTCGCCCAACACTGCACACTAAAAAAGTTTTAAGCTACTTGAACATGGGGCTTGTCACAAACAAGTTGTTGATTAGTTATTCTGCAATGTTGTTAGATGCAGTGAGTTGAGATATAAAACATTTGTGCCTTTGGCTAGTTTAAACTCAGTCTTGACTATGGAAATCTTCGGATTTTTCTTATTTTGAGAAAAATTGAAAGGTTCTGCGAAACTGGCACATCTGCATGTGCAAGCTCATGTTTTCAAGGCTTTACACAACTTAATCTGACCATCGTGGCTTGAAGAAATTGATGGGATGCATGATGCTTGTATGCAGACGAGTACTCCGCTTAGAGAATCTAAGCCTGCCCTGGCCCTGGCAAAGCGGTGTGTGTCACAACATGCATGCTTATAAACCCTATTGGTTTTGTTGAGTGACAGGACTTGAGATATCATTTCATCTCAATCCTAGGGGTTAAAACTATAGATGGGAAGATATGTGTTCTTAGGGGAGATTCTGGGTAATTGATAGTATTTTTTTTTTCTGTCCAAGCAATAAAGCGTCAATCATTTTGGGTCAGGCCTTGGCAAAAGATAAGAATAAGACCAGATTAAATATTATTTGATCCAACGTTATTTATACACCAGGAGAAATATATTTGGCTGCCTGGAGTTTCCCGGTAAAGTGAAATCAACAGCACCTTTACATTATGAAAACATGCCTATACAAATACAATGTAAACTTAAAATGCCGAAAAGAAAAAAAAAAACCCTGAAAATTTCAAGATGGAACAGTGTGTTGTTTTTCTTATTTCGACTCAAAATATAGATTGTGGGTACAAGTTAGAACCGCCTCATTGAGGTGGTTCTAACCAGTTCCCACAATCTATGGTGGGGGGATGGGGGTTTGATTTTAAGATTATTTCACTCATATAGAGCCGATCGTTAATCAGAGGTGGACGAAAACCGGAGTACCCGGAGAAAAACCACCTGACCTACATGTACCATTGCAGAACTTGGCGTCTCACATGTGGCCCGAGTGAGGCTCGAACCACAGTGGTGAGAGACCTAATGATTAAGAGTGAGCGCTCTTATCCACTAGGCCACGGAGGTCCGTCACAATCTATATTTTAGAGAGGAAAAACGAAACATAAGGTTTTTGCACTGTAAACCCAAGTTGTACTATTAGGGTTCAAGGGGCTCAGGATTAGATAGGCTTGTTCTTTGTGATGAATACTTGTAAACTGCTTAGAGGATCTAAAGTAGAAGTAAAACAAAGCCTGCCCAGGCAGAGTGGTGTGAGTCTGACTGTCCATACATATACACTGGTTTCATTGAATGGCAGGGTTTGACACAATGATTTGTATAGACTTCTGATACATTAGATGCATGCATTGCTGTTATCTATCAAAGATGTTTTATTAGCCAGAAAAAATGAAATGGTTAAAGTGCTAGACAGATTCTAAACTCTAGCTCAGGCAAATACTTCAAAGCACTTCTAAAAGAGAACTTCTAAATAGCAGGGCCTGACAAATCCATTGCCCAGCTGCCATGAGGGCAAGTCCAAATTTTTCAACATAGTCCTGTTAATATTTTTTTTGGTTTTTTTATTTCATCTGTCCACTACTTTTATAATACATTTGTAATTCTGTCCCTAAATATTATATCTCGTGGAAAATGAAATACAATGGTCAATGGTTTCGAAAAGCTATCCATTTAATTATTCTGCTACTTTTATGGCACAAGAGTATGGCAAAATATGAGCTGTTGATAGTAAGATGGAAAAATATGGTTGTCATTTGTGGGTGCAGTAGGGCTTGAGATGGCATTTAATACAAAGATCAGTTAAAAGTCCCACAAAATGTGAATCAACATCTTCAAAATGATGTAAATAATGTAAACAGGGACGTAAAGGTAAATTCAAACAAATGAAAAGGTAGCGTTATCTGTGTGGTACATGTAATTATTAGCTGTATGATCTTTGTCAGTTTCACCCTGGTTTAGTAAACAAACTGGAGTGTGATAGCTCAGTGGTTAGTGCACTTGCCTCTGATGCTAGAGGTCCCGGGTTCCGTCCCTGGCAGCGACTATAAAATTTCGGTGTCCTAACACGCCCCATTGGCATCATTTGCTGGGATGAATATCATAAAGTGCACCGTCCTTCGGATCTGGACGTTAGCACGAGGCCCTGTGCAGGGAGAGTTATGCCCGGTGCAGGTTAACCCTTTTTGTACCAAATGGAATCTTCCTTCTTATATATTGCAGGAGTTCATTTCAAAATTTAGGGGTGTCAGGTTGTGTTTTTATCAAAATTTACTTGGAAAATGACTGTACTTTTAACAAACAGTGGAGGCCCTGATCAGTCGCCACATTCTGTGGCATCTCTCATCTGGGCCTGCACTGTTTGCCAGGGTACCCATTATGGGGTTTCCGGTACTAAATGGGTTAAAGACCTCTACAATAATAATTACAAGATTACTGTGTAGGCTTTCATCCTGCAAACCTCGATGTATGTAAAGTACACCTGAGAGTAATGGTCAGATGTGACCGATCGCAGTTAAAGAAGAAAGAAAGAAAAGAAACTGCTGCATACTTCAAGTATGTGGAATGAACATAAGGTGTAATTTTTGGACGCCTATCTATCCATCTATCTTGTTATACTGAGTCGGTCATATTTGGCCATTACCTCAGTTGCCTATTTTTGACCAGGTATTGAAGTTTTTCTGGGCAGTATGTACAATTGGATAATCTTTGTAAGGAGGATTTGTTTGTTTGTTTTGAGGTTTAACGTCCCCATCAACACTGTAAAGGTCATTTTGGAGACGTTGCTTCCAATTTTGTGGGACTTTTACGCGACATTGAGATGAAATGACATCTCAAGCCCTGTCGCCCAATGAAACCAATAGGGTTTATTAGCATGGAAGGAGGATGAATGTCATTAAGTGCACCGTCCTTCGGATCGGGACGTTAACTGGAGGCCCCCTGTGCAGGGAGAACCATCCCCTGTGCAGGTTAAAGATCCTTACCGTAATTACATGATTACTGTGTAGGCGGTCATCCTGCAAAACTGGAGTGTATGTAATATACACCTGCGGTAATGGTCAAATGTTTTGAGTGAACAATTTTACATCTCCTACATTCCAGTCTGCAGTAGGCATACCTCAAGGATCAGTTATCAGTCCAGTGCTTTGTAATCTGTATACAAGTGATTCAATGAAGGAAGTGGTAGGTAATCATGCAGAATTTGCAGATGATAGCTGTGTTTGGGAAAGTAATACATCAGTGGCGGAAAGTTGTGCTGCGTTGAATGATAAACTGGCATCTGTGGTAGATTGGTGTAGGAGATGGAATATGTTGATTGCACCGGATAAGACAGAGATAATGGTATTTAAACATAACGGCAGAGATTCAGAAGTGAAGGCAGAGGTGAAGTTAGGCGAGAGTGTTTTAAAAACAACCAATTCAAAGAAAATTCTGGGTGTCACAGTAGATGATAAATTAAACTTTCACGAACATATTCAACAGAAAACAAAGGCTGGTTTCAGTGCCTTGAAATGTCTTGATAATTTCGTTCAAGGACATAGAGGATGCAGCCAAACAGTGTATATGAGACTCTACAAATCCTTGGTTCTTCCGGTGATGGAGTATGGAGCAGCTGTGACAGTCGAGTCCCTTGAAGAAAGCAGTAAGGAGTTTGGAAAGGTTCAGAGGTCAGCGATGCTAAAGGCATCAGGTTGTTTGAACAGTACCAGCACAGAAGCTTTGGAAGTCTTGACAAACACCATGCCTATAGACCTACAGCTGAAGATAAGACAAGCACAAGAAGTCATCAGAATCAGTGCCAAGTATGAAGATGATCCTCTCAGGGAAGAGTTTGATGAATGGATAGAGGGGGATAAAACTGTGGGTAGAAGAGCTACTATTTTTCATTTATTGATGTCTAGGTTTAGGGAATTGAAGGGAATGTTAGAGTTTGAGAACATTGAGAAGGAATTCAGATATACCAAGGAATTGATGGGGCTCATCAAAGAGACAGGAAGTGTACACAAGGAAGAATTCACATTCTCCAAGGAAGAACAGAAAGAAAATATATTAGAGCTTCTTAGCAATTGTGATAAAAACGATGTATTAATGTTCACAGATGGATCAGCATTAGGTAATCCAGGTCCGACTGGAGCTGGTGCTGTGGTCTACCTTGAGGGTTACTCCAGCACACCAGTTTTGATGAACAAGGGAGTTTCTCCTATAGGTAACAATTATACTGGAGAATTGGTAGGTATACAGATCGGGCTAGAATTCTTGGCTGATCTAGACTTCAAAGGCAGAGTAGTTCATATTCTGACCGATTGTCAACCAGCTATTAAGACTGCTTTCAGTACTGAAATGCCAACTAACAAGATTGAAACAGTTCTCAGCATCAAGGAGAGTTTAGCAAAGGTAAGGTGTAGGGAGAATATTGTCAAAGTTCATTGGGTGCCGGGACACAAAGATATTGAGGGGAATGAGTTGGCAGATCAACAAGCAAAGGCGGCAGCATCAGAGATGATTAAAAATAATGAGGTAAAACCGACCCTGGACAAGAAAGAAGCAGTACGGGAGTGTAAATCACAGGGAAGGAAAAAATGGGAAAGAAGGTACAAGTGCTCAGACAAAGTGAATGTATTGCAGGATATAATTGGGGAAGTGGGAAAAAGGATCTGTCATGGAGATAGGGACAGAAGGACTTTCTCTGCAGTAAATCAGGTGCTGTGTGGACATTCAATCTTAAATGATCACCAGGCAAAAATTAACAAAGATCAGTCAAGTTTGTGCGAGACATGCAACATGAAAGAGAATGTGGATCATTTTCTTTTTCACTGTCAGAGATTTAAATCAGAAAGGGATACTTTAGAGTATAATGTAGAAGAGATTCTGGCCAGGGAGGAGGTGAAATTGGTAACAGACATTAACTTGAAAGTGTTGACAGGCATGATTGAAGACATTAGTAAGCAAGGAAGGAAGGAACTGACAGATGCACTGATGGAATACATCAGGAGCACTAAAAGATTTTGAAGGTCATTGTATTATGAGCATCATGTGTTTTTCACATAGGGAAATGCACAAGTGACTTACTTAAGTACCATGAGTTTATAGGCAGCGAAAAAATGCCTTATAGATATACAACAACAACAACAACAACAAATGTGACCGACGCAGTATCAGAAGATAGATAGATAGATAGCATTGAGACCACTTGCACTTCAACATTTCACTTGTGCTGGAATTTATAATGAAAATGGTGGCCTCAATAGAATGTTAGGAATGTAAAGAACTTAAGCAGTTGAACAAGTTATGTGACCTCCAATGCTGCTTTGTTTGAACAAGTGGTACCTTGAAATGAAACACCAAAATTTGAACAAGATGTCTGCATCACAATTCACCTATTGCTGTGATTCTGGCCATCAGGGTGTAGAGTTTTGTTGTTGTTGTTTTCTTCTGGAGCTAGGAGCTGCATTTGATCGGTCCTGATTTTCTTCGACTGCAGTGGAAAAATCCTCACTGAGCAATGTTGGCTGTATTGTTTTAACAACAGGTACATTGAACTGAAACACCAATTTTTATGCAAGATGTTTCAAGAAAAATATACCTACTGTATTATTTTATTCACTCTTTTCACAGCAGGAAAACTTTTGTTTACTTTGTGGTGACTTTTGGTCCGTCACCGGTTTTCGGCGAACTGTCTTACCACCGGGAGACTGTCTTACCAACCTGTCTTTCTACGGAGCATGCGCAGGAGTTTCTTCCTCTTCCGACAAGCCATTGAAACCTACAAGACGTAATTGTGATTCCGTGCTGAATCTACTTCATCTTATCTAACTCCAAGGAGCCTGGGTTGGCTGGTGGATCTCTATAGGTAAGACTAGAGTTAGTTTACACAGAACTCACAATATTGGCGACGAGGATGATCGAATCTCCGCAATTTTGGTGATTGAAATCTCGACCAAGTTGCAGGGCAGGATTGCAAGGCAACGGGGTTCGTCGATTATTTCATATCTCGCCGAAATATTTCAGTTGTCCTTTACGGACAATTCAGTTTAGTGTATAAAGAAATTTTCTAGAACAGAATTCGTAAGAAAATTCCCAAATTGTTATATCTTGATTTTTTTTTTTTTTTTTTTTTTTTTCGATGTTTTTTTTAGAAATCCCAGTATTGGGGCTGCGCAAAAATGATGCGCAGTAACATTTCCTAAAAAAAAAAAAAAAAAAAAATATAAAACCTCTACACAAGAAATTGTAATCATTTTAGCTTTTGGTGTTTCAGTCCAACTTAAAACCGCTCAGAGCAGGTAAAACATCAGCGTTTTGAGACTTTTACAAATATTGCCAGATTTAAACTTTAATCGACTGTGTACCCATTCCCCTTCATGCCCTTGCAGTCCTGTATTGACATCTGCAGCCAATTGATGTTCCTTTGACAGTCATGTGCTGTGACTTCAATTGAATTCCACCTATACCGTGTGTTGTGGGTACTATTACGTCCTGTATCGAGACGTGTGTTATGGGTACTGTTACGTCCTGTATTGAGACGTGTGTTGTGGGTACCACATTTGTCCTGTATTGGGACTACTACCCCGGCTGTTCATGTAACACTTAATTTCATATTTCTTTTTTATGTTCAAATTATATTCATAGAAAATTGTCAGTACTGCTTGCAATTTTTATTACAGCTTGTCATCCCCTGTCAAATCATATAATACTACAATCAAATAATGCTTTTCAATTTAACGGGCCTCTGTGGCCTAATGGATAAGAGCGCTGACTCTTAGTCATTAGGTCTCTTACCGCCGTAGGTTTGAGCCTCACTCGGGTCACGTGAAATCCCAAGTTCTGCTACGGCTCGATATATGAGTGACATAATCTTGACAGGGCCGTAAAACTAAAACAAAAATTTGGCTTCCCCATTTTGGATTTATAAGAATGTGCTAATTCTGAGTGACAGTGCGTGACAATAACCCAGTGCATATTTTCTTGAACACCGTGATTGATCATACATTTCTACTTTTTATAAAGTATTGTTCTGTCATTTTCACTGTTCTGCATGTGAGGGCATATGACATTTATTGATCATCAATTGTGATTGATCCGATTCAGTTGGTCATCGATTGTGATTGATCGGATTCGGTTGGTCGTCGATTGTGATTGATCACACAGTTTTAATGTTTTATAAAGTATTTGTCATTTTCACAGTTCTGCATGCAAGAACATATGACATTTATTGATCATCAGTTGTGATTGATCCGATTCAGTTGATCATCGATTGTGGTTGATCGGATTCGGTTGGTCGTCGATTGTGATTGATCATACAGTTTTAATATTTTATAAAGTATTTGTCATTTTCACTGTTCTCCATGCAGAAACATATGACGTATGTTGATCATTGGTTGTGATTGATCGGATTCGGTTGATCATCGATTGTGATTGATCGAATTCGGTTGGTCATCGGTTGTGATTGATCATGCAGTTTTAATATTTTATAGAGTATTTGTCAATTTCACTGTTCTCCATGCAGAAACGTATGACATATGTTGATCATTAATTGTGATTGATCGGGTTCAATTGATCATCGATTGTGATTGATCATACATTTCTAATTTTTTTTTTTTTTTTTTTTTCTTTCAAAAAGTTCTAAAAAGTATTGGTCTGTCATTTTCATTGTTCCACATGAAACACATGTTGCTTGCTCGATTGTGTTGGATCGAGTTCAAATGATTATCAATTACAATTGATCACTTAGTTCTAATTTCTCACTGTCGGACTGTCATTTTCGCTGTTCCACACAAGAAACATTCATTATTGATCTAAAACAAAAATTCAAGTGATAGTCGATGGTGATTGGTTGATGGTCGGTTGTGATCAATTAAAAAAAAAAAAAAAAAAAAAAATGCAAAATACATGTACCAATTCCCAGTTCAAGAAATATGCTTTATAGTATAGTGTAGAATGCCCGTCACCAGTTCATCAGCGGTATAAGAAATAAAATTTTGCTGACAGGTGACTGACATTCTATTAGTTTATATTAGTGTACTGTTGTTTTCTTGCATGCTTTATGAATACAATGCTAAAAGCATTCTAATTACATTTTTGCTAATAAGTAATACTGGAAGGTGGCTGTAATCCACATTTTGGGCAAATAAGATTTCATCATGAACACCCCTAGATCTAAAAGCGATAAGTTGCAGATCAATTTCTGTCGTGAGGCTGACTTGATGGTTTTGCCTGGAGTAGGCAAGAAAACCGCCAAAAGCATATCCAAGCATAGGGAGTTGTTTGGAAACATAACTGCTGTCAGTATCTACAGTATCTCTAGATTACATGTGACAGACCATATGCTAAGAATGATAGATTTCACCAAAAATCCTTATTACATAACGTCCTCGGATGAGGAGACAGATGATGATCAAAAAGGAGCAGGGGAGACAAACACTCCTCCCGATGAGTTTATGGCTAAGATGGTGAATTATATTGACCAGAGGGTGGCCCAGCAGCAGAGCCCTAAACAGGTATCACAAAAAGGGAGTCAACAAGGTACCAGAAATGTACAGATGGCCCCAGTAAAGCGGGAAGACAAATTGGAGCCCTGGGACGTGGCCTCCCACCTCACGACTCCAGCTGATGACCCAGTGGAAAAACCTAGTCAGAGGTCTTCACCGTGGAGGCGAGGAGGAAAGGTGTCTGAGGAAGAGGTCAGACAAAGAGGATCATATGGCAGGGGAAGAGCTGAAATTAGAAGGCCTCTGGCAAAAAACAGACGTGCATATTCCCCTGGGGGAACCCCAGCAGTGCTGGTCCCGGAGGGGGAGGATGATAATGATGATGAGGATGATGATTGGCGGGATGATGCAAGGAGGTGTTCCTATCACTTCAAACCGGCTTCGCTGCCCAAAAGCTTAACTTATGACGGCAAAAGCAACTGGCTGGCTTTTAAAAGGAAATTTGTAAGATATGCATCTGCTTCCTACTGGTCAGAGGAAGAATGTCTAGATGCACTTTGTTGGTGCCTTACGGGCAAGGCCTCGGACTATTATGCCTTATTAACCGAACGAGATGATGACATCTCCTATTTCCAGCTTCTAAAGAGTCTTGAGAAAAGATATGGTACGAGAGAATTACCCGAAACACTATTAGCGAGGTTTCAGCAAGCATCCCAAGCTCCAGATGAGGACCTTGAAGATTGGGCGGATCGAGTTTTGACCTTAGCTAATAAAGCCTTCAAGGGATTGCCTGAAGATCACATGACACAACAAGCCATTGTGAGATTTTGTCAGGGGTGCTGTGATAAGGAAGCTGGACAGTCGGCATGTAATTTCCGGCCTAAAAGTATGGATAAAGCCCTGGACCGTGTGCGTTGGTATCAATATACCAACCAGTCCATGTATAAAACAAATAGAGGGACAAGTTATAGGAGATACAGTGCCGGCAACTCTGGTGCAGATTACACTCGAGCCTCTCGGGCCCAAATTCAGAGGACAGGTTTTGATAGTTGGCAGGCACCAGAAGAGAATGAAGAAGATATGATTTCGGCCAGTGCAGCAAGAGTGGACACCAAGAGTGGAAAGAATTCTGATCAAGAGGATAGACTACGGGCCTTAGAAGATAACATGGCACGTATTGTGGCAGGATTGGAGAAGGTTGCAACTCAAGTTAGCAGATTGGGTGCAAGGAGGTCAAGGTCACCTTCACCGGTCCGGTCAAGGTCAGGCTGTTTCTTTTGTGGCAACGAAGGACATTTCAAGAAGGATTGTGAGCTGTACAAGGAAAAGCAGGAAAAACATGTGACATTCAGTGAAGATTTAAACAAGGCCGGGTTGGAAAAGAAGGCCGATCTCCGACCCGAGCATTAGAAAGAGGCCTACCACTATCAACTGGAGGAGAATCCTTGAGGGTCAGGGGTCCCGATGGTGACTCTTCTCTCTCTCCTGAAAGGGTTGACTGTCCTGTAATGGACGCAACCCGAAAGGGAAATTACTTTGCAGTGGAAGGTCGAACGATACCTTTGAGGGTCACGGGTCCCGGGGGTGACTCTTCTCTCAAGGAAGGCAGGAAAGAAGATTCTTCTTTAGCTGGGGAGATGATAAAGCCTGATAGCTGTCCTGTAAGAGACATGCCCCCAAAGGGGAAGGGTTCCTCTAGGATGGAAGTGCAAGTTGAAATGAGAAACCGGGATGTTCTGCAAAAGGAATGTTCAAAACAGAGCAAGGAAGAAAAGGCTCCTAATAGTGAAGCAGATGATCTAAATAGGGATGTGATAGTGCAAAATATTGATGTGAGGGTGTGGGATGGTGAAAAAAGGGAATCAAGAGATGCGATTAATAGAGGAAGACAAAAGGAACATGGCAACCAAAAAGAGGCCGATCCTGTAGGATGGAAGGGAAAGGATACTGGCTCACAAGAACAGGAAGAAATCCTGACAATTAAACAGGCACATCCCTCGCGCTCGTATAAAGTAACTCTGGATGTACAAAATGTGAAACTTAAAGCAGTCATAGACACTGCGGCAGAGGGAACCCTAATTTCAGATAAAGTATACCAACAGTTTAGGGTGAAAACACCAGTGTTAAGGACTTGTAAATTAGCTACTGCTGGTCGGGAGTTACTTATGGATGCATTTGTGACGGGTCCTGTGTCAATTCGCTTGGGAGATAAAGTGTACCAGGAAAATGTATACGTGGCACCAATTGATGATGATATGCTTTTAGGGTTTGATTTTCTCCTGAAGCATGGTGCAAAGTTAGATATGAAGAGAAATGAGCTTGAAGTTCATGGAGAGAAGTTCAAACTTCAGTTTGGTGAGTCTGCAAGTGAACCATTGGTTGCGAGAGTTATTGTCGGGAAGCGACGTGTAATCCCTCCGAATTCAGTGGCACACGTAAAGTGTAAGCTGAGTCAGCCATTGGATAATTATGTTTTACAAGCAGAACCGAATCCTAAATTCCTCATTCCAAGGACAGTGCATGAAGGTGGGGAGAAAACTTTAACTTGTGTGTTGAATGCGTCTGACAATTTCGTTGTCCTGAAAAAAGGACAGGAAATCGCTACAGCTTCGGAGTATGATGGTGAAGTGCCCGAGTCGGTGGTGGAAGCAAAGTGCAGTGAAACAAAGGTGGATTCGAAACCTTCCAATGAGGATATCCCAGATCATGTAAAGATTATGATAGAAGCCTCAAAAGAGCATCTTTCAGAGGAACAGACACGAAAATTGACAGAATGTTTAGTGGAATTTCAAGATGTCTTTGCAAAAGACGAATTTGATCTGGGCAACTTTGGTGAGATCGAACACGAGATTGACACGAAGGATGCACCACCCTTGAAAGAAAGAATGCGAAGGACACCTGCCTGTTTTGTGGGGGATGAGGAGGCCCATCTGAAGAAAATGCTGGATGCTGGAGTTATTCAGCCATCAAAATCGGATTGGGCGTCAGCTCCTGTTTTGATTCGCAAGAGGGACGGGACAGTCCGTTGGTGTATAGACTACAGGGGGCTTAATTCAGTCACAGTGAAAGATGTTTTTCCCTTGCCGTTAGTGGAGGACTGTTTGGACACACTGGCGGGAAAGGAGTGGTTCTCCAAATTGGACGCCAATTCTGCTTATTGGCAAATAAAAATCAAAGAATCTGATAGGAAGAAGACCGCTTTTATAACAAAATACGGCCTTTACGAACACGTAAAAATGGGATTCGGGCTTTGTAATGCCCCCGCCACGTTTGCCCGTGTTATAAATTTGGTGCTTAGAGGGCTAAATTGGAAAACGGCATTAGCATTCCTGGACGATATCCTCATAATGGGTAGGGACTTTGAGGATCACTTGGAAAACTTGAAAGAGGCTTTGGAAAGGCTTAGAACGTATCAACTTAAATTGAAACCTAAGAAATGTGTTTTCTTTCAAAAAAGGGTTGAATTCTTAGGGAGGATTGTAAGCCAGGATACGTTGGAGATGTCACAGGGGGATTGTGAAGTGGTGTTGAATTGGCCAGAACCTAAAAATTCAAAGGAGGTTGAACGCTTTCTTGGTCTGGCAAATTATCACAGAACATTTGTGAAAAACTTTGCGGAAATCGCAGTGCCTTTGTATAGTGTAATAGGAAAGCAGAAATTTGTGTGGGGTGAGGCGCAAGCTGATGCTTTTAAGGCACTTAAGGAAGCCCTTACAACTCCTCCTGTACTGTCCCTACCTAACCACACGGATGAATTTGTGTTGGACACCGATGCATCGGACTACGCCATTGGAGCAGAACTACTCCAAATCCGAAATGGTGTGGAAACGGTAGTGGCATATGGGAGTATGGCATTAACAGCGGAACAAAGGCGTTATTGCACAACGCGAAAGGAGCTGTTGGCAATTGTGAGATTCACAAGGCAGTACAGACATTACCTTTTAGGAAGGCCATTCACAGTTCGAACCGACCATAACAGCCTGATTTGGCTGCTGGGCTTTAAGGATCCCCAAGGGCAACTGGCACGCTGGATAGAGGAACTAAGCCAGTATAACATGATACTGAAGTACAGAAAAGGGAAGAAGCACTCAAATGCAGATGCGTTATCCCGCTTGGAAACCGGGAACCCTTGTGCCTTCTATACTGCCGGTGTGCAGCTGGAAAACCTCCCGTGTGGGGGTTGCCACTATTGCACACGGGCACACAGCCAGTGGGCAGATTTCTATGAGGAGGTAGATGATGCGGTGAGTTTGGCCAAAAGCACTGGGAGTTTATCTACAGTTGCTGAGAGAGTAAAATGCCAGAAGGAAAGAGAAAGGCCGTGGGATCCGGGAGGAACTCAGGGTCTTGAAGGGGAAAGCAATTTAACCATTTTAGCTTGTGTAAAGGAACAGGAGGTCGAAATTCTGGATAAGGCAGCGGAAGCTCATGTTAGTCCTGTAAAGCCGCCCGCAGCGGGGACATGCTGGGGTTTAAACATTGAGGATATTAGAAGAGAGCAGAAGAAGGATCCTGATCTGGCTATAATTCTGAATTTGTTAACCGGGAAAGTGGAACCTTCTGAAGGAGAGTTATTCCTGGCTAGTCCAGCAGCCAAGTTCTATTGGATCAATAAGGAGAGATGCCTTTTGATAGAGGGAGTTTTATATTGTTATGATAAGCAGGACCAACATCCATGTCTGGTTTTACCAGAAAGTTTAAAAGAACTAGGGCTGGAGATGAATCATGATCTCCCCTCAGCAGGACACCAGGGTGTAGCCAGGACAAAGTTGAGGATAAAAGAAAAATTCTTGTGGTTTGGTATGACCAGTGATATTGAACGATATGTTTTGGGGTGTTCGGTGTGTAATCAAAACAAGAAAACTGGTAGATTCGGACGATATCCTTTTACAGAATACCATGCAGGAGCACCGATGGAAAGGGTCCATATTGACTTCATGGGCCCTTTACCCAAAACTTCGGGTGGAAATGAACACATACTAATGATGGTTGACCAGTTCACAAAATGGGTGGAGATAATACCACTACCATCGCAAACAGCAGAAGTCACGGCTCGTGCAGCAGTTAATGAATTCTTCATGAGATTTGGATGTCCCTTTACCCTCCACTCCGATCAGGGGAGAAATTTTGAAAGCAAACTGTTCTTGGCTCTTTGCGATGTTCTCCAGATACAGAAAACCAGAACCACACCCTACAGACCATCGGCCAATGGTCAGGCAGAAAGATACAATAGAACTCTCATGGATGCCGTCCGGTGTTTCATTGGAAAAAACCAAGGCCAATGGGATCTTCACCTCCCTCAGCTTGCCGGTGCACTGCGGTCATCTGTGAACCGCCATACAGGCTACACTCCAAACAAACTCATGCTAGGGCGGGAAGTCACAATGCCAGTAGACCTTGTATTTCCATCGCCACGATCTAACTCTGAAACTAGTGTGGATCAACATATTGCAGACCTGACAAAGAATCTAAAGGCAGCTCATGCAACGGCCAGAGGAGTTCTGAAAACTTCACAAAAAGTGATGAAAAAGAACTACGATTTGAAAGTCCTTGAAAGACCTTATCAAAAGGGTGATGTGGTGTATTTATTAGACACAGCCGCGGTAAAAGGGAAGTGTCGAAAGCTTCTACCACCTTGGAGAGGACCAGGCATTATCACCAAGGCAATGTCCCCAGCCCTATTTGGAATAAAGCTTCGTAATGCTGTGTTTAATGTTAACCATGATCGTATCAAGCCTTGCAGAGATCGGAATCTGCCCAACTGGATTCTTAACTATCAAAGGCAGTTAAATCAAGGAGACTCAAATGTCCCAGAGGACCAAAATGTGTATTGTTTCTGTAAGCAAACCTGGAACAACCAGTTTATGATTCAATGCGATTTCTGCAAGGAATGGTACCATGGAAAATGTGTAGATATTTCACCAACAGAGGCACTTGCGATAGATAAATATAAGTGCCGTGCATGCCATTAAGGCAGGTAGTTGATACGCATACTCACCAGTTATCGTTCTATTCGCAGGTGATGGATGCTAATCTTCCTGTAAGGAAGCGGGATTACCGGGATTATGTGGGAGAAAGAACTTCAGAGGAGATGTTGATTGATGCGGCCGATCTCCTGTATAACCTGTACAGTGTACCCCAGCTGACTACAGAGGTTGCACAGACATACGTGCTCGGTCAAGTCCGGATTGCCAAACACCAGAAAGACTATGACTGGCTGAAGGAAGCATCTTGGCATGCGACTGTTCTCTTTTCAAGGCAGTGGGTGGAAGATAACATTGGGCCAATCCCCTCGTCCAAGGGAAGGAGGAGCCGTCCCAGACGTATAATGCAGTTTGATGACTCTGAGTCTTCAAGTGGGTCACCGAAGCGGAGCTGGAAGCAAGCCAGCTCAGACCCTTCTGTTACAATCTCCGTTACGACGAAGGGACCAGTTGGCTTAGAGCCATCAATCTCCCCAAGACGTCGAGAGACTAGCTCATCCAGGCCTCGTGAAAGAACAGTTACAATGAAGAAGGCTAGTCAGTCTCAGCAGCACCGCCGTCAATCGCCCAGACACCGACACAGGTCTCGTGAGAGGACCATACAGCCCCAACCGACCCTCAAGACGGCAAAACATCGTCTTAGAGCTAAAGATAGGCAGCCGCCTACTGCCACAGTAACATCGGAGCCAGAAGCGCATCCCGTGCAAAGGAGTGGAATATTTGTGCCCACAGTTGGTCCCAGGGTGTCTATCGTCCAATCCCCAGTTTCAACTGCGTCCTGTAAGCGGACACGCAGTAGGACTCCACCAGTAAGGACATCATCAGCTAGGAAACGACTGGCGACAGAAACCAGTGGGAGTGAGCAAGTTGAGGCTATGCCCACAAGGCCCCTCAAAAGACACAAAAGAGGGAAGCGTAAGCTGTATTCTTGTCCGTTAGTGAACTGCCAGGTATCCACTGGATGGTTGAAATGGCACATCATACATGACCACGCCCCAAGTGTGTTTCATGAGGATCACCCTTCTGACCAAGAAATTTCGCAGATGCGTTTTAGTGCTCTCAGCCTTCTAGCAAAGCAGCTTAGTGGACCGCAGGCCCGTCTGGAGGACCTAGTCATTATGCTCAATCAGTTTCATCTTATTGAGCAGAGCTGGGAGATAACTGCAGTTCAGGAAAGAGCCATGCAAGTGATGTGTGACACATTCCAGTGGAACCAGCCACCGAAGTTCAGTCTACAGCCAGTTAACTCGCCAGCCTGTCTGATCCATTGGCGGTCATTGATGGGACTTCTTCAGCTTCTGTCTCCGGAAGTTCTGGAACAGTTAAAAAGGACCTTTGATTTCCCCGTGGTGCCACCTGTGGAAGCTCCTGTATCTCCAGTTTCGGTTGTAGAGCTAACTCCAGATATCGGACTTGGACGGCTTGTGTTCGATTCACATTTCCATTTGGATCGACTTCAAAGAGCACTTCATTTATCAGTGGACACGAGCTTTAGAGATGTTTTAATGGCTGTTGGTGCCGTTCCCGAAGAGGACCGCGTGAGTTTGACTGGTTGCACTGCCGTTTTCTGTGATCCAGATAACTACCCATCTCACGAGAGGATTGCAGCTTTAGCTCTGGAAGGGATTGCCGTCGCCATTGGGGTGCATCCTAAAAACCGCACCCTTTCAGAAGAGAAGTACTTATCGTTTGTTCGAGCTTTCAGTGATGCAAATGTGGGGGCTCTCGGAGAGATTGGGTTGGATTGGACAGTTCATCGCAGTAGATGGCTTGACCAAGAGCGCCAGTTTACACGGATCTTAAATTTGGCCAACTCCAAAGATGTGGTTGTTGTTTTGCATCTGCGAGGAATGAAGGAGAATCCTTTGGCGCGGGAGTTATATCTCAGGAGCCTTACTATTGTTGAGGAAGTGATGAACCGGAATAGGCAGCAAACCTTCCATCTTCACTGCTTCACTGGACCATCAGACGTCGTCGCAGCATGGCTGCAGCAGTTCCCGAACACTTATTTCGGAGTGACCAATCTGGTTTCCAGTCTAGATCAGGCCAGTCACGAAGGATTGAGGGCTATCCCGGCAAATCGTCTGTTGTTGGAATCGGACGCTCCATATTTCCCACCAACAAGATCGTACCGAGCAAACGCTCCACACCTTTTGGGTTACACTGCCAGTGCTGTAGCAGGTATCCGGGGAGTGTCCTGTGAGGACATTCTGACTGTCACATCGGAGAATGCCTCCAGAATTTATGTTGGGAATGTTCCTCTGTCGTAAACTGCATGATTCCTGAAGAGAATCACAATCTATGTGGGGAGTATTCCTGTGTTGTGAACTGGGTGATTCCTGTATGAGAATCACAATCTATGTGGGGAGTATTCCTATGTTGTGAACTGTGTGATTCCCTGTATGGGGATCAGTTAATTAACCATTCCTTGTATTAGGAACGTATAGCGTTGTGGCACTTTTTGTGCAGTTTGTGACTAATCCTGTATTGAATTGGAATTTATAGTGTCATGACCCAGATGTAGTGGTGATTAGTCCTGCACTGGACGCCATAAGTTATGTTTGTGCGCAATCTCTGTTTACTATATGCGCATAAATGGGCAAGATATACATGTTTTAGTTTGCTATGAGTTATGTTTGTGCGCCATCTTTGTTTACTTTATGTCAAAGGCCCACACACATAAACGCACAAATCTGGGAACAAAATTAAATTGAGCTAGCTATGAAGGTGCTTAATGGCTAATTGGTAGTGGGTTTGATTGGAGTAGCATAAATCCAGTAAATTGTAAAGTATGGGAACATATTGAGCACTGATTCGGTGTTATATTGGGAAATCAAAAATGTGATTTTGGGTTTCAACTCCATAATTAATGAATAATGCATAGCTAGGTTGGCTTGTTCCCAGGTCTGTTGAATTGTCTTCGACAACTATGTCCATCGTAGGACAGCTTCCTTATATGTCGTGGACAAAATTTAGGTTATAGTAGATGAGCGCCGCAGTTCTAAGACTGTCATAATATTCTATGTATTGAATTCTTGATAATTGGACAGTATTAATTATGACAGAGGACTGCGCTAGTTTAAGATCTGTTGATAAACGATGTGTAAGCCATGTATGTATATAGTTAGATATGTTATTACTATATTTAATCATAGAAACATAGGATGGAATATCCTGAGTTGATCAATTTATAGACTGGATTGCCTGATGATTCATTGGTTTGCAATCCTGTTTCAGTTAACTTTAGTATTATGATGGGAGCACCCATGCTTTAAAATTTTTGGTTAATATTAACTGTTTGGAAAGGGGTATATTCAACATAGTTAATAATTTTTCCTCAAGTCAACTCAGAGTATGATTCTATATAAGCCATAAATGAAGGCCTCATAAAGGGGTTTACAAGGCTTACACATTCCTCCCATTCACACACATGGCGCAGTTATTTTAAAAGATTTTTGGGTAGCTTGTAGCTTAACTCCGGAATCTGTATTAAGGGAAAGGGATACTGCGCTTCTTTTAAAGGAGAGAGGGAAGGGGGGAAGGTGTCAAAAATGTTAAGAGGGTGTTAAATAAAAATTTTAGGCCAACCATTTTAGCCAGGCCTTAAAATAAAATGGGGGGGAGTGTGGTGACTTTTGGTCCGTCACCGGTTTTCGGCGAACTGTCTTACCACCGGGAGACTGTCTTACCAACCTGTCTTTCTACGGAGCATGCGCAGGAGTTTCTTCCTCTTCCGACAAGCCATTGAAACCTACAAGACGTAATTGTGATTCCGTGCTGAATCTACTTCATCTTATCTAACTCCAAGGAGCCTGGGTTGGCTGGTGGATCTCTATAGGTAAGACTAGAGTTAGTTTACACAGAACTCACAATAACTTCCTCTCGCCAACACTAACGGCTATTAGTTTTGACACGGTCTGTGACACTGTGTGTGTAGTACTACCTCATGCAGTGGAATATACCAGCGAAAGGGTAAAGAAGACACGTTTTTATCGTTGAATTAGATGCAGCTGTTAAACTGGAAAAAGCTGTATTGTGAGTTGATATAGCCATGATAGCGTAGCCAAGTTTGTTTATTTCGAAAAGATGAACGTGCGTCCATGGTAACAAGGAAGTTCAAGTTTTATCCAATGAGGTTTGCTTCCGGCGACCGGAAGCTGTAAAACCGGAAGTACGAACAAATTTTTGGCCTTAGTCCTGTTGGCTTTTGAGGTTTTGAATGGGTGGGGTATGTTCATAAATAAATACACGTGTTACCGTTAAGCAACCAACTCTCGTTGTTTGCCGCCTTCGGCGGCAAACAACTCGTTGGTTGGTTGCTATTAGTCCTGATGTAGGCGTCTCTTGCCTGATGTCTCCAGCTGACCTGTCTCATAATCTGCGTCGGTCGGTGTGTGCTCGGAGGGGGATGTGCTGTGTTTGCCGGGACTTGTCCATCATACGTTTCGGTTTCAGAACTTACGGGTTGAGACACACTGATGAAGATTAAATATCAGAAAGGCCTCTGTGTCACTAAATTTGGTATAGTTACGCCTTAATTGCAACCACTGGGTCGGTTTCTCTGCTGTTGGATGATTCGTTCGTCCCCGAGGGTATCATCAGCTCAGTATCAGGGTATCATCACTCAAGGAAATTATAAACCAATGATTTTTATCACAAGAATGGTAACCGTCGCTACCAGTATATTGTCCTTGGCTTCAAAGACACATACTTCGTTCGAGATCACTCTGATGCACCACAAAAGTACACTGATGCAGATGTCATTAGGATGCTGAAATATCTAATTGACAATATTTTCGTGGAGTTCAGTGGCCTATTATTTCAGCAAACAATTGGGATACCAATGGGTACTAATTGTGCACCGTTGCTTGTCGACTTGTTCTTGTACTCGTATGAGGCGGAGTTTGTACAATGTCTCCTCAAAGCAGGCAAGAAACGCCTTGTACAACAATTCAATTTCACTTACAGATATATAGATGATTTATTTTCCCTGAAAAATGCTAAATTTGCAGAGTACTTGGAATTCATCTATCCACGTGAACTTGAAATTAAGGAAACAACAGAGGCTGCAACCTCCTCCTCATACTTGGATTGTTATCTCTATATTGACAACGGGAAGCTTACTACTAGGCTGTACGATAAACGAGATGACTTCAATTTTCCCATTGTTAACTTTCCCTTCATGAGCAGTAATATCCCGTCTGCACCAGTATATGGAGTTTACGTTTCACAGTTAATCCGTTATGCTAGAGCCTGTTCAAAGTATCAGGACTTTATGGAACGTGGGAAGGTGCTCACTACCAGGTTGTTATGCCAGGGGTATCAAAAAACCAAACTGGTATCAACACTAAAGAAGTTTAATGGGAGGCACCATGATCTTGTGGATCCGTACAATGTGGCCATTTCCAGAATTATTTCTGATATGTTTGCCAATGGAAAGCCATAGGAAGACTTCCAAAATCTCGGACATACCCTTCCCGGCATTTACACCTTTCCTTCGTTCGGGTCGATGGGCATGGTGGGCGAAGCTTGCTTACCAAGTAATGCTTAATATCCGCGGACGCCTGATTACACTCTTCTGGAGTCCATGTCTGTTGATCCGAACATTGATATTTGCCCTTTTGTCCATGGATTAACGATTTTGGATTAACGCTTTGGTACTACGACCTAAACTACTTCCTCATTGCTGAGGTTGATACTGCGGTGTTGTCGTCAGTACTCGGGTACTGATTTAAATAACTTTATTTTATCTTTAATTTTTGCAGCATAAATTTCTAATTTTTCTAAAACTAAGACTGACTTGCCAGGTGAGACATGTATCTTAGCGGATTTGGTTGCCACTTTTTGTTATATTTTAAAATTTTGCAAGTCTCGCTACTTTGGACATCTCCTTCCTGATGCCCGGGTCTTCCGTGGAGTGTGGGCCATGTTTGCGGATGTTGGCTCGGTGGGGGACGCCTATTAGTCCTGATGTAGGCGTCTCTTGCTTGATGCCTCCAGCTGACCTTGTCTCATGATCTGCGTCGGTCGGTGTGTGCTCGGAGGGGCATGTGCTGTATTTGCCGGGACTTGTCAATAATCCGTTTCGGTTTCAGAACTTTGGGGTTGAGACACACTGATGAAGATTAAATATCAGAAAGGCCTCTGTGTCACTAAATTTGGTATAGTTATACCTAAATTGCAACCACTGGGTCGGTATCTCTGCTGGTGGATGATTCGTTCGTTCCCGAGGGTATCATCATCTCAGTATCACTTCCTCAGTGCTGAGGTTGATACTGCGGTGTTGTCGTCCGTACTCGGGTACTGATTTAAATAACTATATAATATCTTTAAGTTTTGCAGCATAAAATTCTATTTTTTTCTAAAATTAAGACTGACTTGTCTGGTGAGACATGTATCTTAGCGATAAATTAGCATGAAATTCTATTTTTTTCTAAAACTAAGACTGACTTTGTCAGGTGAGACATGTATCTTAGCGGATTTTCTTCCCTCTTTAATTGCACGCCGGTGGGTCAGGCCTCAGATTCTATGACGGCTCCAACGTAAAGGCTTATTGAAAATTAGAGAGATAATGCTCGTTGGTGCCTGATGCTCTGTCTCTGGTCGGGCTCATCGGAGTCTAACTGTTGGTTTTCTTTTGCTCCAGCATTTCAGTGGTTTCTTGCTGTCGAGTCCCCACCGTTGTCTCACCTCTGTGGTTCTTTGATTTTTGTGTTCACGGAGATGTTGCACTGATGAGTTAGGAGGCCTTCATGCGGACTGAACAAATTATTTGTCTAAATCGCGACGGAAGTAAGGGCGAGGATTGTGGCCACGTAAAATCGATTTAAGCCCCCCCCCCCCCCCCCGGTGGAAATCTTCCACTGACCGTTCCAAGGCGGCTCTTCTGTGGCGATTTATTTATGTTGTTGTTTGTTACTTACTGTGTGTATCACTTGTGTCTTTTAATTTTGGATGGCCATATGGCCATTTTGTGGGAAAGTAACTGTCCTTATGGCCTTCCTCTGTTTAGGTTTCCATTATGGTCTGGTCGTTTGATTTGTTTGTTTGATTTGAGGTTTAACGTCCCCGTCAACACTGTAAAGGTCATTTTGGAGACGTTGCTTCCAATTTTGTGGGACTTTTACCCGACATTGAGATGAAATGACATCTCAAGCCCTGTCACCCAATGAAACCAATAGGGTTTATTAGCATGGACGGTCCGCCTCGCACCGCGGTCCCTGGACAGGCTTAGATACTCTAAGCTGTTTACCAGTACTAGTCTGGTCGTTTAATGTTTGTATTTCTTTCCCTTTGGTGTCTTTTATGGGTGGAGTAAGTTAATTGTATCAATTCCTGATCTTTGTTTTACTTCTACTTTGGTTGCCACTTTTTGTTATATTTTAAAATTTTGCAAGTCTCGCTACTTTGGACATCTCCTTCCTGATGCCCGGGACTTCCGTAGAGTGTGAGCCATGTTTGCTGATGTTGGCTCGGTGGGGGACGCATATTAGTCCTGATAACAACCGGGTCGGTATCGCTGCTGGTGGATGATTCGTTCGTCCCCGAAGGTATCATCAGCTCAGCATCAGTTCCTCAGTGCTGAGGTTGATACTGCGGTGTTGTCGTCAGTACTCGGGTACTGATTTAGATAACTATATTATATCTTTAATTTTTGCCGCATGACATTCTAATTCTCTAAAACTAAGACTGACATGTCAGGTGAGATATGTATCTTAGCGGATTTGGTTGCCACTTTTTGTTATATTTTAAAATGTTGCAAGTCTCGCTACTTTGGACATCTCCTTCCTGATGCTTCCGTGGAGTGTGGGCCATGTTTGCTGATGTTGGCTCGGTGGGGGAAGTCTATTAGTCCTGATGTAGGCGTCTCTTGCCTGATACCTCCAGCTGACCTGTCTCATGATCTGCGTCGGTCGCTGTGTGCTCGGAGGGGGATGTGCTGTGTTTGCCGGGACTTGTCCATCATACGTTTCGGTTTCAGAACTTACGGGTTGAGACACACTGATGAAGATTAAATATCAGAAAGGCCTCTGTGTAACTAAATTTGGTATAGTTACGCCTTAATTGCAACCACCGGGTCGTTATCTCTGCTGGTGGATGGTTCGTTCGTCCCCGAGGGTATCATCAGCTTATTATCAGTTCCTCAGTGCTGCGGTTGATACTGCGGTGTTGTCGTCAGTACTCGGGTACTGATTTAAATAACTATATCATATCTTTATTTTTTGCAGCATAAAATTCTAATTTTTCTAAAACTAAGACTGACTTGTCAGGTGAGACATGTATCTTAGCGGATTTCGTTGCCCCCTTTTTGTTTGAAAAATTTAAATTTTGCAAGTCTCGCTACTTTGGACATCTCCTTCCTGATGCCCGGGACTTCCGTGGGGTGTGGGCCATGTTTGCTAATGTTGGCTCGGTGGGGGACGCCTATTTGTCCTGATGTAGGTGTCTCTTGCCTGATGCCTCCAGCTGACTTGTCAATGATCTGCGTCGGTCGGTGTGCTCGGAGGGGGATGTGCTGTGTTTGCCGGGACTTGTCCATCATCCGTTTCGGTTTCAGAACTTTGGGATTGAGACACACTGATGAAGATAAAAAATCAGAAAGGCCTCTGTGTCACTAAATTTGGTATAATTAAGCCTCAATTTACATTACAATTCCTCATAATCTTATAAAAGAAAAACTTAATGATTTAATTGAATGGACGTTATTTAGACAAGTTTTGGGTATTCCGATGGGTACTAATGGCGCACCACTTGTGGCTGACCTGTTTTGGTTTTGTTATGAGAGAGCCTTCATGATGTCCCTTTCTGCAGATAACCAGCCTGAAATCATTGAATCTTTTAGCTCCACTTCTAGATATTTGGATGATTAATTAAATATTGATAATACCTATTTCGATGGTTTGATCAGTCAAAATTACCCCCAAGAACTTCAGTTAAATAAAGCAATTTCTTCTGATACCGAGGCCCCGTTTTGGATTTACATCTATCTATTGTGGATGGGTTTGTTTTTTGCAAAATATATGATAAACGCGATTATTTTGATTTTGAGATTGTAAACTTACCTTTTTCGGATGACAATGTTCCACGTGCGCCATCCTATGGCGTTTATATTTCACAATTAAATTCGATTTGCCAGAGTGTGTAGCCATGTAACTGACTTCAACACTCGCAATAAATTTTTAATGGCTAAACTTCTTAATCAGGGTTATCGGTACCATAAACTACGCAAAGCCTTTTCAAAATTTTATAGACGTCATTCTGATTTATTTTCAAAATTCAATACTGGACTTAAATTTCTTCTGCAACAAGGTTTATCGGAACCCGAATTTTATGGTGACTCAGTATATAAATTTAGAAAAAAAAATTATAACCGCAATGACTTCAGCACCCAATTTCGTAAAATTATTCTTCGATATAAAAAGATTGGGTACAACATAAATGTTATACGACATACTGCATGCATGGTAGTTAACCCTCTTGCTGTCGAGTCCTCACCGTTGTTTCATCTCTGTGGTTGTTTGATTTTTGTGTTCACGGAGTTGTTGCAATGATGAGTTGGGAGGCCTTCATGCGGACTGAACAAAGTATTTGTCTTAATCGCGACGGAAATCAGGGCGAGGATTGTGGCCACGTAAAATCGATTGAAGCCCCCTACTGGAATTCGTTTCCGCTGACCGTTCTAAGGCGGTTCTTCTGTCGCGGTTTATTTTTGTTATGGTTTGTATTTTGGTGTTTGTGTCGCTTATATTATTTTATTTTGGATAGCCTTTGGCCATTTTGTTGCAAAGTAATTGTCCTTTTGGTTTTCCGCTGTTGGTGTTTTCGTTGGTGTCTGTTGCTTCATGTTTGTGTTTCTTTCCCTTTGGTGTCTCTGATGGGAGCTGTGGATTAATTGTATCGATTCCTGATCATTGCCTCTACTTTTATTTTACATGTCAAATAGGACATGTTAACTACAGAAAAGCGTTACAGTTTACAGATGAAAAAAAAAGGTAGACCCAGCGCATAAATGCGAACAGCATGGCACCACTTAGTATTGCACTTAGAAATACTTGGATACATTCCACTTCTTTTGAACGGATCGGTATATTTTCGAAGGATGGATTATTTGATAGGAGATAATCTAACTTTAAGATTATTTTTAAAGAAATTAGTATTTCCTGCTCCACTGAAATTAACGGAAGCGACAGAAAACAAATTAATAGTTCTGACCAATACCGGCGGCAACATAGCTCTGAAATTATAAATATAATGGGAAATTCGTACAGAAGCAGCAGAATGTAACCTAATGGGAGATATTGTAAGTTTAAATTTATTTGTGATACTCATGTGTGTGTAGTGTCGCGATACCGTCAAAACTAAAACGATATTCATACTGGTCATTAAGTTAAACAGTATGCGAAAGAACTGAAGGTAAATACTTCAAAATGATGGAGGGTATAACAAAAGCCCACAAAACAGCTATACCTACAAAAAGTCCATAGATATCAAACAAACAATTGTTAAACAACCAAGTACGAACATCGGTCTAATTAAGACCTTCAACGGGTATTTAAAGACTGTCAAATTAAGGAACGGTAAAAAGCAATTGTAAATGCAATACATGAGGATTGGAAAAATAAGAGCATTAAATGCATGTATGGGGAGACCTTTTACACCCACCACACGTCACAAACAAAACAACCCTGATATGCAAAATAGAAGTGAAGGCAATAATCAGGAATCAATACAATTAACCCATAGCTCCCATCAGAGACACCAAAGGGAAAGAAACACAAACATGAAATAAATGGACCCTAATGGAAACATCAACCTACAGCTCCCAGCAGTGACACCAAAGGGACAGAAACGTCCTTGGCAATGGAAGAACGAAAATTTGTTCAAATGGTTCAGGTCACATGCCCAGAATAACTGCCATTGCCATATGTTAAAAACTTAAAAAATATTCTTCTCCAGGACTTCTTTGTCGTTTTATAAACGTCGTGTGCAGCTTCAGGTGACTGAATACTACACTATTATATAGATAACCAGTGCTTCAGCTGAAGTGCACGACCCGCCGGACGCTTTTAGCTTTATGAGTGTTACCATATATGGGTATGGCGGCCATTTTGGTCATGTGACCTGTACCTAAAACGGTTCCCAATAAATGCGCCTTATCGTAAAGAGCAAAAATAAATATTATACTTTAGTACTGTATTCTGAATCGTTTGCAGGATAAAAAGCATTCTTACTTTTCCAATACAAAAGCATTTGTGTCAAAGTTTGACCTAGGCACAAAGAATGCCAAGGTCAACCCAGGTCAACATTTTAGCACTTTATGATGGGCCTACGTCCCAGATGCTATTAATCAAGTTTCGTTGAAATCTGCCCAGTGGTTCTGGAGAAGACTATTTTTGAAGGGTTTTTACCATATATGGCTTGGCGGCCATTTTGGTCATGTGACCTGGACCCCATGCACAAATTTTGGTTTTACCCATCCCATAGAGGCTCCATATGAAATTTGACTTCAATCGACCCAACATTTTCCGAGGATAAGCTGTTCGAAAAATTTCACATTTTTCGCCTCGGCGAGGCTATACTAAATGGAATGTAATATTTGGCAAGTTCATTGGTTAGATCTCATTGATATCTATCAGTATGCCAAAAATTAGTTAAATATTCCAATCGGTTAAGTCACTATCACCAATTTTCACAAACGGGTTATGGACGGACAGACAGACTGACAGAATGACACGGTCTTAGACATTAGGTCTCTCACCGCCGTAGGTTCGAGCCTCGCTCGGGCCACGTGTGAGACGCCAAGTTCTGCAACGGAAGGTCAGGTGGTTTTTCTCCGGGTACTCCGGTTTTCGCCCACCTCTGATTAACGATCGGCTCGATATGAGTGAAATAATCTTGAAAGGGCCGTAAAACCCAAACCAAAAAAAAAAAAAAAAAAAAGAATGACACGGTGATTTCAAGGCACCCTTAGAAAATCAACCGACTTCAGTCGGTCGCTTTTTCTGCGGGTCGTGCAATGATCCAAGGTTGACCTTGGACCTAGTTATCAGTACCAAAAATCATTGTCACTCAGGTGAAGAAATAGAGACTAAATAATGGGCAGGGCTCAAGGCGATCGATCCGGACCTCATGGTTTCTTGTTTACCAGTGGTTATGAAAAACTGCATGTATATTCTTCATGGTATGAGGTTGTGCATTTAGTTCGAATATAATTATTGGATCAATTTTCGTCACTTTTCCTGCATTGTGAACTTAGATCATTTATACCGATCCTTTTGAAATTTTGCTAGAGTTTCTCTCATGGTCTGTAGATGTGCATGTGGTTTTATGGTTTAGCCGCGTTTGTTGTTTTATCAAATTTTTCCACTCTGTTTGTTTTTTATCAACTTTTTTCATTGTCACAACTTAACTTTTCCAGGTCCAGTTACTATAAGTATAGATACCTTGTGAGCGCAACTCTTCATACAGTTTGTTATCAATCCTTTATAATCCTTGCAGGTGTTTTTGTCATGGTCTTCAGATATTCACGTGCTTTCGGTTTGTTCTCCGTTAATTTTTATCAACGTTTTCCACTTTTTCAATTTTGTTCTTTCCGGGTTCAATTACTTTTAGAATAGATACCTTCTGAGCGTAACTCCTCTAATCGTTTTCGCACTTTGCATGTGTTTTCTGCTTGATACATATTAGGCTGTTCAAAGAGGATCTTACATGAGTGTTCATATATTATTGAATTTATTAAACGAGTTGGGGAAAAGGGATCAAATGCGAGGTTTTGCCGAGCATTTTATCCCTTTTCCTCAACGAGTTTAATAAATTCAATAACACATGATTGACATTTAAAATGCATTTTATTCACGATTGTTTACAAAAATATCAATATTCCGCCATTAGTAAATGCGACGTCGTTAAGGACGTCGTACGTGTAACGTTACGGGACGTATCTAGCTAATTTGCATATTTAATCCACTAGTGGATTATCGAAAATAATACATGGCGTTATTACACTCTCAAACGCGACGTCATATGATAAATTAATTTTGATAAAACCGTTATTTCAATTTTGTCATTTTTTCACATTATTAACTTAGTTATTTTCTAACCTCAGATATATAGACTGTTGGTATCTCTTAAATGTATATATTTATTTCTTCTTCCTGAAAAAAAAAACATTACTTTTTTGGGGGTGGGGCAGATGGGGAGCATGTTCGACATCAACTTTCTTCGAAGCCATAACTAAGTAATCGTACGCCAAATCTTGATGACATTACGAAAACACGCTTATATAATTTTGACCCCTTGAACCCAAACTTTTATATAGTAAAACGGGTGGCGGTTCTTCTGTCGCGGTTTATTTTTGTTATGGTTTGTCTTTGGGTGTTTGTGTCGCTTGTATTATTTTATTTTGGATAGCCTATTGGCCATTTTGTGGAAAAGTAACTGTCCTTTTGGCTTTCCGCTATTGGTGTTTCCATTAGGGTCTGTTGTTTCATGTTTGTGTTTCTTTCCCTTTGGTGTCTCTGATGGGAGCTGTGGGTTGATTGTATCGATTCCAGATCATTGCCTCCACTTCTATTTTACAGGGGTAAAACTTATATTTCTGCTCTAAACTATAGATTGTGGGTATTCGTAAGAACCGCCTCGATGTCCATCAATCAGTTGCACTGCGAATAAATTTGCTTGCTTACCATTTAAGCATGGCTGCTTTTTGGCAATATAACGAACGTTCAATCGTAAAAGACCCTATATGTTATGCCTTTGTCCAGCTACATTTTATATAGCTTTGGTACCCTTGTAAAATTGTAACATGCGAATATTGTTCCGCATTGTGTTGCTCTTGTTGTCACCTGTATTTGCAGATTTTGTCAATGTGTTCGGAGTGCTGTTACCATTGACGTCGACTCGCTATTAGCTTCGTTGTTTTTATTTTCGTACCTTATATCGGATACATATACATGTACTTGCCGGACCAGCATCATAATAAGCAATGTAAAAAAGCCTATAACGATAGTTTTTGTTTTTGTTTGTTTGAATTGATGTTTAACGTCCCCGCCAATACTATTTAGGTCATTTTAGAGACGTTGCTTCCAATGTTGTGAGACTTTTAACCGACATTGAGATGAAATGACATCTCAAGCACTGCCGCCCAATGAAACCGATATGGCTTATATGCATGGACGGTCCGACTCGCACCACTTTGCCTGGGAAGGCCTAGACCTTCTGAGCGGTTGGCCAGTACTCGTATGCGGTCAGTTTCAGCTCTGCGTGGAAGCACATTGCATCCTGATCTATTTCTCCAAGCACCAATGGGCGGGGCCTAGAATAACAATTCAAAGAATTTTATAAAATGAGCCGGAGCACAGCATTTCCTACGATTTACATGTGCGCTCAGCGAAAACTTAGATCAGCCTGCGCTTCCGCGCAGTCTGATTAGAGTCTTCGTTGTACGCTCTTAGGATTGCTAAGGGCCCAATGCTTTTTCATGTAGCAAGAGAAGTCTCTGGTCAGACTATATGGATGCGAAGGCTGATCTGATTCTTCGCTGGGTGCACATATAAATTGAAGGAAAGGCTGTGCCTCGGCTCAATTATAAGGTAAGATTAGGTTTGAAGATCTCCCAAAGCGGTAATTCCTGTGCAATTTCTTTTATGTTCAATGGCTTTTTTTTGTTATTGAAGTTCGTAGTTTTTTTTATACATATTTCATGTGCGTGTGTGTATGTCTTTCTATTCCGTCAAATGCTTAAGATTTTGTGCTCTTTGATTGAGACAATTCTGTGTAACACGTTACTTTAATGTTTATAGATTGTTCTTCATATTGTATCAGATTCAGTGGCGAGTTTGCAATGGGAATCACCGAAACCGACATCAACTGCAACAGGAACAACCGGAATAACCACTTCAAATATGAAAAGTACGGCACCGGAAGCTTTGCCAACTGCTACTTCAACCCAACCTTCGGACGCGACACCCATGGTTACAGTAGCAACGACATCTGTAATGTCTCCTAAAACATCGGGAAAAAACACAACAAAATGTTCTGCTTCAGCCCTACCTACGAAATTGTCAATTTTGGTTCTAATAATATCATGTATTTGTGTCTTATGTGCTCTATAAAACGCTTATATATCAAATAAGCACTTTCACAAAATATCCAGTATCGTTGCGAACAGCAAAACCCTTATATTTTTCTATAAAATAACAATAACATTTGACCCTGTTTGACCCTGTTTGTTTGGCAAAACACTCCATCGTAGCAAACCAGAACTGAGATAGGATAACTATAGAAGCCCTACAGCAGTTTTTCTGCTAACCGCCCCAAAGTGGTCATTCCTTTGCAATTTCTCAAAGCATAACGCTTTTATAGAATATAAGAATCTTACGCGGGTGTCAGGCGTGGATAGAAAAATCCGTCCCGAGCGTCACTGCCCGTCATCATGATTCTTTCCGATTGATGCCGGACTGTGATCAGTTTTTTTCGAACGATTTTTTTCTGCCTTCACCGTAAGATTCTTTTCTTTTCTGCAATTCATTTCAGAGAGCGTATTTTTATAATGCAGTCGACATCGGCCATTGATGACAATGCGTCTTTTTTACGTCACTGTTCGTGCAGTGACGTCAAACTTGCACGGCGTTGTACGTGACGTCCTATTCAACTGGTGCAAACAACCACATGAACATTCTCTATTTTTATTCGATCCCTGAATAGGATAAGATGGTCTATCCCTATAAAGTCCAGATTTTTTTCTTATCTGGTGTATCTTGAATTTGTGTGTTGGTGCACTACTTGATTTGTGCTTTTATGTGTGTCTTTATTATCTCTTTATCTTCTTTCAGTTGAGAAATAGATTCGGCTGGATTATGCTTCAAAACATCGGAAAGGATCTAAATAGCGTTGACGGCACGTAAAACCGCAACACAAACAAACAAAGCGTTCAATGGCTAGAGTTGGCTGATCTTAGAGTTCGTGGTTTTATTTCCGAGAATCATTTTCATTCTATTTAAGTGCCTTTGAAGTTGACAGCTAATGCGCAGACATTGAAAGCTCCAAAGAAGTTTATCAGTTGACCGTCCTAAGCCGGACGTTTCTTTGCATTTTTAGTGTTTATTATGGTCTGGTCGCTTATTGTTTGTATTTCTTTCCCTTTGGTGTCTTTAATGGGTGGAGTAAGTTAATTGTATCAATTCCTGATCTTTGTTTTACTTCTACTTTAACAGATTTTTGTATGATTGAATGACTTGTTTTGTGTTTGTGTGCGTGCCTTTCTACCAGTTTTTTTCATTTCGATGGCTTATTTGATTGGTTTGTGTGGTTTATTTATACTAATATTTTGTTTGCATACACTATCATTTGTATGTTATATTACCGAGATTTTAAAGCAATCTAAAAAACTTTTCTAAACTGATCTATGTAATGTTTTCAGAGACCGTGGGGAGTGGAATGTGATATTTATCTTGATATGCATGAGGAATCATAGATATGAATTGAGATTTATAATAGCTTATGATATAGAAAATGCAAAAACACACAGATTGACATTAAACATTTGTGGACATCCTGTACGTATTTTACTTGTGCTTTTTGTTAGATGATAAGGTAAATGAATCAATGGATAAATAAGGAACCCGTTTATATCGAACGCTGCTTTTGCAGAAACGGATTTAGTTCCGGTGTATGATAGTTTCCTCCAGCCCCTGAACTGTTACCAAAATTATTAAGTTTTAAAAACGATTATTGTGCATTTACCTTTTCAAGAATTCCTTGAAATATTTGATGAATCATTCAATTTTTCACTGGCTGTTTAAAATTATGCTTTGACTGCGATTCGAATCCACGATTAAAATTAGCCGCTCTGTATAATTGAGGTGTGTAATGACATTACAAATGAAAACATTAAACATTAAATGAAAACATTTTTAAAAAAATATGTACTCACTCCGATATGAATTTTTATTTTATACTTAACAGTGAAATCAATACATATCTGATACAAATAAAAATGATAGGTTCACACGATAAAAAATATATGTGATATTTCACACAGTTAAAAATAACATGACCATGTTATTTTCACAGTAGCAGCCTAGACTACTTTTGTTTTGTTTTTTCGTATAGAATAAAAAGAAAATTTGCTTTTTTGTTTCGATAAATGACACTATTGCATTAAATGTGTTGAAAATTTATTTTATCGAGTGTGTTGAAAACACCAGGGGCCAGTTGTTCAAAGCATCAGTAGCTTAACGAGCTCGTTAGTGGTCATATTGTTAACTGTTCTAGCAAGTTTAATATTCAAAATTTTGGTATTTTTTATGAAAAAATGTGAGCAGCTTTTGCAAATGCAAAAGCTGCTCACATTTTTTCAGCAAAAATATTAGCATATTTGCAATATTAAATTATCAAAGTTTTAACGATATGTTAACTAATGACGTCGTTAGTGTTGAACAACTGGGTCCAGAAATTTTCACGAGTGCGAAGCATGTTACAAACAGCTATTGTTCAATTACAGTACATCGCAAAAGTCACGTATAAAATAAATAGAAAATTTACTCTTTTTTTTCGATAAATACCAAACAACATATTACATGTGTGTTGAAAACATCAGAATTTCATTGGTGCTTCGCACTCGTGAATTATCTGATGTGCTTCGCACTCGTGGAAATATTTGATGTTTTCAACACACTACATAACGAAAAAAACGCCTATACAAATACATTGTACACTTCAACTCTGAAAAATCAAAATTTTAGATGCAGGCGGTTCTAACGAATACCCACAATCTATATTTTAGAGCAGAAATAAGAAAAATCAAGTCTACCCCTGTAAACCCCAGTTTTACTGTATAAAAGTGGGGTTCAAGGGGGTCAAAATTATATAGACTTGCTTTCGTGTTGAGATGAAATGATTTTGGTATTCATCGAAAAACATAAATATCCTGTACGAGCTCGTATATCTTCTTTTGTTTGAAACAAATAAAAATGATCTGAAAGGGTAGCGAGGGCTATATAAAGACAAATAATTTATTTTGGTTGTTGAAAAAAGACCGTTTTATTATGGGAGTTACGTGTTTTCAAAGCAAACGTGGAAATGGCGGTGTAGCGTGAGATCTTTAAACACGTGAGAAACTAAATACCAAGGTATATTTGCGCATGCATTCGTGAGAAATGTCATCCATTTTCTGTTAGCCCCTGTCCCTTTCATCTTGAGCCTTTGTTTAAAACTAAAGAAATCTGCTTACATTACGAGTCTAGCGTGAGATTATTGATCCCGCGAGAGTCTTCAGTCGCACCGAAAGCGGAGGGGGTATGAGCTAATTCAGCCGTGAGAAGTGTAATACGGTATCGAAACTCTCTTAGTATAGTAAATGACAAACTATGCTGGCACATTAATTAAACTTTAATTTTATTTTGGAAAAGCCTATCTAAGGATATTAGAAGAAACGGAGTGATTTTTTCATATGATTATCACCTTTTATTAATTAATTAATTAATTAATTAATTAATTAATTAATTAATTAATTTATTATTATTACTATTATTATTCACCGAATCCCGATTTGTGGGACCCCAATGACAAACAGATACTATAAAATGTAGAAGGATATTATCTTGATTGGAGCCAAGACTGTCAGCCTCGATAGCGCAGTTATCGCAGATAGGTTAACACGTTCGACTCATGATCGAGTGGCTGTGCGTTCGAACCTGGCACCCGGTATCGAGGTGTGTCCTTGGGCAAGACACATAACGACACTGCCTCACTCCACCCAGGTGTAAATGGGTAGCAGTGGTGTAGTCACTGCCTCTCTCTCGCGCGCGTGAAAACATCCGGAATGAGTGTTCGATAGCGCTTAAATAAGCTGGAAGCTTCCATCACAACCAAACTCAAATAAATTAGTATAAACTAAGACTGTCAAGCTGAACTTATATTGGGTCCGACTTGATCAAAGCCAAACTGCAACGCCCAAGATCACTCAGGGCGACTAGACTTAGAGTCGAGATGATCCGTATTCATAGTGGTGTTGATTATCAAAATAAAAAAGAAAAAAAGAAAACGATAGTGGCATTTCTAACTTCTTACTTGAACTTCTTGCTTCGACGTTGTTAAGGTAGGTAGGTAGATAATGTGTTTGGGTAGCTAGATAGGTAGATAGGTAGGTAGGTGGCTGGGTAGGTAGGTAGGTAGGTTTGATTCGAGGTTTAACGTCCCGTTAACATTATATAAGTCATTTTGGAAACGATGCTTCCAATTTCGTGGGACCCCACTTTGAGATGAAAACACATCTCAAGGCCTGCCGCCCAATGAAACCAAATGGGTTTATATGCATGGACGGTCTAACTCACATCACTTTGCCTGGGTACGCTACAGCGGTTTACCAGTACTCATGTGCGGTCGGGCATCATGCAGTGCATCTATTTCTTTAAGTCCCGATAGACGGGGTAGATTTAGGTAGGTAGGTAAGGTAGGTAGATAGGGTGGGAAAGAGGGAGGAGTAGGCAGGTTGTGTAGATGGGTGGATGGGGGTGTACTGGGAGGGTGTATTCCTTGGTAGGTAGGTAGGTAAGTCGGTAGGTCGGTATGTAGGTAGGTAGGTAGAGAGCAGGGGTGTGTCTTAGATGTAAGGTATCTACCTTGCTACGAACCTACCTACATTCCTACCTACCTCGCCAACAACCCACACGTACCTACCTACAAATATACATTCCTTTCTACCCACATAGCCACACACCCACCAAACCTACCTTTCTTCCCACGTACGTACGTGTGTATATACGTGCGTACGTACGTACGTACGTACGTTCGTACCTACCTACTTACAGGGTCAAAGTGAGAAGACAGAATCTAGAAGCTTAAGGTCTGCAGTTTGAAAAAAAAAAAAAAACAATTTTAAAAATTAGAAGTTAGGAATAGGAAGTTCGAAATGAGAAAATTTCAGTCCGGACCTACCTACCCAGCCACTCTATCACCCAACCTACCTAAATGCATGCCTACCTACCTATCTACCTAGCTAACTCATGCCTACCTAAACTACCTATTTAGCTACATTCCTACCTACCTGCCTATTTACCTACCTATACACCTATATACCTACCTATCGATATACGTACGTACATACCTACTTCGGTAACCGATGGTGTAAGCGAGAGTATGTTGAGTATAAAGCCCTAAAGGACTGGAAACTTAGCATTTTAAGACTAGTGAATAAACGCATTTCTTTCTATTCTCAAAATACTAACTTATTACCTCCTAAGCCCAAGACGTCTTTACGTCATCTTAAACTAGGTATTCAAGAATTTCATAAGAAGTTTGTTTTGGCCCCTGCAGACAAGGCCGCTAACAACGTCGTCGTTGTGTGACGGCTCCACTATGTTAACACGCTTAAGCAGGAGCTTGGTGGTACTAAGGCCTATGAACTTCAGCCTTTGGCTGAAGAGAGAGCTATAGTAGATAAACATGTTTGTCTTTCAGCCACCAAGTTTGCTGTGTGTGTTAACGAAGGCCAAGACAAGCTTCCTACGCTATACTGGTTACCAAAACTTCATAAAAAACCTTACAAAGCACGGTTTATTGCAAATTCTAGTTCTTGCACTACCACTGAACTTTCTAAATTATTAACTTCCTGTCTTACTGCTATTAAAACGCATGTAATTAAATATTGTGATAAAGTCTTTGAAAGATCAGGAAGAAATCTGTTTTGGTCTATAAAAAATTCGAATGAGGTTTTAAATAAATTGAAATCTAGACAGTTTCGTGCTTCTAGTCTGTCTACCTACGATTTTTCCACTCTTTACACTACACTTCCTCATAATCTTATAAAAGAAAAGCTTAATGATTTAATTGAATGGGCTTTTCACAGAGAAGATTCTCTCTATCTTGCATGTAATGTCAGAAATGCATTTTTCACTTCTAAAGAGCATAAGAATTATACACTTTGGTCATGTCAGAAAGTGTGTGATGCCCTCACCTTTCTACTTGACAATATTTATATTAGATTCGGTACTAAGTTATTTAGACAAGTTGTGGGTATTCCGATGGGTACTAATTGCGCACCTCTTGTGGCTGATCTGTTCTTGTATTGTTATGAAAGAGACTTCATTTTGTCGCTTTCCATTGATAACCAATCTGAAATTATTGAAGCTTTTAGCTCTACTTCTAGATATTTAGATGATTTATTAAATATTGATAATACCTATTTTGATGGTTTGATCAGTCAGATTTACCCCCTAGAACTTGAGTTAAATAAAGCAAATTCTTCTGATACCGAGGTCCCGTTTTTGGATTTACATCTATCTATTGTAGATGGATTTGTTTCGTGCAAAATTTATGATAAACGCGATGACTTTGATTTTGAGATTGTAAATTTTCCTTTTTTGGATGGTGATGTTCCTCGTGCGCCATCCTATGGCGTTTATATTTCGCAATTAATTCGATTTGCTAGAGTGTGTAGTCATGTAACTGACTTCAACACTCGTAATAAATTATTAACGGCTAAACTTCTTAATCAGGGTTATCGGTACCATAAACTACGCAAAGCCTTTTCAAAATTTTATAGACGCCATTCTGATTTAATTTCAAAATTCAATATTGGACTTAAATCTCTTCTGCAACAAGGTCTATCGGAACCCGAATTTTATGGTGACTTAGTATATAAATTCAGAAAAATATATAACCGCAATGACTTCAGCACCCAATTTCGTAAAAATCATTCTTCGATATAAAAAGATTGGGTACAACATGGATATTATACGACAGACTGCATGCATGGTAGTTAACCCAATCACGGTTGGCAACTTTGCTTCCCTCTTTAATTGCACGCCGGTGGGTCAGGCCTCAGATTCTATGACGGCTCCAACGTAAAGGCTTATTGAAAATTAAAGAGATAATGTTGGTTGGTGCCTGATGCTCTGTCTCTGGTCGGGCTCATCGGAGTCTAACTGTTGGTTTTCTTTTGCTCCAGCATTTCAGTGGTTTCTTGCTGTCGAGTCCTCACCGTTGTCTCACCTCTGTGGTTCTTTGATTTCTGTGTTCACGGAGATGTTGCACTGATGAGTTAGGAGGCCTTCATGCGGACTGAACAAATTATTTGTCTAAATCGCGACGGAAGTAAGGGCGAGGATTGTGGCCACGTAAAATCGATTTAAGCCCCCCAGTGGAAATCTTCCACTGACCGTTCCAAGGCGGCTCTTCTGTGGCGATTTATTTATGTTGTTGTTTGTTACTTACTGTGTGTATCACTTGTGTCTTTTAATTTTGGATGGCCATATGGCCATTTTGTGGGAAAGTAACTGTCCATATGGCCTTCCTTTGTTTAGGTTTCCATTATGGTCTGGTCGCTTAATGTTTGTATTTCTTTCCCTTTGGTGTCTTTTATGGATGGAGTAAGTTAATTGTATCAATTCCTGATCTTTGTTTTACTTCTACTTTAACCACTAAACTTCTTAATCAGGGGTATCGGTATCATAAACTACGTAAAGCTTTTTCTAAGTTTTATAGACGTCATTCTGATTTGGTTTCAGAATTCAATCTTGGACTTAAAACACTTCTGCAACAAGGCCTATCGAAACCCGAATTCTATGGTGAATTAGTATATAGATTTAGAAAAATACATGCCGGTAATGACTTTAGTACCCAATTTCGTAAAATCGTTCGTCGATATATAAAGATTGAATGCAACATAAATGTTATAAAACAGACTGCATGCATGGTGGTTAACCCAATCCCGGTTGGCAACTTTGCTTCCCTCTTTGATTGCACATCGGTGGGTCGGGCCTAAGCTTATATGACGGTTTCAGCGTAAAAACATAAATGGAATTTTATTTCAGTATTCATTATGTTGGTTGGCGTCTGATGCTCTGTCTTTGGTCGGGCCCCTCGGAGCCTAACTGTTGGTTTTCTTTTGCTCAAGCAATTCTGTTGCTGCATGCTGTCGAGTCCTCAACCTTGTTTCATCTCTGTAGTTTTTTGATTTGTATGTTCTCGGAGATGTTGCACTGGTGAGTTAGGAAGCCTTCATACGGACTAAACAAAATTAGTGTATACCGCGACAGAGGTAAGGGCGAGGATTATGGCCATGTGGATTATGGCCCCCCAGTGGAATTCTTTCCACTGACCGTTTCAAGGCGGTTCTTCTGTGGCGTATTATTTATGTTGTTGTTTGTTACGTGTTACCTACTGTGTGTATCACTTGTTTCTTTTTATTTTGAATGGCCATTTGGCCATTTTGTGGGAAAATAACTGTCCTTATGGCCTTCCTTTGTTTAGGTTTCCGTTATGGTCTGGTCGCGTCATGTTTGTTTATCTTTCCCTTTGGTGTCTTTGATGGGTGGAGTAAGTTAATTGTATGGATTCCTGATCTTTGTTTTACTTCTACTTTACCTACTTTCCTGCCCACCTACCTACCTATCTACCTACCTACCAACACATACATAACTACGATCCTACCCACCTACGATTCTGCCTACTTACTTACCTGCCTACGATCGTCCTATAAATCTACCTTCATACCTCATTACCATCCCACACCTACCTACCTATCTGTATACCAATCTACCTAGCTGCCAAAAACATACATACCATAGTCACCTAGCCTAAACGTTCGAGTTGTCAGGTGGGCAGGGGTAACGGCGTTGTATTATTCGGATGAAGAGGACTATAACCTATTTTTCCGAAAGGGGTCCACTCTGGTACATGATATGGTCTGGAAATGGATAGGGATCTGCTCAGGATTTCCTTTTATGTCTGTATAAACTGGATTTAATTTTACCACGTAGAGATTTAGTTTTATCAACCACTTGTAAAATTCTACCAAAAACTCACCAATCACTGAGAAAACGTAGATAAGTTTTAGCTGCAGATTAGGTAGATATTCAGATTTCTCACCTAGGAACCAGTTTTAATCACCAGCAAGGTTTGACTTAAAAGTGAATGTATAGACGTCCTGAGTTAGTGTGGTAGGTTGAGCTAGTCTTGAATACAGGAGAGTAGTTTGCACAGGTAGCCAGGACGTTTAACTGTCCAGTGTAGATCTCACAAGGAAATAATGACCAAGGAACAAGAAATGTGTTTTAAAATTCACCCAATTGGCAATTTAAAAATCAAGTTCTAAGAATCTATTAAGATTACACAAAATTTATCAATCAGTTCAATAACATGTTCAAGTCAAACACATCCAGATTCAAATAAAAATCTTTCCTAGCCGCCCAGGAAGGATTCAACCTAGTGGCTGAGTTTTCTAGGTAGAATCTTCCTTGCTGCAAGTATTTCCAGGAATATTCTTCCTGGCAGCAAGAGTTTCTAGGAAGATTCCTTCTGTAAAATAAATATGTGTGACCAAAACAGAAATTAACTGATCTGGGAGGGAGATGCACCACCACATTCTCGGAAACAGTAAAAGGTGGTTCACGAAGAAATTAAGTGCTCCAGGTTAACTCTTTCTTAAGAGAGATTTTCTTAAGTAGAAAATCAGTTATTTGTAACTAATAATTACTAATAATTTATGAAAAATAATAATATCAATATGTAGAAGTCATATAACCTCTCCAAACTGGTATCTGGTATTCATTTTCTAGTTGGTTGGAACTTAAGATACTTCTCAGAAAGCCTCAACGGTCCTCTGCTCAACCCATTTCCCTAGCGGCTTGGCCCGGTCTCTTAAAGAGCAATTCGGCCAGTCAGAGCAGGGGAACCTCGGTATTTATAGTTTTTGGTTGGAATTTCCTCATGCGCATGAAGACGTATTGTTTACAGGTAGTTGGATTGACTCGGCTTTTATGGTACTTGTACATGAAATACGGGGAAATACCACCTTGTCAAAGCCGCCATATTAGAAAATGAGAAATTGTAACGGACAAATCGTCGAGAGAGAACAATTAATTTCAAGTTATTAAAAGACTAAGACGCAAAACCATCGGGGTACGAACATGAAATACATGACTAGAAGTTGATGCATTCTACAAAGAACCGAATGTAGTGCGATAGAACGGAGAACTGGTGGTGCATGTCGCGCTTAGCACACAACATTAGGAAGCAAGTTTTAGGTTTTGCCAAAGAGCGGCATCCTGTTAAACAATAATAATGAAGACGTCTTGGAGCCACATTTTGTCTGGACTTGACCAGTGACCCTACGATACCTATGATCCTAGCAACCTACGATCCTACCTACTTACCTACATGCCTACGACCTCCCTCTCTCCCTCCCTCGCTACCTACCTACCTACCTGCTTCATCACGATCCCGCACCTACCTACCAACCTACGTACCTATCTACCCAACTATACTTATATTTTGTTTGCATACACTATCATTTGTATGTTATATTACCGAGATTTAAAAGCAGTCTTACTCATCGGAGTCTAACTGTTGGTTTTCTTTTGCTCCAGCATTTCAGTTGTTTCTTGCTGTCGAGTCCTCACCGTTGTCTCACCTCTGTGGTTCTTTGATTTTTGTGTTCACGGAGATGTTGCACTGATGAGTTAGGAGGCCTTCATGCGGACTGAACAAATTATTTGTCTAAATCGCGACGGAAGTAAGGGCGAGGATTGTGGCCACGTAAAATCGATTTAAACCCCCCAGTGGAAATCTTCCACTGACCTTTCCAAGGCGGCTCCTCTGTGGCGATTTATTTATGTTGTTGTTTGTTACTTACTGTGTGTATCACTTGTGTCTTTTGGTTTTTGATGGCCATATGGCCATTTTGTGGGAAAGTAACTGTCCTTATGGCCTTCCTTTGTTTAGGTTTCCATTATGGTCTGGTCACTTAATGTTTGTATTTCTTTCCCTTTGGTGTCTTTTATGGGCGGAGTAAGTTAATTGTATCAATTCCTGATCTTTGTTTTACTTCTACTTAAAAACCTTTTCTAAACTGATCTATGTAATGTTTTCAGAGACCGTGGGGAGTAGAATGTGATATTCACCTTGATATGCATGAGGAATCAAATATATGAATTGAGATTTATAATAGTCTAAGATATAGAAAATGCAAAAACACACAGATTGACATTAAAAATTTGGGGACATCCTGTACGTATTTACTTGTGCTTTTTATTAGATGATAAGGTAAATGAATCAATGGATAAATAAGGAACCCGTTTATATCAAACGCTGCTTTTGCAGAAACGGATTTAGTTCCGGTATATGATAGTTTCCTCCAGCCCCTGAACTGTTATTAAAATTATTAAGTTTTAAAAACGTTTATTGTGCATTTACCTTCGCAAGAATTCTTTGAAATATTAGATGAATGATTGATTTTTTCACTGACTGTTAAAATTATGCTTTGACTGCGATTCGAACCCACGATTAAAATTAGCTGCTCTATATATTTGAAGTGAGTAATGACATTGCACATGAAAACATTAAACATTCCTTAAAAATGAAAATATTTTTAAAAAGTATGTATGGCCTTCCTTTGTTTAGGTTTCCGTTATGGTCTGGTCGCGTCATGTTTGTGTTTCTTTCCCTTTGGTGTCTTTGATGGGTGGAGTAAGTTAATTGTATGGATTCCTGATCTTTGTTTTACTTCTACTTTACCTACTTTCCTGCCCACCTACCTACCTATCTACCTACCTACCAACACATACATAACTACGATCCTACCCACCTACGATTCTGCCTACTTACTTACCTGCCTACGATCGTCCTATAAATCTACCTTCATACCTCATTACCATCCCACACCTACCTACCTATCTGTATACCAATCTACCTAGCTGCCAAAAACATACATACCATAGTCACCTAGCCTAAACGTTCGAGTTGTCAGGTGGGCAGGGGTAACGGCGTTGTATTATTCGGATGAAGAGGACTATAACCTATTTTTCCGAAAGGGGTCCACTCTGGTACATGATATGGTCTGGAAATGGCTAGGGATCTGCTCAGGATTTCCTTTTATGTCTGTATAAACTGGATTTAATTTTACCACGTAGAGATTTAGTTTTATCAACCACTTGTAAAATTCTACCAAAAACTCACCAATCACTGAGAAAACGTAGATAAGTTTTAGCTGCAGATTAGGTAGATATTCAGATTTCTCACCTAGGAACCAGTTTTAATCACCAGCAAGGTTTGACTTAAAAGTGAATGTATAGACGTCCTGAGTTAGTGTGGTAGGTTGAGCTAGTCTTGAATACAGGAGAGTAGTTTGCACAGGTAGCCAGGACGTTTAACTGTCCAGTGTAGATCTCACAAGGAAATAATGACCAAGGAACAAGAAATGTGTTTTAAAATTCACCCAATTGGCAATTTAAAAATCAAGTTCTAAGAATCTATTAAGATTACACAAAATTTATCAATCAGTTCAATAACATGTTCAAGTCAAACACATCCAGATTCAAATAAAAATCTTTCCTAGCCGCCCAGGAAGGATTCAACCTAGTGGCTGAGTTTTCTAGGTAGAATCTTCCTTGCAGCAAGTATTTCCAGGAATATTCTTCCTGGCAGCAAGAGTTTCTAGGAAGATTCCTTCTGTAAAATAAATATGTGTGACCAAAACAGAAATTAACTGATCTGGGAGGGAGATGCACCACCACATTCTCGGAAACAGTAAAAGGTGGTTCACGAAGAAATTAAGTGCTCCAGGTTAACTCTTTCTTAAGAGAGATTTTCTTACGTAGAAAATCAGTTATTTGTAACTAATAATTACTAATAATTTATGAAAAATAATAATATCAATATGTAGAAGTCATATAACCTCTCCAAACTGGTATCTGGTATTCATTTTCTAGTTGGTTGGAACTTAAGATACTTCTCAGAAAGCCTCAACGGTCGTCTGCTCAACCCATTTCCCTAGCGGCTTGGCCCGGTCTCTTAAAGAGCAATTCGGCCAGTCAGAGCAGGGGAACCTCGGTATTTATAGTTTTTGGTTGGAATTTCCTCATGCGCATGAAGACGTATTGTTTACAGGTAGTTGGATTGACTCGGCTTTTATGGTACTTGTACATGAAATACGGGGAAATACCACCTTGTCAAAGCCGCCATATTAGAAAATGAGAAATTGTAACGGACAAATCGTCGGGAGAGAACAATTAATTTCAAGTTATTAAAAGACTAAGACGCAAAACCATCGGGGTACGAACATGAAATACATGACTAGAAGTTGATGCATTCTACAAAGAACCGAATGTAGTGCGATAGAACGGAGAACTGGTGGTGCATGTCGCGCTTAGCACACAACATTAGGAAGCAAGTTTTAGGTTTTGCCAAAGAGCGGCATCCTGTTAAACAATAATAATGAAGACGTCTTGGAGCCACATCTTGTCTGGACTTGACCAGTGACCCTACGATACCTATGATCCTAGCAACCTACGATCCTACCTACTTACCTACATGCCTACGACCTCCCTCTCTCCCTCCCTCGCTACCTACCTACCTACCTGCTTCATCACGATCCCGCACCTACCTACCAACCTACGTACCTATCTACCCAACTATACTTATATTTTGTTTGCATACACTATCATTTGTATGTTATATTACCGAGATTTAAAAGCAGTCTTACTCATCGGAGTCTAACTGTTGGTTTTCTTTTGCTCCAGCATTTCAGTTGTTTCTTGCTGTCGAGTCCTCACCGTTGTCTCACCTCTGTGGTTCTTTGATTTTTGTGTTCACGGAGATGTTGCACTGATGAGTTAGGAGGCCTTCATGCGGACTGAACAAATTATTTGTCTAAATCGCGACGGAAGTAAGGGCGAGGATTGTGGCCACGTAAAATCGATTTAAACCCCCCAGTGGAAATCTTCCACTGACCTTTCCAAGGCGGCTCCTCTGTGGCGATTTATTTATGTTGTTGTTTGTTACTTACTGTGTGTATCACTTGTGTCTTTTGGTTTTTGATGGCCATATGGCCATTTTGTGGGAAAGTAACTGTCCTTATGGCCTTCCTTTGTTTAGGTTTCCATTATGGTCTGGTCACTTAATGTTTGTATTTCTTTCCCTTTGGTGTCTTTTATGGGCGGAGTAAGTTAATTGTATCAATTCCTGATCTTTGTTTTACTTCTACTTAAAAACCTTTTCTAAACTGATCTATGTAATGTTTTCAGAGACCGTGGGGAGTAGAATGTGATATTCACCTTGATATGCATGAGGAATCAAATATATGAATTGAGATTTATAATAGTCTAAGATATAGAAAATGCAAAAACACACAGATTGACATTAAAAATTTGGGGACATCCTGTACGTATTTACTTGTGCTTTTTATTAGATGATAAGGTAAATGAATCAATGGATAAATAAGGAACCCGTTTATATCAAACGCTGCTTTTGCAGAAACGGATTTAGTTCCGGTATATGATAGTTTCCTCCAGCCCCTGAACTGTTATTAAAATTATTAAGTTTTAAAAACGTTTATTGTGCATTTACCTTCGCAAGAATTCTTTGAAATATTAGATGAATGATTGATTTTTTCACTGACTGTTAAAAATTATGCTTTGACTGCGATTCGAACCCACGATTAAAATTAGCTGCTCTATATATTTGAAGTGAGTAATGACATTGCAAATGAAAACATTAAACATTCCTTAAAAATGAAAATATTTTTAAAAAGTATGTATGGCCTTCCTTTGTTTAGGTTTCCGTTATGGTCTGGTCGCGTCATGTTTGTGTTTCTTTCCCTTTGGTGTCTTTGATGGGTGGAGTAAGTTAATTGTATGGATTCCTGATCTTTGTTTTACTTCTACTTTACCTACTTTCCTGCCCACCTACCTACCTATCTACCTACCTACCAACACATACATAACTACGATCCTACCCACCTACGATTCTGCCTACTTACTTACCTGCCTACGATCGTCCTATAAATCTACCTTCATACCTCATTACCATCCCACACCTACCTACCTATCTGTATACCAATCTACCTAGCTGCCAAAAACATACATACCATAGTCACCTAGCCTAAACGTTCGAGTTGTCAGGTGGGCAGGGGTAACGGCGTTGTATTATTCGGATGAAGAGGACTATAACCTATTTTTCCGAAAGGGGTCCACTCTGGTACATGATATGGTCTGGAAATGGCTAGGGATCTGCTCAGGATTTCCTTTTATGTCTGTATAAACTGGATTTAATTTTACCACGTAGAGATTTAGTTTTATCAACCACTTGTAAAATTCTACCAAAAACTCACCAATCACTGAGAAAACGTAGATAAGTTTTAGCTGCAGATTAGGTAGATATTCAGATTTCTCACCTAGGAACCAGTTTTAATCACCAGCAAGGTTTGACTTAAAAGTGAATGTATAGACGTCCTGAGTTAGTGTGGTAGGTTGAGCTAGTCTTGAATACAGTAGAGTAGTTTGCACAGGTAGCCAGGACGTTTAACTGTCCAGTGTAGATCTCACAAGGAAATAATGACCAAGGAACAAGAAATGTGTTTTAAAATTCACCCAATTGGCAATTTAAAAATCAAGTTCTAAGAATCTATTAAGATTACACAAAATTTATCCATCAGTTCAATAACATGTTCAAGTCAAACACATCCAGATTCAAATAAAAATCTTTCCTAGCCGCCCAGGAAGGATTCAACGTAGTGGCTGAGTTTTCTAGGTAGAATCTTCCTTGCAGCAAGTATTTCCAGGAATATTCTTCCTGGCAGCAAGAGTTTCTAGGAAGATTCCTTCTGTAAAATAAACATGTGTGACCAAAACAGAAATTAACTGATCTGGGAGGGAGATGCACCACCACATTCTCGGAAACAGTAAAAGGTGGTTCACGAAGAAATTAAGTGCTCCAGGTTAACTCTTTCTTAAGAGAGATTTTCTTAAGTAGAAAATCAGTTATTTGTAACTAATAATTACTAATAATTTATGAAAAATAATAATATCAATATGTAGAAGTCATATAACCTCTCCAAACTGGTATCTGGTATTCATTTTCTAGTTGGTTGGAACTTAAGATACTTCTCAGAAAGCCTCAACGGTCGTCTGCTCAACCCATTTCCCTAGCGGTTTGGCCCGGTCTCTTAAAAAGCAATTCGGCCAGTCAGAGCAGGGGAACCTCGGTATTTATAGTTTTTGGTTGGAATTTCCTCATGCGCATGAAGACGTATTGTTTACAGGTAGTTGGATTGACTCGGCTTTTATGGTACTTGTACATGAAATACGGGGAAATACCACCTTGTCAAAGCCGCCATATTAGAAAATGAGAAATTGTAACAGACAAATCGTCGGGAGAGAACAATTAATTTCAAGTTATTAAAAGACTAAGACGCAAAACCATCGGGGTACGAACATGAAATACATGGCTAGAAGTCGATGTATTCTACAAAGAACCGAATGTAGTGCGATAGAACGGAGAACTGGTGGTGCATGTCGCGCTTAGCACACAACATTAGGAAGCAAGTTTTAGGTTTTGCCAAAGAGCGGCATCCTGTTAAACAATAATAATGAAGACGTCTTGGAGCCACATCTTGTCTGGAATTGACCAGTGACCCTACGATACCTATGATCCTAGCAACCTACGATCCTACCTACTTACCTACATGCCTACGACCTCCCTCTCTCCCTCCCTCGCTACCTACCTACCTACCTGCTTCATCACGATCCCGCACCTACCTACCAACCTACGTACCTATCTACCCAACTGCACTCCTACCTAACTGCATACCCATTTACCTAACTACTTGTCTGCCTACCTGACTAAGTGCCTTCTATCTATCTATCTATCTATCTATCTATCTATCTATCTATCTATCTATCTATCTATCTATCTATCTATCTATCTATCTATCTATCTGCCTCCCTCCCTCCCTACCCACTTTCCTCGCCACCAACCCAAAAACGGCATTCCTACCTACCTACCTAAGTACCTACCTACCTACGTACCTAGCTACCCACCTACCTACATGCATACCTACCAATCTACTTACCTGTCTACCTGACTACCTACAAAGTCGAAGGTAGAATTTAAAAGTAAGAAGTTTGAAGTTAAAATTAGAAGTAAGAAAATGTATGTATGTCCGTTCGTACCTACCTATCTACCTACCTACTCACCTAGCTGCGCACCCATGAGACAATTCACCATACCTACCTACCTACATACACACCCACCTGCTTACCTACGTACCTACCGATACACCTATCTACCTACCTCTCGATATACGTGTGTACAAATCTTCTTACCTACATTCCTGTCTACCTATCAAAACATACATAACAACGATCCTACCTACCAACAATTCTACCTACTTACTTACCTACCTACGACCGTCCTACCTACCTACCCACCTACCAAAACGTGCATACATACATACAACGTCCAAGGTAGAAGTATGAAGTTCGAAGTCAGAAAATGTATGTCTGCCCGTCCGTTCCAACCTGTATACCTACTCACCCAGCCGCGAACCCTCCAGATCCATTTGCCCAACCTACGTTCCTACCGACCTCCCTACCTACCTACGTATTTACGCACGTTCGTATGAACGTACCTTCCTACCTACCTACCTACATCCAGAACCTACCTACCTTCCTACATCCAGAATCAAATGAACCAAATTCTCTTAGAATTGCTAAACTATCACAATTGGCGTTTCAGCCTTGATCTTTATTGCTATAACGTATAAGTGATTTATGCTTGCAAACCCAACGTATCACTGTAGTCATTTTATATTGTTTTTTTTTTTTTTTTAAGAAATGAAGACTTCGTTTTTATATCACCATGCACTTATAAAGCTTTAAAAAGCAAGTTTCAAAAAATGTTCTATCCGAACTTGTTTTATGCACGTAAATTCAAGATATTTTAAAAACAAATAACAATCCATGGACATTATTTTACATGTGGTTATAGTCAGATATAGTCAGATATAGTCTTGGAATGTTTTATGCTTAACCTGGCAATCAAAACTTATTTTTAGATGACATACCGGCTAGCTATTCTAAGTATGGCACATATAATTTTAGACATTTTATGTTCACGTAGTCGTTTCAAATTTTTTGGACTTCCTGGACAAACTACTGTGATTGTATTATATCTCATTTTATTGTATATATTGTATATAATATTTTGCTTTGTTCTAGCGAGGACCATATGTGATATTAGTTTTATACTAAATATGTTATCCTCGAAAAATAAAGACATTATTATTATATTTACCTGCCCACCTAGCTTCCATGTATTCCATCTGTTTCTTCAAGCCCCGGTGGCGGGGCCGGACTGCATACCTACCTACCTACCTTCCTACCTACCTATGTACGCACAATGCATATACATATACATGCAATATGTTCTATAGAAGAGTTATCCTTTGGAAGCAAGCTACGACCTTCATATAGATTTACCTACTTACCCATCCCCACCAACACAAATCTACCATTCCCAACTACCTACCTACATGCCTACCGCCAATCTACCTACCTGTCACCCCGCCCGTCGGGGCCTGAAGAAATAGATTAGCTGCATGATGCTTCCATGCAGAGCTGAAATCGACCGCATACGAGTACTGGTAAACCGCTTGGAGGATGTAGAAGTGGAGGCAATGATCCGAAATCGATACAATCGACCCACAGCTCCCATCAGAGACACCAAGGGGAAAGACACACAAACATGAAACAACATACCCTAATGGAAACACCGTCATCGGAAAGCCAAAAGGAATGTTAGTTACTTTCCCACAAAATTGCCAATAGACTGTCCAAAACAAAATAACATAAGTGACACAAACACCCAAAGACAATCAATAACAAAAAAAAAAAAAAAAAAAAAAAAACGCGAGAGAAGGACCGCCTTGGAACGGCCAGCGGAAACGAATTCCACTGGGGGGCTTAAATCGATTTTATGTAGCCACAATCCTCGCCCCTACCCCCGTCGCGATTTAGACGAACAACCCATTCAGTCCGCAGTAAGCCTGCCCAGGCAAAGCGGCGCGAGTTGGACCGTCCATCCTTATGAACCCCATCGGTTTCTTTTTGGGGGACAGGGCTTGATATGTCATTTCATCTCAATGTCGGGTGACAGTCCCACAAAATTGGAAGCAACCTCTCCACAATGACCTATACAGTGGCGACGGGGACGTTTAACCTCAAATCAAACAAACAAACAAAACTTATCTCTCGACCTAACTTCCTACCAACCTACAGCGTCCAAGGAAGCAGTTAGAAGTAAGAAATAAAAAGTAAGCCTGCCTACCTACCTATCTACCCATCCAGCCACGCACCCACCAGATATTCACACTACATACGTACGTACATACGTACCTACCTACCTAACTAACTTGCAACTACATACGTACCTACCTAATTAACTAATACCATGTGGCTCATCTGTTTTTTCAAGCCCCGGGTGGCGGGGCTAAATTATGTTATTTAACTTCCATGAAACCCATGTTAAAAAGCGTTTAATATCATTTGGAAGCTATGAATACTCCGTAGAACTGAATAAGTAAGAGTGTACATTTTTTCTAGGCCTCGGCCAACTAGGTCTAATAATATTTTTCAGGTTTTCTAAAATTATTAATGCATCATGTTATTATAAGTACTCGTATTATATTGATTATTATTATGAATAAATGCCATAAGTTTTCAATAAGGCTGAATAATATTTTTTATCATCATGATTATTATTATCATTATTATTTATTATAATTGTTATTTTTATTGTTATTATTTATTATTGTTATTATTAAATATTATAAAAGTTCACTTATATTGAAATCAGAGTTAAGCTGAAATGTTCCAATCCATTAGGCATAATAATAATTGTAAAATTTTCAAAGAACATCTTGTTTTAACTTGTATTAATTTTGAAAACACGCCTATTAAAATTATAATGATAGTTAACCATCAAAAACTAAAAAAAAAAAAAAAAAATAGAATCAAAATTCTGATATTTTTCATATTTCTGTTCAAAGCATAGATTGTAGTTGCTCATAAGAACCGCCTCGCCGAGGCGGTTTACACGAATACCTGAAATCTAGGTTTTCAGGGGAAATATGAAAATAATATATACCACTGTAAACATCAGTTTATTTTATAAAAGTGGGGTTTAAGGCGGATTAATATTATATAGGCTTGTCAACGTGTTGATTTCATTTTTTATTCTTTTTGACCTCCTGGAAACCTATTTATGACATCTATAATACGGGTATCTTTCGAAAACAAATGAAATTAATACAGCTTTTAATTGATAGTGTTCTATTTAAAGCTCGTTGTAGCGTGATATCTTTAAACCTGTGGGGAACTTAATAACAGTGCATAATTGCGCATGCTCAAGAAGGTCGGGGAAATGTAAATATATTTCGGTATGTAGGTGTTGGATGATGGGGAGGTAGATAAGAATATATGCAGGTAGTTAGGCAGGTAGGTACGTAGGTACGTAGGTAGGGTACATACGCAAGTACGTAAGTTTGTCATTCAGTTTAACGTCCAACCTACGGAGACGGGACCCCGGTTAGAAACGTTCTATAAAAGGGTTATCCTTTGGAAGCAAGGAATACACCACATAAGTGAAATATATGGAGTGTACATGTTTTCTGGGCCAGACTAGCTAGTTTCGGCCAATTAGGCCTCATCAGTGACCCTCAGATATTTTCAAAATTCTACAATGGAATCAATGATCCCAAAGTACAAGAAAATATAATCTGCACTATGATGTAGGGCAGGGATTCGTTTTACCGCCGCCACACATTCCCCCACACCAGCTGTAGTGAAGCTAAATACGTTCTATAAAAGGGTTATCCTTTGGAAGCAAGAAATACACCACAGAACTGAAATATATCGAGTGTACATGTTTTCTGGACAAGACTAGCTAGTTTCGGCCAATTAGGTCTCATCAGTGACCCTCAGATATTTCCAAAATTCCATAATGGAATCAATGATCCCAAAGGACAAGAAAATATAATCTACACTATGATGTAGGGCAGTGAGACGTTTTACGCCGCCACACTCTGGGAAACGCCGGGATCGAACATGTGTCCCTAGGTCTATGAGGCGAGTAACTTAACCACTACACCACGTAAGCTTCTCTCCGTATGAGAACGGACGTTCAGACATACATTTACTTATTCCTACCTACCTACCTACGTACCTACCAAGCACCTACCTTCCTACCTAATCTACCTAATCTACCTACCTACCTACCTGCAAACCTAACTAAGTAGCCTATTGGTTTCACTAGTCGGCAGGACTTGAGATGTCATTTAATCTCAATGTCGGGTACAAGTCCAACAAAACTGGTCGCAATTGGTCGAAATGTCTCAATGACTTTCACAGTGTTGACGGGGCGTTAAACTTCAAGTCAAACAAACACTACCTACCTTCCCGACGAGACACACCCCTCCTACCTACCTACCAACCTACCAAGTAATACACCCTCCCATCCACCCACACAAACTGCCCACTCGCTCCTCCCTCCGCCCCTCCCTCCCTACCTACTTAAATCTACCCCGCCCATCGGTCCTTGTATAAATGAATGGGCTGCATGATGCCGAACCGCACATCAGCACTAGTTAACCGATTAAGCCTGCCCAGCCAAAGTGCTGCGAGTCGGACCGTCAATGCATATAAACCCTATTGGTTTCATTGGGCGGCATTTTCATCTCAAAGTCGGGTAAAAGTCCCACGAAATGGGAAGCATCGTCTCAAAAATGGCCTATATAGTGTTTACGGGGACATTAAACCAAGTGAAACGTACCTACCTACCTAACCAGCCACCCACGCACCTACCTAACTAACCAGCCACCCGTGCACCTACCTACCTTCCTACCTACCCAGCCACACACCCAGCCGCCCGCCTGCTTGCCTGCCTGCCTACCTGCCTACCTACCTACCTAAACAACGTCGAAGTAAGAAGCTCAAGTAAGAAAATAGAAGAAAGATGTTATACGTTAGAATTGTCCCTACCGTTTTTTTCGTAATTTCAGGCGTAATTTGATTAATCAACACCACTATGACTATGGATCATCTCGACCCTCAGTCCAGTCGCCCTGGGTGATCTCGGGCGTTGCAGTTTGGCTTTGGTCAAGTCGGACCCAAATATATGTTCAGCTTGACAGATTTGTTTTTAATTAATAAAAAATAAATAAAATAAATAAATAAACGATGATAATCATATGATAAAATCACTAGTAACACAGTTTCTAAATTCCTTAGATAGGCTTCTCCAGCACAGAATTAAAGTTTAATGAGTCGGCATAATTTATCATTTAATATACTAAGAGAGTTTCGAAACCCCAGTCTTTTATAGAGTTATTTTATTTCACTTCTCACGGCTGAATTCTCTCATACCCCCTCCGTGAGGGATTTCAGCCGCTTTCGGTGCGACTGAAGAATCTCACGGGATCAATAATCTCACGCTACACCGGCAAACCTGTGAAAGCATTGACCAGTGTGAGATGGTTGTTAAACACACTGTACATGTAGTTAGCCTACGTTTTAAATGTTTAAATAAAATCAAATAGAAATACGTGTAAAATGTCTAGTTTCTTTACAAAACAGCTGATTTGTAAAACATAGATGAGTAGAGGATTTTACAGACTACCTATAAGATTTTATGAAAAAGTCAAAGCCGTTAAAAACAAGGACCACAGACAACAATATGCCTTATTATATTGAATCTCATTTTCAGTTGTAAATATATAAATATCACAGTAACTGTACTCAAACTTGTCATTTTGGGAGGTAAACTGGTGGTTTCATGGTCACTTTGCAACCTTAAAACCAACTATTTACCTCATCAAAACGCAGATTTTCCTTACCAAAAAACAATTTTCAATACAGTTATTCCCAATCTTATGCATTAATTCATTGCTTCAAGCATGGCATGATATAGGAGCCCAGTTTCCCATCCATGTGTCTATCACTTTGTCAAAAATTGTATAACCCTAGCATAATTAAGCTACTTGCCTCATAAACCAGCGTCGCAAGTTTGATTCCAAGCTTCTTCAGACTTTCGTTTGCGGCTATATATCACAGCCTTTCCGGACTGTCGCAGAGGCATGTGACTTGCTGGAGAAGTCGGCGGATGGTGAGGTCTAAAACTTTCCAATAGTGATGTATGTGCAAAAATGAGTATTAAAAGGAAGAAATATATAAATAGATGAATCAGATTTTCTGAACGGAGTTTAGATCTTTTTTCTATGTAATAATAATTTTGTTTTGACTATGTCACTGGGAGTCTTCACAGTGCACAGTCTTGACCAAAGATACCTTTCTGCTGCACTTCTCACTTATAATTCCTTCAAGTTATACGTACTAAAACAAGGTTTCAATGAAATTTGCCTAGTAACCTAGTTATACCTCATCGCACGATAGTGGTGGGTATCATGTTATACCTTCGAGTGTCTGTCTGTCCGTCCATCCGCACCATTTCCGATCGATAACTAGAGTAATTTTTCTCAAATTTTATTTTTAAATTTCGCATACCTGTTTATACCGGAGATTAGAGGTATGGTTTGTTAATGGGCAAAATCCGTTAACATTTGACATAGTTACGGCCCTTGTCACTTCCAAATAAATGAGTTTTGGGTGTTTCCGAGCAATAACTTGAGTATTTTTTTTAATGATTTTTTTTTTCAAATTTGGTATATAAATTTGTATTTGGAATGTGTGGTTTGGTAGCATTTATGGGCAAAATATGTTAACATTTGGCGGAGTTATGGCCGTTAAAAATTCCCATTAATTGGTTTATGGACATTGGTTGCCTTACTTAATGGAGTACATGTATATGGATGGAACTTCACAGATATATAGCTCATTTTCGGAAGCATGCTTGCGATTGTTAATGTGCAAATGGACTAACAAATACGTTAACAGTTGACAAGTATTGTCATTTGCAATTCCCATTAAATGGTTTTTGGACACTTATTCCTGAACTAATTAGAATATATAGATGAAACTTTATAAATATATAGACCAATACAGGAAACATGTTTGGGATTGTTAATTGCAAAATATGTTAGCATTTGACAGGGTTATGGCCGTTAACAATTTCCATTAAATGGTTTTTGGACTCTTACTCCTTTACCTTTTGTAATATTTGGATGAAACTTCTTCAAATTTTGCAGTTACATTGCTATTGGGGAAGTGAGGTAAGGGATTGTTGATTGGCATAATACTATCAATATTTGACCGAGTTATGGTCATTAACAACTCCCATTTAATAAGCCAGCGCATGACAAAACCTACAATAAGACATGTGCGCCCAACGAAGACTTAGATCAGCTTGCGCATCTGCGCAGTCTGATCAGAGTCTTAGTTGTACGCTCAAAAAATAGTTAAGGGTCTAATGCTCCTTCATACAGCAAGAGAAGTCACTGGTTAGAATATATGGATGCGCAGGCTGATGTGAGTCTTCGATGTGCACACGTCTTATTGTAGGTTTTGTCGTGCGCTAGCTCGAATGTGTTTTTGTGACACTGATTTCTTTACATAAGGAGAATATGGATGAAACTTCACAGATATATAGACCACTATAAGACGCATGTCTGGGATTGATAATGTGCAAAACGTGATAACATTTTACAGAGTTATGACCGTTATCAAATCCCATCAAATGGTTTTTGGACTCGGATTCATTTCCTAAATGGAATATATCGATGGAACTTCAAAGATATAAAGACCCCTAAAGGAAGCATGTTTGGGATTGTTAATGGGCAAAGTTCGTTAACATTTGACAGGGTTACGGCTGTTAAATGTTTTTGGACTCTTACTCATTTACTTTACGGAATATTTGGATGAAATTTCACAGATATATAGACAACTAAAGGAAGCATATTATGGCCAGGGGCCACCACTCTGATCATCTTTGATCTTGAGTGATCTGCCCTGAATTGATGTGAAAAATGGTTTTGGTCTTTTTAGCTCACCTGAGCACGAAGTGCTCATGGTGAGCTATTGTGATCGGTTAATGTCCGTCGTCCGTCGTGCGGCGTCAACAATTTGCTTTAAATGCTAACTCCTCCTTAACCCTTGAGCCAATTTCAATAAAACTTCATAGGAATATTGCTGAGGTAACCGTCTACAAAAAAGCTAAAATTGTTCCGCTCCGCTGAACAAGATGGCCAGCAGAGCTAAAAATAGAAAAATCTTTAAACGACATCTTCTCCTGTACCTTAAGGCCAATTTCATTCAAATTTTATAGGAATGTTGCTTAGGTGACCCTCTACCAAAATAGCTAAAACGTTTCCGCTCCGGTGAACAAAATGGCCGCCAGAGCTAAAAATAGAAAATTCTTTAAACGACAACTCCTCCTGTACCCTTGGGCCAAATTAATTCAAACTTCAAAGGAATGTTGCTTAGGTGACCCTCTACTAAAATAGCTAATACGGTATTGTTCTGATGAGCAAAATGGCCGCCATAGCTAAAATAGAAAAACATCGTAAATTTGCTTCAAACACAAACTACTCCTCAACCCTTGGGCCAATTTGATTTAAACTTTACAGGAATGTTGCCCAAATGACTCCCTACCAAAATAGCTAAAATCGTTGTGCTCTGACAAACAAGATGGCCGCCAGAGCTAAAAATAGAAAAAATATTTAAACGACAATTGCTCCTGTTCCCTTGAGCCAATTTTATTCAAACTTCATAGGAATGTTGCTTAGGTGACCATCTACCAGAATAGCTGAAAAGGTTCTGCTCTGTTTAGTGAAATGGCCGCCATAGCTAAAAATACAAAAACACCGTAAATTTGCTTCAAAAAACGAACTCCTCCTTAACCCTTGGGCCAATTTGATTCAAACTTCACAGGAATGTTATGTAGGTTACTCCCTAAAAAATAGCTAAAATCATTCCGCTTTGACTAACAAGACGGCCGCAGAGCTTAAAATAGAAAAAATCTTCAAACGACTACTCCTCCTTTACCCTCGGGCCAAGGAATGTTGCTTAGACGACCCACTACCAAAATAGCTAAAATGTTTTCGCTCTGATGAGCAAAATGGCCGCCATAGTTAAAAACAGAAAAACTTTGTAAATTTATGTCAAAACGCGAACTCCTCCTCAACCTTTGGCCAATTTGATTCAAACTTCACAGGAATGTTAAGTAGGTGACTCCCTACCAAAATAGCTAACATCTTTCAACGCGGCAAAGAAGATGGCCGCCAGAGCTAAAAATAGAAAAATTCTTCAAACGACAACTCCTCCTTACCCCTTGGGCCAATTTGATTCAAACTTCACAGGAATATTATGTTGTTGACTCCCTACCAAAATAGCTAAAATTGTTCCGCTCTGACAAACAAGATGGCCGCCAGAGCTAAAAATAGAAAAATTCTTCAAACGACAATTCCTCCTTACCCCTTGGGCCAATTTAATTCAAACTTCACAGGAATATTATGTCGTTGACCCTCTACCATATTAGCTAAAATGATCCCTCTCCGATGAACAAAATGGCCACCAGAGCTAAAAATATAAAAACATTGTAAATTTGCTTCAAACTTCACAGGAATGTTGCCCATGTGACTCCCTACCAAAATAGTTAAAATCATTCCACACTGATAAACAAGATGGCCACTAGGGCTAAAAATAGAAAAAAAATCTTCAAACGACAAATTCTCCTGTACCCTTGGGCCAATTACATTCAAACTTCATAGGAATGTTGCTTAGATGAATCTCTACCAAAATAGCTAAAATGGTCTAGTTCCGATGAACAATATGGCCGCCAGCCTTGAGAGTTGGTTTGGTGATAGATATTGCTTTAAAGTTTTTATAAGCACCACCAGCAACTTTAACCAAGATCTTGGGGTCTGACCAATTTTTAGCATAAAAATTACAAAGTCTGTGACCTTGACCGTCAAGGTCACAGACTTACAATTTTTATACTAAAATTGTTTAAGTTTTAGGAGCTTATTCTTTACCTTTCGTTGGATTTAATTTTTACTTGGTATGGTAATAGATAACGGTCACAAAGTTTTGGCAACAGCTTCAGCTCTGATGACCATTGGGGTCAACGTCAAAAACTTGCCATTTTGTGGGAAAGTAACTGTCCTTATGGCCTTCCTTTGTTTAGGTTTCCATTATTGTCTGGTCGCTTAATGTTTGTATTTCTTTCCCTTTGGTGTCTTTTATGGGTGGAGTAAGTTAATTGTATCAATTCCTGATCTTTGTTTTACTTCTACTTTGCAACTTTTATAATAGCTTTCGCAATCAGATTTTAGATAGTTACTCGGTTGCCTTTAGATGAATTTGGCATGGTGATAGATATTGCTTTAAGTTTTTATCAGCAACATCAGCACCTATAACCATGACCTTGCGATCAAGGTCAAAGACTGTAATGTTAAAGATTTTAATGTTAAAGTTTTTGCGTTAAAAGTTTTTAGAAGCACATTTCTTCTTTAATGTATGATGGATACAGTTCATTATTGCTGAGGAGATAGATACCTGACTCAAAATTTTATCGGCAGCATTCGCTTCCATGGCCGTGACCTTGGGATTTTAAACAAGATCACGGACAGACTTTTGAGCTCACCTTAACAAAAGGTTCTACTATCCTTGCTTTTGCTGTTTGCCAGCCGTGTTGATTCATTGAAAGCATGTGAAATGGTTTCAATATTGCCATGAAAATCTGCCTGCTTACATGGATATGGAATAAATGGAATTTAAAGGGATACTAATGTTACAAACTTGAATCATTCATGGTCCACAATATTGATATAGCACTGGATTCTTTCTATGTGACTTTGTTTCTGTTATGGATCTGAAAATTTGCTTTTGTGCAAAAGTCAAAGGGCGACTTCCGGTGAGCTATCATGTCAGGCGATAGGTCTTATTCTCAGCTGTTTTCAATCTGATCTTTTTAGCTCCCCGTCACATAGTGACGTGGTAAGCTTTTGGGATCACTTTTGTCCGTCGTCCGTGCGTGCGTCCGTAAACAATTTCTTCAAACGACATCTCCTCCAAAACAACTGATCGGATTTCGCAAAATCATTCTATAATATAAAAAGATTGGGTACAACATAAATGTTATAGGACAGACTGCATGCATGGTAGTTTACCCAATCACTATTGACAACTTTGGTTCCCTCTTTAATTGCACGCTGGTGGGTCAGGCCTCAGATTCTATGAAGGTTCCAACGTAAAGGCTTATTGAGAATTACAGAGATCTTATTCAAGGTTATGTTGGTTGGTGCCTGATGCTCTGTCTCTGGTCGGGCCCATCGGAGTCCAACTGTTGGTTTTCTTTTGCTCCAGCATTTCAGTGGTTTCTTGCTGTCGACTCCTCACCGTTGTCTCACCTCTGTAGTTGTTTGATTATATGTGTTCACGGAGATGTTGCACTGATGAGTTAGGAGGCCTTCATGCGGACTGAACAAATTATTTGTCTTAATCGCGACGGAAGTAAGGGCGAGGATGTGGCCACGTAAAATCGATTTAAGACCCCCCACCCCCCAGTGGAATTCGTTTCCGCTGACCGTTCCAAGGCGGTTCTTCTGTCGCGGTTTATTTTTGTTATAGTTTGTCTTTGGGTGTTTGTGTCGTTTATGTTATTTTATTTTTGATAGCCTATTGGCCATTTCTTGGGAAAGTAACTGTCCTTTTGGCTTTCCGCTGTTGGTGTTTCCATTAGTGGCTGTTGTTTCATGTTTGTGTGGCTTTCCCTTTGGTGTCTCTGATGGGAGCTGTGGGTTAATTGTATCGATTCCTGATCATTGCCACCACTTCTATTTTGACCAAACTTCACAGGAATGATCCTTATGTGGTCCCCTTTAAAAGTTGTTCAAATGGTTCCGGTCAGTTGCACATCTAGGTCACATGATCCAAAAATAGATTTTTTTCACAGAAAACTTAAAAAAATCTTCTTCTCTGAAACCACAGGTCTTTGATATTTGGTATGAAGCTTCATCTAGTGGACCCCTAGCAAGATTGTTCAAATTACAGTTCTGGGGCCAAAAATGCCCCCGCCCCGGGGCCCTTTGGTTTTACATAGGATTATATAGGGAAAATCTTTAAAAATCTTCTTCTCTGAAACCGCATGGCCCAGGTCTTTGATATATGGTATGAAGCTTCATCTAGTGGACCCCTACCAAGATTGTTCAAATTATAGTGCTGGGGTCAAAAATGCCCCCGCCCCGGGGCCCTTTGGTTTTACATAGGCTTATATAGGGAAAATCTTTAAAAATCTTCTCCTGTGAAACCACAAGGCCTAGGTCTTTGATATTTGGTGTGAAATTGCATCTAGTTGACCTCTATCAAGATTGTGCAAATTATTGCTCTTGGCCAAAAATGCCCCCGCCCCGAGACCCTTTGGTTTTTACATAGACTTATATAGGGACATCTTTAAAAATCTTCTTCATTGAAACTGCAAGGCTCAGGTCTTTGATATTTGGTATGGAGCTTCATCTAGTGGACCTCTACCAATATTGTCCAAATTATAGCCCTCGGGCCACAAATACCGCTGCCCCGGGGCCCTTTGGTTTTACATATACTTATATGGAGATAATATTTGAAAATCTTCTACTCTGAAACAGCAAGGCCCAGGTCTTTGATATTTGGTGTGTAGCTTCATCTAGTGGATCTTTGCCAAGAGTTTTCAAATTATAGCCTTTGTTGATATTTGGTATGAATATTCACATTATGCACATTATAGCCCTGGGGCCAATAATGGACCTCCCAGGGCCCACTTGTTACTCTATGGATCAGGTGAGCGATCCAGGGCCATCTTGGCCTTTTGTTGAAACTATTGACAAACAAGGACAAGCATAATATCTAAAACGAGTTCGAATTTGGCTTGAATCTGACAACAGGTTTTGCAGTTACTTTCGCTTGAGCGTAAAAAAATGTCATAGGCTTGCAATGGAAAAAAGTTTCGAATTTTTCTCAGCTAATTCTGAACTTATCTTTATCAGGATTTATTTATACTTGATATGGTAAAAGATAACGGTCTCAAGTTTTTAGCAGCAGCATCAGCTCTCATGATCATAACATTGGGGTCAAGGTCACAGACTTAGAATTTTTAAGTTGAAAATTTGCCCATGTGCATAAATATGTAAAACATGGTGTCTCCACTTTTTCTTAGCTGTTTTCAATCGGATCTTTTGGTAAACATGGACAAGCATAATATCTCATATGAATTCCAATTTAGCTTGAATCCGAGCATGAAACTTTTTTCCATAGGCTTACAATGGTAAAACGATGTCTCCAATTTTTCTCAGCCATTTCTGATCTGATCTTTGTCAAGCTTGCATATAACCAGGACAGGCATTCAGTCTACGTCGAGTTCGAATTTGGGACTAGCAGAACCATGTTACCATTGATATGGTAATAGATAACGGTCTCAAGTTTTAGCAGCAGCATCAGCTCTCATGATCATAACATTGGGGTCAAGGTCACAGACTTAGAATTTTTATGTTGAAAATTTTGTGTTGAAGCTAATTTGTTCGAATTTGGGACTAGCAGATCTTTGTCAAGCTTGCATATAACCAGGACAGGCATTCAGTCTACGTCGAGTTCGAATTTGGGACTAGCAGAACCATGGTACCATTGATAGGGTAATAGATAACGGTCTCAAGTTTTTAGCAGCAGCATCAGCTCTCATGATCATAACATTGGGGTCAAGGTCACAGACTTAGAATTTTTATGTTGAAAATTTTGTGTTGAAGCTAATTTGTTCGAATTTGGGACTAGCAGAACCCACGGCTTTTGAGTTACCTGCCCTTGAGTATAAATATGAGCGAAAATGGCGTCTCCACTTTTTATCTTCTGTTTTCGATCGGATCTTTTTCAAACTTTAGTAGCAAGGACAAGCACAATATCTGAGAGAGTTTGAATTTGGCTTGAATCTGTCAACTGGTTTTGCAATTACATTCCCTTGAGCCCGAAAGATTTTACCATATGGTTACAATGGAAAAATGACATCTCCAACTTTTCTCGGCCATTTCTGGTCCAATTCTCCTAATGCTTGTAGATATCTAGTAGAGGCATATGTCTATGTCGAGTTCGAATTTGGGCCCTTGAGTATAAATATAAGCGAAAAACAGTGTCTTCCATTTTTCTCAGTTGTTTTCGATTATATCTTTTTGAAACTTGTAGTCATTAAGGACAAGCATAATATCTCAGATGAGTTCTAAGTTGGCTTGAATCAGACAACCGGTTTCACATTTACATTCCCTTGAGTCCGAAAAGTGTTACAATAGGCTTACAATGGATAAACGACGTCTCTAACTTTTCTCAGCCATTTCTGATCCAATCTTCATCATGCTTGTAGATAACCGGAACAGGCATACAGTCTACGTCGAGTTCGAATTTGGGCCTCACAGGACCAACGACTTTAGAGTTACAGGCCCTTGAGTATAAATATAAGCGAAAAATGGTGTCTCCATTTTTTTCTCAGCTGTTTTCGATCAGATCTTTTTGAAACTTTTAGTAAACAAGGACAATTAAAAATCAAAAATGAGTAATAACTCGGACGGGTTCGATTTTAGCTTGAATATGACAACCAGTTTCGCAGTTATGTTCCCTTCAGTTTGAAAAAAATTACCATAGGCTTACAATGGAAAAAGGATGTCTCCAACTTTTCTGAGCCATTTCTGATCTGATCTTTATCAACCTTGCAGATAACCGGAAGAGGAATACAGTCTACGCAGAGTTCAAATTTGAGCCTCGCAGGACCAAGGGCTTTGGAGATACTTGTCCTTAAGCATAAATATAAGCTATAAATGGTGTCTTCTGGTGAAGTTTCATAACTTATGGCTTTTATAGAAAGCACAAGTGAATGTTAACGATAGATGTATATGGCAGATTGTGATCACTACAGTTCACCTTGAGCATTCCGTGAGCTAAGAGCTAATAAATGCAAGAATATCAAATAATTACAAGTTTTATTCTTTGGGTCTTTATTTCAAGACATTTTTACAATATTAAATAACAGTTCTTCAACAGTAAACAATAATTATCAAATATAGATTAATGTTCTTTGAAATATATTCAGCAGTAATTGTTCCTGTTTTATCACATTCTTTGTGCAAAAATGCACTTATCTCAGGGCCTTATTGTTCAAAGATATGTGAGCAGGCACATAACAAAACCTACAATAAGATCCGTGTGACCAGCACAGACTCACATTAACATGCGCACCCATCCACAATGACAACAGCGTATGCTTATGTCTCTTTGCATAGACATTAGCCTATAGTAAGCACATGCGATCAGCAAAGACTCTGATCAGACTGTGCGAATGTGCAGGCTGATCCGAGTGTTTGTTGGTCGCTCAAGACGTCTTATAGATTTGTCATGCGCTGGCCCATATTAAAATCAAATAAATGAAAATAACTTGTTTCTCCACATACAAGAAAGACAAATCATTTCACAGAAATATCATTCTTGAAATATTCTGTAATACTTTGTTCAATTTACATGAATGCAGTTTTATTATTGGTCATGTGAACAATCGCGGGGAAGCTTCTAGATTTCTCAGTAACTCTGGTCAGTTGGTAATTAAACATCCCCAAACAGATCTGTGACCTGTCACTCTCATGTACACTCATACTTAACTGCTTACCAGCTTTTAAACTTAAAGGGGAATAGATTATGTTTTGTTTGGAGTATGCACAGTCAACACTATTTAATCTAGCTAACACACTTTGCCAGGACAGGCTTACATCATAGTGTAGATTATATTTTCTTGTCCTTTGGGATCATTGATTCCATTGTGGAATTTTGAAAATATCTGAATGTAACTCATGAGGCCTAATTGGCCGAAACTAGCTAGTCTGGCCAAAAAAACATGCACACTCCATATTTTTTAGTTCACTGGTGTATTCCTTGCTTCCAAAGGATAACCATTTTATAGAACATATTTATACAGAAGCAGTTAACCAGTACATTGCACATTCTATCCCCAGAAACAGACAACTTTCCTTCTGGAATCAGTGGATGGGAGTGAATGATGAAAGAATGTTGCCAACCCTGGCAGGTATTGAATTCAAGATCTGATCTCTAGTCAGACGTGCATCAGACTGAGCTACCAAAGCCGGTAAAAGGGAGCACAACATAAGATATTGGTTTCCTATAAACCTGTTAAGCACCACAGAAAATTCTACACAAGATAACTTTATTACTTTTCAAAGAAAATAAAGTTTGCCATTACATGTGAGTTGTCTGCCAGCTTGACAAACAATTCACATGAAATGTTAAGCCTTATTTTCTCTGAAATTCAAGGGAAAATACTTTAAAAATACTGTACACCAATATGGATTTCTTATAAAAGTAGGAAACAATTACCATATTCTGTATCACAAAGTCAAGGTATTCTATTCCATTTTAAAGAATCCTTATGAAATTGGTTTTTCCATGATTATACATGTACATATTAGTGGAGACAGTGAAACAAGAAGACGACCATTCACACAGCTCAGCAATTAACCCATTTCAGACTGGAAACCCCTAAATGGGTACCCTGGCAAACAGTGCAGGCCCAGATCAGATGCCGCAGAACGCGGCATCTGATCAGGGCCTCCACTGTTTGCTAAAAGTTCAGTCATTTTCCAAATAAATTTTGATGAAAACACAGCCTGACACCCCTAAATTTTGAAATGGACTCCTGCTATATATAAGGAGGAAGATTCCATTTGGTACAAAAAGGGTTAAGGTAAATAGATACTCCTTTAGGATCGACAGTCTTAAAAAATTTTGATGAAAACACAGCCTGACACCCCTAAATTTTGAAATGGACTCCTGCTATATATAAGGAGGAAGATTCCATTTGGTACAAAAAGGGTTAAGGTAAATAGATACTCCTTTAGGATCGTCAGTCTTAAAAATAATTTTGACTCCTCTATTCATAAAGGACAAAATTTGCTCCTAACCAGAAGATTCCTTTTTTGGTTGGACACAACCTATAGGAAAGTGAACAGGAAGTTGTGGAAGGTATCTTCCTTGTAAAAATAGTAGAAAATGTGTTGGGCATGTCCATATTCCTTATTTTTTGTTTTAACTTGGATTTTGAAAAGTACACCAGTGGGACCCATTTCTTTACAGGGGTTATACTCACCCGGTCTCCAGAGCAGGATTTATTTACAATCAATTTATATAGGGTAATCCTGAAAGTACCATGGAAATTTTTAGAACAGAGGGCTATTATATTTCTTATTTCTTTTCAGAGAAAATAAGGCTTGGCATTACATGAGAATTGTCTGCCCAGCAAACAATTCATATGTAATGCCAGGCCCTATTTTCTTGGGGAAAAAAAGAAATATTTGAAAATGGTGTCTACAAGAGCCTTAATTGGCAGCTTAAGGGTAAACTGTAAATAATGTCCCAGTCAATCAGGGCTAGGAGAAATAAATTAGGCTGCATGGTCCTTCCTCGCAGAGCTGAAACCGACCGCACATAAATACTGGTAAACCACCTAGAAAGACTCAGTCTGCCCAGGCAAAGTAATGCCAGTCCATGCATACAACCCCTATTGGTTTCATTGGATGGTAGGGCTTGAGATTGCATTTCATCTCAGTGTCGGGTAAATGTCCCACAAAACTGGAAGCTAAGTCACCAAAATGACCTAAATAGTGTTGATGGCTGTAAATAATCAGAAACCACAATATTGCAACTAAGCGTCTAACAGTGTTCTGACATTGTTGGATAAAACGTCGTGTCCTGAAATTGATATGACCACATGTATAATAACACATATGTTATTAGTGCAAAAAAAATGTGACGTCATCCGTGGCAACTGTATGTTTTCTATTGAAATTCTTCTGATCTTCCTCGACAATAAAACCTGCTTTGAAATCCTTATATGATAGATTCTTCATGTGTGTTCATTTTACATGAAATTTATGAAACTCGCCAGAGGCTCGATTCAGTAATTTTATATAAAATAGTCACTTGTGTAAGATCCTCTTTATTTACGTGCCAGCTCTATTTTATTTTATTTGAGCTCTCAACTGAAACACATTATCCATAATGCCAGTACACAATTAAATGAGGCACAATAAATAGTTGTTAGGCATTGCTGCCTGAAAGGATGGCATTTTCCATTGTGGAAAGCAACTGAATGTTTTTGGAAACAATTCCTCAGATACACAGAAATATTTCCAAAGAATTTATAGTAGTCGCTGATAAAATTGACTAGGCGGAGCTATTCAGACGTTGTCAATACATGTCAAATTCGCTGAGTACACCAGAAGATTCGGTAGAGTGCCTTTTGCATGCTGGTTTCAAATGGACCAAATGGTCATATATGCTGCAGCTTTGTTTGTGTTATAGTTGAATTCACACAATCGGGTGACTAGGTTTACCTTTTTGTTCATCAAAGGTTTCCAAGGGCATTTGCAAACGGTAGCTCCGCCTAGTCAATCTTATTTGCGACTTATATACCACCCGGATTTTTCAACAACACTGTGCTCACACGTGGAGATATTTTAAAATTTTAAGCTCGATTTAATGAAAATAGTATGAAATGTGTCTGACAATCACTCCTGCTCTTGTAAAAACATTTCTTCAGCTTCTTGCAATACTGTTTCTGTTGATGCTAACTCCACCTGCAATTAAAAGGACACATTATGATAACACACCAGTGCGACATAGTGCATTTTTTCACATCTCCAAAATGGCTACTTTTCTAATGAAAATCCTTGATATTTTTCTCATAAATCCTCAAAACATAGGTTGAGGGTGCTCGTTAGAACCGCCTAAGAGGCGGTTCTAACGAGTACCCACAACCTATGTTTTGGATCAAAAATAAGAAAAATTATGTTTACCCCCTTAAACCTCAGTTATCTCTATATAAAGTGGGGTATAGGGGGTCTTCATTTCACGGACTTGTTAGCATGATGAAAATAAGTATTTTCAGAGTAAATTCGATTTATAATACATGTACTAAAGTTGTCTTTACTAGCACAAACAATCTAATTAGTGCAAACAAATACTTTTTCCAAAAGTATAGTTGATGAGAGTGCTAGATTTTGCAGACTGTTGGAGTGTACTAAAGTTGTCTTTACAAGCACAAATACTCTAATTAGTGCAAACAAATACTTTTTCCAAAAGTATAGTTGATGAGAGTGCTAGATTTGGCAGACTGTTGGACTCATAAGTTCATAACATTGCTAACAGGTCACTCAAACATATCAATTATGACTGGACAAATTGCTAAATAGAAGTGAAGGCAATGATCAGGAATCGATACAATTAACCCACAGCTCCCATCGTAGACACCAAAGGGAAAGAAACACAAACTTGGAATAACTAGACCCTAATGGAAACATCAATAGCAGAAAGCCAAAAGGACAGTTACTTTACCACAAAATGGCCAATTGGCTATCCAAAACAAACAAAAAATATAAGGGACACACACACACAAAAGACAAACCATAACAAAAATAAATCGTCACAGAAGAACCGTCTTGGAATGGTCAGTGAACAAATACTACTTGGGGGCTGAAATCAACTTTAAGCGGCCGCAATCCTCGCCCTTACTTCCGTCGTGATTTAGACAAATAATTTGTTCAGTCAGCGTGAAGGCCTCCTAATTTGTTTTTAAGGAACTCATTGTGTTAAATATACAGACTCATTATACCATCTTTGGACTGAAATGCTGGAACAGCTATCCAAGCTAGAAGTAGCTATCCAAGCTATAAACACAAAATATACTGATCAGACTGTTCAGATGCAGGGGCTGATCTGTACCTTTGCTGTTCACAAACGACAAAAGCAGGTTTTTTCACGACATGGCTCAGAAGATATAACCTCACCAAAACAAGCCTATATAATTCTGACCCCCTTGAACCCGACTTTTATAAAGTAAAACTAGAGTTGCAAGTGTATACCTTATTTCTGCTCTAAATTAAAGATTGTGGGTACTCGTTAGAACCGTCTCGATGACGCGGTTCTAGCATGCACCGCCAATCTATTTTTAGCAGAAATAAAAAATAATAATAATTTTTTGGCAGTAAAATTTACAATGTATTTAAATAGGCGTGTTTTCTTAATGAAGAGCTAAATGGTTTACATACTTTCGGAATAGGATAAACTGTGGGTTCAGGTGCACTGTCTCGACTGAAATCTTTCATCGTCCCACATTTAGCAATATCGTCATTCCACACACCTTCGTAAATCTGACCATGTGTGAGGTAGTAATATTTTCCTGGGCCATTCTTCTTATCATCTCGCCAAGAACCTTCATATCTGTTTTCATTAGCTGCAAAGTACCATACAATTACCTTAATTTACCCTCTAAACCCTGAATTTCAGAAGCAAACTCTTTTATCTTTGAATTCGGACACAATCATTGTTGCTAGTAGGGGTATTAGTCGAAATTATAAACAGAAACACAAACAGTGTTGATCCTGGTGAAATGGCTAATTATATATTTTAAGATAAGTGCAGACTAGTTCAATCACATATTGTCTCTTGTGGTATATCCGAGCAAGTGTGACGAGATTAATACGAGTGCAAGTAACTTAAGTAACCAGCCTATCCCATTTCCAGTTGACCGAGACTACCGACGATTTTCATGCCTTGTTTCAATACATGTTTAAAGCATGAGGGCATAACTGCACACATATCGTGTCATTCACTCATAAAACATGGCTAATGATGCAAAAGCGAGCTTTTTGTCAAAAGTTGAGTGCCGTGCTGTAATTCATTACTCGTAATTGAAAGGAAAAACAGGTCAGGAAATACATTGCGAGTTGACCAATGTTTATGGGTGTTCGAAAAGTTAAATTCTGGGTCGTGGAATTCAAACGTGATAGAACATCTTTAGAAGTCGAAACCAGGTCTGGTTGCCCATCAGATGCCACCAATGAAGAAATGTGTAGCAAAGTACGGGACCTGGTGTACTCTGATAGGCGAATTAAGATGGAAGAAATAGCAAATGCATTTATACATTTCACATGTTAGCGTTTTAAAATTTTATATGATTGAACTAACAGCCCGTTGAGTCCCAAAATCCCTAAGTGATGTGCAAATGGCAACCAAAGCAACAGTATGTAGTGCATTGTTGAAGCGGTTTAGGTCAAAGAAGATGATTTTCTTTCCCGTCTGGTGACTGTAGATGAGACCTGGATCCATTATTGTGAGCCAGAGAATAAAGTTCAAAAGTCGCCAACGGGTAGGGTTGGGGTCTCGTTCAAAACGCAACTCTCGGCTGGCAAGGTGTTGGCAACTGTATGTTGGGATGCACAATGCGTTATTATGTTGGACTTTCTAGCAAAGAAAAGTACAATAACAGGTGCATATAATGCAGATTTGCTCGACCAACTGAGAACTGCTTTGTGAGTTTGACTTGAGGTTTAACGTCCCCGTCAACACTGTATATGTCATTTTGGAGACGTCCCTTCCAATTTTACCCGACATTGAGGTGAAATGACATCTCAAGCCCTGTCGCCCAACGAAACCAATAGGGTTTATAATCATGGACGGTCCAACTCGAACTGCTTTGCCTGGGCAGGCTTAGATCCTCTAAGCGGTTTACCAGTATTCATGTGCGGTCGGTGACAGCTCTGCGTGGAAGCATCATGCAGCCCATCTATTTCTTCAAGCCCCGATGAGCGGGGTGCAACTGAGAACTGTAAACAAAAGAAAAACGCCAGGTAAACTCTCCAAAGGGATTCCGCTCCAACAGGACAATGCGAGAGTCCACACTTGCAAAATTGCAATGGAAGCTGTTGAGCGAAATACCGCACCCTGCCTTTTCTCCAGAGTTATCTCCTAGTGACTATTTCATATTCCAAAACTTGTAGAAGGATATCCGCGGACGTCATTTCTTGTCCAACGAAGAGGTTGTGACAGCAGTTGAAGAGTGGATCGGAGACAAGGACCCTGGCTTCTTCAGTTCTGTATGTAAAATATGTCTGGGCACTGGAACAGTGTTGGTACGAGTGCATCATTCTAATGGGCAATTAGCGAATTACATCGAAAAAGAAGAGATCAATCTCACCAAGAAAAAGTTAGGCTGTTTTTTTATTGACTCGCACTCGTATGTTGTGCAAACTTTATATGGCAGAAATGTAACCCTCAGTCCTTTATTGATACTGCAAATGTGTCCTTCTTTGGTGTTTAAAAATACACCACAACCTCTTTACAACACTGCGTGTCCATTAAAGTATGATTTTAGATAAGGCTGAAAGATGGGTCTAAAAGTGATTATATAGAAAAATGACAATAAATAAAGTTTATGATATTCCACATTGTCTTACCTAATTTGGTTTGCTTTGGACTCCAATAAAGTGTTATAAAGAGGTTGCAACATTGTCAGAATTCAGTTACATGAATCATTATGTGACTGTCAATTGGTAAAAATTAAAAAACAAGAGGGTCCAGAGGGCCCTGGTTCGCTCACCTGTGTGTCACTGTCTCGAGTACATTCTATTTTTAGCTCTTGTGGGCATCTTGTTCATCAGCAGAGTGATTTAAGCTTATTTGGTAGGGAGTAACCTAGGCATCATTCCTGGGAACTTTGAATCAAATTGGCCTTAGGGTTTAGGGGGAGTTTCCGTTTGAATCAAATTTACAATATTTTTCTATTTTTACCTCCGGTGGCCATTTTGTTCATCCGAGTGGGATTGTTTTAGCTTTTTTGGTAGAGGATAATCTAAGCAACATTCTCGCAAGGAACCTACATGCTAAATATGAAGGCTGTATCTCAAATGCTTTAAAAGTTATGACAAAGTAGGTCAAAGGTCAAGGTCATGGGTCAAAAGTTTTGAATGGCTGAGAAAACTTTGTCACAAGGAATATGCATACCAAATATGAAGGCTCTATCTCATATGGTTCAAAAGGTATGATAAAGTAGGTCACAGGTCAAGGTCACAGGTGAAATCTTTATGAGTGGGAAGCCCTTGTCAGAAGGAACCTACATGCCAAATATGAAGGCTCTATCTCAAACGGTTCGAAAGTAATGACAAAATAACCTACTGATCTACTTTTTGATTTGACATGACCCATATTCGAACTTAACTGAGATATTGTCCATATGACCATTTTGAGCAAGTTTTATGATGATTGGACTGAAACTGTGACCTCTTAGAGTGTTCAAAACGTTTTTCTATGATTTGACCTGCTGACCTACTTTTTGATTCGACATGACCCATATTCAAACTTGACACAGATATTGTCAAGATGATCATTCTGAGCAAGTTTGATGATGATCGGGCCGAAACTTGGGCCTCATGTGTGTTCACAAGGTTTTTCAACAATCTGACCTACTGACCTACATATTTAACCAGACATGATCCATATTCGACATTAACCGAGATATTGTCAAATGATCATTTTGAGCAAGTTTGATGATGATCCGACCAAAACTGTAGCCGCCAGTGTGTTCAGAGGGTTTTTCTATAATTTGACCTACTGACCTACTTTTTGACCCAACATGACCCATATTTAAACTTGACTGAGATATTGTCAAGATGATCATTCTGGGCAAGTTTGATGATGATCGGACCAAAACTGTGGCCTCTAGTGTGTTCACAAGCTTTTTCGATGATTTGACCTACTGACCTACTTTTTGACCCGACATGACCCCTATTCAAACTTGACCCGGATATTGTCAAGACTTTCATTCGGAGCAAGTTTGATAATTATCGGACCAAAACTGTGGCCTCTAGTGTGTTCGCAAGGTTTTTCTCTGATTTGACCTACTGACCTACTTTTTGACCCTACATGACCCATATTCGAACTTGCCCGAGAAATTGTCAAGATAATCATTTTGAGCAAGTTTCATGATGATCAGACAAAAACTGTGGCCTCTAGTGTATTCACAAGGTTTTTCTATGATTTGACCTACTGACCTACTTTGTGACCCGACATAACCCATATTCGAACTTGACCGAGATATTATCAAAATGATGAATAATGGGCAAGTCTGATGATGATCGGACCAAAACTGTGGCCTCTAGTGTGTTCACAAGGTTTTTCTATGATTTGACCTACTGACCTACTTTTTGACCCGACATGACCCGTATTCAAACTTGCCGCGATATTGTCAAGATGATCATTCTGGGCAGGTTTGATAATGATTGGACCAAAACTGCGGCCGCTAGTGTATTCACAAGGTTTTTCTATGATTTGACCTACTGACCTACTTTTTGACCCGACAACACCCATATTCGAACTTGACTGAGATACTGTCAAGATGATCATTCTGGGCAAGTTTGATGATGATCGGACCAAAACTGTGGCCTCTCGTGTCTTCACAATGTTTTTTCTGACTTGACCTACTGACCTACTTTTTGACCCGACATGACCCATATTCGAACTTGACCGAGATTTTGTGGTGGTACAAATTGTGTGCAAGTTTAGTTAAAATCAAATCATAAATGAAAGATCTGTCAAGCAGACAAGACCAAAATAGGCAATTTTTGCCCTTTCAGGGGCCGTAACTCCGTAACACATGATGTGATATGGCTGGTTCAAGAAAGGAACCCAGATCTCATGGTGGTACAAGTTGTGTGCCAGTCTGGTTAAAATCAAATCATAAATGAAGATGCTATCGTGCGGACAAGACCAAAAATAGGCAATTTTTGCCCTTTCAGGGGCCGTAACTCCGTAAAACATGATGGGATATGGCTGGTTCAAGAAAGGAACCTGGATCTCATGGTGGTACAAGTTGTGTGCATGTCTGGTTAAAGTCAAATCATAAATGAAGATGCTATCGTGCGGACAAGAAATTGTTTACGCACGGACGACAGACAAAATGTGATCACAAAAGCCCACCTTGTCACTACGTGACAGGTGAGCTAAAAACAATAAAAACAATTATACAAAATAAATTAAGTTCCAACTCCTGTTATAAATCAGCCATGTTATGGTCTACACTGTAAGTCACTTTCGAAGCAATTTTTTTCTTACGCATATCCCGATAGAAAACCCACATAATCAAACAATAGGAAATAGAATTATATCGCTCTATAATACCAGCCTTGGAAGCCCAAACTACAGATGTGAGCTTCAATGGCTCAAACGCATTGGGTGTGCATTTGAACAAAGCTCAGTTGGGTGTGCATTTGAACGGTTAACAGATGGTTGTGGATTCGATACCTGCTGGATCATCACCAATCTTTTTGTGCAGATTCATCGTGAAATCTTTTCTAGCATTCCCACCCTTCTGCTGATTCAAGAAGGGAAGCTGTCATTTTCTGGTGTAAGATTGTGCAGTGTACAGGTTAACTGCTTATGCATAAGCGTGCCCAGAAAAGTGTGGTGAAGTAAACTGACATGACTCAATATGACCTAAATATAGTTGACTGTGCCATTTAACTCCAACCAAACTACAGTTGTGAACTTCAATGGCTCAACCGCATTTAGAACTACAAAAATTTGTTGAAATCAATATCATTCCTTTGTGCAGAATGATCGTGAAATCTTTTTCAATGGTTATTCTCTCCCATTTGCTGGTTCAAGAAGGACAATTATGGTTTCTGCAAAAAGAATATACACTGTACTGGTTAGCGGCTTATGACTGCCCAGGAAAAGTGTGGTTTGGTAATCTGACTGCTTGATATTTCATATTGTAAACCAGGCCGTTAAACTCCAAGCAAGCAAAAATCACATTAAACGATGAACGAGATACCTACTTAATCTGAGCATGCCCTGGCCATTTCTTTTATCGTCATACCACTCTCCCTCATATATTGTTCCATCAGCAAAGTACATACGCCCCCAACCACTTCTCTTATCAGCATACCATTCACCTTCATAATACTCCTTATCGGTGTAAAAGTTTGTACCATAACCCTGAAAACATTTACTCAGGTTATATTACATTCTCAATAAATGGACAGAAAAATACCTCAAGTTAACAATTGGAATGTAATGTTGTTCTTTATAACTTCACTGAACACACCGACTCAGGTGATATCGCATAATAAGGGATCAGCATCATCATCGGATTTCGGATAACCAATAAGTGATATCAAAATAAACTATGTTAAGATGTCAACAATGGTGTTCTTATATGCTCGCCATGGTGTTCTGTTGTTAACCGGAAAACTGTTTAATGGGTTCATTTTTTGTCCTCAACCAGTATTTAACATCCAAACATGGATGGAAAATAATGTAGATATAAGTAAATATAAATGGACATTAAACATTTTATAACATTATCTTTCTCTTTTTAAATCAATGAGGTGCATGATTATATTCGAAAAATTAAATCGTCAGGTCAGCGCAATAGGGTTGTTACTTCATTTTTCAGAATTATTCAGGAACTACAAAAACTGTCTTATTTTTTCCCAAGTCATTGTTATGTTATGAAATCTGGATATGTTGGGTATAAAGTCAATTGACTAAAGTAGAAGGAATAATTTTTAACTTGTTTTAATTTTTAAAAGAGATATTTGTAAATATTTGAGATACAACCTTTTGCCCTCTGAAATGTTGCATAAATGTTCAAGGCGACTCAGCGCAAAACAGTTGTATCTCGAGTTACAACTGTTTTGCACTATAAAATGATAAAAAAATCACACAATTGTCATTGGAAAACAGTTGTATCTTTGAGTCTTTCTTTCATACACTGTTTACATTGTACAGGTTGAATGGCAAACAATGAATACCCAGAACAGAATGAAAAGGAGCAATTTGTTATGGGTCTACACTGACTGAAGACATCTGCCTGTCTGAAAAGTTATGATCATTACGGTAAAATATTTAAAAATCAAAGGCAGAGAAAAAACTGCAGAATGATGCACAATCTTAACAGTACCTTTGTTCTTTGAATAATTAAGAATTAATTAAAAAGTCTGCTGTATGGACAACAAACAGAGAGAAATCTGAAGGACTTCCATGACAACGCAAATCTCACCTGAGTACCTTACTGTCTGAGAAGACCAGATCTTGCGGCTCACTCCAAGTTGTAGATGAAGCAAAAAAGCTATTAATGCATAGTTTTCCAACATACAGATTGTATTGATCAGAATAAATGCAACATACAACTATGTGAAAGAACTTTTCCTAAATAGTGTACATAACAACCTAACAACTAAATCAGGGGTAAAATTACATACTTCAAATAGTGCAAAAAGAGTACCCTGATCCTCATCAGACTGTTTGACTAGTATGGGTTTTGTTAACTGCTAAACATTTAGGAGCATTATGGTATAACACAATTTTTTAATTTCAATAACATTTCATGTAAAAATGAAAACAAGTAAGACAAGAATAGTGTACCGTAAAATCCTAAAAATTCAGACCCCTTGAGAACTTGATATTACAAATTTCTTATACAGTCCAACAAGGAGTAGAAAAGGTGCAGACTGAATGTCAAACAGTGTAGACCCTGATCAGACTGCTCCTTCATGATCAGACTGATCTGGGTCTGCACTGTTTGCTAAGGCCTATAGGATCATTATGGTTATCTGTCTGAGTGTATCATGCCACAGATCAGAATGATATTCTCAGACAATTCATCTTCAAATCTAGTCCCGCAGCAGTTTCACTGAACCTGGATTTGCAGTGTATACAAAATGTTTTGATACATTTTGAAAGCAGAGACCTTCTACATTTAGAATCTGCTTGATGCCATCTTGTCACTCTTGGGCATTTCCAAGAAATTAAGATGGCATCCGAAAGAATAGAAAAATTCAAACTATGTACTTAATACAGTTTTAACTGCAAACCTACATAAGACATCAAATATTTTTTTCATTATAGGCAATTTTTAGATTTTTCCTCCTGAGTGTTTTATATTTTAACATTCCGTGGTGTTGTTTATGTTACAAAATATTAAGTGCCCCACAAAATCTTCATTCACCATCAGTTGTTTAACTGGTATGTTTGCCACTGGACATTTTGTCTGACTGTTGTATGTATTAAGACACACATTCAAGCTATTCAAAACTGCTGTTTATTAAAGTTCTATATTGAAAGTTTTGTGAGTTAAGCTATATTTAACAAAGTAAAGTAGAAGTAAAACAAAGATCAGGAATTGATACAATTAACTTACTCCATCCTATACAGGAAAATATACAAAAAGGCTACACTAATGTTAATTGTCCTCAACATTTTCAAATTTTTAACATAGTCATGGTCTCATGAATTTGTTAAATGTTCATGGTTCAAGGTTTTATGTTGAAATACTTACTGGAATGCTGATTTTAGGAATTACAATGTCAATTTATCAAAAATAACGTATATAACAATTGAACCTCAGCACGGTCCATGTTTTCGTTTTTGGTGTTTAACGGTACATAATGCATTTCGTTAATGTTACTTTTCCAAAATTAGACTCATTTGAATAGAAATTGGTACGTAGACCGAAACACTAAACTCTTTTTGCTGAAATTTATTAAAACCTCATTTTACCATAGTATTCACTATAGTCAGTTGTGTTAGGCTTCTACTTTCATTACATGAATTAAACATTAACATTCTCAGAGAATTCTAACATTGTCTTGAAAAAAAAGTATAATGATTAGGATAATACATCTTAGATTTAAAATATGTCTTTTCAAACGGCATATTTTAATTTCACCCCTAATTCTGCGCAAATATAACGTATATGACTGCATAAGACTTAAGATTGCTTTCTATACATGTTCAGAGATATTCTAATAAAAATCAAAAATGAGTTCCTTTAAGAGCAATGAAAACATTCATAAGAAAGAAGATGGGTCATACTACGTAGTTTCGGCTAATAAAGCCTCATCAGTGACCCTGTAATGATCCGGCAACGAAAGCCAGAGGAAACATACTGCAATTTTGCGAATTTCGAATAGGCAGTCGATTCGAAGACTGATATACATCAAAATAGGGTCCAAATAATTAAAAAACCTGTCTAGAATATGAGTCTAAACCAATAGTTTATTTCTGATTTCTCAGAATATTAACGCTGATCTCAAAGGACCAAAAGTAAAATATAAACTGCACTATGGTTGATGTACGGGGAGACGTTTTACGGCCGCCACACGGCACAACACCAGCTGCAGTGAAGGCAAATAAAAATCAAAAATGAGTTCCTTTAAGAGCAATGAAAACATTCATAAGAAAGAAGATGGGTCATACTGCTTTTGGAACTGACATAGAATTATACGCTGATGACTGCATCATCTGTATTCAAATCTAATTTTAACTATATCCACATTATAGATAAGTGTAATGTAAATATAAAACATTGCCTAATATAAAACATTGCATAAAATATATCGCCATAATTTGCCAGCAGCAAATTTACTCACATGGAAGGATAAAAGTTTGTAGACCACAATAAAAAGCACAACATCATTTTTATGCCCCCGCATCGTATGATGCCGGGGGCATATAGTTTTTCGGTTTTCCGTACGTGCGTCCGTGGGTACGTGCGTACAGTTTCCGAATGTACGTCCTTCTGTACGAAAGTGTGTACGTACGTACGTACGTAATCCTGTTAAACTCAGGTTAAGGTTTTGTACAAGGTAGAACTTGAGCTCATATTTTCCAAACCATACAATAGATTTGGTTTATATTTAGTATGATGATAGATATAGGTCCAAAGTTTTTTTCAGCAATACCCCCATCCATACCCATGACCTCAAGGTCAAGGTCACGAACTTAGAAATTTCTAACGTTTAAGACACAGGTTAAGGTATTTGTACCACGTAGAACTTGAGATCATATTTTCATAACCATGCAATGGATTTGGTTTATATTTAGTATGATGATAGATATAGGTCCAAAGTTTTATTCAGCAATACCCCACCCATACCCTAGACCTCAAGGTCAAGGTCCTGGACTTTGAAATTTTTAATGTTTGGTTTGATGATAGATGCAGGTCCAAAGTTTTAATTCAGTAATACCCCCACCTATGCCTATGACTTCAAGGTCAAGGTCCCATTTGATGGATTGAGTTCCTATATGGTATGTTGATAGTTATTTTTTCAAGGTTTAATCAGCCATACACCAATCTATGCCAATGACCTAAGGTCAGGTATTATTGTAATTTGTCATTTTTTTGGGTGGGTTAGGGGGAGGTAGACCCCTGGGCGGGGGCATTTGTGTTGTATTGACACATTTCTAGTTAATTTTATATTTCAATGCCAACTGCTAGTTTAAATATTTACAGACTGCTTAAGCATGCTTCACAGAAATGTTATTATGTTACTAATGTTTGAAATTTAACAAGGTTTGTTATTATGTTTGATACTGCACTGAAGGGCGAGAGATTACATCTCATCAACTCCGGAGTACAAGCCTCCAATAGTTTTACTATTGAACATCCAAACTTCCCAAGTCAGACGTTCTATTGGAGTGTCTTATAAGTTAATTGGCTTTGTGCCATTGGTTCATGTTTCATCTGTTATTGTGGGTGCCTCTGTGTCATTTTCTTTGATTGCGGCCATACCGAAGTGACCTTTTCTTACCAGTTCATATAATTTTCTAAACTCAATTGCTGTCTCTTTAGATATTTCCATCTGTTGTTCTGACTGAATACATACATAAGGGCACTCCAGAAATTGTTCTTTGTCATTCTAACTGGGTCTCTAAAGTGCAGTTTTGCAGCAAAGATAATTTTATTTCAAGTATAAATGTAATTTAAACTAACAAGCAGGCATGAGTTCCAATCATGGTATTCAAGCTTGTGGAGACAAATGTCTGTCTGTAGAGCATGATAGCTTAAAGCTAGTCAGCAAGCTAGGATATATTGGGAACAATCAATTATTGTTTTATAAGGATAGACTGGCTCTGAAGATACATGTGGCTGATCAGACAAAAATGCATTGTCCAAGAATTATTTTTAAGCAATATTTTTTCTCAAAATAACTAATTTGGCAAAATTATTCATTAGTTATGTAGTAAGATGTAGAAGACAGTTTTGTATTACAACTGGAGTTCAAACTATTATATCTTGGATCTATAACATAATTTCAAGTCAAATCAATTTCTAACATTAACCCTTATCCTGCCGAAAAATTAATTTAACCACACCCACCAATCGGATTACTTTATGGAATTTATTCCTGCAAATGTACAAACTGAATGTGAAACATGTCAAATATGTAAATCCTGATCAGATGGCTCTGGATCTACAATGTTTGCATTTAGGTAGTGGTTGTTGTGTTCAACCGGATAATTTGAGTAATTAAATTACCTGAGCACAGTAAATTCATAAAGAATACATGTATGGCCAGCAAATACTCAGATCGGTATATGCATTACACAGTTTGATCAGTTTTTGCTAAGGAAAGAGTGGGCTGATTTGTCATCTGGAAGTTTTTAATGTACTGCAGCTAAACTAGACTGACAGTGACTGAGTTTATTACAATGCTACCTTACATAGCCCTAAGTATGAGTGTAACACGGATAATTACAGGCTTAGTTCCTGCAAGACATATGTTGTGGGCACTTGTAGAATCATCTCATCGAGTTAATTCTAATAAGGCCTAAAAAATAGATATGTTTCCGCTAAACCGACCCACCCTGCTTCAGACGCCCCCCCCCACCTCACCCGACTCTACTATATTTTATCAATACAAGAGGGCCAAAATGGTCCTATACCGCTCATCTGAGCTAAGAGATTTACATGTGGTTCCCGGGGCAGGGCAATTTTTGGCCAAAGTTTTTTTTTTATAATTTGAACAATCTTGATTGAGGTCCACTATATAAGTCTGTGTCAAACCTGTGGGCCCCGTGGCGGGACCATTTTTGCCCCCATCCCCCACCCCCGGGCTATAATTTGAACAATCATAGTAGAGGTCCATTAGATGAAGCTTCATTACAAATATCAAAGACCTAGGCCTTCTGGTTTCAGACAAGAAGATTTTTAAAGGCTTTCCCTTTGTAAGCCTATGTAAAGACAATGGGCCCAGGTGCTGGGGCATTTTTGGCCCCAGGGCTATAATTTGAATAATCTTGGTAGAAGTCCACTAGATGAAGCTTCATACCAAATATTAAAGACCTGGGCCTTCTGGTTTCAGACAAGAGGATTTTTAAAGGTTTTCCCTATATAAGTCCATGAAAACCAGAGGGCCTCGGCGCAGGGCCACTTTTGACCCTATGGCTATAATTTGAATCTTAGTAGAGGTCAACTAGATGAAGATTCATACCAAATATCAAAGACCTGGGCCTTCTGGTTTCAGACAAGATTTTGAAGGTTTCCCTATGTAAGCCTATGTAAAACCAGGGGGCCCTGGTGCGGGGGCATTTTTGGCCCCAAGGCTATAATTTGAACGATCATAATAGAGGTCCACTAGATGACGCTTCATAAAAAATATCAAAGATCTGGGCATTCTGGTCTCAGACAAGATCTTTAAAGGTTTTCCCTAGATATAAGTTCTATAAAAGGGTTATCAATTGGAAGCAAGGAATACACAACAGAACTGGAAAAATGGACGTGTACATGTTTTCTGGACCAGACTAGCTAGTTTCGGCCAATTAGGCCCCATCAGTGACCCTCAAATATTTTCAAACTCCACATTGGGATCAATGATCCCAAAGGACAAGAAAATATAAACTACACTATGATGTATGACAGGGAGACTTTTTACGGCCGCCACACATTCCCAGACACCAGCTGTAGTGACGTTAAATATGTTCTCTAAAAGGGTTATCCTTTGGAAGCAAGGAATACACAACAGAACTGGAAAATATGACGTGTACATGTTTTCTGGGCCAGACTAGCTAGTTTCGGCCAATTAGGCCTCATCAGTGACCCTCAAATATTTTCAAACTCCACATTGGAATCAATGATCCCGAAGGACAAGAAAATATAAACTACACTATGATGTAGGGCAGGGAGACTTTTTACGGTCGCCACACATTCCCAGACACCAGTTGAAGTGACGTTAAATATGTTCTATAAAAGGGTTATCCTTTGGAAGCAAGGAATAAACAACAGAACTGGAAAATATGACGTGTAAATGTTTTCTGGGCCAGACTAGCTAGTTTCGGCCAATTAGGCTTCATCAGTAACCCTGAAATATTTTCAAACTCCACATTGGAATCAATGATCCTAAAGGACAAGAAAAAGTAAACTATACTATGATGTAGGGCAGAGAGACTTTTTACGGCCGCCACACATTCCCAGACACCAGCTGTAGTGACGTTAAATATAAAAGGGTTATCCTTTGGAAGCCTATGTGCAAGCAGTAGGCTCCCAGTGCGGGGACATTTATGGCCCAGGGCTACAATTTGAACAATCTTTGTAGAGGTCCACTAGATGAAGCTTCATACCAAATATCAAAGACCTGGGAATTCTGCTTACAAACAAAGAAGAGTTTTAAAGGTTTCCCTATATATGCCTATGTCAAACCAGGTGGCCCTGGTGCGGGGTCATTTTTGGTCCAGGTTTATGATTTGAACAATCTTGGTAGAAGTCCACTAGATGAACCTTCATACCAAATATCAAAGACATGGGCCTTCTGGTTTCAGACAAGAAGATTTCTAAAGGTTTTCTCAATATCAGCCCATGCACGGGGGCATTTATGGCCCCAGAATTATAATTTGAACAATCTTGGTTGAGGTCACTAGATGAAGCTTCATGCCAAATATCAAAGACCTGGACCACTAAAGGTTTTACCAATATTAGCCTATGTAAAAGCAGTGTGCCCCGGCTCGGGGGCATTTAAGGCCCCAGAGCTATAATTTGAACATTCTTTGTGGAGGTTCACTAGATAAAGCTTCATGCCAAATATCAAAGAACTTGGCCTTCTGGTTTCAGACAAGAAGATTAATTTAAAGGTTTTCCCTATAAAAGGCAATGTAAAGGCAGTCGGCCCCCATGCAGGGGCGTATTTAGCCTCAGGGCTATAATTTTAACAATCTTGGTAGAGGTCCTACTAGATGAAGCTTCATACCAAATATCAAAGACCGCTGGGCTTTCTGGTTTCAGACAAGAAGGTTTTTTAAAGGTTTTTCCCAATATAAGCTTATGTAAAACCAGTGGGCCCCGGCGCGGGGGCATTTTTTGCACCAGGGCTATAATTTGAACAATCGTGGTAGAGATCCACTAGATGAAGCTTCATACCAAATATCAGAGACCTGGGCCTTCTGGTTTCAGAGAAGAAGATTTTTGTAAGTTTTTTTTCTTATGTTCCCCTTTTCGTTGCCACGGCAACTAGAGTTCTGCAAGGAATGGAATTCTTGGAACAACTTTGAGAGAGGACCATCAAATGATCATTTCTGCCAAGTTTGGTCAGAATCTGTTCAGTGGTTTAGGAAGAGATGTTGTTTAAAGAAATTGTGAATGGACGGATGGATGGACGACGACGACGGACCGACGGTGACTGATCACAATAGCTCCCCCGGAGCCTTCGGCTCAGGCGAGGTAAAAAGAACAAAATAAAAAGTAAAACACTGACCCTACCATTTTCAATTTCTGACCATACCCAGTGTCGCCTTTGCATTTTCCCATAGTAAAGCGTTTAAAGTATGTTTTTGTAGTTTTTGGCATTTAGTACCTTCCAAAATACAGAGCTGACTTTTTTAAGCATCTAAAATGAATTATGATATACAGTGCAAGTCTCAACATGACAATTTTATCAACAAAAAACATGTACAAAAACACATAAAAAATACAGACCCTACCCTTTTTTTTCGGGAGAAAAAATAAAATAATAAAATAAAGTTTCCATACCTACCGACCAAAATGTTTTACAGCATGTTAGTAGAAACACAGCTTATTTTAGGCCTAAGAACTCACAACATGTGTTTTATGAAGAAAGTGACAAGCTTTATAATGATATTTAAAATTTTAAAATAAATATTCCCATAATTTTCCTCATTGCTCCATGGCACTTTATCTGGAAATACATATCTTACATGTTTCATATCATTCTTCCAACCACCTGAGTATTCCTTCTTGAAGCCACCTTTGCCATCTGGCATACTATACGTTCCAAAACCATTTCTTTTCCCTCTCTTCCAGTCACCATCATATATAGCACCGTTTTCTTTCCATTTGTATGTCCCTTTTCCTAAAGTTAAGCAAAACATATTATCTTCATGTTTATTATGGCTTTTTGTACAAGTGGGATCTTCCTCCTTGTACAGTAAAACTTCAATAATTCTGGAACCATGAAAATGTGTTCGCAATAGGGGCTGTTCGAATTACTGATGATTACTCATAGTGCCAGGTCTTGAGGTATACTGGGGATAACTTTAGGATATATTTACGATCTTCAATAAAAATAAAAGTATGTTGTGTGTACTCATTAGAATCGCCTCATTGAGGCGATTCTAATGAGTGCACACACCATACCTTTTTAAGATTACCTCAGAAAAAATCCATTATTATTCTATATATATCAATATCTGGAGCTTTAGGAAATATTCTTAAGGGACTCAGTGACTTATTCGAATTAGCCATTGCAAACGAACTATCCGTGTTCGAGTTATCGAAGTTTCACTGTATATAGCAGGCATCCATTTCAAAATTTAGGGGTAAGTGATAGGTTGTGTTTTCTTCAAAAACTATTTGGAAATTGGATGAAAATTTAGCAAACAGTGTAAGCCCCAATCAGATGCCTTGTTAAGCCGCGTCTAATCTGGGCCTGCACTTTTTGCCAACTACTCATTTTGGGGTTTCCGGTATAAAATGAGTTAATTGTGTTTTCAATTTTTAATTTTGTAAATTTTAGTCACTGGTTACATTATTTTTGGGGTACCCCATGAATATTTTGGGTTTTGTGATGAATTTTGATTTATAATAGTGGCTTAATGTATTCTCGCGGCTTATGTATTCTCGCGCTGATTGTATTTTTTGGTCATAACAAACTGCTGAGCCGCCTAGCGAATATTTTCATTGGATAATGCCTGTCACAGAGGGTCATGCTTCCGTTGACACACTTAGATTTGAGAAATGTATCATTTAAACATGTTGAAGGTAAGTTTTCAATGTGACAGCATTTTATACACAATACGAACATCATCAGTATTTCTAGCCTGTATACCCATTTCCTTCAGAAAACCCATATTCAGTCAAAAATAAATACAATCTCATGACAAAGAATGGCCTAGGTCATGTGCATAATGATGTCAATTGTTAGGTTTCCAGATCATGACTATCCAATGAGCGTTTCAGCCTAACAAAATATTATAATTAAAGCGAAATCCCATGATTCTCCTTTCAAAATGGCGGAGGAGCAGTAACTAACTATCGCAATGCTGCTTTCTTCTAAACATGAAGGACTGGAAATATTTTTTTTCTCCTATTACTGCTACTCACTCACATCTGAGCATTACGAGTAACCAGTACTTTCTGTTTTTTTTTTGTTTTTTTTTTTTTGTTTGCGGGAAAACGAAATTAGATAACAAGCTGTCTTAAGTACCGTGAGAATACATAACACCGGGCTATAACATGGCTGTGTTGTGTCGTGAGCTATCCAGAAACGCCGACCGGAAGGTGATGGTTTTTACCCACTTGGATATTACACAGAGCCCGGGAAGCGAGAAAAGCATGCAGAAGAGACCACGCTCCTCAGTCTAGATTGGCCACTCTAACCAACCAGGCCAGTGCCTCTGCCAGGGAGATTATCAACCATTTACCCAGGTAAGACTTCTTCCTGTCCCGTCCCCAGTCCTGGTCCCACATACGGGCTATCAAAAATACATTATTTGGCGACGAGCGATAAAACGGAAGGGGGGAATTCTCCGGTCATTTCGTTAGAAGTGTATTACTACTTCACGAGTTATCCTCGGATTCGTGAGGGACGGTGAACATGATACGCAGTCCACTTCGTTATTTATTTAACGTTGGGGATTGTGAAGGGTTCAGATTTACTTCACGTTCTCGGACGTGAGGGACGGTGAACATGATACGCGGTTCCTTTTGTTTACAGAGGGAACTGTGAAGGGTTCAACTCTTGATAGCCTGACAGGTTGAAATTGTAGGCAGGTGAAGTTCTGAGGCATTTAGCTTCTTGGTTTGGCCTGTTTATTTTTTCAACAACGTGGGACGGTGACAGGACATCTCGGCCCCTAACAAACTCGGCCCCTGACAATCTCGGCCCCTAGCAAACTCGGCCCCTACAAACTCGGCCCCTGACAAACTCGGCCCCTAAAATTAGAATATGTATATATTAGTATTGGAATTGACTTATTATCAAACTATTACACATATTTTTAATGTACATATGTCTAATTACCTTTCGAACTCCTTTTGATGAAATTATGAGTACCCCATCTCACATGAGTTAAATGAACCTAATGCCGTTACAGTGTTGACGGGGACGTTAAACCTCAAATCAAACAAACAAACAAATAATGCCGTTGATTGAACCAGACACACTGCTGTGGGTCCACTGTCACTCACCTTCCGATGTAATTAATAAACTAATTGATTGATTGGCGTGTAATTACATCTCTGCCACTTAAAAGAAACTAGTAATATGTTCTATTGCGCACTTACAAAAATTGAACCATTTTATTTTTATTACCATTTGCAGGGTTTTACCATTCCACAACCAGTAGCCTGTTTTCTATTAATACCAATGATTTTGATTGTTTGACACCCCCGTCAACATTGTATAGGTCATTTTGGATAAGTTGATTCCAGTGTTGTGGGGCTTTTAACCGACCTAAACCCATGAGGTACTGGTGTGTTCATTTAAGAAATGAATTTTATTTTTCTGCTGTTCATGAAAGTATGACGGTCCCCGCCCGTCGGGGCTTGAAGAAACATATGGGCTGCATGATGCTAATGACATCTCAAGCCCTGTCGCCCGATGAAACCAGAAGGCTTATATGCATTGGACGATCTGACCGCTTTGCCTGGACAGGCTTAGTCCTTCTACCAGTACTCGTTTGTGGTCAGATTCAGCTCTGCGTGGAAGCATCATGCAGCCATAACTATTTCTCCAAGCCCCAATGGGCATGGGCTGATATTGTTTTCTATAGGTTTACATTTGGTTTTACACTGGAAATGTTAATATCACAAAAAATACACACAAAAAAAAAACACGCCTATTTTAAAATATTGAATTTTTCACCACCCAAATATGAAAAATTTCAGATGAAACATGAACATGTTTTTCTTATTTCTGCTATAAACATAGATTTTGGGTACTTGTTAGAACCACATTGACAGGGCGATTCTATCAAGTACCAACAATCTATGTTTTTGAGCAAACAGATTTGGCTACTTGTAAAAACGGCATCGACGAGGCGGTTTACACTAACCAACAATCTATGTTTTTGAGAAGAAAAAAGTAAATTGATATAAACCCTTGTAAACCCGAGTTTTACTATATAAAAGTGTGGTTGCATGTGGTCAAAATTATATAGGCATGTTTTCGTGATCCCGCACTTAATTCCAACACCGTCCCAATTACAGCATGTGTTTCCGTGATCTTTTATCGTGGATAAATTTTCTTATTAAAAAACGATAAATATGCTCAAACTTTCTGTGAAACTACCTATCCACCTTCCAAATTGATTCTCGGAAACAAAAACATTGCATTTTAGGACCTAAATGCTGCTAGGGACTGAGTTTTTAGGGACGGAGTTGAATGGGGGCCGAGTTTGCTAGGGGCCGAGTTTGTCAGGGGCCGGGTTTGTCAGGGGCCGAGTTTGTAAGGGGCCGAGATGTCCATAAATCCGTGGAGCCAGTCAGTTTTGGGGACAACCGGTGAGTTTGGCATTTAGCTGAATGAACCAATTCTTAAGGCAGTCTTAAATTAATTTAAAATTAGCTAATTGGATTGATTTTGGCTTGTCTTCTGCTGCCAGTTTTTCTTGGGGTAATTTTCAGTTTGGAAAAATTCTAAATTGTCCCTTGCCAGTTGGGGTTTAGTTTTGCCTGGTTGGGTGGCTGATTTTCTCCGTGGAATGGCAGAGGAATACCTGGTTGTCAAGAAAGAAGAAAAGGTAATCTCTGTGTTTTCTAAACCAAGATTTACATGTACTTTTCTTCGATTGTTCGCTGTATTTTATACGCGACAATCATTATAAAAGAAATCCCTAACCTGTATCATTGTGGTATTAATTCAAGAAACCTAGGTAAAATCTTTGGGCGTATTCTATACACAAAGTACTTTCTTGAATAAAATTGGTGACAAATAGCTGTCTGCATTTTTGAAGGGGTTGGTTGGTTGCAGACGAGAAAGGGTTATTTTCTTGAGTTTTCTAAACCGAAAATAGTCCTTTTTCTTCAAATTTGTTGTATTGAAAAGAATTGGCAAACAGCCATATATTGAAAAAGCATACATTTTAGGAGTATTCTATACCCAAAATAGTTAAAAAGAACTGCTTATTACTTAAAAGAAGCCAGCCATCCATTAAAAAGCATTGTTCTAACGTTTTAGAAGTACGGTGCGGTCCGGTAACATTGCGCATATAAAGTTTATATAGCTATGTGTGACTTTGTTCAAGCCACCACTCAATTTTCAGTCAACAACATTGCAACATTTCCCTATCGACCAGCTGCAATGAAAATTGGCCTCTGAAGTTATTAATATACAGGACAAAGAATACTATGAAAAGGGATACCCCCTTGAAATTGAACTACCAATTTTGTAGTCTAACATTGCGCACGTTTTTGAACAGTTTGAACATGAGGGTTGATTCATAAGTTGTTGATTCGTTCTTCTGCAATGTTGTCAGAAGCAGTAAGTTTAGAATCAAGGGAATAGCGACCTTGGCTAGTTTTAAACTCAGTCTTGACTTTTAAGAGTTCGTATTTTGAGAAAAATTGGGGGGTTCCGCGAGGCTATTTCATCTGCACGTGCAGGACATCTTTTTCGGGTTAAAGTTTAACTTAATGCCGATGCACTGAATATAGTGGAATTGATAATTAGGGATACAGTTTGTGAAAATGCGAATGCAGGGCGCGCAAAATAAACGGCCATGCAAGGTTGCCGGACTCGACTGTAATATATTCTCAAAATTATTAGTAAATAATTGCTTATCACTTAAAAGACAGACTTTTCTAGGGTTTTCGCAGTATTCTATACGCGAAAATTATTGAAAAGTGTCTTGCCTGTCGAAAAGCAAAAAAAAAAAAAAAAAAAAGGATAAATATTTTGGGAGAGAATCTCTGGAGTATTCTATACACAGAGGTTATTCTTGAAATATTTATATTACACTTTACACAAGTTTGTATTTGTCACTCCTTGCACAAATAAAAGATAGCAAATGTTGAGGCAAAGATTATGGACCAGACAGATGGCTTGATGGAGCATTAGTCGTCTTCTAGATACACAGGCGCCGGACGACACCATCAGTCAAAGGATGAAGAAATGCTTTCACGTGAACAGAAATGATAGAAGAATGTAGTGGGCATGGCGTTGATTTCTAATCCCCATGACCCAGAACAGTAGTAGAGCAGTCATGTAGTTGATTTCTAATCCTCATGGCTAGGAAGAGTAGAGCACATTGGGTTGATTTCTAATCCCCATTGCCAAGAACAGTAGAGCAGTCATGGAGTTGATTTCTAATCCTCATGGCTAGGAAGGAACAGAAGAGGACATGCATTGGATTTCAGAAAGAGTTTAAGAAGTAACAGAAAGAAGTGACTGATCAGCCAGATGGTTCACCGGAGTGCTTGGAGTCTTCTAGACACATGCGCTTTGGTCGACATCATCATACAAGAATGAAAAAAAATAGTTTCATGTGAAAAAATAGTCTTTGGTCTCTCCGAAAGCAGATATGAAAATGAACTTGATAAGAAAAAAAAAAAGATATGCCTCATGTCAGTGAATGATTCCTACAGCTGTAAAAGACATTCATGGTCAAGATCACATGGTAGGAAGTTCGAAGAGTCAAGAAGTTTACTGTCGTCATGAAGAAGGCAAACCAGACCATGGTGTAACTCCAGGGGTTAAAGGTCAATACCACCCACAAGAGGGCAGATTAAGCCAAGATTGGAGACACCTTCTAGAAGGTATAGAAGGTCAAGCTCACCTTCAGGAAGACAGAAATTGTCAAGGTCACCTAGGGGGAAGGTCAAGCTCACCTTCAGGAGGACAGGAATTGTCAAGGGCACCTAGGAGGCATGGAAGGTTAAGCTCTCCTTCAAGCAGACAGGAATTGTCAAGGTCACCTTCTAGAGGGCAAGAAAGGTCAAGAAGGCATGTTGAGGAAATCACCTTCAAGGTCATGATGTCAAGGTCACCTTCAGGAAGGTAAGGAAGGTCAGTCACCTTCAAGAGGACGTAAAGCGTCAAGATTCCCTTCAAGAAGGCATGGAATATCAAAGACATCTAGAAGGCATAACATGTCAAGGACACATAGAAGGCATGACAGGTTGACTCTTCAAGAAGGCATGGCAGGCCAAGGTCACCATCAAGAAAGTATGACAGGTCAAGGTCACCAAGAAAGCATGTGAAGCCAAGGTCATGCTCCAGATATGCAAGGGCAGGGTCACAAACAAGATCATATGCTCGACACCGGATGTCAAGGTCACCAAGGACATATTCAAGGTTGAGCGTGTCAAGACACTAATGATATAGTACTTCTAGGTCAAGGTCACCATGGCATACCGCACTGATGTGGGAAAAAGCGAGTGATAACATATCTCCTGAGGAGTCTTCTAGACACTCATGGAGAGAGAGGCGTGGTGATCTGAAACAGCTTCCAAAGAACATGAATTTGATGGAAATGTGTGCTGGATGTTTTTCTGACAGACACAAGTTTGAAAGCTGCTGGTCAGTTTTAAAATGGTTCGACAGAGAATGTTGTGATTACCTATATTGGTCTTTCGAGGGCAAAGCTTTGGATTTCTTCGCAATCACTGCAGGACTGGGAAGAGATTTGAGGATAGATTGGGATACAGCAAGAATGAAATTCCAGCAATCATTTCAAGATGGGAAAGATCTTTGGAAGAACAGCTGACCAAGTTCTGACCCTTGCCACTGCCACATTTAGAGACCCGCCTGAAAAGCATCGGATTTGGGAAGCTATTTCAAAATACTGCTAGGGATATGCTGATAGACAGCCAAGCATGTTTCAGTATGAAAGCTGTTCTTAATAGAGTACAACACCAGTGCAAATTCCAAGCTGTGGAAGGAAAGAGACATTCCAATGGGGAAAGAAAAGATGTTTTCCGTTAACAGTCAGCTCACTAACAGAATCCCAGGAACAACGACTGACTGCTAATGGGATTGATGGACAAGATCTGAACGACAGAAGAATGAAACATCAAATGGAATGATCCACGTTGGTATTTTCAGATCATCGGTGGAAGAACCAATTGTCTAATGACTTCTACACTAAATTTTGAAATGGCGTGATGAAAACAGTTTCTTAAGTAGGCTTCTAGCCACTAGGAAAAGCTTTCACTTGAGTGCAAGGCAAGAAAATAGCAAGTAATTTGACAAATGCAAACTATGACAGGCAAAACTAGTCAAAAGAATGATGGCAAATAAGGCTTTTAAAACAACAAAGAAAATTTGTCCAAACCTAATGATACAGGTCCCTTTATTTTGATATGTGAATGCTTCCAAACGTTTGAAAGTTTAAAATGGAGTAGAAAGAGTGTAGGCTTATAAAATAGCAGTTTCTCTTTGCCTCCAAATTAAAGATAGACACATATGAATGAAAAAAAGATTTTAAAATGGAGTAGAAAGAGTATAGGCTTATACATAGCAGTTTCTCTTTGCCTCCATAAGAAAGATACAGTTGAATGAACAAAAATAGATTTTAGCTGGAGTTGAAAGAGTATAGGCTTATAAATAGCAGTTTCTCTTTGCCTCCATTAAAAACACATTTGAATGAACAGGAATGAGATTTTAGCAGGGTTCTCCCCAGGATTTTTAAAATTGGAGTAAAAATGCAGTATTCCAGAAAAAGTTGGAGTTTTACCATACTTTTCAAAAAGTTGGGAGTCAGAAATGAAAAAGTTGGAGTAAATTACTCCTAATTTGGAATTAACTAGAACTCTGTAAATTAGCCACAGTATTGTTTACCAGTTATCTTGGGTACTATCTTCTAGGCAAGATTTTGAAAAGGCTCATTCAAGTTTAACATGGTTTTTATTGTTCAGGGAGCTTCAAGGGTCAGCTAGCTCAATGGGTTGAGGGATTATCCCAATAAAGCTTAATATTAAAATACAGACAGTTAAGGAATTCAGATCCTCTGATGCCATGTGCAGCATACCGCACATGAGTACTAGTAATCTGCTTAGGGGGTCCGGGCCTGCCCGGACGGGGTAGTGCAAGTCTGACTGTCCATGCATATAGGCTATGCTGGTTTCCTTGGGCGGCAGGAATGGAGATGTCATTTCATCCCTGGTAAGGATCGCGCAGGGTTAGGGGCGGCGTCTCCGGGGTGGCCTAGGCGGTGTTGATTGGGACGTTGGGTCTCGGGGTCAGGTAAACAGAAAATGTATCTATCTGACACACAAGCTGTAGTTTTGCCCTGCAGTGGTTGTCATTACTGCACCAGGCCAGATGTTTAATGGGTCAGGTTCACGGTAAATGTGGGTGGCTCCATTCAGGTACAATTAGCTGGGCAGGGAGGAAAAATAATGGGATATGCCATAAGGAGACAACCACAGAGATGAAAGACAAATTGTTACTAGAAGATGCACACGGATAAAGAATTACCCGGTAACCATTAGGTTTACTGATTACTTAAGTTCACTGGTTAACAAACTGTGCTGATGTTTTGGAAGTATCCACTAAGAATGAAGGAAAGATTGATTTTCTAGATCGCACAAATCCAGAAATGTGTCTTCTAGACGGCAGTCTATCTGCGGATTTCTGTAATAGTCCACTAAATGACATTGAGCTTCTAGTTCTGTCACGATTTCTGGACTTCTAGTTCGAAATCTGTTGGACTTAACGAGATGGCCAGACAGCAAATTGAGTGTGTCTTCTTTGTCCGCTCAAGCTGTCAAATAACAAGCTAGACTCAACACAGCAGCTTGCAAGTGAGGCTTCTTCGTCTCCTTCAAGCCAGACAATAGACTGAGACTTCTAGTCTCGTCCAAGCCCGAAGTGTCAGTGGGACATCAGTCTCACTTGAGAAACGGTGGGACATCAGTCCCACTCAAGGATGAACCTGGCAGCTGGTGACAAGGCCTTCAAGATAAAGTGGGGAGGAGTGTTGTGTCGTGAGCTATCCAGAAACGCCGACCGGAAGGTGATGGTTTTTACCCACTTGGATATTACACAGAGCCCGGGAAGCGAGAAAAGCATGCAGAAGAGACCACGCTCCTCAGTCTAGCTGAGCCACTCAAACCAACAAGACCAGAGCCTCTGCCAGGGAGATTATCAACCATTTACCCAGGTAAGACTTCTTCCTGTCCCGTCCCCAGTCCTGGTCCCACATACGGGTTATAAAAATACAAGTGTGGATATTCTGGACCTTAATGTGATATGCACCTCATATCAGTCATGAATATCAGGTCTTAAAATTTAAAGAAGTTAATAATTATCTCACCATCCTTCAGGTTATCAAGCCATTCTCCAGTGTACTGATCACCATTTACCGAATACACGGTATGTCGAACACCCTTCTTTTGAGCTTTGTAGTCATTTTCCTTCCACAGAGGCTGTTTCTGTTTCTGCTCCTTTAACATCGGCATTTTGCTTTATTCCGTTCGTGTCTGAATGGGCGATAAATACTGACAAAGTTATCGCATGTTTAGGCCTACTATAAATTAAAAATTCATGAAAACAAATCGATCACATTTGCTCTAATCAGGAAGTTTACAAACGTTGCTATGGGCTAGCGGCACTATTGTCGTGCGCGCCTGTTATTTGCAGAAATACCTGGTCTCGGTTCGTTTCGCCCGTGAGTCGTTTCGCCCATGAGTCGTTCCGCCCGTGGGTCTTTTCACCCTGGGTCGTTTCGCCCGTGAGTCGTTTCGCCCTGATTAGGTGGGTCGTTTCGCCCTTATTTTTTCAAGCCCTATTGATTGAGGTTATGTTTGTTTTGGTATGTAAAGGGATTGATGGGGTATTGGGCGTTCCGGAAAACATGAGTTTTGCCCTCGTGTGGTGCAGCTGGACGACCTACTGACGGCTTCTACGTCAGGTTTGAGCAACTGAGCTACCACCTTTTTGAGAAAGATATTCGAGCTCACATAAGGTTAACAAGCCTTTGCAATAAAATGGGATTTATGGCTGTGTGAAAATGACTGTTTATATCTAAAAATGTGACATATTTTACTTTCTGCTCAAAACATAGATTTTGGATTAGAACCGTTTAATTGTCTATGTTCTAGAATCTATCTATCTATCTATCTATCTATCTATCTATCTATCTATCTATCTATCTATCTATCTATCTATCTATCTATCTATCTATCTATCTATCTATCTATCCATCTATCTATCTATCTATCTCTAAACCCCACCTTATATGAAGAAAACTGGGGTATACTGGGGTATACATTATTTTTTGTTATTTCTGCTACAAGACAAAGGTTGTGCGTACTCGTTAGAACCGCCTCAACTTATGTTTGCAGTATAGCTGAGGAAAAAAATACCACATATTTTCATAATAAAAATAGTCATTTTAGAGATGTGAAAAAATGCACTATGTCGCTGGCTGTGTTCACGTACTGGTCTGTTTAATAGTTTGCATTACACGAAAAAATGCTTATTCAAATACTGGAAAATTGTACCACCAAATAAAAAAAATAAAAATTTTTCTCACCAAAGTTTCTTATATTTTTCATATTTCTGCTCTGATGCTCGTTAGAAACGCCTCGGCGAAGCGGTTCTAACGATCACCAACGGTCTGTGTATTTTGGGGCGGAAAATGAAAAATAATGTGTTGCATGTTCGTTTTGTGTTTTGTGGGTAGTACACAGAGTCTGCTATTTCTGCTCCAGGCATGGAATGTGGGTGGTCGTTAGAACCGCCTCGGCAAAGCGATTCTAACGAGTACCCATATATCACATACTCAACACATTTTGACACTGATGTTTGGATTTGTGAAGATCACATACACAGTTTATAATGTTTTTTTTTTCTTTCACTTTTTATCTCTCTATCCGAAATCTGATACGAGCCCGTCCATACATCACCCATCTGTAGGAGTCATTTAACGTGTCACCATGGACAGTTCAGATCCGTTCGTCCGTTCATCTACACAAGCATCACTTCATTCATTCATCCATCCATCCATTCATTCATTCATTCATTCATTCATTCATGCATTTCCGACTGTCCACCTACCAATACTCTCCATTCATTCATTCATTCATTAACTTATCTATCTCCGTATATTCAAAAGGTCGTCCGTTCATCCGTACGTCCGTCCATCTACCAACGCACAACTCCATTCACCCATTCATTTATTTATTCATCCATCTGTCCATTTACTCATCCATTCCGTTTGTGACTCCCTTAAAATATAATTTCGGCGAAACGACCGACGGGCGAAACGACTCACGGGCGAAACGACACACCCATGGTAAGGGCGAAACGACCCACCCCCAAAATCAGGGCGAAACGACCCGGCGAAGCGACCCACGGGCGAAACGACCCATGGGCGAAACGACCCGGAACCGTGCAGGGAGAACCAACCCCTGTACAGGTTAAAGGTGCATTATTGAGCTACCGGGTCTCAATTTTTTTCTGGTTTTAATCTTCAATGCATACTCCTTTGTCATGTGTACACTTTTGGAGCCAAATACAGCTTCAGAACTTTGTGAAAATGGTCGTTTTCATTCGTGTTTACCCTTCGCTCTGAACATGTTTTCGGAATTTCTGTTCTAAAAATAAATCTGTCACTTTACACATACATGGCGACAGTATCGTTTCTGAGTGTCAATACTTATGGCATGGTATTCAGCGTCATATTTTTTTCCGATTCATGCATGGTCTAAGCAAACAAGGTCAAAAATGAACGTCGCGTAACGTCATATATGGGGATTCTATTTTTGTCACCAACTAAGAATAGATCTAACTAGTGTTCGAAACCTAGTTAGGGAACCTCTCTCAAATTTGTTTACCTGTCATCATAATTGTCCGCATTTTGCATTAAATGCATTCATTTGTATGGGTTTTAAGAAAAATATCGGCTATATGTATTTCATTTTTGGAAGCATTTTTCCGGATAACTCAATAATGCACCTTTATAGACCCCTACCGTAACTACATGATTACTGTGTACGCTTTCATCCTACAAACATGGAGTGTAATGTACACCTATCTATCTATCTTCTTATACTATGTCGGTCATATCTGGCCATTGCCTCAGTTGAATGGGTGGCTGAATTCAGAATTTAGCTGAAAAAAAAAAAAAAAAAAAAAAACACACACACACACACAAAAAAAACGAGTCACTTTCTTTCTTTCTTTCTTTCTTTCTTTCTTTCTTTCTTTCTACTGATACTGCGATCGGTCACATTTGGCCATTACTCGCAGGTGTACATTACATACACTCCAGGTTTTGCAGGATGAAAGCCTGCACAATAATCATGTAATTACGGTAGGCTTCTTTAACCTGCACAGGGGATTGTTCTCCCTGCACAGGGGGGCTGCAGTTAACGTCCTGATCCTAAGGTTGGTGCACTTTATGGCATTCATCCCTGCAAATGATGCCAATGGAGCGTGTTCGGACACCGAAATTTTATCGCCGCTGCCGAGAATCGAACCCGAGACCTCTAGCATCAGAGGAAACTGCACTAACCACTGAGCTATCACGCTCACTGGATGCGTCCTTAACCCTTATCTTGCTGTTCACGACGACCCCTATCTTTGCAAACAATGTAGATCCAGATCAGATGGCTTCTGAAGAAGCCATCTGATCAGGATCTACACTGTTTGGCATTCAGTTTATGAATTTGTAGCAATAAATTACATCAAGTTATTTGATTGGCTGACATGCAGAAATGGGTGTGGCTTAAATAAATATTCAGCAAGATAAGGGTTAAAACTCTTTACAATCTGCATACAGAGGTATCCTAAAACGCATACCTATGAGTCTCAATCTTACACTGTATACGGGCTTTGAACTCTTCTGTGGACTTGGCATTCACCGCAGAGGAGGGAAGACTATTCCGTTGGGGAATAATTATAAGAAAGAAGGAGTTCTTCAGGGCATCGCTATAGGACTGGTACCTACGATATTGTGAGTTGTTTACTTTTGATGCCCTTGTTTGGGTTGACGCTAAACCCCTCATTGAATTGACCAACTAGTTCCTCTGTCCTTTCAGAATAGAAGTGAAGGCAGTGATCAGGAATCGATATAACTAACCCACAGCTCCCATCAGAGACACAAAGGGTAAGAAACACAAACATGAAATAACTAGACCCTAATGGAACCACCAACAGCGGAAAGGCAAAAGGACAGTCCTTTTCCTATAAAAATGGCCAATTGGCTATCCAAAACAAAAATATAAGCGGTACACACACTCAAAGACAAAAATAACAAAAATAAACCGCGACAGAAGAACGGCCTTAGAACTGTCAGTGAAAAGAATTCCACTTAGTGTGTGTGTGTGTGTGGGGGGGGGGGGGGGTGCGCTTAAATCGATTCTGCGCGGCCGCAATCATCGCCCTTAATTCCGTCGCGATTTAGACAAATAATTTGTTCAGTCCGAATAAAGGCCTCCTAACTCATCAGTGCAACATCTCCGAGAACACAAAAATCAAACAAACACAGAGATGAAACAACGGTGGACAGAGATGAAGCAGAGTCTGATTCAGCAACCCCGTTCCCTCCTCTTTTATTATGGGGCGGGATACCTTGTCTGTCATTAGCCCCCGCCCGTCGGGGCTTGAAGTAATAGATGGACTGCATGATGCTTCCACGCAGAGCTGAAACCGACCCGCGCACGAGTACTGGTAAACCGCTTAGAGGATCTAAGCCTGCCCAGGCAATGCGGTGCGAGTCGGCCAGTCCATGCTTATAAACCCTATTGGTTTCATTGGGCGACAGGGCTTGAGATGTCATTTCATCTCAATGTCGGGTAAAAGTCCCACAAAATTGGAAGCAACGTCTCCAAAATGACCTTTACAGTGTTGACGGGGACGTTAAACTCCAAATCAAACAAACAAACAAACAAACAAACAAACAAAACCTTGTCTGTCTTTCTTCTGGCTCCTGATATATCTATAGAAGTCTCTGGGATTTGCCTTTACACCACCTACCAAGTTGTTTACATACAAATCATGCTGATTTTTTTTTTATATTAGTCTTGATTTCAAGTAAGAAGTTTTCAACTTTTGTCCAGAGTTTACCGCTTCCCGTCCTTTTTGCTTTTGCACGAATCTTATTCCTTCTGCGATTTTTTTTCTTATAATCCCTGGTGTGATCCAGAGAATCGAAGGTACATACTGGTACCTACTAGTTTTTGAGGGGATATGATTTTCTGTCGAAGTATGGATTAAAGTAATTATCAAATCAAAGTTCTCCTAGACCAACCGAGCATTTGAATGACCATTAAAGTATTTCCCCTCTGAAAATTTTAGCGCATCTTTCCTCATAGTTTCATAGTCACCTTTTGGATACGAGTACACCTTCCTCCGAGGTTTCTTTATTGGTGAAATGTAAATTTTCAAATATCCGGAGACAATATTGCGATCACTAAGTTTATCTGGATACTGAATATCTTCTTACTGTTCTGACAATGTCGTAAGAATAAGATTCAATGTGTTTTTATCACGAGTGGGGAAGTTAACAATTTGTTCTAAGCCATGACCGTTCATAATTTCAAATAATATTTGTCCTTCGTACTGACTCAACATTGTTCCTTGTTTGCTGAGCCTGTCGGACCAAACACTGTCTCTGAAGTTGAGGTCACCTAAAGCATGTACAGCCGGGAGTTTATTTTACTCTTGTGCTGTGACTTAATGCAATTAAGCTGATCTTCAAATAACTGGAAAATTTTGACCGTACCATTTGGTGGTCGATACCAACTTGCTACGAAGTGAGAAGTTTTATTTGCAAAAAAACATTAATCCAGACCGATTGAATGTCATTTTCCAGTTCCGTGAAAGGAATGTGAGGGATGTCGCTGCGAATGAGCAACATCACCCATGAGAGTTCCTATGTTTCTATAGACACTGTACTGATAAGTTTCAGGGATAGCCACAGTGTGTGGTTGAAACGTTTCAAGGAAAGCTAAAAGTTCAAGATTTTTTCCTCTTAATCAGTTGATGTTTTTACTGCAAAGTTTCAAATCTTTTACAAAATTAGGCTTCTTTTCGTCAGCAGTCGACGATTTATCTCTCTTATCCTTTGGCAGAGGTTCAAATCTGTTTGACTTGCTCAGTTCTATATATTCGTTGAAGAAGAAGTCTGAAAAATTGTTTGTTCAGACCTTGTCCCGACGGGCCTCCGTGGCCTAGTGGTTAAGAGCGCTGACTCTTGATCATTAGGTCTCTCACCGCTGTGGTTCGAGCCTCGCTCGGGTCACATGTGAGACGACAAGTTCTGCAATGGAAGGTCAGGTGGTTTTTCTCCGGGTACTCCGGTTTTCGCCCACCTCTGATTAACGATCGGCTCGATATGAGTGAAATAATCTTGAAAGGGCCGTAAAACCCAAACCAAAAAAAAAAAAAAAAAAAGACCTTGTCCCTGTACTGGAGTTCCCCAGGGCTCTTTTTTGGGCCGATGCTATTCTTAATTTCCACTAATGACCTACCAGACAACATAAGCTCAACAGTCCGCCTTTGTTCTGATGACTGTACCTAATAGAAATATCAGAAGGCCTCTATACCAACATATTCTCCGAGATTATTTAGATAAATTGGCACTTTGGGAAGAGGCATAGCTCATGAAAGTCATTGCCGCCAAATGTCACTCTATGATGGTGACCAGGCATTGCATAACCAAGGTTTAGAGAATGTATCTGCAGCCCAATATTTAGGGGTTAAATTCAAAGATGACATTGAGTGGGGTCAGCACATTAATAAATTACCACGCAGTAAGGCTACTAAAACATTAGGTTTCCTTCGTAGAAATCTGACTTTTGCATCAAAGGAAACAAAGGATGCTGCATATAAAACTCTGGTACGCCCCAAGCTTGAATATGCAGCACCACCAAAAGGAAATTGACAGAATAGAAAAAAGTTCAGAGGACTGCTGCCCGCTGGACCTGTAGGCGCTGGCGCAATTAGAGTCGCGTTTGAGTAATGCTGGACGAGCTTCAATAGCCAGAGCTGCAAGTAAGATGACAGCAGTATTCTCTGACTCTATTCTACAAAGTCATAACAACCTTGAAATCATTGATAAGAGTAGGTACTTGTCAGAAGCCGGTGGGGAGCAGGAGAACCAGGTCTCATCCCTTTCAGTATCGCCGTCCAAATGCATATACGGATGGTTTTAAAAACTCCCTTTTCCCCAGGACAATTGCAACTTGAAATGGTCTTAAAACCGGAGCTGTCTCTTCTTTGCAACTTGGAATGGTCTTACAACCGAAGCTGTCTCTTCTGAGACAGTTGCTGCGTTTAAGGTTAAGATATAAAACCCTAGGTTTCAGCAGGGGTTAGGCAAGGAATGTCCCCGAGGACTTCTTTTAAACAGTTTTAATCTGCTGGTGGCAATGTCACAAATTCACTTTTTGTTTTAATAACTTATGTGTCACACCCAAAACCTGCCATCACGGTCAGATTTGACTGAGAGCAGTATCAAGAGAAAGAAAGAAAGAGTACATATACAAGATACACAGAAGAAGATTAGGTGCCCTACGACAGTCCTCTGGTTCGCGACAATGCACAAGCAACAGAAAAACTTGCAAATAAGTTACAGCACATGTATCATACAATTACGAAAACACAAATACATTGATACCTTTACCACCGAAGAAAAGGAAAATTTTAACATAAAAAATTGTGATATTTTTCTTATTTCTGCTCAAAATATAGATTGTGAGTACTCGTTAGAACCGCCTCATCGAGCCACATCGAGGCGGTTCTAAAGAGTACCCACAATCTATATGTTAGAGCAGAAATAAGAAAAATAAGGTTTACCCATGCAAACCCAGTTATACTATATAAAAGTGGGGTTCAAGGGGGTCAAAATTATATAGGCGTGTTTTCGTGATGATATCCACCAGTTCAGAGCTCTTAATAAGAGGTGCATATTGGAAGTCCCAGAAGAATGGTAATAGTTAAAAATTTTGGTCATTCGTAAAGTCCCTGAAAAAGTAAGCGTTTTGGATCACTTCGCTAAGGGAAAACGGAATTCAAAAAAAAAAAAAAAAAAAAAACAGATTCGCGTGATAAGGCTAACATATGTAACAAATAGTTTCAATCTGCATTTACACGTGAAACTGGCGGTTAGCTACCATTCAATGGTAACAGTCCGTTCCCCATCATGTGGGACGTAACAGTTGACCCAAAGATGGTCGCTAAACTGTTAGGTAAGCTCAAGATACATAAGGCATCTAGGCCGGATGACCTGAATGCCAGGGTGCTTAAGGAATGTGGTGCTGAAATTTCACCCGTGCTGGCCTTTATCTTCAATGAATCACTGGACCAGGGCACTGTACCAGATGACTGGCGACAAGCAAAGTTTACCCCGGTCTATAAGAAAGGTGAAAAATATGATGCGGCAAATTATAGACCAGTGTCGCTAACATGCATCTGTTGCAAAAACCTGGAAATAATATAATAGTTAGCAACATCAACAAGCCCCTAGCATTTGAGAGCATTCTTGCTGACTTTCAACATGGTTTCCGGAGTCAAAGGTCTTGCGAAACTCAATTAGTTCAATTTTACCATGACATTATGAGTTATATGGATGGGGCCATAAACCGTGGCCACAAACAGACTGATTTGATCCTCATGGACTACGCCAAGGCCTTTGACAATGTACCTCACAGAAGGCTATTCTATGAATTGGACTACTATAGGATAAGAGGATCCAAACATAGGTGGATTTGCTAATGGCTCTCTGTGCGCTCACAACAAGTTGTACTTGATGGCCAAGCGTCTGATCCAGTCCTTGTTTTATCTGCCCCCACCCCCCCCCCCCCACCTCACACACACACACAAGGTTCGGTCCTTGGACCGGTCCTTTTCTTGGTATTCATTAATGATCTCCTGATCATATCAGGTCATCTGTCCGTTTGTTTGCAGATGACTGTGTCCTGTATAGGAACATATATTCTCCATCTGCTGTCTTATTTTCTAGATGACTTGGATCGACTAGCAAAGTGGAAGGCCGATTGACAGTTGAAGTTCAATGTGGCCTAATGTCATTCAAAGAGGGTGTCACTACACCCTCCGGAAAAGCAAATTACGTTTGATTATACACTGCACAAGCAAATTTTGGTGCAGGTACAATCCGCCAAATATTTTGGTATTACAATCACTGGGGTCAACACATCTCAGAACATCGTAAGCAACTAGGACTGTAGGATTTCTTAGATGTAACTTGGCCTTTGCACCTAGGCAGACAAAGTATGTTGCATATAAAGCATTGGTTCGCCCTCAACTTGAATATGCATCACCAATTTGGCATCCCTATGTTAAAACTCTTAAAAGTAATACTGTTCACATCATTTTTTACACCTAGTTAACTAGGAGTCGACTAGGAAAAGTCTTTGTCTGGACCTCAAAGTTAACTACAGGTAAACCAGGAGTTAACTATACTCAACTGTATTTTTATAAACAATAGTTAACTCCATAGTTAACAAGAAGTTAACACATTGTCTGATTGCAGTTGGCTCCTAGTTAACAAGGGTGCCAAGAATGGTTTGAACGGTACAGTACCTCTGTTATTCTGATTGTAAATTGTCTTTCTTTCTTTCTTTCTTTCTTTCTTTCTTCCGGTTTCGCCTTAACCCCAGGAGGGGACACAGACGATGTATATTGCATACACTCCAGTTTCTTGTTTTAAGGACGCATCCAGTGATTTGTTTTAGATAAATTCTAAATTTAGCTACGCCCCCAACTGAGGTAATGGCCAAATATGACCGACTCAGTATATGAAGATAAGATAGACAGTTGGCAGTGCAGTGCGGGACTATAGAATCAGATTTGCTGCTGAATGGTGACACATCAAACGACATTCATCCACCAGAACCGGGTAGCTCAGTGATTGGTGTACTTGCTTCCGATGCTAGAGGCCCCCAGTTCGATCCCCGGCAGCGGCGATACATTTCGGTGTCCGAACATGCTCCATTGGCATCAATTGCAGGGATGGATGCCACAAAGAGCACCGTGCTCGGATCGGGACGTTAATTGGAGCCCCCATGTGCATGGACAGTCAGCCCAAGTGCACGTTAAAGATCCCTACCATAATTGCATGATTACGGTGTAGGCTTTCATCTCATGTTTTGTACAAGAAGAACAAAAATGGACCAAGAACAGACTAGATTAAAGTATCCGTTTGTCCTCCTTTGTCAAAGATCTTTTACCCAGTCATTAAGGGGAATGGGTACACCTGGTAGATTTTCCGCTATTTTTCAAAGGGAGACAACTTTCCGGAATTGTTGTACGATTTTCTACAAACCTCGTTCCACGGTTAAAGGGGTCTATGCTTAAAGGAAAACATTTGCTCCTAACGAGCAAATTCTTTTCTTTAAAAGTTGACCCCTATTGACCCGGGAAACAAAAATACGTTTGAAGGAGCTACATCCCCTTAAGGAATATCAGTTTCTAGGGCTGGCTAATCGGAGCTGAAAAATAATCGATTATCAGTAATGTCATTGCGATCGATAATCTATTAGTAATCGCTAAGGTTTTTGTCATACTTTTACCTGTCTGGCTTTCTGTCTGAGCATGACTCTTACCCATTACCATATGTATATTTGAACAGACAGGCCTGAGCAAACAGTGTAGACCCAGAGAATGCGGCGTCTCATCAGGGTCTGCACTGTTTCCCACTCATCACGCTATTTTAGGCATAACTTTGGGTAGTAAATTGTACCTATCCAGTAATCGATTAAAAGCAAATCAGAAATGATAATCATTTTTGTGGAATTTATCGATCGATTAATCGATGGTACGATTAATCGTGCCAGCCTTATCAGTTTCCCTTAATAACCGTGGTCAGCAAACTTGCCTTTTCCTTAGTGCATGTTGCCTGTCTGACAAAAGTTAATGTTCATCCAAGCAGGCCATAATATTTGAGCAAGCAACCTTATCCCAGTAAGCATTCTACATAAATCTACAGCGGGCCGTTAGCGGCCCGTCAGGGTAGCTGACGGGCCGCTAACGGCCCGCTGTAGATTTATGTGGAATGCTAGCAGGGATACACATGTAACATATGTCAGAGACACAACGCGACAAGTGTAAAATACAGAACGAATTGTGGTGACGGTGTAATCAGAAAACTAAATTTTATATCATCAATGTAAGCATGGCGTATTGTTCTCCTAGAATTGGACGGATATGATGACGCCTCACCATGGATACTCTACCCCAAGTTAACCCGCCACATTACCAGACAGAAGGCGACACATTGCCTAACATTCACGGGACCATTCAATTCGGCCAAATTCATAATTTGCTTCGGCACTCCCCCATCGTGTAGCTGTCTTTCGGCCATCCATCCTGTTTACTGAATAAAAGTCGAATAAAAGATGTTAAGCATGCACAATTTGCTTTTTGCGCAAATTTACTGCTATACTGCCGCGACTTTTCTGTAAGTCTTCTGAATATGAATGTAAGATCATAGTGCAGATTATATATTTTTTACTTTGGGACCATTGAGCCCAAATTGGTTACATTGAAAATCGAATATCGCTTAAGCCGGTGCAAGGAGGCGTATGCAGCCTTGCAAACTAAGTTACTGTGTATGAATAGACTCAATAAAACCGATTCTCCGATTTTCGTTCTTTTATGTGTTCTTTGTTTCCAAAGGCAACCTTTTAGCTTTTTTATTTTACCTCACTGCAGCTGGTGTTAAGTGCCGTGTGGCGATCGTAAAAAGTCTCCCCGTACTTCATCATAGTGCAGATTATATTTTCTTTTCCTTTGGGATCGTTAAGCCCACATTGGTTACATTGAAAATCGAAGATCGCTTAAGCCGGTGCTAGGAGGCGTATGCAGCCTTGCAAACTAAATTGCTGTGTATGAAGAGATTCAATAAAACCGAGTCTCCGATTTTGGTTCTTTTATATGTTCTTTGTTTCCAAAGGCATTCTTTCCAATGAATATTGTACTGGCGAGTTGTCTTGGAGTGGGCAAGGAGGTGGCGGTGTTGGGGTTGTGGTAGTCTTCGAATTGATGAGCAAAACTATTTGCGTTACAGAATATTTAAACAAGGTTCTTAATCATAGTAAAATGAAAACAATGAGAATGAACATAACATTTTGCCTGTATAAACCTGCTATCTCCCCACTCCCACTTCCGTCATTCTTGTGTTTTGATCCTTCTCATTGGAAGCCCCTGGAGCAAAACATAAAAATAAAACACTTAAAACGTGAGTGAGTGTTTGATTTTTACGTCCCACCAACAGCTAAGGTCATACGGAGACGGGATTTCGGTTTAAAGACTCATCCGAAAGTCTGGAGAAGCCCGGGATCGATCCTGCGACCCTTGGTTTACAAGGCGAGTAGCATAACTACTACACAACTGAGGCTTCTGCACTTAAAACGTATGAAAGGTGTTAAAACTGCGCATGTTTTTAAAAACATCTAGTAAGCTATTTTTCCAATACTCCTTGTAGTGTCTAACGTGTATTTAGAGATAGGTCCCTAGACAGACGGTCTGTCTGATCTTCCAAGTCGTTTCAGCACAGGGGTACACCCTGATCTTAATAAATCATTTGACAGTTGAAATAAATACATAAATATAAAAATAAATAAATCGAAATGAGCTGGTTCTAAATATAACTAACAATCCATGCAGACGGAATTAATAATCAAATGTTTGTTACGAAAAGGAAAAATACAAACATCTCTTTTGTGTTCTTGTATTCAATCAAATCAATGTGCAAACAGCGAAATGTCACAAATGCGAAAATGCGAACAGCGAAATGTCAGATTGGCCTGCACATACGGCATCTTTCTTTCTTGTTTCTTTCTTTCTTTCTTTCAGTTGTAATCTTATTACTAGCAATGTTTGTTTAAATTACTTAGTAAGTATACAAAATCTAATCGGGTCAGGAAAAATAAATACATAAATAAATAAATAAGACGCAGATCAAACACCGCATTTTAGATTGATAAATAAATACATAATACGCATATCAGACACCGCATTTTAGACTGATTTACATTCCAAGGAGATGCCCAGGCGAAGATGAGTTCATTTCACGGTCGACGGAGAATGACACGCTTAGGGATTACACGCGTGTGTAGACGATAAAGCTTTTTTCTGAATAAGCTCCAAATTTAATCGCAAAATCCCGTTATCAAATATAATTTTGAAATATTATAAATGATATCAAAATGCACAATGTTGTAACCACATTGCGTCTGATACAGGCGATTGTTAGCAATATTAACAGAAAGTGAAGCTTTTAGCCGTTAAAGTAGGGTACGGTCGTTGTTTTTCCACAGTTTTGTATGTTTCATATAAGGATTAAGGGTTGTTAATTTGAAAATTAATGTGCCGCCTTCTAATTAAATAAAAGTTCAGCTTATTTGATATCTTTATGAAGGTATTTAAACCGACAATTAGATTAAAACGGAACATGTTTGTCAAATTGAAAAATAAATAAGTTATATTTGTTTAAATATTATTTTCCATTAAAGCGCCTGCTATTTCCAACAAGACATTCTGTACAGGTAAGCCGAGAAGGTCAGCGCACAGTAAAGGCTTAATCCTTTGTGCCAACGGCATAAATGTTGCGGATGTATAAAATCATCACGAATACACGCCTATATTGTACCCCACTTTTGTATAATAAAACTGGTGTTTACAGGGGTAAAACTTATTTTTCTTATTTCTGTTCTAAAATATAGATTATGGGTACTCGTTAGAACCGCCTCAACTAGAACCGCCTCGATGAGGCGGCCCTAACGAGTACCTACAATCTATATTTTGAGCTAAAATAAGAAAGAAATTCACAATTTTTCATCTTAAAATTTTCTTCTTTTTTTCTTACAGTTACACTGTTTTTTGGATAGGCGTGTTTTCGTAATGACTTCATTTAAGGATACTTTTCCGGTTTATTTCTCGCGACCTCATGGAAATTTTATTTATTTTTATTTCTACAATATTTTCAGAGGGTGACACTTTTAGCTCAAAGGCCATTCTACCAAGTGGCCCTCTATAATAAGATTAAACAACAACAGAATACATAAAACAATCGAACAAACATTACATGAAAACATTTACATAAAATGTACATTTCATACACTGGTAAGAACTGCTAAATGTGTGTACAGGATGCAATAAGACAGAGGTGCTTAAAATTTGTTTTGTGCGCATAAAATAAATTAGCTGCATATTTATCTAAATTTTGTTCAACATAGAGTTCGTTAAAATTTAAAACTTGACGAAACGTAAGGTTTTCGAATATAAACTTAAAACAGAGCATATATGATTAAAATATGCATATTAAAAGCGAAAGGCTGCATTGTTAACGTTCTAGAGGGCAAATTTTTGCGACTGGATATAATATATAAAACACGTTGAAAATATTGTTTCACGGATGTTTTGAATTCATTTAAGGAGGTTTTCATTCTTAAAGATGGCGGCAATGAATTCCATAACCGTGAGGCCGAATGTGAGAATGATCTGCCGTATAGCGCAGTTCGTGGTCTAGGGACTGATAACAGGCCATTTGAAGATGACCTTAGTGTACGATTGTGGGCTATTGACATTGGTGTCAGTAAATTGGTTATATATGCTGGCGTCATATTGTTTAGAGCTTTGTAGGTAATGTGGCTTTGTTGTAAAGCAACCGTTTAGGGATTGATTACCACCCAAGCTCTTGAAACATCGAAGCAGAAGGTGTTCTAAACTCAGCGTGTAAAATAATGCGGGCAGCTCGTTTTAGCAACTTTGAGAGTCTTTCAATATTTGCGCATGATGTTTTTCCCCAAGTGTTACACCAATAATCAAATAGAGCTATTATATAACTTTGGTAAAATATTTTCTGAATAATTTGTGGCACATAATTGGATAATTGTTTTAGGAGAGATATTTAGTTGATATTAGGGAACAAATGTAATCAATGTGTGGTGTCCATGTTAGACTTTCATTAATAAATACGCCCAGAAGCTTTTGCTTAGTGACTCTTTCGATTTCATTACCATCAATGCATAAATTTAATTTGCTGGAGTCGTCGAGGCGATTTTTCCTCCTACCAACATATACGAAGTTTTAACACAATGTATCGTCATTTTATTTTGTTTACCCCATGTTTTTGTTCTAATGAGATCAGTTTGTATCTCGTTGTTAATTATGTCTAAATCAGGACCACTCGTATGTAATGTGGCATCATCTGCAAACAGGTCAGAAAAACAATAGTTCAGTAGGAGGGGTAAATCATTGATAAATAATAGAAACAAAGTGGGTCCCAAGATTGAGCCTTGTGGGACACCAGTTCTAATAGTGGAAGAAACGCTAAAACAAGTGAAATAAATAAACAGGTATAGTCTTTCAAAACGCAGTGGGACGTGCCTATACTTTTAATTTTGGAATAGTCCGTGTTTTAGGTAAGACGTCTTCAGTTGGGATTTTAGATTGGGATAAATAGTTTTACTGAGATTCGTACTGCATCATACAAACCACTTGGCCACGACTTCTACGTAATGGCATTATCAAAAGCTTATTTATAATTTTAAAATCCTGTTAAAAAAGAAATTCGAAACCTGCTTCCCCTAAAACATGGAACAGTCTTGCCACGCTTGAACGTTGATATCTCAAAGGTCGTTGATAAACTATATAATCTGTCATCAGAAATACAAGTCGCTCATCAGTATTGTCCATCACATGCACGTGTTTAGTAAAGAGACGCCTGTACACCTCCGTATATTTTCTACGTATATATTCTACGTATATATTCGGTTTGACATTAGTATTTCCTGACATTCTCCGGCAGCCTATAAATTTACTGTGAAACTTTCGATACACGAACCCGAACTCAAACACCCTAGTTTACCATGGCTCATTCGAACTTGTTCTGGAGTCCCAAGAGAATTCTTCCCATAACTCTAGATATCCATATACACCACATTTCATTATAACACTGTTGATTATAAAACGGTTTCACGATGGATCCCCAAAATGTATAGATTATATAGAAAAACTGACCATTAGTGACCATTTTTCTATATAATCTATACATTTTTGCTTTGATATAACACGGTTGTTTAACTTATACGGTTCTGCTGTGGACCCCAATAATACTGCTATAAAGAAGTTATGATGTATTTAAGATAATTTATATTCATGCATTTTTATCTGCCTTTACCTTGAAAAGTATGTTTATGTACTCATTAGAACCGCCTCAGTGAGGCGATTCTAATGATTACCCGCAACATCCCTTTATTTCATAGAACATCGAAAATATATGTTTATTTAAGTCTTCCCCAATATGCCTCATGACCTGTCGCTTTGATTAAGCATCTTAAGTTCGAACTACTCTTATTTCGAACAAATTTTCATTGTCCCAAAGATATTCGTGTTAATGAGGTTCGACTGTATACGACTGTTAACATCTATGGGACAAACCCCATACTCTCCATCACAGGCACAAGTCCAGAGAAGCTTCTTGAAGTAGAAAGCGCAGTTCTAAACTGTAAAACGAACTCTGTCAAGCTGCTGAAAATAAATAAATAAATATAGAGGATCTTGCATGAGTGTTCATGTATTATTGAATTTATTAAACGAGTTGAGGAAAAGGGATAAAATGCGAGGCTGTTCCGAGCATTTTATCCCTTTTCCTGAACGAGTTTAATAAATGACATTGAAAAAGCATGTTATTCACGTTTTTTTTTTTTTTTCAAAAATATCAATATTCCGCCATTAGTAAACGCGACGTCGTTAAGGGCGTCGTCCATGTAACGTTACGAGGCACATCCAGCTAATTTGCATATTTAATCCAACTAGTGGATTATCGAATTTATTACATGGCGTTATTACACTCTCAGACGCGACGTCATATGATAAAAATAAATAGTACATTTTTGTTCGAAAAAAAACAAACAACCTTATTCTGAGAAAAGGTGCCATGTGAGAGTACGCACACTAATACTATAACCATATGTAGTGGAGATCTTGAAGAACTTCATACAATCAGCCATGTATCTAACCATAATAGTTGCCTGTGCATACTCGGCTGAGCCTTATCTGACCGCTTATCGTTTTCAAGTGAGGTGGCTCAAATAAATATTTATATAAAAACCTGAAAAGCCAGTGAATTAACCCTCTATTGCTAAGCCATAGAAGCATTGCCCCAAAACTTTCCCTACTGGGACTTATTTTTGAAAGTCAAATAAAAAACAAAACAAAAACAACAAAAAACAAACAATCAAAAAACGTGCTTCAACTTGTTTTCATGGGGTGGGGGAAGTAGGGGTAAAAAGTTACGGAGATATGTGTGTATCATATATGATAAATGGGGCATTTCAAAAACACTTGAACCACAACTGAATAACTTCGGTATAAAACATGTTTCACGATTTATTAATGCGATAACAAAGTACGTTTGTATAGCAGTTTCTTTTATTTATCAGCGTCATTTAGAAAATAGATATTAAGTTTGTCTTTAAAAATGCTGTTAGCAGAGGAAATTTTAATGCTACTGCCCAATGTATCATATACATATCATGTATCGTATGGTGCATTTAACTTTTTCACCTTTTTCACTTGCAAGCCTGGAAAAAACATTACTAAAGCAAAACCATTGGGTAGTCAATAGTTTTTTTTACCTTACATCTTGACATACTTTTTAGCATAAGCTATCAGCATTTTGTTGAAATATCCTTGTTATGGCACCAAAATAATTTCATGTATCATATTTGATATACCCGGCACAAGAGGGTTAAAAGTAACTGAACAGTAGCAACAGAAGTGTTTGAGAACACCTGGGGTTACCACAAAGCATGGCATGCATTGTATGCCGCTGCAAACTCTGATAACACACGACTGTTTCTATGGTGACTAGGTGAGGCTAGTCTGTCAGCAACCATCAGTGCCGTGATGTAATTTTGATAAGGTACACCACACCACAAATTGTTAGCTTATGACGTTACCTTTTTGGCAGAACAGAACAATATTTATTCAGACTTAAGAATACATAAGCTCATCGTCCATAAATATGTTTTCATGACGTATGAATTTAAATGCATGAGACATCACAATGAAAATACAACACGTTACAACATATAGCATTTGAGAGTGCTCACATTTCATAATTATAGCATAAAGCTCACCTACAGCTTTAATATAGGTACATGAAAAAAAGTAAATTTGCACAATTTCTGAATGGTAAAGGAGTCACTTTTATATATGCTAGTATACAACATGATTTGCGCCCCGTCAAGCGATTTGGTACTTATCGCCTATGCGAGCAGCGAAGGTTCAGGCGAGCCTGCGCATCCGCGCAGTCTCGCCAGAACCTTCGCTGCTCGCTCATACAAGCAGTGAATCAAGAGGAACCTTCAGACAGAAAGCCATATCCCTGGCCCTTCTGAATGGCTGGGCATGCGGTGTTACAAATTGTCATGACGGAATGCTCGAAGACACAAATTCGCTTGGCGGGGCTTATTTAAAAGTACAAGACAGAGTTCGATTTTACATGCATGCGTTTACTATGGCCCTGGGCCTTATTGTCTTTACATACGGTACTAAACGTTTCGTTTCCTACTTCCATTGCCTTTCATTACGATTGCACACCCGTGTGATATAGTGCATTTTTCGAATCTCAAAATAAGTTGTTTTTTTCTGATGAAAATTTGTGATATTTTTCTTATTTATACTCCAAACATAGGTTTTGGGTGCTCGATAGAACCGCCTCATTGAGGCGGTTCTATCGAGTACCCACAACCTATGTCTTGGAGCAGAAATAAGTAAAATAATGTTTACCCCAGTAACCCCAGTTTTCTCTATATAAAGTGGGGTTTAGGAGTGGGGGGGGGGGGTCTTTATTTCACGGACTTGTTCACGTGATGAGAATATATAATTTGTCAATCTGGTTACATTCCTTCAGAATATTTTGGCACATTTAATTAACTCTGTCTAAATTAAGGATAATTGTAGAAAGACAAGGCATCTGAATATTTACCGAAAATAGGGCAAACTGGCAGTTGCAAGATGCTCGATTAATCTCTTCGGCCGTAAATTATGTTTTCATATTTCACTAAAATTTTGCATAACAGTGACAAGGATATTCCATGACATCTTTTATGACTTCAAGTCTTTGGGTGTCTACTATAGGTTGCCGCTTTTCTATTTATTCCATATTTATGAATATTTATGTTCTTAATATGGGTATCTATTAATAGTGAATAAATAGTAAAATTGCTCCCATAGTAGACCCCCTCATTTGTAAGGAAAGAGATCTTTCCATTACATGTGGCCCCTATGGATAAGGGAAACAAAGCGATGTAGGCATACAACGTTGATTCAAAGTTAAGTGCTTGCTGTGAATATGTTATAAAGGGTTACTTCCCTTAATGTAGTATCAATGCCCCTTGATGCGTTACCTGGGTCTGTCGTTCTGTGACATTGAAGCTGTTCCGCCATATGTTTATACAAATTACCACGCTTACTATGGCCACACCAAGACCACCACAACAGCTGAGCGCCAGTCCGAATATCAAGCTTGGAGTTACCCGGCTAAAACGACAAAACATATTTTGTTGAACGGAAAAGTAAAACACCATTGCAGTCATCATAGAATGACCAACTCTATATATGTAACAAAATGGCTGCATGAGATGAGTTTTAAAGTGACACTTTACCTTATTTAATAGGCTGTTACATTACGAAAACACGCCTATACAAATATATTGTAAATTTTACCACAAGTATGAAAAGATGTTGAGATGTCCGAATATTTAGAGTAAATACGATAAACGCGTTCCCGAAGGCGCGGATATTTGCGTATTGTGGTCATACCTGAGCCTAAATTGAACCCAGCAGGCACATGACGTAATTGTGACGTCAAACCAACGTCGGCACAACGTCATGACCTTTATGCAACGTCACATCAACGTCGGTGCAACGTCATGACGTTGCACCGACGTTGATTTGACGTTGCCCTAGCGACGTGTGCCTGCTGGGAATGTTTTCGTGAGCCTGTCACCTTGAAAATAAGGCCAAGGTCACAAAAATCTATTCAAGTGTTTGGTTGGTTGCAGTGATATATTAACCAAGTTTGACCCATTCATGAGCTAGGGTGCAGACAATCCTTTGTTTGGTCTAAAATTGACAGGTTTCGATAGTCCGTGGCCTTGAAAATGAGGCCAAGGCCAGCTTAACCTAATGACCGTTTTTCCCCATCCTAGTGATGTGGTCAGATTCCATCCATTGGTTTAGGAGAAATAGTGCTTCTCGAACAAGTTACGGCACTTCGAATGCCATCGGCACCAAAAAGAATATGCCTCCCTCCCCTTATTTGGGGAGGCATAAGCTCCTTGGGGAAGGTCATAATTAGCAATAAAAAATTTCAGATGTGTGTAACGCATGTTCTGGAAATGAAATATTAGTGGCGGTGACTCACGATCGATTACCTGCATTACTAATTTACATTTTACGAGCTTCCTTTTGACAATAGTGGCAAAAATAGTCTCTTATATTCACTCCGCCCCCCCCCCCACCCCACCCACACACACACGCAGTCCATCACCCATACCCATAATTCAGTAACTGGGCCGACTTATGAGAATATGAGGACTGTTCAAATATGAATGCAAGTAGAACGGGTTTTCTTATGCACTAATGCGAAAATCACCTGGAAATAAATATCACAGCGTAGAAAAACATTTTACCTATACATTGATACCAAACCTGTTAAAATCCGTTGACTTAAGCCATGTATATCGTTCGATAAACACTGTCCACTCTTGTATACTAATACAAAACATGGTTGGACGAAGGTCAGAGTACGCCGTTAAAATACGGTCCAATATTAAGAATCGTTGTATTCTTGGTATACGGTGCATCGACATTTTTGATGAATAATGTTCGGTTTATGGGCATAATGAAATGTCTTTTCCGACAGTAAGAAATTCAGCTGTGGGCTAGGCTCAACAGAAGATGCACCACATGCTCGTCGGCCGAAAAGAGCATCTAACAAGATGGTTGCTCGAGTGAAATAAAAAGTTGCTACCGATGCACGATACACCACTAGGCAAATAGCTAGTATGGTTGACATCTCATTAGGAGCAGCTCATACAATTCTGAAGCGGGATTTGAAAATGAGAAAGATCTGTGCTAGATGAATTCCCCATCTGTTGACAGAGGAGCAGAAAAAGACACGCGTTCATTGCGCCAAGAAGCTGCTTAAAAGTTTCCAAATTATAATACACGGTCTTTCGCTATTGTCGTAGCAGGTAACTAGACATGGGTTCACTTTTTTGAGCCAAAACGAAAGATTCAGAACAAAATATGGGCAACAAAGTATTGCAAAAGACCATGCATTGCAAAGCGGACCATGCGCGTCAAGAAGGTAATGTATGCCATATTCTTTTCAAATCAGGGCCCTGCTATTCAGGTTGCTGTGCCTAAAGGCAAATCTGTAAATGCGAAGTTTTACAAGAAAAGTTCTCCGAAAATTGAAGAAATATTTCAAAGAACGAAGACCCGCAACTGGTTTGGCCAATGTCAGATTGCTACATGACAATGCGGTATCGCACAAGGCGTTCATTGTGCAAGATTATCTGAAGCAGGAAAAGGTTGTTGAACTCCCTCACCCCCCGTATTCCCTGACCTTGCCCCGTGTGACTTTTTTTGTTCCCGCGGCTGAAAAAATACCTTTCTGGTTGAAAATTTGTACAGCGCAAATACCTCGGTTCTGCAATATTCCAGTGCCTTCATAGTATACCTCGAAAAGACTACCAAAATGCATTCAATGATTGGATCAGAAGACTGAAAGTTTGTATATCTGTTAAAGGGGAATACTTTGAGGGGCAAAATAAATTTTTCATCGAAATCTATCCCGGAATCATTTTTATGTGCTTAGTTGCATTCATGTATGTACAGTCCTCGTAGAATAGTTACCACAAAGGCGACGAGCAAATGCTCAGGTAAACCTGTGCATAAGCGTAGTCTTCTCAGGGCCTTTGTTGCCCTTGAAGTAGCTACATGCATGAAGTCAATGGCGTACTGCTCTATTAGTTGGCAGCTTACGCGCATTTGAATTAGATAAGTCGGAGAATGCCTGGTGTCTTTTTCTCATGCGTTAGCTCAAATAGACTATGAAAACTCATTATTGTATGTGCCCCGTCAAGCGATTTTGGTACTTATCGCCATGCGAGCAGCGAAGGTTCAGGCGAGCCTGCGCATCCGCGCAGTCTCGCCAGAACCTTCGCTGCTCGCTCATACCAGCAGTGAATCAAGAGGAACCTTCAGACAGAAAGCCATATCCCTGGCCCCTCTGAAAGGCTGGGCATGCGCAGTTAAAAGTTGTCATGACGGAATGCTCGAAGACACAAATTCGCTTGGCGGGGCTCGTATAATCAAAGCACTGACAACACTGGTGGGTCGATTGTCGCTAGAGTGTAGGAGTATAGGCTGGAAAAGTAGTCAGTACAGTAAGTTGTATTAACCGCATTTTAATGCATACATTTTTTGTTAATACAGTTTAAACTGTTTCAATTCCAGTATTTCAAGAAAACAATGTATTCTTACATGCTTTTCAATGAATGATAGAGATTTATCAGTGAACTATAAATCGACATTTTCACTGTTTCAAACAGTGAAAATACGATTTTTTATTTTTCACTGTTTGGGACTACTTTTTTCTTCAAATCTAACTCTAATTTCAATTTTATCTTTGTCAGATAACTGAACAATACTGAAAAGTGTTCTAATTGACGCATAGCCCGTTCATGTGTGACGGGGACGTTACTGACGTCATTTATGACGCTGACGTCACGTCTTTTGTCGCACGACGTTAGACTTGCCAGCAACTTCTTTGGAAAACTACTCTCTCAATTATTTCATTAATCATTCATAATAATACCATCCCAGGCCATTTCTCAGGTGCAAACTTTCAGTTTACACCCAATAGTATACCCACTAAACACGATGGACACCACTAAATTGACGCGAAACGAACAGGAACAAAGATAATTTTCTCCGAATGTGAGCGACACCATTAAAGACGCTAAATATTTGCCTTTTGAAGCATGTAAGAAACAGAAAATTTGATTTTTTCAGTGCAAGATCAAATTTTATTTCACTCATGAACACCAAAACTGCTATTTTCACTCGTGGCTACGCCACTCGTGAAAATAACAGTTTTGGTGTTCATTCGATGAAATAAAATTCGATCTTACACTGAAAAAATCAAATATCCTCTATGACCTTGATCAGACGCCGAACTCTGATCTGGTTCTACAATGTTTGTCAATGACCCAGTTTACGAGCCCAGTACACAGTCCAGATTTTAACTTTTTTACACAGCGCTCTGACGTCACAGCTAGAATACTAGCGCTGCTATCAATAACCCGTACCTGTATATGGTCAGCGATAGTTACGTTGATAATAGCAGGCGGGAAACTTCTCTGGATTAAAACTTTGGGTCGGTTGATAAACAGTCGACCGATGAACCCAATAAGGGGAAGCAATTAATATTTACCAGCAAACTGATCCAAAACAACAGAATGTAGGCGGCTCGCAGTAGATTGGATCTTCTTCGTTCTCTAAACATATTTTCTTTAAAGCCACTGTTGGTGATAAAAGAGAAAAGATCTGTTTTATTTTATACTTAGAAGTAAAATCAATGTATACCTAATGAGATCTTTACACTGTGAAAATATAAATGATATTTTCAAACTGTGAAAAATAACATGACTATGTTATTTTCACCGTAGCAGCCCGGACCCCTTTTTATTTATTTATTGATTGATTTATTTATTTATTTATTTATTAATTTATTCGTATTAAATAAAAAGAAAATTTACATTTCTTTGATAAAAACCAACATCACGAAAACACGCCTATATAATTTTGACCCCCTTGAACCCCACTTTTATATAGTAAAACTGGGATTTCCGGGGGTATACCTTACTTTTCTTATTTCTGCTGTAAAATATATTGTGGGTACTCGTTAGAACCGCCTCGATGAGGCGGTTCTAACGAGTGCCCACATTCTATATTTTGAGCAGAAATAAGAAAAAATATCACAACTTTTCATCATAAAATTTTCATTTTTTCGGCGATAAAGGTGGTAACGTATTTTTATAGGCGTGTTTGCGTAATGTATTTTATCGATTGTTTTGAAAACATATTTCACCGAGCGTGTTGAAAACACCAGAAATTTTCACGAGTGCAAAGCATGTTACAAACAGCTGTTTAAATACAGTTCATCGTCAAATTCCAGAATAAAATAAAAAGAAAATTTACTTTTTTGAGACGAATACCAAACATATTTTATCTCTTGTGTTGAAAACATCAGAATTGTCCGTGGTGCTTCGCACTCGTGAAAACACTGATGTTGTCAACACACTCGATGTAATATTTTTGTTATTCATCTAAACCAAAAAGTAAATATCCTCTATTTACACAATTTACACTGCATGGAATCGTCCGCCATATGTATCGCAGAGGGTGGGCTGAGTGGGGCGAAGGTGGTGCGAATCTTTTCATTTTTGGGGCGTTGAACTGATGTCGGACAACAGCTGGGCAAGGCCTGCTGTCCTCCCAACAGGTTATGTAGAGCTGGCGTTTTTATTTCCTCGGTTTTATTCCCTTTTCCTTTATTCTCCTCTGTCCTTTTCTCGTCTCTACTGACTCTTCTATCTCTTTTTTCCTTATCTCTGGATGACCCTTAATGTTTGACGTTTCGTTAAAGCATAATCAAACAATTACAGTGAAATTCCGCTATTAGGGCCACCTAAAATTAAGCCTAATTCTGCCTTAAAAAGCTTATTTGGTAGGTTGTAGTTTTTCTTTCTTTGTGTTTTCTGCATACAGTGTCTACTGGTCAGCGACCACCTTTCGGACAGTTCAAAAGTGGATAATATAGGAATTTTACTGTATATAACACAGGAATAAATAGTAAATATAGGAATTTTACTGTATATAACACAGGAATAAATAGTAAATATAGGAATTTTACTGTATATAACACAGGAATAAATAGTAAATATAGGAATTTTACTGTATATAACACAGGAGTCTATTTCGAAATTTAGGGGCGTAATTCATTAAATGGAAAACTGTTTGAACTTTTTTCGCAAACAGCGTAGGACCTGCGGCGTCTGATCTGAGCCTGCACTGTTGCCAGCCAAAGTCCTGTTTTGGGTTTACCGTATATCTATTTGTTTGATTTGAAGTTTAACGTCGACATCAACACTGTATATGTCATTTTGGAGACGCTGCTTTCAGTTTTGTGGGACTTTTACCCGACATTGAGATGAAACGACATCTCAAGCCCTGACGCCCAATGAAACCAATAGGGTTGATAAGCCTGGACGGCCCGACTCGCACCGTTTTGCCTGGTCAGGCTTAGATCCTCTAAGCGATATCCCAGTACTTGCGTGCGGTCGGTTTCAGCCCTGCGTGGAAGCAACATGCTGCCAATCTATTTCTTCAAGCCCAAAATGGGCGGGGAGCCCGGGTTTACCGTATAAAATTGGTTAAAATGTGTCCATCTTTGGCTGCTACATGAACTTTTCAAGCTGCCTATGAGACGAGTTCCTTGCAGATCTATAGGAGCATTTTACCCAGAGTCTGAAAATATCAAATATATGTTGAAGTACGGGGAAACGTTCTACTGCCACCATGACACTTTACACCAATTTCAGAGAAGGAAGGCTGCGCGACTAACTATGGAACGCCATAGCTGTCTCATTAGGTTATTATGTATGTTGACGGTTTAACAAAGATTTTTTTTTGTTGTTGTTTTTAGACCTATTATTTCACTTACAAGTATTTCCAGTCGATCGTTAATCAGAGGTGGCCGAAAACCCGAGTACTCGGAGACCTCCCGTTGCAGAACTTGGCGTCTCACATGTAACCCGAGCATGGCGCGAACCACAACGGCGAGAGACCTTATCATTAGGAGTGAGGGCTGTAACACACCCGTATTTTTAATGAAACATGAGACTTCATATCATTGTTTTGTGACATGATTTTTATCTTAATACATAATAAGATAGTGAGACAGATATGGCGTTCCATAAAGTTTTGCCTATTCGGGTCTCTGTTCCGAGTTCGAGTATATATTGTTTTAAAATTGTCTATGCCCTTGATAAAGTGAAAAAGAGATCTACTAACGATATCTTCCCAGCGGGTACACAGAGTGTAGTGAATATCAATTCAACGTCAATGCAGCGTTATGGCGTGGTTTTGATGAACGGCATGTGTCGAGTAGAAAATGTGATTCTCGTACGTGGATTTTAAGTATATATTTCAAGCAAAATTTGCTTAATTAGAACTGTGATTTTTCGCAACTGACTTTTCTATACAGCTACATGTATAGCATCTGAGCCCTGTATATTTATGCAAGTGAAAACAAACTCAACCTGTGCAGCCTTAATTGTCAGTAGTACGAGCTACTACAGCTATAGCTCTGACCCGGCTCTATCGTTAATCAGGAACTTCACCGAATTGGTATTATGTCCTTAGTTGAAAGTACATTTTGCGGAATGTTGTGCGAACAAGATATTAAGTTGTGCGAACAAGATATTATCTTGTGCGGACAAGATAATATGTTGTGCGCACAAGATATTATCTTGTGCGGACAACATATTATCTTGTGCCGACAACATATTATCTTGTGCGCACAAGATAATATCTTGTTCGCACAACATTTTATCTTGTTTGCACAACATAGATCTTGGGAAGTTGTGCGGACAAGATATTATCTTGTGTGCGCACAAGATATTAAGTTGTGCGAACAAGATAATATCTTGTCCGCATAAGATCTATGTTGTGCAGACAAAATATTATCTTGTGCGGACAAGATAATATCTTGTTCGCACAACTTAATATCTTGTGTGGACAAGATAATATCTTGTTTGCACAAGATAATATGTTGTCCGCACAAGATAATATTTTGTCCGAACAAGATAATATCTTGTCCTCACAAGATATTATCTTGTGCGTACAACTTAAAAAAAATAAAAAAAATCATGTCCCTTCCCGGGTTCCGTAACATTTTCTCATGATGTGCTAATTAAATCTACTTATAGTGTTTAAATAATTAAACAAAGACAAAATTGTATTATACCTGTGTGTACGACAGCAGCGAGTAATAAAATGTGTCCAACAGCTGACATTTTGTGATTCATTTTCTACACTATTTAAATGTCGAAGGAGACGTTTGTCAACATGTACAATTTTGTTGAATAATCCAATTAATCACACCAGTAAAGTTGTCAATATGTTACGTATAATACCTGTAATTTGTTTATTTATTTTTTATTTTTATTTTTGCACATCCGATGTTTTTTTTGTTGTTTTTTTTCAGGACCATATCAGACAGAGATCGGAAAAACAAATGCTTCCTTTATGTCCAAAATTGTCTTACTTTGTAGATTCAAACATAGGCTATGCGTGCTAGTTGGAACCGCCTCATTGAGGCGGTTCTTACGAGCACCCACAATCAAGGCTTTTGGGCAAATACAGGCATCACGAATGGCCCCCGCACACGAGTACTTGTAAACCGCTTAGAGAATCTAAGCCTGCCCAGGCAAAGCGGTGCGAGTAGGACCGTCGGCGGCAGGGCTTGGGATATCATTTCATCTCAATGTCGGGTAAAAAAGTCCCACAAAATTGGAAGTAACGTCTCCAAAATGACCTTAACAGTGTTGACGGGGACGTTGATTGATTGATTGATTTGAGGTTTAACGTCCCCATTAACACTGTATAGGTCATTTTGGAGACGTTGCTTCCAATTTTGTGGGACTTTTACCCGACGTTGAGATGAAATGAAATCTCAATCCCTGCCGCCCAGTGAAACCAATAGGGTTTATAAGCATGGACGGGCCGACTCGCAGCAATTTTCCTGGGTAGGCTAAGACCTCCTAAGCGGATTACCAGTACTCATGTGCGGTGCGTGGAAGCATCGTGCAGCCCAATTTATTTCTCCAAGCCCCGACTGGCGGTGGCGGATGACGCGGACGTCAAACCTCAAATCAAACAAACAAACAAAAAAACAAGCTTCACGAAAACATGCCTATATAGTAAAACTGAGGTTTACAGGATAAACATTATTTTTTTTTATTATTTCTGCTCTTAGAGCAGAAAAAAGAAAAAAATCACAATTTTTTATTGGAAAGGTCTACTGGCAATAGCGGTTTTACGATAAAATCGCTATTGCCAGTTAACTGGTAATAGCGGTTTTACGATATAATTGCTATTGACAGTTAACTGGTAATAGCGGTTTTACGATAAAATCGCTATTGCCAGTTAACTGGTAATAGCAATTTTAACGTAAAATCGCTATTGCCAGTTGACGTGCAGAATTATTCCATTTACAGTTATGAATGTAATGGCTTAAATGCATGTTTTTGTTTTTCTGCTTTGACCAAGCATTTCCATATTTTGCATATGTAATCCATAATCGCCCCAGCTCATCGGGGCTTCAAGAGAAATAGAATGGGTTGCATAATGCTTCTATGCAGAACTGAAACCAGCCGCATGGCTTATGAGTACAGGTAAACCACTTAGAAGTTTAAAGCGTGATGCGAGTCGGACCGCCCATGCATACAAACCCTATTGGTTTCATTGGACGATAGGGCTTGAGATGTCAATTCATCTCAAAGTCCGGTAACAGTCCAAGAATGCGGGTTATTGATAAAACCAGTTCTTTGAATGGGTTCTAGTGAGTCTAGGGCAGAAATATGAAGTATATCAGTAAATTTAGACAGTAAATGTTTATAGGCGCGTTTTCATAATGAATTGTTATTCCAAACATATATCCACGATCTATGTTGTTCAACATGTATTTCATGTAATCCCAGCCAGCTAGATTACAAAGACATGTTTCATGTAAGTGAATTCCAGTTCTCGGACAAAAGTAAGACTTCTTACTCGTAGCAAAATAAAGACTGAATTGTTTTTAAATGTGTAAGTTAATGAGGACACATAGACATATTTGAGGGTGCTGCACGTACATGTACGAGTAAGAAGTCTGAAAAGAAAACAACAAGAAGAGAAAGACAGTTGGTTCTGTCAGTTTTATTACAACGAAGCTAGGGAAACTTTGAATATGTAAAGTGAAATTATCCCAATTAAGTCTAACACATTTCCGCCAGTTTAGGACTGTATCCCTAAAAAGTGATGCTAGTCGGACCCGTCCTTAAATTCTAGCGTTTTCTATGGACGGTAGGGCTTGAGATGACATTTCATTTCAATGTCGGGTAAAAGTCCAACGTCTCAAATATGACCTAATTAGTCTTGACGAGGACGTAAAATCTCATCAAACACCAATTAAGTTGTTCTTAATAACCTTAGTATTATCTTTACCCGTTACTCGTTAGAACCACCTCGATGAGACAGTTCTAGTACCTATATACTGTGTTGTTGGAAGCAGTAGGAACATACCTTTTACATATTTCTTCCGAAAATATTCGCATATATGTATGTCTACGTGTCAGAAATTCATTCATTTGTTTATTTTCAGTAGTTCGTTTTCATTCATGCTTCAATAACAATAAAAAATTGTCATAAGATATTTTATATTAATCTTTTAACTGGTAATAGCGGTTTTACGTTAAAATGGCTATTACCAGTCAACTGGCAATAGCGGTTTTACGATAAAATCGCTATTACCAGTTAACTGGCAATAGCAATTTTATCGTAAAACCGCTATTACCAGTTAACTGGCAATAGCGATTTTATCGTAAAACCGCTATTACCAGTTAACTGGCAATAGCCACTTCGTTTTTTATTTCACAATTGTCGTTTTTGGGCGGTAAAATTTACAATGTATTTGCATAGGCATGTTCTCGTAATGGAAAATTATGGTACACCCTGGCAAACCTCACACTTTCCTATACAGTGTATGCAATAGACTGTAAGGGTGTACACCTTATCAAACAGATTTCCTTCGGGTGCTCAGCAGGCTAATCCTCCTTCAAGGGTGTTGCCTGCAAGATGAGAAAAACCGAACAATAACGTTTAAGTTTCATGGCCCAATCGACAATATTTAGATCATATCGCACCTGTTTAGTTTAACAAGCCACAAAGCGGGTTTAAACATGTGTGGTTAACCAGTACAGTGTACATTCTTTCGCAGGAAACCGCCTTGAATTCGCGGAAGGAAGAAAATGACTGTAGCCAAGATTTCATGACCTATCTCCGATAAATATGTTATGGCAGTGTGGTTTCTCTTTATACTGCAAATATTTTACATTACGCACACGCACAGGTGTAATGGACGTTAAGCCCATACCCGGTATCGACAACGACGCCGACTTGGCATGGTTTAAATCATCACGTTTAACAGATCCCTGAAATTCCCCACTATATACAGAGTCAAGGCAAGTCATGGTTTCACTCACATCATAAAAACTAATCCACTTGTAATCACATGTAAAAATTATAAAACTAGCCTCCGTAGACGGTTTATTATTAACTCACTTTGCTCCAGGTCAGCTTATGCCGTGACCCGTTGTCGATTCCTTACGCCATTAACTTTTCACATTTTCGGCATCTCCTCCAGAACCACAGGTTCGACTAAGCTGATAGTTGATAGTTTGTGGGAGACATTGGGGGCAATATGGAGATTCAGAATTGCCAAACTCGGTCCATTTGGATATCCAAGATGGCCTCATGGCAGCCATATTGAAATTCTTTAACACATTACCGGAAACCCCTAAAGGGATACCTTGGCAAACAGTGACGGCCCAGATCAGACGCCGCAGAACGCGGCGTCTGATCAGGGTCTACACTGTTTGCAAAAAGTTAAGCCATTTTCCAAACAGATTTTGGAGAAAACACAACCTGACACCCCTAAATTTTGAAATAGTCATGTGCTATATATAAGGAGGAAGATTCCATTTGGTACAAAAAGGGTTAAACGGCATCTCCTCCTGAACGAAAAGTTGGTTTGAGCCGATGTCATGCCGAAACTTGATGGGAGGCATCGGTATAAAGATTCAGATTTGCTAAAATCATTCATTTCTGATATCCAAGATTGCCGCCATGGCGGCCATCTTGAAATTCTTCAAACGACATCTTTTCCCGAACCAAATGTCGGATCAAGCTGAAACTAGTTCCGTTCCGATATCCGAATTGACAGTCGTTGCGGCCATCTTGAAATTTCCTCAAGCGACATCTCCCGACTCAAAGGTTTGATAGAGCTGAAACTACACAGGAGGCATTGGGCATAGAGAATCAGATTTGCTTAAATCATTCCGTTCCGATTTCCAAGAAGGCCACCATTCTTCAAACGACATCTCCTCCGGAACCCAAGGTCGATTGAGCTGAAACTTAATGGGAGGCATTGGGGTGACATGGAGATTAAGATTTGCTGAAATCATTCTGTTCCAATGTCCAAGATGGGCGCCATGGTGGCCATGTTGTAATTCTTCAAAATGACATCTCCTACCAAACCAAATGTGAGAATTAGTTTAAACATGAAAGGAAGCATTGGGGAAAAATGGAGATTCAGATTTGCTAAAATCGTTCCGTTCCGATGTCCAAGATGGCCGCTATGGTAGCCATCTTGAATTTCTTCCATCGACATCTCCTAACTAAAGGTCGCATTGAGGTGACATTGAGATTCAGTTTTGCTAAACTATTCAAAATGGCCGCCATGGCGACCGTCTTAAAATTCTTCAAACAACATCTAAGCAAAGGTCGGATCAACATGAAACTTGATGGAAGGCATCGGGGCGACATGGATATTCAAGGGCGAGGATTATGGCCATGTAAAATCGTTTTAAGCCCCCGCCCCAGTGAAACACGATGTTTTGCTGACCGTTCCAAGGCGGTTCTTCTTTCGTGGTTATTTATTTGTTATAGTTTGTCTTTGCATGTATGTATTGCTTATTTTTTCATTTTGACAGCCGTTTGGCCATTTTGTGGGAAAGTAACTGTCCTTTCGGCAATCCCCTAGTGATGTTTTCATTAGGGTTTAGTTACTTCACTTTCGTGTTTCTTTCCCTTTAATTTGGTGTCTCTGATGGGAGGTGTGAGGTAATTGTAACGATTCCTGATTATTGTCTTCACTTTATTTTGCTAAAATCATTCCGTTCCGATTTCCAAGATGGTCAAAATTGTTCCGTTCCCATATCCTAATTGGCCGCCATGGTTGCCGTCTTGAAATTCTTTTAATGACTTCACATCCCGAATCAAATGTCATATCGAGCTGAAACTTGATGGAAAGCAGTGGGGCGACATTGAGATTTAGATTTTCTGCAATATTTACATTCCGATTCCAAAGATGGCTGCAATGGCGGCTATCTTGAAATCTCCCGAATCAAAGGGCGGATCGAGCTGAAACATTTTGAGTGGCGATGGTGCGGCATGGAGATTCAGAGTTGATAAAATCATTCCGTTCCGATATCCAAGTGGGCTGCCATCTGGAAATTTTCTAACGAATATCCTCCCGAACCAAAGGTTGGATCAAACTGAAAAATAATGAGGCATCAAGGCGATCTGGAGCTTCAGATTAGATAAACTCGTTCCATTCCGATTTCCAAGGTCGGTGTCATGGCGGCCATTTTGAAATTCTTCAAAAGACCTTCCTACGAACAAAAGGTCGGATCAAGCTGAATTTTGATGGGAGGCGTGGTAATTCAGATTTGCTAAAATTGTTTTTATATCCAAGATGGCTACCATTGCGGCCATCTTGAAATTCTTCAAACGACATCTCCGTCAGATTAAGTTGAACTTTGAAGCATTGGGGTGACATTGAAAATACATTTGCTAAAATTGCTGGGTTCAGATATCCCAGATGTCGCCATGGCGGCCATCTTGAAATTATTCAAACAACATCTCCTCCCGAACAAAGTATCGGGTTCAGCTGAAACTTGATGGGAGGGATCAAGGCCACATGGAGATTCAGAAACTGCTTAAACCATTCCATGCCGATATCCAAGATAGCCACCAACTTGATTTTTAAAGGATATCTCCTCCCGTACGGAAAGTCAGATTGAGCTGAAACTTGATAGGAGCCTTCAGGGCAAGGATGATCGGATTGTGCTAAAACTTGATGCGAGGCATCGGTGTTATATGAGCCCCGCCAAGCGAATTTGTGTCTTCGAGCACTCAGTCATGACAAATTTTAACTGCGCATGCCCAGCCATTCAGAGGGGCCAGGGATATGGCTTTCTGTCTGAAGGTTCCTCTTGATTCACTGCTTGTATGAGCGAGCAGCGAAGGTTCTGGCGAGAATGCGCGGATGCGCAGGCTAGCCTGAACATTCGCTGCTCGCATAGGCGATAAGTACCAAAATCGCTTGACGGGGCCCATATGGAGATTCAGAATAATTGAAATCATCTTATTCCGATATTAAAGATGGCAGCCATGGGCCATCTTGAAATTCTTTAAACCACATCTCCTACTGGACCGAAGGTTGAAACGGAACTTGTTGGGAGGCAATGGGGCGACATAGAGATTCAGAATCGCTAGAATTATTCTGTTCCGTTAATCAAAGAAGGCTGTCTTGGTGGTTATCGTGAAAATCTTCACCACATCAAGTCGAACTGAGCCAAAACATGACGGGAGGCTGGGCGACATAGAGATTGCAGAATTGCTAAAATTGTTGCATTCTGGTATTCAAGAATGCAACCATCTTGAAATTCTTCAAACAAAATCTCCTGCTGTGGAGCGCTGTGGTGCAGTGGTAAAGCATCGAATTTGAGATCAAGAGGTAGCCGGTTCGATCCTCGCAAGCGCCCTAGCAAGAAACTTTATCCGCATTGCTTAGTACTGGTTCCTACCCAGGAAAAGAGGGTCACATGGAAGATTAGTACTAGTACTAAATCTGTTACCCTCTATAAATAAGGTCGATTACTACTATTATTACTACTATTTAATACGGCCCCCGCCCATAGGGGCTTGGAGAAATATATGGGCTGCATGATGCTTCCATGCAGAGCTGAATCCGGCCTGCACACTAGTACTGGTAAACCATTTAGGGGATCGAAGCCTGTCCAGGAACCGCGGTGCGAGGCAGACCGTCCATGCTAAAATACCCTATTGGTTTCATTGGGCGACAGGGCTTGAGATGTCATTTTATCTCATTGTCGGTTAAAAGTCCCACAAAATTGGAAGCAACGTCTCCAAAATGACCTTTACAGTGTTGACGGGGACGTTAAATCTCAAATCAAACAAACAAACAAAACTACTATTTATTATTATTATTATTATTATTATTATTATTATTATTATTATTATGCTGGACCGAAAGTCTGATTGAACCGAAACTTGATGGGAGGCAATGGGGCGATGCTAGAATTATTCTGTTCTGTTATCAAAGAAGGCTGCCATGGTGGCCATCTTGAAAATCTTTAACCCAGATCAAGTCGAACTGAGCCAGACCATGATTGGAGGTAATGGGGTAACATGGGGATTCAAAATTACATGGTAAAACTCCGCTATTAAGACCACCAAAAATTGAGACTAATTCTGCTTTAAAAAGATTATTTAGAACGTTTCAATTATTCTTTCTTTGTTTTTTCTGCACACAGTGTCACCTAGTCAGAGACCACCTTTGGAACTGTTCAAAAGTGGTATTAAAGACCACTTTTGGACTGTTCAAAAGTGGTCTTTAATGGTCTTAAAGACCACTTTTGAACAGTCCCAAAGGTGGTCTTAATATAGGAATTCGACTTGCATTCTGATAGTCGAGATGGCGATTATCTTGAAACTTCAAAGCTACTGTATAGTAATGGAAGATAATATTGTCGGAGCGAGGCAGCTCAGGTGTTGTCAATTCATGTCAAATCAAGAAGATTCCGTAGAGTGCCTTTCGCGTTTTTTGCTTTGTTTGTGTTGCATTTGAATTGACATGATCGGATGGGATGACTTGATAGTAGAGTATTACAAAGGCAGGTGCAAACGATAGCTCCGCCCTGTACAAACTATACACGACCACTCTGCATCAACATCATCTCTTCCTGAATCCTAAATCAGATTGAGCTATTCAAAACTGAATCAGAGGTATCAAGGCAACATGCAGATTCAGACATTACGAAAAACACGCCTATACAAATACATTGCCACCTTTATCGCCGAAAAAATAAAGAAATATGAAGAATTTTTTTTTATATTTTTCTTATTTCTGCTCCAAATATAGATTGTGGGCACTCGTTAGAACCGCCTCATCGAGGCGGTTTTAACGAGTACCCACAATCTATATTTAGAGCAGAAATAAGAAAAATAAGGTATACCCCTGTAAACCCCAGTTTTACTATATACAATTGGGGTTCAAGGGGGTCAAAATTATATAGGCGTGTTTTCGTGATGATGCAGATTCAGAATTGCTAAAGGCAATATCTGATAGACAGGCTGGCCGCCAAGGCACAATGTAATATATCATTATCAGCCTCGTCCAGGTGAGCGATTTTTGTCCCATTTGGGCCTCTAGTCATTATTATTATTACCGTAATGATCCTACTGGGACAAATTTGCCTCGACAGGGTCTACACCGTTTGCCATTACATCTGCAACTTTGGATTCCTTGCTGGATCGTGAAACAAAATTGTTAAAATTCTATAAGAATTACAGCAAGTCCTCACCTCAAGGTATCTGAAATGCAGGAGTTTTACAGTATTATTATTCTTATTCTTATTCTTCTTATTATTATTTTTATGATTGAATATGTTTTATTGTATAAATGTATAAGAGGAATACAAGGTAGAATAGCTGTTACCCTCTTAAAGGTGCATTATTGAGCTACCGGTCTCAAATTTTTTTGGGGGGTGTTTATCTTCAATGCATACTCCTTTGTCATGTGTACACTTTTGGAGCCAAATACAGCTTCAGAATTTTGTGAAAATGGTCGTTTTCATTCGTGTTTACCCTTCACATGTTCGGAATTTCTGTTCTAAAAATAAATCTGTCACTTTACACATACATGGCGAAAGTATCGTCTCTTAGTGCCGTTACTTATGGCATGATATTCAGCGTCATATTTCTTCCGATTCAGGCATGGCCTAAGCAAACAAGGCCAAAAATGAACGTCGCATAACGTCATATATGGGGATTCTATTTTTGTCACGAACTAAAAATAGATCTAACTAGTGTGTGAAACCTAGTTAGGGAATCCCTCTCAAACTGGTTTACCTGTCATCATAATTGTTCGCATTTTTGCATAAAATGCATTCATTTGTATTGTTTTAAAGAAAAATACCGACAATATGTATTTTATTTTTGGAAGCATTTTTTCCAGATAGCTCAATAATGCACCTTTAAAATAGCGTTTAAACGGATAATTAGATAAATTCTGTTTATCATATAACATTTTATTTCTTTTATTATTGTTATTATTATTATTATTATTATTATTATTATTATTATTATTATTATTTGGTTTTGGTTTCACGGCCCTTCAAGATTATTTCATTTATATCGAACCAATCGTTAATTAGAGGTGGGCGAAAACTGGAGTACCCGAAGAAAACCTGACCATAACAGTTTTAAAATATTGTAATCATCACGAAAACACCCCTATATAATTTGTAACCCCTTGAACTCCACTTTTACACGGTAAAACGGGGGTTGAGAGGGGTAAACCTTATTTTACTTATTTCTGTTCCAAAATATAGATTGTGGGTCCTCGACGACGCGGTTCTAACGTGTACCCATAATCTATATTTTGAGCAGAAATAAGAAAAATATAACACTTTTTTCAACTTAAAATTTTCATTTTTTGGAGGTAAAATTTACAATGTATCTGTATAGGCGTGTTTTCTTAATGATTATGTTATTGAGTATGGGATTCTTATTGCCGAACAAGTTCAAAAGAATTTCAATAAAAACACATTACGATAACATACCCGTACGTCATAGTGCATTTTTTTTACATCTCCAAAACGGTAAATTATCTGAAGAAAATTTATGATATTATTCTTATTTATACTAAAAACTTAGGTTGTGGGTACTCGTTAGAACCGCCTCATTGAGGCGGTTCTAACGAGTACCCACAACCTATGCCTAGGAGCAGAAATAAGAAAAAATAATGTATACCCCCGTAAACCCTAGTTTTCTCTTTATGAAGTGGGGTGTATGGGGGTGTTCATTTCACGGTCTTGTTAGCGTGATGAGTTGTTACGGACGTTGGAAGTATCCTCGGTACGATAATACACCCGTGCGACATAGTGCATTTTTTCACATCTCCACATTGGCTACTTTTTTGTGAAAATCCATGACATTTTTCCAATTTATACTGCAAACATAGGTTGTGGGTGCTTGTTAGAACCGCCTCATTGAGGCGGTTCTAACGAGTACCCACAACCTATGTCTTGGAGCAGAAATAAGAAATATAATAGATACCCCAGTTTCCTCTATATAAAGTGGGGTTTAGTGGGTGTTCATTTCACAGACTCGTTAATGTGATGTTGTATTGGTTTAAACTTTATTTTATTTGCATAATACATGAAAGTATACAAAACAGAATATAATACGATTACAGTACAATGACTATACAAATGGGATTCAGAAAAAAGTCAAATGACTTATTCGAATCTGTATCCCAAGTGTTTGCAATACTATTATATGTACAATCTTATTGTAATTGTCATTCAATAATTATGAAATTCCTCAAACTTTTGTAACTGTTTAAACATAAATATAACAGATAGTTAGAAGGGGCTCCACGGGGAGTGGAACATACTTGCATTTTTTGTAATAATTAAGAAGGCATTATGTTATGGACAACATTCAACAAAAAACCTGTAAAAAGCTGGATTTCATGCTGTTCGACATATGTGTAAGAGTTCCCGCATTTGGAAGTAGCGCATCTAAATTTTCCTTATCTTAGTTATACCATATAAACACATGTGGTCAGAGGTAATTACTTTTAAAGTTGATGCATGGGTATAAACAGTCGATCGAACTAAATCAAAAGCGTTTAGATTTTAATATGTAATCTTGCACCGCTGAGAAGATATCTTTATTTTGGTCGTCTGACAGGTCAGTGCTACCATATAAGAAGATATTTACTGTTGGTTGACAATATATCGAGACTCTATTTAGCAGCTCTTGCCTGATCTGTCCAAAACGGTTGCATATAAAGAAAAAAATGTGAAGTGTCCTCAACTGCGCCACATTCGCATAAAGGACTGTCAATAATATTTTTCTGAAAAAGGTGTTGGCTTAAGGAGCTACAGTTCAGTCGTATTCGAGCATGATATATTTGTCCTAGTCGTGAACCAGATTGGTAGTATTGTGGGGGCTTGTTAATATTATTATTAAGTTCATTTTTAAAAGTTGCTGCAGACGGTGAGTTCTTAATATCTTCCGAAAGATTATTCCAAATTCGCGTGGAAGAAGGAAGAAATGAATTATAGTACTGCTGGGATCTTGCAGGGATTGTCTGAAGGTTTGTCTCATTACGCAAATTATATCGAGATATACTGCCTACAGTTGGTGGTACAAGTGAAGAGAGGTATTCGGGGGTAATATTGTTAACCATCTTATAGTATAGGATGAGTTTGTGTTTTTCTCTTCTCGATGCAAGACTTTCCCAACCTGTGTCCGATAGAAGTGACTGGATTGATGCAAGTTTAGTTGCTCCCGTGACAATACGAGCAGCTTCATTTTGGATTTTTTCCAAGTCGTTTGACTCTTGCTGAGTGCAGTTATCCCAAACAACATTGGCGTATTCTAAAAGTGGTCTTATAAAAGATATAAATATAGTTTGAAGAGACTTTATATCAAGCTGGAATTTCAGTCTACGCATAATATTTATGCGAAACCATGCTTTTGCTTTAACAAGTTCTATATGTTCGTGCCAGGAACAGTCCTTTGAGAAGGTGAGACCTAAGTGTTTGTGGAAGTCCACATCATTAATTAATTGTTGATTCATGTTAAGCGGTGGATGAAGGGGTTTATTATGTTTCCGTGATAATACCATGGAGTCAGATTTCGCTGGGTTGAAAGATACAAGCCATTTAGCCGCCCACGAATGTATTTTGGCAAGGTCTGCATTCAATTCATCAGCCGCATGTATAGGGATGTCTACAATAATATAAAGGCTGGTATCGTCGGCGAAGAGCCGTATACAAGAGTTAATATCGTCTACAATGTCATTGATGAAGATAAGAAAAAGTATAGGCCCTAAAATAGATCCCTGCGGTACACCTGCTTTAAGAGGTGCCCAGGAAGAAGCCGATCCAGGTAATACTACTCTCTGTTTCCTGTTTTCCAAATAGTCCTTAAGCCACGCCAGGAAAGAGCCAGATATCCCAGTAGATTCGAGCTTATAGAGAAGGCCACGGTGCCACACTCTATCAAATGCCTTGCTTATATCGCAAAACACTGCGCGAACTTCTTTGCCTTGGTCAAGAGATTGACAGAAAGTGTTATATATATCTACAAGCTGATTGACTGTAGAGTCGCCGGGAATAAATCCTGACTGTAATGTTGTCAGTATGTCATTATCTCGGATGAAATTAAATAAATATTTATGAACTATTTTTCTAAGACTTTGCCTACAGCACTGAGAAGAGATATAGGCCTATAATTAGAAACAACTGAGGGGTCGTCTTTTTTAAAAATAGGAGTTACATTTGCTTCCTTCCATATCAAAGGTACCTTGCCAGAGGTTAACGAGAAGTTAAATAAATCACTAAGGGGAAAAGAAAGAGGTTGAGCTAGTTCCTTCAACACGCGGTTGTTTATAGAGTCGGGGCCCGTTGCCTTGCCTAATTTTAAGGATTTTAAAACGGATTCAACTTCGGAGGGTGAAGTAGAGACAGAATTCAAGCTATGTCCAGGAGGGGAAAAGTCAAATGATAAGGTGGCATTTGTTTCGTCCAGCTCAGTTTGTCCTACAAAGAAATCGTTCATTAGCCTTGCCTTGTCAGCCTCTTCTGTGTAGACAGTATCATCTTTGTATAACGGAGGGACTGAGGATGATTGGTCAGGTTTTATAAACTGCTTAAGAGTCTTCCACCAGTCACGTGGTCCTATATCGTTATTATTAAGTTTTGCCGCCAATTTGTCTATTTGTTGTTGTTTAAGCTTGCGAATTTCTGCTGTAGTATTATTTCTTACGCGTTTATAGCTTTCAAAGTCTGTTATGTTATTTGTTCTTTTAAATTTTTTGTATAAACGTTTACGTTTTCTAATTAATTTTTTAGCATCGTTTGTTAACCAGGAAGGATCAGATTGTCGTATCTTAACTCTTTTATTGGGGATGTGTTTGTCAGCTAGTTCTGAGATACGTCTTGATATATTAGATGCATAAATATCTATATCAATGTTCTTAAGTGTTTCCCAGTCAGTTTCTCGAATATCGCGAGTAAAAGATTCATAATCACCGCGATCAAATTGTAGAAGGCAGGAACTACATTTTTATGAAAGTTTAATACAAAATAGACTGGACAATGGTACCTAATATTTTGATCGAGAAATGGGTCACCTACCCCGCTTAAAAGTATACTATTTTTATTGCAAGTAAAGACCAAATCTATAATAGAAGATGAGTTCTCAGTGAAATGGGTTGGCTCCACTATTATCTGGTCTATGCTGAATTGTTGACAGATATCAGAAATTTTTTGGTTGGTTGCGTTTTTTAGGGTATCGAGATTGAGGTAACCTGTAATAAATACATCTTTTATATTACTATCAAAGGCAAGACTAATTGAATCTTCAATAACAGACATGATTTGGGAAGGGGAATTTGGGGGTCTATAGAAAGTTCCTAGAAGAAATTTTCTGTGGTGAACTGTGACTTCGACCCAGATGCACTCAATATTCGGTAATTCAAGATCGCTCCGACGACGGGAAAATACGTTGTCCTTAATGTAGACGCATACCCCTCCGTGGTTATCTCCACCTCGGTCACGGCGATAAAGTTTGAATCCATCTAGTTTTATGGAGTCGTCGGGTATATTTTGGTTAAGCCAAGTTTCTGTTAAGCAGATGATAGAAAAATTTCTTAGTTCAGTTCCTATCAAATCAATTTTATTAGTGATGTTTTGGATGTTGTAATGAACTATAGAGAAGTATTTTGATAGTAATGCATCATCCATGTCTATTGAGTCAGTTTCAGTTTGAGATAAATTCGGGCCGGGGTTGAGTTCGATATCCCCTGATCGTTGTAGTAAAAGTGATAGAATTATCAATATTTCAAAAAGCGTAATGTGTTTTATTCCTTTAACTTTGCAATGGCGAACGTAATGTAAGCCTATCCGCATCCTGTAAAGTTGAATATCACTCATTCAAGTCTAAGAGAAGGTCCTGTGGATGCGGCTAGTGCGAGCAACATGCGGGCACATATTTGGGATAACCAGCGTCGTCCATGATTGAACGTTTTGTTAGTTGAAATCAGGTAATACAGTCAATTAGCCAACGTGTTAATTTGGACGACGCCAGCACTGGTTTAGTTTGAATCCTGTCCATGGTAATACTAATGGTCATTAAAAATGAGAAGAAATAAAATTCCCCGTGGAGCAAAGTAATGGTAAAGTGAAAAACAGCAAAAGTAAGTACAAAATGTAACATAATGTTACCGGTGAAAACACAATGAATCAGGACAAAGGACAAATGCTTTTTAATCAATCATCGCGAAAACACGCCTATATAATTTGGACCCCTTAAACCCCACTGTCATGTAGAAGAACTGGGGTTTACAGGGGTATACAATATTTTGCCTGCATCTTACCAAAAGCATAGACCGCTGGTACTCGACATAGCCGCGGCCCTCTCGGGCCCCAACAATCCACCCTCCGAGCAGAAAAGAGAAAAAAAAATCACAATTTTTCATCTTAATGGCAATGTCTTTGTACAGGCGTGTTTTCGCAATAGAAGTCAACATTCTGCTATTTGGATCTTTACTATCTATAACAGATCTGAAACAGCTTCATAAAAAATATGTTAACGGAGAAAAGAATCATGCTTGGTCGGTTCCGTCACAGCGGTCATACAGCGTCGAGACAAGACCTAACCAACATCGATTCGACGTCGCTGTCTAATCAATGCTGTACCGGTGTTGTTCCAACGCTATACGCCCACTGAAATAAATAAGATCTCTCTACCCAATACTTGACAATAATGAAACCATAGCGGTTGGAATCTTTTAAGCAAGTATAAACACAATTCAGTTGAACAATTTTGAGCCGGGGCATGGCAATCCGTGTTGTAACTCCAAACGAAGAAGAAGAGAGAAAAAATGTCTTCTATTTTCTATTTATACCGTTAAACAAGGTAAAAGAGAAATTCACGAAAGTCTTCATATGGTCAGATTGACCCGACCAAGACTAAGCACCTTTGGCCGCTAGTAAAGTTTTGCAGTTTTCTCCATGCCGCGGCTCTTCAGTAGCACGAGATAACCGTGTTTGAGTCAAGATCGGTGAAATCAATAGGTCAGCCATGGAGTAGGGTATATTTGCAACACACAACATGATGTCGCTCGTGGGAACAGTCGTTCGCCGGAACAAAGTGTCCGTGGTGGGAACACTGGAATTTAGCAGTTGTAGATACAGAAAACCGTAAAATTTGGGTTATCTTTGCATATTAATTTAAATGTATCGTGTTCTATTCTCTTCATTTGGGTCAAGCGAATAACAGTCGTCGTTTATTAAAAGTTATTTATTTTTATGATTGTTATGAAATTTGATAACGCCTCGCATTTTTGTTGAATAGTTGGCGTGTCATACTAAGTTATTTATAAGACTTTCAAGGGGCGTAACAAATCAAAACAAACAAAAAAAATCAACACTCTGCATATTTTGCAATAGTTTGGTTAATCACTTTAATTTTGATTAAAGGATTTCAATTAAAAAATACATAAAAATATGCCTAACATAAAGTTTTATGAATCTATTCCAGTTTGTATTGGTGACAAAATATTTGCTGGTAATGAACCTTTTCATGGTTGAAATTATTTTGATACTAATAATAAGTTGCGGTTCTCCGCGAACATCCCCGCTAGGAGGGAATTAAAACTGACATCACTAGGATACCAAGGGGAGATAAACGCGATTTCTTTGCTCAATCTAATGTCACAGGAAATGAGGGACGGCGTCGGTTTTCAATTTCTTTGAGAAAACAAACTACCTGGACAAAATATAGGGGAAAGCTAAGGGCGCAGACTAAATTTATTGCACTGTTACGAGAGACACACCCCGTACGAGGTTACACACAAGCATGCCTGAAACCAAAACCGTTACAGACCCGATTTCAGAAACAATAAATGATTTAACCGCACCTTAGACGCTACCAACCAAAAAGGAGCGTAGTGATCAAAGGGCGGCCGTCTGACGGCAAAAAGGGGAACAAAGTCAACGGTAGGCACTGTGGTTTGCGGCCTCGGCTTTGCACTTAGGAGTGCCTAACGGTGACAGCGATCCCTGGATCACTGTGAGAAGACCATAACAGAACGGGGCATGGACCCACCACAAGGAAAATCCATAGCCCCGACCCACCCTCCAAAGGGGTGTGGCAAGCGATAGGTTAAGACGAGGTGTAGCGTTGTGGTTGCGGCCCACTGGCTTTGCACTTATGAGCGCTGCACCAAAATCCTAGCTGATCGGGAGCCACACTGCCCGAAATAGGATCAAACGAGAACACGCCGGAACTGGGCATGGATCCATCACAAGGAAAATCCATCGCCCGGCCCCTCCGGAGGGGGGAAGGCAAACGGGAAATCAGGACGAGATGTAACGCTGGGGTTTGCGGTCTTAGGACTTTGGCACTGAGCAGCGTTGCGTCAAAATCCTGGCTGATCGAGAGCCACACAACCCAAAGGAGAACGGCACACCAACACACTAGCAAACAAAAGACTCTCCTTCAGGAATGCACATAGATTAGTGGGACAGAAATAAGAAACAATAGGCCTTATCACATCTCTTTGTTTTTCTTTTTTTTTCGCTTTCGAATAAAGGATGTACATTATAAGGTTACCCAAACGGAATGATCTGGGGGCCACAAAAGGACCCTTTTATAAACACCTGACTAGCAGAAAAATCACAGGAAGGCTCTCTCTAAGCACACATGGTATTGCTTCTGTCCCTCTCTTGACAAATGAATACGGTCCCTATAATAGTGCCTGTGGAGGCGGCCATCGCTGTCCCAACTTTGCCTTCGGAAAATATGAAACGCTGTCCCACAAGTCAACATCATAGCTCGCCACGCGCATACCACCCTGGCCGAAAAACCGAACCTCGCCTGGTACATCAAACAGCCCTCGGTACTGCCCTTTCGTTTAACATAAGAATCACCAAAAACAGCAAATCGCGCCATGACCGTAATTAAAACGGACGGTCAAGACGGTCATATATTTATACCAATAAGGGAAATTAACTAACAAACTAGGGCATGACTTAGCGCGACCCTGAAGGAGGGCATCAACACACAACCACCCACGCAAAACTAAAACAACATACATCCACCCACGCAATGCTCAATTAGGTAGATAAAGTGATAGTTGTAGAATAGTTGTAGAGTAGGAATCCCGTAGAGAGGATAGTATAGGAAAAGAGAGATAAAAAATCTGGAGATAGAAGAAGAAGAAGAAGAGTTTAGTTCCCAAAAAGCGATTTCAAACATTGTTAACTGTAAATATGACACATAAAAACAAGATCGCATAGGAGTGCTCGACTGCGCACATGCGCAGGCGGACGCTTGTAAGCGACCTATGAATTTGTACTAACTGCATTGCTAACGAGATCGGCACACGATATCTCGGGCCCTCAAACGACTAGGTAGGAATACAATTCCTCCTATGGTGCCTTCCTTCAAGTAGGATTTGATAATGACATGTAAACATGGCGACTCAGAATGACCCACTTACGGTCCCACAGAATATGACATCCTACGTGGAGGAGGGCACCACATTTTCCTAACTTTAACAAAAAAATGCAGAAAAGGAGATTGACCTACTTCCACATCCTCCGCGATAGAGGTCACCCACAAACTAAAATAAACACGAACTTGGGCCCGAGACGGCGGAGGCCGTCACACTATACTATATGTTGTATGTACAGAATAAACAAAAATCACAAAATATAATCTACAAGCACAACCTTGCAGGTACAAAAACTGTCCTACCCAGCATAAGAGAGCGGGTGGGCTTGCCCCAAAACGGACAACACCATCTTTAAAGCACAAGAAAAACAAACACGACAGGTCCGTGGCGGGGCGAGCACATCCGCCCGCATATATACTCAATAAGCTGGGGGCACAGACCAAATAATGTAAAAATGTCATACGTTACAACAATATGCAAAAATCAAACAAAAAAAAAAATAAAAAACAAAAATACTAATATCAAAATTGATACAAAAAGCGTAGACGACATCCATAGACATGGTGCTGGCGTGAGGGTGTAGATGCGGCTGAAGCTACAAGCTAGAAGAAAGAAATGGATGGACTCTACAATTTTGTGGTGCAAATAAGCACCACAAAATGGCTAAAAAACTTTGTCTCGAATCCCCTGATTGAATATAAGGTGCATAACACGTAACATGGAAACGTGTATAGCAATCTTTAGAAACGTCTTCCAAATCGCAATGAAACTTTCAAACAAAATTAACTGCTAAACGATCCCCTTAATGATAAGTTCAAACTCGGAGCCTACCCTGTTACACAAAACAACCCACACCCCTTTGCGGCAAACCGCAAAAACCCAAGGCACAGCACTGCTATAACTTAAACGCAGTGCAATCACGCAGCCAAACCTTTAGAATGGAGTTCCAAATTACTACAACTAAACTATGTTGCACAAAAACAAAGGCTCACATTGGAACTGTGCAACATATCCACAGCCCTTGAAATATGAAGCACGCCTAGCCCAGAAACTCCTACATTTAAAGATGCCCTTTAGCGACAGGACACATGTACTCCTGAAGCAAACGGGAAGACAAAATATAAGCCCCACCGAGACCTGGAAAGGTCACGGCACCGTTTCACAAACCTCTCAGGACGGAGCTCGGCGATTGGCTACAGGGCAAGGGGATGCCCGTGGGCTCGGAGACACCTGAGACGTGAGACGACAAACATGGACGGACGAGACTGGAGCAGAGCGATTGTTTCCCTGTTTACCGGCAACGGGGAATAGGGGTACCACCGAACGGCTACGGTCTAGTGCCAGCATGGATTCGTTCCCTGGGACCCCACCAGCTGACGACCCGCGACACGGGGAAACTGGAAAACAACAACAATCCGCGAATGAAGTCACCTAACTCCCAATCGGCTAGCTGATAACTGTCAAGCAGACAGGAGTCAGCATATTGGCAGCCTAGGGAAAAGAGCAGTACCTCCAACTAATCCCAGCTGGCGAACTGGGGGTAGCCCCTATGTGCCCTTGGCGCCCGGTTACCTTAAAAACATCCGTCAGTCATCTATTTATTTTGCATCAGGACAAAGAAGAAGTACAACGTTGAATTCGAAGGGATGTTTTTATTGTATCGTGATCCCAAATGAATATCAAAGGAGTCATTAAAATGTCCATTTAAAGAAGCATTTAACCCAGCTAATTAAAAATCAATTAGTCCTTACAAAAGAAACATTCTGACTAAAAGACAAAAATTATTCTATTGTGGAAGCAGGCTACAAACCGCATACAAATCCATGCACTTTCCACTTGTCTGGAGCAAAATAATCCGTAAACAAAATTTGCCGCATGACGTTAAATTAAACTGGAAATTTCTTCTGACGTAACGTCAACTTTCAACGTCATTTTCCACGTTTTACGCTGATACTCGTAACCGCTGATACTCGTTTTCAGCATTTCTTTTAGGGCTACTGATGAGGCCTTGATGGCCGAAACAAGCTTGTCTGGCCCAAACAACAAATGGATTCTGCTATTTTCGTTTTTGAATGCGTTCATGGTTCATGGTTCTCAAAGGGCATCCCTTTTAGCCTTATTTAATACACATGATTTAAAGCAAACTAGACATTTGAACAATTTCCTGCAATTGTTTTTAGCGATTGGTGGATTCCATACATGGACTCCTTTAATAGATTGTTCCCAGCAAGGACAATTTATATAGGTATGTTTAATAGACTGTTCCCACCAAGGACACTTTCTGTAGGTATGTTTTGTAGACTGTTCCAAGCACAGACACTTCTGTAGGTATGTTTATAGACTGTTCCCAGCCCGGACAATTATATAGGTATGTTAAATAGACTGTTCCCACCAAGGACACTTTTCGTAGTTATGGTTAGTAGACATTTTCCAGCACGGACACTTTCTAAAGTTATCATTAAAAGACTGGTCCTAGCATGGACACTTTCTGTAGGTATATTTAAAAGACTGTTCCCACCACGGACACTTTCTGTAGTACGCTTCATAGTCTGTTCCCAGCAAGGACACTTTCTGTAGCTATGTTTAATAGACTGTTCCCATCAAGGACACTTTCTGTAGGTATGTTTAATATATTGTTCCCAGCACGGATACTTCTGTTGGTATGTTTAATAGACTGTTTCCAACAAGGACACTTTCTATACGTATGTTTAATAAGAAGTTCCCACCAAGCACACTTTCTGTAGTTATGTTTATTAGACTGTTCCCAGCATGGACACTTTTTGTAGCTATGTTTAATAGGCTGTTTCCAGCACGGACACTTCTGTATATATGTTTAATAGACTGTTTCCAACAAGGTCTCTTTCTATACGTATGTTTAATAAACTGTTCCCACCAAGGACACTTTCTGTAGCTATGTTTAATAGAATGTCCGCACCAAGGACACTTTCTGTAGCCGTTTTTAACAGACTGTTCCCACCAAGGACACTTCATGTAGCTATGTTTAATAGACTGTTCCCAGCATGGACACTTTTTGTAGTTATGTTTAATAGAATGTTCCCACCAAGGACACTTTCTGTAGACATTTTTAACAGACTGTTCCCACCAAGGACACTTCATATAGCTATGTTTAATAGACTGTTCCCAGCATGGACACTTCATGTAGCTATGTTTAATAGACTGTTCCCAGCATGGACACTTTTTGTAGCTATGTTTAATAGAATGTTCCCACCAAGGACACTTTCTGTAGCCGTTTTTAACAGACTGTTCCCACCAAGGACACCTTATGTAGCTATGTTTAATAGACTGTTCCCAGCATGGACACTTTTTGTAGCTATGTTTAATAGGCTGTTTCCAGCACGGACACTTCTGTATATATGTTTAATAGACTGTTTCCAACAAGGACTCTTTCTGTAGCTATGTTTAATAGACTGTTCCCAGCATGGACACTTCATGTAGCTATGTTCAATAGACTGTTCCAAGCATGGACACTTTTTGTAGCTATGTTTAATAGAATGTTCCCACCAAGGACACTTTCTGTAGACATTTTTAAAAGACTATTCCCACCAAGGACACTTCATGTAGCTATGTTTAATAGACTGTTCCCAGCATGGACACTTCATGTAGCTATGTTTAATAGACTGTTCCCAGCATGGACACTTTTTGTAGCTATGTTTAATAGAATGTTCCCACCAAGGACACTTTCTGTAGCCGTTTTTAACAGACTGTTCCCACCAAGGACACTTCATGTAGCTATGTTTAATAAACTGTTCCCAGCAAGGACACTTTTTGTAGCTATGTTTAATAGAATGTTCCCACCAAGGACACTTTCTGTAGCCATTTCTAACAGACTGTTCCCACCAAGGACACTTCATGTAGCTATGTTTAATATACTGTTCCCAGCATGGACACTTTTTGTAGCCATGTTTAATAGGCTGTTTCCAGCACGGACACTTCTGTATATATGTTTAATAGACTGTTTCCAACAAGGACTCTTTCTATACGTATGTTTAATAAACTGTTCCCACCAAGGACACTTTCTGTAGCTATGTTTAATAGAATGTGCCCACCAAGGACACTTTCTGTAGCCGTTTTTAGAAGGCTGTTCCCACCAAGGACACTTCATGTAGCTATGTTTAATAGACTGTTCCCAGCATGGACACTTTTTGTAACTATGTTTAGTAGAATGTTCCCTCCAAGGACACTCTCTGTAGCCATTTGTAACAGACTGTTTCCACCAAGGACACTTCATGTAGCTATGTTTAATAGACTGTTCCCAGCATGGACACTTTTTGTTGCTATGTTTAATAGGCTGTTTCCAGCACGGACACTTCTGTATATATGTTTAATAGACTGTTTCCAACAAGGTCTCTTTCTATACGTATGTTTAATAAACTGTTCCCACCAAGGACACTTTCTGTAGCTATGTTTAATAGAATGTTCCCACCAAGGACACTTTCTGTAGCCATTTTAACAGACTGTTCCCACTAAGGACACTTTTTGTAGCTATGTTTAATAGGCTGTTTCCAGCACGGACACTTCTGTATATATGTTAAATAGACTGTTTCCAACAAGGACTCTTTCTATACGTATGTTTAATAAACTGTTCCCACCAAGGATACATTCTGTAGCTATGTTTAATAGAATGTGCCCACCAAGGACACTTTCTGTAGCCGTTTTTAACAGACTGTTCCCACCAAGGACACTTCATGTAGCTATGTTTAATAGACTGTTCCCAGCATGGACACTTTTTGTAACTATGTTTAATAGAATGTTCCCACCAAGGACACTTTCTGTAGCCGTTTTTAACAGACTGTTCCCACCAAGGACACTTCATGTAGCTATGTTTAATAGACTGTTCCCAGCATGGACACTTTTTGCAGTTATGTTTAATAGAATGTTCCCACCAAGGACACTTTCTGTAGACATTTTAACAGACTGTTCCCACCAAGGACACTTCATGTAGCTATATTTAATAGACTGTTCCCAGCATTGACACTTCATGTAGCTATGTTTAATAGACTGTTCCCAGCATGGACACTTTTTGTAGCTATGTTTAATAGAATGTTCCCACCAAGGACACTTTCTGTAGCCGTTTTTAACAGACTGTTCCCACCAAGGACACTTCATGTTACTATGTTTAATAGACTGTTCCCAGCATGGACACTTTTTGTAGCTATGTTTAATAGAATGTTCCCACCAAGGACACTTTCTGTAGCCGTTTTTAACAGACTGTTCCCACCAAGGACACTTCATGTAGCTATGTTTTATAAACTGTTCCCAGCACGGACACTTTTTGTAGCTATGTTTAATAGAATGTTCCCACCAAGGACACTTTCTGTAGCCATTTTTAACAAACTGTTCCCACCAAGGACACTTCATGTAGCTATGTTTAATAGACTGTTCCCAGCATGGACACTTTTTGCAGCTATTTTTAATAGGCTGTTTCCAGCACGGACACTTCTGTATATATGTTTAATAGACTGTTTCCAACAAGGACTCTTTCTATACGTATGTTTAATAAACTATTCCCACCAAGGACACTTTCTGTAGCTATGTTTAATAGAATGTGCCCACCAAGGACACTTTCTGAAGCCGTTTTTAACAGACTGTTCCCACTAAGGACACTTTTTGTAGCTATGTTTAATAGGCTGTTTCAAGCACGGACACTTCTGTATATATGTTAAAAAGACTGTTTCCAACAAGGACTCTTTCTATACGTATGTTTAATAAACTGTTCCCACCAAGGATACTTTCTGTAGCTATGTTTAATAGAATGTCCCCACCAAGGACACTTTCTGTAGCCGTTTTTAACAGACTGTTCCCACCAAGGACAATTCATGTAGCTATGTTTAATAGACTGTTCCCAGCATGGACACTTTTTGTAATTATGTTTAATAGAATGTTCCCACCAAGGACACTTTCTGTAGACATTTTTAACAGACTGTTCCCACCAAGGACACTTCATGTAGCTATATTTAATAGACTGTTCCCAGCATGGACACTTCATGTAGCTATGTTTAATAGACTGTTCCCAGCATGGACACTTTTTGTAGCTATGTTTAATAGAATGTTCCCACCAAGGACACTTTCTGTAGCCGTTTTTAACAGACTGTTCCCACCAAGGACACTTCATGTAGCTATTTTTAATAAACTGTTCCCAGCATGGACACTTTTTGTAGCTATGTTTAATAGAATGTTCCCACCAAGGACATTTTCTGTAACCATTTTTAACAAACTGTTCCCACCAAGGACACTTCATGTAGCTATGTTTAATAGACTGTTCCCAGCATGGACACTTTTTGTAGCTATGTTTAATAGGCTGTTTCCAGCACGGACACTTCTGTATATATGTTTAATAGACTGTTTCCTACAAGGACTCTTTCTTTACGTATGTTTAATAAACTGTTCCCACCAAGGACACTTTCTGTAGCTATGTTTAATAGAATGTGCCCACCAAGGACACTTTCTGTAGCCGTTTTTAACAGACTGTTCCCACCAAGGACACTTCATGTAGCTATGTTTAATAGACTGTTCCCAGCATGGACACTTTTTGTAACTATGTTTAATAGAATGTTCCCACCAAGGACACTTTCTGTAGCCATTTTTAACAGACTGTTCCCACCAAGGACACTTCATGTAGCTATGTTTAATAGACTGTTCCCAGCATGGACACTTTTTGTAGCTATGTTTAATAGGCTGTTTCCAGCACGGACACTTCTGTATATATGTTTAATAGACTGTTTCCAACAAGGTCTCTTTCTATACGTATGTTTAATAAACTGTTCCCACCAAGGACACTTTCTGTAGCTATGTTTAATAGACTGTTCCCAGCATGGACACTTTTTGTAACTATGTTTAATAGAATGTTACCACCAAGGACACTTTCTGTAGCCATTTTTAACAGACTGTTCCCACCAAGGACACTTCATGTAGCTATGTTAAATAGACTGTTCCCAGCATGGACATTTTTTGTAGCTATGTTTAATAGAAATGTTCCCACCAAGGACACTTTCTGAAGCTATGTTTAATAGAATGTCCTCACCAAGGACACTTTCTGTAGCCGTTTTTAATAGACTGTTCCCACCAAGGACACTTCATGTAGCTATGTTTAATAGACTGTTCCCAGCATGGACACTTTTTGTAGCTATGTTTAATAGAATGTTCCAACCAAGGACACTTTCTGTAGCTATGTTTAATAGAATGTCCCCACCAAGGACACTTTCTGTAGCCGTTTTTAACAGACTGTTCCCACCAAGGACACTTCATGAAGCTATGTTTAATAGACTGTTCCCAGCATGGCCACTTTTTGTAGCTATGTTTTATAGAATGTTCCCACCAAGGACACTTTCTGTAGCCATTTTTAACAGACTGTTCCCACCAAGGACACTTCATGTAGCTATGTTTAATAGACTGTTCCTAGCATGGACACTTTTTGTTGCTATGTTTAATAGAATGTTCCCACAAAGACACTTTCTGTAGCCGTTTTTAACAGACTGTTCCCACCAAGGACACTTCATGTAGCTATGTTTAATAGACTGTTCCCAGCATGGACACTTTTTGTAGCTATGTTTAATAGAATGTTCCCACCAAGGACACTTTCTGTAGCCATTTTTAACAGACTGTTCCCACCAAGGACACTTCATGTAGCTATGTTTAATAGACTGTTCCCAGCATGGACACTTTTTGTAGCTATGTTTAATAGAAATGTTCCCACCAAGGACACTTTCTGTAGCTATGTTTAATAGAATGTCCCCACCAAGGACACTTTCTGTAGCCGTTTTTAACAGACTGTTCCCACCAAGGACACTTCATGTAGCTATGTTTAATAGACTGTTCCAAGCATGGACACTTTTTGTAGCTATGTTTAATAGAATGTTCCCACCAAGGACACTTTCTGTAGCTATGTTTAATAGAATGTCCCCACCAAGGACACTTTCTGTAGCCGTTTTTAACAGACTGTTCCCACCAAGGACACTTCATGAAGCTATGTTTAATATACTGTTCCCAGCATGGACACTTTTTGTAGCTATGTTTAATAGAATGTTCCCACCAAGGACACTTTCTTAGCCATTTTTAACAGACTGTTCCCAACAAGAACATTTCATGTAGCTATGTTTAATAGACTGTTCCTAGAATGGACACTATTGGTAGGTATGTTTAATAGGCTGTTTCCAGCACGGACACTTCTGTATATATGTTTAAATGACTGTTTCCAACAAGGACTCTTTCTATATGTATGTTTAATAAACTGTTCCCACCAAGGACACTTTCTGTGGCTATGTTTAATAGAATGTTCCCACCAAGGACACTTTCTGTAGCCGTTTTTAACAGACTGTTCCCACCAAGGACACTTCATGTAGCTATGTTTAATAGACTGTTCCCAGCATGGACACCTTTTGTAGCTATGTTTAATAGGCTGTTTCCAGCACGGACACTTCTGTATATATGTTTAATAGGCTGTTTTCAACAAGGACTCTTTCTATACGTATGTTTAATAAACTGTTCCCACCAAGGACACTTTCTGTAGCTTTGTTTAATAGAATGCCCCCACCAAGGACACTTTCTGTAGCCGTTTTTAACAGACTGTTCCCACGAAGGACACTTCATGAAGCTATGTTGAATAGACTGTTCCCAGCATGGACACTTTTTGTAGCCATGTTTAATAGAATGTTCCCACCAAGGACACTTTCTGTAGCTATGTTTAATAGAATGTCCCCACCAAGGACACTTCCTGTAGCCGTTTTTAACAGACTGTTCCCACCAAGAACACTTCATGTAGCTATGTTGAATAGACTGTTCCCAGCATGGACTCTTTTTGTAGCTATGTTTAATAGAATGTTCCCACCAAGGACACTTTCTGTAGCCATTTTTAACAGACTGTTCCCACCAAGGACACTTCATGTAGCTATGTTTAATAGACTGTTCCCAGCATGGACACTTTTTGTAGCTATGTTTAATAGAATGTTCCAACCAAGGACACTTTCTGTAGCTATGTTTAATAGAATGTCCCCACCAAGGACACTTTCTGTAGCCGTTTTTAAACAGACTGTTCCCACCAAGGACACTTCATGAAGCTTTGTTTAATAGACTGTTCCCAGCATGGCCACTTTTTGTAGCTATGTTTTATAGAATGTTCCCACCAAGGACACTTTCTGTAGCCATTTTTAACAGACTGTTCCCACCAAGGACACTTCATGTAGCTATGTTTAATAGACTGTTCCTAGCATGGACACTTTTTGTAGCTATGTTTAATAGAATGTTCCCACCAAGGACACTTTCTGTAGCCGTTTTTAACAGACTGTTCCCACCAAGGACACTTCATGAAGCTATGTTTAATAGACTGTTCCCAGCATGGACACTTTTTGTAGCTATGTTTAATAGAATGTTCCCACCAAGGACACTTTCTGTAGCCATTTTTAACAGACTGTTCCCAACAAGGACACTTCATGTAGCTATGTTTAATAGACTGTTCCAAGCATGGACACTTTTTGTAGCTATGTTTAATAGAATGTTCCCACCAAGGACACTTTCTGTAGCTATGTTTAATAGAATGTCCCCACCAAGGACACTTTCTGTAGCCGTTTTTAACAGACTGTTCCCACCAAGGACACTTCATGAAGCTATGTTTAATATACTGTTCCCAGCATGGACACTTTTTGTAGCTATGTTTAATAGAATGTTCCCACCAAGGACACTTTCTTAGCCATTTTTAACAGACTGTTCCCAACAAGAACATTTCATGTAGCTATGTTTAATAGACTGTTCCCAGAATGGACACTATTGGTAGGTATGTTTAATAGGCTGTTTCCAGCACGGACACTTCTGTATATATGTTTAAATGACTGTTTCCAACAAGGACTCTTTCTATATGTATGTTTAATAAACTGTTCCCACCAAGGACACTTTCTGTGGCTATGTTTAATAGAATGTTCCCACCAAGGACACTTTCTGTAGCCGTTTTTAACAGACTGTTCCCACCAAGGACACTTCATGTAGCTATGTTTAATAGACTGTTCCCAGCATGGACACCTTTTGTAGCTATGTTTAATAGGCTGTTTCCAGCACGGACACTTCTGTATATATGTTTAATAGGCTGTTTTCAACAAGGACTCTTTCTATACGTATGTTTAATAAACTGTTCCCACCAAGGACACTTTCTGTAGCTTTGTTTAATAGAATGCCCCCACCAAGGACACTTTCTGTAGCCGTTTTTAACAGACTGTTCCCACGAAGGACACTTCATGAAGCTATGTTGAATAGACTGTTCCCAGCATGGACACTTTTTGTAGCCATGTTTAATAGAATGTTCCCACCAAGGGCACTTTCTGTAGCTATGTTTAATAGAATGTCCCCACCAAGGACACTTCCTGTAGCCGTTTTTAACAGACTGTTCCCACCAAGAACACTTCATGTAGCTATGTTGAATAGACTGTTCCCAGCATGGACTCTTTTTGTAGCTATGTTTAATAGAATGTTCCCACCAAGGACACTTTCTGCAGCCATTTTTAACAGACTGTTCCCACCAAGGACACTTCATGTAGCTATGTTTAATAGACTACTCCCAGCATGGACACTTTTTGTAGCTATGTTTAATAGAATGTTCCAACCAAGGACACTTTCTGTAGCTATGTTTAATAGAATGTCCCCACCAAGGACACTTTCTGTAGCCGTTTTTAACAGACTGTTCCCACCAAGGACACTTCATGAAGCTTTGTTTAATAGACTGTTCCCAGCATGGCCACTTTTTGTAGCTATGTTTTATAGACTGTTCCCACCAAGGACACTTCATGTAGCTATGTTTAATAGACTGTTCCTAGCATGGACACTTTTTGTAGCTATGTTTAATAGAATGTTCCCACCAAGGACACTTTATGTAGCCGTTTTTAACAGACTGTTCCCACCAAGGACACTTCATGAAGCTATGTTTAATAGACTGTTCCCAGCATGGACACTTTTTGTAGCTATGTTTAATAGAATGTTCCCACCAAGGACACTTTCTGTAGCCATTTTTAACAGACTGTTCCCAACAAGGACACTTCATGTAGCTATGTTTAATAGACTGTTCCAAGCATGGACACTTTTTGTAGCTATGTTTAATAGAATGTTCCAACCAAGGACACTTTCTGTAGCTATGTTTAATAGAATGTCCCCACCAAGGACACTTTCTGTAGCCGTTTTTAACAGACTGTTCCCACCAAGGACACTTCATGAAGCTATGTTTAATAGACTGTTCCCAGCATGGACACTTTTTGTAGCTATGTTTAATAGAATGTTCCCACCAAGGACACTTTCTTAGCCATTTTTAACAGACTGTTCCCAACAAGAACATTTCATGTAGCTATGTTTAATAGACTGTTCCCAGAATGGACACTATTGGTAGGTATGTTTAATAGGCTGTTTCCAGCACGGACACTTCTGTATATATGTTTAATAGACTGTTTCCAACAAGGACTCTTTCCATATGTATGTTTAATAAACTGTTCCCACCAAGGACACTTTCTGTGGCTATGTTTAATAGAATGTTCCCACCAAGGACACTTTCTGTAGCCGTTTTTAACAGACTGTTCCCACCAAGGACACTTCATGTAGCTATGTTTAATAGACTGTTCCCAGCATGGACACCTTTTGTAGCTATGTTTAATAGGCTGTTTCCAGCACGGACACTTCTGTATATATGTTTAATAGACTGTTTTCAACAAGGACTCTTTCTATACGTATGTTTAATAAACTGTTCCCACCAAGGACACTTTCTGTAGCTTTTTTTAATAGAATGCCCCCACCAAGGACACTTTCTGTAGCCGTTTTTAACAGACTGTTCCCACGAAGGACACTTCATGTAGCTATGTTGAATAGACTGTTCCCAGCATGGACACTTTTTGTAGCCATGTTTAATAGAATGTTCCCACCAAGGACACTTTCTGTAGCTATGTTTAATAGAATGTCCCCACCAAGGACACTTCCGATAGCCGTTTTTAACAGACTGTTCCCACCAAGAACACTTCATGTAGCTATGTTAATAGACTGTTCCCAGCATGGACTCTTTTTGTAGCTATGTTTAATAGAATGTTCCCACCAAGGAAACTTTCTGTAGCCATTTTTAACAGACTGTTCCCACCAAGGACACTTCATGTAGCTATGTTTAATAGACTGTTCCCAGCATGGACACTTTTTGTAGCTATGTTTAATAGAAATGTTCCCACCAAGGACACTTTCTGTAGCTATGTTTAATAGAATGTCTCCACCAAGGACACTTTCTGTAGCCGTTTTTAACAGACTGTTCCCACCACGGACACTTCATGTAGCTATGTTTAATAGACTGTTCCCAGCATGGACACTTTTTGTAGCTATGTTTAATAGAATGTTCCTACCAAGGACACTTTCTGTAGCCATTTTTAACAGACTGTTCCCACCAAGGACACTTCATGTAGCTATGTTTAATAGACTGTTCCCAGCATGGACACTATTGGTAGGTATGTTTAATAGGCTGTTTCGAGCACGGACACTTCTGTATATATGTTTAATAGACTGTTTCCAACAAGGACTCTTTCTATATGTATGTTTAATAAACTGTTCCCACCAAGGACACTTTCTGTGGTTATGTTAAATAGAATGTCCCCACCAAGGACACTTTCTGTAGCCGTTTTTAACAGACTGTTCCCACCAAGGACACTTCATTAAGCTATGTTTAATAGACTGTTCCCAGCATGGACACCTTTTGTAGCTATGTTTAATAGGCTGTTTCCAGCACGGACACTTCTGTATATATGTTTAATAGACTGTTTTCAACAAGGACTCTTTCTATACGTATGTTTAATAAACTGTTCCCACCAAGGACACATTCTGTAGCTATGTTTAATAGAATGTCCCCACCAATGACACTTTCTGTAGCCGTTTTGAGCAGACTTTTCCCACGAAGGACACTTCATGTAGCTATGTTTAATAGACTGTTCCCAGCATGGACACTTTTTGTAGCTATGTTTAATAGAATGTTCCCACCAAGGACACTTTCTGTAGCTATGTTTAATAGAATGTCCCCACCAAGGACACTGTCTGTAGCCGTTTTTAACAGACTGTTCCCACCAAGGACACTTCATGTAGCTATGTTTAATAGACTGTTCCCAGCATGGACACTTTTTGTATATATGTTTAATAGAATGTTCCCACCAAGGACACTTTCTGTAGCTATGTTTAATAGAATGTCCCCACCAAGGACACTTTCTGTAGCCGTTTTTAACAGACTGTTCCCACCAAGGACACTTCATGTAGCTATGTTTAATAGACTGTTCCCAGCATGGACACTTTTTGTAGCTATGTTTAATAGAATGTTCCCACCAAGGACACTTTCTGTAGCCATTTTAACAGACTGTTCCCACCAAGGACACTTCATGTAGCTATGTTTCATAGACTGTTCCACTAAGGACACTGTCTGTAGCTATGTTTATTAGTCTGTTTCAAGCACGAACACTTCTGAAGGCAAGTTCAGTAATTTTTCCCACCAAGGACACTTTCTGTTGGTATGTTTTATAAACTGTTCGAAGCACAGACTTTTCTAAGGTATATTAATAGACTGTTCCCAGCCCGGGCAATTCTATACACATTTAATAGACTGTTCCCACAAAGGACACTTTTTGTAGGTATGGTTGTAGCTATGTCCCAGCACGGACACTTTCTGTGGTTATCTTTAAAAGATTGTTCCCAGCACGGATACTTTCTGTAGCTTTCTTTTAAAGACTGTTGCCAGCACGGACACTTTCTGTAGCTATCTTTAAAAGACTGTTCCCAGCATGGACACTTTCTGTAGGTATGTTTACTGGTTTAATAGACTGTTCCCACCAAAGCACTTTCTTTAGCTATGTTTAATAGACTGTTCCCAGCATGGACACTTTTTGTAGCTATGTTTTATAGGCTGTTTCCAGCACGGACACTTCTGTATATATGTTTAATAGACTGTTTCCAACAAGGACTCTTTCTATACGTATGTTTAATAAACTGTTCCCACCAAGGACACTTTCTGTAGCTATGTTTAATAGAATGTCCCCACCAAGGACACTTTCTGTAGCCATGTTTAATAGACTGTTGGCACCAAGGACACTTTCTGTAATTATGTTTAATAGACTGTTGCCGACAAGGATACTTTCTGTAGCTATGAATATTAGTCTCTTCCCAGCACGGACACTTCTGAAGGTATGTTCAATAGACGGACGGACACTCCTGTAGGTATGTTTAATAGACTGTTCCCACCAAGGACACTGTCTGAACCAATGTCAATTAGACTGTTCCCATCACGGAAACTTTCTGGAGCTATGATTTATAGACTATTCCCAGTACGTACACTTCTGTAGGTATGTTTAATAGACTGTTCCAAGCACGGACAGTTTCTGAAGCTATGTTCAATACACTGTTCCCACCAAAGACAATTTCTGTACCTATGTTTAATGGAATGTGCTCACCAAGGACACTTCCTGTAGGCATGTTTAATGGACTGTTCCCACCAGGAACACTTTCTAATGGTATGTTATATTGGGTGTTCCCACCAAGGACACTTGTTTCATATGTAGGGGGCTGGCAAAACGTATTTGTGACGGGACACCACGAGGGAACCTCGAATTTATGTCCACTTGTTGGGCATTAACACAAAGGAAATTCTAAGATACTTAGAATCCTTTACAATATTTATATGGAATAAGTCTAATATTTATAAACAACACTGGTTACATAATTTTACAAAGACAAACTTAAAGGGACAGTTGACTCGCAATCTATTCCACTTAGGTTAAGACAGAATGAAAATTAGTCTGGGCCCAATTAAATTTCTGTCTTAATAAAAGGGGAATACACTTGAATCACACTTGAATTACACATGAAGTACACACACTCATTCACACCCTCACATACTTAACATAATGTTCTTTCTCCCTTCCTGTTGATGATAAGGACCTGATGAGTGTTTATGGCACCATCATGTTTTATATAAACTTTATATTAACCAGTATATTCACAGTAATGACTGTTTCACCAAACAGTTTTTGCCTCTGTGTTATACCGTGGCGATTACATCTATAGCTGCTCGCCGCCGAATAAAATGTAGTAACATGGGTGGGGGACACATAAACCCCTTTACATCATTCTATACTCATCATCCATATCATCACTGCCTCATATCACTGATGCCTCATATCACTGATGCCTCGTATCACCGTTGTCTTATATCAACGATGCCTCATATTAACGATGCCTTATATCAACAATGCCTCATATCAATGATTGACGTCAGGTGAGCGATTCAGGACCAATGGTCCTGTTGTGTTTAATAGACTATTCCCAGCACGGACACTTCTTAAAGTATGTTTAATAGACTGTTCCCAGCACGGACACTTATTTAGGTATGTATAATAGACTGTTCCCACCACATACACTTCTTTAGGTATGTTTAATAGACTGTTCCTACCAAGGGCACTTTCTGTAGTTATGTTTAATAGATTGTTCCCAGGATGGACACTTCTTTAGGCATGTTTAATAGACTGTTCCCACCAAGGACACTTTCTGTAGTTATGTTTGATAAACTGTTCCCAACACGGACACTTCTTTAGGTATTTTTAATGGACTGTTCCCACCAAGGACACTTCTTTAGGTATGCTTTATAGACTGTTCCCAGCACGGACACCTCTTTAGGTATGTTTAATAGACTGTTCCCACCAAGGACACTTTCTGTAGTTATGTTTAATAGACTGTTCCCGACAAGGACACTTTCTCTTTCTACGATGGATACTGCTGTAGGTAAGTTTAATAGACGGTTCCCATCACAGACACTGCTGTAGTTATGTGTAGGAGAAAGTCCAAATAAGTGTACATTCCTGAAAACGGAGCTGAGGCCATCCATAAAAAATGTTTGCTTGCTGTTCCCCGACCAACACACTATTTTTCACCCAGATTCCAAAAATTTTATTGAGATCCGGTGAGATTATTTTTTTGAGCACAAACTTTTTTACTTAGAAAAATCTTAAGGATTCAATGTTTATGTTCCCACCTAGGACACTTTCTGTAGCTATGTTTAATAGACTGTTCCAAGCATGGACACTTACTGTTGCTATGTTTAATAGACTGTTCCCACCAAGGACACTTTCTGTAGCTATGTTTAATAGAATGTTCCCACCAAGGACACTTTCTGTAGCCATGTCTAATAGACTGTTGCCACCAAGGACACTTTTTGTAGTTATTAGCTCACCTGAGCCGAAGGCTCATTGGTGAGCTAATAGGGTGGTCAGAGTTTGTCTTTCGTGTGTCTGTGTGTCCACATTTTTAAATGTCTTCTCCTCTTGAACCACTGGGCTGATTAACGTCAGGTGAGCGATTCAGGACCAATGGTCCTGTGGTGTTTTATAGACTATTCCCAGCACGGACACTTCTTAAAGTATGTTAAATAGACTGTTTCCAGCACGGACACTTATTTAGGTATGTTTAATAGACTGTTCCCAGCACAGACACTTCTTTAGGTATGTTTAATAGACTTCCTACCAAGGACACTTCCTGTAGTTATGTTTAATAAACTGTTCCCAGCATGGACACTTCTTTAGGTATGTTTAATAGACTGATCCCACCAAGGACACTTTCTGTAGTTATGTTTAATAGACTGTTCCCAACATGGACACTTCTTTAGGTATTTTTAATGGACTGTTCCCGCCAAGGACACTTCTTTAGGTATGCTTTATAGACTGTTCCCAGCACGGACACTTCTTTAGGTCTGTTTAATAGACTGTTCCCACCAAGGACACTTTCTGTAGTTATGTTTAATAGACTGTTCCCGACAAGGATACTTTCTCTTCCTACGACGGACACTGATTTAGGTATGTTTAATAGACGGTTCCCATCACAGACACTGTTGCAGTTATGTGTAGGAGAAAGTCCAAATAAGTGTACATTCCTGAAAACGGAGCTGAGACCATCCATAAAAAAATGTTTGCTTGCTGTCCCCCGAACAACCCATTATTTTTCACCCAGACTCCAAAAATTTTATTGAGATCTGGTAAGATTATTTTTTTTAAGCACAAACTTTTTTACTTAGAAAAATCTTAAGGATTCATGTTTATGTTCCCACCAAGGACACTTTCTGTAGCTATGTTTAATAGACTGTTCCAAGCATGGACACTTACTGTTGCTATGTTAAATAGACTGTTCCCACCAAGGACACTTTCTGTAGCTATGTTTAATAGAATGTTCCCACCAAGGACACTTTCTGTAGCCATGTTTAATAGACTGTTGCCACCAAGGACACTTTTTGTAGTTATTAGCTCACCTGAGCCGAAGGCTCATTGGTGAGCTAATAGGGTGGTCAGAGTTTGTCTGTCGTGTGACTGTGTGTCCACATTTTTAAATGTCTTCTCCTCTGGAACCGCTGGGCTGATTAACGTCAGGTGAGCGATTCAGGACCAATGGTCATGTGGTGTTTAATAGACTATTCCCAGCACGGACACTTCTTAAAGTATGTTTAATTGACTGTTTCTAGCACGGACACTTATTTAGGTATGTTTAATAGACTGTTCCCAGCACAGACACTTCTTTAGGTATGTTTAATAGACTGTTCCCACCAAGGACACTTTCTGTAGTTATGTTTAATAGACTGTTCCCAACACGGACACTTCTTTAGGTATTTTTAATGGACTGTTCCCGCCAAGGACACTTCTTTAGGTATGCTTTATAGACTGTTCCCAGCACGGACACTTCTTTAGGTCTGTTTAATAGACTGTTCCCACCAAGGACACTTTCTGTAGTTATGTTTAATAGACTGTTCCCGACAAGGATACTTTCTCTTCCTACGACGGACACTGCTTTAGGTATGTTTAATAGACGGTTCCCATCACAGACACTGTTGAAGTTATGTGTAGGAGAAAGTCCAAATAAGTGTACATTCCTGAAAACGGAGCGGAGACCATCCATAAAAATGTTTGCTTGCTGTCCCCCGAACAACCCACTTTTTTCACCCAGACTCCAAAAATTTTATTGAGATCTGGTAAGATTATTTTTTTGAGCACAAACTTTTTTACTTAGAAAAATCTTAAGGATTCATGTTTATGTTCCCACCAAGGACACTTTCTGTAGCTATGTTTAATAGACTGTTCCAAGCATGGACACTTACTGTTGCTATGTTTAATAGACTGTTCCCACCAAGGACACTTTCTGTAGCTATGTTTAATAGAATGTTCCCACCAAGGACACTTTCTGTAGCCATGTTTAATAGACTGTTGCCACCAATGACACTTTTTGTAGTTATGAGCTCACCTGAGCCGAAGGCTCATTGGTGAGCTTATAGGGTGGTCAGAGTTTGTCTGTCGTGTGTCTGTGTGTCAACATTTTTAAATGTCTTCTCCTCTGGAACCGCTGGGCTGACTGACGTCAGGTGAGCGATTCAGGACCAATGGTCCTGTGGTGTTTAATAGTCTATTCCCAGCACGGACACTTCTTAAAGTATGTTTAATAGACTGTTCCAAACACGGACACTTATTTAGGTATGTTTAATAGACTGTTCCCACCACAGACACTTCTTTAGGTATGTTTAATAGACTGTTCCTACCAAGGACACTTTCTGTAGTTATGTTTACTAGACTGTTCCCAGCACGGACACTTCTTTGGGTATGTTTAATAGACTGTTCCCAACAAGGACACTTTCTGTAGTTATGTTTAATAGACTGTTCCCAACACGGACACTTCTTTAGGTATTTTAATGGACTGTTCCCACCAAGGACATTTCTTTAGGTATGCTTTATAGACTGTTCCCAGCACGGACACTTCTTTAGGTGTGTTTAATAGACTGTTCCCACCAAGGACACTTTCTGTAGTTATGTTTAATAGACTATTCCCGACAAGGACACTTTCTCTTCCTACGACGGACACTGCTGTAGGTATGTTTAATAGACGGTTCCAAGTTTGATCCAATTCTGTTCATCCATTTAAGAGAATCAGCAGTTCAAATTTTTCATGATGTCGGGCATTATCACCTAGTTATGCATTGGAGTGGAACCATTTGAATAAATCTGATACAGGTTGATGTAAGGATCTTTCTGACCAAGTTTGATCAAATTCCGTTCATCCGTTAATGAGAATCAGCAATTTGATGTTTTTCACGATGTCAGCCATTATGACCTACTTATGCATCGGAGTGGAACCATTCGAATAAATCTGATACACGTTGATGTAAGGATGCTTCTGACCATGTTTAATCAAATTCTGTTCATCCATTCACGAGAATCAGCGGTTTGAAGTTTTCCCGATATCGACCATTTTGACCTACTTATGCATCGGAGTGGAACCATTTGAATATATCTAATACTGGTTGATGCATGGATGCTTCTGACCATGTCTGATCAAATCCCTTTCACCAGTTCACGAGAATTAGCAGTTTGAAGTTTTTCACATTGCCGGCCATTATGACCTACTTATGCATCGAGGCGGAACCATTTGAACAAATCTGAGAAATGCTGATATCAGAATGCTTCAGATCAAGTTTGGTCAAAATCTGAGCATTGGTTTTCGAGGAGATGCCATTTGAACAAAATATATGTCGTAAATATAAAGTAGGTCACCGTGACCTAATTCCACTACAGAGTTTTTGTATATAAATTTGAGAACCTAGTGCCCATCGAAGCTCAATACCAAAAAATCAGCCAATTATACCATGCGGTTCTAGAGAAAAGTCGATTTAGTTGTTTTTTGCTATTTTTAGTAACGGCGGCCATCTTGGATTGTCGACCAGGATAATTTTCGCAAACTTGTAAGTCTGGAGTCTGATCATGCTGCATATAAAATTTGAGAGTCGTAGGTGCAGTGGTTTCGGAGAAGAAGTCGTTTGGACAAGTGTTTACGGACGACGGACGGACGGACAGACAAAAAGTGATCACAATAGCTACACTGAGACTTCGTCTCAGTGAGCTAAAAATAGCAAAACAACTAAATTGACTTAGTATCCGAAAAAGCTTGGTATAGTTGACTCAAAATTGGTATGATACATCGTTGGGACCTTGGTTCTCAAGATTATTCATATCATCCAAATCTGGAGTGAAATTAGGTCACAGTGACATAGTTTGTATTTACGAAGTGTATTTTGTTCAAACAACAGCTCTTCAAAAACTGATGTCCAAACTTGATCTGAAGCATCCTGGCATCAACCTTTCTCAGTTTTATTCAAATGAGCCCTCTCCAATGAATGAGTAGGTCATTATGGCCGCCATCTTGAAATAACTTTACATGGCTTTTTCTCGTGAACAGATCAAACTTGGTCAGAAGCATCCTTATTTGGACCAGTCTCAAATTTATGCAAATGGTTCACTTTACTGCATAAGTAGGTCAAAATGGCTGTCATCTTGGAAAAAAATAAAATGGCTTTTTCTCATGAACAGATAAACAGAATTTGATGAAACATGGTCAGAAGCATCCATATAATTATGGACCAGTCTCAAATTTATGCAAATTTATCCAGTGCATAAGTAGGTCAAAATGGCTGACATCATGAAAAACTCCAAACAACTTCTCATGAACCTTTGATTGGAATTTGATCAAACTTGGTCATTAGCATCCTGACATTGATCTTTCTCAGATTTGTTCAAATGTTTCTGCTCCAGTTCATAAGCAGGTCATATTATGGCTGACATGATGGAAATTTTCAAACGGATTTTTCTCATGGATTTTGATCACACTCGGTCAGATACATCCTGACATTGACCTTGTTCAGATTCGTTCACCTGTTTCCACTATGTAGGTCATAATGGCCAATTGTGGAAAACTTCAAATTGTTTATTCTGAGGAAGTGTTGGACAGACTTGTACTCAGGTTAGCGATACAGGACCATAATAGTCCTCTTGTTGTTTTTTATTGCACCCCTTACTCTTTTAGTGCAGTATGGTCACGAAACAGTGACAGAATAAATGGAACACCCTATAGACTATATTATATTCTTGTTCCTTATGATAAACCACATATACTGACATAGATCTTGGTTCCCAATGTGTCACCCGTGGGCATGTCCTACCCCTTCATTTCATAAAATGTGCAATAACTCGGAAACTGCTTATGATCCCCACCCATAAACAATGTATTCTTGTTTCTTATGGTAAGATGCATTTAACGACATTGACCTTGGATACACCGGGGTCCCCTGGGGCATGACCCACCCCTCTTATCATGAAAGTCCTTATATAAGAAACCGTTCGGATCCTCAACCTTAAATCATATATTTTCCTGTTCCTTAAGACGCATTCAATGACACGGACCTTAGGTCCCTCTGGGCTCTTCCGAGCCTGATCAGCCTGGAAGAGGGCATGCCTATCCTTTCTTCAGACAATGCGTTCTCTCGGAGTCAGAAAATGTTGCGATATTGTGGGCGGGATTTAGCCCGTTGTTTTATTGTTTTACAACTTCATGTCCATACGTGCTAACATGAAGCACAAAAAAGCAAAACTACAAATGGCATTTCCACTCTGTCAATGTTAAACGTCGAATAGCACGTAATACAGGCTACAGTATATAATTGCAACACGCAACACTATGACCTTGTCCGGAACAGTCCTTCGGTGGCGCACACTGTCCGTGTTGGGGACATTGCAGTTACACTTATAGAATATCAACATTGCAGCCTGAATCGCTCACCTGACGTCAAACATTGATATGAGGCATTGTTGATATAAGGCATCGTTAATATGAGGCATCGTTGATATAAGACAACGGTGATACGAGGCATCAGTCATATGAGGCATCAGTGATATGAGGCAGTGATGATATGGATGATGAGTATAGAATGGTGTAAAGGGGTTTATGTGTCCCCCACTCCTGTTACTACATTTTATTCGGCGGTGAGCAGCTATAGATGTAATCGCCACGGTATAACACAGAGGCAAAAACTGGTTGGTGAAACAGTCCTTTCCGTGAATATACTGGTTAATATAAAGTTTATATAAAACATTATGGTGCCATAAACACTCATCAGGTCCTTATCATCAACAGGAAGGGAGAAAGAACATATGTTAAGTATGTGAGGGTGTGAATGAGTGTGTGTACTTCATGTGTAATTCAAGTGTGATTCAAGTGTATTCCACTTGTATTAAGACAGAAATTTAATTGGGCCCAGACTAATTTTCATTCTGTCTTAACCTAAGTGGAATAGATTGCGAGTCAACTGTCCCTTTAAGTTTGTCTTTGTAAAATTATGTAACCAGTGTTGTTTATAAATATTAGACTTATTCCATATAAATATTGTAAAGGATTCTAAATATCTTAGAATTTCCTTTGCGTTAATGCCCCACAAGTGGACATAGATTCGAGGTTCCCTCGTGGTGTCCCGTCACATATACGTTTTGCCAGCCCCGCCATATGAAACAAGTGTCTTTGGTGGGAACAGTGTATTGAACATAGCTTCAGAAACTGTCCGTGCTGGGAACAGTCTATTAAACATACCTACAGAAGTGTACGTGCTGGGAACAGTCTATAAATCACAGCTCCAGAAAGTTTCCGTGATGGGAACAGTCTACCTGACATAGGTTCAGACAGTGTCCTTGGTGGGAACAGTCTATTAAACATACCTACAGGAGTGTCCGTCCGTCTATGGAACATACCTTCAGAAGTGTCCGTGCTGCGAAGAGACTAATATTCATAGCTACAGGAAGTATCCTTGTCGGGAACAGTCTATTAAACATAATTACAGAAATTGTCCTTGGTGGGGACATTCTATTAAAAACGGCTACAGAAAGTGTCCTTGGTGGGGACATTCTATTAAACATAGCTACAGAAAGTGTCCTTGGTGGGAACAGTTTATTAAACATACGTATAGAAGGAGTCCTTGTGGGAAACAGTCTATTAAACATATATACAGAAGTGTCCGTGCTGGAAACAGCCTATTAAACATAGCTACAAAAAGTGTCCATGCTGGGAACAGTCTATTTAACATAGCTACATGAAGTGTCCTTGGTGGGAACAGTCTGTTAAAAATGGCTACAGAAAGTGTCCTTGGTGGGAACATTCTATTAAACATAGCTACAAAAAGTGTCCATGCTGGGAACATTCTATTAAACAAAGCTACATGAAGTGTCCTTGGTGGGAACAGTCTATTAAAAACGGCTACAGAAAGTGTCCTTGGTGGGATTATTCTATTAAACATAGCTACAGAAAGTGTCCTTGGTGGGAACAGTTTATTAAACATACGTATAGAAAGAGTCCTTGTTGGAAACAGTCTATTAAACATATATACAGAAGTGTCCGTGCTGGGAACAGCCTATTAAACATAGCTACAAAAAGTGTCCATGCTGGGAACAGTCTATTAAACATAGCTACATGAAGTGTCCTTGGTGGGAACAGTCTGTTAAAAATGGCTACAGAAAGTGTCTTTGGTGGGAACATTCTATTAAACATAGCTACAAAAAGTGTCCTTGGTGGGGACATTCTATTAAACATAGCTACAGAAAGTGTCCTTGGTGGAAACAGTTTATTAAACATACGTATAGAAAGAGTCCTTGTTGGAAACAGTCTATTAAACATATATACAGAAGTGTCCGTGCTGGAAACAGCCTATTAAACATAGCTACATGAAGTGTCCTTGGTGGGAACAGTCTGTTAAAAACGGCTACAGAAAGTGTCCTTGGTAGGGACATTCTATTAAACATAGCTACAGAAAGTGTCCTTGGTGGGAACAGTTTATTAAACATACGTAAAGAAAGAGTCCTTGTTGGAAACAGTCTATTAAATATATATACAGGAGTGTCCGTGCTGGAAACAGCCTATTAAACATAGCTACAAAAAGTGTCCATGCTTGGAACAGTCTATTAAACATAGCTACATGAAGTGTCCTTGGTGGGAACAGTCTGTTAAAAATGGCTACAGAAAGTGTCCTTGGTGGGAACATTCTATTAAACATAGCTACAGAAAGTGTCCATGCTGGGAACATTCTATTAAACATAGCTACATGAAATGTCCTTGGTGGGAACAGTCTGTTAATAACGGCTACAGAAAGTGTCCTTGGTGGGGACATTCTATTAAACATAGCTACAGAAAGTGTCCTTGGTGGGAACATTCTATTAAACATAGCTACAGAAAGTGTCCATGCTGGGAACATTCTATTAAACATAGCTACATGAAATGTCCTTGGTGGGAACAGTCTGTTAATAACGGCTACAGAAAGTGTCCTTGGTGGGGACATTCTATTAAACATAGCTACATGAAGTGTCCTTGGTGGGAACAGTCTGTTAAAAATGGCTACAGAAAGTGTCCTTGGTGGGAACATTCTATTAAACATAGCTACAGAAAGTGTCCATGCTGGGAACATTCTATTAAACATAGCTACATGAAATGTCCTTGGTGGGAACATTCTATTAATAACGGCTACAGAAAGTGTCCTTGGTGGGGACAGTTTATTAAACATACGTATAGAAAGAGTCCTTGTTTGAAACAGTCTATTAAACATATATACAGAAGTGTCCGTGCTGGAAACAGCCTATTAAACATAGCTACAAAAAGTGTCCTTGCTGGGAACAGTCTTTTAAACATAGCTACATGAAGTGTCCTTGGTGGAAACAGTCTGTTAAAAATGGCTTCAGAAAGTGTCCTTGGTTGGAACATTCTATTAAACATAGCTACAAAAAGTGTCCTTGCTGGGAACAGTTTATTAAACATAGCTACATGAAGTGTCCTTGGTGGGAACAGTCTGTTAAAAACGGCTACAGAAAGTGTCCTTGGTGGGGACATTCTATTAAACATAGCTACAGAAAGTGTCCTTGGTGGGAACAGTTTATTAAACATACGTATAGAAAGAGTCCTTGCTGGAAACAGTCTATTAAACATATATACAGAAGTGTCCGTGCTGGAAACAGCCTATTAAACATAGCTACAAAAAGTGTCCATGCTGGGAACAGTCTATTAAACATAGCTACATGAAGTGTCCTTGGTGGGAACAGTCTGTTAAAAATGGCTACAGAAAGTGTCCTTGGTGGGAACATTCTATTAAACATAGCTACAGAAAGTGTCCATGCTGGGAACAGTTTATTAAACATAGCTACATGAAATGTCCTTGGTGGGAACAGTCTGTTAAAAACGGCTACAGAGAGTGTCCTTGGTGGGGACATTCTATTAAACAAAGCTACAGAAAGTGTCCTTGGTGGGAACAGTTTATTAAACATACGTATAGAAAGAGTCCTTGTTGGAAACAGTCTATTAAACATATATACAGAAGTGTCCGTGCTGGAAACAGCCTATTAAACATAGCTACAAAAAGTGTCCATGCTGGGAACAGTCTATTAAACATAGCTACATGAAGTGTCCTTGGTGGGAACAGTCTGTTAAAAATGGCTACAGAAAGTGTCCTTGGTGGGAACATTCTATTAAACATAGCTACAGAAAGTGTCCATGCTGGGAACAGTTTATTAAACATAGCTACATGAAATGTCCTTGGTGGGAACAGTCTGTTAAAAACGGCTACAGAGAGTGTCCTTGGTGGGGACATTCTATTAAACAAAGCTACAGAAAGTGTCCTTGGTGGGAACAGTTTATTAAACATACGTATAGAAAGAGTCCTTGTTGGAAACAGTCTATTAAACATATATACAGAAGTGTCCGTGCTGGAAACAGCCTATTAAACATAGCTACAAAAAGTGTCCATGCTGGGAACAGTCTATTAAACATAGCTACATGAAGTGTCCTTGGTGGGAACAGTCTGTTAAAAATGGCTACAGAAAGTGTCCTTGGTGGGAACATTCTATTAAACATAGCTACAGAAAGTGTCCATGCTGGGAACAGTTTATTAAACATAGCTACATGAAATGTCCTTGGTGGGAACAGTCTGTTAAAAACGGCTACAGAGAGTGTCCTTGGTGGGGACATTCTATTAAACAAAGCTACAGAAAGTGTCCTTGGTGGGAACAGTTTATTAAACATACGTATAGAAAGAGTCCTTGTTGGAAACAGTCTATTAAACATATATACAGAAGTGTCCGTGCTGGAAACAGCCTATTAAACATAGCTACAAAAAGTGTCCATGCTGGGAACAGTCTATTAAACATAGCTACATGAAGTGTCCTTGGTGGGAACAGTCTGTTAAAAATGGCTACAGAAAGTGTCCTTGGTGGGAACATTCTATTAAACATAGCTACAAAACGTGTCCATGCTGTGAACATTCTATTAAACATAGCTACATGAAGTGTCCTTGGTGGGAACAGTCTGTTAAAAACGGCTACAGAAAGTGTTCTTGGTGGGGACATTCTATTAAACATAGCTACAGAAAGTGTCCTTGGTGGGAACAGTTTATTAAACATACGTATAGAAAGAGTCCTTGTTGGAAACAGTCTATTAAACATATATACAGAAGTGTCTGGAAACAGCCTATTAAACATAGCTACAAAAAGTGTCCATGCTGGGAACAGTCTATTAAACATAGCTACATGAAGTGTCCTTTGTGGGAACAGTCTGTTAAAAACGGCTACAGAAAGTGTCCTTGGGGGGACATTCTATTAAACATAGCTACAGAAAGTGTCCTTGGTGGGAACAGTTTATTAAACATACGTTAAGAAAGAGTCCTTGTTGGAAACAGTCTATTAAACATATATACAGAAGTGTCCGTGCTTGAAACAGCCTATTAAACATAGCTACAAAAAGTGTCCATGCTGGGAACAGTCTATTAAACATTGCTACATGAAGTGTCCTTGGTGGGAACAATCTGTTAAAAATGGCTTCAGAAAGTGTCCTTGGTGGGAACATTCTATTAAACATAGCTACAAAAAGTGTCCATGCTGGGAACAGTCTATTAAACATAGCTACATGAAGTGTCCTTGGTGGGAACAGTCTGTTAAAAACGGCTACATAAAGTGTCCTTGGTGGGGACATTCTATTAAACATAGCTACAGAAAGTGTCCTTGGTGGGAACAGTTTATTAAACATACGTATAGAAAGAGTCCTTGTTGGAAACAGTCTATTAAACATATATACAGAAGTGTCCGTGCTGGAAACAGCCTATTAAACATAGCTACAAAAAGTGTCCTTGCTGGGAACAGTCTTTTAAACATAGCTACATGAAGTGTCCTTGGTGGGAACAGTCTGTTAAAAATGGCTACAGAAAGTGTCCTTGGTGGGAACATTCTATTAAACATAGCTACAGAAAGTGTCCATGCTGGGAACATTCTATTAAACATAGCTACATGAAATGTCCTTGGTGGGAACAGTCTGTTAATAACGGCTACAGAAAGTGTCCTTGGTGGGGACATTCTATTAAACATAGCTACAGAAAGTGTCCTTGGTGGGAACATTCTATTAAACATAGCTACAGAAAGTGTCCATGCTGGGAACATTCTATTAAACATAGCTACATGAAATGTCCTTGGTGGGAACAGTCTGTTAATAACGGCTACAGAAAGTGTCCTTGGTGGGGACATTCTATTAAACATAGCTACATGAAGTGTCCTTGGTGGGAACAGTCTGTTAAAAATGGCTACAGAAAGTGTCCTTGGTGGGAACATTCTATTAAACATAGCTACAGAAAGTGTCCATGCTGGGAACATTCTATTAAACATAGCTACATGAAATGTCCTTTGTGGGAACATTCTATTAATAACGGCTACAGAAAGTGTCCTTGGTGGGGACAGTTTATTAAACATACGTATAGAAAGAGTCCTTGTTTGAAACAGTCTATTAAACATATATACAGAAGTGTCCGTGCTGGAAACAGCCTATTAAACATAGCTACAAAAAGTGTCCTTGCTGGGAACAGTCTTTTAAACATAGCTACATGAAGTGTCCTTGGTCGAAACAGTCAGTTAAAAATGGCTTCAGAAAGTGTCCTTGGTAGGAACATTCTATTAAACATAGCTACAAAAAGTGTCCATGCTGGGAACAGTCTATTAAACATAGCTACATGAAGTGTCCTTGGTGGGAACAGTCTGTTAAAAACGGCTACATAAAGTGTCCTTGGTGGGGACATTCTATTAAACATAGCTACAGAAAGTGTCCTTGGTGGGAACAGTTTATTAAACATACGTATAGAAAGAGTCCTTGTTGGAAACAGTCTATTAAACATATATACAGAAGTGTCCGTGCTGGAAACAGCCTATTAAACATAGCTACAAAAAGTGTCCTTGCTGGGAACAGTCTTTTAAACATAGCTACATGAAGTGTCCTTGGTGGGAACAGTCTGTTAAAAATGGCTACAGAAAGTGTCCTTGGTGGGAACATTCTATTAAACATAGCTACAGAAAGTGTCCATGCTGGGAACATTCTATTAAACATAGCTACATGAAATGTCCTTGGTGGGAACAGTCTGTTAATAACGGCTACAGAAAGTGTCCTTGGTGGGGACATTCTATTAAACATAGCTACAGAAAGTGTCCTTGGTGGGAACATTCTATTAAACATAGCTACAGAAAGTGTCCATGCTGGGAACATTCTATTAAACATAGCTACATGAAATGTCCTTGGTGGGAACAGTCTGTTAATAACGGCTACAGAAAGTGTCCTTGGTGGGGACATTCTATTAAACATAGCTACATGAAGTGTCCTTGGTGGGAACAGTCTGTTAAAAATGGCTACAGAAAGTGTCCTTGGTGGGAACATTCTATTAAACATAGCTACAGAAAGTGTCCATGCTGGGAACATTCTATTAAACATAGCTACATGAAATGTCCTTGGTGGGAACATTCTATTAATAACGGCTACAGAAAGTGTCCTTGGTGGGGACAGTTTATTAAACATACGTATAGAAAGAGTCCTTGTTTGAAACAGTCTATTAAACATATATACAGAAGTGTCCGTGCTGGAAACAGCCTATTAAACATAGCTACAAAAAGTGTCCTTGCTGGGAACAGTCTTTTAAACATAGCTACATGAAGTGTCCTTGGTCGAAACAGTCAGTTAAAAATGGCTTCAGAAAGTGTCCTTGGTAGGAACATTCTATTAAACATAGCTACAAAAAGTGTCCTTGCTGGGAACAGTTTATTAAACATAGCTACATGAAGTGTCCTTGGTGGGAACAGTCTGTTAAAAACGGCTACAGAAAGTGTCCTTGGTGGGGACATTCTATTAAACATAGCTACAGAAAGTGTCCTTGGTGGGAACAGTTTATTAAACATACGTATAGAAAGAGTCCTTGCTGGAAACAGTCTATTAAACATATATACAGAAGTGTCCGTGCTGGAAACAGCCTATTAAACATAGCTACAAAAAGTGTCCATGCTGGGAACAGTCTATTAAACATAGCTACATGAAGTGTCCTTGGTGGGAACAGTCTGTTAAAAATGGCTACAGAAAGTGTCCTTGGTGGGAACATTCTATTAAACATAGCTACAGAAAGTGTCCATGCTGGGAACAGTTTATTAAACATAGCTACATGAAATGTCCTTGGTGGGAACAGTCTGTTAAAAACGGCTACAGAGAGTGTCCTTGGTGGGGACATTCTATTAAACAAAGCTACAGAAAGTGTCCTTGGTGGGAACAGTTTATTAAACATACGTATAGAAAGAGTCCTTGTTGGAAACAGTCTATTAAACATATATACAGAAGTGTCCGTGCTGGAAACAGCCTATTAAACATAGCTACAAAAAGTGTCCATGCTGGGAACAGTCTATTAAACATAGCTACATGAAGTGTCCTTGGTGGGAACAGTCTGTTAAAAATGGCTACAGAAAGTGTCCTTGGTGGGAACATTCTAGCATTCTATTAAACATAGCTACAAAAAGTGTCCATGCTGGGAACATTCTATTAAACATAGCTACATGAAGTGTCCTTGGTGGGAACAGTCTGTTAAAAACGGCTACAGAAAGTGTTCTTGGTGGGGACATTCTATTAAACATAGCTACAGAAAGTGTCCATGGTGGGAACAGTTTATTAAACATACGTAAAGAAAGAGTCCTTGTTGGAAACAGTCTATTAAACATATATACAGAAGTGTCCGTGCTGGAAACAGCCTATTAAACATAGCTACAAAAAGTGTCCATGCTGGGAACAGTCTATTAAACATTGCTACATGAAGTGTCCTTGGTGGGAACAATCTGTTAAAAATGGCTTCAGAAAGTGTCCTTGGTGGGAACATTCTATTAAACATAGCTACAAAAAGTGTCCATGCTGGGAACAGTCTATTAAACATAGCTACATGAAGTGTCCTTGGTGGGAACAGTCTGTTAAAAACGGCTACAGAAAGTGTCCTTGGTGGGGACATTCTATTAAACATAGCTACAGAAAGTGTCCATGGTGGGAACAGTTTATTAAACATACGTATAGAAAGAGTCCTTGTTGGAAACTGTCTATTAAACATATATACAGAAGTGTCCGTGCTGGAAACAGCCTATTAAACATAGCTACAAAAAGTGTCCTTGCTGGGAACAGTCTTTTAAACATAGCTACATGAAGTGTCCTTGGTGGAAACAGTCTGTTAGAAATGGCTTCAGAAAGTGTCCTTGGTTGGAACATTCTATTAAACATAGCTACAAAAAGTGTCCTTGCTGGCAACAGTTTATTAAACATAGCTACATGAAGTGTCCTTGGTGGGAACAGTCTGTTAAAAACGGCTACAGAAAGTGTCCTTGGTGGGGACATTCTATTAAACATAGCTACAGAAAGTGTCCTTGGTGGGAACAGTTTATTAAACGTACGTATAGAAAGAGTCCTTGCTGGAAACAGTCTATTAAACATATATACAGAAGTGTCCGTGCTGGAAACAGCCTATTAAACATAGCTACAAAAAGTGTCCATGCTGGGAACAGTCTATTAAACATAGCTACATGAAATGTCCTTGGTGGGAACAGTCTGTTAAAAATGGCTACAGAAAGTGTCCTTGGTGGGAACATTCTATTAAACATAGCTACAGAAAGTGTCCATGCTGGGAACAGTTTATTAAACATAGCTACATGAAATGTCCTTGGTGGGAACAGTCTGTTAAAAACGGCTACAGAGAGTGTCCTTGGTGGGGACATTCTATTAAACAAAGCTACAGAAAGTGTCCTTGGTGGGAACAGTTTATTAAACATACGTATAGAAAGAGTCCTTGTTGAAAACAGTCTATTAAACATATATACAGAAGTGTCCGTGCTGGAAACAGCCTATTAAACATAGCTACAAAAAGTGTCCATGCTGGGAACAGTCTATTAAACATAGCTACATGAAGTGTCCTTGGTGGGAACAGTCTGTTAAAAATGGCTACAGAAAGTGTCCTTGGTGGGAACATTCTATTAAACATAGCTTCAAAAAGTGTCCATGCTGTGAACATTCTATTAAACATAGCTACATGAAGTGTCCTTGGTGGGAACAGTCTGTTAAAAACGGCTACAGAAAGTGTTCTTGGTGGGGACATTCTATTAAACATAGCTACAGAAAGTGTCCTTGGTGGGAACAGTTTATTAAACATACGTATAGAAAGAGTCCTTGTTGGAAACAGTCTATTAAACATATATACAGAAGTGTCTGGAAACAGCCTATTAAACATAGCTACAAAAAGTGTCCATGCTGGGAACAGTCTATTAAACATAGCTACATGAAGTGTCCTTTGTGGGAACAGTCTGTTAAAAACGGCTACAGAAAGTGTCCTTGGGGGGACATTCTATTAAACATAGCTACAGAAAGTGTCCTTGGTGGGAACAGTTTATTAAACATACGTTAAGAAAGAGTCCTTGTTGGAAACAGTCTATTAAACATATATACAGAAGTGTCCGTGCTTGAAACAGCCTATTAAACATAGCTACAAAAAGTGTCCATGCTGGGAACAGTCTATTAAACATTGCTACATGAAGTGTCCTTGGTGGGAACAATCTGTTAAAAATGGCTTCAGAAAGTGTGCTTGGTGGGAACATTCTATTAAACATAGCTACAAAAAGTGTCCATGCTGGGAACAGTCTATTAAACATAGCTACATGAAGTGTCCTTGGTGGGAACAGTCTGTTAAAAACGGCTACAGAAAGTGTCCTTGGTGGGGACATTCTATTAAACATAGCTACAGAAAGTGTCCATGGTGGGAACAGTTTATTAAACATACGTATGAAAAGAGTCCTTGTTGGAAACAGTCTATTAAACATATATACAGAAATGTCCGTGCTGGAAACAGCCTATTAAACATAGCTACAAAAAGTGTCCTTGCTGGGAACAGTCTTTTAAACATAGCTACATGAAGTGTCCTTGGTGGGAACAGTCTGTTAAAAATGGCTTCAGAAAGTGTCCTTGGTGGGAACATTCTATTAAACATAGCTACAAAAAGTGTCCTTGCTGGGAACAGTTTATTAAACATAGCTACATGAAGTGTCCTTGGTGGGAACAGTCTGTTAAAAACGGCTACAGAAAGTGTCCTTGGTGGGGACATTCTATTGAACATAGCTACAGAAAGTGTCCTTGGTGGGAACAGTTTATTAAACATACGTATAGAAAGAGTCCTTGCTGGAAACAGTCTATTAAACATATATACAGAAATGTCCGTGCTGGAAACAGCCTATTAAACATAGCTACAAAAAGTGTCCATGCTGGGAACAGTCTATTAAACATAGCTACATGAAGTGTCCTTTGTGGGAACAGTCTGTTAAAAACGGCTACAGAAAGTGTCCTTGGGGGGACATTCTATTAAACATAGCTACAGAAAGTGTCCTTGGTGGGAACAGTTTATTAAACATACGTTAAGAAAGAGTCCTTGTTGGAAACAGTCTATTAAACATATATACAGAAGTGTCCGTGCTTGAAACAGCCTATTAAACATAGCTACAAAAAGTGTCCATGCTGGGAACAGTCTATTAAACATTGCTACATGAAGTGTCCTTGGTGGGAACAATCTGTTTAAAATGGCTTCAGAAAGTGTCCTTGGTGGGAACATTCTATTAAACATAGCTACAAAAAGTGTCCATGCTGGGAACAGTCTATTAAACATAGCTACATGAAGTGTCCTTGTTGGGAACAGTCTGTTAAAAACGGCTACAGAAAGTGTCCTTGGTGGGGACATTCTATTAAACATAGCTACAGAAAGTGTCCTTGGTGGGAACAGTTTATTAAACATACGTATAGAAAGAGTCCTTGTTGGAAACAGTCTATTAAACATATATACAGAAGTGTCCGTGCTGGAAACAGCCTATTAAACATAGCTACAAAAAATGTCCTTAATGAGAACAGTCTTTTAAACATAGCTACATGAAGTGTCCTTGGTGGGAACAGTCTGTTAAAAATGGCTACAGAAAGTGTCCTTGGTGGGAACATTCTATTAAACATAGCTACAAAAAGTGTCCTTGCTGGGAACAGTTTATTAAACATAGCTACATGAAGTGTCCTTGGTGGGAACAGTCTGTTAAAAACGGCTACAGAAAGTGTCCTTGGTGGGGACATTCTATTAAACATAGCTACAGAAAGTGTCCTTGGTGGGAACAGTTTATTAAACATACGTATAGAAAGATTCCTTGCTGGAAACAGTCTATTAAACATATATACAGAAGTGTCCGTGCTGGAAACAGCCTATTAAACATAGCTACAAAAAGTGTCCATGCTGGGAACAGTCTATTAAACATAGCTACATGAAGTGTCCTTGTTTGGAACAGTCTGTTAAAAATGGCTACAGAAAGTGTCCTTGGTGGGATTATTCTATTAAACATAGCTACAAAAAGTGTCCATGCTGGGAACATTCTATTAAACATAGCTACATGAAGTGTCCTTGGTGGGAACAGTCTGTTAAAAACGGCTACAGAAAGTGTCCTTGGTGGGGACATTCTATTAAACATATCTACAGAAAGTGTCCTTGGTGGGAACAGTTTATTAAACATACGTATAGAAAGAGTCCTTGTTGGAAACAGTCTATTAAACATATATACAGAAGTGTCCGTGCTGGAAACAGCCTATTAAACATAGCTACAAAAAGTGTCCATGCTTGGAACAGTCTATTAAACATAGCTACATGAAGTGTCCTTGGTGGGAACAGTCTGTTAAAAACGGCTACAGAAAGTGTCCTTGGTGGGGACATTCTATTAAACATAGCTACAGAAAGTGTCCTTGGTGGGAACAGTTTATTAAACATACGTATAGAAAGAGTCCTTGTTGGAAACAGTCTATTAAACATATATACAGAAGTGTCCGTGCTGGAAACAGCCTATTAAACATAGCTACAAAAAGTGTCCATGCTGGGAACAGTCTATTAAACATAGCTACATGAAGTGTCCTTGGCGGGAACAGTCTGTTAAAAATGGCTACAGAAAGTGTCCTTGCTGGGAACATTCGATTAAACATAGCTACAGAAAGTGTCCTTGGTGAGAATAGTCTATTAAACATAGCAACAGTAAGTGTCCATGCTTTGAACAGTCTATTAAACATAGCTACAGAAAGTGTGCTTGGTGGGAACGTCTTATTAAACATACGTATAGAAAGTGTCCTTGTTGGAAACAGTCTATTAAACATACCAACAGAAGTATCCGTGCTGCAAACAATCTATTAAAATACCTTCAGAAAGTGTCCTTGCTGTGAACAGTCTATTAACCATATCTACAGAAATGTCCGTGCTGGGTACAATCTATTAAACATACCTACAGAAAGTGTCCTTGATGGGAACAGTCTATTAAACATAGCTACAGAAAGTGTCCGTGCTGGGAACAGACTATGAAGCGTACTACAGAAAGTGTCCGTGGTGGGAACATCTACCATAGTGCAGTTTATATTTTACTTTTGATCCTTTGAGATCAGCGTGAATATTCTGAGAAATCAGAAATAAATTATTGGTTTAGACTCATATTCTAGACAGGTTTTTAATTGTTTGGACCCCATTTTGATTTATATCAGTCTTTGTATCGACTGCCTATTCGAAATTCGCAAAATTACAGTATGTTTCCTCTGGCTTTCTTTGCCGGATCATTACAGGGTCACTGATGAGGCTTTATTAGCCGAAACTACGTAGTATGGCCCATCTTCTTTCTTACGAATGTTTTCATTGCTCTTAAAGGAACTCATTTTTGATTTTTATTTGCCTTCACTGCAGCTGGTGTTGTGCCGTGTGGCGGCCGTAAAACGTCTCCCCGTACATCTACCATAGTGCAGTTTATATTTTACTTTTGATCCTTTGAGATCAGCGTGAATATTCTGAGAAATCAGAAATAAATTATTGGTTTAGACTCATATTCTAGACAGGTTTTTAATTGTTTGGACCCCATTTTGATTTATATCAGTCTTTGTATCGACTGCCTATTCGAAATTCGCAAAATTACAGTATGTTTCCTCTGGCTTTCTTTGCCGGATCATTACAGGGTCACTGATGAGGCTTTATTAGCCGAAACTACGTAGTATGGCCCATCTTCTTTCTTACGAATGTTTTCATTGCTCTTAAAGGAACTCATTTTTGATTTTTATTTTAAATATACCTACAGAAAGTGTCCATGCTGGGACCAGTCTTTTAATGATAGCTTTAGAAAGTGTCCGTGCTGGAAAATGTCTACTAACCATAACTACGAAAAGTGTCCTTGGTGGGAACAGTCTATTTAACATACCTATATAATTGTCCGGGCTGGGAACAGTCTATAAACATACCTACAGAAGTGTCTGTGCTTGGAACAGTCTATAAAACATACCTACAGAAAGTGTCCTTGGTGGGAACAGTCTATTAAACATACCTATATAAATTGTCCTTGCTGGGAACAATCTATTAAAGGAGTCCATGTATAGAATCCACCAATCGCTAAAAACAATTGCAGGATATTGTTCAAATGTCTAGTTTGCTTTAAATCATGTGTATTAAATAAGGCTAAAAGGGATGCCCTTTGAGAACCATGAACGCATTCAAAAATGAAAATAGCAGAATCCATTTGTTGTTTGGGCCAGACAAGCTTGTTTCGGCCATCAAGGCCTCATCAGTAGCCCTAAAAGAAATGCTGAAAACGAGTATCAGCGGTTACGAGTATCAGCGTAAAACGTGGAAAATGACGTTGAAAGTTGACGTTACGTCAGAAGAAATTTCCAGTTTAATTTAACGTCATGCGGCAAATTTTGATTACGGATTATTTTGCTCCAGACAAGTGGAAAGTGCATGGATTTGTATGCGGTTTGTAGCCTGCTTCCACAATAGAATAATTTTTGTCTTTTAGTCAGAATGTCCGTGCTGGGTACAATCTTCTTTTGTAAGGACTAATTGATTCTTAATTAGCTGGGTTAAATGCTTCTTTAAATGGACATTTTACCGACTCCTTTGATATTCTTTTGGGATCACGATACAATAAAAAACATCCCTTCGAATTAAACGTTCTTCTTCTTCTTTGTCCTGATGCAAAATAAATAGATGACTTGACGGATGTTTTTAAGGTAACAGGGCGCCAAGGGCACATAAGGGGATACCCCAGTTCGCCAGCTGGGATTAGTTGTAGGTCTTTCCCATAGGCTGCCAATATGCTGACTCCTGTCTGCTTGACAGTTATCAGCTAGCCTAGCCGATTGGGAGTTAGGTGGCTTCTTTCGCGGATGTTGTTGTTGTTTTCCAGTTTCCCCGTGTCGCGGGTCGTCAGCTGGTGGGGTCCCAGGGAACGAATCCATGCTGGCACTACACCGTAGCCGTTCGGTGGTACCCCCATTCCCCGTTGCCGGTGAACAGGGAGACCATCGCTCGGCTCCAGCCCCGTCCGTCTCATGTTTGTCGTCTCACGTCTCAGGTGTCTCCGAGCCCACGGGCATCCCCTTACCCTATAGCCAATCGCCGAGCTCCGTCCTGAGAGGTTTGTGAAACGGTGCCGTGACCTTTCCAGGTCTCGGTGGGGCTTATATTTTGTCTTCCCCTTTGCTTCAGGAGTGCATGTGTCCTGTCGCTAAAGGGCATCTTTATTGATTGGAGTTTCTGGGCTAGGCGTGCTTCATTTTTTAAGGGCTGTGGATGTGTTGCACAGTTCCAATGTGAGCCTTTGTTTTGGTGCAACATAGTTTAGTTGTAGTAATTTGGAACTCCATTCTAAATGTTTGGCTACGTGATTGCCTGCGTTTAAGTTATAGCAGTGCTGTGCCTTGGGTTTTTGCGGTTTGCCGCAAAGGGGTGTGGGTTGTTTTGTGTAACAGGGTAGGCTCCGAGTTTGACCTTATCATAAAGGGGATCGTTTAGCAGTTAATTTTGTTTGAAAGTTTCATTGCAATTTGGAAGACGTTTCTAAAGATTGCTATACACGTTTCCATGCTACGTGTTATGCACCTTATATCCAATCAGGGGATTCGGGAAAAAGTTTTTAGCCATTTTGTGGTGCTTATTTGCACAACAAAATTGTAGAGTCCATCCATTTCTTTCTTCTAGCTTGTAGCTTCAGCCGAATCTACACCCTCACGCCAGCACCATGTCTATGGATGTCGTCTACGCTTTTTGTATCAATTTTGATATTGGTATTTTGTTTTTTTATATTTTTTTTGTTTGATTTTTGCATATTTTTGTAACGTATGTACATTTTTACATTATTTGGTCTGTGCCCCCAGCTTATTGAGTATATATGTGGGCGGATGTGCTCGCCCCTCCACGGACCTGTCATGTTTGTTTTTCTTGTGCTTTAAAGATGGTGTTGTCCGTTTTGGGGCAAGCCCACCCGCTCTCTATTGCTGGGTAGGACAGTTTTTGTACCTGCAAGGTTGTGCTTGTAGATTATATTTTGTGATTTTGTTTATTCTGTACATACAACATATAGTATAGTATGATGGCCTCCGCCGTCTCGGGCCCAAGTTTGTGTTTATTTTAGTTAGTGGGTGACCTCTATCGCGGAGGATGTGGAAGTAGGTCAATCCCCTTTCTGCATTTTTTTGTTAAAGTTAGGAAAATGTGGTGCCCCTAGCTAGGCCTCCTCCACGTAGGATGTCATATTCTGTGGGGCCGTAAGTGGGTCATTCTGAGTCGCCATGTTTACATGTCATTATCGCAACCTACGTGAAGGAAGGCACCGTAGGAGGAATTGTATTCCTACCTAGTCGTTTGAGGGCCCGAGATATCGTGTGCCGATCTCGTTAGCAATGTAGTTAGTACAAATTCATATAATCATGTAGGTCGCATACAAGCGTCCGCCTGCGCATGTGCGCAGTCGAGCACTCCTATGCGATCTTGTTTTTATGTGTCATATTTACAGTTAACAATGTTTGAAATCGCTTTTTGGGAGAAAACTCTTCTTCTTCTTCTTCTTCTATCTCCAGGTTTTTGATCTCTCTTTTCCTATACTATCCTCTCTACGGGATTCCTACTCTACAAATATTCTACAACTATCGCTATATCTACCTAATTGAGCATTGCGTGGGTGGATGTGTGTTGTTTTAGTTTTGCGTGGGTGGTTGTGTGTTGATGCCCTCCTTCAGGGTCGCGCTTAGTCATGCCCTAGTTAGTTAGTTAATTTCCCTTATCTGTATAAATATTTGGCCGTCTTGACCGTCCGTTTTAATTACGGTCATGGCGCGATTTGCTGTCTTTGATGATACTTATGTTAAACGACAAGGGTAGTACCGAGGGCTGTTTGATGTACCAGGCGAGGTTCGGTTTTTCGGCCGTGGTGGTATGCGCGTGGCGAGCTATGATGTTGACTTGTGGGACAGCGGTTCATATTTTCCGAGGGCAAAATTGGGACAGCGATGGTCGTCTCCACAGGCACTATTATAGGGACCGTATTCATTTGTCAAGGGAGGGACAGAAGCAATACCATGTGTGCTTAGAAAGGGCCTTCCTGCGATTTTTCTGCTAGTCGGGTGTTTATAAAATGTCCTTTTGTATGCCCCCAGATCATTCCGTTTGGGTAACCTTATAATGTACATCCTTTGTTCGAAAGCGAAATTTGCGAAAAAAAAAAAAAGAAAAAAAAAAGAAAAAAAAAAAAAGATGTGATAAGGCCTATTGTTTCTTATTTCTGTCCCACTCATCTATGTGCATTCCTGAAGGAGAGCCTTTTGTTTGCTAGTGTGTTTGTGTGCCGTTCTCCTTTGGGTTGTGTGGTTCTCGATCAGCCAGGATATTGACGCAACGCTGCTCAGTGCCAAAGTCCTAAGACCGCAAACCCCAGCGTTACATCTCGTCCTGATTTCCCGTTTGCCTCACCCCCTCCGGACAGGCCGGGCGATGGATTTTCCTTGTGGTGGATCCATGCCCAGTCCCGGCGTGTTCTCGTGTGATCCTCTTTTGGGCAGTGTGGCTCCCGATCAGCTAGGATTTTGGTGCAGCGCTCATAAGTGCAAAGCCAGTGGGCCGCAACCACAACGCTACATCTCGTCTTAGCCTCTCGCTTGCCATACCCCTTTGGAGGGTGGGTCGGGGCCATGGATTTTCCTTGTGGTAGGTCCGTGCCCCGTTCTGTTATGGTCTTCTCACAGTGATCCAGGGATCGCTGTCACCGTTAGGCATAGGAGGACCGCAACTTACTATTAGTATCAAAATAATTTCGACTATGAAAAGGTTTTTTTTTTTGTTTTTCATAATGAAAAGGTTTATTACCAGCAAATATTTTGTCACCATTACAAACTGGAATATTCGCGGAGGACCGCAACTTACTATTAGTATCAAAATAATTTCGACTATGAAAAGGTTTATTACCAGCAAATATTTTGTCACCAATACAAACTGGAATAGATTCATAAAACTTTATGTTAGGCATATTTTTATGTATTTTTTAATTGAAATCCTTTAATCAAAATTAAAGTGATTAACCAAACTATTGCAAAATATGCAGAGTGTTGATTTTTTTTTTTGTTTGTTTTGATTTGTTACGCCCCTTGAAAGTCTTATAAATAACTTAGTATGACACGCCAACTATTCAACAAAAATGCAATGTCCCCAACACGGACAGTGTGTGCCCACGAAGGACTGTTCCCGACAAGGTCATAGTGTTGCGTGTTGCAATTATATACTGTAGGAGCCATGAGACCGTGCGTGTATATGAAGATAGGTATTTGTCAAAGTCAACAGTGGACTACATGATACAGATGTAAGTACATGAAGTTCTTATAATATTATTTTAACCCCTTTTGCACCGGAAACTCCGAAACGGGTAATTGGCAAACAGTGCAGGCCCAGGTCAGACTCCGCAGAACGTGGCGACCGATCAGGGCCCTACACTGCTTGCTGGAAGCTCAGCGAATTTACACACGTATTGTTTTTAAATAGGAAAGATAAAACCTTCAACGCTATATCTTGAACTGGACTCAAGCAGTAAATACGAAGGAAGATTCCAATTGGTACAAAATGGGTTAAAACGCATAGTAAAACAAGAGTCGTTGTATAAGGAAAAACAAATTAAGAAACCTTTGGTTTTGTCAGAACAACATCATGTCCTTCGCAAATGGAGAAGAAAAAATAAACACGCATCACCAAAATATGCCTATATAGTTATGACCCTAAAACCCCACCCTTAAATAGCAAGACCGGGGTTCGAGGGGGTATTAATAATTCCTCCCATTCACGCCCGAAAAGCACAGACCGCTGGTACTCGATAGAACCGCCTCAGGTTCCACCGAGCCCCAGCAATCCGTGCCTCGAGCACAAATAAGAAAAAACGTCCCGATCCACCATCTCAAACCTTCCACCCCTCAGCTGAAAAATCATCAATGCATTTGTATAGGAATGCCCTCGTAAGGACACTTCAAATTGAAGTTAATGTCTCGCGGTAAAAAAGAAATTTAAATAAGTTCGGGACTAGTTCAAGTCATGGTCTTACTCACGAGCAAGGCCATTTATTGGCACTAGTCTATACGTGTGTCTCACATCATCGTGACTCTTTGTCTCCGCCTTGTCGAAACGAAACACAAGGCCAGAGCGTCAGAGTCATGAATTGGTACCAAAGTATAATACATCACGAAAAAATTGCAGCTGCTTTTTCAAGTACAAAATAGTTGGGAACAATTAAACACGTTGGACCTATTCAGTAATGCCCCGTAACAGGAATCGATGAGCCGAGGCAAAACAAACCCCGCCATAAGAGCTGAGATTCCGGTGAAGACCCAGGCCAGGTCGCGCATCAAGCCAGCTGGACCAAGCCATCGCCTGTTAGTCTCCCGTGTTAGCTACAAAATATTTTATTTATTTATTTTATTATTATTATTGGCATTGTCGCGCAGGCTGGCTCGAGCCGTCACCGGGCCAACTGTGGGCCCCGTCCCGCACCGGCTCTTGTTTCCTGTCTTGTACAAATTAAGATAGCGGCGTGTTTTTTTTTTATATTTGAGAATATACGACTGTCATTGACATGATTCTGTCACTATGTCACGATGATCACGCACATGTCGTGGAAGAGACTACACGTAGGTCAGTGGGCTACGAAGACATAACAATACTCGTATATGATACTACAAGGAAGACAATTATTAACAGTTACATATGTTGCACATGATAATGCAACAGGTAAGCTTTTGAGTGTCATTATGAAAGCATATGCCAACTCAAATACGTCGGAAGTATGATTGTTCAAAAATGAACAATCTAAGACAAAAACTGAGACATTTTCCGCGACCGCACAAAACACAGATCGCGTGCACTCGCCAGTCAGTTCTGACGAGCACCCACAGCCTGTGCCCCGAGTCGGGAACAAGAAAGGTACTGTCCACCCCCTACAACCCCAGCCCTGATACACGATAGTGGGGTTCGACGGGGTCAAGATCACGATATACCTTCGTGTTGGTGCAGTGATATTACATTTAAGCGAGCTCAGATAAAAATAACTTAATCTAAACAAAAAAAGACTAATAAATATATGGACGATCTTACATGAGTGCCCATGCATTATTAAATTCCACTAATGGATTAAATATGCAAATTCACAACGTCCTCAGCGACGTCGCATTTACTTATGGTGGAATGCTGAAATTTTTGCATGCATATTGTGGGCGTAAGGTGCGTTTTATAAACAGCATCTTGCATCCGTGCTATGTTTTCGCTGTGTTTATTGAACTCGTGGAGGAAAGAGGCATAGAGTGCTTGACTTGATAGATTTTGTAAGGTAACCGGGCGCTAAAAGCACATAGAGTGCTCGCCAAAGCCTAGCTTTTTATCCCTCTTCCTCAACTCGTTGAGGGAATTAATAATGAGGCGGTTCTAACGAGTACCCACAACCTATGTCTTGGAGCAGAAATAAGAAAAATAATGTATACCCCCGTAAACCCCAGTTTTGCCTGTTAAAGTGGGGTTTAGAGGGGTGCTCGTTTCACGGACTTGTTCACGTGATGTATTTTCAGCTATCCTGGCTGTGCAAAACTTATTATCTAACATGTCAAATAAGGCGTAATTCTAACTACACCCATATTGAAATACATAAGCTGCAAAATTCTTAATTACGTAGTATTCCAGTAATGGGTAATCGAGCCTCGTACGTCATAATCGGCACAAATACTTAAGGGACTTAAATATTTGTGCTAGTTATGATATTTTGATATTTGATATTTATTTAATGCAGTAAGCCAAAGGCCCATGAGCATATATACATACAATCGACATATACAAATTGTAGGATAGCAAGCATGCACATACAAACCACACCGTGTCTCTGATATTGTTTGGAGCGGTGCAGAAGCTGTCCCGTTATTCTCCAACAGACATACACTGTTCTATATAAATGTATGATTCTAATCAACGTCGAGTCAACGTGACATCAGATCTACGTAGACTCACCGTTCATTCAGAACTGTACCAACAATTGATGTAGCTATGCATTACATAAATAATCGTTCTTATAAATTGATATTTATTATAACTTTACTTCAGGATAATATCTACTCAGACGTATAATACTTGTGGACGGATTTTGAAAGCTTTTTCTACACACATACTTAATTTCTTCTGTTGTGTTTCGTTTTCATTTAAAAGGAGTTCAACAAATTTTGGCATGTTCGGTCGATTCCAATAATATTTGTTGATTTTTTTTTCTCAAATCATTGTAAAGTGAGCATTCTAAAACAAAATGATACTCATCTTCTAAAGTGTGACAAATTTTACATTTTCTATCATCTAAAGGTGTTCTTTCAGGTCTTGTCCAACGGCCACTCTCAATTTCTAACCTATGTGAAGAGATTCTAAGTCTTGTCAGGTTGTTCTGAAATTTAGCAACATTTAAGGTATCTAGATAAGACTGATATTTAAAATTCGCAATATTAATATAAAACCTCGCCCTAGTTGATTTTTCTAGTCGTGAGTAACACTCCTGTATAAAATTGTCTCTTACTCTTTGGTTAAATGTTTGTAGGAAGCTATTACTATTACCTACCCCTTGTGACAACCAAACCTTTCCAAACCCATGCCTCGAAAGTAAATCTCTAACTAAAGATGCCCAATTTACTTTATTAGGATACTGTAGCAAATCTTCTAGTAGCATATTATATGTGCATTTAACATATTTATTTTCACCAAGAGAAATTATTTTTAACGAATACCGAATTATTGAAATATATCTTTGAGTTGCAAAATTGATCCTCCCTAGCTCTCCGTATATAAAATCGTTTTGTGTGCTTTGTTTGACGCCTAATAATTTCTTACAAAATTGTAAATGTACAACGTCTACAGCCGGTGCCTTGTGAAACCCCCAAACTTCACTCCCGTAATTCAAAATCGGTGCTATTAATTTATCAAATAAATCCAAAACAAGAGATGGTTTTAAGTATGTAAATTTATACAAATATTTATTCATCGTGAATATAGCTTTGAGTGCTTGACCTGCCAACGTTTTTTGCGTCTCATGACATGATCCCCCTGACGTGAAAACTATTCCCAAGTATGAAAATTTCTTAACAATCTCAATTTCTTCTTCATTGTAAATAAACGATAAACTTACGGGGCCCGATTACCCCTTGCGGGAATATTACCCCTTACGGTGACAGGAAATGCCACCTGATGGGTGTCTGATTACAGTTCGCTTCTTCATTTAATAACCCACACAAATTGTTAATCAATGCCCTGAAGGCACTGCAGTTGTTCGGTATGACTGAAAATACTGTTAATTTTATTCAGAACGATATTGCCTGCTGTAAACTGCGAATAAAATGTATTCCAGTTCGTGTGCTCGTATGAAGTGCTCAAAACCTGAACTTATTACATTCTTAATGTATTTAGCTGCTATGCTCGTACACTAAATGAAGAAACGAATTGTAATCAGACACCCATCAGGTTGCTTTTCCTATTCCCCGTAAGGGATAATCTAGACTGGAAACAGTCCAAAAGTTTAACCAATATATTCTCATTTGTATTACAATGATTACAATGATTAGCACTGAATTATATTATTCTCCTCTCTAATACTTTCTGATCTCCAAAACTTTTGGATTCATTTGGTGCTATGGGATGGAAGTCATTGCTTTGAGCTGGGTTAAAATTAATAAGCATATTTTTATAAGTGAAATAATTAAATGAATGGACTGTTTCCAGTCTAGGGATAATCGGTCCTCGTAAGTCATACTTTTCACAAATGTTTAACCCGTTTTGTACCAAATGGAATCTTCCTCCTTATATATAGCAGGAGTCCATTTTAACATTTAGGTGTGTCCGGTTGTGGTTTCTTCAAAATTGATTTGGAAAATGACTGAACTTTAAGCAAACAGTGGAGACCCTGATCAGACGCCGCAAACAGGGTCTGCACTGTTTGCCAGGGTACCCGTTTTGTGGTTTCTGGTACTAAATCGGTTAAGCCCCTTAAATATTTGTACCGATTATGCCTTCATTCGGCACTTGAAAACAGGTCACAACAGAAATATCTGACTACCTTCTCAAACGACACCTTCGTAAGCGGCACAAATATTTAAGCCCCTGATACAAATGCTGCGGAAATTTTGCAGCTTTATGTATTTCAATGTGGATGTAGTTCGAAACACATCTTATTTGATATGTTAGATAAGTTTTGCATATCCCGGGTAGCTGAAAATACCTTCAATTGGCACTTGAAAAACCAGGTTAAAACAGAATCTGACATCCTTCCTCCGGGAGAAATTAAATTCAAAAATCGACGGCCCACACCTATCTTTTCTGATGCAGAGATGAAAGTTGTAATGTTGAGAATAATATTGCTCGATTGTTTCAAAATATGTTTACAAAGTTGATTAAAACTCATATATCGGGAACACACACCTATTTATTGACATTTTGAAGTCTCGTAAGTTATGGCCGAAAGTTCCCGTAAGGATTTTGAGTGCATAATCGCCAGCTACCCCTTACGAGTTTACCAGGCGTGGACATTGACGTTATTTGATTAAACAGGGCTTAGGCCAGTTTTACAATATGCCTCAGGTCGGGCAGGGTAAACATCAAGAAAACAAGCCTATATACTTTTGACCCTCTTGAACCCCACTTTTATATAGTAAAACTGGGGTTTACAGTGGTAAACTTTATTTTACTTATTTCTTCTCTAAAATATATATTGTGGGTACTCGTTAGAACCGCCTAGAGGAGGCGGTTCTACGGTTCTAACGAGCACCCACAATGTACATTTTGAGCAGAAATAAGAAAAATATTTTTCATCTCAAAATTTTCTTTTTATTTTCAGCGGTAAATTTACAATGTATTTGTATAGGCATGTTTTCATAATGGTAAGGTATGTCGGTAAAGATGTCCGGACCCTGTTATCGTGACCACTAGGTCCTAAGTGTTGCAGGGATATATAAACAGAGGGGAAATACTGCTAGTAGTAATTTTCAGGAATACGCTTTATTCTAAAAGAGTAACAGTACTACATGTAAAGTAAAACCTGTCACAATGGCCAACTTTATTAAGTATGCAACCATGCATTCTGTTTCCGAATAGGCAAATGTGTCAGAGCTTCCTTGTACTAAGCAAGCACCTCTCTTAAGCAAGCATATTTTGATTATCCTGTAGGCATCCCAGCAGGCACACATCACTGACGTCATGACGTTGCACCGACGTAGATGTGACGTTGCATAAACGCATAACGTTGTACCGACGTCGATGCGACATCACAATTACGTCATGTGCCTGCTGTACAGGTTAGACTATTTCCATGTGGAGAAAACAAATGAAGAAAATGAAGTATAAGTGTCACTATCGCAGGATATTGTGGAGTTTGAAATAGTATGAATGAGTCATCGCAAGAGAATTGTCTTTGAGCATATGCGTAAATGCAAGACAAAGATCAGCCTGCGAAATTGCTTTATGAGAAACCACCAGTGGCGTAGAATTGAAATAAAGTGTTCGTGAACCAGAGAAAAGCTCTAGAAATATCGTCCCGAAGAACCATAGTGGAGCGCATTGGTGCAGTGGTAAAACACTTGACTTGTGATCGAGGGATTCTTGGTTCGAGTCCCACGCCAAGCATCATGCGTTGTGGTCTTGACCAAGACACTATATCCACACTGTTTAGCCAGGAATAAACCGAGGAAATGGCCAAATGTGGCTGACCCAGTATTAGTAAATGACCATCATGACACATAGAATCTCTTAAAAACGGGAGAACACTCTAAAGGGAGCAAGTTATTTCCTGTAAGAGTGACCCCCATCTTATAAGAGGTACTATGTGTCATGTCTGCCATCTAAATCTTATGATGAAGGCGAAAAAATGTAATCATGCAAAATGTCCGTAATGAGAGGTGTTATTTACAGACACATAAATATTTTGCGACTTCTTCTTCATCATCATCATCACCATCATCACCATCATCATCATTGTCTTTTTCTATTTATATAATGTGTACGCAACTAAGTTTGTGCGTAATGTATTTTTCGCTTCTGACGGTCTTCCCTATACGCATTCATCTATAAAGAAGCTCTGGGAAAGTGGACTTTCATGCAGCGTACAGTCAAAGCCAAGGCGTAAACTGACGCCCTGTTTGCTTTCCTGTAAAACGTGTGCTCTTTAAGGAAAGAAATATATTTTACGGTTATTCTTTCAAGAAGGAGTGTTCTCAATTTTTGGCGATGGAATCCACACTTTACTGGTTAAATGCTTATGTAAAGGCCTATCCAGGACGAAAGCGTGATGGGCGTGATATTGCCTCTTTAGTGTTGCCTTGGCCGTTAAACTCAAAACAAATACAGTAAAATTCTTATATTGAATATTGAGACCACCTTTTGGACTGTTCAAAAGTGGTCTTTAAAGACCACTTTTGAACAGTTCCAAAGGCGATCCATGACCAGAAGACACTGTGGGCAGAACACTCAAAGAAAGATCATGTCAACCCTTCAAAATAAGCTTTATAGGAGAATTAGTCTTTATTTTAGGTGGTCTTAATGGCACAATTTTACTGTACCTAAGGTAGAAGCCTCAGTGGTGTAGTGGTTACGCTACTCGCCTTGTAAACCAGGGATCGCAGGATCGATCCCGGGCTTCTCCAGACTTTCGGATGAGTCTTTAAACCGAGGTCCCGTCTCCGTATGACCTTAGCTGTTGGTGGGACGTAAAACTCAAACTCACTCACTCACTGTACCTAAGGCAAAATTGCTGCAGAAAGAGTGACATCCTCTGAAGATTTATGAATTCCCCTTATGCGCGAGGACACTGTTTAACATATATATGACAGAAACTGTTGGACCTGATTTCTCATTGTCTGTTCTTGTGGATGCAAATCCTGGTTATTATTAGCAACGTAGATTGAAAACACGTCGAGGTATATTACATGTCTCTGCAAGTGAGCAAATTCTTGGAAAAGAATTTCATTAAAAATAAGAGAAATCTTCACATCAAACCAGTAATTGTCATGTATAACTGGAGCCGCTCCGCGAACAAAAATTGTTGTTTCCGGTTTCTTATCTAGCAAGCGCTCCAGCGCCCGGATGAGCAGCCTCAGTCTAGATCTGTAGACGCTTAGCGGGAACGCCTGCAAGTGAGATCCATAATGAACAACCACGATGGATGAATTTCCACTAATTGAGTCATCATTTTCGATCTCATTAACTTGAAATGAAGTGGAGCGGACATTCCTTTGCGCATATAACTCCCTGTTATGAAAAGGCATTTCATGCTTTCTCCACGTTAGATGGATGTTGTACCTGTCTGAATGTGCGCTTTCGGCGAATCCTGAATATTGAATGTTTAGTTCTAAGGCATTAGCCAAAGTTTCCAGATATTGCCGTATTGTGGAATCGCCAATGAAAGCGATCCTCTTATCTTTGAGACAGCGTCTTAAGTTTGTCGTCTTTACGGTGTTCGAACAATTTTTAAACTTCCATTTTTTCTTAATTGCATATCCACTTGGCCAAGACTCTGTCCAGGAATGTTGTTTTGGTCTGTGGGAACATTTTATGAATGGCCCCGAGATTTCTCTGCTCTCTTTCGGAAGAGGATGTATTAAAAGTTCAAGATTTTGAACAAAGACGCAATGACCCGGGACCTTTATTAATTCCGCCTTGGACTGGTTAGGAACAATCCTCTGTACTTTATAAGGCTTCATTCTGAATTTATTGTAGCTGTTGCAATCTAACCCCGGTTTGGAAGGTTTTCCACAGAACCAAGAGAAACCATAATTTTGACTGGTAAAATTACATAATCTCTCGTAACCATACACAAAGCTGTGTGGCGAACATCTAGTAAATTCACGAATAGACTGGTTCACAAACCTGTAGTGAATACCATACGGCGTTTTCAGCGCAAACACTGAATTTCCGTACTTTTCCATAGCTCTAAATCGTAGACATTGGTTTTCCCTAGCTGAAGCCAGTTTCACTGATATTTTTGTTCGCCCCGACCATTGCACTTGGACCCGCCCATAATAACTTCCATTCATATGATCAGTCACATGACCTGGTGCATTTCCACCGGAAGGAAGTTTCTTCGCCCAAAGAAGTAAAACGTCACCACCGATCGTTTTTCTCTTGTTAGTTCCATCATAAAGATGTATTCCGATTTCAACTGTTCTCGTAAAACGATCTACTTTCAAAAACTGTATTTGTGAATATTTACAACTTGTTATCCGGAAGTCGCTTTTGCACGTGCTATCCTCGTACTTGAAACTGTTACATCACGAAAACACACCTTTATATTTTGACCCCCTTGAACCACACTTTCATAAAGTAAAACTGCTGTTTACAGGGGTATACTTTATTTTTCTTATTTTGCTCTAAAATATAGATTTTGGGTACTCGTTAGAACCACCTCAATGAGTACCCACAATCTATATTTTATAAAATATATATTGTGGGTACTCGTTAGAACCGCCTCAATGAGGCGGTTCTAACGAGTACCCACAATACATTTTTTGAGGAGACATAAGAAAAATATCACAATTTTTCATCTTAAAATTTTCGTTTTTTAGGCGTTAAACTTTACAATGTATTTTTATAGGCGTGTTTCCGTAATGTGTTACTCCTGTTCCTTAAATGTTTTCTTCTTCCAATATGTCCAGAGCTGCTAATAACCATATGAATTTGCTTATTGTTTATAGTGCAGTATAGCACAGTGCAACATATAACAAAGAACAGTAATGCTTTTAAACATAACCCAAATCGTAATTTCTTCATTTGTCCCGTACGAATCGATCCACTGAACAATTTTATAATTAACCCTTTTTGTACCAAAACGGTATCTTCCACCCTATGCATAGCAGAAGTCAATATCAATTTCGGTGTTTTCTTCAAAATTAATTTAGAAAATGGCTGTAATTTTTGCAAACAGTGTAGGCCCTGATCAGACGCCGCGTTCTGCGGCGTCTGATCTGGGCCTGCACTGTTTGCCAAATACCCGTTTAGGGGTTTCTGGTTCAAAAAGGGTTAATTCACACAAATGAGAACCACTTCTCGCAGGCGATCAAAATTGTATTTAAGCAGGCATACGGTGTTTTGGCAACGTCGTATCAACGTCGATGTAAAGTCATGACGTAGCATCGACGATGATGCGACGTTGCGTCGACGTCAGATGCCTCGTGGGATGTCTGCTTGCCTACCATCACTGAATATTCTATCCACTATCATGCCAGTTAGCTAACTCAACAAAAGTTCAACCTGTCTTTTATGACAAATGCGCGACGTTTCTTCATTATTTAAACAGTAAAAGTATTTTTTTTTATCTTCCGGCATTTAATAGACTCATTAGAAAGTAAATTAGCGAGACATATCACAAGAAACTACATTTAAGGTATACAGTCGAACTTCAATGGCTCGAACACCTTTGGGACCTCGAAAATCTGTTCGAGACAGGGGTAGTTCGAGCCAATGATGGTTACTGTCAGGAGGCATAACGAGATACTTTTAGACATCTTTTCGGTGGTCTATGATGAATATCTATGCTGTGTGTACTCATTAGAATCGCCTCATCGAGGCGATTCTAATGAGTACACACAGCATACATTTGCAAGATAAAAGATTAAAATCTCCTTAATTATCCCCCACTATTTCTTATGTAGAGGATTTCGCTAGGGGCTCAAGAATAGGTTCGACTCATCCATGGTAAACAAGCCATCGGTGTTCGAGCCATCGAAATTCTACTGTATATTTGGGAATCGCTTTGTTTGTTTGTTTGTTTGTTTGTTTGTTTGTATTGGAGTTTAACGGCCCAGTCAACCCTATTTTAGGTCATTTTTGAGCCGGTCAGTTTACCTATCCAATTTTTCCTGGGCAGGCTTATACGTAAGCGGTTAACCAGTACAGTGCACATTCTTTCGCCAGAAACTGACGGATATCCTTCTTGAATCAGCGGAAGGGAGAGAATGACCGTTGAAGAGATTTCATGATCAATCTCCGCGAAAGAATGTTGCTGAATCCGACAGGAATCGAACCAGCGTCCTCCTGATCACCAGTCAGACGCGCATCCGACTGAGCTACCGAGATATCAGTGAGTTCTATATATCGTCATATACGAGGTACTCGACGGGCCTCCGTGGCCTAATGGATAAGAGCGCTGACTCTTAGTCATTAGGTCTCTCACCGCCGTGGGTTCGAGCCTCGCTCGGGTCACGTGTGAGACGCCAAGTTCTGCAACGGAAGGTCAGGTGGTTTTTCTCCGGGTACTCCGGTTTTCGCCCACCTATGATTAACGATCGGCTCGATATGAGTGAAATAATCTTGAAAGGGCCGTAAAACCCAAACCAAAAAAAAAAAAAAAAATACGAGGTACTCATATATTCTCTTGCGAGTATTATATGCAGTTGCGTGAAAGAGGGGAAAAAGTGTGAAAGTTAGACTTGGTTAAAAGAATTGTAGTGTTAGTGCAGAATAAGTGGTCAAAAACAGTGTTTGTTCGTTTGATTGATTCGAGGTTAAACATCTCCGTGAACACTTTATAGGTCATTTTGGAGACGCTGCTTCCAATTTTGTGAGACTTTTACCCGACATTGAGATTAAATCACATCTCAAGCCCTGTCGCCCAATGGAACGTATAGGGTTTACAAGCATGGACGGTCCGACTTGCACCGCTTTGCCTGGGCAGGCTTAGATCCTGTGCGGTCGGTTTCAGCTTTACTTGGAAGCATCATGAAACCCATCTTTTTTCAAGCCCCGATGGGCGGGGACCGTAAAACAGCGTTTGGGGGCTTAGGGTGATTGAAAGGAGATCTCCCTAACTCTCTCCTTGAAAGCGTTGGGGCTACTAGAAAGGGCGGCAAGCTTGTTACAAAGTACAATTCTTCCCAGATAAAATGAATGCTCATAGAAGCATAGGCATGAATACGTCTTAAGGCAAGAGGGTGCTTATGACGAGTTGGAACATCGGGTTGGCAGGCACATGACGTAATTGTGACATCAAATCAACGCTGGTGCAACGTCATGACGTTAATGTGACATCAAATCAACGTCGGTGCAACGTCATGACGTTGCACCGGCGTTGATTTTACTTTGCCCTAGCGACGTGTGCCTGCTGGGATGGGGTATTTTGATGGTTACATAGCCATATATGATTCTATGACACATGATAAGGCGTGGGTCTGTCCGTCTGTATTCCAACGATCTCCAACCAAATAGGGTCGTTCAATAAGTATCTAGCCTCACTACTTAGAGTCACGCTTGGCTTCTTCTTTTTCCACATAGTCATCCCGCAGCAATAAGAACTTACTCCATGGTTGTTCCAAAGTTGAAAGTGCATTATTGTATAGAATTCGGGGTCTTTAGATTCAATCAACCCTCCAACCCCTGCCTTAAGCTCTTCGTCTGACCGGAAGTGACATCCACGCATTTTTTTTCTACAAGTTCGGAAACAAAAAGCAATCACTGGGTGCCAGATAAAGAGAATAGGGTGCCTGGGGTAAGGGTTTGAAACTGTTCCGCTTCATTGCGTTCATAGAATCTTTGCAAATATAGACTCTAGCATTGTCATTTTGCAACAGCTCTCCACGCCTTTTCTGTTCTATAGCTGCACGTAATTGGTCTAAAATATTAGCTTAATAATCCCCATCAATAGTCATGACCTTGCCAACTGAAGGCTGAATTTCTTAGGACGTTGTGAACCATGACCAGTCTATTGTTTAATTTGCTGTTTAGTGATGAATCCAAGTCTCGTCCCCGATAATAATCCTTCCAAGAAAGTCTTCCGGATCAGAGAAGTGACTCAGACATTGACCCTCGGACAGTTCATTGTTTTTCACTAAAGCATTTTGGTACCAAGCGCTGAAAGCTTCCTCATGCCCAGCCGTTCATGTAAAATGGTAAAAACTTCACTATTGACGTCATCTGTAGCGTTCACAGGTCTTCCACTACGGTGCTCCTCTTCTAATGTTACCCGACCACGTTTAAAATCATCCAGTTAATTTTTATCCCCCGACCGAATAGGTTCGTGGGATAAAGCGATCAGCCTGGTGTCCGTACGTATGTCCGTCCGTCCGATCGTCCGTCCGTCCGTCCGTCCGTAGACGCAACCTTGTGATGGCTTTAACTCCAATACCCTTTAAGATTCACTGATAGTTCTTGGCACAATTGTTCACAAGGCAGAGACGACGTGACATACGCAAGAACTAGGACTCTGGCTGTTATAGTTTTTGAGTAATCTCCCCTTTTAATAAAATAGAATTACCACCTTGTGATGGCCATAACTCCAATACCCTTTAAGATATATTGATGGTACCTGGCACAATTGTTCACAAGGCTGAGATGGTGTGTCATGCGCTAGAACCAATCCTCTGGCTACCATGGTTTTTGAGTTATCACCCCTTCCGATAAAATGGAGTGACTATCTTAAGATGGCCATAACTCCAATAACCTTTGAGACATATTAATGGTACCTGGCACAGTTGTTCACCAGACCGGGACGGCGTGTCATTTGCAAGAACCACAACTCTGGGTGCCATGGTTTTTTAGTTATCTCCCCTTCCAATAAAATAGAATCACTACCTTGTGATGGCGATATCTCCAATACTCTTTGAAATATATCGATGGTACTTGGCACAGGTGTACATGACGTTAAGCAGGCGGGTCGTATGCAAGAACCACGAGTCTGGGTGCCCTTGTTTTTTAGCTCACCTGAGCACGAAGTGCTCAAGATGAGCTTTTGGGATCGGTCTTTGTCCGTCGTCCATCGTCCGTCGTCCGTCCGTGCGTGCGTGCGTCCGTCGTCAACTTTTGCTTTAAACAACTTCTTCTCCAAAACTGCTGGACAGATTTTGATCTAATTTCACAGGAATGCTCCTACGGTGATCCTCTACCAAAATTGCTCAAACTGTTTCGCTCAGGTGAACAAGATGGCCACCAGAGCTAAAAATAGAAAAACCTTGAAACGACTTCTCCTTCTTAACCAGTTGATGCATTTTGAAATTATTTCACAGGAATGTTCCTTGGATGACCCTCTACCAAAATTGCTCAAACCGTTCCGCTGGTGTGAACAAAATGGCCGCCAGAGCTAAAATTAGAAACACCTTTAAACGACTTCTTCTCCTTAACCAGTGGATGGATTTTGAATTTATTGCACAGGGATGTTCCTTGGGTGCCCCTTTACCAAAATTGCTCAAACCGTTCCGATCGGGTAAACAAAATGGCCGCCAGAGCTAAAAATAGAAAAAAACTTTAAAGGACTTCTACTCCTTAACCAGTGGATTGATTTCGAAATTACTTCACAGGAATGTTCCTTGGGTGACCCTCTACCAAAATTGCTCAAACCGTTCCACTCGGGTGAACAAGATGGCCGCCAGAGCTAAAAATAGAAAAACCTTTAAATGACTTCTTCTCCTTAACCAGTGGATGGATTTTGAAATTACTTCACAGGAATGTTCCTTTGGTGACCCTCTACCAAAATTGCTCAAACCGTTCTGCTCTGGTGAACAAGATGGCCGCCAGCACTAAAAATAGAAAAACCTTTCAACGACTTTTTTCTCCTTAACAAGTGGATGGATTATGAAATTATTTGACAGGAATGAGGTTTGAGGTTTTTAGCTCTGGTGGCCATCATGCCAAGTTAAGCAAAATATTTTGAGCAATTTTGTTAGAGGGTCACTCACGGAACATTCCTATAAAATTTCTTCCTTTTAGAGACAGATGTCTTTTGAAAGTTTTGAGGTTTTTAGCTCTGGTGGCCATCATGCCCAGTTAAGCAAAATATTTTGAGCAATTTTGTTAGAGGGTCACTCACGGAACATTCCTATAAAATTTCTTCCTTTTAGAGACAGATGTCTTTTGAAAGTTTTGGCCCTCCACGTGATTAATTATTTCACAGGAAACTTCCTTCGGTGACCCTCTACCAAAATTGCTCATACTGTTCGGCTCGGGTGAACAAATGGCCGCCAGAGCTAAAAATAGAATAACCTTTAAACAACTTCTTCTCCTTAACCAGTGGGTGGATTTTGAAAATATTTCACTGGAATGTTCCTTTGGTGACCCTCTACCAAACTTGCTCATACCGTTCTGCTCGGGTAAACAAAATGGCAGCCAAAGCTAAAAATAGAAAACCTGTAAACGATTTCTTCTCCTTAAGCAGTGGATGGATTTTGAAATTACTTCACAGGAATGTTCCTTGGGTGGCTCTCTACCAAAATTGCTCAAACCGTTCAGCTCGGGTAAACAAAATGGCCACCAGAGCTAAAAATAGAATAATCTTTAAACGACTTTTTCTTCTTAACCAGGATTTTGAAATTATTTCACCAGAATGTTCCTTGGGTGACCCTCTACAAAAATTGCTCAAACCGTTCCGCCCAGGTAAACAAAATGGCCGTCAGAGCTAAAAATAAAAAAACCTTTAAACGACTTCTTCTCCTTAACCAGTGGATGGATTATGAAATTATTTGACAGGAATGAGGTTTGAGGTTTTTAGCTCTGGTGGCCATCATGCCCAGGTAAGCATAATATTTTGAGCAATTTTGTTAGAGGGTCACTCACGGAACATTCCTATAAAATTTCTTCCTTTTAGAGACATGTCTTTTGAAAGTTTTGGCCCCCATGCACCTTGGCTGCAAGGTGCTTCTACAGGAGTATTGGTAAACCACTTTGAAGGTCTCAGCCTGTCCAGGCAAAGTGGTGTGAGTGGAACCATCTATGCATTCAAACCCCGTTGGTTTCATTGAGCTGCAGGGCTTGAGATGTCATTTCATCAAAAATGACTTTTACTTCTCAAAATGACTTCTTCTCCTAAACAGGCAGACTGATTTCGAATTAATTTCTCAGAAATGGTCTTTGGGTCCAACCAAAATTGCTCAAACCCTCCACTCCACCATATGTTACCCACAATTCTGTTTGTACAATATGGATCAGGTGAGCGATCCAGGGCCAACATGGCCCTCTTGTTTAATTATCACCCCTGACAATATAACCCTGTGATGGCCATAACTCCAATACCCTTTGAGATATATTGCTGGTACTTGGCACAATTGTGGACAAGGTGGAGATGGCGTGTCATGCCTAAGAACCACAACTCTGAGTGCTAGGGATATGAGTTATCTCCCCTTCCAATATAACCGTATGACCACCTTGTGATCAAACCCCCATACCCTTTGAGATATATTGAAGGAACTTGGCACAATTGAATACAAGGTATAGAAGGCATGTTATGTGCAAGAATCACATCTCTTGGTGCTGTGATATTTGAGTTATCTCCCTTTTCAATATAACAGTACGACCACCTTGCGATCACCTTACCTCGATACCCTTTGAGACATATTGATGGTACTTGGTACAGGTATACATGAGGTTAAGCAGGTGTGCCATGCACACGAACCACAATTCTGAATGCGTTGGTTTAAGAGTTATCTCCCCTGACAGTATAATCTTTTGAAGGCTATAACTACAATACCTTTGAGATGTATTGCTGGTACTTGCCACAATTGTACAAGTAATACAATGATGAAAAGGAATTTCATGTGCAAGAACCACAACTTGGTATACCTGTACTTTGTGCATGGGAAATCTTGGATCTTCATCATGTTGAGAAGCGATCCTTTGTATCATTAGGCGAAGATAGTCTCAATAAACATTAAATATATAAAATATACTATGGGCTTACCAGTGCGTTTTAATTCTGGTGCACTTTCTACTTGTGAACAGTCTTCTGAAGGCCATATTGGCTTTTGGTCGGGGGATTTGCCATCTCCTCTGATGGCTATTTTAACAGGTGCAGTCTGATCATGATCTACAGTGTTGTACACAGGCCCAGTCCAGACTTTATCTTTTACACAGCGTTTTGGCTTCACAGGGAGAAGTCGTTTGACGGTTCCACTACGTTAACACACTTCAGCAAGAGCTTGGTGGTACTAAGGCCTATGAACTGCAGCCTCTAGCTGTAGAGAGGGCTGTAGTTGATGACCACATTTGTAATTCAGCCACCAAGTTTGCTGTATGTGTTACAGAAGGCCAAGACAAGCTTCCTACGTTATATTGGTTACCTAAACTCCATAAAAGACCACACAAAGCAGGGTTTATTGCAAATTCAAGCTCTTGTTCTACCACTGAACTTTCCAAATTATTAACTTCATCTTTTACTGCCATCAAAAACGTGATTAAATATTGAGACAAAATCTTTGAATAGATCAGGGAGAAATCTGTTTTGGTCTATAACTATAAACAATTCTAATGGAGTCTTAAATAAATTGAAATCCTGACGTTTTCGTGCTTCAGTTTTGTCTACTTATGATTTTTCCACCCTCAACACTACACTTTCCTTGTAAAAAAACTTAATGATTTAATTTAAGGGACATTTTACAGGGAAGATTCCCTCTATCTTGCATGAAATATAAGAAATGCTTTTTTCACGTCTGAAGTGCATAACAATTATACATTATGGTCATGTCAGACAGTGTGTGAATCTCTCACCTGTCTACTTAACAACATTTAAATAAGATCTGGTACTGAGTTATTTAAGACAAATTGTGGGTATTCCGATGGGTTACTAATTGTGCACCCCTTGTAGCTGATCTGTTCTTGTTTTGTCATGAGAGAGACCTCATGATGTCTCTTTCCGTTGCAAAACAATCTGAAATCATTGAAGCCTTTAGCTCGACTTCTAGATATTTGGATGATTTATGAAATATTGACAATACTTATTTCGATGGTTTGATTAGTAGAGTTTACCCCCAAGAACTTCAGTTAAACAAAACAATTCTTCCGATACCGAGCCATCGTTTTTTTTTGTCTATTGTACATGGGTTTGTTTTCTGCAAAAATTATGATAATTATATGACGATTTATGATAAAAAATATGATCAATTTATGATTTTAATTTTGAGATTGAAAATTTTCCTTTCTTTGATGGTGATGTTCCTCGTGCGGCATCCTATGGCGTTTATATTTCGCAATTAATTCGATTTGCCAGAGTGTCTAGTCATGTAACTGACTTCAACACTCGTTATATATTGTTAACTGCTTAACTTCTTAATCAGTGTTATCGGTATCCTAACCTACACAAAGCCCTTTTCTAAATTTTACAGACGTCATTCCGATTCAATTTCAAAATTCAATGTTGGACTTAAATCTCTTCTGCAACAAGATCTATCGGAACCCGATTTTTATGGTAACATAGTACATAAATTCAGAAAAATATATATTGGATATGACTTCAGCACCCAATTTCGAACACTCTTTCTTCAATATAAAGACTGCATGCAAGGTAGTTAACCCAATCACGGTTGAGAACTTTGCTTCCCTCTTTAATTGCACGCCCGTGGGTCAGGCCTCAGATTCTATGACGGTGCCAGCGTAAAGGCTTACTGAGAATTAGAATTTATTTTTATGTAATGTAGGTTGGTGCCTGATGCTCTGTCCCTGGTCGGGCCCATAGGAGTCTAACTGTTGGTTTCCTTTTGCGCCAACATTTCAGTGGTTTCTTGCTGTCGAGTCCTCATCGTTGTTTCATCTCTGTAGTTGTTTGATTCTTGTGTTGCAATGATGAGTTAGGAGGCCTTCATACGCGGACTGAATAAACTATTTGTCAAAATCGCAACGGAAGTAAAGACGAGGATTGCGGCCGCGCAAAATCGATTTAAGCCCGCCCCTTCCCCCTCCCCCATCCCCACAGTGAAATTTGTTTCACTGACCGTTCCAAGGCGGTTCTTCTGTCGCGGTTTATTTTTGTTATGATTTGTCTTTGTGTGTGTGGCCTATTGGCCATTTTGTGGGAAAGTAACTGTCATTTTGGCTTTCCGCTATTGATGTTTCCATTATGGTCTAGTTATTTCATGTTGTGTTTCTTTTCTTGAGGTGTCTCAAATAGAAGCTCTGATATCACGAAGTAAGGGGTGGCTAGCGTTGCAGTGCTCTTAGGCGGCGCCCTGGTGAACGCCCTGGTATTTAGCGGGTCCAACTTCCTCTTCTTCATGCTGAGGAGCTCTGGACTCGACGAAGGGCGCAAGCGTCACGATAAAGCAATCGAATATCTACAGGCTACCCAAACAGAATGGTCCCAAAAGCACACAGAGGGCCTTGACTGGCTAAACGAGCAACTTCGCCGGCAAGGCCATGCCGTACAAACTTTCCGAGACGTCGACACCGCAATCCATGAGTACTTGCCGGTCACCGACCATAACTTTTACCCCCTGGGGCCCGAGCCTCCAGCTTTCCGACTTTTACCACCAGAGCTTTGAGCAGAAAGACCGCAAGACTGCCTTCGTTGTTTTGGGAATGGCCGCGACCGGCTTTGTGGCTCACCAACTCACCAAGTAGTGTGGCGGGTTTTAACCATTTTAGTACCAAATGGAGTGTTCCTCCTTATATTTTGCAGGAGTCCATTTCAAAATTTAGGGGTGTCAGATTGTGTTTTCATCAAAATTAATTTGAAAAATGACTCAACTTTGAGCAAACAGTGGAGGCCCTGATCATACGCCGCGTTCTGTGGCGTCTGATCTGGGTTCGCAATGTTTGCCAGGGTACCCGTCTTGGCGTTTCTGGTACAAAATGGGTTAAATTCAGTCTGTTTTTCTGCGGTTTATTATTCAGAGATTAATAAGCCATTGGTATTTGGGCCCCAGGGGCTCTCCGCTGGTCATCTGTTTTTCCCAGGCCGGCTAGGGTGGTGGGCCGTCCTGCGGGCAGCCGCTCTCGTGGGGCCTCAGATACCGGGCGAGGTCGGATGGGTGACCAAATTAATTTAGTGCTAGTAGCCTTAAAAGTGGAGTTTAAGAGGGTGAGGATGCATTTTGTGTTTTCGCCATCCAAGATGCCCCCCCAAGATTTTGTTTGTATTGAGGTTTAACGTTCCCGTCAACACTATTAAGGTAATTTTGGAGACATTGCTTCCGATTTTGTGATGAACCCAACCACCCAAAGAAACCACCAGGGCTTAAGGAGTGGCCCGACTCGCATCACTTTTCCTGGGAAGGCAAGCACCTAAGCGGTTTACCAGTACTCAAGTTCGATCGGTTTTAGCTCTGTGCGAAAGCACCATGCAGCCCAGTCTATTTCTCCAAGCCCCGATGGGTGCGGGGTTGGAATGGGCGGGGTGGCGATCGGCTCGTCATAAGCGAAATAATCTTCTAAGGCTCCTGTATCCGAAAAAAAATGTGCATGATACCAAAACTCCTAGCTTTAGACAACGAAAAGCTCACCCGTGCATCATTTATGAAACAGTATTATTTTAATCGTAATCATTATGGTATAAGCTGAATAATAATATATATGTAAAACATATTTTGAAATGAAATTAAACTTGAGCTGAGGCATAAATGGGCCCCTTCAAGCGATTTTGGTACTTTTCGCCTATGCGAGCAGCGAAGGTTCAGGCGAGCCTGCGCATCCGCGCAGTCTCGCCAGAACCTTCGCTGCTCGCTCATACCAGCAGTGAATCAAGAGGAACCTTCAGACAGAAAGCCATATCCCTGGCCCCTCTGAATTGCTGGGCATGCGCAGTTAAAATTTGTCATGACGGAATGCTCGAAGACACAAATTCGCTTGGCGGGGCTGAAATGAAATTTTAAATGAGCTAACCATGAGAAAAAGGTCCTTATCATTATCTGAGCCCCGCCAAGCGAATTTGGGTCTTCGAGCATTCCATCATGACAAATTTTAACTGCGCATGCCCAGCCATTCAGAGGGGCCAGGGATATGGCTTTCTGTCTGACGGTTCCTCTTGATTCACTGCTTGTATGAGCGAGCAGCGAAGGTTCTGGCGAGACTGCGCGGATGCGCAGGCTCGCCTGAACCGTCGCTGCTCGCATAGGTGATAAGTACCAAAATCGCTTGACAGGGCCCATCTAATTTACAATAATACTTTGATGGCCCGAACACTGATGGCAGGTTTACCATGGATGAGTCAAAACCGTTTTTGAGTCCCTAGGGAATTTCTCTTCATAAGACGTAATGTGGGATATTGAGGGGGATTTTCGACTTTTATCTTTCAAATTATTCTGTGTGTACTCATTAGATGATCATCTGGAGATGGTTCTAACGAGTACACACAGCATACATGTTTATTATAGAACACCTAAATGATGTCCCAAAATTAACTCCGTTATGCCTCCTGACAGTAACCCTCAGTGGCTCGATAGAAGCCTCAGTGGTGTACGGGTTATGCTGCTCGCCTTGTAAACCAGGGATCGCAGGATCGATCCGGGGCTTCTCCAGACTTTCGGATGAGTCTTTGAACCGAGGTCCCGTCTCCGTATGACCTTAGCTGTTGGTGAGACGTAAAACTAAAACACTCTCTCACTCAGAGGCTCGAACTACCCCTGTCTCGAACAGATTTTCGTTGTTGCAAAGATGATCGAGCCATTGAAGTTCGACTGTATATTCTTCAAAGTAGAAGTAAAACAAATATCAGGAATCGATACAATTAACTTACTCCACCCATCAAAGACACCAAAGGGAAAGAAACACAAACATGAAGCGACCAGACCATAATGGAAACCTAAACAAAGGAAGGCCATAAGGAGTTACTTTCCCACAAAATGGCCATATGGCCATCCTAAATAAAAAGACACACGTGATACACACAGTAAGTAACAAACAACAACATAAATAAACCGCCACAGAAGAATCGCCTTGGAACGGTCAGTGGAAAGATTTCCAATGGGGGACTTAAATCGATTTTACGTGGCCACAATCCTCGCCCTTACTTCCGTAGCGATTTAGACAAATAATTTGTTCAGTCCGCATGAATGCCTCCTAACTCATCAGTGCAACAACTCCGTGAACACAAATAATCAAAGAACCACAGAGGTGAGACAACGGTGTGGACTCGACAGCAAGAAACCACTGAAATGCTGGAGCAAAAGAAAACCAACAGTTAGACTCCGATGGGCCCGACCATCGATAGAGTATCAGACACCAACCAACATTACCTTGAATTAGATCGCTCTAATTCTCAATAAGCCTTTACGTTGGAACCGTCATAGAATCTGAGGCCTGACCCACCGGCGTGCAATTAAAGAGGGAAACAAAGTTGCCAACCGTGATTGGGTTAACTACCATGCATACAGTCTGTCGTATAACATCCATGTTGTACCTCATCTTTTTATATCGAAGAATGATTTTACGAAATTGGGTGCTGAAGTCATTGCGGTTATATATTTTTCTGAATTTATTTACTAAGTCACATTAAAATTCGGGTTCTGATAGACCTTGTTGTAGAAGAGATTTAAGTCCAATATTGAAATTTGAAATTAAATCAGAATGGCGTCTATAAAATTTTGAAAAGGCTTTGCGTAGTTTATGGTACCGATAACCCTGATTAAGAAGTTTAGCCGTTAATAATTTATTACTAGTGTTGAAGTCAGTTACATGACTACACACTCTAGTAAATCGACTTAATTGCGAAATATAAACGCCATAGGATGGCGCACGAGGAACATCACCATCCAAAAAAAAGGAAAATTTACAATCTCAAAATCATAAAGTTTGCACGAAACAAACTCATCTACAATATTTAATAAATCATCTAAATATCTAGAAGTAGAAAAAAAGCTTCAATAATTTCAGATTGGTTATTAATGGAAAGCGACAACATGAATTGTTGCATACCCTGCATGCGCAGCAACCTAGTGCGATTAGACGTATGATTCCTTGCATGAATTAACATCAAGAGCTCCTCTGTATGTCTGCGAGCAACAAAGGCTCATGCGAGTCCGTCATCCATCAGGATAACAAGTCCGTGCATTATGAAAACACACCTATCCAAATACATTGTAAAGTTTACCCATAAAAAATCGAAAATTTTAAGATATTTTTCTTATTTCTGCTCAAAATATAGATTGTGGGTACACGTTAGAACCGCCTCGTCGAGGCGGTTCTAACGAGTACCCACAATCAATATTTTAGAGCAGTAATAAAAAATAAGGTTTACCCCTATTTGCCCCAGTTTTACTATATAAAAGTGGGGTTCAAGGGGGTCAGAGTTATATAGGCGTGTTTTCTTTATGGTGAAAACCCACCACTTTATATATATAAAACCTGGGATTTACAGGTAATATTTTAACAACCGGGGTGGATAGAAAAATCCGTTCCGAGGGCCACAGTCCGGCATCACGAGGCTTGCCGAGTGATACCGGACTGTGACCCCGAGGGACGGATTTTCTATCCACCCCTCACACCCATTTTCGATTTTTTTTTCTTGCATCCCTTTCATTTCTGAGCGTGGATTTTAATAATGCAGTTCGTCTGCCATATTCTGATGACAATGGTTTGATTTTTATTGACGTCGCGTATCGTGCTATAAGCCTAAAGGACGGTGCATACGGGGACTAATTCAACCAGTGTATATCAAACACGAGAGAATATTCGATTGACCAAGAACACTAGGGTAAGATTATATGAATCTTACATAGGTGTGAGGGGTGGATGGAAAAATTTCGTCCCGAGGGTCACTGTCCGACATCACGAAGCTTGCCCAGTGATGCCGGAAAGTGATCCCGAGGGACGGATTTATTTATCCACCTTTACGTCCATGTAGGATTTTTATTCTTGCTTACTTTCCATTTTTGAGCGTGGATTTTTACTCGGTTGCCGACGTCAGCCCGATTGTTATGATACTACAGTGATGTTTAGTGACGTAATGCGCTGTGACGCCAATCTTAATGACGGCGCATATGAGGTCGTATTAAACCAGTGCATTTATCAAACACGCGAGCATATTCGTTTTTTACCCTGTCCCTTGGTAAGAACATAATGCCTATACCAAGCTAAAACTATGGATTTCCTTATCTGGTGTGCAAGAACAGAATTTCCACCCCAGGCTAAAACCACGGATTTCCTAATCTGGTGTGCAAGAAATTATTTTTCTTACTTTTGCTCCAAGACTTATGTCGTGGGTACTCGTTATAACGAGGCGGTTGTAACGAGGACCCACAACTTCTGTGTTTACAGTATAAATAAGAAAAATATCCATTTGGGAGATATGAAAGCATGCATGTCCTATTGTTAATTGACTATCCTGTATTACACCAGGTCATCCGTATTAACTCTGAGGCCAAAAACCAATAATCATGTTTATAATGGTGTCAATTAATAAAAATTGTCATTAATCAAGTATTTTCTGTTGGCCAAGTTACAGGTCCTCGGTCAGCTGTATTGGCCTCGGGCCAATACAGCAGACCTCGTACCTGTAACTGGGCCAATGCAAAATCACTTGATTAATAACATTATATTATTGTCGCCTATGTGGTAAGTACATTTTTCTCACGAGTACTTCAATAGTTCGAATACCTTTTGAGCTATGAAAATTTGTTCCAGATAGGGGTAGTTTCACATGTTCATATGCACCATGACACCATTGATTGTTTTGCTATTCCAAAGTTGTGGTCCGGTAAAGTTACCCACCCAAACAGTTTGAGTTTGAGTGTTCAACGTTTACGTCTCACCAATAGCTAAGGTCATACGGAGACGAGACCTCGGTTTTAAGGCTCATCCCAAAGACTGGAGAAGGCCGGAATCGATCCTGCGACCCCTAGTTTACAAGGCGAGTAGCATAACCACTACACCACGGAGGCTTCTACGGAAATAGTTTAAAGCCATGCTCTGCCTATTCAGTGTCTTCATTGTCGTCCTGTTTGACCAAACCACTGGATGTCTCCAGATGCCAAGATCGAGGTGTTCACTGGCTTCAGAAGCTCGGAGACGAGAGGGCAAACAGAACCTCGTCAAAAGTGAAAAGACGCTTACAATTCATACACCAATCTGTCTGACGCTGACTCTCGAAAACTGTATTTGTAGCAAACCTGAGCCGAAGAGCTGATAGTAAATGAGGAGATAACTGTACTTTTTAAAAAAAATGTCATTTGGTGAGAAAGCGGTTGCTTTATGGTCGGAAATTTCGTTTTACGGCGACGCGCGCGCGTAAAACGTAATTTGCGACAGTAAAACCGACGATTTACCTCCCCAAATGTCAATTTTCAATAGAGTTGTATAGTAGTCGCAGATATGATTGACTAGGTGGAGCTATCGTTTGTACCTGCCTTAGGAATATTCCATTGACAAAAAGGTAAATCAAGTCACCCGATTGTGTGAATTCAACTGTAACACAAGCATAGCTGTGGCGAATATATGACCATTTCGTCCGCTTGTAGAAAGCGTACGAAAGGAACTCTACTGAATATTCTGGTGGACTCAGCGAATTTGACATATATTGGCAGCACCTGAATAGCTCCGCCTAGTCAATCTTATCTGCGACTACTATACTCATTCTGTTATTAATGCACTTATTCAGTTGTTCAGTTAGAAAGTTTACTGTTTTGCCCAGAGTGGCAAGTGCTGTGAACTGCGTAAAACCACTGAAATACTAACTAATGAACAACGACGTTATATTACAACGTCGCAAATTATATGACAAAAACTGATGTAATGGCCAAGTATGACCGACTCAGTATATGAAGATAGATAGATTCTGTCGCAAATTTTGACGTTATCCAATCTGACGTCTTGTTGCACACGTAAGAGCATTAGAACTGCCTGTTGTACATCGTCGTCGTCCGTCCAAAAATTCAAACATTTATCCATAAACCAGTGGGCTAATTGGAGTCATATTTTATAACATAGAATATCTATGCCCCACGGGAACTAAAGTTTAAATAATTGGTCCTGGTCAGGTGTCCAAGATGGCCGCAATGCCTTTTTATGGTAAAAGCTTTAATAATCTTTTTCTCATAAATCTTAAATCAGACAATCTTGAAATTTTGCAGACAGCAAAATGAACATTGAACCTTAAATCATTTATAAAAATGATGGCAGTGAGTTGACATTCACCTATTTTATAGCAAGGTAAAATTTGGTCCATTTGACGTTTGAATGGGAAAAAGATAAATCGGTGTTTCTATCCAAAATTATTAATGATATACCCTTACATGAACCTCTGTTAACGTCAATGGTCATTGACATTGCTTCCATGTAAAGGGGTTTCAATGTCAATCAGAATTTCAAACATCTTCTCCTCAGAAACCACAGGGTCAGCTGGAAAGATTTTACACAGAAGATCTGTGCCTTACAGGAACAAAAACTCATATAATCAGTCATGATCACATGACCAAGATGGCAACCATGCCTATATATAGTAAAAACCTTCAAACACCTCCAAAACCGTAAGACGCATGACCTTGAAACTTGACAGACAGTAAAAGTACTTGAATCCTACAAAAAAAACATGATATATAATTATGACCCTGTATTGACCTTGGCCTATTTTATGACAAGGTCAAATTTTATGCCCAAGGGGTTTGAATGGGGGGAAGGTAAACAGTGCAGTTATCCATATGAAATGAATGTAGGTCTTATATGAACCTCTCTGAATGTCAAAGGTCAAGGTTAGTCAATGCTCGAAGTCATTGGGATTGAACGTCCATCAAAATTTCCTCAGAAACCACAGGGCCAATTGGAGTCGGATTTCAAACAATGCATTCATCCAATACAATTGAAGTTTATATAACGAAGGTGGGTCTTATATAAGATCATTCACTGACCTTGGCCCAAGGTCACTAGGATTGTATTTATCTCGACATTTTAAAGGACTTCATCTCTAAAAATGCAGGGCCAATTTCTATCAAATTTCCTGTGCAGCTTCTGGGCAAGTGGGGGAATTCAGTGCTCCAGTTACATGACCAAGATGGTTGCCACTCATGTATGGTTTAAACGTCCCAGTCTAGCCCTCGCCCATCGGGGCTTGAAGAAATAGATCGGCTGCATGATGCTTCAACGCAGAGATGAAACCGACCCGCACACGAGTACTAGTAAACCGCTTAGAGGATCTAAGCCTGTCCAGGCAATGCAGTGCGAGTTGGACTGCCCATGCTTAAAAACCCTATGGTTTAATTCGGCGGCAGGGCTTGATTTCATATCAGTGTCGGGTAAAAGTCCCACAAAATTGGATGCAACGTCTCCAAAATGACCTTTACAGTGTTGACGGGGACGTTAAACCTCAAATCAAACAAATTAACGTCCCAGCCAACACTATTTAGATCATTTTGGAGACGTTGCTTCTAATTTTTGCGACTTTGACCCAACATTGAGATGAAATGACCTCTCAAGCCCTACTGCCCAATGAAACACATAGGGCTTATATGCATTAGACGTCCGACTTGCGCCACTTTGCCTGGGCAGGCTTAGTCCTTCTGCATGGTTAACCAGTACTCATGTGCAGTCAGTTTCAGCTCTGCGTGGAAGCATCATTATATCCCCGGCATACAAAGTATGCTATGGGGGTATATAGATTTCTTCCTGTCGTTCGTCTGTGTGTCCGTCTTTTCGGGCCAACAAATCGGTACTATAGATGGCTATAGCTGAAGAACAGTTTTTATGTATTTCAATGGGATTTATTCCGTTAGACATTTAAAATTTGGGTTTATGTGGCTAAAATTTGGTTTCTGTGGCTACAAAATAGTTACATAAGTATCGAAAATACTTATAAAAGCCACATACGCACCACTTTGTGATAATGTCCGTCCGTCCGTCTTTCCGTCCATTAACATTTTGGTTAAAGTTTTGCGTCAAAGTTTCTAAGAGATTGTATCTTCTGAACCCATTGTTAGATTTAGTTGATACTTACAATGAATTACATACTGATCTAAAGATAACATTGATGCATGCCCCCCCACCCCCCCCCCCACCCCACAGTGAACTTGAGGTCAAGGTCACAGGCTTAGAAATTCTACATTTGGTAAAAGTTTTATGACAAAGTTTAGAGATGCCTGTATGTTCTAAACTCTAAGACAAATTCATTTGATATTTGCATCATTGTTACATACCAGTCCAAACATTTCGTGGTGTATGTCCATTTCTCCACCCACGTTGACCTTGACCTCAACGTCACAGGCTTAGAAATTTTACATTTGGTTAAAGTTTTACGACAAAGTTTATAGATGCCTGTATGTTCTAAACCCTAAGACAAATTCAATTGATATCGATGTTGAATACCAGTCCAAAGATTTCATTGATTCATACTCCGCCCTGCTGATTCAGTAACATTGATGTCCCCACCCCTTCAGTAACTTTGATGTCCTCACTCCCTTGGTCATGTTTGGTTTAGCTTTTACAAGCACATCTTGACATCTTCATTCATATCATATACCAGCTCGAAATATATCTCAGAGGTTGGCACTGGCCGAGGGTATACGTAACCCACAGGTCGCTTGCTCTAGTTTCTCCAAGCTTCGATGGGCGGGGCCTACTCATCAGTGATATAAACCTATTTGTTTTCTCCAGTACCACTGGGCCGATTGTCATGACACTTGGCAGCTGAGTAGTTCAAAATACTTGACAATGACCTAATTACGGCAAATATGGGCCCTTGGACTTTTGAATGGGAAAGGTGACTTGATTGATTGTTTTTAGTTTAACGACATTTCAACACTTGTGGGTTATTTTGTGTCGTCTCCAAAGAGAAAGGGAGACATCACGTGAACAAGTCCGTGAAATAAAGAACCCCCTAAACCCCACTTTATATAGAGAAAACTGGGGTTTACGGGGGTAAACATTATTTTCCTTATTTCTGCACCAACACATAGGTTGTGGGTACTCGTTAGAACCGCCTCAATGAGGCGGTTCTAACGAGCACCCAAAACCTATGTTTGGAGTATAAAAAAGAAAAATATCACAAATATTCATTACCAAAATACCTTTTTGAGGTTTGAAAAATGCACTATATCACACGGATGTGTTATCGTAGTGAAAGATGAAAGCGAGGGACAGAGAGAAAGATGAAAATGGATGGCACTGCAAAGCAGAAGAAGTAACAACGCCCCCCTCTTCCACAACCTGCTGCAAGGACACCCCAACCTGCTACAAGGACAGCAGGCTTTGTTCAACTGTAATCGCCCAGTGACACAAGATACATATCACCTTTGCCTCATCCAATCACCACGAGGGAAAAGGTATAACATAGAGGATATTTGACTTTTTCAGTGTAAGATCGACTTTCATTTCATCGATTGAACACAAAAAGAAGTATTTTCACGAGTGGCGAAGCTGCGAGTGAAAATACTTCTCTTGGAGTTCATGAGTGAAATAAAAAGAGGATATTCGGTTTTTCACTATAAGGTCGATTTTTATTTATAAAGAAAATTTTTCACGTGTGGCGAAGCCAAGAGTGAAAAACTTCTTTTGGTGTTCATGAGTGAAATAAAATTTGAATTTACACTGACAAAAATCAAATTTTCTGTTTCTTAAATGCTTTAAACTGTAATTATTAAAGCAATTTTAAAGCGCCAGCCGTCACTACGGGGAACAAACTTTTTCCATGGTGATTTCGCATCGATTTAGAGATGTTCAATGTGTTAACTGGGTAAATTATTGAAAGTTTACACCTGGAAACAGCTTGGAATGAAACTCTATCAAATCGTTCACTTGAAATTTGCATTCAAATAAGTTCGTCCGGCGTCGAGTGCATTATATACGTTACGTAGGTGCTAAAAGTGGCATCATCAGCGTCCGAATGACGTGAAAACGTGTGTGACGTATTTTTGACACAAATTAATAGCGTTTAGCTAATTTACATCTAACAAACAGAGAATATATGTAATTATTCGATGATACATCGAATTCACAAACAGTGAAAATAAAAATCGTATTTTCATTGTTTGAAAGAATGATAATATCGATTTCGATTACACTGAGAAATCTCTATATTTCATTGAAAAGCATGAAAGAAAAATGATCTTGCACTGAAAAAAAAAATTCTGTTTCTTTATGCTTAAAATTGTAATTATAAAAACAATTTGAAAGCGACAGCCGTCACAACGGGGAACACTGTGATTTCGCGTCAATTTATTGAGGTGTTAACTGGGTATGATAAGGGTGTAAAAACTGAACTTGAGTTTGGACCTGGAAAACAGCTTAGAATGTTACTTTATCAAATCGTTCACTTGAAATTTGCATTCAAATAATTTCCGCAGTTGCTTAGTTTGTCTGGCATCGCATGCATTATCTACGTTGCGTAGGTGCTAAAAGTGACGTGAAACGTCCGAATGACGTGAAACGTGTATGAAGTATTTTTCGACACACATTTATATCGTTTATCCAATTGACATCTAACAAACAGAAAATTTATGCTATTTTTCGATGATACATTGAATTCACAAACTGAAAATAAAAATCGTATTTTCACTGTTTGAACAGCGACAATATCGATTTCGATTCCACTAAGAAATCTCTATATTTCATTGAAAAGCATGTAAGAAAATGTATTTTAAAAGCAGTATTATACTTCAAAATATGAATTGGGCTGAGTCAATGACTTGGGTGAGCGTTCACTGCCTTTGGACAAGTATAGCTTTTACAAAAAGCTAGGTCTACGCTTAGCACATATTCAATGTGTCTAGAATTGTATCCCAGGAATGGGTTTGATACAATTAACTGTCTTTGGCAATATTCTAATCAAACGATGGAATGGCGAAGTTGGAAGTGCTGTACTTTTATCAGAAAGTACTACAATGTACTTCATCTTTAAAAAGGGACATGTGCAACTTAATTATGCTTGTAATATCTTAGTTTATACAAATTTATTTTAGTTCGATTGCGATGAAAGCTTCAAGCTCATTGAATCGCTCTCGAACACTCATTCCGGGTGTTTTCACGCGCGCGAGAGAGAGAGGCAGTGGCTTTTTACACTTGTAATATCTTATCAAATGGAATGCTTGAAAACTGTTGTAGAGGTTCAGTAGACAACCTTCCTACACTTTACAGTAGACTAATTGAAGATTAACCCAACACTTTGGCTAACGGTTAGCCAAGTTTTTAGCTTACCAGAGCTTGTAGGATTGGCAGTGGTCTCTCGTGGTCGAGAGTTAGTAGATGTATATTATTAGCCTGTACAAATATGACAGCAAATATGGTCTTGTACAAATGTGATAGCAATTCTGAGCCAGGGCTCTGCCCGTGGGCGCTTTTTGTGTGAAAGCTTATACTTGTTGTTGCATAATTATAAAGGTCAACCTGCATTATGGGTAATTAATGGCTGTACTTCCGTGTTAAACCCAATGTCTATAATGTCTACGCCCATGGGCGTAGACACTTACTTTTTTGTGGGGGGAGGTGGGGGGAATCACGGACCGAATATTGTTTTGTGGTGGCGGGTGAGCGGAGCCGTAAATCGCTATTTTTGTTCGCAAAACCGGCGAATTACTGCCGCACCACCTCCCCACCCAATGGCAATTTTCAATGCAGCTATGATCATTTTAACAATTATTTATGTGTTTATTGTTTATTGTTTTATTTATTTAATTGTTTATTTTTTTTTATATTATTTTTTTGGCCCGTTTTAGGTGCTCAAAATGAGATGTTTGCAATGAAAAGCGACCCTGTGTGATCTCGGGTTATCAGATTACTATGACGCTCTGGATGTCTAGTCTCGTTTATAACTCTGCAGGAGACAGAACAAAGTTCAATTTTTGTTTCGATTTTAAGTATCTCAATATAGAGGATCTTACATGAGTGTTCATGTATTATTGAATTTATTAAACGAGTTGAGGAAAAGGGATAAAATGCGAGGCTTTGCCGAGCATTTTATCCCTTTTCCTCAACGAAGGGATAAAATGCGAGGCTTTGCCGAGCATTTTATCCCTTTTCCTCAACGAGTTTAATAAATTCAATAATACATGTGCACGAATGCAAGATTCTATTTATCAAATGACATTTAAAACGCATTTTATGCACGATTGTTTACAAAAAAAATGTCAATATTCCGCCATTAGTAAACGCGACGTCGTTAAGGACGTCGTACATGTAACGTTACGGGACGTATCTAACTAATTTGCATATTTAATCCACTAGTGGATTATCGAAAATTTAACATGGCGTTATTACACTCCCAGACGCGACGTCTTATGATAAAAATCATAACATAACAATAGGCCTAAAAATTAATGTTTCTTTGACAAATTACGGTAACTGTATGTCCAAATCACATTCCTTGTTTTTTACTGTAATTTTTCTGGCAATTTTCAAGCATGTCCTTCTTTGTTGGTGGATCTTATTTCTTTCTTCTTTTTTTTTTTCAAAATAACAAAAACTGGCAAAAACAAAGAAACTAGCCACACCTTAATGACGCAATAGATGTAATTGACCAATCAATTTCATGCATAAGTTTTAACTTCAAATAAATATATTCTATTCTATAGACACAAACAATCTTTATTTTACATTTTATAAACATAATCCCTCTCTGAACACGCGTGCGTGCGTTTTACGTCCCAACAACAACTAATGTCATACGGAGACGGTACCAAGGTATAAAGACTCATCCGAAAGTCTGGAAAAGCCCGGATTCGAACACACGACTCCTGTTTTTATATGAGACGTAGCTTAACCGCTACACCACGGAGGTTTCTTCATGTACATAAGCTCCGTAGGGCTTTTATTCCGACAAACAACAGTAAAACAATAACATATACATGCACCACAACATGCAAGAGCAGTACATATCGTGGTCATATACGACACAAAAAGTGAAGAAACACAATACTTTGTAACGTTAACACGCATTTGCTTAAACATAAAAATACGAAAGTATGTATCACAGCTTTGACATATCATATCACAGGCCTTTTATCTCCTAATCAATAGGTCTCTCACCGCTATGGTTCGAGCCTAGCTTTGGCGAAATGCGGAACGCCAAGTTCTGCAACTGAAGGTCAGGTGGTTTTTCATCAGGTACTCCTGTTTTCAGCCCATCTCTGATTAACGATCGGCTCAAATAAGTGAAATAATCTAATTGAGTATTACAACAACAACAACAAAACAGTATGCATATGACAATAAATGGTACATAGATCCATTGGTAGGGAAAACGTTTAGGTTTGGGCAGGGAATTATGGTTTAAAATTACATGTAAGTAGGTTCATTGGCTTATTTAAGTCTTCACTGAGTGCGCAGGTCCGAAATCATCCTAGCAGGCAAACAACGTTGACTCCAGCGTTGATTTAGGCAAACTGTATTCAAAATTATCATTTTCGGAGGTAAATCCGTGCTTTTACAGTTTTACGGCGACGCGCAAGCATAGCCGTAAAACGGAATTTGCGACCGTAAAACCGACGATTTACCTCCCCAAATATTAATTTTGAACAGTTATCCACATTCTAATGTATTTATTTATTTGTTTTGGTCTTATTTGCACAAAAGCGGCAATCTTAGTGAGCTGCTTGCCAATGAAAAACGACATTATGTAATGATGTCGTATTTCCGACGTTACATTAGTGTTGATTCTAACTATAGGCAATCTTTATTTTTCTTCCATTTCTCATCAACCTCTGGAGGGAACACAGACGCTGTACATTATATACATCCCTGATTTGCAGGATGAAAGCCTGCACAGTTATCATGCCATTACGGAAGGGGCTTTTAACCGGCACAAAGGATGACTACCTACACAGAGGTCCCGATCCTAAATGACGGCGCGCTTGTTGATATTCATCCCTGCAAAATTAATAATGCCAATGCGAGAATTGAAAAGGGAAATGATCAGGAGCTGAGACAACAAGATCCCATATCCTCCCCACAACATCACCAGGGAAAGGAGTCGAAACAGGGAGTAACCACATTAAATACTACAGAAAACAGGTAAACCGAGTAAACAGCTTTTCTTTCCCAAACAGTTGGTGACTCAGATAATCCAAACGCAACCAAAAAGGAACAACATCCATGATTGGTGAAAGAATCAAAATCACCAACCACAGCTAAAAAGGAACAACTAAAAAGGGAAAGAATCAGAATCACCAACATTACAACATACATAATTTGGGAAAGAACCAGAACTACCAACAAAAAGCAGGAAGAAAGCACAGACTTGGAACGGTCAGTAAAATTACTAGCGGGCTGTTCCAAAAATAATGTCGCTATCTTTGTGTCGCCTTAACTTCAAATATTAAAATGTGTTTGACTTATTCTGCCTACAAGTTTTCTTCATATCTCAATACACCTTTTTTTAGCCGGTCATTATGATAACTCACCCGTGCGACATAGTGCATTTTTCACATCTCAAAAGTGGCTTCTTTTTCCGATGAAAATCCGTGATATTTTTCTTATAAATGATCAAAACATAGGTTGTGTTCAGTACTCGTTAGAATCGCCTCAGTGAGGCGGTTCTAACACGTACCCACAACCTATGTGTTGGAGCATAATAAGAAAAATAATGAATGCCCGTAAACCCCAGTTTTCTCTTTATGAAGTGGGGTTTAGTGGGGGGGGGGGGGGTCATTTCATGGACTTGTTCACGTGACCGTCAGCAGTCTTCATACGCTTTAACAGGGTCACGCATCAGATAGTACTAAACCACAGATCCACATTGACATCAATTTGGAACAGCCCTCGCACTAACCATTTGAGGGGATAACTGTATTGAAAATTGTCATTTTGGGAGGTAAATCGGCGGTATTACGGTCGCGGTAAAACGAAACTTCCGACCGTAACACTTATTTACCCCACCCCCACCCCCACCCCAAATGGCAATAGTTATCCCCTAAATATATTGGCGCAAAATTTTTGACGTTATCCAATCAGACGTTACGTTACATACGCAAGTGCATTAGAATGAGCTATCACGCTCCACTACAGCAGTTGTACGGAACTCCATTTATGAAACACTGAACGCTGGTCTAAAGAGCGCGACACGAAAACAGAGATGTCGTTTTATGACGTTAGCTGGTGTAATGTCATTTTCTCGTATCAAAGGGCTTAATCAAATGCTGGTAGTGTTTACAGGATTTCTTTTAACGATAGCGAAACGTTGGGAGAATTTGAAGGAAACAACGACATTGTTGACATTTTTAGTGTTCGAACTAAATCAGCTCTAAGTGTGTCAGTTGTTGAGTAATAAGTCCTAGTCTGGAGGTCAGTTATTAAGTTGAATATATCAGAAGCGCGTGTCCAGCCAACTGTTCATTGGTAGAGCTGATCTATTTCTTAAATTAACGTTGAGTGACTGTAGTTAAATGTTTAAGGGACAACTGTATTAAAACTTGTTATTTAGAAAGGTAAAATGGCGGTTTTACGGCGGAGCCGTACAGCGGAATTAGCGACCGTAAAACGACGATTTACTCCTCAAATGACATTTTTCAATGCAGTAGTCCCCATTCTAATGCACTTATTCAGATGTTTTGTTAAAATTGAACTATTTTGCACAAAGCGGCAAGCGTTGTGAGCTGCGTAAAATCAAATTCTACCCAATGAAAAGTTTTCGACAATACATCGCAGAATATAGTGTCGCAAATTTTTGACATTATCCAATCAGGGACCGGTTGCTCAAAGCATCGTTAGCTCAATGAGCTCGAAAGTGGTCATATTGTTAACTGTTTTAGTAAGAACAATACATAATACAGTGGAATGTTTGCTGAAAATATGTGAGCAGCTGCTGCTCACAATTTTCCAGCAAAATATCAATATACTTGCCATATTAATTGATCAAAGTGTTAACGATATGTTAAGTAACGACAACTGGTCCCTGATGTCGCGTTACTACCGCAAGTGCATTAGAAATGTAGTTATCCCAAGGAGTGTTGCCAGTATGCAGTTTATGGGAGTGGCTGTTTATGAAATTCAGGTGGATTCTGTGGTGCTGGCGTATACGCCCCTTGCCCACTGTTGCTGCCGGGGTTGGTGGCTACTGGTTCACTAGGTACCCTGGTCTGACTGCTGTCACCAGGGTTACCGTACACCACTGCCTGATTTGCAGTTCCAGGATACGCCGGTGGTGGAGGATACTGATAAGTAGCCGGTTGTCCATAACCAGGTGCATATCCAGTTGAGATTACTTGGACTGAAAAAAAAACGAACATAAAAAGTGATTATTCCATTGCAGGCGGTGTACCTTGGCAAACAGTGCAGGCCCAGATCAGACGCCACATGACCTGAACTATTTGCTAACAGAAATTTCCGTCAAAAATAGAATATAAAACGAAAAAAAAAAAATAGGTCTACCACCTCTTATATGACAAATGGACTTGTCGAACATATAGCAATGGAAGAGTCCACCGGTATACAATGGGTTAAAATGGTCTACATATTGCGCAGATAACTAATAGGACTAGCTGACTTTTTGCTGAACATGAGCCTGTGCTGGTCGTCAAAGGTTTGTTTGTTTGTTTGATTTGAGGTTTAACGTCCCCGTCAACACTGTAAAGGTCATTTTGGAGACGTTGCTTCCAATTTTGTGGGACTTTTACCCGACACTGAGATGAAATGACATCTCAAGCCCTGTCGCCCAATGAAACCAATAGGGTTTATTAGCATGGACGGTCCGCCTCGCACCCCGGTTCCTGGACAGGCATAGATCCTCTAAGCGGTTTACCAGTACTAGTGTGCGGGCCGGATTCAGCTCTGCGTGGAAGCATCATGCAGCCCATATATTTCTTCAAGCCCCTATGGGCGGGGGCCGAGGTCGTCAAAGGTATAAGCATCCTTTATTCATGACGTGGTTCAAATCACTTTTGAATGCAAATGCCGTAAATAATCGAAGAAAGCAGTGTAGTCCATGGTCTGGTTTGCAGCCCTTGAGAATATGATTATTTGTTTGAGATTTTAAGTCCACGTTTACACTATTTGGGAAGGAGCCTCAGTGGTGTAGTGGTCATGCTCCTCATAAACCAGGGGTCGTGGGTTCGATTCCGGGCTTCTCCAGACTTTCGCACGAGTCTTTAAACCGCGGTCCCGTCTCCATATGCCCTTAGTTATTAGTCGGACGTAACACATGAAATGACATCTCAGATCCTGCTTTGTTATGACGCAAGCATAATCTGTAATTGAAGGCTAAATTGTTTAAATATCGAGTGCGGGGTGGCCCTAAATTGTTATCAGTAAAATAGACTTCTTTTTTTTTTGAAGGTATAGCAGATAAAAGTGGGATTTCTGATCATACATGATATGAAAGAGGTTCTGACGAGGACCCACGATCAATGGTTTTGAGCAAGAATTATGGTAATCATATCCTTATACCCCCACCCTCTCTCTCCCCCAACCCCAGACGTCTTTTTTCAGTATTAATGTGGTTTAGAGGAGTACTAACTCATTTCTATGATATAAGGCTAGGCCCTACATTACCTAAATGTATTCCGGACTGCACTGCAACCGTTGTGAGCAATTTCTGAGTTAATTATCACGTTTTCCAATAAAATGGGGTACATCAACATTATAAATATACCCCTTTTCGAATATATTGGTAAACGTTCATTACCGAAAATGAAAATTTTCAGATAAAATCCTAATATTGTTCATGTTTCTGCTCAAAACATAGGTTATGGGTATTCGTTAGAACCGCCTCGACGAGTACACAGGAGACAAGTTACAATATTGACAGCGCTAGCTCTTAATCACTAGGTCTCTCAACGCGGTGGTTCGAGCTTGTGAGACACCAAGTTCTGCAACGAAGGTCAGGTGTTTTTTCTCCGGGCACTCCGATTTTCGTGTCCATCTCTGATTAACGAACGGCTCGATATTAGTGAACTAATCTTGAAACAGGCGTAAAACAAACAAAAAATGAATATCGCACATGCTATTACTCGTTTTCTACCCACTAGGTACTCACAGTCTGTTTTTGAAGCCAAAATAAGAAGAAACTAGAAATGCGTCCATAGGACACGGATGCCCCCGCCTAAAAATATGTCTATGTTTGTATTCATCCAAAGAAAGTTTTGGACCCTTTTTTCCCATTTGACGTCTACGTATGACCTTGACCTTGGCGGTAAGGACCTTGGTTTTGTGTGAGGCAGATTGTCTCATGATGGCCAACATTTCTGCCAAGTAATTTCAAAATCCATCCAGAGATAAGAAAGTTATTGACTGCGTTTAAGTTTCGGACCATTTTTTTACCTTTGACCTCTAAGTTTGACCTTGACCTTGAAGGTACGCATCTGGGTTTGCATGTGACATATTGTCTCATGATGGTTAACATTTCTTCAAAGTAATTTCAAAATCCATCCAGAAATAAGAAAGTTATTGACTGCGTTTAAGTTTCGGGCCCTTTTTTTTACCTTTGACCTCTAAGTATGACCTTGACCTTGGAGGTACAGACCTGGGTTTTGAACGTGACACATCGTCTCATGATGGTTAACATTTCTGCTGAGTAATTTTGAAATCCATCAAGAAATAAGGAAGTTATTGACTGCTTTTAAGTTTGGGACGCACGGACGGACGCATGGACGGACGAACGGACGGACGGACAGGGCCAATGCTATATGCCCTTTCCACCATTCTTCGAATGGCGGGGGCATGAAAAAAAACATCGCAATTTTTTAATCAGAAACAATCCAGCGGACACAAGTCGCTAGGGCAACGTCAAATCAAGTGCACCGACGTAGATGTGACGTTGCATAAACGTCATTACGTTGTACCGACGTTGATGTGACGTCACAATTACGCCATGTGCCTGCTGGGAGGGATCGAAGCAACGGGTCACATTGGCTCATTATCATAGCATGTGTCCGGATACCCATGGCGAACAAAGAGTGACATACCTGGGGCGGCTGTGCTAGGATTGACAATATTTCCACTTCGTCCTCTGCTGCGGGAACACCCCATGATCAGAGCTATAATCACCCCGACGACGACAGCCAAGAAAATCAAACCACCGATGACAAAACCAATAATAGCTGCTGTAGACAACCAATCGTCATCCCAGCTAGAGAATATAAGAATCTTATATGGCTGTGAGGGGTGGGTGGAAAAATCCGTCCCTCGGGATCACTGTCTGGCATCACTCGGCAAGCCTCGTGATGCCGGACAGTGGTCCCGAGGGACGGATTTTTCTATCCACCCCTCACACCCATATCTTGCATACCTTCCATTTCCATGTCCAAGCGCGGATTTTTAATGCTGCAGTCACTTCGATTACCGACATCCGCCATATTGTGATGACACTACAGGAATGTTTAGTGACGTCAGCCATAACGACGGCGCATATGAGGTCGTATTCAACCAGTGCATTTGTCAAACACGCGAGAATCTTCAATTTTTTGGTTTTAAAGAACACCAGGTTTCTATCTAGATCTAAAACTATGTATACCCTTATCTGGTGTGCAAGAAAACAATGAGTTTACTACACGTTGACAAGTCCATGTTATGAACACCCTTGTAAACTCCACTTCATAGACAATGAAAGAATGGATAACACTAGTTGGTCGATTGTCTCTGAGTCTATGTTGGGAAAACAGTCCTGATCGGAGACTTAGAGTGTTGCATTTTACCCTAAAATTCTATACTTTAAGCATCTGATCTTGGTTTTCCATTTTGCCACGAGCCCAGTCCAGATTATACTGGTACAAAGCACTCTAATGTCACGTTGACAAGAATAGCGCAGGTATATATAACCGTTACTTTGATCACGTGCAACTGCTATTTGCTCGGTCAGTCAGTGACCTTTTCATGGGAAATGTAGGTCAGTGTCACACTAAAGATGCAAGTTTGTACTAAGTACATGTATCATCAATGAAGCTCTTATAGTTCTTGAGAAATGAACTCATACACAAGGGTGAACGCTAGGGTTGCCGCAACTGGTGGCAAAGTAAGTGAACCTTGTAATGAAGGCCAAGTAATATATGGGTGCTTCTTGCACACCAGACAAGGAAATCCGTGATTTTACCCTGGGATAGAAATTTATGTTCCGACCCTGGTGTTCCGACCCAAAATCGAATATAATCGCGTGTTTGATAAATGCAATGGTTGATTACGACCTCGTATGCGCCGTCGTTAAGGTTGCCGTCACAGCAACGTCACTAAACATTCCTGCAGTGTCAACACAATACGGCGGACGTTGGTAACCGAAGTGACCGCAGCATTAAAAATCCGCTTTAAGAAATGGAAGGTATGCAAGAAAAAGAATCCAATGTGGGTGTGAGGTGTGGAAAGAAAAATCCGTCCCTCGGGATCACAGTCCGGCATCACTCGGCAAGCCTCGTGATGCCGGACAGTGTCCCTCGGGACGGATTTTTCCATCCACCTTGCCGAGTGATGCCGGACAGTGATCCCGAGGTACGGATTTTTCTATCCACCCCTCACACCTATATAAGATTCTTATCTATCTATCTATCTATCTATCTATCTATCTATCTATCTATCTATCTATCTATCTATCTATCTATCTATCTATCTATCTTCTCATACTGAGTCGGTCATATATGGCCATTACCTCAGATGGGTGGGTGGCTAAATTTAGAATTTAGCACACAAAAAAAATCATATCTGGAAGAGTCCTTAAAACTATTTACAATCCGAACACAGAGGTATCCTTAAACGCATACATCTGAGTCTCAATCTTATACTGCGCGGGCTTTGAACTCCTCTGCAGTCTTGGCATTCACTGCAGAAGATGGAAGACTATTCCACTGAGGAATAGTTCTAGGGAAGACAGAGTTTTTCAGGGCATCACTATAGGCCTGATACCTACGGTACTGTGAGTTATTTGCTCTTGATGCCCTTGTCCGGGTTGACACTGTTGCAGGGGTCAAATACCTATCCTTGTTAATTGATACTGTACCAGAATGTATCTTGTAGAAGAAGGTTAAGGAAGACTGCTCACGACGGGTCTCCAGGGATGGCACTCTAGCTCATCAAGCATGTCACCGACGCTACTTCTATTTCGCCATCGTCTGCAGGTCCATCGAGCAGCTGTCCTCTGCACCTTCTCCACCTGTTGAATCTGAGTTTTAACATATGGATGCCAAATGGGTGATGCATATTCAAGCTGAGAGCGAACCAATGTTTTATATGCAACATCCTTTGTCTGCCGAGGTGCAAAAGCCAAATTACGGCTAAGGAATCCTAAGGTCCTAGTTGCTTTAGATGTTATTCTAAATATATATGTATAATAAATATATATTCTAAATATATAAATAGATATGTTGACCCCAAATCGAGATCGTCAGTGATGGTGATACCAAGATATTTGGCGGAATGAACTTGCTCCGAAGTTTGCTGGTGAAGTGTGTAATCATATTTAATTTCAAAAATTTGCTTGTCCTGAAAGTGTCGTGACACCCTCATTGAATGGCATTGGCCACATTGAACTTCATCTGCCAATCTGCTTCCCATTGTGCAAGTCGATCTAGGTCATCTTGTAAAATGCGACAGTCAGAAGGAGAATATATGTCCCTATACAGGACACAATCATCAGCAAACAAACGGACAGATGACCTGATATTATCAGGGAGATCATTGATGAATACCAAAAAAAGGACCGAACCCTGTGGGACACTAGATAGAACAGGGACTGGATCAGACGGTTGGCCATCAAGTACAACTTGTTGAGAGCGCCCGGAGAGCCATGACCTAATCCAATTATGTGTGGATCCTCTTATCCCATAGTAGTCCAGTTTGTACAATAGCCTTCTGTGAGGTACCTTGTCAAAGGCTTTGGCGAAATCCATGATGATCAAGTCAGTCTGTTTGTGGCCACGATTTATGGCCCCATCCAGATTACTCACAATGTCATGGAAGAATTGAACTAGTTGAGTTTCGCAAGACCTTCTTATATTCTGTTGAATGTGCCACTTGTTCCGAGTATCATTGTGCAAGCTTTTATAGTTCTTGAGAAATGGACTTGAGCATTTGGGAGAAAGCTAGGGTTGTTGCAAATGTTGACAAAGTCAATGAGGCCGATTAATATATGGGTGCTTCCATTGCAGCTGCCACCCCTAGATACAAATTTGTTCCATGTGTCATTGCGGAAGCTTTTATAGTTCTTTGTTTGTTTGATTTGAGGTTTAACGTCCCCGTCAACACTGTAAAGGTCATTTTGGAGATGCTGCTTCCAATTTTGTCGGACTTTTACCCGGCATTGAGATGAAATGACATCTCAAGCCCTGTCGCGCAATGAAACCAATAGGGTTTATAAGCATAAACGGTCCGACACTCACACCGCTTTGCCTGGGCAGGCTTAGATCCTCTAAGCGGGTTACCAGTACTCGTGTGTGGCTCGGATTCAGCTCTGCGTGGAAGCATCATGCAGCCCATATATTGCTTCAAGCCCCGATGGGCGGGGACATATATATGGGAATTAAGGGTTCTAGAATATAGTCTTACACAATCATGCTATAGTTACGTAAAAATGTACGTAACTACTATATAGTTACGTATACATATCCACCAGAACACTCAATCCCCATTAAAACATAACCCCCATCACAGACTCTTAGGTAGGATTTTTTTTCTCTCATGCCATGAATCTATTTCTCAGTTTTGATAGGCAGCGTTGTTCAGAAATCGTGCATTTTTTCATTGCAGAGTCCCATACCACTATTACGCTATAATACTCTTACGTTGTAATACTATTACGCCGTAATACTATCACATTGAAATACTATTATGCTGTAAATGCGATCGTTCTATTAAGGGTTTACCATAGTACTATTACGCTGTAATACTATTGGCTGAGAATAACATCAAAATTTCAGCATCACACTGTCGCTCTTGAGTCTCTCTTTTTACACTATGTACTAAACATCGAACATTGTTAAAATGTAACTTGAGCATTCGCTTACTTTTGGGCAATATTAAATTAGTGAGGGAAATATGTACTGAACTAAAATGGTAAGGTAAAATCGCCGAGCATTACCGAGTGTCAACACCGTCTACTGGGAAGACACTCTATATGAAACTAAAATTGAATGCTACCACCGTCTACGGCGTAGACACCTTATATGAAAGGAAAAGTGGTAGGATATAATCTCCTAACATTACCGAGTGTCAACACCGTCTACGGCGTAGACACTTTATATAAAACTAAAATTGAATGCTAACACCGTCTACGGCGTAGACACCTTATATGAAAGGAAAAATGGTAGGGTATAATCTTCTAACATTACTGAGTGTCAACACTGTCTACGGCGTAGACGCTTCATATTATTTTTTGTCTCTTGATATCTTGGGGTGGATCATTGATAAATACAAACTTATTGAAAGCAATTATGTGTCTTGATTTTTTGAATGGCACCCAATGCTTGTGCCTTTCCTTGTGCCTGGGTCAAGTTATTCAAAACTAGCAACACTGTTAGTTTATAAATCGTTAAAATTTTGATCATTAAGGGGAATGGAACAGCTTGCAGCTTTTCTCGCCATTTTTCAAAAGGTGATAACTTTCGGGACTTCCGGTTCACTTTTCCTTAAACCGTGTCCTAGGAAACGTGTCCGTGTGAAATAATGGCGTCCAAAATGGTGTCAGAAATGGAAAATTTTGGTAAAAATGATAACATCTTTCTTATTTCTGTTTTTAACATAGAATGTGGGTGCTCGTTAGAACCGTTTCAATTAGGCGGTTCTAACGAGTATCCACAATCCATTTAAAGTGGGGTTTATAGGGGTCTTCGTTTCACGGACTTGTTATCGTGATGTTGACGTTAGACGACGTAACGCCAATTTCTCGCATGCAAACAGCCAAAAGTGTCGGCGAGCTTTCCGGTAACAACGGCGAAATGCTGATGGAAACAACAGCCGTATTGTCCACAGAACGGATGTACTTTATTTCGCTCAAGTCATATACATGACATATGGGTTGATGAGGTTTTACCCAACACTAGTTAGGCCATTTTGAGACGTCGCTTCCAATTTTGTGGGATTTTTACCCGACATTGAGATGAAATGAGATCTCAAGCCCTGTCGCCCAAACAAACAAAAATGGTTTTTACCATATTATGACGTCGCGTCTGAGCGTGTAATAACGCCATGTAATAAATTCCGTAATCCACAAGTGGATTAAATATGCAAATTAGTAAGATACGTCCCGTAACGTTACAGTACGACGTCCTAAACGACGTCGCGTTTACTAATGGCGGAATAAACAAATCGTGAATTAAATGCGTTTTAAACGTCATTGATACTATTGAATAGAATTTTTCATTCGTGCTCGTGTATTATTGAATTTATTAAACTCGTCGAGGAAAAGGGATAAAATGCTCGGCAAAGCCTCGCATTTTATCCCTTTTCCCCAACTTGTTTAATAAATTCAATACTACATGAGCATTCGTGTAAGATCCTCTATATAGGTAGGGGCGGTCCGACTCGCACCACTTGCATAACAGTAGTGTACTGTAGTGAAGATAAGTAGTGTAGGCTGGTTCTAGGTATTTAACCTTTACCACTCTCTGGGCTGATTCAGCAAATAACAAATTGTTGCTAATTTTCTTATTTTTCCAAGAAAACAGGATTTGACATCGCATGCAAAGTTTGTTTGATTTGAGGTTTTAATTCCCCGTCAACACTTTAAAGGTCATTTTGGAGACGTTGCTTCCAATTTTGTGGGACTTTTATCCGACATTGAGATGAAATGACATCTCAAGTCCAGCCGCCCAATGAAACCAATAAGGTTTATACGTATGGACGGGCCGACTCGCATCGCTTTACCTGGGTAGGCTTAGATCCTCTAAACGGTTTACCAGTACTCGTGTGCGCTGGGTTTCAGCTCTGCGTAGAAGCATCATGCAGCCCATCTATTTCTTCAAACCCCGGTGGGCGGGGGCCGGACATCACATGCAAATTGTCTCCACTGCCACACCCTTGCAAAAACTATACACAAGTTAAAAACAACTTACCAACATGAATCATTGTGATTACAGCAATAATAGCCATCTCCACAGGTGAGAAAAAGGTGACAGTAGTCTCTTCCTCTCGAAACTCCTGAAACATCACGTGAAAAATTCAGTGAAATTTACAACCCCCTCCCCCCCCCCCCACCCAACCTCACTTTATATAGTAAAACTGCGGTTTACAGGGGTAAACCTTATTTTTCTTTTTTTCTGCTCTAAAATATAGATTGTGGGTACTCGTTAGAAACGCCTCGTTGAGGCGGTTCTAACGAGTACCCACAATCTATATTTTGAGTAGAATTAAGAAATCATCACAATTTTTCATCTTCTAATTTTCATTTTTCTTCGGCGATAAAGATTACAATGTATTTGTATAGGCATGTTTTCGTAATGACAATATAATAGTAACATACCATATGATATGACGATCGTTCTCGTGAACAGTAGTAGAGGGAAACTTCTAGATGACTAAGTAGCTTTGGCTCGAATGGAAAACAATCGCTCTTAAATGACAGTAGTCTCTCTTATACGTATTAATAATAATAATAACAATCGAACATGTAATTTTGCCATGCGTACGTTTAAGAAAGAGTCACTTGGACAGAAAAAATGTTTTAGGAGCCATATGAAAATAAAAGCTGCAAGCGCTGCATGATTCCCCGCCACTACAATTTCATCAAGCTAGTGCCATATCATAGTAAAAAAAAAAAAATCAAGTAAGGATGTATTACTCTTTCCTTTAATAAATTTGACAGGAATACACGACTGAGATGACTCGTGACTATTTTTAATCTTCAGAGAGCCATGTCTCCAAAAGAAAGTAATCCAGAATTACAATTCTCATTTTCAGTTTTTTTGGGGCCTGTGCTCTTTAAAATAGTCTTCAAAATCTTATCAACTCTTTGGTAAATTGCAATGATATATTGTGCCAAGTTAGATGTGTTCATGAGGTGATTGGGTGCAGACAAGCCATCGTTGGCCCATAACTGACAGTTGCTTTTTTTATTCCCCCGTGGGAGGGCATATAATTTTTTGCACCGTCCGTGTGTTTGTGCGTTTGTTTGTGCGTCTGTGGGTTTGTATGTCCGCATTTTATTGTGATGCGAACTACTTCCACATTTCTTCAACGATTGAGCTGAAACTTTGCACATGCATTCCTTGTGAGGTGAAGGGATGCCTAACACAATTTTCACGTTGGTCCTATCATTTTCGAAGGAGTTACGGCCCTTTATTTTCTAAAAAAAATGTGCTAAAAAACTTGGGATGCGAACTACTTCAATATTTCTGCACTGATTCAGCTGAAACTTTGCACATGCATTCCTTGCGAGGTGAAGGGGTGCCTAACACAATTTTCACGTTGATTCCATCATCTATGACGGACTTACGCCCCTTGATTTTCTGAAAAAACGCGTTCGAAAACCTTGTGACGCGAACTACTTCCACATTTCTTCACCGTTTGAGCTGAAAACTTGCACATGCATTCCTTGTGAGGCAAAGGGGTCCTAAAACAATTTTCACGTTGATCCTATCATCTGCGAAGGAGTTATGGCCCTTTATTTTCTGAAAACCGCATTCTTAAACCTTGTGACTCGAACTAATTCCACATTTCTTCGACAATTTTGTTAAACTTTTATGCCCCCGTAGGAGGGCATATAGTTTTTGCACTATCTGTTTGTTTGTGCGTTTGTTTGTGGGTTTGTATGTTCGCACTTTTTTGTGATGCGAACTACTTCCACATTTCTTCAACGATTGAGCTGAAACTTTGCACATGCATTCCTTGTGAGGTGAAGGGATGCCTTACACAACTTTCACGTTGGTCCTATCGTTTTCGAAGGAGTTACGGCCCTTTATTTTCTAGAAAATGTGCTAAAAAACTTGGGATGCGAACTACTTCAATATTTCTGCACTGATTCAGCTGAAACTTTGCACATACATTCCTTGTGAGGTGAAGGGGTGCCTAACACAAGTTTCACGTTGATTCCATCATCTATGACGGACTTACGCCCCTTGATTTTCTGAAAAACGCGTTCGAAAACCTTGTGACGCGAACTACCTCCACATTTCTTCACCGTTTGAGCTGAAAACTTGCACATGCATTCCTTGTGAGGCAAAGGCGTCCTAAAACAATTTTCACATTGATCCTATCATCTGCGAAGGAGTTATGGCCCTTTATTTTCTGAAAAACGCATTCTTAAACCATGTGACTCGAACTACTTCCACATTTCTTCGACAATTTTGTTAAACTTTTATGCCTCGTAGGAGGGCATATAGTTTTTGCACTGTCCGTTTGATTGTGGGTTTGTGTGTAGGTGTGTGGGTTAATCCTCACTTTTTTCCTCAAATTGGCTCCCACGGGGGCATTGCTCACTTAACTTTTTTCAAACAGTGTAGGCCCTGATCGGATGCGCGGCGTCTGATCTGGGCCTACAGTGTTTGCCAGGGTATCCGTTTTTAGGTCTCTGGTACTAAATGGGTTAAAAAGTTATATTATCACATTTTCGGGAGATTTACCTAATGCTGCAAGCAATAGTCCAAATTTAAACCAAACACTTGTGAATCCGATGGCCATACTTCTTGCTGTTTATGGTCCGTAGATAGTTTTAAAATTGAGTTTCAAAGCTTCGAATGTGTGTCACAGGTATAGACTTTTTTCTTGTACAAATAATGATAGCAAATTTTAGATCAAACAGAAGCATACGTCTTTTGTTATGTTTTGTACACGAATAGCTAAAGCTATTCATTAACCCTTAAACTGCCAATCACGACATTCGCAGATGCATTTTCAAATTTTAGAGAAATTAAATATTGCATATGAATCGTTTTTCAGGCAGACGATTTGGATGGAATGTGACGCTATTTTATGTCAAAAATAAAACTAAAAAATGACATTTTCGTGTCTGCTCCAAATGTTTCTTTGGTGCTTAAAGGGTTAACAAGACAAAGCATTAGTTCTCATATTTCGTTGAAGACACAAAATTAACCCTTTTTGTACCAAATGGAATCTTCCTTCTTATATAAACCAGGAGTCTATTTCGAAATTTATTTTAAATTTTCTTTAAAATTCATTTGGAAAATGGCTTAACTTTTTGCAAACATTGTAGGCCCTGATCAGACGCCGCCTTCTGCGGCATCTGATCTGGGCCTGCACTGTCTGCCAACTACCCGTTTGGAGGTTTCCGGTACAAAATGGGTTTAACGGTTGAATGTAAGGTATTGTTATTATGCAAAAGGTGAAATAAGAAAATTGCACTGGTGAATAATAAAAAGGAAGTTATTTTGTAATGTCCCAGTCAACACTATATATGTCATTTGGAGACAGTGCTTCCAATTTTGAGGGACTTTCACCCGATATTGAGATGTGATGACATCTCAAGCGCTGTCACCAAATGAAACCAGCAGGGTTCATATGCATGGACGGTCCGACTCGCACCACTTTGGGTTTACCAGTATTCATATGCAGTCTGTTTAAGCTCTGCGTGACTATTGCACTGATATGGTGAACTCTTGGGGATACTGAGGGTCTGCTGGACAGACGATTCACATGAAGTATCAAGACTTATTTTCCCGAAAAAAAATAATATAAGAAACGTCCGGAACCCATTTTATACAGGAAACACCAAAAACGGGTCACTGGCAAACAGTGCAGGTCCAGATCAGACGCCGCCGAACGCGGCGTCTGATCAGGGCCTTCACTGGTTTGCAAGAAGTTCAGCCATCGGGTCTTCGAGAAATAGATTGTGCTGCATGATGCTTTCCATCACGAAAAACTCCTATATAATTTTGACCCCCTTGAACCCCACATTTATATAGTAAAACTGGGATTTCCGGGGGTAAACAGTATTTTCGTTATATCTGCTTAAAAGCATAGTTTGTGGGTACTTGATAGAACTGCCTCGTTGAGGCGGTTCTATCGAGTCCCCACAATCTATGTTTTGAGCAGAAATAAGAAAAAAAAAATCAAAATTTTTCATCTAAAAATTTCCATTTTTGGGCTGAAAATTGAAAATGTATTTGTATAGGCGTGTTTTCGTAATGCACGCAGAGCTGAAACCGCTGGTATACCGCTCAGAATGATGATCTAAGACTGCCTAGGAAAAGGGGTGCCTGTCGGACGCTCCTGAAACCCTAACTTTTTTTTTTTTGGGGGGGGGGGGGGGGGGTGCGGTTGGGTTTTAGATGTCATTTCTTCTCAATGTCGGGTAAAAGTCCAACGAAATCGAAAATTACATTAAAAGTGTTGACGGGGACGTAAAACCTCGACGCACAGACAAAAATCAATTTCTAAAATCTTCTTGACCTGGTACCCCCAAATTTTGAAATATATAAGGTTGGAGATACCATAAAAAGGGTTAAAGGGAATTTAAACATTTGATAATTTCTGCCTATAACACAAGGGAGGCAACATTTTTGACATCCTTTTTGCTTTCAAACAAACCAAACTTAATCCCTCCTAGAATGGGCTCTGCTCTATTGTCCATGCGAGGATCTAAGCCTGTCCAGGAACCGCGGTGCGAGGCGGACCGTCCATGCTAATAAACCCTATTGGTCTCATTGGGCGACATGGCTTGAGATGTCATTTCGAATTCATCTCAATGTCAGGTAAAAGTCCCACAAAATTGGAAGTCACGTCTCCAAAATGACCTTTACAGTGTTGACGGGGACGTTAAACCTCAAATCAAACAAAACAAAACAACAACAAAAGCTCCTTATTCAAGCTGAGATAACAATTATTACATGTTAGTGGGAATTCAAATATGGCAGATTCAAACACATCGCGCGCCAAAGTAGGCAATGGAAAATAACCGTGTTTTATTCTAAAACAAATCACGACAAGGAAGAGCAAGACGAGTGACGTCTTTAAAAACTGACAATTTATGGCGTCACTGGTCGATTTCCTTGACGGCCATTTTCTCGCATCGAAAACGTTAGAAAAGGATATAAATGCATGTGTTTCAGTCGATAATTTTAGCGGGATTTCTTCTATCAATGGCGAAAAGTTGAGATTTTGAAGAAAACAACAGCAATATTGCCGGTTTTCAGCCTGTTAGAATCGAAATAGATCAGCTCTAGTTTGTGATTTGTTGAGAAATAAATCGTTTGTCGGTCAGTTGTAAGTAGACAAATCACGCGCGCTACGAACTCGTGATTTGATCTACTTTACAACTGACCTCCAAATTGTGATTTATTACTCAACAAACCACAGTTAGAGCTGGTCTATTTCTTAAATCATGGTGGCGGCAACAGGAGTATAACGAGCTGAAGAAAAAAATGGAAGCGGTAAACATGTAGTTAGGGTGGACGTGAACTCTTGTTAGTAAAGAGTTGGGAAGGCTTAACCTCTGTATTTTGTTTAGGCGGGGCCCAATTTGTCCGAAAACAATATTCCAGCCCAGGCCAGCCAACACGTCCCTGGGGCTTACAGGGGTATATATTATCTCTCTGTTCTGAATATGGTATGAGAATAGTTGTAATATGCCTAGAAAGTGCAAGGATAACAAGGATTGAAAGAATCTCAAGGACAATACAGATACTAATTTGCATAACAACTCTCCGTTCACTCAAAACATTGCCACCACCAATCAACAACAGGGTATCCAGAATAAACAAGGTTTGGGCCAAGGCACTGCTGACATGCTACGACAGTCACGTCATATATTATATGAACAGCCTGTGGGGCAGCAATCATTTTTGCAGTCGTCATTGCCATCACCTGGACATTACGAAAACATGCCTATACAAATACATTGTAACCTTTATCGCTGAAAAAATGAAAATTTTAAGATTAAAAATTGTGATTTTTTTCTTATTTCTGCTCAAAACATAGATTGTGGGGACTCGATAGAACCGCCTCGAAGAGGCGGTTCTATCGAGTACACACAATCTATGCTTTCAAGCAGATATAAGGAAATGATGTTTACCCCTATAAACCCCGGTTTTACTATATAAAAGTGGGGTTTAAGGGGGTCAAAATTATATAGGCGTGTTTTCGTGATGACTCAAAACATGGCCACCACCAATCAACAACAGGATGTCCAGAATAAACACACTGCTGACATGCTGCGATTATATGAACAACCTGTGGGTAAGCAATCATAATTTCTGCAGTCGTCATTGCAATCGCCTGGACATTACGAAAACATGCCTATATAAATACATTGTAACCTTTATCGCTGAAAAAATGAAAATTTTAAGATGAAAAATTGTGATATTATCTTATTTCTGCTCGTTAGAACGAGTATCCACAATCTATATCTTATAACAGAAATAAGAAAAATAATGTTTACCCCTGTAAACCCCAGTTTTACTGTATAAAAGTAGGGTTCGAGGGGGTCAAAATTATATAGGCGTGTTTTCGTGGTGACTAATATGAACATGAACGCCGTGCATTACGAAAACACACCCGTGCGACATAGTGCTTTTTTCACATCTCCAAAATGGCTACTAATCTAATGAAAAACCGTGATATTTTTCTTATAAATGCTCAAGACATAGGTTGTGGATGCTCGTTAGAACCGCCTCAATGAGGCGGTTCTAACGAGTACCCACAACCTATGTGTTGGAGTAAAAATAAGAAAAATAATGTTTACCCCCTTAAACCCCAGTTTTCTCTATATAAAGTGGGGTTCAGGGGGGTGTTCATTTCACGGACTTGTTCACGTGATGTGAACCAGGGTCAAGGCGAGAAGTTGTTTGACGGCTCCACTATGTTAACACTATTCAGCAAGAGCTTGGTGGAACTGCAGCCTTTGGCTGTAGATATGGCTGAAGTTGATGGCCACATTTGTCATTCAGCCAAGACAACCTTCCTCCGTTATATTGGTTACCTAAACTTTATAAAAGACCATACAAAGCACGATTTATTGCATATTCAAGTTCTTGTACCACCACTAAATTTTCTATATTACCAAAGAAGCCTCTGTGGTGAAGTGGTTACGCTACTCGCCTTGTAAACCAGGGTTCGCAGGATCGATCCCGGGCTTCTCCAGACTTTCGGATTAGTCTTTAAACCGAGGTCCCGTCTCCGTTTGACCTTAGCTGTTGGTGGGACGAAAAACCCCAACACTCACTCACTCTATATTATCAACTGTATGTTTTACTGCCATCAAAAACATATGACTAAATATTGCCACAAAGTATTTGAAAGATCAGGGAGAAACCAGTGCTTCAGCTGAAGTGCACGACCCGCCGGATGCTTTTAGCTCTATGAGTGTTACCATATATGGGTACCATTTTGGTCATGTGACCTGGACCTAAAACGGTTCCCCCAATAAATGCGCCTTATCGTAAGGAGCAAAAATATATCTTATACTTTAGTACTGTATTCTGAATCGTTTGCAGGTTAAAATCCATTCTCACATTTTCCAATACAAAAGCATATGTGTCAAAGTTTGACCTAGGCACAAAGAAGGTCAAGGTCAACCCAGGGTCACCATTTTAGCAATTTATGATGGGCCTACGACCCAGATGCCTTTTATCAAGTGTCGTGGAAATCTGCCCAGTTGTTCTGGAGAAGACTATTTTTGAAGGGTTTTTACCATATATGGCTTGGCGGCCAATTAGGTCATGTGACCTGGACCCCATGAGCAAATTTTGGTTTCCCCCATCCCATAGAGGCTCCACATGAAATTTGATTTCGATCGGCCCAACGGTTTCCGAGGAGAAGCAGTTCGAAAATTTTCACATTTTTCGCCTCTGCGAGGCTATACTAAATGAAATGTAATATTTCGCAAGTTCATTGGCTAGATCTCATTGATATCTATCAGTATGCCAAAAATTGTTTAAATATTCCAAGCGGTTAAGTCACTATCACCAATTTTCACAAACGGGTTACGGACGGACAGACAGACAGACCATATATGGCTGGGCGGCCATTTCGGTCATGTGAGCTGGACCCCATGAGCAAATTTTGGTTAGGCCCATTCCAAAGAGGCTCCATATGAAATTTGACTTCAATCGGCCCAACAATTTCCGAGGAGAAGCAGTTCGAAAATTTTCACATTTTTCGCCTCGGCGAGGCTATACTAAATGGAATGTAATATTTCGCAAGTTCATTGGTTAGATCTCATTGATATCTATCAGTATGCCAAAAATTGTTTAAATATTCCAAGCGGTTAAGTCACTATCACCAATTTTCACAAACGGATAACGGATTTTTCGCCTTGGCGAGGCTATACTAAATGGAATGTAATATTTCGCAAATTCATTGGTTAGATCTCATTGATATCTATCAGTATGCCAAAAATTGTTCAAATATTCCAAGCGGATAAGTCACTATCACCAATTTTCACAAACGGATAACGGATTTTTCGCCTTGGCGAGGCTATACTAAATGGAATGTAATATTTCGCAAATTCATTGGTTAGATCTCATTGAGATCTATCAGTATGCCAAAAATTGTTCAAATATTCCAAGCGGTTAAGTCACTATTACCAATTTTCACAAACGGGTTACGGACGGACAGACAGACAGACCATATATGGCTTGGCGGCCATTTTGGTCACGTGACCTGGACCCCATGAGCAAATTTTGCTTTCCCCCATCCCATAGAGGCTCTATATGAAATTTGACTTCAATCGACCCAACGGTTTCCGAGGAGAAGCAGTTCGAAAATTTTCACATTTTTCGCCTCGGCGAGGCTATACTAAATGGAATGTAATATTTCGCAAGTTCATTGATGAGATCCAATTGATATCTATCAGTATACCAAAATTGTTGAAATATTCCAAGCGGTTAAGTCACTATTACCAATTTTCACAAACGGGTTACGGACGGACAGACAGACAGACCATATATGGCTTGACGGCCATTTTGGTCATGTGACCTGGACCCCATGAGCATAGTTTGGTTTCCCCCATCCCATAGAGGCTCCATTTGAAATTTGACTTCAATCGGCCCAACGGTTTCCGAGGAGAAGCGGTTCGAAAGTTTTCACATTTTTCGCCTCGGCGAGGTAAAATGGAATGTAATATTTCGCAAGTTCATTGGTTAGATCTCATTGATATCTATCAGTATGCCAAAAATTGTTTAAATATTCCAAGCGGTTAAGTCACTATCACCAATTTTACACAAACGGGTTACGGATTTTTCGCCACGGCGAGGCTATACTAAATGGAATGCAATATTTCGTAAGTTAATTGGTTAGATCTCATTGATATCTATCAGTATGCCAAAAATTGTTTGACTATTCCAAGCGGTTAAGTCACTATCACCAATTTTCACAAACGGGTTACGGACGGACAGACAGACAGACCATATATGGCTTGGCGGCCATTTTGGTCATGTGACCTGGACCCCATGAGCAAATTTTGGTTTCCCCCATCCCATAGAGGCTCCATATGAAATTTGACTTCAATCGGCCTAACGGTTTCCGAGGAGAAGCAGTTCGAAAATTTTCACATTTTTCGGCGAGGCTATACTAAATGAATGTAATATTTCGCAAGTTCATTGGTTAGATCTCACTCATATCTATCAGTATGCCAAAAATTGTTTAAATATTCCAAGCGGTTATGTCTCACAAACGGGTTACGGACGGACAGACAGACTGACAGAATGACCGAATGACAGAATGACACGGTGATTTTAGGGCACTCTTAGAAAATTAACCGACTTCAGTCGGTCGCTTTTTCTGCGGGTCGTGCAATGTTAATCAGAATTGGCAGTAGACTAAGCATTTTCAATGCGTTTGTAAAAAGATTTCATCATATATATGGCTTCTATCAAAGATAAAATCATATTTAACTATGGAGCATACGTAGTTGTTTTAAAATTTCCCAGAAATATCAGAAAACGACCATATTAATAAATAGCATGTCAACAATGACGTTTTTCTAGCTTTTAAACATTTATATCAGTCAGAATGATATAGTAAAAGATACTGCTGCCTATCTTTAGCTTATTTTTCAAGCCCAGATTTTTTTTTATGGAAAACCAATTTTGTCATCAACCAAAATATGTTTAAAAATAATTCAGTGTCTCCAATATTTTGGACCATACAGAAAAATGCTGCATTGAAATTTTCATAAAACAAGGTTTATTTTCTGGGGAATGTTTTCAGAGAATAGAAAATTAAAACAGAAAACCTGGGGTCACCGTGCTAATTTCTGTTTTATTAAACAAACCGTTCCCCTACCCCCAGAAGAAATGCATGGTGAAATACATATAAATTCTATGAAAAGATGGTGAATCACTGACTGATAACTTGAATTTTACTTGTAAATAGTAGCTGTCCATAATATGCATTACAGCAAATCGTTTAAGTAAAGTAGAAGTAAAACAAAGATCAGGAATTGATACAATTAACTTACTCCATCCATAAAAGACACCAAAGGGAAAGAAATACAAACATTAAGCGAGCAGGCCATAATGGAAACCCAAACAAAGGAAGGCCATATGGACAGTTACTTTCCCACAAAATGGCCATATGGCCATCCAAAAATAAAAAGACACAAGTGATACACACAGTAAGTAACAAACAACAACATAAATAAATCGCCACAGAAGAGCCGCCTTGGACCGGTCAGTGGAAGATTTCCACTGGGGGGCTTAAATCGATTTTACGTGGCCACAATCCTCGCCCTTACTTCCGTCGCGATTTAGACAAATAATTTGTTCAGTCCGCATGAAGGTAACCATTTAGGCTGATCTGAAAATGCCGAAAAATTTAAATTTTCAAAAGTCGCAATGTTACTGTTTTCGTGAAGTTTATAGCCAAGCTGAACATGTTTTATAATGAAATGAACCCAAACCAATATCTGTTCTACAAATTTCAAGGATTTCCGTATCTATGAACGGTAAAATGTTAGCTCTGGCATAACTTTCATTTTTGATGATCATACAAAAATGGCGAATTAGTAGCATTTGTCTTTGAGAACTCGTCAACGTTTCACATTTTACAATGAACGTGGTCGAATTGATTGCAAACGAATAACTCGTTTCACTTCTACCACAGATTTGCATTGTAAATCTATAATTTTCATTTAATTTCCCGACCACATATCATTCATGTAACATATGTAATTTTGTTTATTTCAGTTTTTCATGATGTTTTTCTCTGCCTGTCATTTAATGTGTTTGCATAATTGGGCCCCGTCAAGCGATTTTGGTACTTATCGCCTATGCGAGCAGCGAAGGTTCAGGCGAGCCTGCGCATCCGCGCAGTCTCGCCAGAACCTTCGCTGCTCGCTCATACAAGTAGTGAACCAAGAGAAACCTCCAGACAGAAAGCCATAACCCTGGCCCCTCTGAATGGCTGGGCATGCGCAGTTAAAATTTGTCTTGACGGAATGCTCGAAGACCCAAATTCGCTTGGCGGGGCCCATATGTTGTTCATGTAGATGCTTTCCATCGAAATAGAAGTGTTGGCAATGATCAGGAATCAATACAATTAACCCACACCTCCCATCAGAGACACCAAAGGGAAAGAAACACAAACATGAAACAATTAACAGACCCCAACGGAAACATCAATAGCGGAAAGCCAAAAGGACAGTCACTTTCCCACAAAATGGCTATCCAAAATAAAATGATATAAGCGACACAAACACCCAAAGACAAACCATAACAAAAATAAACCGCGACAGAAGAACCCCCTTGGAACGGTCAGCGGAAACGAATTCCACTGGGGGCTTAAATCGATTTTACGTGGCCACAATCCTCGCCTTTACTTCCGTCGCGATTAAGACAAATACTTTGTTCAGTCCGCATGAAGGCCTCCTAACTCATCAGTGCAACATCTCCGTGAACACAAAAATCAAACAACCACAGAAAGGACTCGACAGCAAGAAACCCTGAAATGCTGGAGCAAAAGAAAAAGAAGACTGGTTGTACAAAATGGGTCACCCTCTCTAAATAAAGAATTTACTTACTTACTTACTTACTTACTAACTTCCTTCCTTACTTACTTACTTACTTAATTAATTAATTAATTGCGTAACAGGGCTTGAGATGTCATTTCATCTCAATGTCGGGTAAAAGTCCCACAAAATTGGAAGCAACGTCTCCAAAATGACCTTTACAGTGTTGGCGGGGACGTTTAATCTCAAATCAAACACACAAACAATTATTTACCGGCCCCGATAGCTCAGTTGGTAGAGTGTCCGCTCCGGGGAACGGGAGGTCTCGGGTTCGATCCCGGGCCGCGACATACCAAAGTCGTTAAAAATGGTACTAGCTGCTCCTCGCTTGGCACTCAGATTTACGGGGAAGAGCGAGGACTGGTCGATCCAGTGTCAGGATAATGTGACTGGGTGTGGTATCATGTAATGTGTCTGGGACATGATACTTCAGTGAGGCAGCACTATAAACGTGAGCATTGAGCTCCCTGTCGCAACCAGACACCGTCGTGATATGACTGAAAAATTGTTGAAAGCGACGTTAATCCCGAATTCACACACACACACACACAAACAATTAATTGCGAAAACAGATTCTGTACCCGTGAGTTTACCTGTACAGTTATCGATGGCGTCATAGCCATCTTTTCAAACTGACAGAATATCGATCAACTATATATACCTTTAATCTGGGAATGCTTTACCTTTTAAACCGCTTAGAATATGTTGACGATTTTTGCCAATCAGATATCATTTTTACAATATTTATCAAATACCATTGTCAAATGTCAGATCTCTCTATAAATAGACTTGCCGTCGGTGTCAGACTATCCTTAATCCTTTTTGTGAAAATCGCTTTAATGTTTAACCAACAATTGTCGAGTTTGGTTAAACTCATAAGACGCGCGTTTTCTGTACCACATTTACCTCAAACCAAAATCAAGACAGAACGCTTCGCGTTAAGTGACTAAGGGAAACAAGAAACGCAACATCCATGCGTATTTGAATTTTAGGAATTTTTGGAAACAAAAGGGTATCATTTTGTTAGAAAAGTACGAGTTTTAAGTTATACCATCCAACCGTCACTGAACCATAGCAAGAAAAGCCGGGGAATCGTAAACGTATAGCTGATGACGCTCGCATAAATAACTTACCCCACAGAAAACAATGGCAAAATATGCATCATGAACCCAAAAACATTACTGGAGTCATGTTTGCTTCATTCAAAACGCTTCTAAACTCAATAAACAAGTATAGATATGAGTAAAGCCAAAGATCCGCTAATTCTTTTGGTGTTTGACGTCATTAACGTCACTTTGAAAAATCGCCTTAAAGACGGGATTTCAATATTGATTCAAAGTCTTGAAAGTTCAAATTAAGTGATAGACTTGCAAAAGAACTTTTGGATATTCTTATCTGATAAAACTTTCACAGTACCGTCAACATTACGTTACAGGCACATAAAGACAACCTTGAAATGTGTCGCGATATTTTCGGCACAGTGCACAAGAAACAACAACCTTTCTGATTTAGTCAGAGAACATATCGTTTACACTATGCAAATCAGTAACCATTTTGCATCGTAACGCGATGTGCTACGTTTGCGTGACGTTTGACAAACGTTAAGCGGTTCTCTATTGGAACGTTCATGTTATGGGGAAAGTACAGAAAACGTTATCGTTGTCTATGATAGACAAACTCTACGAATGACAGGCGTTGGTCACAATTTCGCACCTTAGGATAGCGTTAAACGCATCACCTTTGTTACTGGGCCAATTGTGTTGCACAATTCGTTAATTTTTTTACACTGCATTATACTCTCATTTTGTAGAGTCGACGTGAAATAATCTAAAGCCACAAAGAATGGTACGGATATCCGACATGTTGACGTTAACGTCACGTTAATCGGTTTATGTGTTTATATTTACATTTCCAGTGTAAAGTCTAATGTAAACCTATAGAAAACAATTGCGTTCATACGTCAATGAACGCATCGAATCACATGATTTTCAGTGACGTTAAATGACGTCATTCCAAACCATTGTTCTCTACGGGCGTTGATGACGTCAACGCTGCTCCGCTCTTTGTAGAAAAACAGCGTGTAAATGTTTTTCAGCTTTAAAAGTTTGCCCTACAAGCATTTTTTTCGCACAGTGATGAGGGGCAAATAATGTAAATATAAAAAATAAACTTAATTTTTCTGCTTTTCATGAAAGTATGAACGACAGTGGGTCGCTAGCAAAGTTTACATGAACCGCTTCGGGGTTCATTTACTTTGCACGCGACCCACTGCGTTCATACTTCCATGAACTGCAGAAAAATAAATTTCATTTCTTAATTGATATACGCCATTTAACCCATTATTAAAAATGACGTTTTCAGTAACCAGCATACGGCAGAAATATTCAGTACATCACTCGAGGTACACAAATTAGATACGCAAAAATTCACAAGTGAAACTTGCGTTTCTTGTTTCCCTTAGTATGTGAAGAATCCTCCAAAACAGTGCATACCTGTGTTTGCTATACTGGTCAACATCAAATATGCAATTTCTGCCTTTTTATAACCCGCCACTAGTGCGAATTTCATTGTGGTTCTCTAGCATGAAATACAAATTGACAAAACCTGACCAATGAATCAAATGCTAGTTTTTGTAAGTAGCCGCTATAAATAGCTTCGTCGAGGCAAAAAATGACAAAATGTGATAATGTGCGTGCGTGCGTGCGTGCGTGCGTGCGTGCGTGTGTGTGTGTGTGTGTGTGTGTGTGTGTGTGTGTGTGAATTCGGGTTTAACGTCGCTTTCAACAATTTTTCAGTCATGTCACGACGGTGTCTGGTTGCGACAGGGAGCTCAATGCTCACATTTATAGTGCTGCCTCACTGAAGTATCATGTCCCAGACACATTACATGATACCACACCCAGTCACATTATCCTGACACTGGGTCGACCAGTCCTAGCTCTACCCCGTAAACCTGAGTGCCAAGCGAGGAGCAGCTAGTACCATTTTTAACGACTTTGGTATGTCGCAGCCCGGGATCGAACCCGTGACCTCCCGTTACCCGGAGCGGACACTCTACCAACTGAGCTACCGGGGCCGGTAAATGTGATAATCGCCAGTGTTAAAACCACTGGGAATATGTTTGCAATATTTGACGAATCGACAGATTCTTACAACAGCGCAAGCGGCAAGTTAGCAATCGCTCTTCTCCCAGACGCACTTCTGATGTTGTTTGAGACGAATATCACATACGTGCCGAAAGCTTTGTAGCACCGTGTTGAACTTTCCATCACGTGCTTCTGAACTGGTATTTGAGATGATTGACAACCGTCTTTGAACGTTTTAAGCGTGGGCGGGACAATAGCGCTGTCAGTTTATGTTGCAATCGATTTTATTACTGCTCAAGAGAGAGAGAGAGAGAGAGAGAGAGTGTGTGTGTTTGAGTTTTACGTCCCACCAACAGCTAAGGTCATACGGAGACGGGACCTCTGTTTAAAGACTCATCCGAAAGTCTGGAGAAGCCCGGGATCGATCCTGCGATCCCTGGTTTACAAGGCGAGTAGCGTAACCACTACACCACGGAGGCTTCTGTACTGCTTAAAAGAAGATTGTGGTTACTCGTTAAAACCTCGATGCGGTTCTAACCAGCAGTACCCACAATCTATAGTCTGCTCAAAACAGAGATTGTGGACACTCGTTAAAACCTCTAGGTGGCGACAGGGCTTGAGATGTCATTTTATCTCAATGTTGGGTAAAAGTCCCACAAAATTGGAAGCAACTTCTCCAAAATGACCTATACAGCGTTGACGGGGACGTTAAACCTCAAATCAAACAAAACAAACAAAACCTCGAGGCGGTTCTAACCAGCAGTACCCACAGGCGAATATATATTCTGCTCAAAACAGACTGTGGATACTCGTTAAAACCCCGAGGCTGTAGCAGAAATAAGAAAGAACAATGAATGAACCCCTATATATACATGTATTAAAGTGGCCGAGCGGGCACTCGACATTGAATCAAACGTGGTAGCTCAATGGTATAGTGCACCTGCCTATGATGCTAGGGGCCCCCGGTTTGATTCCCGGCAGCGGTAATAAAACTGTGGTGTCCGAACATGCTCCGGGTGAATGCCACAAAGTGCATCGTCCTCCGCATCGGGACGTTAACTGGGACCCCCTGCACGTGCAGGGAGGCACATTCTGTGCAGGTTAAAGATCTATATCGTTATTACATGATTACTGCGTATGTTTTCATCCTGCAAACCTGGATCGGCAATGACCGATCACACTAGAATTGAAAGCGCTCCAATGTTGATTCGACCGATAATAGATAGAAATAGTGGAAAGAATGAATTGAAGAGGAGCAAATTCTTTCCTTTAAGAGTTGGCCCCTGTTGACAGAAAATAAATAAATAAATAAAAAAATATATATTTTTGTCACTTAATTGCTCCGACTCGACGGTTACTGAAAACTCATCCGTAAAAGATTTGGGCGGATTTTTGCATTTTGAAATCTTCCTGCACATCTATCTAGTGGTTACTCAGAACTTATCTTGGGCGGAAAAAAGAAGAAACCCAGCAAAACTAATAAGTCGCGTTTTGGAGACTCAACCCTTATCCTGCTGAATAAATTAATTTAGCCACACCCATTGCTGACTATCAACGCATCATGCAGCCCATGTATTTCTTCAAGCCCCGATGGGCGGGGGCCGCAACACTATATAGGTCATTTTGGAGACGTCGCTTCCAAATTCGTGGGACTTTTACCAGACATTGAGATGAAATGACATCTCAAGCCCTGTCGCCCAATGAAACCTGTAGGGTTTATATACCTGGACGGTCTGACTCGCACATTTCCTGGGCAGGCTCAGAACCTATAAGCTGTTTACCAGTACTCGTGTTCGGTCAGCTCTGCGTGGAAACATCATGCAGCCCAGTCTATTTCTGCAAGCCATGATGAGCGGGGCTACTCACAGAAACAGTAGGAAGTTCCAACGTTGAGTGGTAGGGGTCAAAATTAAATAGGTGTGTTTTTATGGTTCGTATCAACTACGAGACTATGAAGTTGTGCAGGGTGGTCCAATTTCTTACTTATAATCACAGTCTTGGGAACAGAACTTTACTGAGCATAACTTTATTGAGCATCAATGATGGGAAATGCCGAATCCGGCGTCCATCTTGCGACACTCGGGTGTGCTGTGACAAATCAAGCATGTGGCTGATTAACACTTATTGAATGTTTTGCTTCCCGAATTTTTGTACACACCTTGGTTTTGTTTGTTTGATTTGGGGCTTAACGTCCCCGTCAACACTGTAAAGGTTATTTTGGAGACGTTGCTTCCAATTTTGTGGGACTTTTACCCGACATTGAGATGAAATGACATCTCAAGCCCTGTCGCCCAATGAAACCAATAGGGTTTATTAGCATGGGCGGTCCGCCTCGCACCGCGGTTCCCAGACAGGCTTAGATCCTCTAAGCGGTTTACCAGTACTAGTGTCCGGGCCGGATTCACCTCTGCGTGGAAGCATCATGCAACCCATATATTTCTTCAAACACCTATGGGCGGGGGCAAATGTACACACACTTGGATTATCGATAATTTGATTGTTGAGAAAATGTCGGGACATAATTAAAGAAAGGGATCATATTACCTATATTATGATAAAAGAACAGAATCGTCGATATTGCGATTTTCTATCTGACACCATTATACATACCATCAACAAATAACAAAATGCGTTAAACTGGCAAATAAAACCAATTTTTGGTTACTAAACTTTAAAAATAGAATAACCAAACTAATCATAACTATGGAACAGTATTAAGGTAAATACTCAATTATGCAATGTGCAATTACAATATGAATTGTTGAAACCGCACTTTGCATTATGAACCTTTCCATATCTTACTACTTTATTCGAATATGCAACATGCACATTCTAATTTGAGACCTTTGTATTTAAATATGGCATTTGGACGTCCTATTTTGCATTATTCAGTTTCGATTCTGCTGTGGTTAGACGGGGTACCAGTCACTGAGGTGCGGTCAACGTTCGGTAATGTCCGTGGATTTGCCGTATTTTTCCGATGACAAGCGTCCGTTTGAGAAGATCGCATTCGTTTTTCCAGGGGCCAAATTCAAGCCAGCAGCGATAAATTTTATCCAGATAAAATTCGGATATTTACAATAATGTGTACGTTTGCATCTTTAAAATAAATTTTACAGCGCGGTTCCTTATTTATATATTTATGAGAAACAGGATTTTTATTTAAAAGTTAATACTTGTTTGGCGAAGGGGAAAATACTCTATCGTTGAACATTTACTAAAATAAATTACCATGAGGGATTGGTTTGTGCCGAATCCGTGGATTTGAAATAAGCAATTATTGTTAAAATTGATTAATTCATACAATTTTCATAAATCTGATCCTTCTGATGTGTTACTTATAAAGATATTTGTTACTAATTGCAACCTCACTCAAAACTCAAATGTTTGGATATTATAGAAATATGTCCGCATAGGATGTACTACTTGTGGAGCCGAGCGATTATCTTCCTGTTCACCGGCAACGGGGAATAGTGGTAGTACCAGCATGGATTCGTTCCCTGGGGCACGGGGAAGCTGGCGAACAACAAGTAGTCCCTCAATCTCTTTAAAATTCTGATACAAATACCTCACGTTCATAAGCCCCGGTCCCACAGACCTTGCGTCTCTGGAACTGATTTCGTTGCAACTGGCCCGCGACCTTTGCAACTGTTGCAACTAAATTTGCTCCGTAAATGTGATCGTCGACCCGTCGCCGAGTAGTCGGCGACCGGTCGCCGAACAATCGGCGATTAATGTTGCCCAAAGTAGGCGATTGATCCGCAACTTGTCGCCGAAGAATCGCCGTATGATCGGTGACTGACTTGCAACAAGTGAAACATGATCGGGGACTAGTGGGCGATCAATCGGCGACTCTTCAGGGACTGGATAGAACCGATCGGCGACTAGTCGGACCCGGTTTCCTTTTTCTTTTTGACACAGACAAAAATAAACTAAATTTTCGACTGCTGAGAGTCTTCTCTGGGCTGCTGCAAGTCCTCGTCATCCGAAATTGGTGTCCGAGCCTTGCTTCCCGTTTTTTTCGGCTGTGCCGCCGTTTTCTTTTAACCGCCTCTCCGAACCATGTTGCCTCTTTGAAAGCTGTCGTCGAAATGATGCTAGGATGTTTTTTTTTTTGTTTTTTTTTTTTTCGGTTTTGGTTTTACGGCCCTTTCAAGATTATTTCACTCATATCGAGCCGATCGTTAATCAGGTGATCAGGGCCTACACTGTTTGCAAAGTTAAGCCATTTTCCGGATAAATTTTGAAGAAAACACAACCTGACACCCCTAAATTTTCAAATGGACTTGCTCTATATATAAGGAGGAAGATTCCATTTGGTACAAAAAGGGTTAACTGAAGTAAGACAATGGTCAGAATTGATATAATTACCTCACGCCTCCCACCCAAGAAAAACCACCTGACCTTCCGTTGCAGAACTTGACGTCTCACATGTGACCCGAGCGAGGCTCGAACCACAGCGATGAGAGACCTAATGATCAAGAGTCAGCGCTCTTAACCACTAGGCCACGGAGGCCCGTTATGCAAGGATGTTAACAGTTTTTTATTGTAGTTGGCGCTATAATCATTCGGTGGTTTTAACACCTTTTTACAGCTTGTCGGCGACCAGTTACAGATCAATCGCCGACTTATCAGTGATCAATCTCCGATCGATCGCCGACCCATCGCCGAACAATTCCCGACCGATCGCCGATAGGTCGTGGAACGATCGCGGATCAGTCGGCGATTAGTCGGCGATCGGTCTGCGACCAGTCTCCGATAAGTTGCAATAAGGTTGCTAGAATTTACAGCCAAATTTGCATTCGGTCGGGGATCGATCGGTGACTGTTCGGCGATCGATCGGAGATTGGTCTGCGACGTCTAGAAAACCATTGCAACTAGTCTCCGATCAAAATCAGTCGCAGCCAGTCTTTTGTGCATGCACAAAAGCCGATCGGCGACTAAATTTGATCGGCGACCTACCCGCGACCTTGCTGCAACCTTTATAAAACCTCTCTGCGACTTCTGCAACCGCTCCGCAATTTCCATTTTTTTAGTCGTGGAGAGGTCGCATCGCTGTCGCAAGCTCTATGGGACCGGGCTTTAACATGAACAGTACTTTCTCATTTCTCGGCCCCGACCCACAACCATAGAAACGCACCTGGGGTCACAATGACAGCTGTCCTATTCATATGCCCGTCTGTCTGTCTTCATAAGTTAGACTGGGGCAGGATAGCTTTCATCCAACAGAATCACAACGCGAAAATATTAGCTGGTCGTCAGCCAGTTCGTTCGTCCGTCCGTCTTTCTGTCTTCAGCCATTCGGCCCTCGCCCATCGGAGCTTCAAGAAATAGATGGGCTGCATGATGCTTCCACGCATGCAGAGCTGAAACCGACCGCACACGAGTCCTGGTAAACAGCTTAGAGGATCTAAGCCTGCCCAAGCAAAGCGGTGCGAGTCGGACCGTCCAATGCTTACAAACCCTATTGGTTTCATTGGGCAACAGGGCTTGAGATGTCATTTCATCTCAATGTCGGGTAAAAGCCCCACAAAATTGGAAGCAACGTCTCCAAAATGACCTATACTGTGTTCACGGGGACGTTAAACCTCAAATCAAACAAACAAACTGTCTCCAGCCAGCAAAACCGTGCTGAGCTGGTGTCGCGACTGTCTTAACCAGCCTACTACATATTTCATCAAGTTCTACATGTAACGATTTGGCAAATGGAGTGGCTGGATCCAAACCATTTTGTACTTACATATATTTCCATGTATTAGATCTACACCAAAGTTTTTTTTCTTCTTGTTTTATTACAGTTAGACCGCGTACAGCGTACCCAGGTTTACGTGGCGGAACTTAACGACATTATTTATTTACTAACTTATTATTAAAGTTTACAGAATCTAGAAGAAAAAAAAAAAAACAAGCATTTTTTGGTTTTTGATGCATCAGATTTGCACATTTTACCGCCGAAATATACAACAACAAAAATTGTAAGATGAAAGGTCGTGATATTTTTCTGACTGTTGCTTAAAATATACATTTTGGGTACACCTGAGAAGCGCCTCTTCGATGCGGTTCTAACGAGTACCCACAGTCTATATTTTGGAGTAGAAATGAGAAAAATACTGACGTTTACTCCTGTAAATCCCAGTTTTACTGTATAAAAGTGGGGATCAAGTGTGTGTGTGTGTGTGTGCGCGCGTACGGGGTGGGGAGGGGGGGGTTCAGAATTATAAAGATGTGTTTTTATGGTGGGATGCGCTTGGTATGTGAGTGAGTTTTACGTCTCACCAACAGCTAAGGTCATACGGAGATGGGACCTGGGTTTAAAGACTCATCCGAAATTCTGGAGAAGCCCGGGGTCGATCCTGCGATCCCTGGTTAATGAGACGAGTAGCATAACCACTAAACCACAGAGGCTTCCAGCGCGTGATATGTTACATTGAAGCAGGTGCGGGTTTTCCACCTGCACTCCGGTATGAAATTTGCTTCGCGTTGTGTTTTGTCAAAAAAGTGGAAACCTTTGCGTTTTGTCACTTGCAGCCAAAAATCTATATAGGATAAAAAGTCAGATAGTTTTCTTTTTTCTTAATGAATACATTTAACACAAACAGTTACGAACATCGATATAAACATGTGACAAAACAAACAGGGAATCAGACCCCCGGTCATCGGGGCTTGAAGAAATAGATGGGCTGCATGAACTGAAACCGACCCACACACCAGCACTGGTAAACCGCTTAGAGGATCTAAGTCTACCGAGGCAAAGCGGTGCTTACAAACCCTATTGGTTTCATTGGGCGACAGGGCTTTAAGATGTCATTTCATCTCAGTGTCGGGTAAAAGTCCAACAAAAGTGGAAGCAACGTCTCCAAAATGATCATTACTGTGTTGACGGTGACGTTAAACATCAAATCAAACAAAGACAAGAACCAAAATGCCTAGTTTTAGAATTTCCGTTGGATATGCCCTAAATCAAAAATAAATGTTAGAGGGAACGTAAGTCGTAGTACATTAGAAATGAGATCACTACCGAGTAACGATACTGGGCAAATCTAACAAAAATAAAAAAAAAGCCCATTTGTCGAAACGACATCGTTTCTAGTAGTACATATGAAAGCACTTTCACAATAGAGAATTGTAACTAGAGCTGTCAGTGAAACTGACTAGGGCCCCGGCAGCGCTATCAGAGGATAAAAAAATTTGTGGACGGACAGACGGACGGACGGACAGAGTGATTACTATAGGGCACCCACACTTTCAGTGCGGGGCCCTAACTATGTTTGCTTTCATGTGATCATAAAGGAGCAGCCTCACCAAGGTCTACACGACATTGGACAGGAGCCTTTCTGTGCCGTACAAAATTATTATTAGTATTTACAATAAATTTATATTTTAGAGGTGCAATGGCCTGAACACATTTGCGATATATTTAGATAAAACTTGGACACAAAACAAACACAGCTGATTCCTGGTCTGACATATAAAATATAAATTATGTGTAAATGATTTTATCAGGAAGGGTATAGTGTCCCCAAATCATCCGTTTCATGCCAAAAATATAGTTCTCTCGTTCCTCGCACTCCTCCATGTCACCAATACGCTTGCAGATTTTCTGGGGTATCTGCCGAATACAGGCGGACGTTTACGAAAGAACGACCACAGCGCCACTGAACGAGAATAATGAGAAATAGAAGAAGCAGAAGCGGAATTTCAAGTTGCAAAATAGGACGAGAAACAGAAAGAATACTATACAAATTCCAAAATCAGACTACAAAAATGAATATCATAATGCAGTGTTGCACAATTGTAACTGAATATAGCATAACAGAATATCCAAATTGCAAATGCCAGTGACATGATATTAAATTGCAATCTCAATGTTGCATAATTGAGTTTTTACCTAAATCCTGTTCCATACATAACTAAAGTTTATTTTATCAGATGTATTAGTTTGAATTTTAAATAAACAATTTTTATGTGGAAGTTCGCCATTGTGACTGACCGGAGAAATGACCCGAATTACATATGGTTCAAGCCCCAAAGTCTTTCGGATCCTTACGAGACACATGTTCATGGTGCTGCCTGACACAACAGCCGCTAATACTGGCACAGCATGCATGCAACGCTTCAGATATCTGGTAACTTAAGCCATAAACTCCCAAAGCCTGTCCTGGCGAGTCGGACCATCCGAGCATATAAACCATATCGGTTTCACTGGGCGGCAGTGATTGGAATGTCATTTTATCTAAATGTCGGGTAAAATTGCACACAAAACTGGAAGTAATGTCCCCAAACTGACCTAAATAATGTTAATGGGGATGTTAAACCTCAAATCAAGTAAACAAACAATCTAACAGGAAAGCAGAAATATTGGTCAATTAAAGTCTGTTGTTGTCACATGAAATCTGAGGGGAATGACTTGGCAAATTTTCCACATTTTTCAAAAGGGGACAACTTTCTGAACTTCCTGTTTGCTTTTCTTTAAGCTTTGTCCCACGAAAAAGGGGTCTACTCTTACAGGAAAGAATTTGCTCCTTAGGAGCAAATTCTTTCCTTTAAGAGTTGACCCTTATTGACATGGGAGACTAAAATACGCTTGAAAGAGTTGCCTCCCCTGAAGGTGTATGTATTCCACTTAAAGTCTGAAAAAAAAAATATTTGTCACTTAATTGCTCGACTCGACGGTTAGTAAAATATTTGGGCGGATTTTTGCGTGCTTTTTCGTGATTTTATGGTCCCACCCTTTTAAACGTTGAAACCTTCCTCACAACTGGACAAAAAATGGTCGGGAAAAAAGAGAAGAAACCCTGAAAAACCAATAAGTCTTAACCCTTATGCTGCTGAATAAATAAATTTAGACACAGCCATTGCCGACTGCCAAACATTAAAATTTCTTAACATTATTCACAAGCTGCATGGCAAACAGTGTAGGACCTCATCTCTGTTTGCAAAAGTAGGGGTTGTTATGGGTTAAATATACACTAAAGCCACTTGATAACTGAACATCCTGTTGTGCCAATTTCTGTTTGTTTGTTTGATTTGAGGTTTAACGTCCCCTTCAACACTGTATAGGTCATTTTGGAGACGTTGCTTCCAATTTTGTGGGACTTTTACCCGTCATTGAGATGAAATGACATCTCAAGCCCTATCACCCAATGAAACCAATAGGGTTTATAAGTATGGGTGGGCTGCCTCGCATCGCTTTGCATGGGCAGGCTTAGATCCTCTAAGCGCTTTACCAGTACTCGTGTAGTTTGCGTGGTAGGCTAAGGCAGCCCGTCTATTTCTTCAAGCCCCGATGGGCGGGGGTCGACCATTTCTGTATGCATTGGAATTGTACAAGGAAGATAAATTACAAGGATTCGTGTCAAAAATACATTGTGTATAAAGAAGTTGAAAGCAAAATGTGGGACAAAGGGTTAATTCTTTCATGGGGGTTTAAAATATTAGGCAATAGTAATTATCAGTTCTCAACAAGCTGTTGTATGATAAGCGACACTAAATCATGGCGAGATGCAAAGGACTAAACTCGACCATTATTGCTAAAGGTATGCACATGTATGTAATCAGCTCGGCAGTCGCGAGCGGACGACAAAGGCGACCAGCTGAAACGGGAAGCGTCCCCGACTGCCACCGAGTGTAGGCTGGGAAAATAGTCCCGGACTGAGATCCAAACTTTCGTTCAAGCCCTAAATTCCACTTTCCATGTAAACGGTGTAGACCCTGATCAAACACCGCGTTCTGTGGCGCCTGATCTGAGTCTCCATTGCTTGCCAAGCCCCTCACAGCGAACATTCTCCACTGAAATCAAATACGCTAATTGGTGATTGATTTTTACATGACCCGTGGCGTAATCTGAGATTTTTGACAATCGCTTAGCTCCGCCCTCTCCTGTGGGTTAACCGGCATTGGATGGTGATGTTAAGTATTGATTACAGTTACTTTGACATAGTTGACACTTGTAACACCAATTCCGGTGTAGCGTGTCAGTGTTTTTTTTTGACGTATCTGCTCTTTAATGAACCGACGGGATATGCCGTATTGCTAACTTGCTGAGTGCGCGGTTGTAAAAGACACAACAAATGAATGCCAAATGCCACATTTCTTCAGAAATAGCCTCGCCGAGACAAAACGTTAAAATATGGACATGCTTAAACTGTAACGGATGGATTAGATTTGCTAAATTTCTTTTTCTTTCTTTCTTTTCTTTCTTTCTTTCTTTCTTTCTTTCTTTCTTTCTTTCTTTCGATACGTAGCTGCAATACATTCCGTCGAACAAGACTATAAGGAAACAACAACTATTACAACTAAGTACGTACTTTGAAATGGTATTTTTTAACCCTTGTGTGGAAATTAGAAACATTTCTTAAATACCATTTGAAAGGGCCTTTTATTCATTACGAAAATACGCCTATTCAAATACATTGTAAATTTTGCAGCCAAACAAATGACAATATTCAGCCGCGTGAAAAATTGTGAGCTCAAAATATAGATTGTGGGTACACATTAGAACCGCCTCATCGAGGCGGTTCTAACGAGTACCCACATTAGAACCGCCTCATCGAGGCGGTTCTAACGAGTACCCACAATTTATATTTTGGAGCAGAAATATGAAAAACAAGGTTTACCCCTCTAAACATCAGTTTCACTATATAAAAGTGGGTTTCAAGGGAGTCGGAATTATATAGGCGTGTTTTCGTAATTTGTTGTAAGTTTAGCACGGACAACTTGTGACATCCAACAGTGTAGATCCTTATCAGACCGACCCTGATCCTGCGGTGTCTGATCTGGGTCTACACTTTTTGCAAATGTGTTTGTTTGATTTAAGGTTTAACGTCCCCGTCAACACTGTAAAGGTCATTTTGGACACGTTGCTTCCAATTTTGTGGGACTTTTATCCGACATTGAGATTAAATGACATCTCAAGCCCTGTTGCCCAGTGAAATCAATAGGATTTATAAGCAAGGCGGTCCGACTCGCACCGCTTTGCCTGGGCAGGCTTAGATTCGCTAAGCGGTTTACCAGTACTCGTGTGCGGTCGGATTCAGCTCTGCGTGGAAGCATCATGCAGCCCATTTATTTCTTCATCCCCCAATGGGCGGGGGCCATGGGGAAAATATGAATTAATGTAAAAGAAACATCTGAAAGTTTTCAGATACATTTTCTGGATTCCGCTGGCAAACTGTTCATAATGTTAAATTACGATAAAGAAACAGCTAATTTGCATCAATTATGCTTACACTGCATAGAGGGAAAACAAAACAATTTGCTGGAAGCATTAAAGACATGTTGTCCTGCAGTTAATAGAGATGGAAATGCTAAGGCGGATAGTTTATACAAGTTAATTGTAATAATGGACAATTTACTGGATCTTTGTTTATGTTTCATCGTGACTGAATGCCAAGACTTTTAACTTTCTTGATATTAAATCATAATAGATAGTATCTGAAGTTCTCTCGAATTACATTTTGAAATAATCCAGACAGGCTTGTGGAAATAGGAGAACGACCAACAGAAGAAAATTTGTTCTTATCTCATAAGGATTTAGTGTTCTTTCATTACGTTTTACGCCCTATTCCTCCAGTAAGACATCACCTTTAGAACTGTCCAAAAAAGGTCTAATGGATCAAATTTGAACAGTTCCACTGGGCAGCCTTTATACAGGAAATTGACTGTCAGATAAAAAAGTTTTTTACTCAAAACAGAGCTAATGGGAACTCGTTAGAACCGCCGCGACAAGGTAATTCTAACGATTATCCACAATCTATGTTTTTGAGCAGAAAGAATAACAAAAATTATAGTCCTGTAGACCCCGGTTTTCCTATATTAAAGTGGGGTTTAAGAGGATCGAAATTATATAGGCGTGTTTTCGTGATGAGGGATGAAACAACACATTAAAAACAAAATGATAGAGTTATTGATTTGCGGATAGAAAGGAAAGAAAATATGGATAGATATTGTAAGAGGTTCTTTTTATATGGTCGGACTGTTTTAATTCTGACTTTGCTGTTACTTGTTGAATTATCCGACTGTGTTCAAGTCGAGACTGTCGGAGAGTTTAATAGTGTTACAGATATTCCAAATAATGAAAGCTATTTTCATAACGAAACATATAATGAAGAAAATAAAATGTTGACATCAGATCTATATAGTAATTTTAGACCTGGATCTCCATATTGTAAATTGAAATCTAAATGCTCTCCTCCTTTTACATCGTCTTGGCCAAGTAAAAATTGTTACTGTGACGATTTATGTGAAACGTTTGAAGACTGTTGCCCTGGTCACGCCGGACCTACTGTGGATTTTACCGTGCCAGATGGAGAGTTGTTTGAATGCAGAGTTTATCCGCAGATTCAACGCCGTTTTGGCGTTCGTATTGTAACCAAGTGCCCACATGGCTGGTCAGTTGATGAGATACGGATTCTTTGTGAAACAGACCACAATAAAAACAACATGCTTTTGCAACTTCTGGTATCCGAGAGCAAAACTGAAATTTTGTTCAAGAATATGTACTGTGCTTATTGTAATGAACGTTACGAATTTGAATTTTGGAAACCGGAAGTCAAGTGCAAATCAAAACCAGTAGACCTAAAGAATTTCAGTGTAGCGTCTTTACCGTCCGACTGCGACTTAAATTTTCTACCACCATCACGTGACACTGCTCTGAAATACCGAAAATGTCCTGTTGAAGAATACACTCTGTCTTGTCCAACAGATTTTACTGACCAAGTAATTAGACAAACGTGTGAAACCGGAAATACGTCTTATGTTTTAGCCGCAAAAAAGCATTATAAAAACCAAGCATGCGCAAGGTGTAACAATATATCTACTGATGATATTTACTGCTGGTCTGATGCTAAATTATACAGCGTTTGGTCTGCATCTGAAAGACCTAAATCATATAGTTTCCGTGTTCTGATAGATTTCAATTCTGAAAGAGGTGAAATGGGGGAAATGTCGGAAGAAATCGGCTTGAGTTTTTCAGAAATGTGTTTAAACGATGAAATCTACGACCCATTTTCGGAACAATGCAGGGCAATTTTATGTATTCCTCCACGTGTGCCTGTCAGAGGAAAATGTGAATTGAATGCCATGGGCTACGAGGTGTCTAACAACAATAATCTTACACTTATTTTACCTGAAAATTGCACTTTGGTAAAACTGGAACCATCTGAGTTTAGAATAAAACATAATTCCCAGTTAGTTGTGTTTTCTTCTGGAAAAGTTTATAACAAGTCGGACTATTATCAACTAGACACGGGACTATTTGTTTGCTACTACCAGTCATCAGAGTGTGACTTGGGATGTAAAACAAACGCTGCTTTTCAAACTGATATTATTGAAGGCTACGTTACTCTTATCTTGTTAGTTATATCGCTAACAGCTCTTGCTTTTAACTTTTTTATTTACGTTTGTTTTCGTCAGCTCAGAAACACGCCTGGTAAAATATTGATGTGTCTGGTCCTATCACTTTTTCTTGCTCAACTGTTCTTTCTTGTTGCGCCACACTTGGAAGCAGACAGATCGGCGTGCATGGCATCAGCGATGATTATACATTTCTTTTATATGGCGGCGTTCTGTTGGATGAATGTTATCGCCCTTGACCTTTGGATTACATTCTCAAACCAATTTATTACTGCTAGTTCCAATGAGAAATCAAAACGATTTATCTATTTTAGTTTGTATGCTTGGTTAGTACCAAGTATAATTGTTGCATTCTCTGTTATCATTGATAATCTGAAAATCGATTCAGATTTCAAACATTTCCAGCCAAAATATGGTGATGGCGTGTGCTGGATGACGTCACGTAATGGCGTCCTGTTACTGTTTGCTGGACCCCTTGCTTTGTTTAAAATGTTTGACATGATTGCTTTCGTAAACACTGCCAGACATATTTATAAAGCTAAAAAGCATGGTGCAGCTGCGAGGCGGAAGAATAACGCGTGCACATTCTGGATGGATTTGAAATTATCATTGGTTATGGGTCTGACATGGGTTTTCGCGTTTATTGCAAACTACGCCGATACAAGTGTCATATGGTATTTGTTCATAGTTTTCAATGCCCTACAAGGGGTTTTTATTGCTGTGACTTTCTTATTTACAAGAAAGGTGATAAGACTTATTTCGGAAAAGGCAGAAAATTTGTCCTTTTTTACAAGCATGGATGCGTCACCTGAAATAACGAGCTCGGAAAACAAGAAGTTAAAATCAAGTTCACTTGGTACTAAACTAACGCCACTTCCTGTAGAAAGTGCTCCCGTGTCTAAGGTGTAACGCAAGATTGTAGAAAACGCAGAAAAGATGAACTACACGTTAACGTTTGTACGGGAAAAGTGGGGTCTATAGGGGATTTAAATATAATCTTTATTTTTACTAAAAACATCGCTTAAGTGTTATTACTGTCAAATTAAATGAAATATTTGAGAAAACCTTTTTTGTGTGTTGTTTTCGAACAACAAAATTGCCGATCAGCCTGCATATGATGTAATTGTGACGTCACATCAACGTCAGTACAACGTTATGACGTATATGCAATGTCAAATTTACGTCGGTGCAACGTCATAACGTTGCGTGAGTGTGAGTGAGTGTTTGAGTTAAAGTCTCACTAACAGCTAAAGTCATACGGAGACGGGACCTCGGTTTAAAGACTTATCAGAAAGTCTGGGGAAGCCCGGGATCGATCCTGCGACCCCTGGTTTACAAGGCGAGTAGCATATCCACTTCATCACGGATGCTTCAATAATGACGTTGCACAGACGTAAATTTGACGTTGCCCTAGCGACGTGCGCAGGATGATCAGCGCCTTTGTGTTAGCTGCCTTGGTCGTTCGATGGCTCTAGTTTCTGTTTCTGTGAAAATGTCCGTGAAAACTGGCGTTTACGTGGGTTTATATTACCTTTCTTATTTCCAAGACATAGATTATGAGTACTCGTTAGAACCTCCTCAATGACGCGGTTCTAACGAGCACCCACAACCTATGTTTTATGCAAAAATATGAAAACTATTACAAACCAGTGCTTCAGCTGAAGTGCACGACCCGCTGGATGCTTTTAGCTATATGAGTGTTACCATATATGGGTATGGCGGCCATATTGGTCATGTGACCTGGACCTAAAACGGTTCCCCCAATAAATGCGCCTTATCGTAAGGAGCAAAAATATATCTTATACTTTATTACTGTATTCCGAATCGTTTGCAGGATAAAATGCCTTCTCACTTTTCCAATACAAAGGCATATGTGTCAAAGTTTGACCTAGGCACAAAGACGGTCAAGGTCAACCCAGGGTCACCATTTTAGCAATTTATGATAAGCCTACGTCCCAGATGCTATTTATCAAGTTTCGTGAAAATCTGCCCAGTGGTTCTTGAGAAGACTATTTTTGAGGGTTTTTACCATATATGGCTTGGCGGTCATTTTGGTCATGTGACCTGGACCCCATGAGCAAATTTTGGTTTCCCCCATTCCCATAGAGGCTCCATATGAAATTTGCCTTCAATCGGCCCAACGGTTTCCGAGGAGAAGCAGTTCGAAAATTTTCACATTTTTCGCCTCGGCGAGGCTATACTAAATGGAATGTAATATTTCGCAAGTTCATTGGTTAGATCTCATTGATATCTATCAGTATGCCAAAAATTGTTTAAATATTCCAATCGGTTAAGTCACTATCACCAATTTTCACAAACGGGTTACGGACCGACAGACTGACAGACCATATATGGCCTGGTGGCCATTTTAGTCATGTGACCTGGACCCCATGAGCAAATTTTGGTTTCACCCATCCCATAGAGGCTCCATATGAAATTTGACTTCAATCGGCCCAACGGTTTCCGAGGAGAAGCAGTTCGAAAATTTTCACATTTTTCGCCTCGGCGAGGCTATACTAAATGGATTGTAATATTTCGCAAACACATTGGTTAGATCTCATTGATATCTATCAGTATGCCAAAAATTGTTTCAATATTCCAAGCGGTTAAGTCATTATCACCAATTTTCACAAACGGGTTACGGACTGACAGACTGACAGAATGACAGACTGACAGAATGACAGAATGACGCGGTGATTTTAGGGCACTCTTAGAAATCGACCGACTTCAGTCGGTCGCTTTTTCTGCGGGTCGTGCAATTTTCATCGAGAAAATAACCGTTTTTACGGATGTGTTACTGTAGTCTGCACAGCTCAAGATAAGGTGCTTTTTTGTCCTAAAAGTACTGATATTGTCTTATTTATATATGAACACATACGTTGTCGGTACTCATTAGAAGCAGGCGCTTCTAATGAGTACCCACAACATATATTTTATGTAGATACTTATGTCTTTCCTTCGAGCTGGTTTGTTTGGATTATCAAGAGATTTGCTGGCAAGAAATCTGTGTCTCTGTCTGAGGTCGGGCCCACCGGGGTCTAACTGTTGGTTCTCTTTTGCTCCAGCATTTTAGTTATTTCATGCTGTCGAGTCCTCATCGTTGTTTCATCTCTATAGTCATTTGATATTTATGATCACGGAAATGTAGGAGTGACGATTTTGAAAGCTTTCATGCGGACTGAACAAATAATGTCTAAACCGCGACAGAACCAAGGGCAAGGATTATTTTTTCTTGCACACTAGACAAGAAAATCAGTGATTTAACCCTGGGATAGAAATTTATGTTCTGACCCTGGTATTCCGACCCAAAATCGAATATAATCGCGTGTTTGATAAATGCACTGGTTGATTACGACCTCGTATGCGCCGTCGTTACATGACGTCACTAAACATTCCTGCAGTGTCATCACAATATAGCGGACATCGGTAACCGAAGTGACTGCAGCATTTAAATTCCGCGCCAAGAAATGGAAGGTGTGCAAGAAAGGGAGGGATAGAAAAATCCGTCCCTCAGGATCACTGTCCGGCATCACGAGGCAAGCCTCGTGATGCCGCACAGTGACCCTTGGGACGGATTTTGCTATCCACCCCTCACACCCATATTAGATTCTTAGAGGATTAATTGCCGTTTGGCCATTTTGTGGGAAAGTAAATGTCCTTTTGGTTGTGAAGTTTTCATAAGGGTTTGGTTATTTCATGTTCATGTTTCTTTCCCCTTGTTGTCTCTGATTGGAGGTGTTGGGTAGTTATGTCGATTCCTGATCATTGCCTTCCCTTATGTTTTCAGGCAATAAATTGGAACATTTTGTTATTCAGCATGTATTTCATATTGTAGGCAGATTCTTTGCAGTGAACTAATTTTGTTTTGCTATCAGAAAATTGTAGAGAAAATTGCACCAACCACAGGAAAAGTCATTAAAAAAAAAAATTACGAGTGATACCATAAAATCACCATGTCCGTCTGTAAACAGTTTTGAAACAACTAAAATTGTTTTATGAATTTTAGCATTGCAGGTACTCACTGACAAGTCCTAACAAATGAAATTGTCAAACACAAAACCTCTTCATAAATATCTTCTTTTCTTGGATATTCTTTATGAAACAGTCCCGCCGAGGCATGTCCGTCCGCTCCCACTCAACTTGTGAAAAAATCGCTTTAGCTTTTAAACCGCCTTGGATATTTTGATCATTTTTGCCATGTGGATCCAAATGGACCAGATTTAACCAATAGCAATGTGAATGGCAGATTTCTTGTTTGCTATGCAAATCCAAATTGACAACATCTAAACAATATCGTTGCCAAAGGCTTGGTATCTTAATAAAAAGTCTTGCCGAGGCGTATCAGAATGTCCGTAATACTAATCAGTTTGGAAAATCGCTTGAACTTTGAAACCACTTGCTTTCTTGTTTATGTGTCTGTTACTTTTATTCGCAAGTACATATTGACACAACCTAACCGATGAGCCAAATGCCAGAAGTATAAATAGCATCGTGAAGGCAAAAAATGTAAAAGAATAAAAAATATGATAAGCACGACTACGCTCAAACCGTCGAGAATATTTTAGTAATAGTTGACGTATTAAAGATCCTACCAATGAAACTGATAAATGCCAGATTTCTTTATAAATAGCCTCACTGAGACAAAAAGTGAACAAAAAAAATGGAACTGCTCGAATAGTTACTGGTAGTTAAAATTGGTACCATCATCCAAACATGTTTTTACGGGGTCGTGTTGACTCCCAAGATTGTACGTGTCCAATAATTATTCCAAATTGTTTTCTTTACCGAACCAAGGATATATATGGAAGGATCAAAAAGCACATTTACACTATTACGAACCAGTGCTTCAGCTGAAGTGCACGACCCGCCGGATGGTTTTAGCTTTATGAGTGTTACCATATATCGGTATGGCGGCCATTTTGGTCATGTTACCTGGACCTAAAACGGTTCCCCAATCGTAAGGAGCAACTATATATCTTATACTTTAGTACTGTATTCTGAATCGTTTGCAGGATAAAATGCATTCTCACTTTTCCAATACAAAAGCATATGTGTCAAAGTTTGACCTAGGCACAAAGAAGGCCAAGGTCAACCCAGGGTCACCATTTTAGCAATTTATGATGGGCCTACGTTCCAGATGCTATTTATCAAGTTTCGTGGAAATCTGCCCAGTGGTTCTGGAGAAGACTATTTTTGAGGGTTTTTACCATATATGGCTTGGCGGCCATTTTGGTCATGTGACCTGGACCCATGAGCAAATTTTGGTTTCCCCCATCCCATAGAGGCTCCATATGAAATTTGACTTCAATCGGCCCAACGGTTTCCGAGGAGAAGCAGTTCGAAAATTTTCACATTTTTCGCCTCGGTGAGGCTTTACTAAATGGAATGTAATATTTTGCAAGTTCATTGGTTCGATCTGATTGATATCTATCGGTATGCCAAAAATTGTTTAAATATTCCAAGCGGTTAAGTCACTATCACCAATTTTTACAAACAGGTTACGGACGGACAGACAGACAGACCATATATGGCTTGGTGGCCATTTTGGTCATGTGACCTAGACCCCATGAGCAAATTTTGGTTTCCCCCATCCCATAGAGGCTCCATATGAAATTTAACTTCAATCGCCCCAACGGTTTCCGAGGAAAAGCAGTTCGAAAATTTTCACATAGTTCGCCTCGGCAAGGCTATACTTAATGGAATGTAATATTTCGCAAGTTCATTGGTTAGATGTCATTGATATCTATCAGTATGCCAAAAATTGTTTAAATATTCCAAGCGGTTAAGTCACTATCACCAATTTTCACAAACGGGTTACGGACGGACAGACAGACATATGATATCTATCAGTATGCCAAAAATTGTTTAAATATTCCAAGCGGTTAAGTCACTATCACCAATTTTCACAAACGGGTTACGGACGGACAGACAGACATACCATATATGGCTTGGCGGCCATTTTGGTCATGTGACCTGGACCCCATGAGCAAATTTTGGTTTTCCCCCATCCCATAGAGGCTCCATATGAAATTTGACTTCAATCGGCCCAACGAGGAGAAGCAGTTCGAAAATTTTCCCATTTTTCGCCTCGGCGAGGCTATACTAAATGGAATGTAATATTTTGCAAGTTCATTGGTTAGATCTCATTGATATCTATCAGTATGCCAAAAATTGTTTACATATTCCAAGCGGTTAAGTCACTATCACCAACTTTCACAAACGGGTTACGGACGGACAGACAGACTGACAGAATGACAGACTGACCGAATGACATGGTGATTTTAGGGCACTCTTAGAAATCAACCGACTTCAGTCGGTCGCTTTTTCTGCGGGTCGTGCAATCTGTTTTGGTCTATAAATATTCTAATGAACTGTTATTATAAATTGAAATCCAGACGTTTTCGTGTTTCAAGAATGTCTAGTTATGATATTCCACCCTTTACCCTACTCTTTCTCACAATCTTATGAAAGAAACAAACTTTGTGATTTAAATGAATGGATATTTCATATCGAATATTCCCGCTACTTTGCATGTAATGTAAGAGTTGCTTTTTTCACTTCTGAAGAGCATAAAAATTATACTTTATGATCATGTCAGAAAGTTTGTGAAGCTCTCACCTTTCTACTTGACAATATGTACATAAGATTTGGTGCTAAATTATTTAGACAAATTATGGGTATTCCGATGGGTATGAATAACGCATCCCTTGTGGCTGATCTGTTTTTGTTTTGTTATGAAAGAGACTTATTGATGTACCTTTCCGTTGAAAACCAATCTGAAACAATTGAAGTCTTTAGATAGACTTCGAGATATTTTGATGATTTATTAAATATAGACAATACCTGTTTAACTGGTTTGATCAGTCAAATTTACATCCCCTCTGCCCCCCCCCCCCACCCCCCCTAAAAAAAGACCTCTGTTAAATAAAGCAAACTCTTGTGATACCGAGGCCCTGTTTTTGGATTTACATCTTTTTATTGTAGATGGGTTTCTCCAAAATTTATGATAAACGCGATGATTTCGATTTTGAGATTGTAAATTTTCCTTTTTTGGATGGTAATGGTCCTCGTGCGGCATCATATACTGTATATATATTGCAATTTATTTCGATTTTTCCAGAGTGTCTAGTCATGTAACTGTCTTCAACACTCGTAATTAATTGTTACTTGCTAAACTTCTGTATCAGGGTTATCGGTGTCATATTCTACGCAAAGCATTTTCTAAATTTTATAGACGTCTTTCCGATTTAATTTCAAAATTCAATATTGGACTAAAATCTCTTCTGCAACAAGGTTTATCGGAGCCCGAATTTAATGGTAACTTAATATATAAATTCGATAAAATATGTACTTGTAATGACTTCAGCACCCAATTTCGTAAAATCGTTCTTCGATATAAAAAAGAGTGTGCACAACATAAATGTTATACGACAGACTGCATGCATGGTAGTTAACCCATTCACGGTAAATCACTTTGCTTCCTTTTTTAATTTCACGCCGATGGGTCAGGTCTTGGATTCTATTATGGTTCCAGCGTAAAGGCTTTCTTATGTAATGTTGGTACCTAATGCTCTGTCTCTGGCTGGGCCCATCGGAGTCTAACAGTTGGTTTTCTTTAGCTCTAGTATTTCATTGTTTGTTGCTGTTGACTTCTTAATCGGTGTTACTGGTATTACAAACTACGCAAAGCCTTTTCTTAATTTTATAGACGTCATTCCGATTTAATTTCAAATTCAATATTGGACTTAAATCTCTTCTGCATCAAGGTCTATCGGAGCCCGAATTTTATAATGACTTACTGTATCAATTCAGAAAAATATATGCCTGCAATGATTGCAGTACCCAGTTTGGTAAAATTATTCTTCGATATAAAAAGATTGGGTACAACATAAATGTTATACGACAGACTGCATGCATGGTAGTTAACCCATTCACGGTTAATAACTTTGCTTCCCGCTTTAATTGCACGCTGGTGGGTCAGGCCTCAGATTCTATGACGGTTCCAACATGTAGGCCAGCAGCCCTCGTCTTTGCTTCAGCTCAAAGTTTGAATTTGATTTATGTCTCTGTCGGGTTAGGAAATAAATATGCAAACCGAATATTTAAGTTTATTTTGTGGGGAACAACAACCTAACCTAGGGCAAAGATTCGGCCGGAAAAGGTCTTTAACCCCCCCCCCCCCACACACACACACACACACCTCCACTGGCATATGCTGTTGACCGTTCTAAGGCGGTAGCTTTGGTGTTGGTCTTTTGCTAATGGTCTGATCACCCCGTGTGGGGAAGAGAGGGCTAATTGTTCCATTTCATAAACACTTGTGATTTTTCTTGTTTTGTGTATGTTTCCTGTTCCTCTTGGTGTTGAGCGTGGGGTGCGTCTTGTGATTGTGGCGTTCCCTTTATCTTACTTTTAAATGATTACTTACCGTAATGTTGGTTGGCACCTGATGCTCTGCCTCTGGTTGGGCCCATCGGAGTCTAACTGTTGGTTTTCGTTTGTTAGATTTCTGTGGTTTGTTGCTATTGAGTCCTCACCGTTTGTTCATCTCCGTGGTTGTTTATTTTTATTTTTGTGTTCTCGGAGATGTTGCACTGATGAGTTAGGAAACCTTCATGCGGACTGAACATATTATTTGTCTAAATCGCGACGGAAGTAAGGGCGAGGATGGCGGCCGCGTAAAATCCCCCCCCCCCCCACACACACACCCAGACACACAACATACACCCAGTGAAATTCTTTTCTCTTCTGTCACGGTTTATTTTTTGGTTAATTGTATCCGCCCCCGCCCATCGGGAAATAGATCGGGCTGCACGATGCTTCCACGCAGAGCTGAAACCGGCCGTACATGAATACTGGTAATCCGCTTAGAACGTCTAAGCCCTCCAGGAAAATTGCTGCGAGTCGGCCCGTCCATGCTTATAAACCCTATTGGTTTCATTGGGCGGCAAGGCTTGAGATGTCATTTCATCTCAATATCGGGTAAAAGTCCCACAAAATTGGAAGCAACGTCTCCAAAATGACATATACAGTGTTGACGGGGACGTTAAACCTCAAATCAATCAATCAATTGGTTAATTGTATCGATTCCGGATCATTACCTTAACTTTTATTTAAAAACGAACTGAATCACAATGAATTAAGTTCATAAAAGATAGTTTTGTTCCTAAGGGTTTGTTTGACCGCCCCCGCCCTTCGGGGCTTGGAGAAATAGATTGGGCTGCATGATGCTTCCACGCAGAGCTGATACCGACCTCCATTAGTACTGGTAATCCGCTTAGGAGGTTTAAGCCTACCCAGGAAAATTGCTGCGAGTCGGTCCGTCCATGCTTATAAACCCTATTGGTTTCATTGGGCTGCAGGGCTTGAGATGTCATTTCATCTAAATGTCGGGTAAAAGTCCCACAAAATTGGAAGCAACGTCTCCAAAATGACCTATACAGTGTTGACGGGGACGTTAAACCACAAATCAATCAAATCCTAAGGGTTTGTTAGGATATGGTATAGTCAAAGTTATTGCAATTCAAAATGGCTTGCCGAGGCAATACACCAAAAACTCAAAGCTATTTTTATACAGAAATGGTCTTCTCAATTAAATATGAGCTCTAGTAGTAATATTTATAAGATTTTTAAAACTATCTTTGAGCAAAGCAGCTATATTAACGTTCTCTCACCTACACTTTGCACATGTTTCATTACGAAAAAACGCCTATACAAATACATTGTAGATTTTACCGCCGAAAAGCAATCATTTTCAGATGAAAAATTGTGATATTTTTCTTATTTCTACTCAGAATATATACTGCGGGTTCTCGTCAGAACCGCCTCATCGAAGTGGTTCTAACGAGTACCCACAATCTATATTTAAGAGCAATATAGATTGCGGGTTCTCGTCAGAACCGCCTCATCGAGGCGGTTCTAGATTGCGGGTTCTCGTCGGAACCGCCTCATCGAGGCGGTTCTAACGAGTACCCACAATCCATATTTTAGAGAAGAAATAAGAAAAACAAGGTTTACTCCTATAAAACCCCAATTTTGTTATTTAAAAGTGGGGTTTTAATTATATAGGCGTGTTTTCGTGATGAATGGCTTTTCGAACGAGAGATCATAGATTACTTGTAGACGTCGGTCGCTGGCAAAGTATTCCTCTAAATGAAAGACTGCGTTCTTATTGCAAGTCTGATATAGGTGATGAGTATCATTATTTACTAGTCTGTAAAAATAGAAATGAAAGATCTAAATTTGTACAAAAAATATTATTATAAAAATCCAAGCACAATTAAATTTCAACATCTGGTTAATATAAAAGACGAAAACAGCTTGAAAAAATATGCAGATTAATGAGTGAGTGTTTGAGTTTTACGTCCCACCAGCAGCTAAGGTCATACGGAGACAGGACCTCGGTTTAAAGACTCTTCCAAAAGTCTGGAGAAGCCCGGGATCGATCCTGCGACCCCTGGTTTACAAGGCGAGTAGCGTAACCACTATACCATGGAGGCTTCTATGCAGATAAATAAATATTAAAATGAAAACAGTTAGATAAATATCATTGCTTACATGAGTAAGTAAGTAAGTAACTAAAGACTTTATTTAAAGAGGGTGACTCAATTGTCGAAACAATCTTCCTTGAGGCCCTCTGCAAAGCAACATATATACAAATATATACATGACAAAGGAAAAAAATCATGAAGTACATATTAACCATCATTGCACACGAATGATGATTACAATTATTTTTAACACCAACCCTATCAGGCGAAAAAATGCCTTCTAGCCCTCGTTAATATCAAATGCGCATGTTTTGTCATACTGAGAGGTCATGTTGTAGTTTGCACAAAGGAAGGACCTCGTCGCGTATGCAGGCTCGTACAGGTCCTTTCTGTGTGCATATACCAGAAGACAAAAATTCGCTTGTCTAGTCCAAGTGAGACTTCATGTACAAAAGCTTGTAATCTTTAAGTTGAAAATATTGCATATGTGTTGTACAATTAAAAAAAAAGTAATGTTCATGTCGTTTTATTATTAGTTGGTGGTGGGTTAACATGTAGTAAAATTAGTTTTGTAACCAAGAGGCACATTTAATAGTAAATGATTGTATTGACGTTGCATTTTTAATTTCAGTTCGAATACTATTCCAGACAATTGCTCCAGAATATGACAAACTGTTCTTAAATAATCCATTTTTTTGTTTTGGAATCATAAAGTTTCGATTAGCAACAGATCGCAGGTTGGATAGTGTATCATATATGTTCCATTTCGCATCTGAAATAGGTCCACCAAATATTCAGGTACACTTTTATTTGCTACCTTGTACATTACATTTGCTTTTTGTAAAAATACACTTTCAGAAAATGACAATATTTTAAGGCGATTACGAGTATGGCGTGGGATATGTTGCAAAATTCAATAAATAAAATGAATATGCATAAAATACATTTAAATGATATATTGAAGTATTTGAATGCAAAATCGTTATGTAGGTGCAATATTTTTTTTGTTTTAGATGTGATTTTTCTTTTTAACTGCTATATAATTGTTTTAATTGCAAACTTTAATTTCAATTTTATTTTAGCTTTAAATGGTATAAAATGTTTTAGGTTCACTAATTTTTTGTTTCAGATGTACAAATGTTTGTTTAACTGCTATAGACTTGTTTTAAATGCAAAATATAATTACAATTATATTTGAGCTTTAAATGATAAAAATGATTTTAGATGCATGAACTTTTCGCTTTAAATGCTTAAGATGTTTTATGTGTGTAAAAGTATATTCATATGCTAAAATAGCATGTGGATGCATAACCTTGTGTTAAGTTTTCAAAATACGCCAATTTACATTCACAAAAAAATCATTTAGATGCATAAGTACGGAACCCGGTGTAACGGTCAGTTTCTTCCCCCGGCCCGGTTCTTCCCCGGGGAAGAACTGGGCCGGCCTGTTTCTTCCCCGGGGGAAGAACTGGGCCGGCCCGGTTCTTCCCCGGGGGAAGAAACTGACTAGTCAGTTTCTTCCCCACCCAGTCAGTTTCTTCCCCCCCTAAAAATTTTTTTAGAGCCACAGTCAATGAGTAATTTTCAGCTCACAATTTGTTATTAATGAGAAATGAGACCATTCTGAATAAGTTCTGAGTCCTTTTAGCTTGAATGACAAAATTTGCTCTATGCTACACCATTCATGGAGATGCAATAAAATATGCATCCATATTCAAGCATCTTTGGTGCATTTTCTTTCCTTTTTAAGACATGAATTAGTATTAACTAAACAGATATAATAAGGCACAAATGTTTGGCACTCAAATCTACATAGAATTTGGAGACTGGGGGTGGGGAAGAACTGGGCTGGCCCGTTTCTTCCCCACCCCAGATTTTTCTGTTTACAAAAAATTCTTGTGATAAATTTTCTTCGCTTTTTAAGACATAAATTGGTATAAACTAAAAAGATATAATAAGCAACAATTGTTTGGAGCTCAAATCTAAATAGACTTCGGAGACTAGGGGGTGGGGAAGAACTGGGCCGGCCCATTTCTTCCCCACCCCAGATTTTTCTGTTTACAAAAAAATTCTTGTGATAAATTTTCTTCACTTTTAAGACATAAATTGGTATAAACTAAAAAGATATAATAAGCAACAAATGTTTGGAGCTCAAATCTAAATAGACTTCGGAGACTTTGGGGTGGGGAAGAACTGGGCCGGCCCGTTTCTTCCCCACCCCAGATTTTTCTGTTTACAAAAAATTCTTGTGATAAATTTTCTCCGCTTTTTAAGACATAAATTGGTATAAACTAAAAAGATATAATAAGCAACAAAGTTTTGGAGCTCAAATCTAAATAGAATTTGGAGACTGGGGGTGAGGAAGAACTGGGCCGGCCCGTTTCTTCCCCACCCCAGATTTTTCTGTTTACAAAAAATTCTTGTGATAAATTTTCTTTGCTTTTTAAGATATAAATTGGTATAAAATAAAAAGATATAATAAGCAACAAATGTTTGGAGCTCAGATCTATATTGAATTTGGAGACTGGGGGTGGGGAAGAACTGGGCCGGCCTGTTTCTTCCCCACCCCAGATTTTTCTGTTTACAAAAAATTCTTGTGATAAATTTTGCTGCTTTTCAAGACATAAATTGGTATAAACTAAAAAGATATAATAAGCAACAAAGTTTTGGAGCTCAAATCTAAATAGAATTTGGAGCTCAGTCTATTTAGATTTGAGCTCCAAACAGTTGTTGCTTATTATATCTTTTTAGTTTATTCCAATTAATGTCTTAAAACAGGAAGAAAATTTATCACAAGAATTTATTGTAAACAGAAAAATTTGAGGTGGGGTAGAAACAGGCCGGCCCAGTTCTTCCCCACCCCCAGTCTCCAAATTCTATTTAGATTTGAGCTCCAAACATTTGTTGCTTATTATATCTTTTTAGTTTATTCCAATTTATGTCATAAAAAGCGAAGAAAATTTATCACAAGAATTTTTTGTAAACAGAAAAATCTGGGGTGGGGAAGAAACGGGCCGGCCCAGTTCTTCCCCACCCCCAGTCTCTGAAGTCTATTTAGATTGGAGCTCCAAACATTTGTTGCTTATTATATCTTTTTAGTTCATACCAATTTATGTCTTAAAAAGGGAAGAAAATTTATCACAAGAATTTTTTGTAAACAGAAAAATCTGGGGTGGGGAAGAAACGGGCCGGCCCAGTTCTTCCCCACCCCCATTTTCCAGATTCTATTTAGAATTTAGTACCAAAAATTTGTTGCTTAGTATATCTATTAATTTAATACCAATTTATGTATTAGAAAGCTGAGAAAATTAATCACAGATACTGGAATAGGGATGCATATTTCATTAGATCACCATGTATTGTAGGGCATTTAGCAAATTTTGCCATTTGTGCTATAAAGGGTCAAAAGATATTCAAAATGGTTTCTTTTCTCATTTTGACCAAATTGTGAGGCATCAATAGCTCGTTTACAATGGTTCTAAAAAAATTTTTGTGGGGGAAGAAACTGACTGGGTGGGGAAGAAACTGACTAGTCAGTTTCTTCCCCGGGGAAGAAACTGACTGGGGGGAAGAACCGGCCTGTTACACCGGGAAGGGACATGATTTTTTATTTTAATTATGTTGTGCGAACAAGATAATATCTTGAGCGGACAAGATATTATCTTGTTCGGACAACATATTATCTTGTGCGGACAAGATATTATCTTATGCAGACAAGATATTATCTTGTTCGCACAACATATTATCTTGTGCGAACAAGATAATATCTTGTCCGCACAAGATAATATCTTGTCCGCACAACATATTATCTTGTTTGCACAACATAGATCTTGAGAAGTTGTGCGAACAAGATATTATCTTGTGCTGACAAGATATTATCTTGTTCGGACAACATATTATCTTGTGCGCACAAGATATTATGTAGTGCGGAAAAGATAATATCTTGTGCGCACAAGATAATAAGTTGTGCGAACAAGATATTATCTTGTCTGCACAAGATCTATGTTGTGCAGACAAGATATTATCTTGTGCGGACAAGATAATATCTTGTCTGCACAAGATCTATGTTGTGCAGACAAGATATTATCTTGTGCGGACAAGATAATATCTTGTCTGCACAAGATAATATGTTGTCTGCACAAGATAATATCTTGTTTGCACAAGATAATATGTTGTCCGAACAAGATAATATCTTGTCCGCACAAGATATTATCTTGTGCGCACAACTTATAAAATAAAAAAAAATCATGTCCCTTCCCGGGTTCCGTACATAAGCATGCCGGGAAGGTTAATAGCGTGACGTAGTCAATCGATACCGAGTACAAGTAATAGCTTTACACATAGATGTTATTATCCATCAATTGTCTCTTGGTTTTGCTTTGGTTTAGCGACCCTTTCAGGATTATTTCACGTATATTGAGCCGAAAGTTTATTCAGAAGGTGGGTAAACACCGGAGTACCCGGACCAAAACCACCTGACATTCCGTTGCAGAACTTGGCATCTCACATGTGAACCGAGCCAGACTCGAACCATTGCGATGTGAAATGGTATTTTGGTCTCACGGTATATAGAGTGGGTGCTCATTTGATAAAAGATGCGCGCAATGAAGCACGATTTATTTAAAGGACTGAATAAGTGTGACTGCTGATGCTGGTAGTAGTAGCAGTAATGCTGCTGTTACTGTTATCTTCACGTCGAACTTCAATGACTAAATCTTATCCTAGTGCGCAGATTTCGCAGATGCGCAGAAGTAAGCTACATGGTTCAAAGATACTCTTTTTATGAAAGGCATTAACACTCATGAAAGATACTCTATATACCGTAAGACCAAGAGTCCCACAGATGGATAATGACGTCTGTCTCCAAGACTTGATTGTTCGATTTGAGGTTTAACGTCCCCGTCATCACTATTTTCGTAATTTTGAAGACCTTGCTTCCAATTTTGTGGATTTTTTCCCGACATTGAGATGAAATTACATCTCAAGCCCTGCAGCCCAATGAAACCAATAGGGTTAATATGCATAATCGGTCTGACTCGCATCACTTTGCCACTCGTGAGCGCTGTATGAGTACTCATGTGCGGTCGGTTTCAGCTCTTCGTGGAAGCACCATGGAGCCCGATCTATTCTCCAAGCCCCGGTGGACGTGGCTCTATTACATGTGCTGAGTATACCTGTTAGCACAAGACATTTCTAACATCCTAACTTCTAATGTCTAACTCCTTACTTCTCAATCCCTATCGCCAAAAGAAACCAACAGGGTTTATAGGCATGGACGGTCCGACTCGCACCCCTTTGCGTGGGCAGGCTTACCATAGAGTAGTTTATATTTTCTTGTCCTTGGGGATCATTGATTCCATTGTGAAAAATTGAAAATATTTGAGGGTCACTGATGAGGCCTAATTGATCGAAACTAGCTAGTTTGGCCCAGAAAACCTGTACACTCCATGTTTTCCAGTTTTGTAGTGTATTCATTGCTTCCAAAGGACAACCCTTTCTATAACATATATAACGTCACTACAGTTGGTATCTGGGAATGTGTGGCGGCGGTAAAATGTCTCCCTGCCCTACCTCATAGTGTAGTTTATATTTTCTTGTCCTTTGTGATCATTGATTCCATTGTGAAATTTTGAAAATAATTTGAGTGCCACTGATGAGGCCTAATTGACCGGAACTAGCTAGTCTGGCCCAGAAAACCTGTACACGTCATGTTTTCCAGTGTTGTAGTGTATTCCTTGCTTCCAAAGGATACCCATTTCTATAACATATATAACGTCATTTCAGCTGGTGTCTGGGAATGTGTGGCGGCCGTAAAAGTCTCCCTGCCCTACACCATAGTGCAATTAATATTTTCTTGTCCTTTGGGATCATTGATTCCATTGTGAAATTTTGAAAATATTTGAGGGTCACTGATGAGGCCTAATTGACCGAAACTAGCTAGTCTGGCCCAGAAAACCTGTACGCTCCATGTTTTCCCAGTTTTGTAGTGTATTTCTTGCTTCCAAAGGATAACCCTTTCTAGAACATATTTAACGTCACTACAGCTGGTGTCTGGGAATGTGTGGCGGCCGTAAAAAGTCTTCCCGCCCTACACCATAGTGTAGTTTATATTTTCTTGTTCTTTGGGATCATTGATTCCATTGTGAAATTTTATAAATATTTGAGCGCCACTGATGAGGCATAATTGGCCGAAACTAGTTAGTCTGGTCCAGAAAACCATATTTTTCAGTTTTGTAGTGCATTCCTTGCTGTCAAAGGATAACCCTTTACAGAACATATTTAGATCCTCTAAGCGGTTTACCAGTACTCTTGTGCGGTCGGTTTCAGCTCTGCGTGGAAGCATCATGCAGCCAATCTATTTCTTCATGCCCCAACGGGCAAGGGCCGATGTATGTATGTAGGCAGGGCAGGACAGGGCATGGTAGGTATGCAGGTAGTTACCTACCTGGAAAGGCAGGTAGGGTAGGGTAGGGTAGGGTACAGGGTAGGGTAGGGTACACAAAACCCACCTACCTGCCTACCCACCCGTCAGGCCCGCCCGACCGCCCGCCTGCCTGCTAGCCAAACCACCAACCCGGCCACCCACCTTCCTACCTAAAATCGACCTTGCTACCTACCTAACTTCATACCTACCTACCTTTCTAATTACCTCCCTGCCCACCGACCAATTAGCATGTCTACCTACCTGCCTACCTACATACCTTCTGAACCTACCTGCCTATTTACATGCCTGCCTACCTTCCCTAAAGACCTACCTACCCACCTATCTACCTACCTGCCTACCTGTCTGCCTGCCTACTTACCTACCTGACTACCTACCTACCTAAAACCGTACACTACTACTGTGTGTATGTAGGTATGTATGTGGTTAGGCATGCAGGCAGGCAGGTCGGTGGGTAGGTAGGCTTGATTTGAGGTTTAACGACTCCGTCAACACTTTATATAACATTTTGGACACGTCGCTTCCAATTTTGTGGGACTTTTATTCGATATTGAGATGAAATGACATCTCAAGCCCTGTCGCCCAAACGATTTATATGCATGGATGGTCCGACTCGCAGTACTTCTACCCGTACACTACTGCTATATGTATGTAGGTATGTAGATAAGTAGGTAGGTAGGTTGGTAGGTAGGTAGAAATCACCATTCATTGGCGTTTCATACCCTTACTGCAAGAACTGACATTTATAAAGAATCGTTCTTCCCCCGAACCTAGAAATTGGAATGCTCATCCCGATTCGATTATTTCGACAGCCGAAGGTGCTGATGACTGTGTAACTAAGTTTACCTCTTTGGTTAGAGCTAGGGACTAACTTTCCATATCACAGGTCCTGGTGTATGAATGCCATTTGACGTGTCGCAAGTAACAATTCTAATTCTGATACTTTGCCTTGGCAGCCTAAGATCTTCCAAGCGGTTTATTGGAACTATTTGAGCGCCACTGATGAGGCATAATTGGCCGAAACTAGTAAGTCTGGTCCAGAAAACCATATTTTCCAGTTTTGTAGTGCATTCCTTGCTGTCAAAGGATAACCCGTAACAGAACATATTTAGACCCTCTTAGCGGTTTACCAGTACTCGTGTGTGGTCTGTTTCAGCTCTGCGTGGAAGCATCATGCAGCCCATCTATTTCGTCACGCCCCGATGGGCGGGGGCCGGAAGGTAGGGCGGGCGGGCAGACAAGCAGGCATGCAGGGGCTAGTAGGTAGGTAAATAGGGAGGTAGATAGGAAGGTAGGTATGTCTGTAGTTACCTACCTGGAAAGGAAGGTAGGTGGACACGTAGGTATGTAGGTAGGTTGTGGGGGTTAGTATTTGGGATTGTAGGAAGGTAAGTTTGCAGGTATGGCGGATGGGTAGGTAGGTAGGTAAGACTGTCGGTAGTTAGGTAGATAGGTAGGTTGAATAGGGTGGGTGGGTACCTACCTACCTACCTGAAACCGTACATTACTACTGCAGGCAGCCAGGCACGCACACACGCACCTATCACACACAACACACCGACCCTCCCCTCCATACCTACGTGTCTGCCTACCTACCACCTACATACTTACCTAACTACGTACATAACTACCTACCTATATATCTCAAACTCACCAACACTCCAATACCTACCTATCTACCTATCCGAAACGTACCTGCCTGTCTGCCTACCACCGTACCTGTCTGCCTGCCTACCAACGTACCTGATTGCATGCCCGCCAACGTACCTGCCTGCCTGCCTACCAACGTACCTGCCTGCCTTCCTACCAACGTACGTGTCTGCCCCCGTACTGCCTGCCTGCCTACCCGTTCTGCCTGCCTGCCAGCCTTCCCGTTCTGCTTGCCTGCCTATTGGTTCTGTCTGCCTGCCTGCCTGCCTACCTACACGTTCAGCTTGCCTGTCTGCCTATCCGTTCTGCTTGCCTTTCTGCCTACCCGTTCTGCTTGCCCACCTGCCTACCTGATCTGCCGACCTACCTGCTCTACCTGCCTACCCGTTCTGCCGGACTGCCTACCCGTTCTGCCAGCCTACATGCCCGCTCTGCCTGTCTACCTGCCTGCCCGTTCTGCCTGCCTGCCTGCATGCCCGTTCTGCCTGCCTGCCCGTTCTGCCTGCCTGTTCTGCCTGCCTGTCTGTTCTATCTGCCTGCAAGCCAATTCTGCGGCCTGCCTACCTGACTGACTGACCGTTCTACCTGCCTGCCTGTTCTGCCTGCCTACCCGCCTGCCTGTTCGGACTGCCTGCCTGCCCGCCCGTTCTGCCTGCCCGTTCTGCCTGCTTGCCTGTTCTGCCTGCCCGTTCTGCCTGCTTGCCTGTTCTGCCTGTCTGTCTGTTCTGCCTACCCGTTCGGACTGCCTGCCTGCCCGCCCGTTCTGCCTGCCAGCCCGTTCTGCCTGCCCAGTCTGCGTGCCTGCCGGGTCTGCCTGCCAATTCTGCCAGACTGACTGCCTGCCCGATCTGCCTGCCTGTCCGTGCTGAATTCCTTGCCGTTTTGCCTGTCTGCCTGCCTGCCTGCCCATTCTGCCAGACTGCCTGCCTGCACGTTCTGTCTGCCTGTCCGTTCAACCTGCCTGCCCATTCTGCCTGTTGGCATGCCTGCTCGTTCTACCTGCCTGGCCGTTCGGCCTGCCTGCCTAATTGCCCTTGCGGCCTGCCTGACTGCCTGCCTACCTGCCTGCCCGTTCTGTCTGCCTGCCAGCCCGTTCTGTCTGTCTGCCTTCTCGCTCTTCCTGCCTGCCTCGTCTGCCTGCCTACCTGCTCTACCTGCCTACCCGTTCTGCCGGACTGCCTACCCGTTCTGCCAGCCATGTAGGCTGCCAGTCATGTAGCGGACAGCCCGCTCTGCCTGTCTACCTGCCTGCCCGTTCTGCCTGCCTGCCCGTTCTGCCTGCCTGTTCTGCCTGTCTGTCCGTTCTATCTGCCTGCAAGCCAATTCTGCCGCCGGCCTACCTGACTGACTGTTCTACCTGCCTGCCTGTTCTGCCTGCCTACCCGCCTGCTTGTTCGGACTGCCTGCCTGCCCGCCTGTTCTGCCTGCCTGCCAGCCCGTACTGCCTGCCCGTTCTGCCTGCTTGCCTGTTCTGCCTGCCCGTTCTGCCTGCCTGTTCTGCCTATCTGCCTGTTCTGCCTACCCGTTCGGACTGCCTGCCTGCCCGCCCGTTCTGCCTGCCCGCCCGTTCTGCCTGCCCAGTCTGCCTGCCTGCCTGCCTGCCTGTTCTGCCTGCCAATTCTGCCAGACTGACTGCCTGCCCGATATGCCTGCCTGTCCGTGCTAAATGCCTGCCCGTTTTGCCTGTCTGCCTGCCTGCCTGCCCATTCTGCCAGACTGCCTGCCTGCACGTTCTGTCTGCCTGTCCGTTCTGCCTGCCTGCCCATTCTGCCTGTCGGCATGCCTGCTCGTTCTACCTGCCTGGCCGTTCGGCCTGCCTGTCTAATTGCCCTTTCGGCCTGCCTGACTGCCTGCCTACCTGCCTGCCCGTTCTGTCTGCCGGCCAGCCCGTTCTGTCTGTCTGCCTGCTCGCTCTTCCTGCCTGCCTGGTCTGCCTGCCTGTCCATTCTGTCTGCCTCCTACCTGTCCGTGCTGTCTGCCTGCCAGCCAATTCTGCCGCCTGCCAGCCTGACTGACTGACCATTCTGCCTGCCTGCCTGTTTTGCCTGCCTACCTGCCTGCCCGTTCGGTCTGCCTACCAGCCCGTTCTGCCTGCCTGCCCGTTCTGCCTGCCTGCCCGTTCTGCTTGCCTGTCCGTTCTGGGTGTCTGCCTGCCCATTCTGCCAGTCTGCCTGCCTGCACGTTCTGACTCCCTGTCCGTTCTGCCTGGCTGCCCATTCTGCCTTCGGCATGCCTGCCCGTTCTGCCTGCCTGGCCGTTCGGCCTTCCTGTCTAATTGCCCTTTCGGCCCGCCTGACTGTCTGCCTACCTGCCTGCCCATTCTGCCTTCTGCCTACCAGCCAGCCCGTTCTGTCTGCTTGCCTGCCCGTCCTGCCTGTCTGTCTGCCTGCCCGCTCTGCCGGCCTGCCTATTTGCCCGTTCTGCCTGCCTGTCTGTCTGCGCGTTCTGCCTGCTTGCCTGCCTGCCCGTTCTGCTGCTTGCCTGCCCGTTCTTCATGCTTGCCCCTTCTGCTTGCCCGTTCTGCCTGCGTGCCAGTTCTGTCTGCCTGGTCTGCGTGCCCGTTCTGTCTGCCCGGCCTGCCTTTCTTTCCCGTTCTGCCTTGCCTACCCTACACGGTCTGCCTGCCTATAACCGTATACTACTTCTGTAGGTAGGTAAGTAGGCAGGTAGGTAGGGAGGTCGTTTTTTTTTGGTATGTATGTAGGTAGGTATGTGGGGGTAGGTAGGCAGGTTTTGTCAGTTTACCCAGCCACACTTTTCCTGGACAGACTTACACATAAGCGGTTAATCAGTACAGTGCACATTCTTTCGCCATAAACTGACAACTGCCCTTCTTGAATCAGCGGAAGGGAGAGAATGACCATAGAAAAGATTTCATGATCAATCTCCCCGACCCCGGCAGGTATCTAACCCGCGTCCTCCTGATCACCAGTCAGACGCGCATCCGACCGAGCTACCGAGGCCGGCAAAAGTAGGTAGGTAGATATGTAGGAGTGGGATGGTAGGTGTGGGATGGTAGTTGGGTCTTTGGCAGGCAGGCAGGCAGGGTCGGGTTAGTTGTCAGGTAGGCAGGCAGGGAGGTATGAAGGTAGGAAGTTGGGTAGGAAGGTAGGTAGTAGGGTAGGAAGGTATGTAGATTTAAGGCAGGAAGGTGGGTGGTTAAGTTGATGGGTTGGTGGGCTGGCAGGCAGGCGTGCGGGCGGGACTATGGGTAGGTAGGAAGGTTAGGGAGGGTAGGTGGATTTTGTGTAGATAGGTACCTACCTACCTACCCACCTACTTACTAACCTACATGCAGTAGAAGTATACGTTTAAAGGCAGCCAGACAGAACAGGGCAGGCAAGGTAGAACGCGCAAGCAAGACAGGCCGGCCAGGCAGAACGGGCATTCAGGCCAGGCAGGCAGAACGGGCAGGCAGGCAGACAGGCTGGAAAAAAGGTAGGCAAGCATGTAGGCAGAACGGGCAGGCATGCAGGCAGAACGGGCAGGCAGAACCGGTAGGCAGGCAGGCAGAACGGTTATGCAGCCAGGCAGAACGGGTAGGCAGGGAGGCAGGTATGCAGGCAGAATGGGTAGGAAGGCAGATAGAACGGATAGGCAGGCAGGTGGGCAGAACGGAAAAGCAGGCAGACAGGCAGGCTGAATGGGTAGAAAGACAGTCAGGCAGAACGGGTAGGCAGGCAGATAGGCAGAACAGGTCGGTAGGCATGTAGGCAGAACAGGTAGGCAGGCAGGCAGAACTGGCAGGCAGGTAGTACAGAGGCAGGCAGGTCCGTTGGGGGCGGGCAGATACGTTGGTAGGCAGGCCGGCGGGTACGTTGATAGGCAGGCAGACAGGTACGTTGGTAGGCAGGTACGTTGGTAGGCAGGCGGGTAGGTACGTTGGAAGACAGGCGGGTAGGAAGGTAGGTCGGTTTTGGGTAAGTATGTAGGTGGGTGGGTGAGTTGGTGGGTTGGTGGCTGGTTGGCTGTTGGGCGGGCGGGCTTACCGGTAGGTAGGTAGGTGTGGGAGGGTAGGTGAGATTTGGACAGAAAGATAGGTAGATATTTATGTACGTAGTTAGGTTCCTAGGTAGGTGGTAGGTAGGCAGGTAGGTAAGGTGGGGAGGGTAGGTGTGTTTTGTGTAGATATGTGCCTGCCTGCTGTAGTAATGTACGGTTTATGGTAGGTAGGTAGGTACCCACCCACCCTATTCAACCTATAGTAGTCGCAGATAAGATTGACTTGGCGGAGCTATTCAGGTGTTGTCAATATGTGTCAAAGTCGCTGAGTCCACCAGAAGATTCGGTAGTGCCTTTCGCACGCTTTCTACAAGCGGACAAAGTAGTCATATACGCCGCAGCTATGCTTGTGTTACAGTTGAATTCACACAATCGGGTGACTTGGTTTACCTTTTTGTTAATGGAATATTCCTAAGGCAGTTACAAACGATAGCTCCGCCTTGTCAATCTTATCTGCGGCTTCTATACCTATCTACCTAACTACCGACATTCTTACCTACCTACCTATGTACAAACCAAACCGCTATACCTACCTACTTACCAACCTACCTTCCTACAATCCCAAATATTAACCGACACAACCTACCTACATACCTACGTGTTCACCTACCTACCTTTCTTGGTGGATAACTACCTACATACCAACTTTCCTATCTACCTCTCTATTTACCCACCTACAAACCCCTGCATGCCTGCCTGTCTGCCCGTCCGCCCTATCTACCGGCCCACGCCCATCGTGGCTTTGCGAAATAGAAGGGCTGCATGATGCTTCCACGCAGACCTGAAGCCGACCACACATGAGTACTGGTAAACCGCTTGGAAGATCTAAGGCTGCCCAGGCAAAGTGCTGCGAGTCGGACCAATCATGCTTATAAATCATTTGGCGACAGGGCTTGAGATGTCATTTCATCTCAATGTCGGGCAACAGTCCTACAAAATTGGAATCAACGTCTCCAAAATGTCCTATAAAGTGTTTACGGGGTCATTAAACCTCAAATCAAACGTAACTACCTACATAACTACCTACCTACCTACATGTACCTAACTAACTACCTACAAACCTAACAACCTACCCACACACATACCTATATACAAAAAAAAAACGACCTTCCTATCTACCTACCTATCTACCTACCTACCTACCTGCCTACATACATACCCACCTACATAATTACCTACCTACAGTAGTATTATGCTGTTATGGGCAGGCAGACAGGGTAGGGCAGTCAGGCAAAACGAAAAGGCAAGGCAGACCGGGCAGGCAGATGGGGCAGGCAGGCCAGGCAGACAGAACGGGCAGGCAGGCAGAACGGGCAAGCAGAACGGGAAGTCAGGCAGAACGGGAAGGCAGGCATGCAGAACGGGCAAGAAGGCAGCAGAACGGGCAAGCAGGCAGAACGGGCAGGCAGGCAGAACGGGCAGACAGGCAGGCAGAGCGGCTGGCAGGCAGGCAGAACAGGCAGGCAGGCCGGAAGGTAGGCAGAAGGCAGAATTGGCAGGCAGGTAGGCAGGCAGTCAGGCAGGCTGAACGGGCAGTTAAGCAGACAGGCAGAACGGGCAGGCATGCAGGCAGGCAGAATGGGCGGGCAGGTAAACAGGCAGAACGGGCTGGCAGGCAGGTAGAACGGGCGGTCAGGCAGACAGATAGGACAGGCAGTTAGGCAAGCAGAACGGGCAGGCAGGACGGGCAGGCAGGCGGCAGACTTGGCTGGCAGGCAGACAGAACGGGCAGGTAGGCGGCAGGCAGAACGGCCAGGCAGACCAGGCAGGCATAACGCGCAGGCAGACAGGCAGAACTGGCAGGCTGGCAGAACGGGCAGGCATGTAGACAGACAGAGCGTGCATGTCGGCAGGCAGAACGGCTAGGCAGGCCGGCAGACAGGCAGAAACGGGTAGGCAAATAGCACAGGTAGGCAGGTGGAACATGTAGGCAGGCAGGCAAGCAGAACGGGTAGGCAGACAGGTAAGCAGAACGGGTAGGAAGACAGGCAAGCAGAACAGGTAGGTAGGTAGGCAGGCAGACAGAACCAATAGGCAGGCAGACAGAACGGGTAGGTTGGCAGGCAGGCAGAACGGGGAGGCAGGCAGGCGGTACGGTGGCAGGCAGATACGTTGGTAGGCAGGCAGGTTCGTTGGCAGGCATGCAGACAGGTACGTTGGAAGGTAGGCAGACAGGTTCTTTGGTAGGCAGACAGGCAGGTACGTGTCGGGTAGGTAGGTAAGTAGGTAGGTGTTGGAGTGTAGGTGAGTTTGGGGTAGATAGGTAGGTTGGTAGGTAGTTATGTACGTAGTTAGATATGTATGTATGTGATTGGTAGGCAGGCAGACAGGTAGGTAGGGAGGGGAGAGTCGGTGTGTTTTGTGTAGATAGGTGTGTGCGTGTGTGCCTGCCTGCAGTAGTAATGTTCGGTTTCAGGTAGTTAGGTACCCATCCACCCTATTCAACCTACCTATCTACCTAACTACCAACATTCTTACCTACCCACCTACCCACCCGCCATACCTACCAACTTACCTTCCTACAATCCCAAATACTAACCCCCACAGCCTACCTACATACCTACGTGTCCACCCACCTGCCTTTTTCAGGTAGGTACATACCTACCTTCCTATCTACCTCCCTATTTACCTATCTGCAAACCCCTGCATGCCTGCTTCTCTTCCCGCCCGCCCGCCCTACCTACCGGCCCCCGCCCATTTTGGGCTTCACGAAATAGATGGGCTGCATGATGCTTCCACGCAGAGCTGAAACCGACCGCACACGAGTACTGGTAAACCGCTTGGATGATCTAAAGTTGCCAAGGCAAAATATCGGAATCAGAATTGTTACAGTTGGCACGTCAAATGACATTCATACACCAGGACATGTAATATGGGAAGTAAGGCCCTAGCTCTAACCAAAGAGGTATACTTAGTTACACAGTTATCGGCACCTTCAGCTGTCGAAATAATCGAATCGGGATTGGCATTCCAATCTCTAATGGTTCGGGGGAAGAACTATTATTTGTAAATGTCAGTTCTTGCAGTAAGGGTCTGAAACGCCAATGAATAGTGATTTCTACCTGCCTACCAACCTAGTTACCTACTTACCTACATACCTACATACATACAGAAGTAGTGTACGGGTAGAAGTGGTGCGAGTTGGACCATCTATGCTTATAAATCTTTTGGGCGACCTACCTACCTACATACCTTCCTATCTACATACCTACCTACCTACACACCTACCTAACTGATTGCCTGCCAGCTACAAACTTACCTACCTACTTATTTGCATACATACATACATACAGTAGTAGTGTACGGTTTTAGGTAGGTAGGTAGTCAGATAGGTAGGTGAGTAGGCAGGCAGACAGGTAGGCAGGTCTTTAGGGAAGGTAGGCAGGCAGGTAAGTAGGTAGGTAGGTTCAGAAGGTAAGTAGGTAGGCAGGCAGGTAGACAGGCTAGTTGGTAGGTGAGCAGGGAGGTAATAAGTAAGGTAAGCAGGTATATAGGTATGCAGTTAGGTACGTAGCAAGATAGGTAGGTAGATTTTATGTAGGGAGTTGGGCTGCCGGGTTTGTGGGTGGGTGGGCTTGCAGTCGGGCGAGCGGACCTGACGGGTGGGTAGGTAAGTAGGTAGGTACCCTACCCCTACCATACCCTAATATCCTAATATCCTATACCCTACCCTCTACCCTACCCTAGCCTACCCTACCCCCCCACCCTACCCTACCCTACCCTATCCTATCCTACCCTGACCTACCCTACCCTACCCTACCAGATCGGCCCTTGTCCGTTGGGTATGAAGAATAGATTGGCTGCATGATGTTTCCACGCAAGGCTGAAACCGACCACACAAGAGTACTCGTTAACCGCTAAGAGGATCTAAATATGTTCTAGAAAAGGTTATCCTTTGGAAGCAAGGAATACACTACAAAACTGGAAAACATGGAGTGTACAGTTTTCTGGACCTACCCATCTACATACTAACTTTCCTACAGTAGTAGTATACGGTTAAAGGCAGGCAGACAGGGTAGGGCAGGCAAGGCAGAACGGGAAGTCAAGGCAGACCGGGCAGGCAGAACGGGCACGCAGGCCAGGGAGACATAACGTGCAGGCAGGCAGAACGGGCAAGCAGAACGGCAAGTCAGGCAGAACGGGAAGGCAGGCATGCAGAACGGGCAGGCAGGCCACATAACGGGCAGGCAGGCAAGTAGGCAGAACGGGCAGGCAGGCAAGTAGGCAGAACGGGCAGGCAGACAGGCAGGCAGAGCGGGCTGGTAGGCAGGAAGAACGGACAGGCAGGCAGGACGAGCAGGCAGGCAGACTAAACGGGCTGGCAGGTAGGCAGAAGGCAGAATGGGCAGGCAGGAAGGCAGGCCGTCAGGCAGGCAGAACGGGCAGTTAGGAAGACAGGCAGAACGGGCAGGCAGGCAGAATGGGCAGGTATGCAGGCAGGCAGAACGGGAAGACATGCAGGCAGGCAGAACGGGCAGGCGGGTAGACAGACAGAACGGGTTGGCAGGCAGGCAGGCAGGCAGAACGGGCAGGCAGGCAGAACGGGCATGCAGGCAGGCGACAGAATTGGCTGGAAGGCAGACAAAACGGGCAGGTAGGCGGCTGGCAGAACGGACAGGCAGACCAGGCAGGCAGAACTGGCAGGCAGACAGACAGAACGGGCAGGCTAGCAAACGGGCATGCGTGCAGGCAGGCAGAACGGGCAGGCAGGTAGAACAGGTAGCCAGGCAGAACAGGTAGGTAGGCAGGCAAGCAGAACGGGTAGGCAGACAGGTTAGAAGAACGAGTAGGAAGACAGGCAAGCAGAACGGGTAGGTAGGCAGACAGAACCAATAGGCAGGCATGCAGAACGGGTACGCTGGCAGACAGGCAGAACGGGTAGGCAGGCAGGCAGTATGGTGGCAGCCAGGTTCGTTGGTAGGCAGGCTGGCAGGCAGGTAAGTTGGCAGGCATGCAGACAGGTACGTTGGTAGGCAGGCAGACAGGTAGGTTGGTAGACAGACAGGCGGGTACGTTTCGGGTAGGTTGGTTGGTTGATTTGTGGTTTAACGTCCCCGTCAACACTGTAAAGGTCATTTTTGAGACGTCGCTTCCAATTTTGTGGGACTTTTACCCGACTTTGAGATGAAATGACATCTCAAGCCCTGTCGCCCAATGAAACCAGTAGTGTTTATTAGCATGGACGGTCCGCCTCGCACCGCGGTTCCTGGACAGGCTTAGATCCTCTAAGCGGTTTACCAGTACTATTGTTCGGGCCGGATTCAGCTCTGCGTGGAAGCATCATGCAGCCCATATATTTCTTCAAGCCCCTATGGGCGGGGGCCACTTCCGGGTAGGCAGGTGTTGGAGTGCAGGTGAGTTTGGGGTAAATAGGTAGGTAGGTAGTTATGTACGTAGTTAGATACGTATGTAGGTGATAGGTAGGCAGACAGGCAGGTAGGTAGGGAGGGGAGGGTCGGTGTGTTTTGTGTATATAGGTGCGTGCCTGACTGCCTTCAGTAGTAATGTACGGTTTCAGATAGTTAGGTACCCACCCACCCACCCTATTCAACCTATCTATCTACCTAACTACCGACATTCTTATATAATTACCTACCCACCCGCCATACTTACTAACTTACTTTCCTACAATCCCAAATACTAACCCTCACAACCTACCTTCATACCTACGTGCCCACCCACCTGCCTTTCCAGGTAGGTAACTACCTACATACCTACCTTCCTATCTACCTCCCTATTTACCTACTAGTAAACCGTTTGGAAGATCTAAGGCTGCCAAGGCAAAGTATTAGAATCAGAATTGTTACTGGTGGTGCGTCAATGACATTCATACACCAGGACCTGTGATATGGGAAGTAAGTCCCTAGCTCTAACCAAAGAGGTAAACTTAGTTACACAGTCATCAGCACCTTAAGCTGTCGAAATAATCGAATCGGGATGGACATTCCAATCTCTAATGGTTCGGGGGAAGAACTATTCTTTATAAATGTCAGTTCTTGCAGTAAGTGTCTGAAACGCCAATGAATAGTGATTTCCACCTACCTACCTACCTACCTACCTACCTACCTACCTACCTACCTACCTACCTACCTACCTACCTACCTACCTACCTACCTACCTACCTACCTACCTACCTACCTACCAACCAACCTACATACCTACTTACCTACATACATACAGTAGTAGTGTACGGGTAGAAGTGCTGCAATTCGGACCATCTGTGCTAATAAATCCTTTGGGCGACAGGGCTTGAGAAGTCATTTCATCTCAAGGTCGCGTAAAAGTCCCACAAAATTGGAAGCAACGTCCAAAATGTCTTATAAAGTGTTGATGGGGTCGTTAAACCTCAAATCAAACCTATCTACCTACCTACATACATACCTTCCTTCCTACATACATACCTACCTACATACTACCTACCTGCCTGCCTGCTACCAACCTACCTACCTACTTACCTACAAACTTACATACATACAGTAGTAATGTACGGTTTTAGGTAGGTAGGTAGTCAGATAGGTAGGTAAGTAGGCAGGCAGACAGGCAGGCAGGCAGGAAGGCAGGCAGACAGGTAGGCAGTTAGTTATATAGGTTGGTAGGGAGGTCTTTAGGGAAGGTAGGCAGGCAGGTAAGTAGGTAGGTAGGTTCAGAAGGTAAGTAGGTAGGCAGGCAGGTACACAGGCTAGTTGGTAGGTGAGAAAGGAGGTAATTAGTAAGGTAAGCTGGTAGGTAGGTATGAAGTTAAGTAGGTAGCAAGGTAGGTAGGTAGGTCGATTTTAAGTAGGTAGGTGGGTTGTCGGGTTGGTGGGTGGGTGGGCTTGCAGGCGGGCAGGCGGGACTGACGGGTGGGTAGGTAGGTAGGTAGGTAGGTATTGGAGGGTAGGTTGGTTTTGTGTACCCTACCCTACACTACCTACCCGACTCCATCCTACCTACCCACCCCTACCCTACCCTACCCCTATCCTACCTACCCGCCCCTTCTCTACCCTACCCTACTACCCTACTCTACCCTACCCTACTCTACCCTTCCCTACCCTACCCTCCCCTTCCCACCCCTACCGTACCCTACCCCTACCCTACCCTACCTACCCTAATATCCTAATACCGGACCCGACCCTACCCTACCCTAACCTGTCCTAATACATCGGCCCTTGCCCGTTGGGGCATGAAGAAATAGATTGGCTGCATGCTGTTTCCACGCAGAGCTGAAACCGACAGCACAAGAGTACTGGTAAACCGCTTAGAGGATCTAAATACGTTCTAGAAAGGGTTATCCTTTGGAAGCAAGGAATACACTACAAAAACTGGAAAACATGGAGTGTACAGTGTTCCGGACCAGACTAACTAGTTTCGGCCAATTAGGCCTAATCAGTGACCCTCAAATAATTTCAAAATTTCTCAATGGAATCAATGATCCCAAAGACCAAAAAAATATAAACTACACTATGGTGTAGGACAGTAAGACGTTTTACGGCCGCCTCACATTCCCGGACACCAGCTGTAGTGACGTTAAATATGTTCTAGAAAGGGTTAGCCTTTGGAAGCAAGGAATACACTACATCACTGGAAAAAAATGAGTGTACAGGTTTTCTGGGCCAGACTAGCTAGTGTCGGTCAGTTAGGTCTAATCAGTGACCCTCAAATATTTTCAAAATTTTACAATGAAATCAATGGCCCCAAAAGGATAAGAAAATATAAACTACAATATGATGTAGGGCAGGGAGACCTTTTACCGCCGCCCCACATTCCTAGACACCAGATGCAGTGACGTTAAAATATGTTCTAGAAAGGGTTATTTTTTGGAAGCAAGGAATACACTACAAAACTGAAAAACATAGAGTGTACAGGTTTTCTGGACAGAATCGCTAGTTTCGGCCAATTAGGCCTCATCAGTGACCCTCAAATATTTTCAACGACAGGGCTTGAGAAGAAAGGAGTTAGAAATTAGAAATTAGAATGTTAGAATGTTAGAAATGTCTTGTGCTAACAGGTATACTCAGTACATGTAATAGAACCCCGTCACTCGGGGCGGGGGGAATAGATTGGGCTCCATGGTGCTTTCACGAAGAGCTGAAACCGACCGCACATGAGTACTCATACACCGCTTAGGAGTGGCAAAGTGGTGCGAGTCGGGCCGTTAATGCATATAAACCCTATTGGTCTCATTGGGCTGCAGGGCTTGAGATGTAATGTCATCTCAATGTCGGAAAAAGCCACAAAATTGGAAGCAAGGTCTCCAAAATTACCTAAATAGTGATGACGGGGACGTTAAACCTCAAATCGAACAATCAAGTCTTGGAGACAGACGTCATTATCCATCTGTGGGACTCTTGGTCTTACGGTATATAGAGTATCTTTCATGAGTGTTCATGCCTTTCATAAAAAGAGTATCTTTGAACCATGTAGCTTACATCTGCGCATCTGCGAAATCTGCGCACTAGGATAAGATTTAGTCATTGATGTTCGACGTGAAGATTACAGTAACAGCAGCATTACTGCTACTACTACCAACAGTAGCAGTAACGCTAATTCAGTCCTTTAAATAAATCTTGTTTCATTGCGCGCATCTTTTATGAAATGAGCACCCACTCTATATACCGTGAGACCAAGATACGAGTCTGGCTCGGGTCACATGTGAGATGCCAAGTTCTGCAACGGAATGTCAGGTGGTTTTGCTCCGGGTACTCCGGTGTTTACCCACCTTCTGAATAAACTTTCGGCTCAATATACGTGAAATAATCCTGAAAGGGTCGCTAAACCAAAGCAAAACCAAGAGACAATTGATGGATAATAACATCTATGTGTAAAGCTATTACTTGTACTCGGTATCGATTGACTACGTCACGCTTTTAACCTTCCCGGCATGCTTATGCATCTAAATGATTTTTTGTGAATCTAAATGTGTTTTGAAAATTAAACCATTTTTATGCATTAAAATGAGTTTATATCATTTAAATGATTTTTGTGAATCTAAATGTGTTTTGAAAAATTAAACCGCGTTTATGCAGTTGAATCATTTTATATCATTTAAATATAAAATTAAACTGAAATAATTTTTCTCAATTTAAATAATTATATAGCATTTAAAATAAAAAGTTTTTACATCTAAAATAAAAAAATATTGCACCTACATAACGATTTTGCATTCAAATAATTCAATATATCATTTAAATGTATTTTATGCATATAAATTTTATTTATTGAATTTTGCAACATATCCCACGCCATATACGAGCCTCCTCTAAATTAGTATATTCATGTCGTATAATTAGTTTACATGCTTTTCTTTGTAATTTATCTATTTTATTAATATTATAGGCTGTTGAATTTCCCCAAATCACACAGCATTAATCAAACTGAGGTTTAATGCAAGCATTATAAAACAGTAATCTGTCTTCAACCGACAAATATCCTGAAAGCTGCGTAAGGAGCCATAAATACAAGAGGCCCAAGAGGGCCTGTCGCTTCACCGGCTAACTTCAGACAATTGTCATATTTATTACATTAACCAATTGTATACTAGTGGACTCTTCTATTGCTATATGTTGGACCAGCCCATTTGTCATATAAGGGGTGTCAGGCCTATTTTTTTTCTATTTTTGATGGAAAATTCTGTTAGCAAATAGTGCAGGCCCTGATCAGACATGGTGTTCTGTGGGGTCTGATCTGGGCCAGCACTGCTTGCCAAGGTACCCATTTAGGGTTTTCCCGCATGCAATGGGTAAAAAAGAAACAAGTGATCCACCCAAGGAATGTCCATTCTATATTTTTTGGACCCCAGAGCCATGGTTGGCAGGATTTATGTGAGTGACCATTTGGCATTGCTCCGTTCTAAATATCTAAAGCTCTGGGCCTTATGGTTTCAGAGAAGAAGACTTTTTTTAAGTTTTTCCTATTATAAGTCTATGGGAACTTATATGCCTCTGGGCGTGACCAACTTTTTACCCCAGGGGCATTGTTGGCAGGATTTATTTGAGTGACCACTTGACGTTGCTGCATACTTAATATCTAAGCTCTGGGCACTGATGGTTTCAGAAAAGATTTTTGTCAGTTTTTCCCAGTATAAGTCTATGGGAGCTTATGGGCCTCAGGGTGTGGCCAATTTGGACCCCAGGGGCATAGTTGGCAGGATTTATGCAGTTGAATACTTCAAGTTGCTACATACTAAGCTCTTGGCCTTATGGTTTCAGAGGAGAAAAGTTTCAAGATTTTGTCATTATTAGTCTATGGGAGCAACTAAGCACCGGGGCGTTGCCAATTTGGACTCAAGAGTCATAGTTCGCAGGACTTAGTAGGTGACCACATAACTTTGCTACATACTACAGTTCAACCTGTATTAAGCAAGTGCCTAAGGGATAGCCAAAATATGCTTGCTTAAGACAGGTTCTTGCTTAATACAGGTGAAATTTAACATAACACATCTGCCTTTCTTGGGAACTGAATGCCTGCTTGCTTAAGACAGGTTGCTTGCTTCATAGAGGTGGCCACTAAGACAGGTTTTACTGTAAATGTCTTAGCTTTAGGCTTTATGGTTTCAGAGAAGAAGTTTTTCCGTTTATTGGTCTATGGAAGCTAATGAGCCAAAGGTGGTGGCCATGGCGGCCATGTTTTTTGTCTGATCAAATTTCTTCAATGAATCTGACAATGGTAGACACAAGGAACATTCATGAAAATTAAGAACGAAATCCATTTAGCAGTTTTGGAGGAGAAGATTAAAAAAAAAAAAAAGATCCCTTTATGAGTCTATGGAAGCTAATTAGCAAATGGGCGTTTCCATGGCGGCAATGTTTTTTGTCTGATTAAAATTGCTTCAAGGAATCTGACAGAGGTCTACCCAAGGAACATTCATGCAAAGTAAGAATGAAATGCATTAAGTTGAGTGGTTTTGGAGGAGAAGGTTTTTAAAACTTTTCCCCATATAAGTCTTTGAAAGCTAATGAGCCAAGGGGCATGGCCATGGCAGTCATGTGGGGCATGGCCATGGTGGCCATGTTTTTTGTCTGATCGAATTTCTTCAAGGAATCTGACAGAGGTCCACCCAAGGAACATTCATGCAAAATAAGAATAAAATCCATTGTGCGGTTTTGGAGGAGAAGATTTTTAAATGTTTTTTTTTTTTTTTTTTTTTTTTTTGGTTTCGATGCCATTTTGTTCTGCATGTAACAAAATTCTTTGAAGGAATTCAGAAGAGGACTATGTGAGAAACATTCCTGTGAAGTTTGGTTACAATCGACCAAGTAGTTAAGGAGGAAATGTTTAAAGAAAAAAGTTAACGCACGGATGCACAACCGCACAGACGCACAACAGACACAGGGCCATAATATATAACATAAGACCCGCCGGTCTTTGGCCAGTGGAGCTAAAAAATGAACAGATTTATGTTTTTATTTCTTTATTTATTTATTTTTTTCCTTTCCTCCGTCGGATTCGGTATGCCTCCCTTTTCAACTAAGCCATTTTAACCCTCAGGGATCTGGAGAACTGTTGACACTGTAGTATAATTAGGTCTAATAAATCAATCTCCCTCAGTATTTTGAATTTATTTTGAAACATCAAGTCATATAAATAGAGTTTGTGTTGAAAACATCAGTTCTGTCACCAGTGTGATGGGCAAGTGAAATTTCTGATGTTTTGAATTTTAGAATGACAATTTGTAGGTGGACCTCTATAGATATGTTATAGTAAGCAAAATTGGGGGAGATTAATTCAGATACAGAAAGGTACTTTTAAATAAATAAATAAATAAATAAATAAATAAATAAATAAATAAATAAATAAATAAACAAGAACTTTTGAAGAAGAGAAGACTTTTTTAACATTACAATACATGTTATATAGTGAAAATAAACCCCGCCCACTGCAGCCATGTTTTTTGTCGGATCAAAATTTCTTCAAGGAATCTGACAGACCCAAGGAACATGCATGCCAAATAACTATGAAATAAAACAAGAACTTTTGCAGAAAATATTTTCAGCATTACACTATATGTTATATAGTGAAAATAAGCCTCGCCCATGGCGGCCATGTTTTTTTGTAAGATCAATTTTTTTCAAGGAATCTGACAACAGTCCACCCAAGGACAATTCATGCAAATTACAATGAAATCCGACAAGTACTTTTGCAGATGAAGATTTTTTTAGCATTACATTATATGTTAAATAGTGAAAATAAGCCCCGCCCATGGCGGCCATGTTTTTGTCGGATCAAAATTTCTTCAAGGAATTTAAAAGAGGTCCACCAAAGGAACATTCATGCAAAATAAAAACAAGGCATCGCATGCGATACAAATCCCCTCGCACTAGACAACTTCGTGTGTGGAAAACACTGAAATGGCAAAAGTCCAACTTGCTTGAGATATTATCATATGCAACATTTGTGTAAAGTTTGTTTAAAAATCCTCCAATAAATGTACATTCTAGAGTGATGACGTTTCTCTAAAAATAGCCATAGTGACCTTGCCTTGAGGCCATGACCACATAAGTAGATCTTGCTCAAGATATTAACATAAGCATCTTTTGTGTGAAGTTATATTAAAATCTGTTAATAAATGTAGACGGTAGAACGATGACAAAGTTTTTCTAAAGATAGCCACAGTGACCTTGACTTTGAGGTCATGACCTTGAAAGTCGAAGTAAGTCGAGATATTTTCATAAGAAACATTTGTGTGAAGTTCTATTACAATCCATCATTAAATGTAGGCGCTAGAGCGATGACAAAGTTTTTCTAAAAATAGCCACAGTGACCTTGACCTTGAAAGTCTGAATAGCTCGAGATATTGTCATCAGGAACATTTGTGTGAAGTTATATTGAAATTGGTGAAAAAATGTAAGCACTAGAGCAATGACAAAGTTTTTCTAAAAATAGCCACAGTGACCTTGACCTTGAAAGTCAAACTCGCTCGAAGTATTGTCATAAGGAACATTTGTGTGAAGTTATATTGAAATGGGTGAAGAAATGTAAGCGCTAGAGCCATGACAAAGTTTTTCTAAAATAGCCACAGTGACCTTGACCTTGAAAGTGGAACTCACTAGAGATATTGTTATAAGGAACATTTGTGTGAAGTAATATTGAAATTGGTGAAAAGAATGTAAGCGCTAGAGCAATGACAAAGTTTTTCTAAAAATAGCCACAGTGACCTTGACCTTGAAAGTCGAACTCGTTCGAGGTATTGTCATAAGCAACATTTGTGTGAAGTTATATTGAAATCAGTGAAGAAATGTAGGCGCTAGAGCGATGACAAAGTTTTCTAAAAATAGCCATAGTGACCTTGACCTTGAAAGTCCAAATGGCGAGATATTGTCATAAGGAACATTTGTGTGAAGTTATATTGAAATCGATGAAGAAATGTAAGCGCTAGAGGGATGACGAAGTTTTTCTAAAAATAGACACAGTGACCTTGACCTTGAAAGTGGAACTCGCTAGAGATATTGTCATAAGGAATATTTGTATGAAGTTATATTGAAATTGGTGATGGAATGTAAGCGCTAGAGCGATGACAAAGTTTATCTAAAAAATAGCCACAGTGACCTTGACCTTGAGGCCTTGATCTTGATAGTCGAACCCGCTTGAGATATTGTCATAAGGAACATTTGTGTGAACTTATATTAAAATCAGTGAAGAAATATAGGCGATAGAGCGATGACAAAGTTTTTTCTAAAAATAGCCACAGTGACCTTGACCTTGAGGCCATGAGTTGGAAAGTCGAACTCGCTGGAGATATTTTTATAAGGAAAATTTGTGTGAAGTTATATTGAAATTGGTGAAGAAATGTAGGCGCTAGAGCGATGAAAAAGTTTTTCTAAAAATAGCCACAGTGACCTTGACCTTGAGGTCATGACCTTGAAAGTCCAACTCGCTCAAGATATTGTCATAAGGAACATTTGTGTGAAGTTATATTGAAATCAGTGAAGAAATGTAGGAGCTAGAGCGATGACAAAGTTTTTCTAAAAATAGCCTCTGTAACCTTGACCTTGAAGCCATGACCTTGAAAGTGGAACTCGCTCGAGATATTTTTATGAGGATCATTTGTGTGAAGTTATATTGAAATTGCTGAAGAAATGTAAGCGCTAGAGCGATGACAATGTTTTTCTAAAAATAGCCACAGTGACCTTGACCTTGAGGTCATGACCTAGAAAGTCAAACTCGCTCGAGATATTTTTATAAGGATCATTTGTTTGAAGTTATATTGAAATTGGGGGAGAAATGTAGGCGCTAGAGCCATGACAAAGTTTTTCAAAAAATAGCCAGAGTGACCTTGACCTTGAGGTCATGACCTTGAAAGTCGATCTTGCTCCAGATATTGTCATAAGGAACGTTCGTGTGAAGTTATATTAAAATCGGTCAAGAAATGTAGGCGCTAGAGCGATGACAAAAGTACGTACGTACGTACGTGGCGCTAGAGCAATGACAAAAGTACGTACGTACGTGGCGCTGGAGCGATGACAAAAGTACGTACGTACGGGACAAATGCTATATCCCCCCTCACAACTATGTTGTGCGAGGGGATAATGAAATCCAACAGGTGGGTTTGGAGGAGAAAAGTTTTAAAGATTTTTAATTTTTTGTGTGGTTTTGTTGCCATGGCAACCAGAGTTCTGGGTGTAACAAAATTCTTTGAAGGAATTTAGAAGAGGACTAAGTAAGGAACATTCCTGTGAAGTTTGGTTACAATTGGCCCAGTAGTTTAGGAGGAGAAGATGTTTTAGCATTACACTATATGTTAAATAGGGAAAATAAGCCCCACCCATGGCGGCCATGTTTTTTGTCGGATCAAAATTTCTTCAAGGAATCTGAAAGAGGTCCACTCAAGGAACATTCATGCAAAATATAAATGAAATCCAACAGGTGGTTTTGGAGGAGAAGATAAAAGGTAACGCACGGACGCACGGACGCACGACGGACACAGGGCCATGAAAATAGCCCCGCTGGCCTTCGGCCAGTGGAGCTAACGAGGAAACGTTTTTCACCACTTGCTGAAAATGCGAGTTCCAAACTAAATTCTCCTCGATTTTCACTGCAAGAACTTTTTCGCCATGTGTTAACTTTAAATCTAAATTACTATAAGTTAGTGAAAGTGTATTATCACTCATTTGTGATCGTTTTTGGCGACTAGTTATAAGCATTACTTTAGTTTTATCAGTATTCAGTAAAAAAACATTTTCCTTGCACCATTTATCTAATAATGTTAAAAAGCCGGCCTCTGTGGCTCAGTCGGATGCGCGTCTGACTGGTGATCAGGAGGACGCGGGTTCGACTCCCGCCGGGGTCGGCAACATTCTTTCGTGGAGATTGATCATGAAATCTTTTCTACGGTCATTCTCTCTCTTCCGCTGATTCAAGAAGGGCAGTTGTCAGTTTCTGGCGAAAGAATGTGCACTGTACTGGTTAACCGCTTACGTATAAGCCTGCCCAGGAAAGTGTTGATAGGTAAACTGACCGGCTCAAAAATGACCTTAATAGTGTTGACTGGGCCGCAAAACTCCAACACAAACAAACAAACAAATAATAATGTTAAAGATTTTTACAGATTTTCCTTTAATTTCTGTTTATTTGGTTGTACATCGTAAATGGTCGTATCATCAGCATACAAGTTAACTAAGGTAACCGAAGTCTCTAGTGATAAAGGAAGGTCGTTTATAAAAATTAAAAAGAAAAGAGGGCCCAGGATAGAACCTTGAGGAACACCGCAACTAACCCTTGCAGATTCTGACAATGAATTTCGTATTGATACTTGTTGAGTTCTACTTGATAGATATGAATGAAACCAAGAGTAACTATTTTCATCACACTTATAAAGCTTTAGCTTTTTTAACAAAATATCATGATCAACAAGATCAAATGCCTTTCTAAAATCAACCATAACTGTGCCCACAAATTTTCCCTCGTTTATTGCTTTAAGCCAGGAGTCAAGCATGAATAATAAAGCTGATTTAGTTGAATATTACGTTCTGAAACCACTTTGTTATGTGTGAAGTAATTTATAATCATTGAGATCAATCATAAATTTAATATGTATCCATTTTTCAATTATTTTAGAAAGAGTTGGTAGAACGGAAAAAGGTCTATAATTATTGACATGATTTTTCGATCCAGACTTAAATATGAGATTAACTTTTGCAGCTTTCCACTCCGTCGGGAAAATACATTGTTCTAAACTTTTATTTATAATGAATGTGATACTTGCATACATTATATTATGAGACATTTTCAGAAGTCGTGCCCCAATGCAGTCTAGCCCTTTTGCTTTAGAAACATCCAAATTAGACAAGTATTTTCTAACAAATGAATAACTTATTTTTGGTATGCTAAATTTTATGTCTCTGGGAACCTTTGAGTCAACAAAATCTTCAACGTTTTGAAAATCTGAAATTGTATTTGGTTCATTAAATTTGTGGCGACATTCGCAAAGAAGCTATTAAATATGTTTGCTACTTCAGAATCATTGGTAACAAATTCATCATTTGTGTTAACCCCCAATATATTTGCTGTAGAACCTGACTTCCCTCCTGCGCCAAACTCTCTGAATAACTTTCAAATGGACCTTGGGTCATCTTTTCCCTCATCAAGTTTTGTCTTATACATTTCCTGCTTTGCTGTTTTAATCATTTAAGTTACCGTATTTCTTAAATTCTTATATTGCTCCGTTAAACCATTAATTTTAAACCTATCTCTTTCTTTCATTGTATCAGCTATCACGATTGCGAGCGGGTAGGCATTACGATAATACACATGTGACATATTGCATTCTTTCTTAGATCCGAAATGGTTACTTTTTGTTGAAAATTGTAAATATATCGGTGTTTATATATGCTCCAAAAAAGGGTAAGGCCCATCGTTGTCTAACTGTTGATTTTCTTTTGCTCCAGCATTTCAGTGGTTTCTTGCTGTCGAGTACTCGCCGTTGTTTCATCTCTGTGGTTGCTTGATTTTTGTGTTCACGAAGATGTTCCACTGATGAGTTAGGAGGCCTTCATACGGACTGAACAAGGGCGAGGATTGTCGCCACGTAAAATCGATTAAAGACCCCCCCCCCCCCTCCCCCCGAGTGAAATTTGTTTCCGCTGACCGTTCCAAGGCGGTTCTTCTGTCGCGGTTTATTTTTTGTTATGGTTTGTCTTTGGGTGTTTGTGTCTCTTATATTATTTTATTTTGGATAGCCTAATGGCCATTTTGTGGGAAAGTAACTGTCCTTTTGGCTTTCCGCTATAGATATTTCCATTAGGGTCTGTGGTTTCGTGTTTGTGTTTCTTTCCCTTTGGTGTCTCTGATGGGAGCTGTGGGTTAATTGTATCGATTCCTAATCATTGCCTCCACTTCTATTTAGTTGGTGCTTGATAGAACGGCCTCATTGAGACAGCTCTAACGAGTACCCGCGGTCTATGTCTTGGAGAGGAAATAAGAAGAATATAGTATATATGCCGATTGCATATATGAGGTATAACGGAATTTGGGTAGGATTGTTCGTGTCGCGTAATCACAGTACGACTGGTACTACGACGGGATTTGTTTTGCTATCGTCTAATAATCGTGGCCATACTGGAAATAACTAATAAGGGTTATGAGTGAGTGAGTGTTTGAGTTTTACGTCCCACCAACAGCTAAGGTCATACGAAGACGGGACCTCGGTTTAAAGACTCATCCGAAAGTCTGGAGAAGCCCGGGATCGATCCTGCGACCCCTGGTTTACAAGGCGAGTAGCGTAACCACTGCACCACGGAGGCTTCTCTAATAAGGGTTATATTGGTGTTCATCTCCCAAAATATTTCTCTAATTGTGTTAATGCTGCCTTGTTTAGTATGCACTATATTATTCTTTTGTTGTTTACAAATATTGTAAATCTGAGTGTTATTGAATAAACTTGGTATAAACTTGGTAAACAGAAAGGGCTGGCCCCTATTTTTCAAAGTGTAGCCTTCATTAGGATTTCCACGTATCACGTATTTTTATTTCGATTTTTAAACAAATAAACAATGAACATATCAACCTAAATAAACTCCTCCCAACAATTCATGATTGATATACGTATTTCATTGATAATTCATAGTGCATGAAAATATCTATCAATATATATTATACACTCTCTTCGTTCTGAATAATAATATTAAAGACAAGCGTACGTAATACAATTTTTTATTGTTCCACTGCATTCTGGTGTGAGTTTCGTGCCCTCTTAGAATTATTCTATTAGGAGTTCACAAAACTGCCAATTTGGCTTTGTCTTTGATTTCCAACTAAATTAATAGACTCTTTCTTGCATAAACTGGACAGTTTTGGGGTCATCAATTCTATTTGGATCACCGGGTTCATTCCAGATCTTGGTAATTAATTCGAGGCCAATCGGCCGAAACTAGCTAGTCTGACCCACAAAACATGATTCTTGATTTTTTCTTGTGCGTTTGTACTTTATATGGAAAGGCAGCCTTTATAGCTTGATTTCACTGCTGCTGATTGTTTTATGTCGTGTGGTAGCGATAAAACGTCTCCCTGTACTTCATCATGGTGCAGTTTAGTGTCTGGCTGGTCTGGCCAAGTGGCCTAGTGAACTTGAAGTCTTAACCCTTTTTGTACCAAATGGACTCTTCCTCCTTATATATAGCTGAGAGTTCATTTCAAAATTTATGGGTGACAGGTTGTGTTTTCATCAAAATTTATTTGGAAAATGACTGAGCTTTTAGCAAACAGTGGAGGTCCTGATCAGACGCTGCGGGGTTTCTGGTACTAAATGGGTTAATCATTACGTCTCCCACCACTGTGGTTCGCACCTCACTCAAACCACATGTGAACAACGGAAGGTCAGGTTGTTTTTCTCCGGTTATTTCGCTTTTTGACCATCTCTGATTAACGATCGGCTCGATACGAGTGAAATAATCTTGAAAGGGCCGTACACCCCTCCCCCACACACACACACACACAAGCACACTCCAAAAAAATCTGGTGGAGAAAGTGTGATCTAGGCTTTATTTCTCTTTTCCCTATTTGTATCTCGAACATTTGAAGAGTAATTCGTCACGAAGATTTTTTTCCTGCTTTCCTGTTCTTGTTCTTGTTAATATCTTGGTCTTTCTTTCTTTCTTTCTTTCTTTCTTTCTTAACCTGTCGTATCAATGGATCTTAGATATAAGGTTTGTTCAAATGTCCAGTCCATTAAAATATTGAAAGTAAACAGTAAAATAATTACGAGGTCTGGCGTGTCAAGGCATTGTTTGGTTTTTCAATATTAAGAGTATGAACCTTATTTGCGAAACAAAATAACCAGCTTGTGAGAAAATGGTATTTTTCGCATGGGCGAGCGGCAAAGGCGCATAAGTGCAGTCTCACCAGAGCCTTTGGTGCTCGCAGTCATTAACCCTTTTTGTGCCAAATGGAATCTTCCTCCTTATATATAGCAGGACTCCATTTCAAAATTTAGGGGTGTCAGGTTGTGTTTTCGTCAAAATTTGTTTGGAAATTGGCTGGAATTTTGGCAAACAGTGTGCAGCGTCTGATATGAGCCTGCACTGTTTGCCAATTACCTGTTTTGGGGTTTCCGGTACAAAATGTGTTAAGATGTCTTCGTGAAGAAGTTTTTCACAAGCACTTGTAGTTGGCTAAATTCATTTAAAGAATGCAGCATTTTTACAAGTCCGTGTAATGAATACCCGTCTAAACACCACTTTATACAAAGAAAATTAGGGTCTTCATTATTGTCCTTATTTTTGCTTCAAGATATAGGTTGTGGGTACTCGTTAGAACTACCTCGATGTTGCTATATGTAGTGTATAAATAAGAAAAATATCAAATATTTTCATCAGAGAAGTAACCACTCTGGAGATCTATGCCACATGGATTTGTTATCATAATGGAAAATCGGGGATTGCTAAGAAACCTTTTCTCACGCGCTGACTAATTTGCACTTCGTTTATACACTTGGTTGAGATCAGCTTCAAGTCAACAAGGCAATGACGTTTTCAGGTAGCTAAATAATACGGTTTACAATACTTTGAATTTGGTCTGCCTTTTGTCCTATTTACCAATGGTTGTTTGGTCATTAGGTCAAAAATCAATCAGCCAAAGTCACTGTTCTGAAGTTTGTAATTCTTTTTCATTTACAACTTCAACTACAGGAACTCATATTCTCATTTAATATTGGACTACATGTACATAGTTTATACACGTGAAATATGCATATAGTTTCCTGTTTTACTTTGCTGACAAACATTGTTGTCGTATTTGGAATTTCGAATTTTTTTGGTTTGATACAGTCTGTTCTAGATGATACCGAAATACAAGACCCAGCTCACGAGATTGAAATAACAACGGCTGCGTCTGTGATAAATTGTTTTTATTTATGCTCAAAAGAATTCCACTGTCTTTCGTTTTCGTACAACCTTGGTTCACAGCGATGCATGTTGTTCGATGTTGTCTACGGTAGTGGAGAAAAAGGCGTGGCCAATGCGGGTACAAGACATTATTATGTTGGCGACAATTTTGAGTCCTTGTATATCACCATTCGAGAAAGAAAATATATCAAATCAAGGCCTAGAAAATATTTAAAAAGATATGACATGCGAGTTAGATACGTATGTTATATTTTCGAAAAAAAAAAAAAAAAAAAAAACAAACATAAAGTCAGCACTTGTTCGTTATATTAAACATTAGTTTTCAAGCAGTCTATGCAGCAAAATAATGAATGCTGTAATACATATCTAGACAACAAAACAATTCATTTAATCAATGAATTTATTTTATGAATAGCATCGTGTCACGAGCAAAGCCTAAGAGAACATTAAAACTTTGCTCATGACCCGATGCTGTTCATACTTAATAATAATAATAATAATCGACCTTATTTACAGAGGGTAAAACATTTAGTAAACTAGTACTTCAATGACTAGTTAATAAATTATCGTTTTCATGTTTACATTATTTTCTTAAGTGACGAAAAATATCCAGCCTAAAGTAATTGCTGCAGTTTTATTTACTTATTTTTATTATTATTATTATTTTTTTTTTTTTTTTTTTTTTCATTTTTTCCTGTTGGCGGCGGACCAGTGGCGTTGGCGCTATAAAGTCGTCATCGTTTAATCATATTGTTTATTTTGACGTCACTGACATCATGTGAGACAATGAATTCACAACACCAATAGTTAACTACAGGGGTTGTCTGTAAAAAAAAAAGAATGTACTAAGAATGTAGCAGGCCCCGCCCATCGAGGCTTGAAGAAATAGATGGGCTGCATGATGCTTCCACGCAGAGCTGAAACCGACCCGCACACGAGTACTGGTAAACCGCTTAGAGGATCTAAGCCTGCCAAGGCAAAGCGGTGCGAGAGTCGGACCTTCCATGCTTATAAACCCTATTGGTTGCATTTGGCGGCAGGGCTTGAGATGTAATTTCATCTCAATGTCGGGTAAAAGTCCCACAAAATTGGAAGCAACATCTCCAAAATGACCTTCACAGTGTTGACGGGGACCTTAAACCTCAAATCAAACAAAACTGAGAATGTAAATATTGCATTTTAACAGCAGATAATATAGCAACAGAACGTCGTCCAGCTTGCACGTACGTACAATAAATTAGTGAAGGATAAAATTAACAGAAACAAAATTAATGTATACTGAAATGCTATGTAATGCACATTCAAAAAACTATAAATCTGTTTTGCAGTTTTAATTAAGTGCTACTGGCAATTTGATGGACACCAGAAAGAACACTTTATCTGGTGGAAACGGCGTTAACATTGGTATTCATTATTTTCATAAATCTGCTCAGAACTTGGTGACGATTAAGGCTCTTTCACACTATTACGTTGTAGACGACTTTATTCCGACGTAAAACTAGCTAATACGCTGGCATATGTTGACGGCTGAATGACAAGATTCAAGTGGAAACCTCTTTTTAGGACGCAAACATGTAGCGTTCTGCTAACGAGCTGAATATATGTTTAACATATGACTAACATGTTCATAACTTAGATAGCGTGTGCCAAGCGTTTCTTTAGCGCTGATGCGCAACGTTAGTCTAACATATACCGAACCTATGCATGACGTGCCAGAGCGTATTCCGACGATCACGTGAACGTGAAGTCAGATATAAAAGGATAAAAATGTTGTCCTCCATTTGTGTCATTCAGTACCCGATAATTTTAAAAGCTGATCAGTCAGTCAGAGCCTAAGTCATTATTGGAGTGAACGCGGATTGAATAACATTCTTTTAGAGAAATAAAAAACAATTGGAGGAAGGGGGCGACGCAGTCAAGCGGTCGACCAAAAACCACCCAAGCAAGAGACCGACACCAAAAGTAAAGTGCCGACCCAAAGAAGTAGCAGGACGGCGCCGACCTCAGGAAGGAGCCTATACCGAAATGCTTGCGGATGCGCTATCTGCAAGTTCAGTACGTTCTAAACACGTTAAATAAGTTGTGGAAACGTCCCTAGTTAGAAGTACGTTATCTTTAGGTTAGAAGTACGTTACGCGTACGCAGCTGGTATTTCAACCTATGAGTAACTTAGGTATAATGTGCATGAACGTGTGCATAACAATCTAATTTATGACTAACGTATAAGCAATACGTCGGCATACGGTGAAGATTTGCATGCATGCACAACATTTTGAATGTATTTGGCGTATGGCAACTTATGCCATCGTATTTCAGTGTGCTCGAAACTTGTTTGACACTTGCAAGTTACAGAAGCTCGTTTTCCGAATTCTCATACGTCGGCGTACGATGATTCTGTACGTCATACTGTGACAGCAACGGTTTTGTCTAGCTCCGAAAAATCTATATGAGTAAGGGTTTCATGTGTTTTTACTCTTGCACAAAATATTTTTTTGTAGATCGATGTCCAATGACTGAAGGATATATTCATATCCGCCACACAAACGGCTGCTATAAGCCATGTACGAATGAATCGGGAGGTTTCAATATGGCGACATCTACATGCATCACATACGGCGGACATCTTGTCAAGTTCGATGACATCACTGAAAGGGACACTATTCAGACTGTGTTCGGTGCCTCAGAAGGTAAACTTTATCTTGTAGCTCGCATACATAGCTCCAGGTAAGGCGCTTTGTTTTCACCCGAAAGGTACTGTAAACCTTCAGAGAAATGGGTCGAATGTGAGGACTGTGAAAAACGTTTTCATTCATCATGTTGTGAATTCGACAATACTGTATTTTATCATATGACGTCGTGTCTGAGAGTGTAATAACGCCATGTATTATTTTCGATAATCCACTAGTGGATTAAATATGCAAATAAGCTAGATACGTCCCGCAACGTTACATATACGACGTCCTTAACGACGTCGCGTTTATTAACGGCGGAATATTGACATTTTTTGTAAACAATCGTGAATAAAAGGCGTTTTATATGCCATATGATAAATAGAATCTTGCATTCGTGCTCATGTATTATTGAATTTATTAAACTCGTTGACGAAAAGGGATAAAATGCTCGGCAGAGCCTCGCATTTTATCCCTTTTCCTCAACTCGTTTAATAAATTCAATAATACATGAGCACTCATGTAAGATCCTCTATGTCGGGACTTGAAACAGGAAATGGAACTTGGTATTGCACAGACTGCAAAGCTGACTGTGGCCTGTACAGTGGGGCTGTCCTTAACTACCACAAGGCAGTTCAGTGTGATCGGTGTGAAATGTGGATACACACGGAATGTTCTTTTTTAAAATCAGATGATGCGTATGGCACTTTGATGAGCACAAACTGCTCGTGGATTTGTCCAAAATGTGAAGTTTGCAATTTTTCTGACTCTTTCTTTAGTGAATATATGGAACATGATATGTAAAATAGATATGAAGCCCTTTCAAGGGAAAAGGAGGTAAATCTCCGGCTCTTGACAGAACTAAAATAGAGGTTGGGGCAATGATCAGGAATCGATACAATCAACCCACAGCTCCCATCAGAGACAACAAAGGGAAAGACACACAAACATGAAACAACAGACCCTAATGGAAACACAAACAGCGGAAAGCCAAAAGGACAGTTACTTTCCCACAAAATGGCCAATAGGCTACCCAAAATAAAACAACACAAGCGACACAAACACCCAAGTACAAACCATAACAGAAATAAACCGCGACAGAAGAGCCGCCTTGGAACGGCCAGCGGAAACGAATTCCACTGGGGGCTTAAATCGATTTTACGTGGCCACAATCCTCGCCCTAACCTCCGTCGCGATTTAGACGAATAATTTGTTCAGTCCGCTTGAAGGCCTCCTTACTCATCAGTGCAACATCTCCGTGAACACAAATAATCAAACAACCACAGAGATGAAACAACGGTGAGGACTCGACAGCAAGAAACCACTGAAATGCTGGAGCAGTAAGACTCCGATGGGCCCGACCAGAGACAGAGCATCAGGCACCAGCCAACATTACCTTGAACTAGATCTCTCTAATTCTCAATAAGCCTTTACGTTGGAACCGTCATAGAATCTGAGACGTGCATTTAAGAGGGAAGCAAAGTTGTCAACCGTGATTGGGTTAACCACAATGCATGCAGTCTGTCGTATAACATTTAAGCCCATTTTTTTGAATGGCCTTAAATTTATCAGTATCAACATCAATGGTATTAGAGGCAAATTTTTTGAACTCTTGGCCTTCCTCGACACACACCAACCACATGTTGTGGCTGCTCAGGAAACAAAGACTGACAGCTCAATAACAACTTCTGAACTTTTCCCAGAAACTTGTAATTACAATGTGTACAGAAAGGACAGGAATGCTCACGGCGGTGGAGTGATGCTGCTGCTCATTCGCCTCTCATATGCAAATAACGGAACCGGAAAATTATTCAGAGACAGTTTGTGTTAAGGTTTCTCAAACAAAACTTCTTATTTTGTGGCAAGCTGGTATCGTTCATCGGGGTACAGTCGGAGACTTCCAGTTGTTTTGAGAACAGCTTGATCACAAAAAGTCCCAACATAAAGGAAAAAAAAGCTCCATCGGTTCATGTCCTAGGTGACTTCAACTTCAGGGAATTTGTTTGGCTCTACAGACTCAGCAAATCAGGTACAAAGTAGAAGTAAAACAATGCTGATTCAGTCTGAACAATTTTAGACTTGACCAAGTCAGCTTGAAGAAATTCATTCTCCAGACAAACGTAGTGATCGCGACATTGTTGCAGGATCTTTAAAGATCCACATTCAAGTCCCCCAAAAACCTAGGAGAAAAGTGTTTTTATACCAGAGGGGTAATTATGAAGGTATGGGGGAGGATGCGTTAAGATTTGCAAGGGAAAAATATTTTACTTGAATGGCCACTCAGATTCTCGATCTGTTCAGGAGAACTTTGATCTTATCACTACCGCCAAAACAATGAAAATTTTAAGATGATAAATTGTGATATTTTTCTTATTTCTGCTCAAAATATAGATTGTGGGTACTCGTTAGAACGCGGAAATAAGAAAAACTACGAGGCGGTTCTTACGAGTACCCACAATCTATATTTTGAGCAGAAATAAGAAAAATAAGGTTTACCCGTGTAAACCCCAGTTTTCCATATAAAAGTGGGGTTCAAGCGGGTCAAAATTATTTTGGAGTGTTTTCGTGATGTATTTGTAAGATTTCAGCGGATAACTATGCCGATAACAGCCACTACTTGAATGGGTGCATAAAAATTACCATTTTGGTTTGCTGATTAGGATGAGTAGAAGTAAAACAAAGATCAGGAATTGATACAATTAACTTACTCCATCCATAAAAGACACCAAAGGGAAAGAAATACAAACATTAAGCGACCAGACCATAATGGAAACCTAAACAAAGGAAGGCCATATGGACAGTTACTTTCCCACAAAATGGCCATATGGCCATCCAAAATTAAAAGACACAAGTGATACACACAGTAAGTAACAAACAACAACATAAATAAATCGCCACAGAAGAGCCGCCTTGGAACGGTCAGTGGAAGATTTCCACTGGGGGGCTTAAATCGATTTTACGTGGCCACAATCCTCGCCCTTACTTCCGTCGCGATTTAGACAAAAATTTTGTTCAGTCCGCATGAAGGCCTTCTAACTCATCAGTACAACATCTCCGTGAACACAGAAATCAAAGAACCACAGAGGTGAGACAACGGTGAGGACTCGACAGCAAGAAACCACTGAAATGCTGGAGCAAAAGAAAACCAACAGTTAGACTCCGATGAGCCCGACCAGAGACAGAGCATCAGGCACCAACCAACATTATCTCTTTAATTTTCAATAAGCCTTTACGTTGGAGCCGTCATAGAATCTGAGGCCTGACCCACCGGCGTGCAATTAAAGAGGGAAGCAAAGTTGCCAACCGTGATTGGGTTAACTACCATGCATGCAGTCTGTCGTATAATATCAATGTTGTACCCAATCTTTTTATATCGAAGAATGATTTTACGAAATTGGGTGCTGAAGTCATTGCGGTTATATATTTTTCTGAATTTATATACTAAGTCACCATAAAATTCGGGTTCCGATAGACCTTGTTGCAGAAGAGATTTAAGTCCAATATTGAATTTTGAAATTAAATCAGAATGGCGTCTATAAAATTTTGAAAAGGCTTTGCGTAGTTTATGGTACCGATAACCCTGATTAAGGAGTTTAGCCGTTAATAATTTATTACGAGTGTTGAAGTCAGTTACATGACTACACACTCTAGCAAATCGAATTAATTGCGAAATATAAACGCCATAGGATGGCGCACGAGGAACATCACCATTCAAAAAAGGAAAATTTACAATCTCAAAATCAAAGTCATCGCGTTTATCATAAATTTTGCACGAAACAAATCCATCTACAATAGATAGATGTAAATCCAAAAACGGGGCCTCGGTATCAGAAGAATTTGCTTTATTTAACTGAAGTTCTAGGGGGTAAATCTGACTGATCAAACCATCAAAATAGGTATTATCAATATTTAATAAATCATCTAAATATCTAGAAGTAGAGCTAAAAGCTTCAATAATTTCAGATTGGTTATCAATGGAAAGCGACAAAATGAAGTCTCTTTCATAACAATACAAGAACAGATCAGCCACAAGAGGTGCGCAATTAGTACCCATCGGAATACCCACAATTTGTCTAAATAACTTAGTACCGAATCTAATATAAATATTGTCAAGTAGAAAGGTAAGGGCATCACACACTTTCTGACATGACCAAAGTGTATAATTCTTATGCTCTTTAGAAGTGAAAAATGCATTTCTGACATTACATGCAAGATAGAGAGAATCTTCTCTGTGAAAAGCCCATTCAATTAAATCATTAAGCTTTTCTTTTATAAGATTATGAGGAAGTGTAGTGTAAAGAGTGGAAAAATCGTAGGTAGACAGGCTAGAAGCACGAAACTGTCTAGATTTCAATTTATTTAAAACCTCATTCGAATTTTTTATAGACCAAAACAGATTTCTTCCTGATCTTTCAAAGACTTTATCACAATATTTAATTACATGCGTTTTAATAGCAGTAAGACAGGAAGTTAATAATTTAGAAAGTTCAGTGGTAGTGCAAGAACTAGAATTTGCAATAAACCGTGCTTTGTAAGGTTTTTTATGAAGTTTTGGTAACCAGTATAGCGTAGGAAGCTTGTCTTGGCCTTCGTTAACACACACAGCAAACTTGGTGGCTGAAAGACAAACATGTTTATCTACTATAGCTCTCTCTTCAGCCAAAGGCTGAAGTTCATAGGCCTTAGTACCACCAAGCTCCTGCTTAAGCGTGTTAACATAGTGGAGCCGTCACACAACAACGACGTTGTTAGCGGCCTTGTCTGCAGGGGCCAAAACAAACTTCTTATGAAATTCTTGAATACCTAGTTTAAGATGACGTAAAGACGTCTTGGGCTTAGGAGGTAATAAGTTAGTATTTTGAGAATAGAAAGAAATGCGTTTATTCACTAGTCTTAAAATGCTAAGTTTCCAGTCCTTTAGGGCTTTAGACTCAACATACTCTCGCTTACACCATCGATTACCGAATTCATTCAAGGAAGCAGCGATTTCATCTCTACATTTACTGAAATCAATTTTAGAAGGAAACCGATATTTCGGTCCTTTAGAAATTATATTCCTTATCCTAGAATCAGGAATAATTTTCAAATTGCCAGTAATTACATGACCAGCAGCAGGATAGCAATACTTTGAGTTTTTACAATCACATGAATCAGGAGTATTAGTATCAATATCAAGATCTGAAACAAGTTTATTGAAATTAAAAATGATAGATCTAACAGGTTTATTATATTTATAGCAAATTATAGGTGTTTCAGTATTTTGAAAATAAGCAGGAATGGAAGAAAGCACCGATCTCTCACGGAAGATACTGGGCAAATCTATAAAATCCATACCCTTATTAATGAAGGATATTTTGAAGAAATGACGTTTATGATTAATTTCAGAATCAATGTAAGGACGGAGAGTATGCTGAGTATAGCCTCTAGTTAAGAGAGCCGCATCATATAACTGATGAGAACTATCGTAGAATTTATTCGCCTCGGTGTCCAGAAGACGTAAAACAGAAACGGGTAATGAACTTAAAAATGAAAGCATAGAGTGGCGTCCATGATTTAATAATATAATTGACAGTCACTTCAGTCTAGTATTGTTTCGTTTAAACGCACGTGATTTACGTTTAAAGTTACCATTTTTCCTGGTGCCGTGAGATCTAGTTAGAAACAGCACATTTCCTAATTTAATACCACCTTTAGACTGTTCAAAATGGTCCGTTTTACAAATGGAAGCTGGTTGTAGGAAACACAAGAAGGATAACGGAACCTTTGAACTATGTTTTTAAAAGCAGATTTTTTTCTTAATTTAGCTGGTCTTAACAGGGGATTTTTTTTTCAGAATACGACAGATACTACTGGACAGGCGCCAAGAAGGACGGTCCAGGAGACACGTGGGTGTGGCGTGATGGAACCAATGTTACGGTGGCAACATTGTTCCCATCTGGTGAGCCCTCGGGCGATGGGAATTGTGCGTACTTCAGCATTGAACTTGGATACAATGATTTCGTATGTAAATCATGGCCCAAGTTTTTCTGTGAGATTGATATACTTCAAACTGTCCTGCAGAACCATAAATACTTGTTTCCTGTGTTTTTATGAACAGATAACCCTCCCAGCAGGCATATGACGTAATTGTGACGTCACATCAACGTCAGTGCAACGTCTTGACGTTGCACCGACGTTGATTTAACGCTGTCCTAGCTACGTGTGCCTGCAAGGTTTTGTCGTATGTTAATTGTCATGAAGAACATATTTAAGAAATTACTAAGTAATTATTGGGAGGGAGAGAGAGAGAGAGAGAGAGAGAGAGAGCACGGATCTTGACGGATATGAAATTATATTTGTGCATGTGTCTTCGTCGTCACGTGTACAGGTCATCAAGGAGAGGATACGTATAGGTTGAGTATCGAACCTTGTGGGACACCGGACAAAACAGGGACTGGATCCGACGCTTGGCCGTCAAGTACAACTTGTTGTGTGCGTCCAGAGAGCCATGAGCTAACCCAGTTAAGTGTGGATCCTCTAATCCCATAATGATCGAGTTTGTACAATAGCCTCCTGTGAGGTACCTTGTCGAAGGCCTTGGCAAAATTCATGACAATCAGGTCAGCCTGTTTGTGGCCACGATTAATGACCCCATCCAGATTGCTCACTAAGTCATGGTAGAACTGAACTAATTGAGTTTCACAAGACCTTCGACTTCGAAAACCATGTTGACAGTCAGCAAGAATGCTTTCAGAGGCTAGGTGCTTGTTAATGTTGCTAACTAATATATGCTCCAGGGTTTTGCAACAGATGCATGTGAGCGACACCGGTCTGTAATTCGCAGCATCATATTTTTCTCCTTTCTTAAAGACCGGGGGTACGTTTGCTTGTCGCCAGTCATCTGGTACAGTGCCCCGAGCAAGTGATTCATTGAAAATAAAGGCCAGCAGGGGAGATATTTCAGCATTACATTCCTTAAGCACCCTGGCATGCAGACCGTCAGGCCCAGATGCCTTATGTATGTTGAGCTTGTCCAATAGTTTTGCGACCCCTTTGGGGTCAACTGTTATGTCCCCTATAGAGGGGAACGGACTTGTATATTTTGATGGTAGCTCGTATAAACGCCGATTGAAACTGCTTATTGCATATATTTGCCTTATCGCGCGATTCAGTTTTCAAAATTCCATTTTCCCTAAGTGAAGTGATCCCAAATGATTCTTTTTTCAGGGACTTTACAAATGACCAAAATTTCTTAACTTTTCCATTCTTCTGGGGGCCCTCGGGATCAATATTTTTATCATCAAAGGTAAAGATGCTAGAACATGCGTCCAATATGCATCTCTAATTACCTTTTGTACATGTGCTCTGAATCTTTTGTAATGGTTCTTCACGATGGGGATTGCTAGACTTACGAGCACGAAAGTACTTTCTGTCACGCCTTCTGATTATGTGTTTGATCGTGTTGTCGATCCATGGTACACTATGCTTTGTTTTGGTCATTTTTATTGGTATGTACCTTTCCATGGCCGTCGTAAGTTCGGTCTTAAAACTGACCCACAAGTCATTTACTGACATGCGAGAGAGGTCAGAGGAAAGGAAGGAATCCTTAAATAGCGCCATATGGTCTCGCAGACCATCCATATCCGCACGCTTATATAAATATATTTTACGCAGGATGTGTCGGATTCGCTTTGCTTTTATGTCATACTCAAGATAAACTATATCATGATCGGCCTTGCCGATCGGGGGCATCCCTTTGACACGACTAACGGGGGATGGAGAAATCACACAACAATAACTGAACTGAGGTTTAATGTAAGCATTATAAAACAGTAATCTGTCTTCAACCGACACATATCCTGAAAGCTGCAAAAGTAGCCATAAATATGAGGAAACTTTTTTCACCACTTGCTGAAAATGCGAGTTCCAAACTAAATTCTCCTCAATATTCACTCCAAGAACTTTTTCGCCATGTGTTGACTTTAAATCTATATTACTATAAGTTAGTGAAAGTGTATTATCACTCATTTGCGATCGTTTTGGCGACTAGTTATAAGCATTACTTTAGTTCTATCAGTATTCAGTAATCAACCATTTTCCTTGTACCATTTATCTGACAATGTTAATGATTTTTTGCAGATTTTCCTTTAATTTCTGTTAATTTGGTTGTACATCGTAAATGGTCGTATCATCAGCATACAAGTCAACTGAGGTAACCGAAGTCTCCAGTGATAAAGAGAGGTCGTTTATAAAAATTAAAAAGAAAAGAGGACCCAGGATAGAACCTTGAGGAAAACCGCAACTAACCCTTTCAGATTCTGACAATGACTTTCGTATTGGTACTTGTTGAGTTCTACTTGATAGATATGAATGAAACCAAGAGTGACTATTTTCATCACACTTATAAAGCTTTAGCTTTTTTTTTATCAAAATATCATGATCAACAATATCAAATGCCTTTCGAAAATCAACCATAACTGCGCCCAGAATTTTTCCCTCGTTTATTGCTTTAAGCCAGGAGTCAAGCATGAATAATAAACCTGATTCAGTTGAATGTCCCGCCCTGAAACCACTTTGTTTTGTGTGAAGTAATTTATAATCATTGAGATAAACCATAAATTTAATATGTATCCATTTTTCAATCATTTTAGAAAGAGTTGGTAGAACGGAAATAGGTCTATAATTATTGACATGATTTTTCGATCCAGACTTAAATATGGGAGTAACTTTTGCAGCTTTCCACTCCGTCGGGAAAATACATTGTTTTAAACTTTTATTTATAATGAATGTGATACTTAGAGATTATCACATGGGATTTTGGTTATCGCCCGATGTATCAACCCGAGACCCCATTATCTGCCCGAAGATTTTAGCCTGAGGGCAGATAATGGTCGAGGGTTGATACAGAGGGCGATAACCAAAACCCATGTTATAATTTGTTTATCACATATTAAGATCCTATTCTTACTGTGTTTGACGTTCATAAATTGAAAAAAAAAATGTGATGCAAAGCGTGATTCAAGCAAAAAAGCTTGTAACGTCACGCCTAACTATTCGCGTTACGTCATGTAATTGGCAACGACACAATAACGTCATGAGGGGCTGATAACCGTTGTCCGTTCAAAATACACTGTTTCCGGTTATCAGACCGGGCGGGCTGATAACCGGAAATGGAAACAAGCATTATCACACATGCAAAACATGGGTTATCGTGTTAAATATAGTACTGATTATGTGATAATTGCATATATTATAGCATGAGACATTTTCAGAAGGCGTGATCCAATGCAGTCTAGCTCTTTTGCTTTAGAAACATCCAAATTAGACAAGGATTTTCTAACAAATGAATAACTTATTTTTGGTATGCTAAATTTTATGTCTCTGGGAACCTTTGAGTCAACAAAATCTTCAACGTTTTGAAAATCTGAAATTGTATTTGGTTCTTTTAATTTTGTGGCGACATTCGCAAAGAAGCTGTTAAATATGTTTGCTACTTCAGAATCATTGGTAACAAATTCATCATTTGTGTTAACCCCCAATATATTTTCTGTAGAACCTGACGTCCCTCTTGCGCCAAACTCTCTGAATAATTTCCAAAGGGACCTGGAGTCGTCTTTTCCCTCATCAAGTTTTGTCTTATACATTTCCTGCTTTGCTGTTTTAATCATTAAAGTTATTGTATTTCTTAAATTCTTATATTGCTCCGTTAAACCATTAATTTTTAACCTATCTCTTTCTTTCATTGTATAAATTATTTCCATTGCGAGCAGGTAGGCATTACGAAAATACACATGTGACATATTGCATTCTTTCATAGATCCGAAATGGTTACTTTTTGTTGAAAATTGTAAATATTTCGGTGTTTATATATGCTCCAAATAAGGGTCGGGCCCATCGAAGTCTATCTGTTGGTTTTCTTTTGCTCCAGCATTTCAGTGGTTTCTTGCTGTCGAGTTCTCACCGTGGTTGCTTGATTTTTGTGTTCACGAAGATGTTGCACTGGTTAGTTAGGAGGCCTTCATACGGACTGAACAAATTATTTGTCTTAATCGCGACAGAAGTAAGGGCGACGATTGTGGCCACGTAAAATCGATTTAAGACCAGCCCACCCCCACCCCCCCCCCCCCCACCCCCACCCCCGAGTGGAATTCGTTTCCGCTGACCGTTCAAAGGCGGTTCTTCTGTCGCGGTTTATTTTTGTTATGGTTTGTCTTTGGGTGTTTTTGTCGCTTATATTATTTGATTTTGGATAGCCCATTGGCCATTATGTTGGATAGTAACTGTCCTTTTGGCTTTCCGCTATTGATTTTTTCCATTAGGGTCTGTTGTTTCATGTTTGTGTGACTTTCCCTTTGGTGTCTCTGATGGGAGCTGTGGGTTAATTGTATCGATTCCTGATAATTGCCTCCACTTCTATTTTGTTGGTGATTGATAGAACTGCCTCATTGAGGCAGCTCTAACGAGTATCCGCGGTCTATGTCTATGTGTGTGTGTGTGTGTGTGTGTGTGTGTGTGTACTAGAGGCAAAGCCTCGCATTTTATCCCTTTTCCTCAACGAGTTTAATAAAATTCAATAATACATGAACACTCATGTAAGATCCTCTATTTACAATACTTAGAATTTGGTCTGCCTTTTGTCCTATTTACCAATGGTTGTTAGGTCATTACGTCAAAAATCAATCAGCCAAAGTTACTGTTCTGAAGTTTGTAATTCTTTTTCATTTACAACTTCAACTACAGCAACTCATATTCTCATTTAATATTGGACTACATGTACATTGTTTATACACGTGAAATATGCATATAGTTATCTGTTTTACTTTGCTGACAAACATTGTTGTCGTATTTGGAATTTCGAATTTTTTTGGTTTGATACAGTCTGTTCTAGATGATACCGAAATACAAGACCCAGCTCACGAGATTGAAATAACAACGGCTGCGTCTGTGATAAATTGTTTTTATTTATGCTCAAAAGAATTCCACTGTCTTTCGTTTTCGTACAACCTTGGTTCACAGCGATGCGTGCTGTTCGATGTTGTCTACGGGAGTGGAGAAAAGGGTGTAACCAGTGTGGGTACAAGACATTATTATGTTGGCGACAATGGTGAGTCCTTGTATATTGTAAAAGCATTCAGGCCAGAAAGAAAAAAAATCAAATCAAGGCCCTGAAATGCGACATGCGATTTAGATAAGTATTAAAAAAAAAACAACAACAGCAAAACAAAAAAAAAAAAAAAAAAAAAAAAAAACATAAAAGCAACACTTGTTCGTTATAGTAAACATTAGTTTTCAAGCACTTTCTGTAGTAAAATAATGAATGTTGCAATACATATCGTTCATGTTTATAAACCGTGTTGGTTTCATTTGGCGACAGGGCTTGAGATGTCATTTCATCTCATTGTTGGGTAAAAGTCCCCCACAATTGGAAGCAACGTCTCCAAAATGACCTAGACAGTTTTGACGGGGACGTTAAAACTCAAATCAAACAAACAAACAAAACAATTCATTTAAGAAATGAATTATTTTATCAACAGTATCGGGCCACGAGCAAAGCCTAAGAGAACACTAAAACTTTGCTCGTGACTTGATTTTGTTTAAGAAATAGATCAGCTCTAACTGTGATTTGTTGAGTAATAAATCACAGTTTGGAGGTCAGTTGTAAAGTAGACAAATCACGAGCGCGTAGCGCGCGTGATTTGTCTACTTACAACTGACCGACAAACTGTGTTTCATTACTCAACAAATCACAAACTAGAGCTGATCTATTTCGATTCTAACAGGCTGAAAATCGGCAATAATGCTGTTGTTTCCTTCAAAATCTCACAACTGTTCGCCATTGTTAGAAGAAATCCCGCTAAAATTATCGACTGAAACACATGCATTTATATCCTATTCTAACGTTTTCGATGCGAGAAAATGACGTTACACCGTCTAACGTCAAGGAAATCGACTAGTGACGTCATAAATTTGCAGTTTTTAATGACGTCACTCGTCACGCTCTCCCTTGCTGTGATTTGTTGTAGAATAAAACACAGTTGTTTTCCATTGCCTATATAGGCGCGCTGTGTTAGAATCATACTTCAATGAACAGTTAATAAACTACCTTTATTATGTTTACATTATTTTCTTAAGTGACGAAAAATATCTGGCCTTAAGCAATTGCTGCATTTTTTGTTTTTTCGTTTCTTTCTTTTTTCTTCATGTTTTCCTGTTGACGGCGGAACAGCGGCGCTGGCCCTATAAAGTCCACGCCATCGCTTAATTATATTGTTTATTTTGACGTCACTGACGTCGCGTAGGTCAATGAATTCACAACTCCAATAGTTAACTACAGGGGTTGTCTGCAAATGCACTGAGAACGTAAATATTACATTTCAATAGCAGATAATTAAGTTACACAACGTCTTTAAGCCTAGACGCGGGTGCAATAAATAGAGGATTTTACATGAGTGCTCATGTATTATTGGATTTATTAAATGAGTTGAGGACAAGGAATAAAATGCGAGGCTTTGCCGAGCATTTTATCCCTTTTCCTCAACGAGTTTAATAAATTCAATAATACATGAGCACGAATGCAAGATTCTATTTATCATATGACATTTATAACGCATTTTATTCACGTTTGTTTACAAAAATATCAATATTTCGCAATTAGTAAACACGACGTCGTAAAGAACGTCGTACATGTAACGTTACGGGACGTATCTACCTAATTTGCATATTTAATCCACTAGTGGATTATCGAAAATATTACATGGCGTTATAACACTCTCAGACGCGACGTCATATGATAAATTGGTTTATCATATGACGTCGCGTCTGAGAGTGTAACGTTAATAACGCAGTTATAAATCATGTAATTTCGTATTGGCCCAAGTACAGGTCCGAGGTCTGCTGCATTGGCCCGAGGCCAAAATTGATTAATGATAGTTTTATTAATTGTCACAATCAAAAAACATGATAATTGATTTTTTGAACTCACTTGACCTCAGTTAATATTGGTTGACCCGGTGTTATCAATCTAATTTATGCCTAACGTATAAGCAATACGTCGCCATACGGTGAAGATTTGCATTCATGCACACAAGTTTTGAACGTATTTGGCGTATGACAACTCGGCATCGTATTTCAGTGTGCTCGAAACTTGTTTGACACTTACAAGGTACAGAAACGTGTTTTCCGAATTCTCATTCGTCGGCGAACGATGATGCTGTACGTCATACTGTGACAGCAACGGTTTGGTCTAGCTCCGAAAAATCTTTATGAGTAAGGATTTCATGTGTTTTTACTCTCGCACAATTTTTTTTTTTTGTAGATCGATGTCCAATGACTGAAGGATATATTCATATCCGCCAGACAAACGGCTGCTATAAACCATGTACGAATGAATCGGGAGGTTTCAATATGGCGAAATCTACATGCATCACATACGGCGGACATCTTGTCAAGTTCGATGACGTCACTGAAAGGGACACTATTCAGACTGTGTTCGGTGCCTCAGAAGGTAAACTTTATCTTGTAGCTCGCATACAGGCGCTTTGATTTCATCCGAAAAGTACTGTAAACCTGCAGAGAAATGGGTCGAATGTGAGGACTGTGAAAAAACGTTTTCATTCATCATGTTGTGAACTCGACAATACTGTATTGTCGGGACTTGAAACAGGAAATGGAACTTGGTATTGCACAGACTGTAAAACTGACTGTGGCCTGTGCAGTGGGGCTGTCCTTAACTACCACAAGGCAGTTCAGTGTGATCGGGGTGAAATATGGATATACACCGATGGTTCTTTTTTTAAACCAGATGATGCGTATGGCACTTTGATGAGCACAAACTGCTCGTGGATTTGTCCAGAATGTGAAGTTTGCAATTTTTCTGACTCTTTCTTTAGTGAATACAGAACATGATCTGAAAAAACAAATTTGAAGCCCTGTCAAGGGAAAAAGGAGGTAAATCTCTGGCTCTTGACAGAACTAAGCCCAGTTTTTTGAATGGCCTTAAATTTATCAGTATCAACATCAATGTTATGAGAGGCAAAATCTTTGAACTCTTGGCCTTCCTCGACACCCACCAACCACATGTTGTGGCTGTTCAGGAAACAAAGATTGACAGCTCAATCACAACTTCTGAACTTTTCCCAGAAAATTATTATTACAGTGTATACAGAAAAGACAGGAATGCTCATGACGGTGGAGTGATGTTGCTGCTCATTCACAGATAGCTATTCATAGAAACACCTCTCATATGCAAATAACGGAACGGCAAAATAATTCAGAGACAGTTTGTGTTAAGATTTCACAAACAAAACTTCTCATTTTGTGGCAAGCCGGTATCGTTAATCGAGGTACAGTCGGAGACTTCCAGTTGTTTCGAGAACAGCTTGATCACATAAAGTCCCAACATAAAGGGAAAAAAAGCTCCATCGGTTCATGTCCTAGGTGACTTCAACTTCAGGGAATTTGTTTGGCCCTACTTGCCCCCGCAAAACCGGTACAATGATGATATAGTTTGAACAAATTGTTAATTTCCCCAGAATACTTTAGACTTGACCACGCCAGTTTGAAAATATTCATTCTCCAGACAAACTTAGTGATCGCGACATTGTTGCAGAATCTTTAAAGATCCGCATTCCAGCCCCCAAAAAACCTAGGAGAAAAGTGTTATCATACCAGTAGGGTGACTATGAAGGTATGAGGGAGGATACGTTAAGATTTGCAAGGGAAAATATTTTACTTGAATGGCCACTCAGATGCTCGATCTCTTCAGGAGAACTTTAATCTAATCACTTCCTTCATTCAAAATTCAGCTGATTCCTCGATTCCTTGGATCACTCCAGAGATAAGAAGGAAGATCCACAGAAGGAATAAAACTATGCCAAGGCAAAAATAAAAAAAAAATAAAGACAGGTGGCAGTAAACTTCGATCGAAATTTTAAACTTTGAGAAGGGAGATTAAGATAGATATTAAACAACAAAATGATTTATATGTGAATAACTTGGTAGGTGATATAAAGGCAAATCTCAGAGAGTTTTATAGGTACGTCAACAGTAAGAAAAAAGACAGGCAAGGTATTCCACCCCTTGAAAAGGATGGCAGTGGTATTGCAGAGTCAGATCCTGGACGGGCAGAAGAATTTATTGGTCATTTCAATGATTCATTCAATAAAAATGAGTACAAGGAGGTTCCATTAACTGAGAGATTGGCTCCTTTCATGGAAAAATACGTAGTTACATGGATAAGACTGTAGTTTCATCGGCGGGAGTTATAAAGTTACTTAAGGGCTTAAATCCATCTAAGGCTTTAGGGTCTGATGAGCTTCATCCTAGAGTCCTTAAAGAACTGGCAAATGGATTGGGTCCAGAGTTTTCACGCCTGTTTCATCAATCTCTTGATACTAGCGAAGTTCCAAAAGAATGGCTTCTTGCAAACATCTTTCCCTTCTTTTATAAAATGAGATAGAGCTCTTGCTCGCAACTATCACAGGTGGATACATTTATCCTGGATATTGAAAAAGCTTTTGACCCGCCCCTCATGGACTGCTAAAAAACAAACTATGTCGTTATGGCATTGGCGGAAATACCCTAAAATTGAAAGATTCCTTCCTTTGTTACAGAAAACAGCGAGTTGTTGTAAATGGGGAAATTTCAGGTTGGGCTCCAGTTTTGTCTCTGGTCCCCTAGGGGACTGTTCTGGGTTCATTGTTGTTTTCTTTGTACATAAATGAAATTTCTACTGATATTGAATCCGAAATAGGACTGTTCGCAGATGACTGTGTTTGCTATCGTGAAATTAGAAACGCAGAGGATTCATTGAAACTTCAGAGGGATATAGATAAATTAGGGTGTTAGGCTAGAAAATGAGGTATGGGCTTTCAGCCAGTTAAATGCAATATCATGCAGATAACTAGGAAAAGAACAAACGAAATTGAGGCGTCTTACACTTTAGAGGGAACGGTGTTCCATTAAAATACCTGGGTGTGACCATCTCACATGACCTGAGATGGAATACACATATTAGCAACATGTGTACTAAGGCTAATAGAACTATTGGCTTCTTGAGGCAGAATGCGTCGTCTGGTCATGGCCTACAAAAATTGCAAAGGGTTCAGCCAATTTCCAAATAAATTATGAAGAAAACACAACCTGAAACCCCGAAATTTCGTAACGGACTCCTGCCATATATAAAGAGGAAGATTCCATTTGGTATAAAAAGGGTTAATTACTAGTGGTTCGGTTTACCCGTGTAAACCTCAGTTTTACCATATAAAAATGGGGTTCAAGCGGGTCAAAATTATTTTGGAGTGTTTTCGTGATGGATTTGTAAGATTTTAACGGATAACTATGCCGATAACAGCCAATACTCGAATGGGTGCAAAAAAAAAATACCATTTTGGTTTGCTGATCAGGATGAGGTTAGATACAGCGTCTCTTGTCTGATGCCTCCAGCTGACATGTCTCATGAGCTACGTCGGTCGGTGTGTGCTCGGAGGGGGATGTGCTGTGTTTGCCGCGTCATGTCCATCATCCGTCATCCGTTTAGGTTTCAAAACTTTGGGGTTTAGACAAACTGATGAAGATTAAATATCAGAAAGGCCTCTGTGTCACTAAATTTGGTATAGTTACAACTTAATACAGCCAATTTTCTAATTTCATACCACCTTCAGACTGTTCAAAGTGGTCTGGAAGACCATTTTTAACAGTCTCAAAAATGGTCCGTTTTACAAAAAAAAGCTGGTTGTAGGAAACACAAGAAGGATAACGGAAATCATTGAATTGTGTTTTTAAAAGCAAAATGTGTCTTAAGTTTAGCTTGTCTTAACAGGGGATTTTTTTCTTCAGAATACGGACGATACTACTGGACTGGTGCCAAGAAGGACGGCCCAGGAGACACGTGGGTGTGGCGTGATGGAACCAATGTTTCGGTGGCAACACTGTTCCCACCTGGTGAGCCATCGGGCGATGGGAATTGTGCGTACTTCAGCATTGAACTTGGGTACAATGATTTCGTATGTAAATCATGGCCCAAGTTTTTCTGTGAGATTGATATACTTTAAACTGACCTGCATAACCAAAAATACTTATTTCCTGTGTTTTTATTAACAGATAACCCTTCCCAGCAGGCACATGACGTAATTGTGACGGCATATCAACGTCGGTGCAACGTCATGACGTTTATGCAACGTCACATCAACGTCGGTGCATCGTGAGACGCCAAGTTCTGCAACGGAAGGTCAGGTGTTTTTGTTTTGTTTTTTTCGGGTACTCCGGTTTTTGCCCACCTCTGATTAAGTGAAATAATCTTGAAAAGGCCGTAAAAACCAAAACAAAAAATATGTACCGGGCATCAAGGCGAGAATACGTATAGGTTGAGCCTATACAGCCAATCGTTTGATGCATATATATGTACTGTGTATGTAATAATGTTATCAAGAAATTGTTAATAAATAAATAGCCCTTGTACCCCTGTATCTCTGAAGTGGTCTCTGCCATCTTAGAATTCCGTCACGTCCATTGTTGCAAATGTGGTATTCAAATTAAAATCATTAATGCTATTAAATCAGTCATCAGATCAGTACAAATATCTACAGATATATGCTACTCGGAGTAGGCGTTTGAGGTTTACGTCTCACCAACAGCTAAGGTCATACAGAGACGGGACCTCGGTTTAAAGACTCATCCGAAAGCCTGGAGAAGCCCGGGATCGATCCTGCGACCCCTGGTTTACAAGGCGAGTAGCATAACCACTACACCACGGAGGCTTCAACGGAGTAGACGTAGTCCGTTACAAAGTAGGTGCATATCAATACAACTAAGGCGTAAAAAATAGCTGTTTCCGCTAAAAAAACAATTGGTTGGTAGGTGTCTTACTTTTATTGATAAAAATGAATAGAGTCGGGGGGGGGGTGTGGGGGGGGGGGTGAGGGTCGCTCGGGTTAGCGGAAACACGGATATATTTTTCGGAAACACGGATATATTTTTGGGCTGATATGACTAATTTGATGATACCGTTATACATGATTTAACGCTTTTCATGCTGAGTAAAATCAGTAGTAGACATTTTGAATTTTTTTCTTATTGTTCCCTGAAAACATAATCATTGTTTCACCCGAGATGTCAAGTCCTGTTTTCTTGGTAAAATAAGAAAAAATCTCAACAATTCGTCGTCTGCTGAATTAGCCAAGAGTGTTGTAAAGGTTAAAGGGTTGAAGTTAAACCTTAATAAAATAAGCCAACACTTGTTGAAGGAGTTCTTTTTCAGAGAAAGGGAATGGCTTATCGTATATTGCCTTTATTTTGCTTGCTACATTCAAGAATACAAACCGAAGAACAAATACATGTGGTCCAGGATCTGACATATAGCCAATGGCTTGTACATAGGCCATGAGAGAGAGAGAGTATTCCAACTTAGGTTTAGGTATACGGAAAGTGTGTCCTGTTTTTCATTAAGGTCATTCACCACTGTCAGTGCAATAATCAATTTATTATATAGCTACAAATAATTTGCCTTATATTGCAGTGGCTGCAGTCTCAAATTAGACATTTTGTCAACATATGAGGCCGTCCGAACGAGTACCCACAGCCTGTGTCTATTTGTCTATGTAAATTAGGGTTGCCGGTGGGTACGAATTGCGGACCATTTGTTGCTGCGATGTTTTGCTGTTGTGAATGAGACTTCATGATCTCTGAAAGTTATTGAAGCACGCTGTCTAGATATTTGAACGATTTATTAAAGGGAAGTGGCGACATTTTATTTTTTTAAAAAGAAAGATTAACTACCTGATAACTAATTGGCTCATGCAAAGAAAATTGACCTTTATCATCTGGTTTATCTGGGAATGAGAGGAGTGTGATATGCATATCAGTCGTGGCTAATCGGCATGACATCACTGGGATCAGTTCAGTTTGTGTTGTAGCAGACGCCTCATGTGTTTCCTATAAAATTTTGTTTTGTTCCCTTGTGTTTTGGAGTAAATTAAACTGATTTCATTAGCCGCCATTAGCTATGCATCAAAAGAGGATAGGCAACATTTTTCTACTTTAATACCAAAAGACCCAAAAGTGAGAAAGAAATGGGTGCATTACTGTAAAAGGTTTGACCCCTCGCAGCAGGTTATGTTCAAAGCATTTTTCTAAGAGACCCATTACTTCAGCAGAGTATGGATAAGCAAATGCTAAACCCAAGTTGAGGGATGGTGCTATACCAGACATTCCACTGACAATAGAACTAAAAACAGGGCCTTCTTACAAAAGGCAAGCGGAAAGGACAAGAAAAATGACAATATCTACTTCCATGGCTTGATCAGTCAAATCTCCTATATAAGATAAATTCTTCGGAAACCGAAGCCCCGTTTTTTTATTTACATTTGTTTAATTTGTTTAGGTTTATTTCATGCAAAATTCATGATAAACGCAATGGCTTTGGTTTTGAGATTGTAAATATTCCTTTCTTAGATTGAAACGTTCTTCGCGCCAAATCCTACGGTGTTTATTTATCGCAAATTCTTCGTTTTGTCATAGTGTCCAGTCATGTAACTGACTTCGACACCAGTCCTTTCTTTAACTGGTAAACTTCGTAATCAGGGTTATCGGTATCAATAACTCCGCAAAGCGTTGTCTAAATTTTATGAGCGTCATTTCGATTTTTTTTTTCTCCAAAATTTGATGTTGCAGTAAAATCTGTTCTGCAACAAGGCCTATCGAAACCGACATGCAATGCTTCGTTAAATCATTCTTCGATATAAAATGTGATACAACGGACTATATGCATCATAGTTTACCCAATCACGGATCTTTGCTTCCTTCTTTCTGACCCTCAAACCCTTTGGCGGTTCCGGCCTAAACACTTTTAAGTATGATGCTCTGTCTCTGGTGGGGTCAATCGAGCCAAACTATTGATGTTTTTTTTTTTTTTTTGTGGGGGGGGGGGGTTGCAGAATATGTCCTCGGTGAGTTAGAAACACCTTTCTAGCGGACTGAACATATTACTTGTGCAAAACACGGCAGAAATAAGGGCGATTTTACGCGTGACAACCTAAAATCGAGTTAAACCCTACCAACCTTTTTCACTGACCGCTCCAGTAAAAATAAGGTAACTGGGTACACATAGATTGTATTTTATAATGATAATAAGCCAGACCTATCGTTTGGTAAAACGATTCCAATGTTTGGTTTGATCTAGTTAGGTTTGGACTTAAACGGCCCAGTCAACATTATTTCAGATCATGTCAATATACCTAACCACACCTTTCTTAGACAGCGGCTAACCATTTCACTACTTTTTTTCGCCAGAAAGTGGACCGTAAAATAACAAAATATTTTACAACATATAAATTCTTCTTGAGCGAATGGCCGCAGAAAATGTTTTTGTCAGTTTCCACGACAGAATGTTGAGGATCTGGCATGGATTCAACCCACGGTCTCCTTATCTACAGTCAGATCCGACTGAGGCATCAATGGCGGCTTAAATTTTGTCAAGGACAAGTATCTTTGAGCCATATTTAAGTTAAAGTTACATCAAAATATACATTATTTGGTTAACTTTTATATATTTACCCATGTATGGCAATGGAAGCTTCCACATGAATTGGTTAGAGGTTCATTTCCAATTATAAGGGTGTCAGGTTTGTTTTGTTTGTGGTAAGTTTTACAAATATACATACAATTTAAGTAAACACTGTAGACCCTGATCAGACGCCGCGTTCTCCTGGGTCTTCACTGTTTGCCAATCTTCCGAAAATGGGTCGGTATGCATATATGGGTTAATATAAAGGGTTTATTGCATCCTCTTCTTTCAAGTTGTTTTTGATAAAATGAACATAAAAAACAACCTACTGACCGCTATTCTTGTATGGGGAATGAATGCAGTTACAGGATAGACAACTTGGCTGAAAAATACTTTTGTCTTCTATGGTGGCTGGTAATCAGGTCGTAGGTTCGATCCCAGCTGAGCCGGCAAGATTTTTTTTTTAGTGTAAACAATTTTTATTTACTTCTGAATTACAAGAATACAATTACACGTTGTATGAAAAAAGTTTCGTTGAGATAGTTCATAAAATATTTTCTACGGTCATTATCTCCCTTCCGCTGTTTCAAGAACTGGCGAAAGAGTGAATGTTGAGTTTTACGTCTCACCAACAGCTAAGGCCGTACGGAGACGGGACCTCGGTTTAAAGACTCATCCGAAAATCTAGAGGAGCCCAGGATCGATCCTGCGACCCCTGGTTTACAAGGCGAGTAGAATAACACTACACCACGGAGGCTTCTAACTGGCGAAAGAATCTACATTGCTAGTACATGTCTGCCCAAGAGATATAAAGGTCATTAAGGTCATTTCGACAACTTTTCATCTCTTGGGTGACATTTTTCAATCATTTCGATGACAAAGTTTGAATGATAAGGAATGAATAATAATGAGCCAGCGCACGACAAAACCTACAATTAGACATGTGCGCCCAACGAAGACTCAGATCAGCCTGCGCATCCGCGCAGTCTGATCAGAGTCTTCGTTGTGCGCTCTAAGGATAGCTAAGGGCCCAATGCTCGTTCATGCAGCAAGAGAAGTCTCTGGTTAGACTATAGGGATACGCAGGCTGATCTGAGTCTTCAGCGGACGCACACGTCTTATTGTAGGTTTTGTCGAGCGCTGTCAATTCTATTTTTGTGGATTTTATAACACATCGATAAAATCCACAAAAATTAAATTCATTCCTATAATAAGATAAAATCGAAGACTTTTAGCTTTACAAACATTACGCAAACATGCCTATACAAATACATTGCCACCTTTATCGCCGAAAAAATGAAAATTTTATGATGAAAAATTGTGATATTTTTCTTATTTCTGCTCAAAATAAAGATTGTGGGCACTCGTTAGAACCGCCTCATCGAGGCGGTTCTAACGAGTACCAACATTCTATATTTTAGAGCAGAAATAAGAAAAATAAGGTATACTCCCGGAAACCCCAGATTTACTATATAAAAGTATCAAGGCATCTAGTTACACAACAAACTGGGGACCATGACCGCTTCAAGACCACATTCTTTTTGCTCATTTTTATGGAAATAGTTTTCTTCTGAAAATATGTTCAGTTCAACCATGCTTTTATTCATCACGAAAACACGCCTATATAATTTTGACCCTGTACCAAGTTTGGCCAGAAGTTTAAATCAGTTAAAGAAACATAGTGCAAAGAAGCAAAAATTGAACAATATTTTATACAGTGTGACCTAGATAGAGGTCAAGGTCATCAAACTCTGTTGAACTGATACATTTAAAGAAGTCTGGTTGGAATGCAACAACTGGCTTGAGATAGTGCAGACATGGTTAAATGAGCAATGAAAATCTTTGCACTCTTGTGGCCTTAAAAGTAGGTCAAGGTCACCAAACTCAAGCAAGTCTTTGGCAGCTTTTAGTGATACATCGTTACAAGTCTGCCACAGATCATAGTATCATTCAAACGATATGATGCAGACAACATTACGAAGACATGCCTATTCAAATATATTAGTAAAATTTTACGCCCAAAACTGATTTTTTTTTTCACTTAAAGAATCCTGTTATTTTTCATACTTCTGCTCAAAACATAGATTGTGGGTTCTCATTAGAACCACCCCGTTCTAACAAGTACAGTGTGAAATTCCGCTATTAAGACCACCTTAAATTAGGACTAATTTTGCTATAAAAAGGTTTTGTTGAAGGGAACACTTAATTTTTCTTTGTTTTTTTTTTTCTGCCTACAATGTCCTCTGGTCAGGGTCCACCTTTGGGACTGTTCAAAAGTGGTCTTTAAGACCACTTTTGAACAGTCCCAAAGGTGGTCTTAATATAAGAATTTTACTGAACCAACAATCTATGTTTTGGGCAGAAATAAGAAAAATATCACACTTTTTTTCATCTTAATTTTTTCATTTTTACGGCGGTAAAATTTACAATGTATTTGAATAGGCGTGCTTTCGTAATGCGCTTCTTTGTAACGATTTTATTTCAAGCTCAAAAAGAAAATGAAGTCAAAAATAAATAAATAAAGCACCGAGAGTACTGATAGGTCGATTGTCACTAAGTGTAGGCTGGGAAAATAGTAATTGACTCAGACTTGAGACTTAAAACTGTTTCGTATAACCCTTAACTTTAAGTTTTTAAGCAAAAAGGTAGACTTTGATCAGACGCCGCAGAACGCGGTGCCTGATCTGGGTCTACACTTTTTGCCAAGCCCAATCCATGATTCCTATCCATGTTCTACAGATAACCGTCTTACCCATCGATAAGAACAGCGCGCCAATTTTCTATTAATAACCGTAATTCCTACAGTTCAGTGATGGTCATGTGGACTTTAGCCCTGAAGATTTCTATGCATTGTACTTTGTGTCGATTGATAAACAATCGACCCCAGGGGCCAGTTGTTCAAAACTAACGATGCCGTTTGTTAACGTATCGTTGAAACTTTGATCATTAAATATGGCAAATATGCTGAAATTTTTGCTGAAAAAATGTGAGCAGCTTTTGCAGATGCAAAAGCTGCTCACATTGTTTTCAGGAAAAATACCAAAATTTTCGAAATTATACTTGCTAGAACAGTTAACAATTTGACCACTAACGAGCTCGTTAAGCTAACAAGGCTTTGAACAACTGACCCCTGATCTTGAAAAACAATAAGAGCCAGCGCACGGCAAAACCTACAATAAGACATGTGCTCCCAGTGAAGAATCAGATCAGCCTGCGCATCCATTTAGTCTCACCAGAGACTTTTCTTGGTGCATGAAGGAGCATTGGGCCCTTTGCTACCATTTAAGCGCCCAACGAGTCTTCGTTGGGCGCACATGTCTTATTGTATGTTTTGTCGTGCGCTGGCTCAATTAATATTGATAAGGACCACTGTCTCTAGAGGCAACTCGCTCTGATTCTCCATTACTGCATCATCTCCATTTCTAACACAATTGTGTGGTCATTTAACCCTTATCCTGCTGTTCACGACAACCCCTATCTTTGCAAACAGTGTAGATCCAGATCAGATGGCTTCTGAAGAAGCCATCTGATCAGGATCGACACTGTTTGGCATTCAGTTTATGAATTTGTAGCAATAAATTACATCAAGTAATTTGACTGGTTGATAGACAGAAATGGGTGTGGCCTATATGAATATTCAGCAAGATAAGGGTTAAGATAGGTTACTTTATATTGTTAGTTACAAAAAACCTCTTAGTCTCATTATGGCTCCTTAACTGTTTGCTTCTACTATTTCTCAGCTTGAAACATGGTGGTTAGCACTACGCAAAACTATTTTTGCTCACATATGCACAATTTGCAAAGGTGCAAGTTTTCTTATGTATGCAAATTGGCGCATGTGAACGGTGCTTAAGTCCCCGCTCAGGACAACTTTTCCAGCCCACTCTCATCGAGCCACCACTGCTGTCAGTATTTTGATTTCAAAGCAGCTCACTTCAAGCATTGCAAAAACACGCCTATAAGAATAAACACTGAATTTTACCTCCTAAAAAACGAAAATGTTGGGTGAAAATAGTGATATTTTTCTTATTTCTGCTCAATATATAGATTGCGGGTACACGTTGAAACCGCCTCATCCAGGCGGCTCGAACGTGTACCCACAATATATAGTTTAGAGAAGAAAATAGAAAAATAAGGTTTACCCCTGTGAACCCCAGTTTTACTGTATAAAAGTGGAGTTCAATTGGGATCAGAATTATATATGCATGTTTTCATGATGGGAAACAGAATATCATATATAAAATCAAAATCTCACCAGGAGATGGCCACTGCACAAGCCTTTGGCTTAATGCCAAATCCTGGATAATAGGCATTTGTCTGTTACATATACATGTCATTGAAGCAATTGAAATAAAGTTTAAAGCAAAATCATATATAAGTTGTCTCAATCATTCAAGTTGACACAGTGGCGGAAAATATCTCGATTATAAACATTTCCTTGAAAAAAAAAAAGAATAACAATAACCTATTGATGCTAAATCAGTAGCTTTTGACCCCAAAGGGTAAACATAATTAAGAAAAGTAAACAGTCAAATTTTTAAGTTACTTCAAAAAAACGTGTTTGACAATTGACAGTATATTTGTTTGGTCATTAGTTTTTCGCCGACAACGCTCAAGTTCACAGAGTGAATTGTAGGATCTCCAACACCCCTTTTTAGCTCACCTGACCGAAGGTCATAGTGACCTTTTGTGACCGTGAGATGTCCGACGTCGCCGTTCATCGTCCGTCGTAAGTCGTTCGTCGTGCGTGCGTAAACTTTTCTTGTGAACACTCTAGAGGCCACATTTTTTATCCAATCAATATTAAACTTCGTCAGAATAATCATCATGACAATATCTCGTTCAAGTTCGAATATCGGGTCAACAAGTAGGTCAATAGGTCAAATCTTAGAAAATCCTTGTGAACATTCTAGAGACCACAGATTTGGTCCAATCTTCATCAAACTTGCTCAGAATGATCATCTTGACAATATCTCGTTCGAATAGTGGTAATGTCAGGCCAAAAAGGAAGTCAGAAAGTCCAATCGTGGAAAATATTGTGAACATACTAGAGGCCACAGTTTTGGTCCGATCGTCATCAAACTTGCTTAGAATGATCATCTTGACAATATCTCGTTCGAATAGTGGTCATGTCGGGTCAAAAGGTAAGTCAGTAGGTCAAATCATGGAAAATATTGTGAACACACTAGAGGCCACAGTTTTGGTCCGATCGTCATCAAACTTGCTCAGAATGATCATCTTGACAATATCGCGTTCGAATAGTGGTCATGTCGGGCCAAAAGGTAAGTCAGTAGGTCAAATCATGGAAAATATTGTGAGCATACTAGAGGTCACAGTTTTGGTCCGATCGTCATCAAACTTGCTCAGAATGATCATCTTGACAATATCTCGGTCAAGTTTGAATATAGGTCATGTCGGGTCAAAAAGTAGGTCAGTAGGTCAAATCATAGAAAAACCTTGTGAAGACACTAGAGGCCACAGTTTTGGTCGGATCATCAGCAATCTAGCTCAGAATGAATATCTTGACAATACCTCGCTCTAGTTTGAATATGGGTCATGTCGGGTTGAAAAGTTGATAGAGGCCACAGTTTTAGACTAATTACCATCAAAGTTGCTCAGAATGATCATCTTGACAATATCTCGGTTACTTTCAAATATGGGTCATGTCTGATCAAAATGTATTGGAACACACTAGAGGCCACCGTTTTGGTCCGATTATCAACATACTTGCTAAGAATGATCTTCTTGACAATATCTCGGTAAAGTTCGAATATGGATCATGTTGGGTCAAAATGTAAGTCAGTAGATCAAATCATAGAAAACACTTCTCAACATACTAGAGGCCAGAATTTTGGTCCGATCATCAACAATCTTGCTCAGAATGATCAGCTTGACAATATCTGGGTTGAGTTTGAATATAGGTCATGTCGGGTCAAAAAGTAGGTCAGCAGGTCAAATCATAGGGAAAAAAACGTTGTGAACACTCGAGAGGCCACAGTTTTGGTCAAATCATCATAAAACTTGCTCAGAATGATTATCTTGACACAATCTCAGTCAAGTTTGAATATAGGTCATTTCGGATCAATTATAGGTCAAATTATAGAAAAACCTTGTGAACACTCATAGAGGCCACAGTTTTGGTCCAATTATCATAAATCTTGCTCAGAATGATCGCCTTGACAGTTATATCTGGGTCAAGTTCGAATATGGGTCATGTTGAATCAAAACGTAGATCAGTAGGTTATTTTGTCATTACTTTTGAACCGTTTGAGATAGAGCCTTCATATTTGGCATGTAGGTTCATTGTGACAAGGGCTTCCCAGTCATACAAACAATGACCTCTTACCTTGACCTTGACATGTGCCCTACGTTATGATAACTTTTGAACCATTTCAAATAAAGCGTTCATATTTGGCATACATGTTCCTTGTGACAAGGTCTTCCCAACCATACAAAACTTTTGACCTATGGCCTTTACCTTTGACCTACTTTGTCATAACTTTTGAAGCATTTGAGATAGAGCCTTTATATTTGGCATGTAGGTTCCTTGTGACAAGGGCTTCTTATTCATACACACAGTGATCTGTAGCCGTGAACTTGACAAGTGACCTACTTTATCTTATCTTTTGAACCATTTCGAGTGATTCGACTTCCGACGTTATAGATCAAATAAATAGCTATTTTCGTCTATCAGTGAAAACCTTAAAAATAAATACGGACAAGAAAATATCCCCTATGACTTCTCAAAGTTAAACGCGTATGTCGAGTCAAAACATACCGTACGATGTTACTTTTAAAATCCCATTTATGAAATTATCAGATATGTTGTCCATAATAAAATCACTCGACCCCAATAAGGCGACAGGGTTGGATGGGTTAAGTGCAAACATTTTTAAATCAGTGGCACACATTGTCTCCCCTGGTCAATTTTCTGATCGATTAAAGCTGGCAAAAGTCCCTCCTATTCATAAAGGAGGAGCAAATTATGATCCAACTAACTATAGAACAATATCACTATTGTCCGGTCTTTCTAAAATAATTGAAAACATGTCACAAAACACTTATTTGCATACATGAACAAGTATAGCTTACTACACCGGTCACAGTCTGGCTTCCGAAAACATTACTCATGTAAAACAGCTTTGATAAACTTAGTAGATAAGTGGCTGAAGAATACTGACAACGGAGAAATAATCGGGCGGTATTTTTCGATCTACGAAAAGTCTTCGATGTTGTGGATCACAAACTCTTAGTTCAGAAGTTGGATGCTTATAAGTTTAGCGGTGACTCTCTTAGAAGGATCAAATCGTATTTAGCAGACAGACAACAGTGTATTGTTAACAAACCATTGACGTCATCTTTTCAAACTGTCAAATCAGGGGTCCCACAAGGCTTTGTTTTGGGACCTGTTGTTTTTATCATATTTATTAAAGACATGCCTTTATTTATTAAAGAAGCGTATGCCGATATATATGCGGACGATACAACCGTACACACTGCTAGTAAGGAATCAAAATTATCAAAACAAAACTCCAGGTTGCATCAGATGATTTTAAAACATACTGTAGACAAAATAAATTGTATGTTCACGCTGGAAAAACGTCCATCATGGTTAAAGGATCTCGTCACAATCTATCTCTGGCTAAATCCAGGGATATTTATATTGGTAGGGCCTATACTGAGATCATAAAAGAAGTTGAAAATCAAAAACTACTTGGCGTAATGATCGACAAAATTTTAAATTGGGACAAACAAGTCGATATTATTTCGCTTAACATTTCTAGAGGAATCACATTGCTTAAATTACTTTCCAAATATGCCAGTAAAGCCAGCCTAAATCAATATTATAACTCATACATCCTTCCTATTTTTGACTTTGGTTGTTTGATTTGGGGACGCTGTAAATAAACTTCTAAAACTACAAAAACGCGCTGCTCGTATAATACTCCGGGTACCAATAATTACACCATCCAAATCAATGTTTCATGAATTAAAATGGCTACCGTTTCCAGTCCGTATCCAGTACCATACTTGTATTATGATCTACAAGTCTCTTAATGGTATGGCGCCAGTCTACATGGCAGAACTTTTCAAAAAAGGTCTCCGAAACATATAATCGAAATCTACGATCTGTTGATAATGATCTACTGAGGATTCCTTACTCCAAAACAAGTTATTTTGACCGTTCATTCGGAATACAGGGAGCCAAACAATGGAACTCGTTACCGATTGATTTAAGAAATGCACCGACATTAAATGACTTCAAACAGAAAGTTAAAACGTACCTTCTTACCAACCAAATACCCGCACTAAACTCTCAATAAATCAATAGTCTCCCAAAGTACACCTGATCCCACTTTGGCATTTATCACAAACACATATTCATTGACTAAAATTCACATATGTCTTATATTTGCCCCATACTTGGCGTGTAGGTTACTTGAGACAAGGGCTTTCTTCCCATACAAAAAAAACCTTACCTATGACCTTGGTTTTTGAACCACTTGGTCATAACTTTCGAACCATTTTACATATAGCCTTCATATTTGGCATGTAAGTTCCTTGTGACAAGGACTTCCCACTCATACAAAAAAAATGACCTGTGGCCTTGTCCGCTTTGTCTTAACCTTTTTACCATTTGAGATAGAGCCTTCATATGTGGGATGTAGGTTCCTTGTGACAAGGGCTTCCCAGTCATAGAATATTGTGAACTTGACCTTGACCTGTTAAATACTTTATCATAACGTTTTAGCCATTTGAGATAGAGCCTTCATATTTTGCATGTATGTTCCTTGTGATGAGGGCTTCCCACCCATAAAAACATTTTGACCTGTGACCTTGACCTTTGATCTATTCGCCATAACTTTTGAAGCATTTAAGTTAGAGTTCATATTTGGCATGTAGGTTCCTCATGACAAGGTCTTCCCACTCATGCAAACAATTTTGACCTGTGAACTTTACCTTGACCTGTGACCTACTTAATCATAACTTTTGAACCATTTGAGACAGAGCCTTCATTTTGTCACGTATATATTCCTTGTGTCAAGGGCTTCCCGTCCATACAAAATGTTTGATCTGTGACCTCGACCTTTGACCTACTTGATCATAACTTTTGAACAATTTGAGATAGAGCCTTCGTATTTGGCATGTATGTATCTTCTGACAATGCACCTTACTATATTGCCTACCACTTCACTTCTACAGCTTGGATCGGGTGAGCGATCAAGGACCATCGATCATGGCCCTCTTGTTTAGTAATAAAATAACAGAAGTATTTTTTTCTTATTCTTTTGAATTCTGATAATAAATTACAAAATCATACCGCCGATGAACCATTTTCAGTTCCATAACCAAATGAGCGAAATATATTGAAATGGAAATGACTTGTTTGAGAACCACGGTTCTTATACTCAGTTTTACTGGAGTGGTGTCTGGTTGTAAGTGCATGATTATATTTTCAACGAATAGCAAAAAGGTTACATCACGAAAACATGTCTATATAATTTTGACCCATTTAAACACCACTTTTGTATAGAAAAAACTGGGGTTTATAGGGGTATGCATTATTTTTCTTATTTCTGCTCAAACAGTGCGTCGATGCTCCAGAAGGGCCCTGCACTTTTTGGGAAGATGAAGAAGAAACACATAGATTGTGGGTACTCGTTAGAACCGCCTCGGTGAGGCGGTTCTAACGAGTTCCAACAATCCATGTTTTGAGCAGAAATAAGAAAATTATTAGTTTTTTTTTCTGAAAATTTTCATTTTTGGTGGTAAAATTTCCAAAACATTTTTATCATATGACGTCGCGTCTGAGAGTGTAATAACGCCATGTAATGTTTTCGATAATCCACTAGTGAATAAAATATGCAAATTAGGTAGATACGTCCCGTAACGTTACATGTACGACGTCCTTAACGACATCGCGTTTACTAATGGCGGAATATTGACATTTTTGTAACCAATCGTGAATAAACGGCGTTTTAAATGTCATATGATAAATAGAATCTTGCATTCGTGCTCATGTATTATTGAATTTATTAAACTCGTTAAGGAAAAAGAATAAAATGCTCGGCAAAGTCTCGCATTTTATCCCTTGCCTCAACTCGTTTAATAAATTCAATAATACATGGGCACTCATGTATATGGAACAGTATTTAGGTAAAAACTCAATTATGCAACATTGAGATTGCAATATGCAATTTTGATATTGTGTTATGCTTTATTCAGTTACAATTGTGCAACACTGCATTATGATATTCATTTTTGTAGTCTGATTTTGGAATTTGTGTAGTTTTCTTTCTGTTTCTCGTCCTATTTTGCAACTTGAAATTCCGATTCTGCTTCTTCTAGTTCCCATTATTCTCGTTCAGTGGCGCTGTGATCGTTCTTTCGTACCGTTCCCGTAAACGTCCGCCTGTATTCGGCAGATACCCAAAAAAATCTGCAAGCGTATTGGTGACACGGAGGAGTGAAAGAAATGAGAGAACTATATTTTTGGCATAAAACGGACGATTTGGGGACACTACACCCTTCCCGCTAAAATCATATACACATAATTTTTATTTTATATGTCAGACCAGGAATCAGCTTTGCTTGGTTTGTTTTGTGTCCAAGTTTTATCTAAATATATCGCAAATGTGTTCGGGCCATTGCACCTCTAAAATATAAAGGAGCAGTCTCTATAAGGCTGTTTTCATGGCCACAGCCGATTTCCTTTAAACTTTGTGGCCTCAAATTGGTACATATTGACTGTCTAATGGTGAATTTTTAGACTCTTTGGTCCACTGGTTTTTGCTGTATACACTATTAAAGTGGGTGGGGTAATGTCACTCCATCAAGGGTATACCAACAAAAATGCTATTATTTTTGTAAAAAGTGCATGACTGGAGGCGATGTTTGCCGTATGCTTACTACCCTTTTAGGCATAGCAGCCGGTGATAACAGTCTTATAAATATCAAACAACAGAAGAGTTTATACGCGCTTGTAAGTTGTACCCAAATATTAGTAATTTTTATTCCCCAACTTTACGAAAAACCACAACACCTTTACAGTTTTCAACTTATTTCAAAGATCTTTCATAAATATAATGTTGATGTAATAGTCATTCTAGGTATATGTCAGAATTATTGTTAGTTCATAAAACTTAAAGAGTTACCTGCCCCTGAAATTGGATTTTACCCATTTTTTTTAATCAGAGTGCATTTATCCGTTTGTAGTACTCACAACTTCATTTAGAAGTGAATAAACCGATTCCATGCAAATATAATTATGCCTCCGCCTATTTGAAGAACAGCGGAAGGGCATTAAGTTTTACCCCTGTCCGTCCGTTCGTTCGTCCGTCCCGACATCGTGTCCGGGCCATAACTCCTAAACTGTATGGAATATATTCATGAAACTTCACAGGTGCATTCATCACACTGAGACGATGTGTCATGAACAAGGAAGACAACTCCTGCTTGTTTAGTTTTTGAATTATCTGCCCTTGACTTACATCCATATTAAGTCAAATGGTATGTCGTGTCTGGGCCATAACTCCTAATCCGTATGGAATATGTTCATGAAGCTTCACAGGTGCATTCATCACACTTAGACGATGTGTCATGAACAAGGAAGACAACTCTTGCATTTTTGGTTTTTGAATTATCTGCCCTTGACTTAGTACCATATAGTAAACCGTATCCGGGCCATAACTCCTAAACCATATGGAATATATTCATGAATCTTCACAGGTGCATTCATCACACTGAGACAATGTGTCATGAATAAGGAAAACAACTCTTGCATTTTTGGTTTTTGAATTATCTGCCCTTGACTTAGTACCATATAGTAAACCGTGTCCGGGCCATAACTCTTAAACCGTATGGAATATAATCATGAAACTTCACAGGTGTATCCATCATACTTGGACGATGTGTCATGGACAAGGAAGACAACTCCTGCTTGTTTATTTTCTGAATTATCTGCCCTTTACTTACATCCATATATAGTCAAATGGTATGTCGTTTCCGGGCCATAAGTCCTAAACCGTATGGAATATATTCATGAAACTTCACAGGTGCATTCATCACACTTAGACGATGTGTCATGAACAAGGAAGACAACTCTTGCATTTTTGGTTTTTGAATTATCTGCCCTTGACTTAGTACCATATAGTAAACCGTGTCCGGGCCATAACTCCTAAACCATATAGAATATATTCATGAAACTTCACAGGTGCATTCATCACACTGAGACGATGTGTCATGGACAAGGAAGACAACTCTTGCATTTTTGGATTATCTGCCCTTGATGCATATATTTTATGATTGATTTGAAGTACATTTGTAATATTTTTATAAATGGCATTTGGCGGGGGCATCCGTGTCCTATGGACACTTTTTCTAGTTAAATAGATGTGGACAAAGAAGTCATTTGATTTAATAGTGCATGCTAGCAAGCACATGAGCACAACATCGCACGGTACGAGCACCACTTCTTCACCAACAGTACCATCCAGTGATTGGGTTCAGTCCTTGTGGTCTAAACACATTGCAAAACGAGCAAACAATTTTTACATAGTCGCCAACATAAGGTATTTTACTATTGGATATTTTGTTGCTAAGGCCTTCCACTTTGTAATTCTCCCATTAGCTGATTCGACAACCTATCTCACTCTGTACGTAGCCTTGAATCATTCGCCTCTTCAGTCGTATATTGCTTCTGAGATTTGGTTAGGAAGTGATTTCATAACCCTTTAGTATTTCTCTAACATCCCTGAAGCCGCAGTCTACAACGAGTACATCATCTTTTTCAAACCAGTCAGTATTATTTTCTGCATTATTCTTTAACATGTGTTCGGTAGTCTTAGCATCTGTGATCCCACCTGCAGGATATGGTCCCATCACAGTCAAAATATAACCATCAGTGGGCACAAGAATAATAGTTTTCAGAAAAAGCATCCTTACAAAACTGCCAGATGATTCCGTAGAGAAAACTTGAGAATTTCCCAGAGATGACTGAGGATGAACTCAGTGATTTGACAATGGGTATTTACCAGCTGAAACAAGCCAAATCCTACACAGATGAACATTTTGACGACAAAGGATCATATGAGATAATGGCAAACAAAAGAGAAGATGGTGTTCTCAAAGCACAGATACGTTCTCGCCACACGTCTAATAAAACATATAACATGTGGGTTGAATATACACAAGGACTGAACCCAATCACTGGATGGTATTGTGGGTGCATAAGTGGAGCTCGTACCGTGGGATGTTGCGAACATGTGGCTTCTGTTCTCTGGTATTTGGGATATTACCGGAACAAAACAGAAAAAAGTGAAGCAAAACCAAGCCGGGAACATATTGATTTTGTTTATGATGCTGCTGTTGACACATGGAGTACATCTAGCGATTCAGAGGAAGATCAGTAAATTAACAAATTCTTTAACATGTCCTGAGACCATACGGGCTTATATTTAAGCACAGTATCAGTCTAAAATTAGGTTCCACAACATGAGCAAAGCCTGCTTTGGTGGTCAAAAATGTTTGACAGTTGACGAATGTTCCATTTGCACCTTGAAATTAAGAGTTCATAAACAGCCCCCCCCCACCCCCCCCCCCCCCCAAAAAAAAGGAAATACTAGCATGCACTTATAAATCAAATGACTTCTTTGTCCAGATCTATTTAATAATAATTGCATGGAATCGGTTTATTTACTTTCAAATGAAGTTGTGAGTACTACAAACGGATAAATGCACTCCGATTTAAAAAAATGGGTAAAACCAATTTCAGGGGCAGGTAACTCTTTAAGTTTTATGAACTAACAATAATTCTGACATATACCTAGAATGACTATTACATCAACATTATATTTATGAAAGATCTTTGAAATAAGTTGAAAACTGTAAAGGTGTTGTGGTTTTTCGTAAAGTTGGGGAATAAAAATTACTAATATTTGGATACAACTTACAAGCGCGTATAAACTCTTCTCTTGTTTGATATTTATAAGACTGTTATCACCGGCTGTTATGCCTAAAAGGGTAGTAAGCATACGGCAAACATCGTCTCAATTCGCGCACTTTGAACAAAAATAAATTTTTGTTGGTATACCCTTGATGGGGTGATATTACCCCACCCACTTTAATAGTGTATACAGCAAAAACCAGTGGACCAAAGAGTCTAAAAATTCACCATTAGACAGTCAATATGTACCAATTTGAAGCTACAAAGTTTAAAGGAAATCGGTTGTGGCCATGAAAACAGCCTTATAGAGACTGCTCCTTTGTTGTAAATACTTATACTAATTTTGTATGGCACAGAAAGGCTCCTGTCCTAATCGTGTAGACCTTTGTGAGACTGCTCCTTTATGATCACTTGAAAGCAAACATAGCTACAACTCTCTTTCGTGAAAATGCTTTCAGATGAACTACGACTTACGTTCCCTCTAACATTTATTTCTGATTTAGGGCATATCCAACGGAATTTCTAAAACTAGGCATTTTGGTTTGATGTTTTAACGTCACCGTCAACACAATATTGGTCATTTTGGAGACTTTGCTTCCACTTTTGTGGGACTTTTACCCGACACTGAGATGAAATGACATATCAAAGCCCTGTCGCCCAATGAAACCAATAGGGTTTGTAAGCACCGCTTTGGCTCGGTAGACTTAGATCCTCTAAGCGGTTTACCAGTACTGGTGTGCGGGTCGGTTTCAGTTCATGCAGTCCATCTATTTCTTCAAGCCCCGAGGGCCGGGGGTCTGATTCCCTGTTTATTTTGTCACATGTTTATATAGATGTTCGTAACTGTTTGTGTTAAATGCATTCATTAATTTATAAGAAAATAGAAAACTATCTGACTTTTTATACTAGATTTTTGGCTTCAAGTGACAAAACGCAAAGGTTCCCACCTTTTTGACAAAACACAACGCGAAGCAAATACTTTCATACCGGAATGCAGGTGGAAAACCCGCACCTGCTACAATGTAACATATCAAGCGCTGGAAGCCTCTGTGGTGTTGTGGTTATGCTACTCGCCTTAGTAACCAGGGATCGCAGGATCGACCCCGGGCTTCTCCAGAATTTCGGATCAGTCTTTAAACCCAGGTCCCATTTCCGTATGACCTTAGCTGTTGGTGAAACGTAAAACTAAAAACGCACTCACACATCAAGCGCATCCCACCATTAAACACATCTTTATAATTCTGACCCCCCCCCCCCCCCCCCCCCCACACACACACACACACTTGATCCCCACTTTTATAGAGAAAAACTGGGATTTACAGGAGTAAACATTATTTTTCTCATTTCTACTCCAAAATATAGATTGTGGGTACTCGTTAGAACCGCATCGAAAAGGCGCTTCTACGTGTACCCAAAATGTATATTTAAAGCAACAGTCAGAAAAATATCATCACGACTTTTCATCTTACAATTTTTGTTGTTGTATTTTTCGGCGGTAAAATGTACAAATCTAATGCATCAAAAACATTTTTTTCTAGATTCTGTACACTTTAATAATAAGTGAATAAATAAATAAATAAATAATGTCGTTAAGTTCCGCCAGGTAAACCTGGGTACGCTGTACGCGGTCTAACTGTAATAAAACAAGAAGAAGATAAAACTTTGGCGTAGACCTAATACATGGAAATACATGTAAGTACAAAATGGTTTGGATTCAGCCACTCCAGTTGCCAAATCGTTACATGTAGAACTTGAAGAAATATGTAGTAGGCTGGTTAAGACAGTCGCGACACTAGCTCAGCAAGGTTTTGCTGGCTGAAGAGAGACGGACGGACGAACTGACAGACGACTAGCTTTTTTGCGTTGTGATTCTGTTGGATGAAAGCCATCATGCCCAAGTCTAACTTATGACGACAGACGGACATATGAATACGACAGCTGTCATTGTGACCACAGGTGCGTTTCTATGGTTGTGGGTCGAGGCTGAGTATGAGTAAGTAATGTTCATCAGAGTAACAATGGGAATAGAGGTACTGGTTGTTGTTTACCAGTTTCCCGCACGGTCAGCTGGTAAGGTCCCAGGGAACGAATCCATGCCCGCGAACAGGGAGACCATCGCGCAGTTACTTCCTGAGCGGACATATACATACTTCTATAATATCCAAGCATTCGAGTTTTGAGTGAGGTTGCAATTAGTAACTAATATCTTTATAAGTAACACCTCAGAAGGATCAGATTTATGAAAATTGTATGAATTAATCAATTTTAACAATCTATGCTCATTTCAAATCCATGGACTCGGCACATGGTAATTTATTTTAGTAAATATTCAACGATATAGTACTTTCCCCTTCGTCAAACAAGTATTAACTTTTAAATAAAAATCCTGTTTCTCATAAATATATAAATAAGGAACCCCGCTGTAAATTTTTTTTTAAAGATGCAAACGTACACACTATTGTAAATATCCGAATTATTATATAGCCGGATAAAATTTATTGCTACCGGCTTGAATTTTGCCCCTGGAAAAGCGAATGCGATCTTCTCAAACGGACGCTTGTCATCGGAAAAAAATACGGCAAATCCACGGACATTACCGAACGTTACCGTCACCTCAATGACTGGTACCCCGTCTAACCAAAGCAGAATCGAAACTGAATATTGCAAAATAGGACGTCCAAATGCCATATTTAAATACAAAGGTCTCAAATTAGAATGTGCATGTTGCATATTCGAATAAAGTAGTAAGATATGGAAATGTTCATAATGCAAAGTGCGGTTTCAACAATTCATTTTGTAATTGCACATTGCATAATTGAGTTTTTACCTTAATACTGTTCCATACAAGTAAGATCCTCTATGTATAGGAGTGTTTTCGTAATGATGCAAATAAGTTTTCATTATTTTTATCAAATCATTATATTCAATATACCGATAACCGACGCCTTTTTTCGATTAGCAAATGTATTCTTACTTTTCTGAGAAAAGCATTTATGGCGTTTCATGTAAAAATGCTAGATTCTAGAACCATTACGAAAACACGCCTGTTCAAATACATTTTGAATTTATCCGCCGAAAAAAGAAATTGAAAACTTTCAGGTGAAAATTTGTGATATTTTTTCTCATTTCTGGTCAAAATATAGATTATGGGTACACGTTAGAACTGCCTCATCGAGAGCATTTTATTCCAGAAATAAGAAAAATATCGCTATTTTTCATCTCGAAATTATTGTTGTTGTTTTGTTGTTGTTGTTGTTGTTGTTGTTGTTTGTGTTTTTATTTCTTTTGTGGTAAAACTGTGTTTTCGTAATGCGGACTGCTTCATTTAACCCTTAAATCGCTGTTTAGGCAATATAGTATGGACCCTGATCGGACGCCGCATTCTGTGGTGTTTGATCAGAGTCTACAATGATTGTCAATGTCCCAGCACCGTGATGGGCCCAGTCAGGTTTCTCTGCGTAAAATAACCGTAATCTGTAACTCCATCACGTGAACAAGTCCGTGAATGAACATCCCCTAAACCCCACTTTGTATAGAGAAAACTGGGGTTTATGGGGTAAACATTATCTGCCTAAGTTTTGCTCAAATACATAGCTTGTGGGTACTCGTTAGAACCTCCTCACTGGGGAGGTTCTAACGAGCACCCACAGTCTATGTTGAAAGCAGAAATAAGAAAGATGTTATCATTTTTACCTAGAATGTGTCATTTCTGATACCATGTTGGACGCCATTATTTCACACAGACATGTTTTCCTAATGCGTACCAATAACTCAGATAGTCACGTGGGCAACAGAAACGTAAAACTACTTTGCTGAGAAACCATAGCTCGATTGGCCGGTTTTCGCCCACCTCTGATTAACGATTTGCTCGAGTGAAATCATCTTGAAAGGGCCGTACCCCTACACCCCCCCAACCACCCCCCCCCCCCCCCAAAAAAAAACAAAACAAAAAACAAAAAAAAAAAACAAACAAATACAAATGCAAAGACATAAAGCACTCGAAATTATTTTCAAGTAACAGCTTTCACAAAAACTTGAGTCTTCGCTAGGCTTGAAAAGTGAATATATGTTGTATTATTTTATTAATATTATTTGGTAAAGATTCAGTAACAACTGAGCTACCACATAGACTCAAATCAGCCTGTGTATCCACCTATTGCATGCCCCCCCCCCACCCCCCCCCCCCCTCCTCAGTCTGAATGAAGAAACCGAGTCTTTGAAGAACGTACATGCTCGAAGACCTCTTTTCGCTTATTGTATAACCATTATGATAACAAGCGCATTCTTTCATATGTCCAAGTTGGCTACTTTTCTGATGATAATCCGTGACATTTTTATTATTTGTACTGCAAACAAAGATTGTGGGTGCTCGTTAGAACCGCGTCATTGAGGCGGCCCTAACGAGTACCCACAACCTATGTCTTGGACCAAAAGTAAGAAAAATAATGTACATTCCCCGTATACCCCATATTTCTCTATATAAATCGGGTTTAGGTGGGCGTTCATTTATCATGAAACTCACCTAATATATGTTGACCCCTTTTAACCCCACTTTTATACAGAGAAAAGTGGGGTTTACGGGGGTATACATTATCTGCCTTATTTTTGCTCAAAAACATAGATTGTGGATACTCGTTAGAACCGCCTCATCGAGGCGGTTCTAACGAGTACCCACAATCTATGTTGAAAGCAGAAATACGAGAGATGTTATCATTTTTTACCTAAAATTTGTCATTTCTGACAACATGTTGGACGCCATTATTTCACACGGACATGTTTTCCAAATGACTTATCCACACTCTTCCTGGATAGGCTTATACGTAAGCGGTTAAACAGTACAGTGCCCATTCTTTGCCAAAAACTGACAACTGCACTTCTTGAATCAGCGTAAGGGAGAGAATGACCGTAGGAAAGATTTCATGATCAATCTCCACGAAAGAATGTTGCCGACCCCGGCAGGTATCGAACCCGCGTCCTCCTGATCCCCAGTCAGACGCGCATCCGACTGAGCTACCGAGGCCGTGTTAAATGGTTATAGCAAAATGTCTTACGAAAACTTAGTAGCTCATTGCCATTTAGCATGAAATAAAATGAAACCCTGAAAATAAAATAAAATAATGATATGAATGATAATGCACATATGATTTTGACAAGAGGCATATATACAATATAATAAGCTAGATGCTAACAAAAATGTAGTTCTACAAGTATGCGAATGAATTAAAGATTCTCTATATTTGTCTATTGTTTTCTACTCGCTAAAAACATTACATTATTAAAACACGCCTATTAAAATATAATGGAAAATTTTACCACAAAAAAAGAAGAAAATTTTCAGATAAAAATTTCGATAGTTTTCATATTTCTGCCCCAAACATAGAATCTAAGAACTGTTGTTTGTTTGATTTGAGGTGTAACGGTTATGGTTAAATACCACTTCTACAGCCTTGCTGTGGGAGCCGGCTCTTTTAGCGACGCGGGTAGAGTGGTTGGCTTATTCACGAAGTTAAGCAACGGAGATCGCAGTTAGTACCTGGATGGGTGACCGCGCTGCTTGACTTCGTGGACGACCCGGTACACGCTACATTGGTGGCAGCGGTGGGATGGAAACAGTGCCGCTGGTTTGTTACATAGACTCCGCCCTCGGGTTTAGCCTGTTGAGGCATGTGTGACTTCGGGACGAAGTCAAGAGTTGAGGGGGAGAAATGTAACGGTTATGGTTAAATACCACTTCTACAGCCTTGCTGTGGGAGCCGGCTCTTTTAGCGACGCGGGTAGAGTGGTTGGCTTATTCACGAAGTTAAGCAACGGAGATCGCAGTTTGTACCTGGATGGGTGACCGCGCTGCTTGACTTCGTGGACGACCCGGTACACGCTACAGAGGTTTAACGTCCCCGTCAAGACTGTAAAGGTCATTTTGGAGACGTTGCTTCCAATTTTATGGGACTTTTACCCAACATTGAGATGAAATGACATCTCAAGCCCTGTCGCCCAATGAAACCAATAGGTTTATTAGCATGGACGGTCCACCTCGCACCGCGGTTCCTGGACAGGCTTAGATCCTGTCAGCGGTTTACCAGTACTAGTGTGCGGGCCGGATTCAGCTCTGCGTGGAAGCATCATGCAGCCCATATATTTCTCCAAGCCCCTATGGGCGGGGGCGGTTAGATTCTAGGAACTAACGAGTACCCATAATCTATGATTTTGAGCAGAAATAAGAAAAATAATGTATGCCTCCGTAAACCCCAATTTTACTACATATTAAGGGGCTCTTACACTGTCACGACTCACCACGATTTTTTAAATCGTGGTAAATCGTGAACAACGTCGTAGAGAAGTCGGCAGAGATCTTGAGGAATCTTGGTTGATCGTGATAGTTCGGGAGTGACCACGACTGTTTTTGGACATGTTCAAACATTCGTGACGAGTCGGCATCATTTTTCAAATCGTAGAGCGGTCGTAGAGAAATCGTAGCTCAGTCGTGAGCCGTCGTCGTGGTAATCGTGGCCAATCGTGAATAATCGTGACTGAATTCTACCACGATTGTGCCACGACGAGACAAGATCATCTACGACGCCTCTACGATTCCGTTGTGACTGCCGGACGATCTACTACGAAATCATGACGACTGCTCGCGACAATGCAAGATTCACCAGGAATGCACTACGATTGATGACGACGCTAGCACGATTTACCCCGACGCTACGTCGAACGCACTACTTTCTCCACGTGACTTTGTACATATAATTACCCAAGTAACTATGGTCAACTGTCACCTGTCCCTCCTGTTTCTCTGCACCTCCAGTTGTTCAGCCATTGCAATGTCATTTTCGATCATGTCTTGTTAGAGGTGAACTAAATTTTGAAGATACAGAAGCCTTTGACCTGGCCGCAAAAACATTTTCGTCAGATGCTCTCTACAGAAATGGTTGAAACTGAATGACACTGTGCATTTGATGAACACTTTCATATACCCAGATCGTTATAAATCCTGACGAATCGGGAGAAGTCTTGGTTAATCGTGAGTAAATCGTATCGAATCCTCCATGATCGTACTGAGTCTTTTATCATCGTGCCTTGGTCGTAGAGCAGTCTTGCAGGGATCGTGAGAAATCGTGTATGATCGTCTGATATCTTTAAGCAATCGTGGTGCAGTCGTAGAAGAATCCTAGAGGATCGTAAGACATCGTAGTCGATCGTGGAGGATCGTTGTAAATCGGCACCATTATCGTACAGCAATCGTGATTGTTCGTAGATTGTTCGTAGAAGTGTCGTAGCAATGTCGTGAGTATTCGTAGGGTAGTGAAATCGGAACCGTGTATGCCCCGATTTGTCACAATTTTCATGGTTCCCATTGGTCGTGGACAGTCGTGGACAATCGTGGTCAAAGTCGTGACACTGTAAGAGCCGCTTTACACTACACCATGCCTAGGTGTCCTCATTATTTAGCAACAACTTTAGTCTGCCCGAGTAATCAAATTTATTTCCTTGCTAAGTACTTGTTAGTATAGTAAGTTCGAGCAGTGGTTTTCAATTACAGGAAAATTTTACCACAAAAAAAGAAGAAAATTTTCAGATAAAAATTTCGATAGTTTTCATATTTCTGCCCCAAACATAGATTCTAAGAACTGTTGTTTGTTTGATTTGAGGTTTAACGTCCCCGTCAACTCTGTAAAGGTCATTTTGGAGACGTTGCTTCCAATTTTGTGGGACTTTTACCCGACAGTGAGATGAAATGACATCTCAAGCCCTGTCGCCCAATGAAACCAATAGGGTTTATTAGCATGGACGGTCCGCCTCGCACCGCGGTTCCTGGACAGGCTTAGATTATCTTAGCAGTTTACCAGTACTAGTGTGCCGGCCAGATTCAGCTCTGCGTGGAAGCATCATGCAGCCCATATATTTCTTCAAGCCCCTATGGGCGGGGGCGTATATGTCTCTGTAATGACGTATGGATTACGGGGGTTACATTTATTTTTCTTATTTCTGTTTTGTAACGCAGGTTCTGTATACTCGTATGAAAGCCGCCAACATATATATTGGGTCCGTGCCACAAATAAGGCGGTTCAGTTTAATCCCAGCGGGCACATGGCGTCCAGATAACGTCGCACCAACATCGATGCAACGTCTTGCTGTTACAAAGACATTGCTATGACGTTGGATTCACGTTGTGTGTCCAGTGGGTTATGCTTGGAGACGCCTTTTATAACGCCATAAAAAGGCGCTCCAGGCTAAATAGTATCTTATACGATCTATGTTTGGAATAGTATTAATTGGAAAACAAGAAATAGAAACTTGATGCTGTCCATGGCAGAAACAACCAGAAAAATTATTCACATCTCCCCAAAACGAGGTGATTAAAATACTAAATTAAGTTAACAATGCATAGCATGTCACAAAATATGGAAATGCTTGGTAAAAGAAAAACAAACTACATACAGCAACGATTCGTATCTTAGGCGAGTTGCACAAGACCCACCACACTAGAACAAGCCTATGCATGTAAGCTTTACAGTATAACAGTAGTTACTGAAAAAGTAATAACCGGTATGAAATAGAGCGATTTTAACGTAAAACCGCTATTGCCAGTCAACTAAACTCCGTTCAGAAAATCTGAATCATCGATTTTTTCGTTTCTTCCTTTTAATACTCATTTTAGCCCATACATCACTGTGGGAAAGTTGTAGACCTCACCCTCCGCCGATTTCTCCAGCAAGCCGTATGCCTCTGCGACAGCCAGGAAAGGCTGTGATTATTTGGAGAAAATTGCAAAACAAAGAAATGCGACCACAAACTAAGTCCATTTGATGATGATTGTCAGGTAAAATAATACATATTCAAATCCATGTGATGCACTTTAAAAATAGATATGCAATTACGACATACCTTGCATTCGAATGGCTAGATAGAAGCTCACTAAGAACGGGGAGCGACTAGCGCGATGTGCTGTCAACAGTGGTCAAAATGAATTATACCGATATCAGATTTGGTGTCACAGCTAATGATTTTCCATGAAGTGATCGTGCAAATAAAATATAGACGCCCTTGTAATTTACAAGAGCAGTAACCACTTCTATATATGGTTTAAAAGGGTGTGTCGAACCTGTCAGAATGTCTTAGTCTGTGAACGAAAATTTAGATTTTGCAATTTTCTCCAAATAATCACAGCCTTTCCTGGCTGTCGCAGAGGCATACGACTTATTGGATAAATCGGCGGAGGGTGAGGTCTACAACTTTCCCATAGTAATGTATGGGCTAAAATTAGTATTAAAAGGAAGAAACGGAAAAATCGATGATTCAGATTTTATGAACGAAGTTTAGCAAGTTTAAACGTACATGTAAAACCGCTATTGCCAGCCCCTTTCATTTTATTATTTGTTCTGTAAACATAGATGGTGGGCGCTCGTTATAACCGCGTCATTGAGCGGCTCTAAAGAGTACCCACAACCTATGTCTTGGAGCAGAAATAAGAAAAAAAATGTACATTCCCCGTATACCCCAGATTTCTCTAAGGTGGGTGTTCATTTTCACGAGAAAGTAGCTCTTAGTATCCTCTGAAGAAAGGGGCGTGAATCATGCAAAAAAAAAAAAAATCATTTTTTTTTTATGATTCAAGCCCCTATGTTCTGAATCACATAGAAAAAAACTTTTTGTGTGTGTGTGTTTTGTTTTGGCATATAAATCTTGCCGCTCTCGGTAGCTCAGTCGGTCTGACTAGTCTTCAGGAAGTCGTGGGTTCGATACCTGAACTTCTTGGCGACCCTCTTTCGTGGAGACTGATCATTAAATCTATGACCAGTCTCTTCCATATGAAGAAGCCATTCCATATGAAATGATTATTACCCGCCGAAGTTTCTTTTCAATCGTGTTAAACACCGACAATAACAGAGATATAATAGCTAAGACTGGTGAAGATTGCTGAAGTGGTTAACTTAGGGAACAACTAAGTACAATAGTGTGGTTGTACTTTTTTTAAATTTTCATTTGAGGAGGTAAATTCCACGGACTTTCACGGTGACGCGTTAGAGGACTCAAATTAGAAGTTGTTAACAATAAAAGAAATTAAAATGCAGTTATCCCCATTCCATTTATTAACTTGTTTTGTTATAATGTGGGCCCCGTCAAGCGATTTTGGTACTTATCGCCTATGCGAGCAGCGAAGGTTCAGGCGAGCCTGCGCATCCGCGCAGTCTTGCCAGAACCTTTGCTGCTCGCTCATACAAGCAGAGAATCATGAGGAACCTTCAGACAGAAAGCCATATCCCTGGCCCCTCTGAATGGCTGGGCATGCGCAGTTAAAATTTGTCATGACGGAATGTTCGAAGACACAAATTCGCTTGGCGGGGCTCATGTAATATCTGCAAATTGCGCCGCGTAAAACATTATGCCGACAATAGGCGAAGCCGTCTCCCAGCCAGCATCAAACGGCGGGCCATCGACGGGCCGACAGCGATACGTCGTATCACTGTCGGCCAGACATTCTTTGCTGACTGGGCAGTTTTTTTTTTTTTTTTTTTTTGTTGTTGTTTTTTTTCTTCAACATGTGCATTAGAATTCAACTTCAGTGGCCTCAGTCGAACGGTCGGTGAGTTTTATATTAGATCAGAATCAGAATTATTATTGGTGACACGCATTACGATAACACACCCGTGCGACATAGTGCATTTTTTAACATCTCCAAAATGGCTACTTTTCTGATGAAATTCCGTGATATTTTGCTTATAAATACTGCAAACATAGGTTGTGGGTGCTCGTTAGAATCAGAATCGCCTCATTGAGGCGGTTCTAACAAGTACCCACAACCTATGTCTTGGAACAAAAATAAGAAAACTAATGTATACCCCCGTAAACCCCAGTTTTCTCTATATAAAGTAGGGTATAGGGGGTTCTTCATTTCACGGACTTTTTCACGTGATGGTCAAATGACATTCATACACCAGGACCTGTGATATGGGAAGTTAGTCCCTAGCTCTAACCAAAGAGGTAAACTTAGCTATACAATCCTCAGCACCTTCAGCCGTCGAAATAATCGAATCGGGAAGGGCATTCCAATTTCTAATGGTTCGGGGGAAGAACGATTCTTTATAAATGTCAGTTCTTGCAGTAAGGGTCTGAAACGCCATTGAATGGTGCTTTCTACAGTGCCTAGCTGGGGGAACAAGGCCATCTGTTGGAATGCTGGCAGCACCCTTTAGACATTTGTATAAGAGTATGAGCCTACTGTCTCTTCCCCTTTTCTTGAGAGAAGCCCATCTTAATTTTCCTAGAATTTCAGTCATGCTCCCAGTTTCAAAGCAGTAATTTCCTGTTACAAATCTTCTGAACTTTTTCAATTTCTTCATTAAGGACCACTCCGCTTGGGCCCCAGATACAACTACCATATTCCAAGATTGGGCGAACAAGTCCACTATATGCTGTGTCTTTCATATCCTGAGGACACTGATGAAGATTTCGCCTCAGGAAACCAAGTGTTCTATTCGCCTTTGTACACATGTTGCTAATGTGTGTATTCCATCTCAAATCGTGAATGATTGTCACACCAAGGTACTTAATGGAATTCACATTTTCGAGCACCGTTCCCTCTAAGGTGTAAGAAGCCTCAATTTTATTTATTCTTTTTCTAGTTATCCGCATAATATTACATTTAACGGGTTGAAATCCCACGCCCCATTTTCGTGCCCAACATCCTACTCTATCTATATCCTCCTGAAGTTTCATTGAGTCCTCAGTATCTCTGATTTCCCGGTAGCAAACACACTCGTCTGCGAGCAGTCTTATTTCCGAGTCAATGTCAGTGGAAATATCATTGATGTACAGGGAGAATAGCAACGGACCAAGAACAGTCCCTTGGGGGACCCCAGATAAAACTGGCGCCCATACTGAAGATTCACCATTAACAACAACACGATGTTTTCTGTAGCAAAGGAACGAATCTATCCATTTGAGAGTCTTTCCTCCAATTATATAACCAAATAATTTTGATTTAAGTAGTTCATGAGGAGGGGTGTCAAAAGCCTTCTCGAAGTCCAGAATAAATGTGTCCACCTGCCCCCCCCCCCCCCCCTTTGTCTTAGATTTTTGCCCAATCATTAATAACCGTGCTCAACTGAGTTTCGCAACTATGCCTTTTCCAATGTGCATATTGTCTGTCTGACAAAAGTTAATGTTCATCCAAGTGGGCCATGATGTTTGAGCAGACTATATGTTCAAGCAATTTACATAGAGCAGAAGTCAGTGACACCGGAAGTCAATGAGACCAGCAAGAGCCCTGTCTCTTTTTTTGAAAAGTGGACAGATGTTTGCTAGGAGCCATTCTTTGGGAATTTCACCCGTATCGAGAGATTGTTGGAAATGATGAGCAAAAACTGGAACTAACTCGTTTGCTAGTTCCTCAGGACTCTAGGATGAAGCTCATCAGGCCCTAAAGCTTTAGACGGGTTCAAGCCTTTAAATAACTTGATCACTCCCGCCGAGGATACAACAATATTTTCCATGAAAGGGGCCGATCTTCCAGTCAATGGAACCTCGTTGAACTCAGTTTTATTAAATGCATCATTAAATTGACCAACCAATTCCTCTGCCCCGTTCCCTCCTCTTTTATTAAGGGGTGGGATACCTTGCCTATCTTTCTTCTGGCTATTGATATATCTGTAGAAGTCTCTGGGATTTGCATTTACATCACCTACCAAGTTATTTACATACAGATCATGTTGATTTTTTTTATGTCATTTTTAATTTCTCGTCTCAAGTGTTCAAATTTTGCTCTGAGTTTACCACTTCCCAACCTTTTTGCCTTAGCATAAATCTTATTTCTCCTCAGAATATTTCTTCTTCTTTCTGGTGTGATCCAAGGAATCGAAGATACAGACCTGCTAGTTTTGGAGGGGATATGATTTTCGGACGAAGCTTGAATGAAAGACTTTATCAAATCAAAGTCACCTGGACAGACCAAGCGTCTGAATGACCATTAAAGTATTTCTCTCTTGCAAATTTGAGGGCATCCTTCCTCATAGTTTAGTAGTCACCCTTTTCCTATAAGTACACCTTTCTACGAGGTTTCTTTATAGAAGAACATCTTTCTACGAGGTTTCTTTATAAGTGGTATGAAGGTTTTCAAAAATCCAGAGACAATGTCATGATCACTTAGTTTGTCCGGGGATTGAATATCCCCAAACTGTCTTGGCAAAGTTGTAAGAATCAAATCCAAAGTATTCCTATCTCGAGGAAAGTCAACCACGTGTTCCGAGCCAATATCATTCATGATGTCAACCAACACCTGTCCCTCTGACGGACTCAGCATCGTACCTTGTTTGCTGAGCATATCTGGCCAAACAATCTCTCTGAAGTTGAAGTCACCTAGGACATGTACTGCGGGAAGTTTTTCACCCTTATTCTGAGACTTAATGCGATCAAGCTGATATTTAAATAACTGGAAGTTTTCGACATGTCGTTAGGTGGTCGATACCAACTTGCAATAAAGTGGGAAGGTTTGTTTGCAAAAACCTTAACCCAAACAGATTCTGAGTCGTTTTCCAGTTCCATAAATGGAATATGAGCGATGTCTCTGAGAACGAGCAACATCACCCAGCCGCCATGAGTGTTTCTATCTTTTTTTTAGAGACTGTATTCGCAAGTTTCAGGGAAAAGCTCGGAAGTAATAATTGAACTGTCAATCTTTGTTTCCCGAATAGCCACAATATGAGGTTGGTGAGTATCAGGGAAAGCTAAAAGTTCAAGTATCTTTCCTTTTAAACCGTTAATGTTAATACTGCAAAGTTTTAAACCTTTTAAAAAAATCGGCTTTCTCATGTCAATAGTCGGAGATTTAACTCCTTTTTCCGTTGACAGAGGTTCAAATGTATTTCTTTCCTCCAGTTCTATAGGTTTGCTGAAGAACGAATCAGAAAAAGAAAACCTCGCACTTCTGGCATATCCATGAACAACTCGAGTATACCAGTTTGCCATACTCGGCATCTGAAAGGAAACCGCAATCCGTGTGAATCCACATTTCACACTGGTCACACTGAACGGCCTTATGTTCATTCAAAACATCACCGATGCATAGGCCACAGTCTGCTTTGCAATCTTTGCAATACCAAGTTCCAATTCCAGTTCCAATTCTAGCAATTGGTTTTATCCAATTCAGAACACGGGGAATGAAAAAGCTTTTCACAGTCCTCACATTCTACTCATTTCTGAGAGCCATTGCAATATTTTTTGCACAGCCCACAGCGAAACCTTGGACCGGGGTTAGTTTCAATGTCTCCGGCCAAGATCAATAGAATGATCAAATTTTTCTACCTGAGGACTTGAAGTTGCGTAAGCCCTCCGAACGTCGTTTGTTTCCTGGCTTCCTAGTTAAAGCCAAGTGCTGAGAAGTTTTATCGCAGTGTTGCTCTTTTGCAATCCTGCAGTCCTGATTTCCATCATCCGGTTGCGTTCTGTTACTTAATTTCTAAAAGGTGAACCAAAGAGTCAAGACCATGGGGAGCATGGAGACCTTCATTTGGTTTCTAAATACTAGCATTTGATCAAGTAAGATGTGGTTCGCTTTAATATCGTTGTTTTCATTACGAAAACACGCATATACAAGTACATTGTAAATTTTACCACCCAAAAAAAAAAACAACGAAAATTTTAAGATGAAAAGTTGTGATATTTTTCTTATTTCTGCTCAAAATATAGATTGTGGGTACACGATCCGCCTCATCGAGGTGGTTCTCACGAGTACCCACAATTTATATTTCAATATAGATTGTGGGTACACGTTAGAACCGCCTGTGGGTTCTAACGAGTACCACAATCTATATTTTAGAGCAGAAATAAGGAAAATAAGGTTTACCCCTGTAAACCCAAATTTTACTGTATAGACGCGGGGTCCAAAAGGGGGTCAAAATTATGTAGGCGTGTTTTCGTGATGTCTATAATACAGCCGTTCTTGTCTTCTTTTTTCAGATAAACTATTCGATCGACATGCATACGACCGATCTGCCAGCAAAGAGAAGATTGTATTTCAGAGTTTTCAAAAGGTAATCTCTGTGGTAACTATCAAAGGGGGGGCGGCACGTACAGGGTTATTTTTGCCAAAAATGACCAAAAAGTTTAGATAGGCTTGATATATACTGTATCTATTGACAAGGGATCCAGGTAAGCAAATTGCAGTTTTGCACCTGTTCTGTTTAAACATACACAAAATCGTGCACAGTTTAGATTAATTCTGTTCCATGCCCACCAATATATTGGTCTATGAATCCCTCATAAACAAAAACCAACAATAATTACTTTCATTCATCACTTTCTTCAAAATGATACAATGTTTACATCAACATCGGCTATTTTTGCTTACTCGAACGAGATCGCGCAACATCGATTTTCACCCGAAAAGCAAGACTTACAGGAGTCCCAACGAAAACAAATCACCGTGAAATAATTAACTACCTTAAAAGCGATTTGTGGGTGGAGTAAGTTAATTGTATAAATTCCTGATCTTTGTTTTACTTCTACTTTGTAGCTACCAAAACCCCTCAGAATGTCGTCCGATTTATTCTATTTAGAAGAATATTTTTTCCGCATGGAGAAATATTGTCATTTCCATCCATTGTGGATCAGCTGACTTTTCACCCGAAACATTTTATAAGCGGGCCTTCCATTGGCTGACTGGCGCCCGGCATAGGTGTTTTAATTAAGCGGAGAACCATCTTTTCGTCCAATCGTAAATCTCCCCTCAAATAGGAGCATGTGACCCGAGATGGCAACTGTATTTAACTCGGCAATTTAAATAGAGTTTTCGACTTGTTTGGGTGGAAAGTATTGATTTTAAAAGTTTTTTACTGTAGGTGAGAATCACACGATAAATGCGATATTCGGTCATTTTATTGCTTTTTAAAGACTCTCTTACATTCTGAGGGGTTTTATAGCGAGATTTATAGTGAGATTTTTAGCGATGTTATATAGCGAGATTTTCTGGTAAGTTTCTCGCATTGTTTCTCGCTATAGATTCTCTCCATAGTTTCTCTGCAAAGGTGCCGACCCTTTATCTAAGTTTGACAAAGCTAGATAGGGCCTTGATTGACCAGACGTTGGGTATCCCTACATTCTTGGTACCTGACATTTATGGGTACGAGAGTAGTATATAGTGGCATTTTGGCGAGCTTTTATAGCGTTATTTATAGTGAGATTTTATAGCGAGAATTATTGCGGAATTTTTATAGCGAGATTTTTGAGTAAATTTCTCGCCATAGTTTCTCGCTATAGATTCATGCCATAGTTTCTCTGCAAAGACCTAAGCTTAACTAGGCTAGGTTGGGCCTTGGGTGACACGTAGTTTGGTAGTGGATACCTTTGTATCCATAAATTTTCAATGATTGTGTAACTGGTATCCATCATTTCTGGGTACCTGAAATTTATGGGTACCAGGTACCTGAAAGTTTTAAGTTTTGCAGGCTAAGTTTGAAATTAACTTTTTGCTGAAAGATTTTAGAATACTTTCAAGACATCCAGGGGTACCACAAGATGACATTATGTTGTTCGTGTATCTCAAGACTTCATTGTGTCATATTATTGGTCTCTTAACTTCAACATTTCAACATCGCAAATGTGTAACCTCCACATCTCCACATCTCAAACGTATAACATCCACATCTCCACATTGAAAGTGTGGAGGTGATGTGGAGCAAACGTTGATGTGATGTAGAGACTGTGGATCCACAATGTGGCGATTCCACATGTCCACATCTACACATTTGACAATTTAGCAACTAGCCCTTTCTGGCTTCTAAGACCAAGATTAAAATGCTCAATGTGGAGCAATGTGGAGGTGAGGTGGAGAATGTGGATCCACAATGTGGAGATTCCACAAATCCACACATTTGACAATTTGGCTTAGAAACCCGACTCTTAATACTTGACCGGCGGCGGATACGACTAACCTTGTGGCTGGAAAATGTATCTGTGGTAGGTCCAAGCTTTGTATGTAAATCAAAATTGAAAAAAAGATCAAGAGAAGTAGATGTCGCCACTGACGGTAAACAACCTCTCTGGTGTGCTTGTGAAGTACATTAATGAGCTTTCCTGTACCTTGGGACTCCTGGCGACTAGAAACTATCTCCAGTACACTATAGAACCACCCGAATGTCTCCATGGACCAGAGTGATTCCCAGAGCGGAGGTTTCCCTGAGCATGGGTTCCCATAAAGTAGCCCAGCATGCTACCTTCTACTCCGTCGAAGCATATATACGATAGCTTCGCATCTTCGGACCAAGGCGGAAAAGCAACGCAATGCGTTAAACACAACCTCACACCAATAAGTTAGATCACTAGCCTGTTTGGAACAAGAAACCAATTTGTTTATAAAGTCAACCCAACATAATTTGCAGTGAAAATGGTACGTCAATTTTTATATGATAATCTACCTTTTAAATTTAAGAAAAACAAGACTCTGTTCTATGAGTTATGCATCAGGCTTTTTAAAATGCTAAATGTAGGGAGCCCTTGAATTTTTTTTTATCTTTGATTATTATTAATATTATTTTTATTATTATTATTATCTTGTTAGTATTGATTGTAAAAAAAGTCTCATAACAAACTATGAATATATATTGAAAGTAACACATTCCCGGCAAATGTCAAGTGAACGGCATTTCGAAAATCGGTCTATAGTGACTTTGTCCATAGAAATTGAAAGTAGTGAATTCCCGGAAAAAAGGAAGATCAATTGAATTTCTGATAACTTTTAAACAATAAGACAAAGAAAATTTTCTTTTTATGACCATATTGAATAATTAATGTAACTTTAAATTTGTTATTTGTATTCTGAGTTGCATAATCAATAACTGAAATGCCCTAGTAGAACACTGCACTTTTGTAGAAAATAAATTATATAAATTGTCTACGGGACATTGGTAAACATTGAAGGCCCTGATCTCACGGAACACCTGAATAATGAATGCATTCTACCTTACATGGTAAATGACAGTCCCTTTGACATTTTCCAACATCCAAACAAAACAGTTTTATGATTAGACTTAATATTAATGAAAGAAACAAAACTGGGAAGTTGCATTAGAAGAAATTATGACACCAGCACAAGTGCTGAACATCTCTGAAGAAAATAACGTTTTCTATTTGGTATTTCTAGATCTTCGTATGAAGACACGATTTTGAAAATGCCTCGGAAATGTGTAGAAATACGGATGGTTGTGATAAATTTAAACCGATCATCGTACCTGGCAATTATGCTTCTCTTGATCGTTTGGCAGAAGAAATGCAGTCTTCCATCAATGCATTTGAGAATAGATTTTTGAAACGTATAAATGTTGATACCGGTATTGTTTTTGAAGAGAATTCCAAACGCATGAGAATTGTTTGTCAAGATGAAAGAAAAACTAGGTTACAATTTCCCAAAGAGTTTGGGCAGTTATTAGTAGTCAACCATTATCTATCCGGAAAACCTGTTGGGAATAAAAAAGATTCAATTATTTTAATGTAGACCTGACTGCTCCACATGATACCTTTTTCGTATATCCAGATATTGCAGATTTTACTAATTTTGGTGATGTGAAGTCACCGATTTTGAGAATTGTTCCATTTAATCATGCAAAGTGTTCTACTTATTTTCATACAGAACTAAAATGCATTATATGCCAGTAGCCAAATCTGTCACTGACCAAGTTCATATCAGCATAAAAACAGTCACTGGTAAAAGTGTACCTTTTATGACTGGAAAGTCGTTGGTTAAACTACACTTTAGACAAAAACAGTTTTGGAATGATATAAATACTCTGCAATAATACAAAATATGTCAGTCTATCGGACACCTGAAAGGAAATAAAAACGTAGACGTTCAGAGTAACAGATAAAGAAATACTGCAAACAGATGACCATATGTAAAAAGTAACCCGTGACACAAAGGCCTAGAAAATACAAAGCAATTTATAGACAGATGCGGTTCTTGATGAAAAGACTTAAACGACAGACTGCATGCATGGTAGTTAACCCAATCACGGTTGGCAACTTTGCTTCCCTCTTTAATTGCACGCCGGTGGGTCAGGCCTCATATTCTATGACGGTTCCAACGTAAAGGCTTACTGAGAATTAGAGAGATCTAATTCAAGGTAATGTTGGTTGGTGCCTGATGCTCTGTCTCTGGTCGGGCCCATCGGAGTCTAACTGTTCGTTTTCTTTTGCTCCAGCATTTCAGTGGTTTCTTGCTGTCGAGTCATCACCTTTGTCTCACCTCTGTGGTTCTTTGATAATTTGTGTTCACGGAGATGTTGCACTGACGAGTTAGGAGGCCTTCATGCGGACTGAACAAATTTTTGTCTAAATCGCGACGGAAGTAAGGGCGAGGATTGTGGCCACGTAAAATCGATTTAAGCCCCCCAGTGGAAATCTTTCCACTGACCGTTCCAAGGCGGTTCTTCTGTGGCGATTTATTTATGTTGTTGTTTGTTACTTACTGTGTGTATCACTTGTGTCTTTTTGTATTTTGGATGGCCATATGGCCATTTTGTAGGAAAGTAACTGTCCTTATGGCCTTCCTTTGTTTAGGTTTCCATTTTGGTCTGGTCGCTTAATGTTTGTGTTTCTTTCCATTTTGGTGTCTTTGGTGGGTGGAGTAAGTTAATTGTATCGATTCCTGATCTTTGTTTTACTTCTACTTAACACAGTTCTGTTCTGAGCAATAAGCTCAGGGAAGGACGTCCATCCAGATTCTGCAAAATATGTAACGCAGAAATTCAACAGCTTGCAAAAACTGGACATCTGAGGAGACGTCGTCTGAAAGAACCAAGAATAAAAATGAATAAACACGGGCCAGATACCCCCAGGAGACCTACTTCTTTACCACTAAAGAGAACCGAGCGTAAAATAACCGAACTTAGAGACAGTCACAGACAGTTATCGAAAATTGTGCAGAAAGTTAGACAGTTTTGCGAAAGAGTATAAAAGGAGTGACAAGACTGAATAAAGATTAGTTCATTATTTGACATCCATGTGGAGATATCAGTGCCATAAGCGTTTTCGAGAGTTTGAAAGATCAGACAGTTCTGAGAAAGTGATGTTTATAAAGCGGATAAATATGTTCTATAAAAGGGTTATCCTTTGGAAGCAAAGAATACCACAGAAGTGAAAAATATGGAGTGTACATGTTTTCTGGGCCAGACTAGCTAGTTTCGGCCAATTAGGCCTCATCAGTGACCCTCAGATATTTTCAAAATTCCACAGTGGAATCAATGATCCCAAAGGACAAGAAAATATAATCTACACTATGATGTAGGGCAGGGAGACGTTTTACCGCCGCCACACATTCCCACACACCAGCTGTAGTGAAGTTAAATATGTTCTATAAAAGGTTATCCTTTGGAAGCAAAGAATACACCACAGAAGTGAAAAATATCGAGTGTACATGTTTTCTGGGCCAGACTAGCTAGTTTCGGCCAATTAGGCCTCATCAGTGACCCTCAGATATTTTCAAAATTCTACAATGGAATCAATGATCCCAAAGGACAAGAAAATATGATCTACACTATGATGAAGGGCAGGGAGACATTTTACCGCCGCCACACATTCCCACACACCAGCTGTAGTGAAGTTAAATATGTTCTATAAAAGGGTTATCCTTTGGAAGCAAAGAATACACCACACAAGTGATTTGTCAGATGACGAAGTAAGTGTAGCGTCTTCAGGCCCCCACTATAATTTTGGGGAAAGGAGGAGATATATTTGGAAAATATGACAATACCAATGATTCTGACGAATACACCGAAGACGATGATAGCGCTGACAAAGATGAGATACCCAAAATCTAAGTACAGACCATGGGATCAAATGGTTAAGAAAACCAACGAAAACTTACAAGATACATGTACATTCAATGAGACTGTGAAAGCATACTAATATCGACACAGAAGATGCTAAAAACTTGGCTGAAAGTTATTTTCAAACTTAGTATGCAAAACTTACAACTTTCAGGTACCTGATACCTATTAACATCAGGTACCCAATTTATGGGTACCAGTTACACAGTAGCTGAAAATTTATGGGTACCAGGTATACACTCCCCAACTACTGGTCGCCCAAGGCCCAACCTAGTCTAGTCAAGCTTAAACCAAGCGGTGGCAACTTTGCATAGAAACTATGGGGAGAATCTATAGCGAGAAACTATAGCGAGAAATTTACCAAAAATCTCGCTGTAAATCTCGCTATAAAATCTCGCCAAAGTGCCTCCCTATACCACTCTGGTACCCTAATTTCAGGTACTAAGGATCTAAGCCTGCCCAGGCAAAGCGCTGTGAGTCGGGACCGTCCATGCTTATAAACCCTATTGGTTTCATTTTGCGGCAGGGCTTCAGATGTCATTTCATCTCAACGTCGGGTAAAAGTCCCACAAAATTGGAAGTAACGTCTCCAAAATGACTTTTACAGTGTTAAACCTCAAATACATATATATTTTGATATATATATATAACAAGTCAGCGCTGTATTGTCAAAGAGTGCTACTGACTCATAAATCTAGCTTCTGATGTCAACTCCACCACCACCCCCGCCCCACCCTCTTGTCACCACGTGACATTGTAATCTCATACTGGTGCACTAGGATCCACAGGGTGTCCAGATAGTGACATACAAGTCAGCTCTCTATTGTCACTGTGACTGATATATGTGTAGCATCTAATGCCAACTTTCACTCTTTATCACCACGAGGCGTTGTACATTGGTCTGAGCAAATTCATCTCCGTCCCCCAATATCCTGAAGGTGTCCAGATAGTAACATACAAGTTAGGTTCGGGTATATTGTCGAAGGCAACTTGAAAGACTTCATCTTTGAAAAGAAAACAATTTGGAAGGAGTGTTCCATGGGTCGTTTCGCTCCACTGAACATAATAGCCACCAAAACTAAACAATAAACAACCTTTAAAATGATTTACACTATTGAATAGGTAGGCTGATTTTGAAATATTTTTTCACAGAAATGTTACTTGGAAATCTTTTCTACGGTCATTCTCTCCCTTCCGCTGATTCAAGAAGGGCAGTTGTCAGTTTCTGGCGAAAGAATGTGCACTGTACTGGTTAACCGCTTACGTATAAGCCTGCCCAGGAAAGTGTGGATAGGTAAACTGACCGGCTCAAAAATGACCTAAATAGTGTTGACTGGGCCGTTAAACTCCAATACAAACAAACACAACCTCTAGTCAAATCTTGTGTAGGTTGCAGTGTTATATTGTTCCGTGTTTGACATAATTTTACTGATTGGTTCATGAGATTGGGTGCCGACATTTTGGCCAAAGATCGACATTTTTTTCTATTGGGGGTTGGGGTGGGGGTGGGGATGGGGAGGCTGTTCCTTGAAAATTAAAGTCATTGTCATCAAAACTTATTGGCTGCTTCCCCTATCATAGTGAGGTTACCATTCAAGTTTGGTCAGAATACATCAACAGGTTCGGGAGATATAGTGCTTTAAACAGGCTACGCAGACACCGACGCAAATTGGGGGTGGGGGGGGGGGGGGGGGGGGGGGGGGGGTGAGGGTGGGATGTACAAGGAGGGGTACTGATCAAAAGTCACAGAGAATTAAAACCACTTTTCACAAATCACAGATTTGTCAGTTACAAATCACAGAGAATATGATATTGGCATATATCACAGAGATTAAAAATTACTTTTCACAAATAAAGTTTGTTTTCGCATGCATATATATGTAGATAATACTTACATTTAACATTGAGGTTAGGTGTTTCTAAACTATTTTATTATATGCACAATGTACAGCGGGGGTTACTTATGTTGCAAAGATAGCAATGAATTTGTAGGAACACTTGATTTCTTTTAATTTTCTGTTGTCTGTTAATGGAATGCCAATCATGAGTAGAAGAAAGGCAGAGGTGGGGGTTGGAGTGGGTGGGGCGGGGGGGGGGGGGGGGGCTTTAGCCCCCATAAGCCACAGGCAATTGTCAGTTTTAGAGTGACCTAAACAAGTTCAAGATAGAAGTAATCAAGTTGTGCAAAGTGAGGTTACTATGTCGGTTTAACAAATTCAAAGGGACGCGGGAAGAAAATTAATTGGATCTGTAAAGGGCATAGGTTCTGCATGATTTTACCCAAACCCCTCTTCCGCCATAAAAAACACAAAAACTATACGACAGCGTGTGACTAAATTGTATTGGTGGTGCGGGGCGCTGGTAATCAAAGAGCGGAAAATGTTTGATTTGTTTGACTTGAGGTTTAACGTCCCCGTCAACACTGTAAAGGTCATTTTGGTGACGTTGCTTCCAATTTTGTGGGACTTTTACCCGACATTGAGATGAAATGACATCTCAAGCCCTGTCGCCGTATGAAACCAATAGAGGTTATTAGCATGGACGGTCCCGCCTCGCACCGCGGTTCCTGAACAGGCTTAGATCCTCGAAGCGGTTTACCAGTACTAGTGTGCGGGCCGGATTCAGCTCTGCGTGGAAGCATCATCCAGCCCATATATTTCTTCAAGCCCCTATTGGCGGGGGCGAGAGCGGAAAATGTAGATGCACGAAAATTCAGGAAAAAATAAGGTTTATGTTGGGAATATTATCTAGTTCATTTAGTAAGCCATCCTGTAATCTCGTTTTTATTTGGCTCATTGTTTTATTGTAACATACAACATACCCTGTGTCGAAATTTCGAGATAACTATATATACTTGGCCCTAAAGCTCTTCCGTACCCTACCTGCATCACCCCCCCCCCCCCATCGGGGCTTGAAGAAATAGATTGGGATTTATGGTGCTTCCACGCAGAGCTGAAACTGACCACACATGAGTACTGATAAACTGCTTAGAAGGACTCAGCCTGCCGAGGAAAAGTGATGTGAGTCAGACCGTCCAATGCATAAAAGCCTTTTGGTTTGAGATGTCATTTCATCTCAATCTTGGGTAAAAGCCCCACAAAACTGGAAGCAGCGTCTCAATAATAACCTAAATAGAGTTGACGGGGACGTCAAACAAAACAAACCTTACCTGCAGCAACAATATTGATTTTAGCAACAGTACGTGCGCCGTTTTGCTATTTATTCCCAGGGTATAGATATCCATAATTATTTATGGATATCCATAATTCGAATTTTGGATATTCATTATTCAGTTTTTTTTATGGATATCACTAGTTCGAGTTATAGATATCCATAATCGAATTTTGGATATCCATAATTCGATTGATAGATATCATTAATTCAGATCGATTATGGATATTGGATATCACAAATTCGAATTATGGATATCAATAAATTAAAAATATGGATATAAATTATTCCGCTGATATATGGATGTCACTAATTCGTGGATATCCATAAATTGGGTTGAGTTAATGATATATATAATTGGCATTATGAATTTGCAAAAATCACCACAAAAGCTCTTGGTTTCGGTCATTATTTATTTGTTTTATTTGCAAAGATGAATTATTGATTTCCATATCGAATTATGGATATACATAAATAATTATTGGTGTCCTAAAAAATTATGGATATCCATAATTCGAATTATAGATATCCATTAATCGAATTATGGATATCCATAATTCTAACTATGGATATCACTAATTCGAATTATGGATATCAATAAAGTAAAATATGGTTATCCATTTTTCCGCTGATTTACGAATATCACTAATTCGATTTATGAATATCATTAATTGAGATCGATGGATATCCATAAATCAAATTATGGATATCGATGAATATGGATTTAATAATAAAACGGCGCCCCATACAACAGATGGAGTATATTATAAGAGATGGGGTCTGGAGGGCAAAGCCCCACTACCCAACCCCCGCCCAGGAGCCGAAGTTTTTTTTAGTAAATCATAGATTTCAGAGAATCATTAAAATCACAACTCACAAGGAATCGAAATGGGTCATCACAGGTCACAGACTATACCTGTTTTGCACCCCCCCCCCCCCCCCCCCCCCCCCCGATTACGGAACAATAGTAGTGTTGGCGTAATGCTTGATTAGCTGGAATGGCCATCGTTGGAGGCCAGTAATGTGTAGTCCTCTTTAGCCTTTCGATAGCGCAGTGGTTAACGAGTTCGACTCATGATCGATAGGTTGTGCGTTCGAATCCGGCACCCGGTATCGAGGCGGGTCCTTGGGCAAGACACGTAATGGCACTGCCTCACTCCACCCAGGTGTAAATTGGTAGCAGTGGTGTAATAGTCACTGCCTCTCTCTCTCGCGCGCGTGAAAACATCCGGAATGAGTGTTCGAGAGCGATTAAATAAGCTTGAAGCTTCCGTCGCTATCGAACTAAAATAAATTAGTATAAACTAAACTAACCTTCTTTTACAAGATTCACTCTGATACATTGTCCCTTAATAAAGATAAATACTTGACTCAAACAATGGCATCAACATTAAACAACAGTCAATATCGCAGGTACCAGGTCTATAGTGATTAGGACTCAAAGATATGCGTTTTAGCATACCTCTGCAGTGATTTTTGTTTTCGCTAAATTCTAAATTTAGCATACCACCTTACTGAGGTAATGTAATGGCCAAGAGTGACCGACTCAGTATATGAGGATAGATAGTTGAGGTAGAGGATAGACTTATTTTTAACATTTTCACAAATCACAGACTTTATAATAGCTCAATAACAAGTCACAAAAATAGGTCTTGCCGCACCCCCCCCCCCCCACCAAAAAAATAAAAAATAAAAATAAAACGAATAAAATCCCTTGGGCATGGCATTGCCCTATTCATAAATTTTAAAAGGCCAACAATTATTAACATTTTAATAAAGAATTTAAAGTCTGTGACAATAAATGTGTATGTGAGTGGAGCGCTTTGGTGCCGTGGTAAGCATCGGGTTTGTAATCTAGAGGTAGCCTGTTCGATCCCCGCAAGCGCAAATCCTTGAGCATGATTGCTTAATCTAGTTTATACCCTGGAAGAGAATGAAAAAAAGCGGGCCACATGGAATGTAAGTACAAGTACTAAGTGTGTTACCCTCTATAAATAAAGTTCGACTCCCGCCGGGGTCGGCTACATTCTTCGTGGAGATTGATCATGAAATCTTTTCTACGGTCATTCTCTCCCTTCCGCTGTTTCAAGAAGGGCAGTTGTCAGTTTCTGGCGAAAGAATGTGCACTGTACTGGTTAACCGCTTACGTATAAGCCTGCCCAGGAAAGTGTTGATAGGTAAACTGACCGGCTCAAAAATGACCTAAATAGTGTTGACTGGGCCGTAAAACTCCAAAACAAACAAATCTATAAATAAAGTCGATTTTTTTTTAATTATATTAATTAAAAAAAATATAAACTGGACAAATGACATTCTGGTGATGAAAATCGTCTGATATCATGACGAAAACACGCCTATACAAATACATTGTAACCTTTATAGCCGAAAAAAAAAATGAAAATTTTAAGATGAAAAATTGTGATATTTTTCTTATTTCTGCTCAAAATATAGATTGTTGGTACTCGTTAGAACCGCCTCATCGAGGCGGTTCTAACGAGTACCCACAATCTATATTTTAGAGCAGAAATAAAAAAAATAAGGTTTACCCCTATAAACTCCAGTTTTACTATAAAAAAGTGGGGTTCAAGGGGGTCAAAACTATATAGGCGTGTTTTCTTGATGGTTTGTATTTATGAAGGGTTGAATATGAAAGAAGTTTTATAACTTTAGGCCCAAACGGTATTATCTTTCAGGAAACAAAAATACAGTAAAATTATGCTATTAAGACCACCTAAAATTAAGACTAATTCTGCTATAAAAAAAATATTTAGGAAGTTGCAGTTGTTCTTTCTTTGTGGTTTCTGCATTCAGTGTCCCCTGGTCAGAGACCATCTTTGGGACTGTTCCAAAGTGGTCTTAAAGACCACTTTTAAACAGTCCCAAAGATGGTCTTAATATAGGAATTTTACTGTCGTTACAGGAAGTATGGAACCACCGATCAGCAAAGAAGTCAAGAATCGATATCCCCCCACCTTCTGTCATACCAAATTTTACATGGCTACACCGCGGCCTTTCCAAGCGAGATGAAAAACCCGGACGTTTGAGGGTGTCATTAAATCAGCGAGATGGGTCAAGCTATAATTTGGCAAAGTCAAGTAATATCAGCAGACTTTTACATCGAAAGATGGCAAGTGGTGGACAATATAAAGCAAGGTTGAAGAAACGCCAAGCATGTATACCAACAGACCCTGGTAGGACAAACTGTCAACTAATTGACCCAAACAAACGGCCAGGGACAACGGACAATCCAAGCAAATATACAACAATTATGCAAAATCCGAATGGCCTTATGGTACCTGGTGGCCCAATGGACAAAGGAATTGCAGAGAGTCAAGGACCACCACCAACGCCTGATGATACAATCTCAACACAGCTTACAACCGTTATTCCAGTGATAAACAATTCACCCGCTGTAACAGTCACATTCTCCACTTCTGCCGATGATCTGCTGACTAGCACCGGATTGATATCCAAAAGGGATACAAATCCGCCGTCGACAGGGTCGAAATTATTTCATACCTCGACGGAGATACCGATGTCGGGATATTCTTTGACAAAAGCCACTGTAGTGTCCACTGTCAACACCGAAATCAGCCAAGACGATGGGGGATTCTTCAGCCAACCAGCAGGAACTGTTGTGATTGTTGTTCTAGCAGAAGTGGCATCTATTGTTGTTGCTGGTCTACTTATCTTTTGTCTTGGCTCCAGTAAATTCTGGTAATTAATTTTCGTGCATTATACAATACTATAATCATATTGCAAGGTCAGTTAAAAAAAAAAAAAAACCGCACAAAAAACAACATTTTAGAAGTCATACTTAAGCGCTATCAAAATAAAAAATTGAATTTGCTGTATTCATTACGAAACACGCGGTTTTTTTTTTTTTTTTTTGTTTTTTGTTTTGGTTTTACGGCCCTTTCAAGATTATTTCACTCATATCGAGCCGATCGTTAATCTGAGGTGGGCGAAACCGGTGTACCCGGAGAAAAACCACATGACCTTCCGTTGCAGAACTTGGCGTCTCACATATGACCCGAGAGAGGCTCAAACCACAGCGGTGAGAGATATAGAATATTACACGGTTGTTTTGATATCGGCCCTGGTCTCGGCCCGAGTTGCCTGTCTCAGCTCGAGCCGGAACGGCGAGGGCTGAGACAGGCCGAGGGCCGAGACCAGGGGCGATATCAAAACAATCATGTTATATTCTTTTTATCATATACTTATTTGCGTAAAAATATTCTAAGATAAAAGAAACATCTCCGTTAAAGCCATCTTATTTCTTAACTACTTCATACTAATGATGAACACACTCTGCAGAGGCCCAAATACATACATGTAAATAAAATACAGACTTGCTGTTGAAAAAAGCTTCATTAACTATATTACATGCATATCGAATAAATATCACACTTTCTCAATGAATTAAAAATGACAATCACCTCTGGCCTGAGATGATTTATTTCCTCTAAGGAAATAAATCCATGTAGTCGGTCTTACTTGTTCAATGTCACCGTTATATTTAGACGCGGGAGAGTTTAATTCACGTCGACGCGTGATCATGACTTGACGTCAATGGCGTCTCAGAAGATGTAAACAATGTTCAAAATGTATGCCGTTAGAATCGGAGGCAGGGTTGAAATACAGATTACGCGGACATAACCATTGAATGAGGCGTAAGTTTGGTTACTGTAATCTCGCAGTTTCACTGTTTTATCACGATAATCATTTTAGTTCTTCTATTTTTATTCTGTACCATAGAAAGTGCTTTCAAGATGGCGTCCATACATTTTTTTTGTTTAGTTCTGCTGTCCATAGAAATGCATTTTAATGTAAAAATAAAAAAGAACACAAAAATGAAAGAAAAACATTTTTTTTCTTTTTTTTTTTGCTTCTCCAGCTCTTTATTATTATCATTTGCACATTTGTATGCCATTTCTCATGTATTTATATTTGCATGGCCGACAGGTTGTCTCAAGGGCGGGACAGACTTCTGTCCCGGCCCGGCCCTTGTCCCTCTGTCCCGGCCCTTGTCCCGGCCCTCGAGTTAGCTAGTTTGTCTGTGTAGGCGAGATGTCTGTCACTAGCATAGTTGGGATAGGGGGTGCAAAATATGTTGTCTCAAGGGCAATACAAGAATAAGTATATGATAAACCTAATTATCAAGAGTCAGCGCTCTTAACCACTAAGCCACGGAGGCCCGTTCGAAACACGCCTATACAAATACATGCTAAAGTTAACCGCCCAAAAAATGAAAATTTTATGATGAAAAATTGTGATATTTTTTTCTTATTTCTACTTAAAATATAGATTGTGGCTACTCCTTAGAATCGCCTCCATTACGAAAACTCGCCTGTACTGATACATTGTAAATTTTACTGGGAAAAAACGAAAATTTTAAGATGAAAATTTGTGATAATTTTCTTATTTCTGCTCAAAATATAGATTATGAGTACTCGTTATAACCGCCTCATTGAAGCGGTTCTAACGAGTACACCAAATCTATATTTTAGAGCAGAAATAAGAAAAATAAGGTTTACCCCTGTAAACCCCACTTTTACTATATAAAAAGGGGTTCAAGGGGGTCATAATTATATAGACGTGTTTTCGTGATGATAGAGGCGGTTCTAACGAGTACCAACAATCTTTATTTTAAACCAGAAATAAGAAAAATAAGGTATACCCCCTGTAAACCCCAGTTAGGCACGTCAACGTGATACATTTATCGTTTACTATGTTTTGATTCTGTATGAAACGTCAGCAGTATCCATGCAGTTAAGGCATTCTGTGTTTATCCATCTTAGTAACACATGTGGAAACGCTCGTGTAAGTCTCGTAAATAGAAGTATTTTGATATTCCCTAGCATGTTTTGAGGCAATCCTTCTATAGAAAAATCTATGTAATGTAAACTGGTCGAAAAGAAAGACGCTCACCACATTATAATACGAACCTATGCATTTCAAATATTCTTAGTCAAAAATCATCACGTAAACACGCCTATATAATTTCGACCCCCTTGAAACCGCCTTTTATATAGTAAAACTGAGGTTTACAGGGGTAAACCTTATTTTTCTAAATTTCTGCTCAAAATATAGATTGTGGTTACTCATTAGAACCGCCTCGACGAGGCGATTCTGACGAGTACCAACAATCTACATTTTGAGCAATAAGAAAAATATCACAATTTTTCATCTTAAAATTTTTATTTTCAGTCGGCGATAAAGGTTGCAATGTATTTGTATAGGCGTGTTTTCGTAATGTAAAATACCCAGTCACAGATCTATCACGCGTCATTCAATGTTGTGGCCAATAACGTTGCTTGTTGCTCTGAACTTTTGGTACCATTTTATAAACAATCTAACCCTCCACAAAATGCACATAACTTTTTTCGAAAATTGTGTGTGTGTGTGTGTGTGTGGTGTGTGTGTGTGTGTGTGTGTGTGTGTGTGTGTGTGTGTGTGTGTGTGTGTGTGTGTGTGTGTATTCGGGTTTAACGTCGCTTTCAACAATTTGTCAGTCATATAACGACGGTGTCTGGTTGCGACAGGGAGCTCAATGCTCACTTTTATAGTGCTGCCTCACTGAAGTATCATGTCCCAGACACATTACATGATACCACACCCAGTCACATTATCCTGACACTGGGTCGACCAGTCCTAGTTCTACCCCGTAAATCTGAGTGCCAAGCGAGGAGCAGCTAGTACCATTTTTAACGACTTTGGTATGTCGCGGCCCGGGATCGAACCCGTGACCTCCCGTTCCCCGGAGCGGACACTCTACAGTCAGACCTCGGCCCAGACCTCAGTATCGGATCAGTATCGAATAGTGTTAGACAATTTGAAAATGGTCAAAACATAGTTTCTTTTCAGGGACCTTGAATAAACACCAAATGTCAATGTGTGCTTCTGCCCCCAACTCTACACCCAGCCCTCCCGTCGGAATAATAGAAATAAAGTATGTCTATCCGTCTGTCTGTGTATCTATGCGTCGCTCCGTAACTTGGTTTAAACATATTTATTACAAAATTCATCATATAACATGGTTACAAATTTGACATAATATAGGATTAGAACGAAAGCGTAAATTACTTATAGAGTTCTTCTCCTCTACAATGTTAGCATTGTTAACTTGATGGCAGATTGTCTGACAGCTCTAATTATATGTTGTGATAGTTATTTCATGTAACTTGGAAACCATTTTAGATAGTTTCATGAAAATTTACAGATATATTGCGCACTATTAGACAACGTGACGAAGATAAGCTTCATAAGCTACGTTTGTTTGATTTGAGGTTTAACGTCCCCGTCAACACAATATAGGTCATTTTGGAGACAATGCTTCCAATTTTGTGGGACTTGAGATGAAATTACATCTCATTCCCTGCCACCCAATGAAACCAATGAGGTTTATATGCATGGACTCGCACCACTTTGCCTGGACAGTCTTAGACTATCTATATGAGTGTTTGAGTTTTATGTCCCACCAACAGCAAAGGTAATATGGAGACGGGACCTCGGTTTAAAGACTCATCCGAAAGTCTGCAGAAGCCCGGGCTCGATCCTGCGACCCCTGGTTTACAAGGCGAGTAGCGTAACCACTACACCACGGAGGCTTCTAAACCATCTAAGTAGTTAACCAGTACTCGTAAGCGGTCCGTTTCAGCTCTGCGTGGAAGCATCATGCAGCCCAAATCATTTCTCCAAACCCCGATGGGCAGTGCAGTTCACACCCTAAGGCCCAACTTGTTTTTGGAGTTATGGATCTTTTAACGATGAAAATAGTGATTTTGCCATTAGCTAATGTCTGCTCTTTAAATTGAAAACAGTGTGACACATTTTCGTGCATCTTAATAGAAATGTAAAGTTCCATAGAACAAAGTGCCGAAGATAAGAACCATAGCTCTTGCTATATGACTTTTGCAGTTATGGCCCTTTGAAGATTGAAAATATTGATTTGGGTCAGCGGTGCAACTTTTAAAACCGTACGAGATACTTTCATGAACTTTTACAGAGATGTAAATCACCGTAAGTGGACCTGCAGAAGACAATTTCTTGCTTTTCAATGAATGATAGAGATTTCTCAGTGAAATAGAAGTGAAGGCAATGGTGAGGGATCGATACAATTAGCACACAGCTCACACCAGAGACACTAAATGGAAAGAAACACAAACATGAAATAACTTGACCCTAATGGAAACATCAATAGGGGCAAGCCTAAAGGACAGTTATTTTCCCTCTAAATGGTCAAATGGCTATCCAAAACAAAACTATAACTGATACACACACTCAAAGACAAAGCGAAACGAATTTCACTGGGAGGTTACACAATCGATTTTACGCCGCCGCAGTCCTCGCCCTTACTCCCGTCGCGATTTAGACAAATAATTTGTTCAGTCCGCATGAGGGCCTCCTAACTCATCGAGAACAACAAAGAATAAATAAACAACCACAAAGATGAAACAACGGTGAGGAATCGACAGCAAGAACCCACTGAAATGCTGGAGCAAAAGAAAATCAAGAGTTAGATTCCGATGGGCCAAACCAGAGACAGAGCATCAGGCACCAATCAACATTACATAAAATTAAATTCTAATTCTCAGAAAGCCTTTACGCTGGAACCGTCATAGAATCTGAGGCCTGACCCACCGGCGTGTAATTAAAGAGGAAAGCAAACTTGTCGACTGTGATTGAGTTAACTAACATGCCTGCAGTCTGTCGTATAACATTTATGCTGTTCCGATATCTTCACCGTTTTCAAACGATGAAAATACGATTTTTATTTTTCACTGTTGGTTAATTCGATGTATCCTCAAAACGTCTACGCAACGTAAATCAGACAAGCTTAGCAACTGTTTGTTTGTTTGTTTGATTTGAGGTTTAACGTCCCCGTCAACACTGTAAAGGTCATTTTGGAGACGTTGCTTCCAATTTTGTGGGACTTTTACCCGACATTGAGATGAAATGACATCTCAAACCCTGTCGCCCAATGAAACCAATAGGGTTTATTAGGACGGTCCGCCTCGCACCGTGGTTCCTGGACAGGCTTAGATCCTCTAAGCGGTTTACCAGTACTAGTGTGCGGGCCGGATTCAGCTCTGCGTGGAAGCATCATGCAGCCCATATATTTCTTCAGCCCCTATGGGCGGGGGCTTAAGCTTAGCAACTGCGGACATTAGTTTTAAAAAGCTTAGCAACTGCGGACATTAGTTTTAAAATGCACTTTTGGAGTGATTAAGTTACGTTCCAAGCTGTTTCCCAGGTGCAAACTTAAAGTTTACACCTAATATTATACCCAGTTAACACGCTGAATACTTCTACTAAAACGACGTGAAAACGCCCTGGAAAAAGTTTGGTCTCTGTGATGATGGCTGACGATTTGTCATTGCGTTACGAATTGCAATTCAAAGCATGAAAGAAACAGAAACTTGGATTTTTTTTCAGTGTAAGATCAATTTATATTTCACCCATGAACACCAAAGGAAGTATTTTCACTCGTGGCTTTCGCCACACGTGAAAATACTTCTTGCAAATCAAACAAACAATCCGTTACTGGGTACTTCGCTTTATACAAACTTTAGGGAACTCACTAGCTATCCAGTTTCTAGTGAGCTAAACGATGGGTGTAAACTTTACGTTTGTGTTCTGGTGAGCATTGATCCAAATCCTTTATGGATAAATTGCAGTATTTATGAAATTATTTAAGCTCGCACAAATGGGGGCTTTTATCGCCATCTTAACGCCGCAAAGTAGACGTACCGCGTTTTTAGTTTCCTTTGCCAATGTGCGTAGTTATATTACATTTTTATTTCAGCACGCCTGTACCCCGCCCATCGAGGCTTAAAGAAATGGATAGGCTGCATGATGCTTCCACGCAGAGCTGAAACCGACTGCACATGAGTACTAATAAACCGCGTATCTAAGCCTGCCAAGGCAAAGCGGTGTTCGTTCATGCTTATGAACCCTATTGGTTTCATTGGACGACAGGGCTTGAGATGTCATTTCATCTCAATGTCGGGTAAAAGTCTCACAAAATTGGAAGCAACATCTCCAAAATGACATATAGTGTTGACGGGGACGTTAAACCTCAAATCAACCAAACAAATCAGCACGCCTGTAAGCTCAAAAGACATTCCTTTTATTGCAGTAAACACTAATCATTTCATACACAAATGAACAGTTTTGACGTCATTCATATACATTTCTGCCTGCGTTTGAACAGCTTTCGTAACAGCACAACATTATGCAATATTGAAACGTTATTTAAGAAATAGAACAACTCTAGCAGTGATTTGTCGAGTAATATATCACTGTTTGGAGGTCAGTGGTAAGGTAGATTTATCTACTTATAAGTGACCGACAAACTCAACAAATCACGCAATAGAGCTGATCTATTTCGATTCTAGCACACTGAAAGTCGACTAAATGCTGGTGTTTTCTTCATATTCTGTCAACATTCTGCGATTGCTCGAAGATATCCCGCCAACGTGTTTGACTGTAACGCATGCAGTTACCTTTTTTGTAACGTACGTGATGCGTGACAAAGGCGTCACTCCGTCTATCGTCAAGGAAACGATCGATGACGACGCAAAACGTCATAAAACGGCGGCTTTTCGGGTTACGCTTCTTCGCCTAGTGAATTGTCACTCAATATATCACTGGATTAAACTATTGGCTATGTAGGCAACCATGTTAGAAAACGAATTTTAACACTGGTCGCTCATATAGCCTAAAAATTTTGTGATATATTACAGGAGTGAATTTCATTTTCGCGGTTTTTATCGACGTGTAAACTCCGGCAAATCACTCACAAAACTGCATACCACCAAAAACTGAAAATTAGAAAATTGCACGACCCGCAGAAAAAGCGACCGACTGAAGTCGGTTGATTTTCTAAGAGTGCCCTAAAATCACCGTGTCATTCTGTCATTCTGTCTGTCCGTCCGTAACCCGTTTGTGAAAATTGGTGATAGTGAAACCAAAATTTTCTCATGGGGTCCAGGTCACATGACCAAAATGGCCGCCAAGCCATATATGTTCTGTCTGTCTGTCCGTCCGTAACCTGTTTGTGAAAAATTGTGATAGTGACTTAACCGCTTGGAATATTTTTTTAAACAATTTTCGGCATACTGATAGATATCAATGAGATCTAACCAATGAACTTGCGAAATATTACATTCCATTTAGTATAGCCTCGCCGAGGCGAAAAATGTGAAAATTTTCGAACTGCATTTCCTCGGAAACCGTTGGGCCGATTGAAGTCAAATTTCATATGGAGCCTCTATGGGATGGGGGAAACCAAAATTTGCTCATGGGGTCCAGGTCACATGACCAAAATGGCCGCCAAGCCATATATGGTAAAAACCCTTCAAAAATAGTCTTCTCCAGAACCACTGGGCAGATTTCGACGAAACTTGATAAATAGCATCTGGGGCGTAGGCCCATCATAAATTGCTAAAATGGTGACCCTGGGTTGACCTTGACCTTCTTTGTGCCTAGGTCAAACTTTGACACATATGCTTTTGTATTGTAGAAGTGAAAATGCATTTTATCCTGCAAACGATTCAGAATACAGTACTAAAGTATAAGATATATTTTTGCTCCTTACGATAAGGCGCATTTATTGGGGGAACCGTTTATGGTCCAGGTCACATGACCAAAATGGCCGCCATACCCATATATGGTAACACTCCTAAAGCTAAAAGCATCCGGCGGGTCGTGCACTTCAGCTGAAGCACTGGTTCTAATAATTTCCATATCTCTGCTCAAAACATAGATGGTTGGTATTCGTTATAAGCCATAGAAGCCTCCGTGGTGTAGTGGTTACGCTACTCGCATTGTAAACCAGGGATCGCAGGATCGATCCCGGGCTTCTCCAGAGATTTTCGGATGAGTTTTTAAACCGAGGTCCCGTCTCTGTATGGCCTTAGCTGTTGGTGGGACGTAAAACTCAAACACTCACTCCCTCGGGTTATAAGCCAGGCAAAGACTCATATCAGCGTATGCAGCCGCGAGTTTTGATTACTTTCTACGCAGTACGCTATATGGGTGTCGAGTGAGTGGGTGGTTTCTTTGCTGACCTCACTAGTCCGCAGACACTACTGCTTTTGATGTGGTCAACATGTCATACTAAGATTGAACAAAATGTATTATATTAAATTCACTCCTGTTAACAACCTATCATTCTAAATACAGCAATCCAGAAAGACGTAAGGTTGGCGCAGAGAAACTTGATGTAAAGATTCCAACATTGTCTAAGGTTGGTGCAGAAAAACTTGATGTAAAGAGTCCAACGTTGTGTAACACGTCAACATCAAGTTCGACTCTGGTCAAGGCTTCCAGTAAAGTCAAGACAGGTTTGGTAGCTTCATTTATTCCTTTCAGAAGATGTTTTCTTTGTATCATCTTTTTAAGTCCATACAAAGCCACCTGTTTGACGAAAAGGAGACGGGGACTGGAGGCGGTCCGTGATTATAATTTTTTATCTCATAATAGAATAGTCTGTGGATTCTGTTATATCAGAAGCGCATCAGTATTTGTTTGCATTGGAGTTTAATACCCCAGTCAACACTAGGTCATTTTTGAGCCGGTCAGCTTGCTCCTGGGCAGGCTTATACGTAAGCGGTTAACCAGTACAGTACACATTCTTTCGCCAGAAACTGACAACTGCCCTTCTTGAATCAGCGGAAGAGACAGAATGACCGTAGAAAAGATTTCATGATCAATCTGCACGAAAGAATGTTGCCGACCCCGGCAGGTATTGAACTCTCGTCCTCCTGATCTACAGTCAGACGCGCATCCGACTGAGCTACCGAGGCCGGCCAAAGCACATCAGTAACGAGCATCCTCACTTTATAAATGGAAAATGAAAAAAATAAACTTTCTTTAAGGGAAATGGGAATACCTGGCAGATTTTCCTGCCATGTTTTAAAGGGAGACAACTTTCGGGACTTCCTGCACGCTTTCCTATAAGCCCTCACTGACTGAAAAAGGGGTCAACTCTGAAAGGAAAGAATTTGCTCCTGAGGAGCAAATTCTTTCCTTCAAGAGTTGACCCCTATTGATATTGAAGACAAAAATACTATTGCAAGAGTTGCCTCTCCTGAAGGTGTATCCATTCCCCTTAAAAGGAAAAGCATGTACCTGGCACATTTGGCAATATTGATGACAAGGAGGATAACCTTTGTACTGAGAGGTTACACACTATGAAGTTATGTAAGGTTATTCTCCCTTGACCCACCATGTTGGCGATTGTACACATATGATAATTTTCATCATTTTCATTTCCAGTGTGAAGTCTAATGTAAACCTATAGAAAAGAACGCATCAAGTAACATGGTTTTCAGTGATGTCAAGTGACGTCAGTCTAACCCATGTGTTCTCTACTGGCATTGGTGACGTCAACGCTGTTCCGTTCTTTGTAGAAAAACAGCGTGTAAATTTTTTTCAGCTTTAAAAGTTTGTCCTATAAGCATTTTCTCGCCAACTGATGAGGGACAAAGAGTGTAAATATAAAGAATAAACTAAATTTTACTGCTTTCCATGAAAGTACTGCGTTCACACTTTCATGAACAGCCCAAAAATAAAATTCATTACTTAAATATCTGAATAATGAAGAAACTTTAGTAAGCATAAAATAATGAAGCAGTCGTTGTTTCAAAATAACTCTCCTTAACATGATTAACAACTCGTAATAAATGCTCAAAATACATTAAGATTCTGTTGTAAGGCAACATTACGATAACACATCCGTGCGACATAGTGCTTACTTTCATCTCTCCAAAATGGCTTCTTGACCAATGAATATTTGTGATATTTTCCTTATTTAAACTCCGAACATAGGTTGTGGGTGCTCGTTAGAACCGCCTCAATGAGGCGGTTCTTACGAGTACCGACAACCTATGTATTGGGGCATAAATAAAAAAAAACAACAATGTATACCCCCGTAAACCCCAGTTTTCTCTATATAAATTGGGGTTTAGCGGGTGTTCATTTCACGGAACTGTTCACGTGATGAGTCAGGGTGTCTTCAGCAAGCAAGGTAACTTACGTTGTGAGATGCCATGAGCAACTTCTAAATAATTTGAGATGCCCCGAGTCTCACGAGCAATTTTTATACGCCCGTTTTGAAAAAAAAAATAAAAAAAAATGGTCGCATTTTGGCACAGCGCTGTCTGTCCGTCCTTTAACATTCTCAAACGCTCCATAACTCAGTAACCATTCATGCAACTTTATAGAAATATGTATTAAGTCAAGACCACGTATCATTCACAAGAATGGTTGTTTCCCCTTTCTTACTTTACAAGTTATGCTCCTTAATAATTTTATAAACATTCTTGTCCGCACTATAACAGCAATAGTTAGGGATATCTTCATGCAATTGTATAAAAATGTGTATCAGGCCACGACGATGTGTCGCGAGCAAGACTTTGGTCGGTACCTCAAAGGTCAAGGTCATACTTAAGAGGTCAAAGGGTCTTCTCTTTTTGTGTCTGGTCAGTAACTCTGTTACTCCTAGATGAAGCTGGAAATGACTTGACGCAGAAATGTTAACCATCATGAGTCGATGTGTCGTGCACAAGATGAAGGTCATACTTTTAGGTCAAAGGTAAAGAAAGAAAAATGTATTTTCTTGTGTCCTGCCAATACCTCTCTTATTCCTGCATGGTTTAGGAAATTACTTAGCAGAAATGTTAACCTTCATGAGACAATTTGTCGCACGCAAGACCGAGGTTGGTACCTCCAAGGTCAACGTCATACTTAACGGTCAATGGTATAAAAATATCTTTTTTCGTGACCGGACAGTACCTTTTTTATTCTTGTATGGATTATAAAGTTACCAGGCAGAAATGTTAACCATCATGCGACAATGTGTAACGCGCAAGACCCAGGTCTAATCGAGGCGGTTCTAACGAGCAGCCACAATCTATATTTTAGAGCAGAAATAAGAAAAATAAGGTTTACCCCTGTAAACCCCAGTTTTACTATATAAAAGTGGGGTTTAAGGGAGTAAAAATTATATAGGCATGTTTTCGTAATGTCCATTTTGGATGGGAAAAGGTTAAAAACATGTATTTTTCAGAAACTAATGCAACCTGTGGTCTGAAAATTGGAAGATGCAGATAGCTTAAAGAGTAAATTAAAGCACATTGGTCATTAGGTCATTCCTTGACCTAGGCCTAAGACCATTCAGATATTAGAATTTGAACTTACTTTTCGCAGGTACCACTATGCCATTTGTAGCCAAATTTCATTTGAAAGCTTTAAGAAACAAGGGAATGAAAATTTATTAATATGAGTTTGGCCACATGATCAATATTGCCGCCATGCCCGTATAAGGTAGAAACCATTTTGAAATCTTCATCTCCGGAATCAATCGGCCGATTTTCATGAAACTCAGTGTGTAGCAGTGGTGACTAGAGCCAATCATAGTTTGTTCAACAGATGTTCCCTGGCTACCCTTGACTTATTTTAGGTCAAGCCCAACTTTGGTCGCAATGGCATGTGTATGGGGGAAAAGTCAAACTACTGTATTTTTAGCTCACCAGAGCCGAAGACTCCGGGGGAGCTTATAGGATAGGCAGTTGTCCGTTGTCGTCTGCGTCAACACTTTTAAACATCTTCTCCTCTGAAGCCACTGGGCCGATTGGGCCCAAATTTTATCTGTAGCATCCTTAGGCTGGGGATTGAAAGTTTGTGTTTTTTATGAAAATCGGCTCATTAGTTTGGTTGCTATGGGAACTTGAGTTTCCATAGACTTATAATGGGGAAAATAAAAAAAATGGAATTTACTGCCAAGTCATTGCAGATATTTTGACAAAACTTTTATAGAAATGTTTCTTGAGTTACCAACCTGAGGGTCCCCCAGGTTGTGCCGGTGCCATGCTCCACCCCCTCCACTTCATAAAAGGCCATATATCACAGAAACCATTCAGACCCCACCCCTAAACCATATATATTCTTGTTCCTATTGATAAGACGCATTCAGTGACACCAACCTTGGGGTCCTCAGGGATGCCCCGAGGCCATGCCCCACCCCCTCCACTTAATAAAAGGCCCAATATCTTGGAAATCATTCAGCTCCCCACCCCTAAACCTTATATATTCTTGTTCCTTATGATAAGACCCATTCAGTGACATCAACCTGGGAGTCCCCGGGATGCGCCGGGGTCATGCCCCACCCCCTCCTTTTCATAAAAGGCCCAATATCTCGGAAACCTTACAGATCCCCGCCCCTAAACCATATATATTCTTAATCCTTATGATAAGACACATCCATTGACACCAACCTGGGGTCCTCAGGTATGCGCCGGGGCCTTGCTCCATCCCTTCACTTCACAAAGGGCCATATATCTCAGAAACTGTTCAGATCCTCACCCCTAAACCATATATATTCTTGTTCATTATGATAAGACGCATTCAGTGACACCAACCTGGGGGTCCCCAGGGATGTTCATAATCTCACAATATCTCGGAAACCCTGCAGATGACTACCCCTAAACCATATATATTCTTGTTCCTTATGATAAGAAATTCATTGACACCAACCTGGGAGTCTCCCGGGGCCTTGCCCCACCCCTCCACTTCACAAAAGGCCTTATATCTCAGAAACTGTTCTTAGCCCCACCCTAAACCATATATATTCATCTTCCTTATGATAAGACGCATTCAGTGACACCAGCTTGGGAGTCCCCGGGGCATGCCCAGGCCATGCCCCATCGCTTTACTTCATTAAAAGCCATATATCTCAGAAATAGTTCAGATCCCCACCGCTAAACCATATACTTGTTCCTTATGATAAGACTCGTTCAATCACATCAACCTGGGGGTCTCTTTGTGCTGGGGCAATGTGTCCCGCCCTTCCACTTCATGAAAGGCTTTATATTTCAGAAACCATTCAAATCCACACCCTATAATCATATATGTTCTTGTTCCTTATATATTATTAGCACACATACTGTAGGGGATCCGCAGGGGCCATTCCTATCCTTTCCACTTCATAAAAGGGCCTCAAATCTGAGAAACCGTTCAGATTCCCACCCCTAAACCATATATGTACTTGGTCCTTATGATAAGACACATTTAGGGACAACAATCTTGGGCTTTCTTGGAATCAACAGGGCATACCCCAACCCCTCCACCACTTAAGAGGCCTTACAGATCCTCACTGCTAAACCATATATATTCTTGTTCCTTATGATAAGACGCATTTAGTGATACCAACCAGGGCTCCATTGGGTCCATGCCCCACCCTCTTTACTTCATAAAAGGTCTAATGTTTCAGATACTGAGTCCACATGGGTGCTCATTTGGACATGGGGGTTCATTTGGTAGATTAAAATGATATCATGTTAAAATACATGGCTGCCATTGGGCAGTGCCCACCTGAGCTCTGGTGAGCATAGTGGTCCATGGGCCTCTTGTTTTGGAAACTTTTGCAGTCTGTGTTTTGTAGATCAAGCTAGCCCACTTCTTGCGTATTCAAGGTCAAGGTCATTTAGATATGAAAAGAAAAATGTTTTTTTTTTCTCAGAAATCACTTGGCCATTTGTAATACATTTAATTTGAAAGCTTTTAGGAACAGGGAAATGAAAACATGACCAATATGGCCGCAATGCCCATATGTGCCAAAAACACATCAAAATATTTTTTTTCTGGAACAAATTTTTCTGCCTTGAAACTTGGTACGTAGTATTAGGGTTTCGGGCCCCATCATTATTTGTTACCTTGAAACTATGAATGTAGCGTTAGGGACTCCAGCCCTATGAAACTTAGCCAAATGATGAAGCCCCACGCCTATTGGGGCTTGAAGAAATACGAGGGTAGGCTGAAAAGTTCTGAGTCTGACCAAGAAGCAGGCATCGAACAGCCATGGAATTTTGTATTCATTAAGTCCAAACCTTTATTACTTGATTTGACTCAAATGAGTTCAAGTTTACCTGCAATAACGTAGAAATTCTAGACTTTGAAAATTGATACTAGCACGTTTTTGAGAAAATGGACAAAATCTGGCATCGTGGTTTCATCAAGTACCTCCATAAAAAGGGGTTAGCTCATAAGGACATTCATGCCGATATGGTTGCTACAATAGGGAATGATGCTCATTCGTATGCAACCGTGAAAAGGTGGGCAGCAAATTTTAAGATGGGCAAGGACAGCCTTGAAGATGATGACCGGTGTGGACCACCCACAACGGCAACAACTGAGGAAACCATCAGCCAAGTGCACAGGGCCGTGATGGATGACAGGCGTTTAACTGTGAATCAGTTAGCTAACACTGTTGGCATCTCCCGTGAACGAGTAGAGAACATTCTACACAGTGAATTAGGAATGTCGAAGGTTTCCGCCAGATGGGTGCCACGGCTTTTGACGCCTGACCAAAAGTTGACCTGAACCTGTCACCTTTTGAAGCAGACCAAGATGGTTTTCTTGACCGTTTAGTCACTCAGGATGAGTGTTGGGTTAATCACTTTGAGCCAGAGACCAAAAGACAATCCATGCAATGGAAGCACCCTGGCTCACCTCCTCCAATGAAGGCAAAGGTCGTCTCCTCTGCAGGGAAGGTGATGGCATCAGTGTTCTGGGATGCCAAGGGTATAATATTCATAGATTACCTTCAAAAGGGCAGAACAATAAATGGGGAGTATTATGCAGATCTGCTAAAACAATTGCGAAAAGCAATTAAGGCTAAACGACCCGGAAAATTGACAAAAGGGGTCTTGTTCCATCAGGACAATGCGCCTGCTAATAAATCGGTTGTCGTAATGGCTGCTGTGCATGACTGTGGCTTCACACTTGTCGATCACCCTCCGTATTCACCTGATCTAGCTCCATCAGATTATTTCCTGTTTCCAAACATGAAAAAGCACTTGGCTGGGCAGCATTATCGGTCAGACGAGGGGTGATAGCTGCTGTAGAGTAGTTTTTCAGGGACCAAGATGAGACCTTTTATACCACTGGGATCCAAGGACTCCAGCATCGCTGGAGGAAGTGTGTGGACAGGAAGGGAGACTATATAGAAAAATAAGGCACTTTCAGCATGGTTGGTTGGTTGGTTGATTTGAGGTTTAACGTCCCCGTCAACACTGTAAAGGTCATTTTGGAGACGTTGCTTCCAATTTTGTGGGACTCTTACCCGACATGAGATGAAATGACATCTCAAGCCCTGTCGCCCAATGAAACCAATAGGGTTTATTAGCATGGACGGTCCGCCTCGCACCGCGGTTCCTGGACAGGCTTAGATCCTCTAAGCGGTTTACCAGTACTAGTGTGCGGGCCAGATTCAGCTCTGCGTGGAAGCATCATGCAGCCCATATATTTCTTCAAGCCCCTATGGGCGGGGCCTCCTTTCAGCATGGACAAACCATTGGATCTTGGCCAGGCTATGAACTTTTCAGCCTACCCTCGTAGATTGGCTGCATGATGCTTCCACGCGGAGCTGAAAACGACCGCACACGAGTACTGGTAAACCGCTTAGAGGATCTAAGCCTGCCCAGGCAAAGCGGTGCGAGTCGGACCGTCATTGGGCGACAGGGCTAGAGATGTCATTCATCTCAATGCCGGGTAAAAGTCCCACAAAACTGGAAGCAACGTCTCCAAAATGACCTACCTATACAGTGTTGACGGGGACGTTAAACCTCAAAGCAAACAAGCAAACAAATATTCAAATGATGAGTGTGGGCTGATCCTGACCCATTTTACACCAAAATCACTTGTGTTTTTGAATTGGAAAAATGAGGAAATTAATATTACCTTTTTCAAAAAGTATCATTGCCTGTGAACTTAGATGGTATATATATAATCAGCTAAACTAGTGTTAATGAAGCTGCATGAGAACCAAAGGTCAACGTTAGCATACATCACGAAAATACGCCTATATAATTTTGATCCCCTTGAATATGTTCTATAAAAGGGTTATCCTTTGAAAGCAAGGAATACACCACAGAACTGAAAAATATGGAGTGTACATGTTTTCTGGGCCAGACTAGCTAGTTTCGGCCAATTAGGCCTCATCAGTGACCCTCAGATATTTTCAAAATTCTACGATGGAATTAATGATCCCAAAGGACAAGAAAATATAATTTACACTATGATGTAGGGCAGGGAAACGTTTTACCGCCGCCACACATTCCCACACACCAGCTGTAGTGAAGTTAAATATGTTCTATAAAAGGGTTATCCTTTGGAAGCAAGGAATACACCACAGAACTGAAAAATATGGAGTGTACATGTTTTCTGGGCCAGACTAGCTAGCTACTTTTTTATAGTTAAACTGGGGTTTACAGGGGTATACATTAGTTCTCTTATCTCTGCTCGGAAACATATATTGTGGGTACTCGTCGAGGCACAAAACTTTAACTCAATGTTGAACGTTGAAATAACGTTTTCAACGTTGTTTCAACGTTAGTTCAACGTTGAGTGCCTGCTGGGCTGTCCCATACTAAATTTTTATCGGGGTGAAACCCGACACAGTCGAACTTCAATGGCTTAAATACCTTCGGGGCTATGATTTGTTGTTATTTGAGGTTTAACGTCCCCGTCAACACTGTAAAGGTCATTTCGGAGACGTTGCTTCCAATTTTGTGGGACTTTTACCCGACATTGAGATGAAACGACATCTAAAGCCCTGTCGCCCAATGAAACCAATAGGTTTAATAGCATGGACGGTCCTACTCGAACCGCTTTGCCTGGGCAGGCTAAGATCTTCTAACCATGTACCAGTACTCTTGTGCTGTCGGTTTCAGCTCTTCGTGGAAGCATCGTGCAGCCCATCTATTTCTTCAAGCCCCGTTGGGCGGAGGCCGCAGATCATGAGGCACAAAGGGGAATAATAGTTCTTTCTTTCATTAAATAAATGTATGTTGCAGGTATTCATTAGAATATGAGCCGATTCAGATGATACACACGACATACATTTTCAAAAAAAGATAAGATAAAAAAAGTTCTAAATATATGAATATCTTGAGCTATTGGAATATTAATAATTTCCAGGAACTCCGAAAGGGGAATAGATACACCTTCACGGGAGGCAACTCCTGGAAAAGTATGTTTGTCTTCCATGTCAATATGGGTCAACTCTTATAGGAAAAAACTTGCTCCTGAGGAGCAAATTCTTTCCTTAAAGGGTTGACCCATTTTTCTGTGGGACAGAGCATATAAAAAAGCGAACAGGAAATTCCAAAAGTTGCCTCCCTTTGAAAAATGGCGGAAACAATCTGCCATGTGTTCCCATTCCACTTAAAAGGTGAGTTCGAATTAACCATGGTAAATAAAACATCAGTGTTTTTGAGGCATTGAAGTTTCACTGTATTTATGTTCTTGGTTTTGACATTTGTGATTCTGCTCTCATATCAGATTGTCACTTTATAACTTTATTAAAAATATGTTGTTTTTTTTACTTGAGTTATGGCCCTTTGAAACTTTGGGCGTTTTAAGCTTGTTAGCAAGATACCTCAAAAACGATTTTAGCTATTGCCCTGAAACTTTACAGACTGATTCGGGATGATGAGTAGATGAACTGATTATCTTCTGAAAAAAAAATCCGAAGTGTTTTTCTTGAGTCATTGCTCTCTGGTACTTTGGGCATTTTAAGCTTGTAAGCAAGATATCTCAAAAACCATTACAGCTATTGCCCTGAAACTTTACAGACTCATTTGGATGATGAGAAGATGAACTGATTAACTTCTGAAACAAATCTGATTTTGTTTACTTGAGTTATGGCCCTTAGAAACTCTGAGCGTTTAAGCTTGTAAGCAAAATATGTAATCTTGTAAGCTAGATATCTCAAAACCCATTAGAGCTATTGCGCTGAAACTTTAGTTACTGATTGGGGATGATGAGAAGATGAACTGAAAAACTTTTGAAAAAAAAATCTGAATATTTTTACTGGAGTTATGGCCCTTTGAAACTTTGGGCGCTTTAAGCGTGTAACCAAGATATCTCAAAAACGATTGGAGCTATTGCCCTGAAACTTTACAGACTGATTCGGGATGATAAGTAGATAAACTGATAAACTTTTGGAAAAAAAAAAAACGTTTTTTTTTTGTTTTTGTTTTTTTTTCTACCAAGGTCCTTTGAGAATTTCAATATTGCAACCAAACAAAAACTTTCAACAGTGTTTTAATCGTTGTATCATTAGGAAAACATGTCCGTAAGAAATAATGGCGTCCAACATGGTGTCAGAAAATGATAAATATTAGGTAAAAATGATAACATCTTTATTATTTCTGCTTTCAACATAGATTGTGGGTGCTCGCTAGAACCGCCTCAATGAGGCGATTCTAACGAGCACCCACAATCGATGTTTTTGAGCAAAAATAAGGCAAATAATGTATACCCCCGTAAACCCCACTTTTCTCTATATAAAGTGGGGTCTAGGTGGGTCTTCGTTTCACAGACTTGTTATCGTGATGTAACTGCTACTAGACGGTGCTCATATATTTTTCTATACCAAAACAAATACAGCTGGGTGAAAAGAGCAATGACTGCCTGAAAAAGCAATTTGGGCAAAAATTTTATGTGGTTCACTTTTCTATCATGATGTTTCCATTTTATTTACTTGATGTAACCAGGAACATATATTATATATATTTATTTTCTTTTTCAGAAACTACCAGCCTATATACAGTCTAATGTTCCACCATTCGTTGTTACCTGAATCAACATTGCATTTCGCGAACTTAAGAGTATAACTAGAGGTGTTGTCAACACCGCGGGTGCCAGCAGAGCGCTCACTTTGTTGCATACAGCACGTAGGCAACAAAGTGACGCTCGACAGACACCCCCGCTGTTGAACACACCCCAGAACTTGGGTTGCCTGGATATTTTATTTATTATTAGTTTCACACAATTGGTTGTACTTTAAGCAAACAGTGTTGACCCAGACAAGATGGATAAAAAGTGTATTTCCTCCCGAGTCTTTGATTCTGTGGGCATAAAAATTGAAATGAACCGAAGTCCTCAAACAAATTCACTGTACTGGCACTGTGTGATGGAGGTAGAAACTCTCACATCAATGATCTCTTTCCGTTCATTTCCTTTAGAAACTAGATATGCACGTTAGATGGCAATAACAATCTTGCAAACTACTAGAAGTCTCGCCAAACTCCCATTTTCTCTACATGGGTACAGATTTATATCATTTCACCATGGCGGTGCTGAGTGTAGAATGTCTCTCCAAATATCATTTAGCACTGTATAGTTTTATTTGCTCACATGAAGGCTTATGTGATGTTTTAGTATGTTAATGCTCCGGCGTCCGTTCACAATGTCATATAAGTATATCTCTGATATCCCGAGGCCAACTTTGATCAAATTCTATGCCCGTATCGTGTCAGTCACTCATAATATATTGAACGTCAAACATGGTAAGCGATGCAAAAGCAAGCTTTTAGTACCGTGCTGTAATTTGGTACTTGTATTTGAAAAGGAAACACGTCAGGAAATCCATTGTGAGTTGACAAATGTTTATGGGTCTTATGCACCTTCGTATCTGGGTTGGGGATTTCAAACGCGGTAGAACGTCTTTAGAAGACGTAACCAGGTCTGGACGCCGATGAAGAAATGTGTAACAAAGTATGGGATGTGGTGTATTCCGATAGGCGAATTAAGGTGGAATAAATAGCGAATGCATTACACATTTCACATGGTAGGGTTTCAACAATTTTACATGATCGCTTGGGTAAGTGCAAGCTAACAGCCGTTGGGTCCCAAACCCCCTTAGCGACGAGCAATTGGCAACCAGAGCATCAGTGTGTAGCGCATTGTTGAAGCGGTTTAGGTCAAAGGAAGATGATTTTCTCCCACGTCTCGTGACTGTAGATGAGACCTGGGTCCATTATTAGGAGCCAGAGAATAGCCCTCAAAGTCGCCAGTGGGTAGGGTTGGGGTCTCAGAGACCAAAGAAGTTCAAAACGCAACCCTCTGCTGGCAATGTGATGACAACTGTATTTTGGGATGCACAAGGCGTTATTATGTTGGACTTCCTAGCAAAGAGAAGCACAATAACAGGTGCGTATTATGCCAGGTCCGCGATCAGCAGGGATCCCATCTAGCGGCCGAACAAAAATGAAGATAAAGGTGATACCTTTAAAAATCGGCGCATGGAATGTGCGCAACTTAATGGATAGTGCTGGTTCAGAAGACGACAGCGTAGAACAGCTCTAGTAAGTAGAGAATTTAACCGATACAAAGTCGAGATTGCAGCTCTGAGCGAGACTCGCCTTGCAGAGGAAGCCTTACTGGCTACACTTTCTTCTGGAGTGAACGCAAAAAAGAAGGGCGGCGGGAAGCAGGAGTAGGCTTCGCCATTAAATCACACCTTGCCAGCAAGCTCTCAGGACTTTCAAATAGCATGAATGACCGCCTGATAATGCTGAGACTACCCCTATCTGGTAAGAGGCATGCAACAATTGTAAGTGCCTATGCACCCACAATGACGAATCCAAAGACAAGTTCTATCATGATTTGGACTCTGTATTTTCTGCTACACCCTGGGGAGACAAACTCATCATCCTAGCAGACTTTAATGCTAGAATGGGCACAGACTACCAAACATTGGAAGGTGTGATTGGGAATGAAGGAGTAGGAAAGTGCAATAGCAATGGCCTCCCCCTTTTGAGGGTATGTGCAGAGCATGAACTGCTGATCACCAACAGTCTTCCGTTTGCCAACTCGCAACATGACATGGATGCATCCTCGCTCCGAACACTGACATCTCATTGATTATGTCATAGTTAGAAGGAAGGACAGACAAGATGTCAGAGTGACAAAGACTGTGTGTGGTGCGGACTGCCTGCTGGATAGATCACAGACTTGTTCTCAACAATCTCAACCTGTGCATCCAGCCTACACGGCGAACACAAGGCAAGAAAGTGCCCAATAGGCTGGATGTCTCTAAGCTGAAACAAAACACAAGCGGCAAGCCTTCACCCATGGCATCTGCAATGATGCAATGGAATTCAGTCCAGATGATCCTGAAGAGAACTGGAAAGTCTTCAGAGACACTGTTCACTCTACAGCAATGGACTCCCTGGGTCCAGTATCACGCAAAAAACCAAAATAGAAGTGGAGGCAATGATCAGGAATCGATACAATCAAACCACAGCTCCCATCAGAGACACCAAAGGGAAAAACACACAAACATGAAACAACAGACCCTAATCGAAACACCAACAGCGGAAAGCCAAAAGGACAGTTACTTTCCCACAAAATACCCAATAGGCTATCCAAAATAAAATAACACAAGCGACACAAACACCCAAAGACAAACCATAACAAAATTAAACCACGACAGAAGAACCCGTCTTGGAACCGTCAGTGGAAGGGGGGCTTAAATCGATTTTACGTGGCAATTCAGAGTTATGATTCAAGAATTCAAGGATGCGTCAATTATCCACCTATTCAAACGGAAAGGGAACCCTCAGATCTGTGACAATCATTGTGGCATCTCTTTATTGTCAATTGCTGGGAAAGTCCTTGCAAGAGTCCAACTTAACTGACTCAATGAACATCTTGAACATTAGGGGCTTCTACCAGAAGGCCAGTGTGGGTTTAGGAAGGACAGATGAACAATTGACATGATCTTCACAGCAAGGTAGTTGCAAGAGAAATGCCAGGAACAGAACATGGACCTGTACATGACCTTTGTTGACCTTACCAAAGCATTTGACACAGTCAGTCGTGAGGGCCTTTGGAAAATCATGGCGAAGTATGGATGTCCAACCAAGTTCATAGCAATGGTGAGACAGTTCCACGATGGTATGCTTGCACAGGTCCAAAATGATGGTGAGTTTTCAGATCCATTCCCTGTGACAAACGGAGTCAAGCAAGGCTGAGTGCTAGCCCCAACACTGTTCAGCATTATGTTTTCTGTCATGCACACAGATGCTTTCCAGGATGGTGACAATGGCATGCCTATTAGGTATCGCTTTGATGGGCAGCTTTTAAATCTCAGGAGGATGGGTGCAGACAGAGGTGCTAGATGAGTTCCTCTGCTGATGACATGGCCAGAAGGTGCTCCTAGAGAAGAGAAGATGCAAAAAGGTGAACATCAAGTATCCGACTCCTGTGATAGCTATGATCTCTCAATCAGCATCTGGTAAGCCTTACAAAGAGCCAACCATCACAGTAAAAGGTAAGTGGTAGACAAGTTCACCTACCTTGGGAGCCCGCTGTCAAGAGCCGTGCACATCGATGATGAAGTCACTGTCCGGATTGCCAAAGCTAGTGCAGCATGTGGCCGACTGGGGTAGAAGTGGAATTAGACTTGACACAAAACTAGAAGTCTACGGAGCTGTGGTGCTGCCAACACTATTGTATGCATGTGAAACATGGACAGTGTACCAACGGCAAGCCAAAAGACTGAATCACTTCCATACTAGCTGTCTTAGAAATATCTTAAAGATTAAGTGGCGAGACAGGATTCCAGACAACAGGATTCCAGACACGGAAGTCCTGAACGGGGCAGGGATGCAAAGTGTACATACTCTTCTGAAATTAGCACAGTAAAGATGGATAGGCCATGTTTCCAGAAAGCCTGAGGAACGTTTGCCAAAGAAAACTCTCTATGGACAACTAGAAATGGGCTAACGCTCTCAAGGCGGTTAGAAGAAGCGCTACAAGGACACCCTCAAAGTCTCCCTCAGGGACTTCAACATTCTAACAGAGTCGAAGGAAAAAAATTGCACAGGACAGAGCAAAGTGGCAAGGTCCCATCAAAAGGGGAGCCAATGAATATGAGGCAAAAAGAATCACTGAAGCTGAGCAGAAACGCGCACAGCGCAAAGCCAGAGCTAAGGAATCACCAATAGAGTTGTCTTCCTCTAGCCTCTGTTGGCCTATTTGCAACAGACAGTTCAGAGCTAGCATCGGTCTCATCAGCCATCTTAGAACACACAAATAGTAACAATACTCAAATATTGTCAGTAATGACAGACAAATTATTATATATTATTATGCCAATTTGCTCGACCAACTGAGAACTGCGATCCGTGAAAAACGCAGAGATAAATTCTCCAAAGGGATTTCTGTTCCATCAGGACAATGCATGAGTCCACACTGGCAAAATTGCAATGGATGCTGTTGAGTGGAATAGGTTCGAGCTAATACCGCACGCCGCCTATTCTCCAGACTTAGCTCCTAGTGACTTCTTCCTATTCCCAGACTTGAAAAAGGATATACATAGATGTCATTTCCAGTCCAACGAAGAAGTCGTGGCGGCAGTTGAGGAGTGGATCAGAGACAAGGACCCTGGCTTCTTTAGTTCTTGGCTGATGGCACTGAAACAGCGTTGATCCATGTGTATCATTCTAGAGGACAATTACATTGAAAAAGAAGAGATCTATCTCACCCAGAAAAAAGTATGGCTGTTTTTATTGTCTCGCTCTCGTAGCTCCCATATATTTATAATGGCAAAAACTTCAAAAATTCTCTTCTCAAAAACAATAAGGCCCAGAGCTAAGGTATTTAGAATGTAGCAACGTTAAGTGGCCCCCTACATAAACCCTGCCAAACATGCTCCCGGGTCCAAACTAGCCATGACTCGTGGCTCATGAGCTCCTGTAGACTTATAATGGGAAAAACCTGCAAGCCATGCACCATGCCCCGCCAGTGCACTTATATCAAAAACAAGTATACATTTCTGTAGAATTTGGGCATGAAAAAAGTCGAAGTTCAAAATGCAAAAAAAGGTGATAAAAAAGAATTTCATGTTTCTGAAAATAACAATATATCTTCAGAACATCCTACAAAGGCCTGAAAAGTTTCAAAAGGACTGGCCTAAAAGTGAAGGAGGAGTTGCGCACGCACCTGTATACATTTCTGTAGCATTAGGGCTCGAAAAAAGTCAAAGTTAAAAGTGCAAAAATGTGATAAAAAATATTTCAGGACTCTGAAAAAACAATATGCATATCTTCAGGCCACGCTTAAAGCATTTGTTTAGTTTCAAAAGGATTCGCCAAAAACTGTAGGAGGAGTTGCGTACGCAAGGTACATACACCCTATACATTTCTATAGTATTAGGGCTCAAAAAAGTCCAAGTTGAAAATGCAAAAAGTGATAAAAATACTTCAGGATTCTGAAAAAAAAAAAAACATATGCATACTTTCAGACCATCTTTAAATCACGTATAAAGTTTCAAAAGGATTGGACTAAACCTGTAGGAGGAGTTGCACACACAAGGTACAAACTCTATGTTTCTGTTGTATTAGGGCGCGAAAAACGTCTAAGTTAAAAATCCTAAAAAAGTGATAAAATAATTCAAGGATTCTGAAAAAAAAACCAATATGCAAATATTCAGACCATCCTATAAGTACCTGTAAATTTTCAAAAGGATTGGCCAAAAAATGTAGGAGTTGCGCACACAAGAATGGTGTGGGGCGCTGACGGATGGACAGACAGATTGACGGACACTCAAAATTACGGAGGGTATAACATAATACCCCGCCTTTTTCTGGTGGTGGGGCATAAAAACTTCAAATATCTTATTCTCTGAAACTATAAGGCCCACAGCTAACATATTTAGTACGTAGCAATGTTTAGTGGTCCCCTACAAAAATCCTGCCAATCAAGTCCATAAGGTCCAAATTGGCCACGCTCCGGGGCTCATTAGCTGCCATACTTATAACAGGAAAACTTAAAAATTCTTCTTATCTGAAACCATAAGGCACAGAGCTAAGATATTTTGTATGTAGTAATGTTAAGGGATCCCCTACATAAATCCTGCTACCATACCCCAGGGTCCGAGCTGGCTACATCCCAGGGTTCATTAAAAACCATAGACTTACAATGGGAAAAACTCCCTGACAATGTCTTACATACTTTGTACGTAGCAACGTTTAGTGGTCCCCGACAAAAATTCTCCCAAGTACCTGGGGTCAAAATTAGCCATGCTTTGGGGCTCGTTAGCTCCCATAGACTTATAATGGGAAACACTTCAAAAATCTTCTGTGAAACCATTAGGTCCAGAGCTTAGATATGTAGTATGTTAAGCGGTCCTCTGCATAAAACCTGCCCTCCATGCCGGCCAGGCCCAGAGGCTAATTAGCTCCCATAAACTTACAACAGGCTCATTGAGCCTAAACTGTTCACCTGAGGAACATTTCAGTTAGCTGTTTGTCACATGGTTTCAGAGCAGAAGATTTTTTAAGTTCGTCCAATTATAAGTCTGTGGGAGCTAATGAGCCCATGGGAGTGGCCATTTTTTGGACCTCAAAGGAATGGCTGGCAGGATTTATCTAGTTGACTACTTGACGTGGCAACATAATAAATATCTTATCTCTGGGCCTTATCGTTTCAGAGAAGATTTACTAAGTTTTTTCCTATTATAAGTCTTCAGGAGCTAATGAGACCCGGGGCATATCCAGTTTGGACCCTAGGGTCATGGTTAGCGGGATTTTTTTTGTAGGGGATCACTTAATGTTGCTACATACTTTTTGAAGTTTTTTCCCATTATAAGCCTATGGGAGCTTATGAGCTCCGGGGCATAGGCAACTTGGATCCCAGGGGATATATATGTAGGTGACCACTTAGCATGGTAACATATTAAATATCTTAGCTCTGAGCCTTATGGTTTCAGAGAAGAAGTTTTTCCAATTATAAGTCAGTGCCTTGCCTGTTTCCTATTCAAATGCCTTAGGGACCAAATTTGAAGTTGCAATGAAATGGGTAAAGATCAACCCATGGCCATCTACTATATAATTTTTGCAGGACTTAAGTCCCTCTTGCTTTTTGCCAAGCTTCAAGGTCACTTGACTTATGGTTCCAGGGAAGAAGACTTTCAAAGGGTTTTTACCGTGTATGGCCATGGCCACCCTGTGGTTTCTAATCAAAAGATGTTGTTTGGAGATTCAATCCTTGTTGACCTTGAGCCAAGGTCATTGGATGACATTGATCTTTGATATGCATAGAGGTTCATGTAAAGCCTATTCCTTTTCATAAACTGCAATTGCAATGGATAAGCCTTTGGGACCAGATTTTACCTTGCTGTAAAATAGAACAAGGTCAACCCAGGGTCATCATTTATACACCTTTTTGTAGGGCTGAAGTCCCATTTGCTGTCTGTCATGTTTCAAGGTTATCTGACTTTTGGTTCTGGAGAGTAGTTTAGGTCGTAGTACCAAAGCGTTAATCCCAAAAATCATTAGTCCATAGACAAAATGGAAAATACCAATGTTCAGATCAACAGACATGGACTCTAGAAGAGTATCTTTGGTCGGGCCCCTCGGAGTCTGTTGGTTTTCTTTTGCTCCACCAATTCGGTTGTTGTATGCTGTTGAGTCCTCAACCTTGTTTCATCTCTGTTGTTTTTTTATTTGTATGTTCTCGGAGATGTTACAGTGATGAGTTACGAAGCCTTCATGCGGACCGCGACAGGGGTAAGGGCGAGGATTATGGCCATGTAAAATCGATTGAAGCCCCCCCCCCCCACCCCAGTGGAATTCTTTCCACTGACCGTTCCAAGGCGGTTCTTCTGTCGCGGTTTATTTATGTTGTTGTTTGTTACTACCTGTGTGTAACACTTGTGTCTCTTTATTTTGGATGGCCATTTGGCCATTTTGTGGGAAAGTAACTGTCCTTATGGCCTTCCTTTGTTAAGGTTTCCATTATGGTCTGGTCGCTTCATGTTTGTGTTTCTTTCCCTTTGGTGTCTTCGATGGATGGAGTAAGTTAATTGTATCGATTCCTGATCTTTGTTTTACTTCTACTTTGTAATCAGGCAGACGCGGATAGTAAGCATTACTTGGTAAGCAAGCTTCGCCTACCATGCCCATTGACCCGAATGAAGAAAAGGTGTAAATGCCAAGAAGGGTATGTCCGAGATTTTGGAAGTCTTCCTATGGCTTTCCATTGGCAAACATATCAGAAATAATTATGGAAATGGCCACATTGTACGAATCAACAAGATCATGGTGCCTCCCATAGAACTTCTTAAATGTTGATACTAGTTTGGTTTTTTGATACCCCTGGCATAACAACCTGGTAGTGAGCACCTTCCCATGTTCCCTAAAGTTCTGATACTTGGAACAGGCTCTAGCATAACGGATTAACTGTGAAACGTAAACTCCATATGCTGGTGCAGACGGGATATTACTGCTCAGTAAGGGAAAGTTAACAATGGGAAAATTGAAGTCATCTCGTTTATCCTACAGCCTAGTAGTAAGCTTCCCGTTGTCAATATAGAGATAACAAACCAAGTATGAGTAGGAGGTTGCAGTCTCTGTTGTTTCCTTAATTTCGAGTTCACGTGGATAGATGAATTCCAAGTACTCTGCAAATTTAGCATTTTTCAGAGACAATAAATCATCTTTATACCTGTAGGTGAAATTGAATTGTTGTGCAAGGCGTTTCTTGCCTGCTTTGTGGAGACCTTGTACAAACTCCGCCTCATATGAGTACAAGAACAAGTCGGCAAGCAACGGTGCACAATGAGTACCCATTGGTATGCCAATTGTTTGCTGAAATAATAGGCCACTGAACTCCACAAAAATATTGTCAACTAGATATTCCAGCATCCTTATGGCATCTGTATCAGTGTACTTTTGTGCTGCATCAGAGTGATCTTGAAGAAAGTATGTGAGAATTTTAAGCGTTTTTAGTTTTATATAGGCATGGCGGCCATCTTGGCCATGTGAACAGGACCAATTATATAACTTCTAGTGCCCATGTGGCATAGATTTTCAAAGTACCCAGTGGGGCAAGTATAACCCCTGCCAGTGCCGTCGCCTCTGTTGGAAACGGCAATGTCTATAGTTTCTTTCTATATACAGTCTATTGACAGTAACTACTGAATCTTAACAATAATTTTAGTATATTCATATCGTTTCCAAATGCAATACTGCTTTTCTTTGCTGAATTATGAACAGCAAAGTTTGTTTTATAATGGCAGTTTGGTACAATTTTACCTGAAAAAAAAGAATGTAAATAGGCTGCATTTGAACAGCAAAGCTTGAAGTAGCTGTAGAATGCCATGTTTTTCAAGTGCTTATATCTCAACAATCACTCATCACAGAGCATTCATATTTACAACTTGGGTACCTGGGAAGGTCTTCCGAGATTCCAAACGAACATTAACCTTGTTTCATACCTGGGAGTGGGGCTAGGGGTCAAAATCTAGGACGCCTTAGCAATTTGTTTTATGCATTTCCATTATGTTAGTAAGTTATAGACACACTGGGTTATACATCAGCCAACTATGTGACATTGGTTCAAGTGTAAAAAGGTGAAGGTCATGTTGACCTACATTTCACGGTACAGTGATTTTACCTTAGATCTTTAAGAGTATTTGTTGGAAAAATGTCATACCTGGGATATTAGTTCAATGTGACCCGATGATTGACCTCAAAATATATCTAGGTCAGGGTTTCCTATATTTCATGGTTCAGTGATTTTGTCTTTTATCTTGAATACTGTTTGATGGAGAAATGTCATTGGAGGTGCTTTTAGGATGGTCTGAAGATATGCCTGGATTATAAGATCCACGTGACCTGATGACTGGCCTCAAAATATACATGTATCTAGGTCAGTGTGACCTATTTTCATGGTAGAGTGATTTTGCTTTATACCTTAAATACTATTTGATGGAGAATTGTCATACCTGGAATATAAGTTCCATGTGGCTTGATGATTGACATAATATAGATCTAGGTCAGTGTGACCTATATTGCATGGATCAATGATTTTTTTGCCTTATAATGCAATAACTATTTGATGGAGAAATGTCATACCTGGGATATTACTTCCATGCAACTAGATGATTGACCTCAAAATATATCTAGGTCAGTGTAATCTATATTTCATGGTTTAATGATTTTGCCATATATCTTGTATACAATTTGATGGAGAAACTTCATATCAAAATTATCAATTTCATTGTGACCCGATGAATGACATTTAAATATATCTAGGCTATTTTGACCTATGTTTCATTTTTCAGTGATTGTGCCACATGTTTTGAATACTATTTCATGGAGAAGCTTCATACCTGGATTAAATGATCCATGTGACCAGATGATGCATTTAAAATCAATCAAAGTCTCTAGGTCAATGTGACTTATTTTCATGGTTCAGTGTTTTTCCATATAACTTCGACACCATTTCCTGTAGAAATGTCATACTTGGAATAAGTTCCATGTGGCCTCATGATGGGCCTCAAAATGTATCTAGGTCATTATGGTTTCATGGTTCAGTGATATTATCTTAAATCTTGAAGGTGTGAAACAGGTGAGCTATGGTGTAATGCGACAGCTTTTGTTTTTATTACTGTTTGCATTTATTATTGTCTGCATTTCAAGAAGAAATATTACCGGCATGTAAAATGTAAAATTTATAGCCACTAGTTTCTCAGATCACAACGGCCATTGACAGACCATGAAAAATAGGTCAAGGTCATGAGGTCAAGGTTCAGCATGTCAAGAAGAAATATTATGGGAAGTTTGAATGTTCTAGCAAAAATAGTTGTGTCATTGCAAGGGTTATGTTGTAATCTGACAAAGTCAATGAAGCATTAAATATAGGCTAAGGTCATTGTGTCAAAGTGTATGCTGAGTCAAAATGTCAAGAACAAACAGTATGAGTGAAATTTGAAGGTTCTAGCCACCGCAGTTGCTGTGATCCCAAGGGTTATGGTGTTATCGACAAAGTCAATAGTGCACGAAAAACAGGTCAAGGTCAAGGGGTGTGATGAGTCGGCATTTCAAGAACAAACATGTAAAATATGAATATTATAGCTACTACCGTTGCTAAGATCCAAGTGGTTATGGTAAAAATTGACAAAGTCAATAGAGCATGAAATAAAGTTGACGGGGTCATGGTGAATGCTGAGTCAGCATGTCACAAAGAAACATTGTGTACAGTTTAACCCTTATCTTGCTGTTCACGACAACCCCTATCTTTGCAAACAGTGTAGATCCAGATCAGATGGCTTCTGAAGAAGCCATCTGATCAGGATCTTCACTGTTTGGCATTCAGTTTATGAATTTGTAGCAATAAACTAGAATTTGTTTTTCTACAAAAACACAGATGTCTCCCCCGTTTTTGACCTCTAAGTATAACCTTGACATTGGAGGTATTGAGCCGGGTCTTGTGTGCAACACATCATCTAATGAAGATAAACATTTCTGCAAAGTAACTTTAAAAATGTTCAAAAAATTTCAAAACTCTTGAAAGGGGCATAATCCGGATGAGAAAAAAATATGCGTCAGCTTATTTTCCATTAGGAATGCATATATGAAATTTCAAAACCATAGCATACACAGTTCTAAAGTTATGCTATGCATCCCTTTTAGCATTCATTACAATGGGCACAAATTACCAAAATGACAAAGGGCCATAACTCATAGAGTATTTTTTGGAATTTTGTCAAAAGTTAATCAGTTCATATACTCATCACCATCAATATACTCAACAACTTTCAAGGCTCTAGCTCCTATAGTGTTTGAGATATTTTGCTGACAAGATTTTATTGAAAAAAATTCAAAGGGCAATAACTCTTGAAAGGGGCATAATCCGGACGAGAAAAAAAATACGAGTCAGCTAATTTTCCATGAGGAATCCATATATGAAATTTCAAAACCCTAGCATACACGGTTCTAAAGTTATGCTATGCATCACTTTTAGCATACATTACAATGGGCACAAATTTCCAAAATGACAAAGGGCCATAACTCACAAAGTATTTTTCAGAATTTTGTCAAAAGTTAAACAGTTCATCTACTCATCACCACCAATATATTCATCAATTTTCAAGGCTCTAGCTCCAATAGTTTTTGAGATATCTTGCTGACAAGATTTTATTAAAAAAATTTCAAAGGGCAATAACTCTTGAAAGGGGCACAATCCGGACGAGAAAAAAAATAAGCGTCAGCTAATTTTCCATGAGAAATCCATTTATGAAATTTCAAAACCCTAGCATACACGGTTCTAAAGTTATGCTATGCATCACTTTTAGCATACATTACAATGGGCACAAATTACCAAAATGACAAAGGGCCGTAACTCAGAAAGTATTTTTCGGATTTTTGTCAAAAGTTAATCAGTTCATCTACTCATCACCACCAATATCATCACCAACTTTCAAGGCTCTAGCTCCAATAGTTTTTGAGATATCTTGCTGACAAGATTTTATTAAAAAAATTTCAAAGGGCAATAACTCTTGAAGGGGGCATAATCCGGACGAGAAAAAAAATACGCGTCAGCTAATTTTCCATGAGGAATCCATATATGAAATTTCAAAACCCTAGAATACACGGTTCTTTAGTTATGCTATGCATCAAAAGCGTAACGGACAGACGAATGGACAAACGAACCAGAACCAATATGCCCCTCCAACTTTTTCAAAGTTGGAGGCATAAAAAGGCCCCTTTTTGTTCTTTTACCTCTTAGTACGACCTTGACATTTGAGGTACCAACTTGGGTCATGCACGCAACACATTGTCTTATGGTGGTTAACATTTCTGCCAAGTAATTTCAAAATCCATCTAAAAATAAGAAAGTTATTGACAGAACACAAAAAGGCCCCTTTTTTTACCTTTAACCTCTATGTATGACCTTGACCTTTCAGGTACCAAACTGGATCATGCGTCCAACACAACATCTCATGGTGTTTAACATTTCTGCCATGCAATTTCAAAATCCATCTAAAAATAAGAAAGTTATTGACCAAACACCAAAAAAGGCCCCTTTTTTGACTTTTGACCTGTATGTATGACCTTGACACTTGAGGTATCAAACTGAATCATGCATGCAACACATCATCTCATGAAAGTTAACATTTTTGCCAAGTAACTTCAAATTCTATCTAAAAATAAGCAAGTTATTGACAAAACCGGAAAAAAGGCCCCTTTTTTACCTCTAAGTATGACCTTGACCTTCGAGGTACTGACCTGCCTGATGCACACCACACATCGTCTCATGGTGGTTAATATTTCTGCCAAGTAATTTTAAAATTCATCTCAAAATAAGAAAGTTATTGACCAAATACGAAAAAAAGGCCCCTTTTTTGACCTTTGACCTCTAAGTATGACCTTGACCTTTGAGGTACCGACCTGATTCATGAGCACCACACATCGTCTTATGGTTGTTAATATTTCTGCCAAGTAATTTTAAAATCCATCTGAAAACCTGAGGACCATTGGTCCTGAATCGCTCACCTGACTTTTCTGAGGAAGTCCACAAAGACTTTAATATGTGATCTTTGGCCAAGAGGGACCGAAGGTCTGTGTAACTGGGTGGGGATCTCAACTGTTTCCGAGATATTAAGCATTCAATGCAATAAAGGGAGTTGGCCCCAAGCCCCCCCCCCCCCCCCCCCCCCCCCCCCCACTGGAACCGTAGGTCCAACGGTCCATTACACTGAATGCGACAAGAATATATATGGTTTATGGGTGGGGATCTTAACCGTTTCCGAGATATTAAGCATTTTGTGGAAAAAAGGGGGTTAGGCATGCCCCCCTCCCTCACCCAGGGACCCCCGGGTCCAAAGGTCCATGTCACTGAATGCGCCTTATCATAAGGAACAAGAATATATATGGTTTGTGGGTGGGGATCTTAACCTTTTCCGAGATATTAAGCATTTTGAGCAAAAAAGGGGGAGGGGCATGCCCCCCCCCCCCGGACCCCTGGTACCCCAGGGTCCAAAAGTCCATGTCACTGAATGCGCCTCATCATAAAGAACAAGAGTATATATGGTTTATGGGTGGGGATCTTAACTGTTTCCGAGATATTAAGCATTTAATGCAAAAAAGGGGGTGGGGCATGCCCCCCTGGGACCCCCGGGTCCAAAGGTTCATGTCACTTAATGCGCCTTATGATCAGGAACAAGAATATATATGGTTCTAACCGTTTCCGAGATATTAAGCATTTTGTGCAAAAAAAGGGGTGGGGCATGCCCCCCCCCCCACCCCCCCCCGGATCCCTGGTACCCCATGGTCCAAAAGTCCATGTCACTGAATGGGCCTCATCATAAGGAACAAGAGTATATATGGTTTATGGGTCGGGATCTTAACCGTTTCCGAGATATTAAGCATTTTGTGCAAAATAGGGGTGGGGGCATGCCCCCCCCCCCCCCCCCCCCCCACCCCCCCCCCCGGGGAACCCCGGTACCCAAAGGTCCATGTCACTGAATGCGCCTTATCATAAGGAACAAGAATATATATGGTTTATGGGTCGGGATCTTAACCGTTTCCGAGATATTAAGCATTTTGTGCAAAGAAGGGGGTGGGGCATGCCCCCCCCCCGGGGGGCCCAGGGTCCCAAAATCCATGTCACTTAATGCGCCTCATCATAAGGAATAAGAATATATATGGTTTAGTGGCATTATTTGTAACAGTTTGCAAGATATCAGATATTTCTACTTTTTCCCATACAAATGCCCATGTTACCAAATTTAACCTTGGCGTAAAATAGGTCAAGGTCATCCCAGGGACACCATTTATGCAATTTATGATGGGCCCATGTCCCAGGTGCTACATGCCAAGTTTCATGCAAATCGGCCCAGTGGTTCCGGAGGAGAAGATTTTCGAAGGGTTTTTACCATATATGGGCATGGCGGCCATCTTGGTCATGTGACCTAGACCAAAAATGCAAACTTTCGTTCCCCCACCCCATGGAGCCTCCACATGAAATTTGACTACAATCGGCCCAGCGGTTCCGGAGGAGAAGACGTTTGAAAATGTGAACACACGCACACACACACACACAGAATTTTTACCTGGCCATACTATCAGCTCACCAATGAGCCTTCGGCTCAGGTGAGCTAATAAGAAAGTTATTGACCGGACACGTTTTGCCCATACATATATACATACCAACAAACTTCCAAGGGAGATAATTCAAAAAGTATAAATGCGAGAGTTATAGTTCTTGTGCACTGCACGTCGTCTAATGCTGATTTATGTTTATACTAAGTTTCGTGACGATAGCTCCAACGGTTTTCAAGTTATAGAGCGGACACGAATGTGTGACAGACAGACAGACGGACAGTCAGACAGACGCCAAAAGGGGAAAAACAATATGTCTCTCCGAAAAAATTTTTTTCGGGGGAGACATAATTACATCAAGTAATTTGATTGTTTGATAGACAGAAATGGGTGTGGCTTAAATGAATATTTAGCAAGATAAGGGTTAATGGTCCTAGCAACTATGATTTCTGAGATCACAAGGTCTGACAAAGTCAATGGAGCATGAATATAGGTCAAGGTCATGGGGTCAAGGTGTATGCCGAGTTGGTATGTCAACAGGAAGCATTAAAGTTTAACCCTTCTCTTGCTGAATATTCATTTAAGCCACACCCATTTCTGTCTATCGACCAATCAAATTACTTGATGTAATTTATTGCTACAAACTCATTAACTGAATGCCAAAGTGTAGATCCTGATCAGATGGCTTCTTCAGAAGCCATCTGATCTGGATCTACACTGTTTGCAAAGATAGGGGTTGTCGTGAACAGCAAGATAAGGGTTAAAGGTTCTAGCAACTGCATGTGCTGGAATTTCAAGGCTTATGGTATAATCTGTCATAGTCAATGGAGTAGAAAATAAAGGTCAAGGTCATTGGCTCAAGGTGTATGCTGTGTCAGTATGTCAAGCAGAAATAGTAAGTAAAGTTTGAAGGTTCATAGTTCCTGTGATCATAGCTAAATATACAAAATTATATCTCAAGGTATGATGAAAATTTTGTCTGTGATCTTGAGGTCAAGGTAGGTTAAGGTCACACCAACCAACAACAGGGATGGTGGTAATTAAAACTTTGGACATATATCTACCATCTTGCCAAATATAAATGAAATCCATCAAAGGGTCTTTACACTATAAGGTCTTATATAGACTTTAATGCAAAAACTTTGACCCTTGCTATACAAACGTGATGGAACTTGGGGGGGGGGGGGGGGGGGGGGGGGGGGGGATAATAAGCCCTGTGGATTTTGAGATGTTTGACATTCTGATAAGACCTATTTTTATGCCCCACGAATCAAAGGTTCGCTTGGCATATAGTTTTTGGTCTGTCTGTCCATCTGTTTGTCTGTCCAAAAAAACCTTAATACTGGGCCTAACTTTTACGGTTGACAACTTTGCTTCCCTCTTTAATTGCACGCCGGTGGGTCAGGCCTCAGATTCTATGATGCTTCCAGCATAAAGGCTTACTGAGAATTAGAGTGAGCTAATTCAATGTAATGTTATTTGGTGCCTGTTACTCTGTCTCTCTTGGGCCCATTGGAGTCTAACTGTTGGTTTTTTTTTTTTGCTCTGGCATTTCAGTGGTTTCTTGCTGTCGAGTCCTCACCGTTGTTTCATCTCTGTGGTTGTTTGATTTTTTTGTGTTCGGGGAGATGTTGCACTGATGAGTTAGGAGGCCTTCATGCTGACTGAACAAATTATTTTTCTAAATCGCAACGGAAGTATGGGCGAGGAATGTGGCCACATAAAATCAATTTAAGCCCCCCAGTGGAATTTGTTTCCCCTGACCATTCCAAGGCGGTTCTTCTGTCGCGGTTTATTTTTGTCATGGTTTGTCTTCGGGTGTTTGTGTCGCTTATATTATTTTATTTTGGACAGCCTATTGGCCATTTTGTGGGAAAGCAACTGTCCTTTTGACTTTCCTGATGGGAGCTGTGGGTTAATTGTATCGATTCCTGATCATTGCCTCCGCTTCTATTTTGAATGGTAACTGATAGGGCTTTCATAAAGCCCCACAGTGGAAATCTTCCACTGACCGTTCCAAGGCGGCTCTTCTGTTGCGATTTATTTATGTTGTTGTTTGTTACTTACTGTGTGTATCACTTGTGTCTTTTGGTTTTGGATGGCCATATGGCCATTTTGTGGGAAAGTAACTGTCCTTATGGCCTTCCTTTGTTTAGGTTTCCATTATGGTCTGGTCGCTTAATGTTTGTATTTCTTTCCCTTTGGTGTCTTTTATGGGTGGAGTAAGTTAATTGTATCAATTCCTGATCTTTGTTTTACTTCTACTTTTCCTATTTCTCATGTGCATTCCTTGTCACAAGACCTTTCCAGTGGTACCATAATTTTTGACCTCGTGACCTTGACCTTGATGTTAGACCTCCTTTTTAAAAACTTTAACATTGGCCATAATTTTCGATTGGTAAGTGATAGGGCTTTCATATTTCACATGTGCATTCTATGTCACAAGACCTTTCCAATGGTACCATAATTTTTTTACTTTGATCTTGATGTTTGCCATACTTTTCAAAATGTTTAATATTGGTCTCAACTTTCAATTTGTGAGAGGGCTTTTATATTTCACATGTGCATTACTTGTCACAAGACCTTTTCCAGTGGTACCATAATTTTTGACCTCGTGACCTTCACCTTTGAACTACTTTTTAAAAACTTTAACATTGGCCATAACTTTCGATTGGTAAGTGATAGGGCTTTCTTATTTCACATGTGCATTCTATGTCACAAGACCTTTCCAATGGTACCATAATTTTTTTACTTTGATCTTGATGTTTGCCATACTTTTCAAAATGTTTAATATTGGCCTCAACTTTCAATTTGTGAGAGGGCTTTCATATTTCACATGTGCATTACTTGTCACAAGACCTTTCCAGTGGTACCATAATTTTTGACCTCGTGACCTTCACCTTTGAACTACTTTTTAAAAACTTTAACATCAGCCATAACTTTCGATTGGCTAGTAATAGGGCTTTCATGTTTCACATGCGCTGTCTGGGGGCATCAGTGTTTTTTACAAACACATCTTGTCTTTTCATAATCTACAATTGAATTGGATAAATGCACTATTTTAACTCTTTTTCCCATTCAAAGAACAAATCTTGACCTTGCCATAAAATAGGTCAAGGTTAATCAACCCAGGGTCATCATTTATAAAAATTTTGTAGGGCTAGAGTCAATTTTGCTGTCTGACAAGTTTGAAGGTCATCTGACTTCTGGTTCTGGAGAAGATATTTTAATCCGTTTTTACCATATATGGGCATGACAGCCATATGGGCCATGTGACCAGGACCAATGATATAAACTTTTGTTCCACCGAAGCATAGATGTTCTTCTAGATAAAATATTACTTCAACTGATCCAGTGGTTTCTGAGGAGAAGATGTTTGAAAGTGTGAACAGACAACAATGGACAAAGGACCATTAGTATATGGGCCCCGTAAAGCGATTTTGGTACTTATCGCCTATGAGAGCAGCAAAGGTTCAGGCGAGCCTGGGCATCCGCACTGTCTCGCCAGAACCTTTGCTGCTCGCTCATACAAGCAGTGAATCAAGAGGAACCTTCAGACAGAAAGCCATATCCCTGGCCCCTCTGAATGGCTGGGCATGCGCAGTTATTTGTCATGACGGAATGCTCGAAGACACAAATTCGCTTGGCGGGGCTCATATTATGTGCTCACCTTGTGGACCAGCGGCTCAGGTGAGCTAAAAAGATATGAGCAGTACATACAAGCCAAGAAAATGACAAAGAGAATTACTGGGGGCTTAAATCTATTTTATGTGGCCAAATCCTTTCCAATGGTCCTACTGAGGTTAACAAAATATGCTCAGTACTAGTGAACAGTTTCTTACCCATCAGTGCAACTTCTCTGAGAACATAAAAATCTAACACAGAGATGAAAACAACAGTGAGGACTCAACGGCATGAAATAACTGAAATGCTGGCAGGCCTGACCAAGTTGAAGCAGGAGCTATATTAGAGTCTGAGGCTCGACCCACTTGCAGGCAATTAAAGAGGGAAGCAAAGTTATCACCCTTGATTGGGTTAACTAACATGCATGCAGTCTGTCTCATTACATTCATGTCGTGCCCAATCTTTTTATATTGAAGACTGATTTAATAAAATTGAGTACTAATATCATTGCAAGCATATATTTTTCTTAATCTATTTACAAAGTCACCATAAAATTCAGGTTCCGACAGGCCATGTTGCAGAAGAGATTTTTGTCTGGCACTGAATTTTGAAACTAAATCACAATGACATCTATAATTCTAACACGACGTTAACGTCTTTCCCATTGAACCCAGTGGAAACGTCAGCGTTTGCAAATATGCGATAATTCACGTCGTCAACGTGGTGCGTGAAATTTGGCGTCATCGTGACGTTGCATGTAAACATTTCCTTCTGTCGACATCCGCTGCAAAATAGTCCCCAAGATAACGCTTTGTTACTACTGTATTTCAGTTTAGCATCATGTTAGAATCGAAATAATTTCCACGCACCCGGTGTGTTATCGTGATTAACACACGGTGTTGTCGGGCAGATGCGAATATTAATTCACTCCGGCTTCGCCGTCGTGAATTAATATTTCGCAATCTGCCCTCCAACACCGTGTGTTAATCACGATAACACACGGTATGTGGAGATTATTTCTTAAATTAACAAGTTCCAAGTATGAAGACTGATCCTTTTCATTACTTAAGAGTAAAAATTCCTATATTAAGACCAATTTTCAGACCATCCAGAAGTGATCTTATTAGTGGTCATAACAGCTATAAAATATAAACAAAGCCTAATTTGTGACTGGCAAAGAGGGTTCTTAATAGTGAAGTGGTCTTATTAGCTGAATTTTACACAGGGAATAGTAGGATTAACAAAGGAATTTCATACAATATACATGGACTTGTACATATATACATGGCCATGTAAAATCGATTTAAGCCCCAGAGTGGAATTCGTTTCACTGACCATTCCAAGGCTGTTCTTCTGTCGTGGTTTATTTTTTTTATGGTTTGTCTTTGAGTGTTAGTGTCACTTATATTTTATTTGCTTTGGATGGCCAACTGGCCATTTTGTGGGTCTTGGCTTTCCACTACTGATGTTTCCATTAGGGTCTAGTTATTTCATGTTTGTGTTTCTTTCCTTATCACTGCCTTCACTTCTATTTTGCAAGCTTCATGAAATCCTGTGAAAGTTATATTAAAACCCATATTAATTCTCTTTCTCACTTTGCGCTCAGGCTATTGTAATAAACAAGAATTCCGCCGAAGGCTATGTCGCGCCTGTTGGGGCGCAAAGTCACTCAACCATGATATGTAGGTCAAGGTCAAACTAAGACGCTTGCACAAAAGTTTCCATTCCTAAATGCAAGCTTGTACTAAGTACCATTAAGCTCTAACAATTCTTGAGAAATGAACTTAACCATTAGGGTGAACGCTAGGGTGGTTGCAATATTTTACAATGTCGGTGAACCATGAAATGTAGGTCAAGGTCAAATATGGATGCTTGCATTTAAGTTGCCATCCATAGATACAAGTTTGTACCAAGTATCATTAATAAAGCTCTTATAGTTCTTGAGAAATAAACTTGACCATTAGGGTGAACGCTAGGGTGGTCGCAATATTTTACAAAGTCAGTGAACCATGAAATAAAGGTCAAGGTAAAATATGGATCTATCTATCTACTGATATCTATCTACTGATACTGCATCACCCCCTCGCGGGGATTATGTGCAGGTGTCTGGTGTGCTTCAGACCGGGGGTCAGTGCAGTGAATGGTTAAAAATAGAACAGAATGATAAAAACAGGTGAAGGTGAGATAAAGATGATAGGTTAAAATGTTAAAAGTCTGATGAAGACAAAGTGCAAAGATAAAAAGTTAAAAACAATGCTTCCGGTCTATGGCATGGAGTAGGACAGACTGCTGACTGCCAGTCTGAAAGATTCAAGATCTGGCAGTAATGCTACAGCTGGGGGCAGCCTGTTCCACTGGACAATGGCGAGGGGAAAAAATGAGAACTTGTAGTAGTCAACAGCTGTGTGAATTTGGATAAATGCTAGAGGGTGTGAACTTGAACGTCGTGTAGTTACTCTTGGATGCACAACATATGGTGGCATTGGCACTGCAACAAGACCGTGCACGATCTTGTAAAATAGGCATAACCGTGCATCTGTGCGCCTGTCCTCAAGGGATCTCCATCCAAGCTGCCCAAGCATGCGGCTGACACTGTCATAAGTTGAATAGCGGCTAAGGGTCCAGCGAGCAGCACGCCTCTGAACCATTTCCACCTTATTGATTTGTGTTGTATGGTGGGGGGACCAGACGGGAGAAGAGTATTCTATGACAGGGCGCACTAGTGTTTTGTAAGCAACTTCTCTGATGCTAGGGTCTTTGGTGCGGATGTTTCGTCTGATGAAACCTAGGGTCTTGTTAGCAGAAGTAACAGTATTTTGGATGTGGTCATTCCAGGTAAGATGGTCATTGATCGTTACGCCTAGGTACTTGGAGCTAGTAACAGATTCTAGGACATGGCCATAAAGGGTATATTGGGATGGGACTGGATCATTGCTACGTGTCACATGTATAACTGTGCACTTACTGGGGTTGAATTCCATATCCCATTTTCGGGACCATGTCCCTGACCTGTCTAGGTCTTCTTGGAGCACCGTGGTATCTTTTAGGTTGGATACTGCAAGGTAGACTGCAGTATCATCTGCAAACAATCTTACCTTTGAGCGTATGCTGTCAGGAAGGTCATTTATATACACTAGAAATAGTATAGGCCCCAGTACCGAGCCCTGCGGCACTCCGGATGTAACTGCTACTTGGGAGGACTTTTCATTTTCTAATGCTTGCATTTAAGTTACCATACCCAGATACAAATTTGTACCAAGTACATGTATCATTAATGAAGCTCTTATAGTTCTTGAGAAATAAACTTGAACCTCAGGGTGAACGCTAGGGTGGTCACAATATTTTACAAAGTCAGTGAACCATGAAATGTAGGTCAAGGTAAAATATGGATGCTTGCATGTAAGTTGTCATCCCCAGATACAAGTTTGTACCAACTATCATTAATGAAGCTCTTATAGTTCTTGAGAAATAAACTTGAACCTCAGGGTGAACGCCAGGGTGGTCGCAGTATTTTACAAAGTCAGTGAACCATGAAATGTAGGTCAAGGTCAAATATGGATGCTTGCATGAAAGTTGTCATCCCCAGATACAAGTTTGTACCAAGTATCATTAATGAAGCTCTTATAGTTCTTGAGAAATAAACTTGAACCTCAGGGTGAATGCTAGGGTGGTCGCAAATGTTGACGCCTTGACAAACGGACGGACGGACGAACGAACGGACGGAAAACCGGGCGCCTATATCGCGCCATGCTATTAGCAGGCGCGACAAAAACGTAACTACACTAATAAATCATTCAGAAATATTTAGTTTTTGCTAATTTATTAACATTTTTTAGCAAAACTATAAATACACTGACCACATCAATATGCACTTGGTAGGTATCAAAACATAATCATAACTCAATTCATGGTCTGGTGACAGAATGTCATTTGGCAGAGGATTCACATGGAATGTCAAAACTGATTTTCTCTGAGAAATAATAAATCTAAGGCTGACACGATTAATCGTATAATCGATTAATCTATCGATAAATTCAACAAAAATGGTTATCATTTCTGATTTGCTTTTAATCGATTACTTGATAGGTACAATTTACTACCCAAAGTTATGCCTAAAATAGCTGGATGAGTGGCAAACAGTGCAGACCCTGATGAGATGCCGCATTCTGCGGCATCTCATCTGGGTCTACACTGTTTGCTCAGTCATTTTGAAGCCTCCTTGGTGCAGTGGTTACCCTACCCGCCTTGTAAACCAGGGATCGCAGAATCGATCCCGGGCTTCTCCAGACTTTCGGATGAGTCTTTAAACCGAGGTCCCGTCTCCGTATGACCTTAGCTGTTGGTGGGACGTAAAACTAAAACTCACTCACTCACTCACTGTTTGCTCAGGCCTGTCTGTTCAAATGTACATATGGTAAAGTGCAACATATGGTAAGAGCCATGCTCAGAAGAAAGCCAGACAGGTAAAATTATGACAAAAACGTTAGTGATTACTAATCGATTATCGATCACAATGACAGGACTGATAATCGATTATCTTTTCAGCTCCGATTAGCCAGCCCTAAATAAATCAATATCAAATGTCTTCTTTTACATGATTTTAACCCTGTCTAAGCTCCAGATAAGGCACTTTTTCATCCAAAAAAAGCACTGATTGTTAGCTTATTTCCGCACGAAAACATGTTCTGGGTACTCATTAGAGCACCTCGCTGAGGTGCTTCTAGTGACTACCAACAACATACATTTTTGTGCAGAGATAAGAAATAAGAAAAATAATATGTTGTACCCTCTTATCTGGAGCTATTTACCTTTTTTGCACTATCTGCTGGTTCCTAGTCTGAAAGTTATCAGTGTTGGGAAAACAGGTTACCAGATCCCCTTTCCCCCCCCCACCCACCCCCACCCCCCCCCACCCCAAGGGAATGGTAACCTTTTGTCCAAATATTGATAATGTGCAAGTTAGAGCCAAGCAAATGCTTCCCTCCCCGAGTTTCTGAAGACAGCTCTTCCATCTTGAATTTGGCCACCTCCATTCTTTTAAATATGGGGTCTTGTCAATATAAGGAGGACCCGCGTTATAACGACAGTATTTGTTCCCCATTATTGTGCCGTTATAATGAATTTGCCATTATAAAGAATCCAAGTTAGGAGTATGATAGGTTATAAAAAGTCTTTTCCACATTATTACTCCAAGAAATAAATGTTATAGACATTTGTAACAATGGCCTCAGCGATTCTAACAAATACCTATAACAATTGTACTCCAAGAAACAAATGTTATAGACATTTGTTAGAATCGCCTCACCTATAACAATTGTACTCCAAGAAACAAATGTTCTAGACATTTGTTAGAATCGCCTCGGTGAGGCGATTCTAACAAATATCTATAAAATTTGTTTCTTGGAGTATTAAATTACAAGAATCTTTCATGACTATGGATTGAATTTGGGCATTTCCAACCCGAGAGTAGCCCACGTCGCTGGGAATCGAGGCTCAGCCTTGAGCTAAGATTTCATTCCATTGGAATTATCGTTATAACAAGTTCTGCGGAATGTGGGTATACAGACGGTTGAAAGTGTTAAGAATTTACACAGGATATTTGATTTCTCTCCTTTAAGATCTGTACCAGTTCTTTTAATGGCTGGTACCGGATCAATGTTGACACGTTGCCAATCAAGATGAGTTTAACTTTAGCTCTAGTAAGTGCTACATTCAGTCTTCGGACATCTTTGAGGAGTTCTCCTGTCTGGAAAGATAAAGCACATTTCATGTCGTCTTTGAACCCTTGAAATGCTAATCACAACAATTGTTGTGTGCTTTACTTTGAAATTTATTGTTGCTAAAAGTGTGAACCCAAATCAGGCTGCTCCTTCAGCAGCAATCTGATCTGGGTCCACAATGTTTGCCTGTATGTAAAAATGTGTTTTAAAAGTTTGCAACAAAATTCAGCAGGATTATAAAAAGAGGACATTATTTGATCGTCAGCTTAAGGATTAAAGCAAAGCCATGACAGGCTTTCTTCAAATTTGGTAGTTTGGATAATATACTGAACCATAGTTTTGGAGTTTATGACCCAGTCAATACAATTAAGGTCATATTGAGCCAGTCAGTCATCATGTGAACAAATCTGTGAAAAGAACACACCCCTAAACCCCACTTTATATAGAGAAAACTGGGGTTTATTGGGGTATACATTATTTTTTTTTAATTTTATTTCTGCTCCAAGACATACGTTGTGGGTACTTGTTTGAACTGCCTCAATGAGGTGAATCTAACGCGCACCCACAACCTATGTTTGCAGCAAAAAATAAGAAAAATATATCACAGATTTTCATCAGAAAAGTAGTCATTTTGGATATGTGAAATCATGCACTATGTCGCACGGGTGTGTTATCACAATGTTACTTAACAACACTTCCTGGGCAGGTTTATGCCTAAGAGGTTAACCAATAAGGTCATGCCGAGACAGGACCTCGGTTTAAAGACTCATCCGAAAGTCTAGAGAATAATTAAGAGATTTCTATTTTCCTATTTCTTGTTGGAACCATATGTTGTGGGTAGATGTCACCTCAATGAGCTCTAGAACTGCCTACATGAACTCCTGATAAGAAGACAAAACAAGGTATCACGTGAACAAGACCGTGAAATGAAGATCCACCTATACCCCACTTTATATAGAGAAAACTGGGGTTTACAGGGTGTTCTTTATTTTTTCATTTTTACTGCAAGACATAGGTTGTGGGTACTCGTTAGAACCACCTCAATGAGGCGGTTCTAACCAGCACACACAACCTATGTTTGCAGTATTTTTAAGAAAACTATCAGATTTTCATCAGAAAAGTAGTCGTTTTGGAGATGTGAAAAATGCACTATGCTGCACGGGTGTGTTATCCTAATGATAGTCAAGGGATATTTTTTCTTGTTTCTCAATAAAGTACTTGTCAGAATCACCTCATCAAAAAATTTCTTACCAGTACTCACAACATATATTTTTATGGAGCTTAGCTTTTAAGTTTAACTTTAAAGTAAGGACAAACTGGCCCTTGCTTGAACTAAAAAAAACAAGAGGCCCATGGGCCACAATGCTCACCAAAGCTCAGGGGGCCACTGCCCACTGGCAGCAAGGTATTTTAATTAACCATGGAAGCCCTGTGCCCTAGGATGCTACAGATAAAATTTGGACCCAATAAGCCTCGTGGCTTTAGATTCGATGTCGCTTGAATGTGTTGTTGCAGGACAACAGATGGCAATTGACAATTTCCCATCTGTGGCAACAAATAGGCCAAAAAAGAACATTATTAAAGGAACATTGCCATGAAAGTGTGACAAAATATCTTGAAAGGCATTAATGTCATTTTTCAATTTTCCCCATTATAGGACAATGGAAACTCATAACTTGGCATAGCACACAAACCAAAGAGCCAAAGTTCATAGACCAGTGCTCAGGTGGACACTGCCCAATGGCAGCCATGTATTATAACATGATATGATTTTATTATAACAATTATAAAGTCTCCCTAACAAACCCCATACCCAAATGAGCACCCATGTGGACTGTATCTGAAATATTAGGTGTTTTATAACGTAGAGAGATCAGGGCATGGACCCAATGGAGCCCTGGTTGGTGTCACTAAATGCGTCTTATCAAAAAGAACAAAGACATATATGGTTTATCAGTGGGAATATGTATGGTTCCTGAGATGTAAGGCCTTTTAAGCAATGGAGGGAATCAGGCATGGCAGATCCCAGAAAAGCCCAAGATTGTTATCAATGAATAAGTCTTATCATAAGGACCAAGAGCATATACGGTTAAACGGTGGGGATCTGAATGGTTTCTGAGATATGAGGCACTTTTATGAAGTGGCAGGGAGAGAAATGGCCCCTGGGATCCCCAAAGATGGGGTGACTGAATGTGTCTAATAACAATGAGCAAGAATATATGTGATTATATGATGAGGATTTGAATGGTTTCTGAGATATATGGCCTATTATGAAGTTGAGTCTTATCATAAGGAACAAGAATAAATATGGTTAAGGGGTGGGGATCCGAACGGTTTCTGAGATATATGGATTTTAATGAAGTAAAGGGGTGGGGCATGGCCTGTGGCACCCCGGGGGACCTGCATGCTGGTGTCACTAAAGCGTCTTATCATAAGGAACAAGAATATATATGGTTTAGGGGTGGGGATCTGAACGGTTTCTGAGATATATGGATTTTAATGAAGTAAAGGGGTGGGGCATGGCCTGTGGCACCCCGGGGTGACTTGCATGCTAGTGTCATTGATTGGGTGTTATCATTAGGAACAAGAATATATATGGTTTAGGGGTGGGGCTCTGAACAGTTTCTCAGATATATGGTCTTTTGTGAAGTCAAGGGGTGGAGCATGGCCCGGGCGCACACTGGGTGACCCCTAAGTTGGTGCCACTGAATGTGTCTTATCATAAGGAACAAGAATGTATATTGTTTAGGGGTGGGTATCTGTAAGGTTTCTGGAATATTTGGCATTTTACGAAGAGGAGGGGGTTGGGCATGGTCCGAGTTTCTCAGATATATGGTCTTTTGTGAAGTCAAGGGGTGAAGCATGGCCCGGGAGCACCCTGGGTGACCCCTAGGTTGGTTTCACTGAATGTGTCTTATCATAAGGAACAAGAATATATATGGTTTAGGGCAGGGGATCTGTAAGGTTTCTGGAATATTTGGCCTTTTATGAAGTGGAGGTGGTTGGGCATGGTCCCGGCACATCCCGGGGGACCCCCAGGTTGGTGTCACTTAATGCATCTTAGCATAAGGAACAAGAATATATATAGTTTAGGGGTGGGGATCTGTATGGTTTTTGAGATTATGGCATTTTCTGAAGTGGAGGGGGTGGGGCATGTCCCCGGCACATCCAGGGGGACCCCCAGGTTGGTGTCACTCAATGCATCTTAGCATAAGGAACAAGAATATATATAGTTTAGGGGTGGGGATCTGAATGGTTTCTGAGATAAATGGCATTTTATGGAAAAGAGGGGGCAGGGCATGTCCCCGGCACATCCCGGGGGACCCCCAGGTTGGTGTCACTTAATGCATCTTAGCATAAGGAACAAGAATATATATAGTTTAGGGGTGGGGATCTGAATGGTTTCTGAGATAAATGGCATTTTATGGAAAAGAGAGGGCAGGGCATGTCCCCGGCACATCCCGGGGGACCCCCAGGTTGGTGTCACTTAATGCATCTTATCATAAGGAACAAGAATATATATGGTTTAGGAGTTGGGATCTGTAAGGTTTCTGAGATATAAGGCATTTTATGAAGTGGCGGGGGCGGGACATGGCCCCGGCACAACCTAGGGGACCCCCAGGTTGACGTAAAAGCATATGGCTGAGAGAAGTTTACTCAAGGAACATGTTTATGTAAGTTTTGTCAAAATATCTGCAATGACTTGGCAGTAAATGCCATTTTTCAGTTTTCCCCATTATAAGTCAATGGAAACTCTAAGTTGCCATAGCAACAAAACTAAAAGGCCAAATTTCATAAAAAAACACAAAACCTATAAAGGCAAATATGGTGAATATTTTCATAAAGTCTCAGCCTCCTAGAGCATATGGTTTCTGAGGAGATGATTTTTGAAGTATTTTTTTGTCTATTTTTTGCATTTTGGTTTCCATGGCAACCAATAAAAATGAGCAGAAGGCCTAAAATCAGACGGCAGATAGTAGATTACCTATGGAACATTGCTATGAAAGTTTTGTCAAAATATCTGCAGAGGCTTGGTAGTAAATGCCATTTTTCTATTTTCCCCATTATAAGTCTATGGAAACTCTAAGTTGCCATAGCAACCAAACTAATGAGCCGATTTTCATTAAAAACACAAACTTTCAACCCCCTGCCCAAGGATGCTACAGATGAAATTTGGGCTGAATCGGCCCAGTGGCTTCAGAGGAGATGTCGTTTGAAAATGTTGACGAAGACGACGCAGACGACACAGGACAACTGCCTATCCTATAAGCTCCCCCGGAGCCTTCGGCTCTGGTGAGCTAAAAAGAAAAAAGCAAACACTATTAAGTCATTACGCTGGCAGGCCCCCACCCATCTGGGCTTAAAGAAATAGATGGGCTGCATGATGCTTCCACACAGAGCTGAAACCGACCCAAACACGAGTACTGGTAAACTGCTTAGAGGATCTAAGCTTGCCCAGGCTAAGCGGTGCGAGTCGGACCGTCCATGCTTATAAACGCTATTGGTTTCATTGAGCGACGTTATCACGGCGTTATCGGTTTCTCAGCAGTACCAGAATCGCTGACAAAGTGGTGCGAGTTGGCCCGTCCATGCATATAAATCCTATTGGTTTCATTGGGCGGCAGGGATTGAGATGTCATTTCATCTCAATGTCGGGTAAAAGTCCCACAAAATTGGAAGCAACGTCTCAAAAATGACCTATACAGTGTTGATAGGGATGTTAAACCTCAAATCAATCAATCAATCAATCAATCATTACGATAGCACATTCTGTGTGACCTGGTGTATTCTTTCATACCAGAAAATGGTTATTTTTCTGGCCAAAAAGTTACACAAAATGGCGTTTACAGGGATGTTGGTTATATAGACCTGATAACATGATGTCAGTGAAATCATGTGTATTCCTTAAATTTCAAAAGTTGTACATCCCAACCTCTTTATAACACTATTAATGGGGTCCACAGGAGAAACCATGTTAGTTAAAGAACTGTGTTATATCCAAACAAAAATGTATAGATTATGCAGAAAAATGACCATCTGTATAATCTATACATTTTTAAATGGTCATTTTCTATACAATCTATACATTTTTGGGATCCATCTCAATACTGTGTTATAACCAAAACCATGTTCTAACAAACTGTGTTATAATGAGGTTGTGGTGTATATGCTACCTTTTCAGAACCAAGGATAATTTAACAGTTATCAAAAGTGTGACAAAGTGAAAGCTACTCATATTTCTTAAAGCGAAGATTTCATCGTATGTGTCAGAGTAACTATCATGAAAACACGCCTATATAATTTTGACCCCCTTGAACCCCACCATTACGTAATTAGTAAAACTGGGGTTTACAGGTTTCTTATTTTTGCTCAAAAATATGGATTGTGGGTACTCGTTAGAACCGCCTCAAAGAGGCGGTTCTAACGTGTACCTGCACCTCAAAGAGGCGGTTCTAACGTGTACCTGCAACCTATATTTTGAGCAGATATAAGGAAAATATCACAATTATTCATCTTGAAATTTTCATTTTTTCAGAGGTAAAAATTACAATGTTTTCTTCATGACTAAGCAAAGATTTAACAACATGTTAGCTACTGACAAGGTTACTTTTGAACAAGTGGGCTGTCTTCACGCCCCATAATGTGCATCTTAACCCACTGTATTCTAGTGGACTTTTCCATTGCTATATGTTGGACAAGTCCATTTGTCATATAAGGGGTGCCAGACCGATTTTTTCATTTTTATTCTATTTCTGAAGAAAAATTCTGTTAGCAAATAGTGCAGGCCCTGATCAGACGCCGCATTCTGCGGCGTCTGATCTGGTCCTGCACTGTTTGCCAAGGTACCTCATTAGGGGTTACCCCCTAACAATGGGTTAAATGGTAGCTAGAAAAATATGAATATAGGCCACCTACATGTAGCATGGCAGGCTCTTCTGAAAATAAAGTGTTTTTTTTTTGTTGTTTTTCTGACACCTTGTTTCCATTTTATGTGCAATAAATACCTTCTTTGAAGGTAAATACTCATGTGACATGACCAATCATCTTCTGTTATGGTCATAACTATATCATGTGGCGTCTCAAAAGTCTGTTTCAACCCCAGACCAGCGGTGGTCTGATGATAAGCCATGGTCTGATGATATTTACAGCAGTCTGACACTCTAAGCCTGCCCAGTAAATGTGGTGCAAATCCTTAAACCCTAGTATTTCTTTGGGCAGTAGCAACCAAGTCAATGAGCTGATTTTCATGAAAAACACAATTTTTCAACCCCCCAGCCAAGGATGCTTCATATGAAATTTGAGACCAATCGGCCCAGTGGCTTCAGAGGAGATGTCATTTGAAAGTGATGATGGACGATGCAGACGACGGCGGACAACTGCCTATCTTGTAAGCTCCCCTGGAATCTTGGGCTAACAAATATATCTAATATATCTTTTGCTGAAAACAAATAGCCAGCATGCAGAGTGTTAAAGGTTTCAAAGCTTCCCATAGCCTTAGGGGCTGTGAATACTTCAGGAAAACACGCCTATATAATTTTGACCCCCTTGAACCTCACTTTTATATAGTAAAACTGGGGTTCCTGGGGGTATACCTTATTTTTCTTATTTCTGCTCTAAAATATAGATGTGGGTACTCATTAGAACCGCCTCGATGAGGCGGTTCTAACGAGTGCCCATAATCTATACTTTGAGCAGAAATAAGAAAAATATCACAATTTTTCATCATAAAATTTTCATTTTTTCGGCGATAAAGGTAACAATGTATTTGTATAGGCGTGTTCGCATAATGTGACAAATAATTACCAAGTTTTCTTGATCCTCAGAACTTCTCACAAATGAGATGACAATGACAGATTTATCACGACCTTGGTACTGATCTACTGTGTTGACCTCAACCTTTGACCTCCAATGACCTTCACATTCCCTAAGCCTTTGTCTTATCAGAAATACCTGGCTTCTGTAGGGAGCAATAATACCTATCTCGTCTGGATCTACACCACCCTGGAGAAAATTAGAAAAATATCATCTTAACCACTTTAAAAGAAAATACAGTAAAATGACTCAAGAACAGATACCCTAATGATCCTTAGAATTGGGACAGATCATAGGCCTAAGAAAACAGTGGAGATGCAGATCAGACTGCTCCTCAAGGAGCAGTCTGATCAGGGTCTACACCATTAGCCATTCCATCTGCAGGCTGATCAGGGTCTACACCATTAGCCATTCCATCTGCAGGCTGATCAGGGTCTACACCATTAGCCATTCCATCTGCACCTTTTGAACTCCTTGATGAATTATGGAACAAATTAATTTGTGAAAATTTTAGGAGAATTACAGCAAGTCCTCAATTAAGGATTTTTATTGTAGTTCAATTACCATGCATTACGAAAACACGCATATACAAATACATTGCCACCTTTATCGCTGAATAAATGAAAATTTTATGATGAAAAATTGTGATATTTTTCTTATTTCTGCTCAAAATATAGATTGTGGGCACTCGTTAGAACCGCCTCATCGAGGCGGTTCTAACGAGTACCAACAATCTATATTTTAGAGCAGAAATAAAAAAAAATAAGGTATACCCCTGGCAACCCCAGTTTTACAATATGAAAGTGGGGTTCAGGGGGGTCAAAATTATATAGGCGTGTTTTCGTGATGGCTGCTTTGAACTGGAGTTCCTGAGAAATTCTTTTTATACCATAAAAATCCTAAAAATTAGGACAGACTGAATGACAAACAGTGTAGACCCTGATCAATCAGACTTTGGTCTGCACTGTTTGCTCAGGACTATCTTTCCCAATACATTGTTCTTGTACATCTTCTTAGGGCCATTACTTCAGCTTCAGCTAACAAATATTTAGTACTAGTTTATGATTTTTTTTCTTATTTCGTTCATCCCCGAGGGTATGATCAGCTCAGAATCAGTTCCTTGGTGTTGAGGTTGATACTGTGGTGTTGACGTCAGCACTCAAGTACTGATTTAAATAACTATATTATATACTACTCAAAGTTTGAAAGGGATCACTTTTTATATACCAAATTTTGCACTGAAAATTTAAAATTTCTTGACAGAATTTGTACTCGGTATATTGGTAAATATCTGAAACAGAAACTCGTGCAGTTCAGTACTCATAAAAGTGCACACTTCTCACACTTCGCAAATGAATTCATGCACCCCAAAATCTTGCGTAGCACTGCTTTCCAACAGACCAATCAAACTTGTCAGTGTTACTTTACCAAGCGTAAAATGGACTTCATTTGAGTTTGTGAAACACTAAAATGCCTAGAGGACAATTAAGAAACCGTCTGAGCCCCGAAAAAATGAATCGTGGCGTTGGAATGTTGGAATCTGGCGTCTTTTGACGTCGTGTTGCTGGGATTCTGAATGTGTCTCAGCGCGTGGTTTCCCGAATGTGGAGTCGGCATCTTACCCATGGAAATCCTTCACACAGACACGGAGGGGTCGAAAAAGGGCTACAACTCAACGTCGGGGCCGTTTCTTGTTGATTCAGTCTCGACGTCAACGGTCCCTGAACGCTACGTGTTTGTATAACGAGCTTAGGAATGGAACTGGAGTACGAATTTCTGCACAAACTGTCAGAAACGGGCTCCACGAGTTCGGACTTAATGCCATGAGGCCTGCAGTACGTGTTCCGTTGACAAGACAGCACTTGCTAGACCGGTTGGACTTTGCCAGAACTAACGTCAGGTGGACGGTTCATGACTTGACGCCAGTACTGTTTCCTGAGGAGTCCAGATTCTGTCTAAACTTCACTTATAAACGTCAATTAGTGTGGCGAATGTCAAAAGAGCGATTCGATGACTTGGATGTGGCAGAGCATGATCGCTACGGAAAGGGGTCAGTCATGGTTTGGGCTGGGATAAGCGTGAACGGTAACACTGACTTGTACGTCGTTGAAAACGGAACGCTAATGGCAGTGAGTTACTGTAATGAGATTTTTGATGAGTTTGTGAGACCATATGCAGATGCTATCGGCCCGGACTTTATTCTGATGGACGATAATGCCCGTCCCAACAGTGCCAACGTCACTGATTCCTATCTGGAACGTTAGACAATCGTTCGTATGGACTGGCCTACTCGGTCACCGGACTTAAATCCGATTGAGCATGCGCAGGGCACGCTTCAGCGTGCTGTGTCAGCCTGACCTGTGCATCCGAGGACTTTACAGGAGCTCAAAGATGCATTGGTTGCTGAATGATAGCTGATTCAACAAAACCGGATACAGACTCGGATTACGAGCATGCGCAGGCGATGTCGTACTGTAATTGATGCCCGTGGACGCCATACACGTTATTAGGCACGTTTGTCTAAACACATTTGGAAATTTGTGAAAAATCAGTTGTCCAAATCCCTGCGTGTTACGGCAAATTTTGGGGGTGCCAAGACGGTTGCTGTTGTCACGCTTGAATGCAGCACCAGCTGACAAAATTAATCACAAGGTTTTGTGAAGGATACGTGTTCTATCATCATGTATCAAATTTGGATTCAGCTGATTAATTCATCCAAAAATTATTTTGCATTAAAAAAGTGATCCCTATCAAACTTTGAGTAGTATATATTTAATTTTTGCAGTATAAACTTCTAATTTTTCTAAAACTAAGACTGACTTGTCAGGCGAGACATGTATCTTAGCGGATTTGGTTGCCATTTTTTGTTATATTTTAAATTTTGCAAGTCTCACTACTTTGGACGTTTCCTTCCTGATGCCTGAGACTTCTGTGGAGTGTGGGCCATGTTTGCTGATGTTGGCTCAGTGGGCGACGCCTATAAGTCCTAGGGTAGGCGTCTCTATCTATCTATCTTCTTATGTTTTGTCTCTTGCCTGATGCCTCCAGTTGACCTGTCTCATGAGCTATGTCAGTCGGTGTGTGCTCGAAGGGGGATGTGCTGAGTTTACTGGGTCTTGTCCATCATCCGCTTTGGTATCAGAACTTTGGGGTTGTGACATACTGATGAAGATTAAATATCAGAAAGGCTTCTGTGTCACTAAATTTGGTATATTTATGCCTTAATTACCATGAAAATGTATGTTTTGTGTACTCATAAGAATTGCCATCAAATTTGTGAAAGTATATTCTATGATATACCGTTGGAAGACCGACATCTTTGTGTAATGTCACTTTTCATTGGTTGGTATTTGGTTTTAAGCACCTCACTGTGCTTGGCGTTTTGGGAAAACAAACATTTTTTTAAACAAAAAAAGTGAACAAATGCATTAGAATGGGGATAACGGTTTTACGGTTTCAAATTCCGTTTCCGCTAATGTATCACCGTAAAACGAAATTGCCAACTGTAAAACAGCCAGTCAACCTCCCCAAATGACACTTTAGTTATAACCTAATTATGATCAACCCTCATTGGTTTGAACTACCCCTGTCTCAAAGAAATTTTCATGGTTGCTATTGGAAGTTGATAGATAACATATATCAGGATAAATTCATTTAGCCACCCCCACTGCTGACTACCAACCAATCAAATTACTAGATATACTGTATTCATTTGATTCATAAACTGTATGACAAACAGTGTAGATCCTGATCAGTGACAACGTGTAGATCCTGATCATACATTATACCACATTCAAAATACATCAAATCTGGCCATAACAGAGCAAATTTGACACTTTTTAATTCAGTAAATTTCAGCAAAAAAAGAGGAAATCCTCTAAAAAGAGGAAAATTCTCACCCCTGGATGTAGAAGCCATCTGATCTGGATCTACAGTGTTTGCAAAGGTAGGGTTTGTCATGAACAGTAGGATAAGGGTTAACCAAAGCACTTTTGCAGTGTATCTTCATTGCAATTTTCTCACATTTCCACAACCATATTTATTACATTACATCTATTCTCTTGAAAGAAAATAGCCACGGCAAGGCAATTCGTAAGAGTTTTACATTCCACCTAAAATCATGGTTATATGGAAAAGGGACCCAGGATCAAACTCATGACCCCTGGTTAATGAGTGAAGTAACTTAACCACCAATAACCAGCTAATAAAACAAGCACAAATTTCAAATTGCTACATTTACCATTTTGCTATAATGAGCATTTTTATATCTGGCATACTTCTTTATACACAAAGTGTCTGCAACAATCACTCCAGAAAGGACTAGAAAAAGTGTCCATAGGACACGCATGCCCCCGCCAAATGCCATTCATAAAAAATATTACAAATGTACTTCAAATCAATCATAAAATATATGCTTCAAGGGCAGATAATCCAAAAACCAAAAGCAAGAGTTGTCTTCCTTGTTCATGACACATCGTCTCAGTGTGATGAATGCACCTGTGAAGTTTCATGAATATATTCCATACGGTTTAGGAGTTATGGCCCGGACACGGTTTACTATATTGTACTAAGTCAAGGGCAGATAATCCAAAAACCAAAAATGCAAGAGTTGTCTTCCTTGTTCATGACACATCGTCTCAGTGTGATAAATGCACCTGTGAAGTTTCATGAATATATTCCATACGGTTTAGGAGTTATGGCCCGGACACGGTTTACTATATGGTAATAAGTCAAGGGCAGATAATCCAAAAATGCAAGAGTTGTCTTCATTGTTCATGACACATCGTCTCAGTGTGATGAATGTTCCTGTGAAGTTTCATGAATATATTCCATACGGTTTAGGAGTTATGGCCCGGACACGGTTTACTATATGGTACTAAGTCAAGGGCAGATAATCCAAAAACCAACAAGAGGCTCAATGAGCCTAAACCGCTCACCTGAGGAACTTAAGTTTTAACAATTCACAGACTTGACTACTAAATCTGCTAATAGAATCCAGCCCATTGACCCTTACAGGATATAAGTCATGATTATTGCATTGCATTCCAAGTTTGAGACTTCTAGCTTCTATAGTTCCTGAGAAATCTTTGACGAAAATTTAACATTGGTCAAAATGGAGAGAAAGAAGAATGAAAGAACAGATGAACAAATAAGCTGAGAAAGCCCAATGTCTCTTACACAAAATAAGTCATCATTATTCTATTGAATACCAAATTTGATGCTTCTAGCTTTTATAGTTCCTGAGAAATCTTTGATTAAAAATTTAACATTGGTCTATTATCTCTATATGGAGAGAAAGAAGAATGAAGGAACAAATGAACCAGACTAGCTCCAAAACCTAATGCAGCCTTTCCCCTTGCCCAATGGTGCTACACATAAAATTTAAACAAGATTGGTCGACTGCCTTCTGAGATATGCTTCATTGAAAGTGTGGACGACGGTTGGACGGACGACAGACGACGGACTCCGGAGCCTTGGTATACTATCGGCTCACTGGAGCCTTTGGCTCAGGTGAGCTAAAAATTCAAGTCGCTATTTCTGTCACAACATTTTCCCTACGTTAAGTCTATGGGCAAATTTTTTTGTCTCTCAAGGTCACGTAACTCCGAGGTCAATATTCCGATTCGGCCCAAAATCGAACTTAACCGAGATTTTATGCCTGTCCTCGTTACCTGCAAGTTTGAAGCTGATATGAATAAAAATAAAGTTGCTATCGTGGTCACAACGTATTTTTTATGCTCAAGGGCAGGTAACTCCAAGGCAAATATTCCGATTCGGCCCAAAATCGAACTTAACTGAGATTTTATGTCTGTCCTCATTACCTGCAAGTTTGAAGCTGATCTGAAAAAAATTCAAGTCGCTATCTTAGTCGCAAAATTTTCCCCAATTAAGTCTATGGGCAAATTTTTTGTCGCTCAAGGTCACGTAACTCCGAGGTCAATATTCCGATTCGGCCCAAAATTGAACTTAACCGAGATTTTATGCCTGTCCTCGTTACCTGCAAGTTTGAAGCTGATATGAATAAAAATAAAGTTGCTATCGTGGTCACAATGTATTTTTTTATGCTCAAGGACAGGTAACTCCAAGGCAAATAATCCGATTCGGCCCAAAATCGAACTTAACTGAGATTTTATGTCTGTCCTCGTTACCTGCAAGTTTGAAGCTGATCTGAAAAAAATTCAAGTCGCTATCGTAGTCACAACATTTTTCCTATGTAAAGTCTATGGGCAAATTTTTTGTCGCTCAAGGTCATGTAACTCCGAGGTCAATATTCCGATTCAAACTTAACTGAGATTTTATGCCTGTCAAGTTACCTGCAAGTTTGAAGCTGATATGAATAAAAATAAAGTTGCTATCATGGTCACAACGTATTTTTTTATGCTCAAGGGCAGGTAACTCCAAGGCAAATAATCCGATTCGGCCCAAAATCGAACTTAACCGTGATTTTATGTCTGTCCTCGTTACCTGCAAGTTTGAAGCTGATCTGAAAAAAATTCAAGTCGCTATCGTAGTCACAACATTTTCCCTATGTTAAGTCTATGGGCAAATTTTTTGTCGCTCAAGGTCACGTAACTCCGAGGTCAATATTCCGATTCTGCCCAAAATCGAACTTAACCGGGATTTTATGCCTGTCCTCGTTACCTGCAAGTTTGAAGCTGATCATAATAAAAATAAAGTTGCTATCGTGGTCACAAGGTATTTTTTCATGCTCAAGGGCAGGTAACTCCAAGGCAAATAATCCGATTCGGCCCAAAATCGAACTTAACCGTGATTTTATGTCTGTCCTCGTTACCTGCAAGTTTGAAGCTGATCTGAAAAAAATTCAAGTCGCTATCGTAGTCACAACATTTTCCCTATGTTAAGTCTATGGGCAAATTATTTGTCGCTCAAGGTCACGTAACTCCGAGGTCAATATTCCGATTCTGCCCAAAATCGAACTTAACCGGGATTTTATGCCTGTCCTCGTTACCTGCAAGTTTGAAGCTGATCATAATAAAAATAAAGTTGCTATCGTGGTCACAAGGTATTTTTTCATGCTCAAGGGCAGGTAACTCCAAGGCAAATAATCCGATTCGGCCCAAAATCGAACTTAACCGTGATTTTATGTCTGTCCTCGTTACCTGCAAGTTTGAAGCTGATCTGAAAAAAATTCAAGTCGCTATCGTAGTCACAACATTTTCCCTATGTTAAGTCTATGGGCAAATTTTTTGTCGCTCAAGGTCACGTAACTCCGAGGTCAATATTCCGATTCTGCCCAACATCGAACTTAACCGAGATTTTATGCCTGTCCTCGTTACTAGCTACAGTGATGACAACATTTTCCCCATGTTAAGTCGATAGGCAATTTTTCGGGCGCTCAAGGGGACGTAACTCTTGAGTGAATTATCTGATTCGGCCAAAAATCGAACTTGACCGAGATTTTATGCCTGTACTGGTTATCTGCAAGAATAAAGTCAATCAGAAAAAAATTGACGGAGCTAGAGTGATGACAAGCTTTTTCCAATGTGAAGTCTATGGGAGCTAGATGTTGCCATGGCAACCAGAGTTCCACTCATATCTGCCTGAAAACCTAATGAAGCCTTTCCACTTGCCCAATAATGCGACACATGAAATTTGATCAAAGTTGGCCAAGTAGTCTTTAAGATATACATTTTTGAAATTCCCATTAACCCTAATGCAAAAAAACACAAGGGCAGGTAACTCCTAAGTGAATGATCCGATTCTGCCAGTTATCGAACTTGACCGAGATTTCATGGCTGTGCTGGTTATCTGCAAGAATAAAGCCAATCTGAAAATAATTGAAGCAGCTACGATGATGACAACATTCTCCCCATGTTAAGTCAATAGGCAATTTTTTCAACGCTCAAGGGCATGTAACTCCTGAGTGAATAATCCGATTCAGCCCAAAATCGAACTTGATCAAGATTTCATGCCTGTCCTCGTTATCTGCAAGAATGAAGTCAATCAGAAAAAAATTGACGGAGCTAGAGTGATGACAAGCTTTTTCCTAACGCTCAAGGGCACGTAACTCCTGAGTGAATAATCTGATTCAGCCCAAAATCGAACTTGATCGAGATTTCATGCCTGTCCTCGTTATCTGCAAGAATGAAGTCGATCAGAAAAAAAATGACGGAGCTAGAGTGATGACAAGCTTTTTCCTATGTTAAGCCTATGGGAGCTCTTTGTTGCTGTGGCAACCAGAGTTCTCATCCGATCTGCACGAAAAACCTAATACAGCCTTTCCCCCTACCTGATGATGGTTCATATGAAATTTGATCAAGGCCGGCCCACTGGTTCCAGAGATATACTTCGTTGAAAGTGTGGACGACGGACGCCGGCTCATGGTATACTAATACCTCACATGAGCCTTCGGGTCAGGTGAGCTAAAAATGCACAAGGGCAGGTAACTCCTAAGTGTATGATCCAATTCTGCCAATTATCGAACTTGACCGAGATTTCATGGCTGTGCTGGTTATCTGTAAGAATGAAGCCAATCCGAACAAAATTGAAGCAGCTACAGTGATGACAACATTTTCCCCATGTTAAGTCGATAGGCAATTTTTCAGGCGCTCAAGGGGACGTAACTCTTGAGTGAATTATCTGATTCGGCCAAAAATCGAACTTGACCGAGATTTTATGCCTGTACTGGTTATCTGCTAGAATGAAGTCGATCAGAAAAAAATTGACGGAGCTAGAGTGATGACAAGCTTTTTCCTATGTGAAGTCTATGGGAGCTAGATGTTGCCATGGCAACCAGAGTTCCACTCATATCTGCCTGAAAACCTAATGAAGCCTTTCCACTTGCCCAATAATGCGACACATGAAATTTGATCAAAGTTGGCCAAGTAGTCTTTAAGATATACATTTTTGAAATTCCCATTAACCCTAATGCAAAAACACACAAGGGCAGGTAACTCCTAAGTGAATGATCCGATTCTGCCAGTTATAGAACTTGACCCAGATTTCATGGCTGTGCTGGTTACCTGCAAGAATAAAGCCAATCTGAAAATAATTGAAGCAGCTACGGTGATGACAACATTCTCCCCATGTTAAGTCAATAGGCAATTTTTTCAACGCTCAAGGGCACGTAACTCCTGAGTGAATAATCCGATTCAGCCCAAAATCGAACTTGATCGAGATTTCATGCCTGTCCTCGTTATCTGCAAGAATGAAGTCGATCAGAAAAAAATTGACAGAGCTAGAGTGATGACAAGCTTTTTCCTAATTCCCATTAACCCTAATGCAACCAGAGCTAGGGCATCACAAACAGAGCTTTCTTCCTTTTCCCTGTATTGCTGCATCCACAGCAAACAGCTTAGAACTAGAATTAATCTGATTAGCAATTTAGAACACATAAAAAAGAGCACTTATAGCATTTGCTTAGCCTTTAACCTGCTGAATATTCAATTAAGCCACACCCAAATCTGACTTTGAACCAATCAGATTACTCGATGCAGTTTATTTCTACATGTTCATTTACTGAATGTCAGTGTAGATCCTGATCAGATGACTTCTTCAGAAGCCATCTGATCTGGATCTACAATGTTTGCAAAGATAGGGCTTGTCGCCTACAGCAGGATAAAGGTTAAGACTGGTCATTGCAGTAGTAAACATACTATCAATATTATAACACATAAGGGAAGTAACAAGGGCAATTAAGCAACAACATTTCCTTAATACTCTTCAAAAATGAATATTTTTGGTACTTCTTTAAATCACCTCATGAAGGTTATTCTAACAAGTACACACAACTGTTTTTTTTTTAAAGAAATGTAAAATTATTCTTTATGCACATTTCCTTGTTACTCCTAATCTGGATCTATGTTAAAACTCACATAATGAAACACCAATTTCTGGTATGGATCCTTGTGCCACAATGGTTTGACAACTTCCAGTCATTTGAGTCAGTATGACTCCCAAATATTTAAGGGTGAGTGTTATTAAGTATTAAGGTGGCTGTTAAATAGACACTTTAGAGCGAATACCATGATTCTATCTTGCCTATTGAAGGCCTTACTCCAAGCAGCAGGTGCTGCAAAATGTTTACCAAGCTATCCAGATTATGTTATGATCTGAGTAGTATGTTTCACACACACCAGAATCCACATTTTGAATGTTAGTAAATATCAAGTCTATTATTGAGCCATGGTCGTTTGTTGGTTGTGAAATAACCTGCCTGTATTTGAAGGTTTTTACCAGAAGGTTATGAAATGTCCGGAAACGAAAATGTTTACAAAAAACTGACAGAGGCGTTATCCTGAAAAGAAGAAGATTTTGGGCGGATGGGCGAAAAGGGGGACGGAAGCGGTCCTAACGGACACGAAGTCAATAACATAATGCGACGTTTTTTATCAAAATGTCCGGAAACGAAAATGTTTACAATAATTTCAAAGGGATATAACTGTTAATATTTGGCGGACGTTAATACTCGAAACTTTACGAACATCTATACATCAAGGTTTATCTACCTACCAAGTTTCAGCTTGATCTGATGAAAACTCTAGGAGTAATCCGGAAATGAAAATACTTACAAAAATTTCAAAGGGGCATAACTCTTTTAATATTTGAAGGATGTTAATTCTCGAAACTTTACCCACATCTACACATCATGGTCTTACTACCTACCAAGTTTCAGCTTGATCGGATGAAAACTGTAGGAGGAGTTATCCGGAAACGAAAATGTTTACAAAAATTTCAAAGGGGCATAACTCTGTTAATATTTGGCGGATGTTAATTCTCGAAACTTTACGCACATCTACACATCATGGTCTTACTACCTACCAAGTTTCAGCTTGATCGGATGAAAACTGTAGGAGGAGTTATCCGGAAACGAAAATGTTTACAAAATTTTCATAACTCTGTTAATATTTGGCGAACGTTAATACTCGAAACTTTACGCACATCTACACATCATGGTCTTACTACCTACCAAGTTTCAGCTTGATCGGATGAAAACTGTAGGAGGAGTTATCCGGAAACGAAAATGTTTACAAAAATTTCAAAGGGGCATAACTCTGTTAATATTTGGCGGATGTTAATTCTCGAAACTTTACCCACATCTACACATCATGGTCTTACCACCTACCAAGTTTCAGCTTGATCGGATGAAAACTGTAGGAGGAGTTATCCGGAAACGAAAATGTTTACAAAAATTTCAAAGGGACATAACTCTGTTAATATTTGGCGAACGTTAATTCTCGAAACTTTACGCACATCTACACATCATGGTCTTACTACCTACCAAGTTTCAGCTTGATCGGATGAAAACTGTAGGAGGAGTTATCCGGAAACGAAAATGTTTACAAAATTTTCAAAGGGGCATAACTCTGTTAATATTTGGCGAACGTTAATACTCGAAACTTTACGCACATCTACACATCATGGTCTTACTACCTACCAAGTTTCAACTTGATCGGATGAAAACTGTAGGAGGAGTTATCCGGAAACGAAAATGTTTACAAAAATTTCAAAGGGACATAACTCTGTTAATATTTGGCGAACGTTAATTCTCGAAACTTTACGCACATCTACACATCATGGTCTTACTACCTACCAAGTTTCAGCTTGATCGGATGAAAACTGTAGGAGGAGTTATCCGGAAACGAAAATGTTTACAAAATTTTCAAAGGGGCATAACTCTGTTAATATTTGGCGAACGTTAATTCTCGAAACTTTACGCACATCTACACATCATGGTCTTACTACCTACCAAGTTTCAACTTGATCGGATGAAAACTGTAGGAGGAGTTATCCGGAAACGAAAAGTTTACGGACGGACGGACGGATGGACGGACGGACGGACGGACGGACGGACAGACGCGGACCCCATAACATAATACGTCCCGTTTTTTCAAAACGGGCGTATAAAAACACACAAGGGCAGGTAACTCCTAAGTGAATGATCCGATTCTGCCAGTCATCGAACTTGACCGAGATTTCATGGCTGTGCTGGTTATCTGCAAGAATAATACCAATCTGAAAATAATTGAAGCAGCTACGGTGATGACAACATTCTCCCCATGTTAAGTCAATAGGCAATTTTTTCAACGCTCAAGGGCACGTAACTCCTGAGTGAATAATCCGATTCAGCCCAAAATCGAACTTGATCGAGATTTCATGCCTGTCCTCGTTATCTGCAAGAATGAAGACAATCAGAAAAAAATTGACGGAGCTAGAGTGATGACAAACTTTTTCCTATGTTAAGTCTATGGGAGCTATTTGTTGCCATGGCAACCAGAGTTCCAATCCGATCTGCCCGAAAACAGTATGCAGCCTTTCCCCCTACCTGATAATGCTTCACATGAAATTTGATCAAGATTGGCCCACTGGTTCCGGAGATATACTTCTTTGAAAGTGTGGACGACGGACGAAGACGGACGCCGGCTCGTGGTATACTAATACCTCACATGAGCCTTCGGCTCAGGTGAGCTAAAAATGCAAGAGTTGTCTTCCTTGTTCATGACACATCGTCTCAGTGTGATGAATGCACATGTGAAGTTTCATGAATATATTCCAAACAGTTTAGGAGTTATGGCCCGGACACGATGTCGGGACTGAAGGACGGACAGACAAACAAATGGACAGGGGTAAAACTTAATGCCCTTCCGCTATTCTCCAAATAGGCGGGGGCATAAAAAAGATCAAGGATAATTTTGACATACTATTTTCTTTCACCATTAAACTACACTTATATGTTGTGGGCAATGAGGCAAAACTAAATATCCATAAGGAAACTTCGAAACCAGAAACAAGAGGCCCAAGAGGGCCTGTCGCTCCACCGGCTAACTTCAGACAATTGTCATATTTATTATATTAACCAATGGTATACTAGTGGACTCTTCTATTGCTATATGTTGGACCAGTCCATTTGTCATATAAGGGGTGTCAGGCCTATTTTTTTTTTTCTATTTTTGATGGAAAATTCTGTTAGCAAATAGTGCAGGCCCTGATCAGACATGGTGTTCTGTGGGGTCTGATCTGGGCCAGCACTGTTTGCCAAGGTACCCATTTAGGGTTTTCCCGCATGCAATGGGTAAAAAAGAAACAAGTGATCCACCCAAGGAATGTCCATTCTATATTTTTTGGACCCCAGAGCCATGGTTGGCAGGATTTATGTGAGTGACCATTTGGCATTGCTCCATTCTAAATATCTAAAGCTCTGGGCCTTATGGTTTCAGAGAAGAAGACTTTTTTTAAGTTTTTCCTATTATAAGTCTATGGGAACTAATATGCCTCTGGGCGTGACCAATTTTTTACCCCAGGGGCATTGTTGGCAGGATTTATTTGAGCGACCACTTGACGTTGCTGCATACTTAATAGCGAAGCTCTGGGCACTGATGGTTTCAGAGAAGATTTTTGTCAGTTTTTCCCAGTATAAGTCTATGGGAGCTTATGGGCCTCAGGGTGTGGCCAATTTGGACCCCAGGGGCATAGTTGGCAGGATTTATGCAGATGAATACTTCAAGTTGCTACATACTAAGCTCTTGGCCTTATGGTTTCAGAGGAGAAAAGTTTCAAGATTTTGTCATTATTAGTCTATGGGAGCTACTAAGCACTGGGGCGTTGCCAATTTGGACTCAAGAGTCATAGTTCGCAGGACTTAGTAGGTGACCACATAACTTTGCTACATACTACAGTTCAACCTGTATTAAGCAAGTGCCTAAGGGATAGTCAAAATATGCTTGCTTAAGACAGGTTCTTGCTTAATACAGGTGAAATTTAACACATCTGCCTTTCTTGGGAACTGAATGCCTGCTTGCTTAAGACAGGTTGCTTGCTTAATAGAGGTGGCCACTAAGACAGGTTTTACTGTAAATGTCTTAGCTTTAGGCTTTATGGTTTCAGAGAAGAAGTTTTTCCGTTTATTGGTCTATGGAAGCTAATGAGCCAAAGGTGGTGGCCATGGGGGCCGTGTTTTTTGTCTGATCAAAATTTCTTCAATGAATCTGACAATGGTAGACACAAGGAACATTCATGAAAATTAAGAACGAAATCCATTTAGCGGTTTTGGAGTAGAAGATTAAAAAAAAAAAAAAGATCCCTTTATGAGCCTATGGAAGCTAATTAGCCAATGGGCGTGTCCATGGCGGCCATGTTTTTTGTCTGATCAAAATTGCTTCAAGGAGTCTGACAGAGGTCCACCCAAGGAACATTCATGCAAAGTAAGAATGAAATCCATTACGTTGAGCGGTTTTGGAGGAGAAGGTTTTTAAAACTTTTCCCAATATAAGTCTTTGAAAGCTAATGAGCCAAGGGGCATGGCCATGGCAGTCATGTGGGGCATGGCCATGGTGGCCATGGTTTTTGCCTGATCCGAATTTCTTCAAGGAATCTGACAGAGGTCCACCCAAGGAACATTCATGCAAAATAAGAATAAAATCCATTGAGCGGTTTTGGAGGAGAAGATTTTTAAATATTTTTTTTGCTTTCGATGCCATTTTGTTCTGCATGTAACAAAATTCTTTGAATGAATTCAGAAGAGGACTATGTGAGAAACATTCCTGTGAAGTTTGGTTACAATCGACCAAGTAGTTAAGGAGGAAATGTTTAAAGAAAAAAGTTAACGCACGGATGCACAACCGCACAGACGCACAACAGACACAGGGCCATAACATATAACATAAGACCCGCCGGTCTTTGGCCAGAGGAGCTAAAAAATGAACAGATTTATGTTTTTATTTCTTTATTTATTTATTTTTTCCTTTCCTCCGTTGGATTCGGTATGCCTCCCTTTTCAACTAAGCCATTTTAACCCTCAGGGATCTGGAGAACTGTTGACACTGTAGTATAATTAGGTCTAATAAATCAATCTCCCTCAGTATTTTGAATTTATTTTGAAACATCAAGTCGTATTAATAGAGTTTGTGTTGAAAACATCAGTTCTATCACCAGTGTGATGGGCATGTGAAATTTCTGATGTTTTGAATTTTAGAATGACAATTTGTAGGTGGACCTCTATAGATATGTGATAGTCAGCAAAATTGGAGGAGAGTAATTCAGATACAGGAAGGTACTTTTAAATAAATAAATAAATAAATAAACAAGAACTTTTGAAGAAGAGAAGACTTTTTTAACATTACACTACATGTTATATAGTGAAAATAAACCCCGCCCACTGCAGCCATGTTTTATGTCGGATCAAAATTTCTTCAAGGAATCTGACAGAGGTCCACCCAAGGAACATGCATGCCAAATAACTATGAAATAAAACAAGAACTTTTGCAGAAAATATTTTCAGCATTAAACTATATGTTATATAGTGAAAATAAGCCTCGCCTATGGCGGCCATGTTTTTTTGTAAGATCAAATTTTTTTCAAGGAATCTGACAACAGTCCACCCAAGGACAATTCATGCAAATTACAATGAAATCCCACAAGTACTTTTGCAGAAAATGATTTTTTAGCATTACGTTATATGTTAAATAGTGAAAATAAGCCCCGCCCATGGCGGCCATATTTTTTGTCGGATCAAAATTTCTTCAAGGAATCTAAGAGGTCCACCCAAGGAACATTCATGCAAAATAAAAACAAGGCATCGCATGCGATACAAATCCCCTCGCACTAGACAACTTCGTGTGTGGAAAACACTGAAATGGCAAAAGTCCAACTTGCTTGAGATATTATCATATGCAACATTTGTGTAAAGTTTGTTTAAAAATCCTCCAATAAATGTACATTCTAGAGTGATGACATTTCTCTAAAAATAGCCATAGTGACCTTGACTTGAGGCCATGACCACGAAAGTAGATCTTGCTCAAGATATTATCATAAGCATCTTTTGTGTGAAGTTATATTAAAATCTGTTAATAAATGTAGGCGGTAGAGCGATGACAAAGTTTTTCTAAAGATAGCCACAGTGACCTTGACTTTGAGGTCATGACCTTGAAAGTCGAAGTAAGTCGAGATATTATCATAAGAAACATTTGTGTGAAGTTCTATTACAATCCATCATTAAATGTAGGCGCTAGAGCGATGACAAAGTTTTTCTAAAAATAGCCACAGTGACCTTGACCTTGAAAGTCTAAATAGCTCGAGATATTGTCATAAGGAACATTTGTGTGAAGTTATATTGAAATTTGTGAAAAAATGTAGTCACTAGAGCAATGACAAAGTTTTTCTAAAAATAGCCAAAGTGACCTTGACCTTGAAAGTCAAACTCGCTCGAGGTATTGTCATAAGGAACATTTGTGTGAAGTTATATTGAAATGGATGAAGAAATGTAAGCGCTAGAGCCATGACAAAGTTTTTCTAAAAATAGCCACAGTGACCTTGACCTTGAAAGTGGAACTCACTAGAGATAATGTTATAAGGAACAATTGTGTGAAGTAATATTGAAATTGGTGAAAAAATGTAAGCGCTAGAGCAATGACAAAGTTTTTCTAAAAATAGCCACAGTGACCTTGACCTTGAAAGTCAAACTCATTCGAGGTATTGTCATAAGCAACATTTGTGTGAAGTTATATTGAAATCAGTGAAGAAATGTAGGCGCTAGAGCGATAACAAAGTTTTCTAAAAATAGCCATAGTGACCTTGACCTTGAAAGTCGAAATGGTGAGATATTGTCATAAGGAACATTTGTGTGAAGTTATATTGAAATCGATGAAGAAATGTAAGCGCTAGAGGGATGACGAAGTTTTTCTAAAATTAGACACAGTGACCTTGACCTTGAAAGTGGAACTCGCTAGAGATATTGTCATAAGGAACATTTGTATGAAGTTATATTGAAATCGATGAAGAAATGTAAACGCTAGAGCGATGACAAAGTTTTTCTAAAAAATAGCCACAGTGACCTTGACCTTGACCTTGAGGCCTTGACATTGATAGTCGAACCCGCTTGAGATATTGTCATAAGGAACATTTGTGTGAAGTTATATTGAAATCAGTGAAGAAATATAGGCGATAGAGCGATGACAAATGTTTTTTCTAAAAATAGCCACAGTGACCCTGACCTTGAGGCCATGAGTTGGAAAGTCGAACTCGCTGGAGATATTTTTATAAGGAACATTTGTGTGAAGTTATATTGAAATTGGTGAAGAAATGTAGGTGCTAGAGCGATGAAAATGTTTTTCTAAAAATAGCCACAGTGACCTTGACCTTGAGGTCATGACCTTGAAAGTCCAACTCGCTCAAGATATTGTCATAAGGAACATTTGTGTGAAGTTATATTGAAATCAGTGAAGAAATGTAGGAGCTAGAGCGATGACAAAGTTTTTCTAAAAATAGCCACTGTGACCTTGACCTTGAAGCCATGACCTTGAAAGTGGAACTCGCTCAAGATATTTTTATAAGGATCATTTGTGTGAAGTTATATTGAAATTGGTGAAAAATGTAAGCGCTAGAGCGATGACAATGTTTTTCTAAAAATAGCCACAGTGACCTTGACCTTGAGGTCATGACCTTGAAAGTCCAACTCGCTCGAGATATTGTTATAAGGATCATTTGTTTGAAGTTATATTGAAATTGGGGGAGAAAGGTAGGCGCTAGATCCATGACAAAGTTTTAAAAAAAATAGCCAGAGTGACCTTGACCTTGAGGTCATGACCTTGAAAGTCGATCTTGCTCCAGATATTGTCGTAAGGAACGTTTGTGTGAAGTAATATTAAAATCGGTCAAGAAATGTAGGGGCTAGAGCGATGACAAAAGTACGTACGTACGTACGTGGCGCCAGAGCGATGACAAAAGTACGTACATATGTGGCGCTAGAGCGATGACAAAAGTACGTACTTACGTACGTACGTACGGGACAAATGCTATATCCCCCCTCACAACAGGTGGGCTAGGGGATAATGAAATCCAACAGGTGGGTTTGGAGGAGAAGATGTTTAAAGATTTTTAATTTTATGTGTGGTTTTGTTGCCATGGCAACCAGAGTTCTGGGTGTAACAAAATTCTTTGAAGGAATTTAGAAGAGGACTAAGTAAGGAACATTCCTGTGAAGTTTGGTTACAATTGGCCCAGTAGTTTAGGAGAAGATGTTTTAGCATTACCCTATATGTTAAATAGGGAAAATAAGCCCCGCCCATGGCGGCCATGTTTTTTGTCAGATCAAAATTTCTTCAAGGAATCTGAAAGGGGTCCACCCAAGGAACATTCATGCAAAATAAAAATGAAATCCAACAGGTGGTTTTGGAGGAGAAGATTTTTAAAGATTTTTAATATTTTGTGTTGTTTTGTTGCCATGGCAACCAGAGTTCTGGGTGTAACAAAATTCTATGAAGGAATTTAGAAGAGGACTAAGTAAGGAACATTCCTGTGAAGTTTGGTTACAATGGGCCCAATAGTTTAGGAGGAGAAGATGTTTTAGCATTACACTATATGTTAAATAGGGAAAATAAGCCTCGCCCATGGCGGCCATGTTTTTTGTCGGATCAAAATTTCTTCAAGGAATCTGAAAGAGGTCAACCCAAGGAACAGTCATGCAAAATAAAAATGAAATCCAACAGGTGGTTTTGGAGGAGAAGATTTTTAAAGATTTTTAATTTTTTTTTGGTTTTGTTGCCATGGCAACCAGAGTTCTGGGTGTAACAAAATTCTTTGAAGGAATTTAGAAGAGGACTATGTAAGGAACATTCCTGTGAAGTTTGGTTACAATTGGCCCAGTAGTTTAGGAGGAGAAGATGTTTAAAGAAAAAGTTAACGCACGGACGCACGACGGACACAGGGCCATGACAATAGCCCCGCTGGCCGAATGGAGCTAATAAACGAATGTTAACCCTGGATTATCCTTGTTATCCCCCCCCCCAAGTCAAATTACTTATAATGTATTCATTCAAATTTGCACAATGAATGACAAACATTGTAGATCCTGATCAGATGGCTTCTTCAGGTTCTTCAGAAGCCATCTGATCTGGAAATACACTTTTTGCAAAGGTGGGGGTAGTTCAGCAGGACAAAGGTTAAATGTAGAATAGTTACCTGGACTAAAGTGTGCACTATTTTCAATACAATCTGTGCCTCAGTGGGGTTCTGCAGGGTACCAGCCTGGGATTTCTCTTCGGGTGCGGGTACCTGTAACATGAATTAAGGTGAAGGGATACACCTTCAGGGGAACCAACTCATTAAAATAAAATTCTGTTGTCCCATATCAATGCAAGTCTACGGTATTTACCCTACGTATTCGGACAGACAAGCATGAGAAAACAGTGTAGACTTGGATGAGACGCCTCGGTACATGGAATATCATCAGGGTCTATACTGTTTGTCATTTATCCAGCTAATTTTAGACACAGCACCGGGAGTAAATTGTACTTGCTCAAATTTTAGAACAAATATGGTAAGGAATTGAGGTGTCTGAATATTTAGGATAAATACGTCTCTCTTATGGGGAATGGGAATACCTGGCAGATTTTTTGCCATATTTCAAAGGGAGATAACTTTCGGAACTTAGTGTTTGCTTTTCTAAAAGCCTGTCCCATGAAAAAGGGGTCTACACTTAAAGGAAAGAATTTGCTCCTCAGGAGCAAATTCTTTCCTTTAAGTGTTGACCACTATTGACATTGGAGACAAAAATACTTTTGCAGGAGTTGTCTTCCCTGAAGGTGCATCCATACCAAGAATTTGCTCATAAGAAGTGAAATTCTTTCTTTTAACCCTTTTTGTACCAAATGGAATCTTCCACCTAATATATAGAGCAGGAGTTCATTTCAAAATTTAGGAGTGTCAGGATGTGTTTTTATCAAAATTTATTAGCAAACAGTGGAGGCCCTGATCAGATTCTGCATTCAGCGGCATCTGATCAGAACACAGCATCTGATCTGGATTTGCACTATTTGCCAGGGTACCCTTTTTGGGGTTTCTGGTACTAAATGTGTAAAAGAATTGCCCCCCATGAAGCAATTCTTTCCTTGTATATCCATTCCCTTTAAAATGGGCATGCCATGTGAAAATGGTACTTGTTTATGATAACATTTGCCTTAGTCATTAACTTTAAATCTGTTTGTGCTCAATCAAATATATGTTACCCAACCTTACTTTACCTGGGCTGTCTTATAAAAAAAGTTAACCAGTACATTGTATCTTCTTTTGTCACAGTGTATGTTCTTTGGTCAATAGTTCAGAAGAAGCGCTACAAGGACACCCTTAAAGCCTCCCTCAGGGACTTCAACATTCCAACAGTCGTGGGGACAAAGCAAAGTGGGGAGGTCTCATCAGAAAGGGTGCCAATGAATATGTGGCAAAAAGAATCACTGAAGCTGAGCAGAAATGCGCACAGCGGAAATCCAGAGCTAAGGCATCACCAACGGAGCTGTCTTCCTCTAGCCTCTATTGCTCTATCTGCAGCAAACAGTTCAGAGATATAATCAGTCTCACCAGCCACCTTAGAACACACAAATACACCACAACCTCTTTATAACACTATTAACCCTTCTCTTGCTGAATATTCGTTTAAACCACACCCATTTCTGTCTATCAACCAATCAAATTACTTGATGCAATTTATTGCTACAAATTCATAAACAGAATGCCAAACAGTGTAGATCCTGATCAGATGGCTTCTTCAGAAGCCATATGATCTGGATCTACACTGTTTGCAAAGATAAGGGTTGTCGTGAACAGCAAGATAAGGGTTAATGGGGTCCAAAGTAGAAACTGTGTTAGTTACACAACCATGTTATATCCAAACAAAAATGTATAGATAATATAGAAAATTTTTCTATATAATCTATACATTTTTGGGTTCCATCTTGAAACTGTGTTATATCCAAAACCGTGTTATAATGAACCATGTTATAATGGAGTTGTATTTGGATAAGTATTTTTTTTTTTTTTTTTTTTTGCATTTGTTTATTTGGAGTTTTGTTTGTTTGTACTGGAGTTTAACGGCACAGTCATTTTTGAGCTGGTCAGTTTATCTATCCACATTTTTCCTAGGCAGGCTTACCAGTACAGTGCACATTCTTTTGCCAGAAACTGACAACTGCCCTTCTTTAATCAGCGTAAGGGAGAGAATGGCCGTAGAAAAGATTTCAAGATCAATCTCCAGGAAAGAATGTTGCCGACCCTAGCAGGAACCGAAGCTGCACTCTCCTGATCACTAGTCAGACGAGCATTCGACTGAGCTACCGAGGCTGGCTTGTTTGGAGTTTAACAGCCCAACCAACACTATTTAAGTCATATTGAGGCAGACAGTTTACCTAACCATACTTTTCCTGGGCTGGTTTATAAATAATGTTAACCAGTACAGTGTATGTTCTTTTGTCACAAGTTGACTACAGCCTTCTTCAATCAGGGTAAGGGATAGAAAAGATTTCATGATCAATGCTAGCCCATTTTGTACCGGAAACCCCAAAACAGGTACCCTGGCAAACACTGCAGGCCCAGATCAGATGCCACAGAACGTGCAGTCTGATCAGGGCCTACACTTTTTGCAAAAAGTTCAGCCATTTTCCAAATCAATTTTGAAGAAAAAACACCCTGACAGCCCTAAATTTTGAAATGGACTTCTGCTAGATATAAGGTTGGTACAAAAAGGGTTAATGAACCTGCAGCATCATTCTGATCACCAGTCAGACATGTATAGGACTGGGCTGCCAAGGCTGCCTCGGGGTAGCATATGTGTTGGGTGGATGGGGATATTTTAACCCATTGTTTACTGGTGGACTCTTCTACTGCTATATGTTGGACAAGTCCATTTGGCATTTAAGGGCTGTTGGACTTTTTCTTTTTTCATTTTTATTCCATATTTGACAAATAAAATTGTGTTAACAAATAGTGCAGAACCTGATCAGAAGCCCTGTTTTGTCGCGACTGATCTGGGCCTGCGATATTTGCCAGGCTACCCTTTTAGGGGTTTCCCACCTATAATGGGTAAAGTACAATTTTCGCTTCATGTATGCTAAGTACTTAGCCAAAACTCTGGTTCATTGATGTATGTTAACGCTATAGATGCCGAGAAAAACTACATCTGAAAGTGTCGTCTGCTTATGTTCTCTGCTTAATTTTTTTTGCAAACTTTTTAAAAATATTTTTGCATACAGGTAAACAGTTTGGGCCTTGAACAGTTTTGTTTGATTTGAGGTTTAACGTCCCCGTCAACACTGTAAAGGTCATTTTGGAGACGTTGCTTCCAATTTTGTGGGACTTTTACCCGACATTGAGATGAAATGACATCTCAAGCCCTGTCGCCCAATGAAACCAATAGGGTTTATTAGCATGGACAGTCCCCCTCGCACCGCGGTTCCTGGACAAGCTTAGATCCTCTAAGCCGTTTACCAGTACTAGTGTGCGGGCCGGATTCAGCTCTGCGTGGAAGCATCATACAGCCCATATATTTCTTCAAGCCCCTATGGGCGGGGGCTAGGGCCTTGAACAGACTGCTTCTACAGGAGCATTCTGATCTGGGTCCACACTGTTTGCAAAAAATTACTTTTAAGGTAACCGGCAGACTGCAAAGCAGAGGACAATTGTCATGACTGGCATTTTATGGATTAAAATTACTTGATAATTCTGAATGCATTGTGTTTTAACAAGCCTATGTAATGACGACCCTTGTAAAGCCAACTTTATAAAGAGAAAACTTGGGAGTTGACAGAAAATATTAACAATTATTGCCAAAACTGTAAAGTATGCAGTGCTCAGAAAATGTCATCAACATAGAACAAGAGTCCTACCTTTTCAGTATTAAGGAAGACGACTGATTTTTTAAGCTCACTGTCTACAATTTCTGTTAGCCATTGATTATCAGCAAGTATCTGTAAAGACATTAGAAATATACAGTGACAATGATGACTGTTCATATTAGATTTGATTTTTGTTTTACCACAATTTTCAATGTTTTTTTTTTTATTTATATCAAGCAGATTGTTAATCATGTTGGCAAAAACTAGAGTACCCAGAGAAAAACCACATTACCTCGGGAGTGAAAGGGTTAAAAAAGAAAAAAAAGAAGATATTAGAGCTGAGAAAATACAGTAAAATTCCACTATTAAAACCACCTTAAATTAGTCTAAGCTTCATTCACAGGCTGTAGTTATTCTTTCTTTGTATTTTCTGCATACAGTTTCCTCTGGTCAGAGACACTTCTGGGACTGTTCAAAAGTGGCTTTGAACAGTCCCAAAGGTGGTCTTAATATAGGAATTTTACTGTACTAGTCTCCTTATTCTGGACTTTCAACCCTTTCACTCCCGAGTTTCTGAAGTGGACTCTTACATCTTTGAATTTGGGCATGTTCATTCCTGTAAATAGAAAACTTACAGATGCCCGCAAACAGTGTTGATCCTGATGAGAAAGCTCATTATTTGTAGTTTCAGCTGGATCTTCAGAGTTTCTTAGGTTTACATCAATGGAGCCTGATAACTCAGTTGTGAGTGCACTTGCCTCTGATGCTAGAGGCCCCCAGTTTGATTCCAGGCAGCGGCGATAAATTTTCGGTGTCCGAACACGCTCCATTGGCACTGTTTACAGGGATGAATGTCATTAAGTACACCGTCCTCCGGATCAGGACGTTAACTGGAGGCCCCATGTGCAGGGAGTCATCCCCTGTGTAGGTTAAAGACCCCTACCATGATTACTGTGTAGGCTTTCATCCTGCAAAACTGGAGTGTATGTAATATACACCGTCTGTGTCTCCCCTTCTGAGGTTAAGGCGAAATGGAAAAAAGAAAGAAAGAAAGTATTTGTACCTGTATACACAGTTGACAGGGAAAATAGTTCTGGCTACCAGTAATTACAAATTTCATTTCATCTTGAAATGGCTGAATTTCCTTCTCAAAAATGTAATATAATGTTATTAATGAAGTGATTTCGTATTGGCCCAGTTACAGGTCAAAGGTCTGCTGTATTGGCCCGAGGCCGAGGTCAATACAGCTGACCGAGAACCTGTTTTGTTTGTTTGTTTGATTTGAGGTTTAACGGCCCGTCAACACTGTAAAGGTCATTTTGGAGATGTTGCTTCCAATTGTGTGGGACTTTTACCCGACAATAAGATGAAATGACATCTCAAGCCCTGTCGCCCATTGAAACCAATAGGGCTTATTAGCATGGACGGTCCGCCTCGCACCGCGGTTCCTGGACAGGCTTAGATCCTCTAAGCGGTTTACCAGTACTAGTGTGGGGGCCGGATTCAGCTCTGCGTGGAAGCATCATGCAGCCCATATATTTCTTCAAGCCCCAATGGGCGGGGGCGGGACCGAGAACCTGTAACTGGGACAATGCGAAATTGCTTGATTAATGACAATTTTATTAATCCACACAATTAAAAAACATGATTATTGATTTTGACCTCAGTGTTAATATGGATGACCTCCAAACAATACAGGATAGTCAATTAATAATATTTCATATTTACCCTAAGAATTAGTACACTCTTCAATGAGGCTTATAGTATCATACATTATTTATTATATTTTGGACCCCAGACTTTTGCTTAGTGGCAAACAGGACACAAGGTGTTCTCAGGCTTAGTTTTATTACGTTTTGGGGCCAGTTGTTCAAAACTAATGACATCATTAGTTAACAAATCGTTAAAACTTTCATTTAATATGGCAAATATACCAATATATTTTTGCTGAAAAAATGTGAGTAGCTTTTGCATATGCAAAAGCTACTCACATTTTTGCAGCAAAAATATCAAAAATTTTAGATATTGTACTTAACTTGCTAGAGCAGTTAACAATTTGACCACTAATGAGCTCTTTAAGCTTACAATGCTTTGAACAACTGGCCCCAGGTGTCTAAATATTCTGGAAGAATTTGGTAGACATGCTCAAAATCTTCAAGAAATTCATACAAACCTTATTGATACTGTTCTTCTTTGGAATACAAAGGGTCCGATTAGCCACAGTATCTGACCCACATTTCAAACATCCTCCATACACAAGTTGGTTGCTCAGATACATTATATCACTGAAAAATAGAAGCTGACACTTTAACCCTTTTTGTACCAAATGGAATATTCCTCCTTATTTATAGCAGGAGTCCATTTCAAAATTTAGGGGGGACTTCAAAATTTATTTGTATAATGACTGAACTTTTCGCAAACAGTGTAGGCCCTGATCAGATGCCGCGTTCTGCGGCATCTGATCTGGGTCTGCACTGTTTGCCAGGGTACCCGTTTTGGGGTTTCTGGTACTAAATGGGTTAAACATGGGCCTAAACTGTATAATGCATATGCAGGTCACTCAAATAAGCATGTTCAGCATGGCCGGCATGTCGAGCTAATCAGTGCTTTTACAAAGTTGACGAGTCCCCGCCCATCAGGTCTTGGAAAAATAAATTGGGCTGCATGATGCTTCCACACACAAGCTGAAACTGACAACACTTATGTACTGGCAACCCGCTTAGGTCTAAGCCTGCCCAGGCGAGGTGGTGCAAGTCGGACTGTCCCTTCATATATACCATATTGGTTTGTTTGGGTGGTAGAGTTTGACATTTCATCTCTATCAGGTAAAAGTTCCACAACATAGGAAGCAACATCTCAAAAATGACCTAAGTAGTGTTTATGGGGATAATAAAACCTCAATTCAAACAACAAAAATTCCGCCAAAGGCTATGTCGCGCCTGCGAGGGCGCAAAGTCACCGAACCATGAAATCTAGGGCAAGGTCAAATATTTATGCTTCCATAAAAGTTGCCATTCCTAGATGCAAGCTTTACCAAATATCATTAATGAAGCTCTAATAGTTCTTGAGAAATGAACTTAAACATTAAGTTGAACACTAGGGTTGATGCAAAAGTTCACTGAGTCAGTGGACCATGAAATTTAGGTCAAGGTCAAATATGGATGCTTACATTTATGTTGCCATCCACAGATACAAGTTTGTACCAAGTATCATTAATGAAGTTCTTATAGTTCTTGAGAAATAAACTTGACCATTTGGGTGAACGCTGGGGTGGTCATAATATTTTACAAAGTCAGTGAACCATGAAATGTAGGTCAAGGTCAACTAGAACTGTCAGAGGATCTGACTATAGCCCCGCTATAGCCCTGTCAGAGGAGAAAGACTCATGAATTAAAGGTAAAGACTTGTGAGAGGGTTAAATCCCTAACAAGGTACCTACGCCTTATAGACTTTTCGCGTTATTAGATCTGAAAAACAGTCTAAGTTAAAAAATAGGTTTTGGATAATGAAAAAAGCACATGCACATCTTCAGACCTATATGAAAACACCTGTTAAATTTCAAAAGGATTGACTAGAACTGCAAGAGGAGTTGCGATCACAAGGTAGCAACTCCCTATACATTTTAACATTAGTAGATCTCAAAAATTGTCTAAGTTAAAAAAGGTGAAATAAGTGAAAAAAAATATTGGATAATGAAAAAAGAATATGCACATCTTCAGACCTATATGAAAACACCTGTAAAGTTTCAAAAGGATTGACCTAGAACTGTAAGAGGAGTTGTGGTCACAAGGTAGCTACTCCCTATACATTTTAACATTAGTAGATCTCAAAATTTGTCTAAGTTAAAAAAGGTGAAATAAGTGAAAAAAATTATCTAAGGATGATGAAAAAAGAATATGCACATCTTCAGACCTATATGAAAACACCTGTAAAGTTTCAAAAGGATTGACCTAGAACTGTAAGAGGAGTTGCGGTAACAAGGTAGCTACTCCCTATACATTTTAACATTAGTAGATCTCAAAAATTGTCTAAGTTAAAAAAGGTGAAATAAGTGAAAAAAATTATTTAAGGATAATGAAAAAGGAATATGCATATCTTCAGACCTATATGAAAACACCTGTAAAGTTTCAAAAGGATTGACCTAGAACTGTAAGAGGAGTTGCGGTAACAAGGTAGCTACTCCCTATACATTTTAACATTAGTAGATCTCAAAAATAGTCTAAGTTAAAAAAGGTGAAATAAGTGAAAAAAATTATTTAAGGATAATGAAAAAAGAATATGCACATCTTCAGACCTATATGAAAACACCTGTAAAGTTTCAAAAGGATTGACCTAGAACTGTAAGAGGAGTTGCGGTAACAAGGTACCCACTATCAAATATTACAGACAGACGGAATTCCGGACAAATTACAGACAGACGGAATTCCGGACAAGCCAAATCCAATATAGCCCCCACTTTTTCAAAGCGGGGCTATAAATATGGATGCTTGCATTTAAGTTGCCATCCACAAATACAAGTTTGTACCAAATATCATTGATGAAGCTAGTTCTACAGAAATAAACTTGACCATTTGGGTGAACGCTAGGATGGTCGCAATATTTTACAAAGTCAGTGAGCCATGAAATGTAGGTCAAGGTCAAATATGGATGTTGCATTTGAGTTGCCATCCACAGGTACAAGTTTGTAACAAGTATCATTAATGAAGCTCTTATTATATAAACTTGACCATTTGGGTGAATGCTAGGTGGTCGCAAATGTTGATGCACTGACAAATGGACGAACGGACGGAAAACAGGGCGCCTATATCGCGCCATGCTAATACATGTAGAAGACGTGACAAAAACAAAATTTCAAGTTGACCTGGTAAATAAAACATGTGATTTAGGTCACAGTGATTTAGTTTTTTGGATGGTGACCCAGAGTGTTTTGATACACCAATTGATAAAGTTTTGTGAAGCTTGGCCATGTGGGAGACAATGAAACAGAGCTGACTTGGAAAATGAATCACGTGGTTGATTTTCGTGAAAGAAAATTACTACAGTGATCTTCTTATGGGATGACCATGGTGCATATACCCGTAAATGGCCCCCGCCAATCGGGGCTTGAAGATATAGATTGGGCTGCATGATGCTTCCATGCAGAGCTGAAACCAACCGCACATGAGTACTTGTAAACTGCTTAGAGATTCTAAGCCTGCCCAGGAAAAGTGTTGTGAGTTGGGTGGCAGGGCTTGAGATGTCATTTCATCTCAATGTCGGGTAAAAGTCCCACAAAATTAGAAGCAACGTCACCAAAATGACCTACACAGTTTTGACGGGGGTGATAAACATCAAATCATACAAACAAACCTGTAAAGCTTTAAGGTTCTAGGTGCCTTATTGATTGAGATATTACTACAGGACAGGCAGACTTAGAGATGTAGCATTGATGAGTTAGAAAGCTTTCATGCCCACTGAACCAATTATTTGTCTGAACAATGACAGGACCAAGGGAGAGAAATATGGCCATGTAAAATCATTTAAGCCCTCCAGTGAAATACTTTTTACTGACCGTTCCAAGTTGGTTCTTCTGTTGTGGTTTATTATTTGTTATAGTTTGTCTTTGCATGTATGTACGGTAAAATTCCTCTATTAAGACCACCTGAAATTAAGACTAATTCTGCTTTAAACAGCTTATTCACAAGAGTGCAGATATTCTTTCTTCGAATTTCCTGCACAGAATATCCTCTGGTCAGGGACAACCTTTGGGACTGTTCAAAAGTGGTCTTAATATAGGAATTTCACTGTATTACTTAATAGCAACCAACCAACGAGTTGTTTGCCGCCGAAAGCGACAAACAACGAGAGTTGGTTGCTTAACGGTAACACGTGTATTTATTTATGAACATACCCCACCCATTCAAAATCTCAAAAGCCAACAGGACTAAGGCAAAAAATTTCTTCGTACTTCCGGTTTTACAGCTTCCTGTTGCCGGAAGTAGACCTGATTGGATAAAACTTGAACTTCCTTGTTACCATGGACGCAAGTTCATCTTTTCGAAATAAACAAACTTGGCTGTGCTACATCAACTCACAATACAGCTTTTTCCCCGTTTAACAGCTACATCTAATTCAATGATAAATACGTGTCGTCTTTACCCTTTCGCTGTTATATTCCACTACATGAGGTAGTACTACACATACAGTGTCACAGACCGTGTCAAAACTAATAGCCGTTAGTGTTGGCGAGAGGAAGTAAACAAAAGTTTTCCTGCTGTGAAATGAGTGAATAAAATAATACAGTAGGTACACTTTCCTTGAAACATCTTGCTTAAAAATTGGTGTTTCAGTTCAATGTGCCTGTTGTTAAAATACAGCCAGCAATGCTGAGTGAGGATTTTTCCACTGCAGTCGAAGAAAATCAGGGCCGGACTCTAGCTGTTGTCGAAAATAAGTATGCATATGCAGTTACAAGGCAATAGCTCGAGATATGATAGTACATGAAAGAAGAAAACTCTGCACACTGATGGCCAGAATCACAGCAATAGGTGAATTGGGATGCAAACATCTTGTTCAAACTTTGGTGTTTCATTTCAAAGTACCTCTTGTTTAAACAAAGCAGCATTGGAGGTCACAGGACCGTGAATTGTCTTGGAATCTCAGAAGACACTCCCAGGTATCCAAGTTGTAAATATGAATGCTTGGAATCTCAGAAGACACTCCCAGGTATCCAAGTTGTAAATATGAATGCTTTGTGGTGAGTGACTGTTTCAAAAACTTTACAAAGGTGTTCTCAAATTTGACCCCTAGCCCCACCCCAGGGCGTAAACCCAGGATTCTGTTCTCTTTGAACATCAGAAGACCCCTCCCAGTAGGGATGGCTAATCAGTAATCAGAGCTGAAAAGATAATCAATTATCATTCCTGTCATTGCGATTGATAATCAATTGGTAATCACTGAAGATTTAGTCATAATGTTACAGTCGGGTGTAAAAGGCCGGGCCGAGCCAAAAAATGCCGAACCGAACATTACGATAACATATCCGTGCGACGTAGTGCATTTTTTCACATGTCCAAAAATGGCTACTTTTCGGTTGAAAATCCATGATATTTTTCTTGTTTATACAGCAAACATAGGTTAATGGTGCTCGTTAGAACCGCCTCATTGAGGCAGTTCTAACGAGTACCCACAACCTATGTCTTGGAGTAAAAATAAGAAAAATAATGTTTACCCCCGTAAACCCCAGTTTCCTCTATACAAAGTGGGGTGTAAGGGGGTGTTTATTTCACGGACTTGTTCACGTGATGAGATTTTATATTTCGTCTATTGTTTTAATTAAGACATATATATCTAGGTCAATTGGGTATCAAATTATTATAAACTAGAGCTGTCAGTGAAACTGACTAGGGCCCCGGCAGCGCTATCAGAGGAGTAGGAAAATGTTGATGTTAAAAAAGACGTTTTTTTTTTCCTTTCACCTCTAAGTATGACCTTGACCTTTGAGGTACGGACCTGGGTCTTGCGCGTGACACCCTGTCACATTATGGTTAATATTTCTGCTAAGTAATATTTAAATCCATCCAGGTATAAGAAAGTTATAGATTGGACACAATAAAAAAGACGCTTTTTTGACCTTTTATCTCTAAGTATGACCTTGACCTTTGAGGTACGGCTGTGGGTCTTGCGTGTGACACTTCGTCACATTATGGTTAACATTTCTGCCAAGTAATATTTAAATCCATCCAGGAATAATAACAAAGTTATTAATTGGACACAGGAAAGACCCTTTTTTGACCTTTAACCTCTAAGTATGACCTTGACCTTTGAGGTACGGACCTGAGTCTTGCGCGCAACACTCCATCACATTATGGTTAACATTTCTGCCAAGTAATATTTAAATCCATCCAGGAATAAGAAAGTTATGGAGGATAAAAAAATTTGTGGACGGACAGATGGACAGACAGACAGACAGACAGACGGACGGACAGAATGATGCCAAGTAATATTTAAATCCATCCAGGAATAATAAAAAGTTATGGAGGATAAAAAAATTTGTGGACGGACAGACGGACGGACAGACAGACAGACGGACGGACGGACAGAGTGATTACTATAGGGCACCCACACTTTCAGACAGAGTGATTACTATAGGGCACCCACACTTTCAGTGCGGGGCCCTAATAACATATTTGATAACTGCACGAAGGTTTATCTCTCTACATTGTTTAATTGAAATAACCGTTTTCCGAAATCGAGGGTATAAAATCCAGGGCCGGAAAAAATGATAATATTTCTTAATTTCTTGCAAATCTACAGGTTAAAGTTCTTCTTTTTGTACTGAAAATATTTGAATTTGATTATTGTCATCACTTGTCCATAGAAAAATATAACAAACATATGAGACTACATTAAATGATCAACTTTCTTACTTTTTAATTGTTTCTATTTTTAGATTGGCTTAATTAAAGAAAACGACAGAAAAGGAACAAAAATGGAAGAAAGTTTTGTTTACTGCTAGCTGGAATTAAAGAAAAGTAAAAAATAACATTTTTTCTTTATCATTTTAATATACACATACATGTTAGCAAATATAACAATCAATTTTTATATTTCTTTAATTCCAGCTAGCAGTAATAAAACATTTTTTTACCTTTTCGGTACATTTCAGTCGTTTCCTTTAATAAAGTTAATCTAAAAATAGAAACCATTAGAAAATAAGAAATAAGATCATTTAAGGTGATTTTGATATGTTTATTATATTTTCTATGAACACATGATAAAAATTATCAAATTTAAATATCATCAGGGCAAAACAGAATTTCTTTAACCGATAAAATTGCAAGAAATTAAGAAATTTTTCTCGGCCTTGGCTTTTATACCCATCGATTTCGGAAAAAAAATGTTATTACAAGAAAATAAAATAATGTAGAGAGATGAACCTTCTTGCAGTTTTCAAATATTTTATTCATCATGATTTTATACCAAACTGACCAAAATATACAGCTTCATTGTGACGAGACGAAATATAAAATTTTTGGATCAGCATTTTTGGCTCGGCGACTCAGCCCAGCCCTGCCTGGGGCGGCCTTGGCTTTTATAGCCTACCTAATTTTACCTGTCTGGCTTTCTGTCTGAGCGTGACTCCTACCATATGCTGTACTTTGCCATATGTATTTGGACAGACAGACCTGAGAAAACTGTAGACCCAGATGAGATGCCAGAGAACACGGTGTCTCATCTGGGTTTGCACTGTTTGTCACTCATACAGCTATTTTAGGCATAACTTTGGGAAGTAAATTGTACATGTCAAATAATCGATTGCAAGCAAATCAGTAATGATATTCATTTGTGTGGAATTTATCGATCGATAATAATCAATTATCCAAAATTTTGATCGTGCCAGCCTTACTTCCCAGGTACTTAAGTTCCAAAAATGAGTGCTCTGTGATGAGTGACTGTTGAGATATAAGCATTTGAAAAACTTTACCGCAGTGTGACGGGAACACACACGCAACCACGCACATCCTAGGTGACAACAATAGCTCTCCATGTACTTCGTACAGGCAAGCTTAAAATCACTTGCATAGCCAACATTTGGACTTGCTCTCATGGCAGTTGTTCAATGGACTTGTCAGGCCCTGCTTAGTAGAAGTTCTCATTAAGTACTGCATTAAAGTATTTGCCTGAGCTTGACTTTAGAATTTGTCTAGCACTTTAAGCATTTCATTTTTTCTGGCTAATAAAAGATCTTTGATAGAAAACAGCAATGCATGCATCTATCAGGAAGTCTATACAAATCATTGTGTCAAACCCTGCCATCCAATGAAACCAGTAGGGTTTATAATATTATGCATGGACGGGCACACTCGCACCACTCTGCCTGGGCAGGCTTAGCAGTTTACCAGTAATTCCACAAAAACGAGCAAGTATAATTCTGAGCCCCTTGAACACTAATAGTAAAACTGGGGTTTACAGTGGGTAAACCTTATGTTTCGAGTTTCCTCTCTAAAATATAGATTGTGGGAACTCGTTAGAACCACCTCAGTGAGGCAGTTATAACTTGTACCCACAATCTATATTTTGAGTCGAAATAAGAAAAACATCACACTGTTCTATCTTGAAATTTTTAGGGTATTTTTTTTGCGTTTAAGTTTACATTGTATTTGCATAGGCATGTTTTCGTAATGTAAAGATGCTGTTGATATCGCTTTACACAGAAACACCGTGCAGCCCAATATATTTCTCCTGGGGTAAAAATAACTTTGGATCAAATAATAGTTAATCTGGTCCAACTGCCTGACTGTATTCTTATCTTTTGCCAAGGGCTGACCCAAAATGACTGCCGCTTTATTGCTTGGACAGCAAAAAAAAAAAATTCTATCAATTCCCCAGAATCTCCCCTAAGAACAACTATCTTCCTATCTATATTTCTATCTTGGTCCCTTGATTTGCCCTAAAAGCTTGTTGAATGTGTAAAATGCCAAAATATAGTGGAGTGTGGTAGCTCAGTGGTTAGTGCACTTGCCTCTGATGCTAGGGGCCCCCAAGCATCCAACCCGGCAGCAGTAATAAAATTGCGGTGTCCAAACATGCTCCATTGGCATCATTTGCAGGCATGAATGCCACAAGTCCTTTGGATCCAGACGTTAACTGGAGGCCCCCTGTGCAGGGAGAACTATCCCTCGTGCAGGTTATAGATCCCTACCATAATTACATGAACAACAACAGCCTGTTTACTATGTAGGCAGCTCCATCCTGCGAAACCTGGAGTGTATATACATGTATATGTAATGTACACCAGGAATGTTTTGTTTGTTTGATTTGAGGTTTAAAGTCCCCATCAACACCAACCCAAGACCGACAGATTTTGTCTGGTGAAAAGCTGGACCAGGTCAGGTCTAGTGAGGCTGGCTGGTCCGAACGGTCTAGTTGAAAATCTGCCACCAAAGTCATAAAAGTCCATGTTTTTGGACGGGTTTTTAAAAAAAATCCGTCCTTTAAAATAGCGATGTCCGGGCGGGCGGGCGTCCTGCGGGCGGGCGGGCGGGCGTTGTCCCAGGTTTACCTTTTGGTTAACCTTTTTTTCAAAGTGATATTTTTCATCTATTCTGTAGCAGATTGTTTTAATATCAGGACTGATGCATAAGTGGAGGTACCGCTTTCATGTATTATCCATAAATGGTGCAAAAGACTAAAATTTTGGCGGAAATTGTCATTTTTCAAACTTGTGTTTTTCAGGTTTACCTTTTGGTTAACCTTTTTTCAAATGCCAGTGTAGTGGATAGAGTGCTGGACTACGAATCCTATTGTTGACTATGAATCTGAGGGGCGTGAGTTCAACCCCGGTGGAGACATTTTTTTTTTTTTTGTTCTTTTTTTTTTTCTTTCTTTTTTCATTCTTTTTTTTCTTTATTTTTCTTTTCTTCTCCATAAACACATATGAACAATTATTATCTTCCTCCCCTGATAGTTGCTAGTAATAATACATACATGCATGCACAGGCATGGAATTTTTTTTTTTTTTTTTTTTTTCTTCGTTCTTTTTTTAGCTCACTCAAGGTGAGTTGATGTCCGTCGTCCGTCAACAATTTCTTTTTTAAATGACATCTCCTCCTGGGATACTGGCCCGATTTCAAAATTATTTCACAGAAATGTTCATTAGGTGACCCTTTTTCATAATTGCTAAAATCAGTGCCCCCCCCCCCCCCCCCCCTCCACAAAAAGTTGTTACTGGGTTAGGATATTGCATTTTTTCTGTACATACATGCATACATAGTTTTACATACATACAGAAATGTTCATTAGGTGACCCTTTTTCAAAATCTCTAAAATCAGTGTCCACCAGAGCTTAAAATAGAAAAAAAATTTTTTTTTTCTTCTTAAAACGCATAAACAAATCATACCCCCCCCCCCCCCTCCACAAAAAGTTGTTACTAGGTTAGGATATTGCATTTGTTCTGTACATACATGCATACTTAGTTTTACATACATACATACCCTACCCACCCCACCCTACCCTAGCATACCCTACCCGCACAACCCCACCCCACCCCCAATCCCAAAACAACCCCAATACACCCCCAACCCCACCACTCCCCACCTTACCCGACCTCACCCCATCCCACCCACCCAAGCCCACCCCACCCCACAACCCCACCACACCCCATCACAAATTCCACCCCGTCCCACCCGACTCCTAACCCATTCCACCCCACCCTACCCCACACCAGCACACCCCACCCTACCCCACCCATGCCACCACCATCCTAACCGTACTGAAAAAAAAAACGTCCATAATGCCATTAGGCATTTTTCTTGTTAGCTCATTGATTATAAAATGGATTTCTGTTTTCAGTATGTTGCAGTAGCTTTACTATGTAAATAATAATAGAAATAGTTGTTTGATTTGAGGTTTAACATCCCCATCAACACCGTAAAGGTCATTTTGGAGACGTTGCTTCCAATTTTGTAGGACTTTAATCCGACATTGAGTTGAAATGACATCTCAAGCCCTGCTGGCCAATGAAACCAATAGGGTTTATAAGCATGGACGGTCTGACACTTGCATATTTTCAGTATTAAACTGTATCCATCATTGTCAGTTTCACTATTATCATGCGTCAGCATTAAGTTGTGTAAAGCCTTGAAAACACGAGCTTGTACTTGCAGCTGTGCCAGTTTCGCAGAACTTTTCAATTTTTCTCAAAATAAGAAACATCCGAAGATTTCCATAGTCAACACTGAGTTTGAACTAGCCAAAGGCACAAATATTTCATAACTAAACTCACTGGATCTAACAACATTGCAGAATAACTAATCAACAACTTGTTCAAGTCAAGTCCCATGTTCAAGTAGCTTAAAACTTTTTAGTGTGTCGTGTTGGGGGGGAAAAATTGGTAGTTCCTTTTCAAGGGGGTATCCCTTTTCAAAGAATTCTTTGTCCTGTTTGTTAAAAATTCAGAGACCAATTATCATTGCAGACAGTTGGTAGGGAAAGTGTTGCAATGTTTGTGGTGGTGGCTTTGACAAAGTCACATATAAGAGCTAGGACCAAAACTTAATGTACGCAATGTTACTGGACTGCATCGTAGATATATTTTTGACCCGTATTTTGACTTTTTACACATTCGGTAAGTTTGCTGGGATAATCAACAGGCCAACTACAAACTCTGTGATAATGAATTGGTCTTATCTATATTCTGATATAGAATTTCCTGTGTCTGCGCAGGTTAGAGATGCCGTAATTACAGAATTACTGTGTAGGCTTCCGGAGTGTATGTAATAATCTACACCTAATGTGACGTACTTGTAACTTGTGTATAGAAGAATCACGATTCCTGAAGGATCGTCTTCTAGACCTGTTTTCCATCCCCATTGGGAGTTTTGTTTGTTTGATTTGATGTTTAACATCCCCATCAACAGTTACACTATATAGGTCATTTTGATGTTGCTTCCCATTTTGTGCTACTTTTACCCGACATTGAGATGAAATGACATCTCAAGCCTTATATCCCATAAACCAATATGGTTTATAAGCATGGACGGCCTGACTTGCACCGCTTTCCCTGGGCAGGCATAGATCCTCTAAGCGGTTAATCAGGCAAGGGGGGGGGGGCACCTTGCGGAGATAGATAAATTTTGTTTGTTTGATTTGAGGTTTAAAGTCCCTGTCAACACTGTTAAGGGCATTTTGGAGACTCTGCTTCCAATTTTGTTGGACTTTTACCCAACATCGAAATGAAAAGACATATAAGCCCTGCAAATATGGTGAATAGATAGAATTCTGACATTTCTATCTCTTGAACAGAAATAATAACTCTTCCCTACCCTAAAGTATGGATGCAACTGCAGTTTTCAAAATAATACTGGTTCTACTAAATACCGATACCATTCTCTGGAAGGAGTGATTTTTTTATACCCGCTTTTTCGAAAAAAAATCGGGTATATTGTTTTCGTACTACAGTTGAGTCCTGCGTCAGTCCGTCGGCCCGTCCGTCTGTCTGTCCGTCACGTTTCTTGTAAATGGATCTCCTCTGCAACTACTGAAGTTACACTTTTGAAACTTTGCATGTGGATAGTACGTGGAATGTAGATTGCAGTGGGCAACCTTTTGGTGACCTTGACCTCAACATGATCCCAAGGTCAAAGATCAAAAAATATGATTTGCCATATCTCCTTAACTATTGGAGATACACTTCTGAAACTTTGCTTATTGGATGGTCTTTGGAATATAGAATATGTCGGTCTACTTTTGGTGTGACCTTGACCCCAAGGTCAAAGGTCAAAATGTATGATTTAGCCGTATCTTCTAAACTATTAGAGTTACACTTCTGAAACTTTGGTTATTGGATGGCACTTGGAATATAGAATAAATCTGGATACTTTTGGTGTGACCTTGACCTCAACATGACCCCAAGGTCAAACGTCAAAAAATTATGATTTGCCATATCTCCTAAACTTTTGGAGTTCCACTTCTGAATATTTGCTTATTGGATGGTCCTTGGAATACAGAATATGTCGGACTACTTTTGGTGTGACCTTGACCCCAAGGTCAAAGCTCAAAAAATATGATTTTGCCATATCTTCTAAACTATTAGAGTTACACTTCTGAAACTTTAGTTATTGGATGGCCCTTGGAATATAGAATAAATTTGGACACTTTTGGCGTGACCTTGACCTCAACATGACCCCAAGGTCAAATGTCAAAAATTATATTTGCCATATCTCCTTAACTATTGGAGTCACACTTCTGAAACTTTGCTTATCGGATGGTCCTTGGAATATAGAATATGTTCGGCTACTTTTGGTGTGACCTCGACCCAAGGTCACAGGTCAAAAAGTATGACTTTGCTACATCTTCTAAACTATTAGAGTTACACTTCTGAAACTTGGTTATTTGATGGCTGTTGGAATATAGAATAAATTGGGATACTTTGGGTGGACCTCAACATAACCCAAAGGTTAAAGGTCAAAAAGTATGACTTGTCATATCTTCGAAACTATTAGAGTTACACTTCTGAAATTTTGCTTATCAGTTAGAATGTTCTTTACAACTTTTTTTAACTTACATACAGTTTTGGCTTGCGAATACATAGTCATTTGTGTTACTCATAGAAAAAGCAGGTATTTGCGATGGTATACCATCGGCTGCTGATCTAGTTTTTTTTTTCGGTCAACTATCTACTGCACAGTTCAAGTTTAACTTTGTTGCTGTCGACCACCTTTGAGACTGTTAAACTTTAGAACAATCCAAAAGGAGGTTTTAATATAGGAATTTTGCGGTTCTACAGCAAATGTCCATTTAGAAAACCTTTTCATTTCAAAAAGACCCACCTAATACTGAATGCACAAAATGGGAGGTTTATAAGCATCAAAACGGTTGGTTGCAGTTAGGTCGCGCCTATTTCATATTATCTTTTAATTTTGGATAGCCATTTGGCCATTAAGTGGGCAAGTAACAGTCCCTTTGCCTTTCTGCTGATGCTGTTTTCATAAGGGTTTGGTTACTTCATGTTTCTTTCCCTTTGGTGTCTCTGAAGGTGTGAGGTAAGTGCATTGATTCCTGATCATTGCCTTCACTTTTTTATTTTGGACAGACAGACTAACAAACAGACAAACCACATGCATGTAGTTTCAAGAAGGGCAGCTGCAATTTCTGATGCTGTACTGGTTAACGGCTTAAGCCTACCAAGGAAAAACGGTTGTTCCTAAACTGACCAGTTCCATATGACCTAAATAGTGTTTACTGGGCTGTAAGTCCAAACCAAACCAAAACCTAAAAGTGGGGCCTACCCTTATCTCGCTGAACACAACAACCCCTACTTTTGGAAACAGTGCAGATCCAGATCAGATGGCTTCAGAAGAAGCCATCTGATCAGGATCTACACTATTTGAAGAAGCCATCTGATCAGGATCTACACTGTTTGTCATGCAGTTTGTAAATTTGAACAAAACATTATATCATGTAATCTGATTGGCTGACAGTCAGAAATGGATGCGGCTGAATTAATCTATTCAGCAGGATAAGGTTTAATGTGACTGAGGCAGGATGTAGATTTTGATGAGTCTATACCTGTTCATTCTGTACTGTAAGTTGAGGTCGAAGGTTCCTCCAGTATTTTCTAGCCTCATAAACAAACTCTCAGCCATCCCCAGTTCCCTGTTGACAGAGATATAGTAACAACAGTAAAACTTCAATGGCTCAAACACCTCTGGACCTCCCCTGAAGGTGTACCCATTCATTTTAGTGATGTCAAATGGTACTATGATTGGAAATAAAGCTTTTCATTATGACAACACATGCGTGCCACATAGTGCTGTTTTTCAAATCTCCAAAATGGCTACTTTTCTCATGAAAATCTGCGATACTTTTCTTATTTTTACAGCAAACAAAGGTTGTGGGTGCTCGTTACATACCTGTGATCATTTTTTGAACTGTATGAGGGAGATTTGCCATTGTGATGAGGGAGATGTAAAGAATATATAGGGAACTTATCAGTTCAAATGAGGGAGACTCCAAAATTTTACCAAAATTTAGCACAAATTGGGCAAAAATTAGCATCAAAATGAGGGAGTCTCCCTCCTGATGAGGGAGGTATCACAGGTATGTCGTTAGAACTGTCTCATTGAGGCAGTTCTAACAAGTACCCACAACCTATGTTTTGGAGCAGAAATAAGAATAATAATGTATACCCCCATAAACCCCAGTTTTCTCTATACAAAGTGGGGTTTAGTGGGGTGTTCATTTCATGGACATGTTAATGTGATGTGTTATATTAAAAACACCAGAAAATGGCTTCTTATGAAGTTTACGGGTCTGTGATATTATTGGCACTTGAATATATTTTTGTACTTCTTTTTGCAAGTCTTTTTCTTACATCTGGGACAAAATTTTGACCTTTCACATGCAGCATGCACCCAATTTTGTTTGCTGGTATTATCAGATAAAGTAGTGCGTGTAAATATACAGTATCAGAGAATTGGTTACAAGAAACATGTACATAGAGGTTTAATGTGAATTACTGTATTAGTTGTTAGACAAATCATCAATTTCTACATTCTCAGATAAGCATTGTGTATTTAACTTATGTAACTGGCCTCCAGATACCTGGGTCCAATTTTCAAAGCATCGTTAGCTTCACTAGCTCGTTAGGGGTGAAATTGTTATCTCTTATCTAAAATTTTGGTATTTTTGTTGAAAAAATGTGAGCAGCTTTTGCGGATTGCTGCTGACATTTTTTTCAGCAAATATTTCAGCAGATTTGCCATATTTAATGATCAAAGTTTAAATGATATGTTAACTAACAACATCGTTTGTTTTGAACAACTGGCCCCAGGAGGCAGTTGTTCAAAATTAACAATCATTAGTTAACAAATCGTTAAAACTTTGATCATTTAATCTGGCCAATATACTAATATTTTTACTAAAAACAAATGTGAGTAGCTATAGCCTTTTGCATATGCAAAAGCTATTGACATTTTTTTAGGAAAAATACCTCGCTAGAACAATTAACAATTTGACCACTAACAAGCTTGTTAACCTAACAATGCTTTGAACAACTGGGAACTGATGGTTAAAATGGTATAGCTCACTTGGCCTCTTTGCTCTGAACCACTGGTGGAAGTTGTTTCGGATCGCCCACCAGTACAAACTTCTTACAACAGAACAGCGCCCCCAGACATGCTGGCTGTACCACCTGGGAGGCCTCATCAACAATACACACATCAAACTGTCGGCGGGTGAACAGAGGATGGTTTGTTCCCAGACAGCTCGTTGCTACAATATTCTGCAAAAACAAAATCAGGAGAAATGATGGTGTAGAAATATTTTGATTTACATGTACTGTAATGGCCCTAAGTATAGGGACAGATAGGCCTAAGCAAACAGTGCAAACTCAATCAGACTGCTCCTGAAGGGCAGTCTGATCAGGGTCTACACCATTTGTCATTCTGTCTGGACCTTTTGGACTCCTTGCTGGATCATGAAACAAACTTGTTGAAACTTTTAGGAGAATTACATCAAGTCCTAAAGGCATCAGTATTTTTAGGATTTTTGCAGTATTTCTTTTCTTTTTCTTTATTAAAACAACCTTTGTCATACTTTTACATGTATATTTTCGATGTTCACAAAATACCCATCTTTATACAATCTACTGCATGGACCAGTTGTTCAAAACTAACAACATCAATAACTCAATTGTTAACCCTTATCCTTTTGGATATTTTATTAGCCATTCCCATTTCTGACTATCAGCCAATCAGATTACACGGAACAATGTTTTCGTTCAAATTCACAAACTAAACAAAAAACATCAAATGGCTTCTTCAGAAGCTATCTGACCTGGATCTACACTGTTTGCAAAAGTAGGGATTGTTGTGAAAAGCAGGGTAAGGGTTAGAACTTTGATCATTTAAGATGTCAAAAATCACAAGGGGCACAACTCCAAACTAAGGAAAAGCAGATATGATCTTTGTGGTCTGCAAATAATCTGTCTAACCAGCTCTTAAACTTTAAGGACTGGTTAATATGATAACTTAAAGACAGGTATATAACAAAATTTTTGTTTTGATTACTATGGAGTTGAACACCCCAGTCAACATTATTAAGATCATGTCATTACGAAAACTCGCCTACACAAATACATTGTAAACTTTACCGCCCCAAAAAATCCCGAAAAATTTGAGACAAAAATTGATATTTCTCTTATTTCTGCTCTAACATATGGGTACTCGTTAGAACCGCCTCAATAAGAAAAATAAGGTTTACCCCTCTAAACCCCAGTTTTACTATATAACAAGAGGGCCCAGAGGGCCCTGGTTCGCTCACCTGTGTGTCACTGTTTCGACTACATTCTATTTTTAGCTCTTGTGCCCATCTTGTTCATCAGCAGTGTGATTTAAGCTTATTTGGTAGGGAGTAATCTAGGCAACATTCCTGGGAACTTTGAATCAAATTGGCCTTAGGGTTTAGGGGGAGTTTCCGTTTGAATCAAATTTACAATATTTTTCTATTTTTACCTCCGGTGGCCATTTTGTTCATCCGAGTGGGATTGTTTTAGCCTTTTTGGTAGAGGATAATCTAAGCAACATTGTCGCAAGGAACCTACATGCTAAATATGAAGGCTGTATCTCAAATGCTTTAAAAGTTATGACAAAGTAGGTCAAAGGTCAAGGTCATGGGTCAAAAGTTTTGAATGGCTGAGAAAACCTTGTCACAAGGAACATGCATGCCAAATATGAAGGCTCTATCTCATATGGTTCAAAAGGTATGATCAAGAAGGTCACAGGTCAATGTCACAGGTCAAATCTTTATGAGTGGGAAGCCCTTGTCAGAAGGAACCTACATGCCAAATATGAAGGCTCTATCTCAAACGGTTCAAAAGTTATGACAAAATAACCTACTGATCTACTTTTTGATTTGACATGACCCATACTCAAACTTAACTGAGATATTGTCCAGATGATCATTCTGAGCAAGTTTTATGATGATTTGACTGAAACTGTGGCCTCATAGAGTGTTCAAAACGTTTTTCTATGATTTGACCTGCTGACCTACTTTTTGACCCGACATGTCCCATATTCAAACTTGACACAGATATTGTCAAGATGATCATTCTGAGCAAGTTTGATGATGATCGGACCAAAACTTGGACCTCTAGTGTGCTCACAATGTTTTTCAACAATCTGACCTACTGACCTACATATTGACCAGACATGACACATATTCGAAATTAACCGAGATATTGTCAAATGATCATTTTGAGCAAGTTTGATGATGATCAGACCAAAACTGTAGCCGCCAGCGTGTTCAGAGGGTTTTTCTATGATTTGACCTACTGACCTACTTTTTGACCCAACCTGACCCATATTTGAACTTGACTGAGATATTGTCAAGATGATCATTCTGGTCAAGTTTGATGATGATCGGACCAAAACTGTGGCCTCTAGTGTGTTCACAAGCTTTTTCTATGATTTGACCTACTGACCTACTTTTTGACCCAACATGACCAGTATTTAAACTTGACCCGGATATTGTTAAGAATATCATTCTGAGCAAGTTTGATGATGATCGGACCAAAACTGTGGCCTCTAGTGTGTTCACAAGGTTTTTCTCTGATTTGACCTACTGACCTACTTTTTGACCCTACAAGACCCATATTCAAACTTGCCCGAGAAATTGTCAAGATAATCATTTTGAGCAAGTTTCATGAAGATCAGACAAAAACTGTGGCCTCTAGTGTATTCACAAAGTTTTTCTATGATTTGACCTACTGACCTACTTCCGACATAACCCATATTCAAACTTGACCGAGATATTGTCAAAATGATCATTCTGGGCAAGTCTGATGATGATCGAACCAAAACTGTGGCCTCTAGTGTGTTCACAAGGTTTTTCTATGATTTGACCTACTGACCTACTTTTGGACCCGACATGACCCGCATTCAAACGTGACCGAGATATTGTCAAGATGATCATTCTGGGCAGATTTGATAATGATTGGACCAAAACTGCGGCCTCTTGTGTATTCACAAGGTTTTTCTATGATTTGACCTACAGACCTACTTTTTGACCTGGCATGACTCATATTCGAATGTGACCAAGATATTATTAAGAAGATCATTCTGAGCAAGTTTGATGATGATTGGACATAAATTGTGGCCTCTGATGTGTTCAGAAGGTTTTTATATGACCTACTGACCTACTTTTTGACCCGACAACACCCATATTCGAACTTGACTGAGATATTGTCAAGATGATCATTCTGGGCAAGTTTAATGATGATCGGACCAAAACTGTGGCCTCTCGTGTCTTCACAAGGTTTTTTTTTCTGATTTGACCTACTGACCTACTTTTTGACCCGACATGACCCATATTCGAACTTGACCGAGATTTTGTGGTGGTACAAATTGTGTGCAAGTTTAGTTAAAGGCATTTATTCTGTAACAGTAAAACACACGGTGTGTTCATAATTGTTTTATTGCCCCCTGTGATATAATAGGGTGATTAGGAACTCTTGTTGAATCCCCTGACTGAGGCACTTAAGAGGAAAATCAATAATATATACCAGTCAACAGTAAGTAATTTATTGATTTTCCCCAAGGAGGCCCCTTACCTGTGAAGACAGAGGACTTCTCTCAAGTCAGCTCTGAGGGCTAAATAATATTATGTAATGAAATGATAGTCCTCAATAATCAAGAATAAATGCCTTTAAAATCAAATCATAAATGAAACATCTATCATGCAGACAAGACCAAATAGGCAATTTTTGCCCTTTCAGGGACCGTAACTCCGTAATGCATGATGGGATATGGCTGGTTCAAGAAAGGAACCCAGATCTCATGGTGGTACAAGTTGTGTGCAAGTCTGGTTAAAATCAAATCAAAAATGAAGATGCTATCGTGCGGACAAGACCAAAATAGGCAATTTTTGCCCTTTCAGGGGCCGTAACTCTGTAACACATGATGGGATAAGGCTGGTTCAAGAAAGGAACCTAGATCTCATGGTGGTACAAGTTGTGTGCAAGTCTGGTTAAAATCAAATCATAAATGAAGATGCTATCGTGCGGACAAGAAATTGTTCACGGACGCACGGACGCACTGACAACGTCACGACGGACGACGGACAAAATGTGATCACAAAAGCTCACCTTGTCACTACGTGACAGGTGAGCTAAAAATGGGGTTCAAGGGGTCAAAATTATACTGGCGTGTTTTCGTGATGTCCAGCTGATAAGATAATCTTGGGCAGGTTTAAGTCCTTCATAGTAGTTAACCAACACAGTGCACATTTTTCCAGTAACTAAAAAATTGCAGTGCGAAACTGCTCCGTATTTCCTGAATCTGCAGGGAGAGAATGACCACAGATAATATTTCATAATCTATCTTCATGATAGACTGTTGCTGCACCTGGAGGACTGAACCAACAGCCTCCTGGTCACTAGTTCAGGTACCCGTCCGGCTGAGCCACCTGGCCTGAGTACTTCTCATTTGATTTGGGCTTGAAAGGCCTAATCAAAGCTACCATATGTACTGTACATATTGGAACAGATAGGCCTGAGCAAATAGTGTTAACCTTGCAACATCTCATATGGGTCTACACTGTTTGCCACTCATCAAGCTATTTTAGCCCGAGAAAAACTACATCTGAAAATGTTGTCTGCTTTTGTAGTCTGCTGAATCTTCTTTCGAACTTTTTAAAAAATACTTTTTCATATAGGAAAACAGTGTGGACCCAGATCAGACTGCTCCTCTTGTGGACCCAGATCAGACTGCTCCTAGAGGAGCAGTCTGATCTGGGTCCACACTGTTTGCAACAATCACTTTTAAAGTAACTGGCAGACAACAAAGCAGACGATAGTTGTTGTGATATTGTCGTGATTGGTTTATTATGGGTTTAGACACATCAATGATAAATTGTAGTTCAAATTTTAGAACATATATGGTTAGGAGCTGAGGTTTTCAAACATTTACTGTTAATATGGTATTTTGGTCATATGAAGCTAAACAGTTTCCCTAGCCACACTTTTTCTGGGCAGTGCACATATTTTTTGCCAAAAAACAGACATAATAGCAAACCTGTGAATGCAGAAATTCTTCTAGCTGGACAGTTGATTTGACATCCTTTGTCATCTTGTCAACAGAAAACTCCCGGATATCTGGATGTATTTTCGAAAGTCTACCAAGTCGTAAAAACTTCACTGAGTCCTGCAACATGAAATAACTACATGTATAAGTAAACCATTAACCCTTTTTGTACTAAATGGAATCTTCCTCCTTATATATGGCAGGAGTCCATTTCGAAATTTAGGGGTGTCGGGTTGTGTTTTCTTCAAAATTTGTTTGGAAATGGCTGAATTTTTTGCAAACAGTGTAGGCCCTGAATGCGGTGTCTGATCTGGGCCTGCACTGTTTGTCAGGGTACCCGTTTTGGGGTTTACGGTACAAAATGGGTTAATCCATTTTATACCGGAAGCAGCAAAACTGGACACTGGCCAACAATATAGGCCATGATTAGATGCTGCAGAATGCATATGATGATGGCCTGCACTGTTTACAAAATGGAAAGCCCAAAGTGGGACACTGGTAAACAGTGTAAGTCCTGATCAGACACAGCAGAAGGTGCTGTCTAATCAAGGCTTTGAGAGCAGAAATTTCAGCCATTTTTCTAAATAAATTTCTCTAAATTACAGAATCTGACATCCCTAAATTTCAAAACAGACTCCTGCTATATATATTTAGAAAAATTCTATTTGCTTAAAGTGGGAGAAAAACTCAGTTCATAATGCTGTTTGTTGCTTTAACCCATTGTGTTATCTCCCAGTGAACAGAATAGAAAAGATAGAAGGGACGATAGAGCTTAGAGCTGGATCTAGGAGAATGATGAACTATAGTTCAACTTGTTTTCTGAGAAAACAGATGTCCCCACACCACATACCCCTTTCAAAAACAAGCTCAATTTAAAAAGTATCGCTGTGACCTTGAAAATAAGGTCAAGGTTACCAAAACCTAATCAGTCCTTCATCCTGACCAAATGTTATATCCATGCAAATTTGATTAAAAGCCATCAAGTAGTTCACGAGATATACTGCACACAACCTGAATTTGGTCTAAATTTGACCTAGCATGGCTTGAAAATAAGGACTTGGAAAACTAGGTCACCAAAACCTAATCATTTCTTCATCCTGTCCCAATTTTATATCCATGCAAATTTGATTAAAATCCACCCAGCTGTTCATGAGATATCTTGCACACAAGAAAGAGTCATGCCGACGCATATGCCGACAAAATTTGACCTATTTAGCATGGCTGTGACCTTGAAAATAAGGTCAAGGTGATCAAAACCTAATCAGTACTTCATCCTGTCCCAATGTTATTTATGCAAATTTGATTAAAATCCACCCAGTAGTTGATGAGATATCTTGCACACAAGAGTGTCACGCTGATGCATATGTATATGCCGACGGGATCCGCACCAAAAACAGTATGTCCCCCTCCCCTTCGGCTGGGGGATATAAAAACATACTCAAGAAACAGAAGAAATAAAATCATTCTTCACAATCTGCTGCCTCTGTCCAACTCTTAAGCAAATGAAACACTGAGATCAACACAAACATCTGTGTACACATCTGGCATTCTGAGACAGTATCAAAGGCATTTACATGTATATTCAACAGTATATAGTCTTTCATGCCTCTTGGAAAGGTATTTTTCAGATTAAAATTGGCTATACAGTCGAACTTTGATGGCTCGAACACGGATGGCTTATTTACCATGGTTAAGTCGAACCCGTTTTTGAGTCCCTAGGGAATTCCTCTGCATAAGAAAAAGTGTAGGATAATTAAGGAGATTTTTTACTTTTATCTTGCAAATGTATGCTGTGTGTACTCATTAGAATCGCCTCATTGAGGCGATTCTAATGAGTACACACAGCATACATATATGTTACAGAACACCGAAAAGATGTCCAAAAGTACCCCCGTTATGTTTTCTGGAAGTATGCAACATTGGCTCGAACTACCGCTGTCTCAAACAAATTGCCATGGTCCCAAACGGGTTCGAGCCACCGAAGTTCTACTGTATTTCACTTAAATTACCAGTATTTTTGTTAGCTCATTAAAATTGCCTCAGAAAGTGTGGCAACTTTGAAGCTATATTTTGAGCCATGTCATGAGACAACCTGTGTTTGCTGTCTGTAAACCACAAAGTTGCAGATTAGAAGGAAATATGAGCAACACCATATGAAAACCTTCATTTGCAAACAAAAAAGTGCAGATCAGTTCATTACGATAACACATACGTGTGATATACTGCACTTTTTAAAACCTCAATAAAGGTTATTTTATGATGAAAATTTGTGATATTTTTCTTATTTATAATCCAAACATAGGTTTTGGGTGCTCGTTAAAACTGCCTAGGTGAGGCGGTTCTAACGAGTACCCACAACCTATGTCTTGGAGCAGAAATAAGAAAAAGATGTTTACACCCGTAAACCCCAGTTTTCTCTATATAAAGTGTGGTTTAGGGGGTCTTTATTTCAAAGACTTGTTCGCATGATGTTGATCAAGACTTTTGTGTTAGCTACTTTGATAGCATAATACCTCTAGTTTCTAAATCTTAAAATTTCACGACTCTTGCTAGTCTGTGTAGCTGAGCAGGCTGGTTTGTATCTTATCTGGGGCCAGTAGTTCAAAACATTTTTAGCTTATTGAGCTTGTTAGTGGTCAAAATGTTAGCTCATCTACCAAGCAAAATACCTAATACAGTGCTATTTTTTTTTCTGAAAAAAGTGAGCAGTTTTTGCATTTGCAAAAGATGCTCACATTTTTTTTCTGCAAAAACATAAGTATAGTTGCCATCTTAAATGATCAAAGTTTTAACGATTTGTTAACAAATGACATTGTTACTTTTGAGTTAAAATTAATTTATTTTAGTTAGATTGCGATGAAAGCTTCAAGCTTATTGAATCGCGTTCGAACACTCATTCCAGGTGTTTTCACGCACGCTGAAGAGAGAGGCAGTGGCTTTTACACCACTGCTACCCATTTACACTTTGATGGAGTGGGGCAGTGTCATTACATGTCTTGCCAAATGACACACCTCGATACCGGTGGCCGGATTCGAACGCACAACCTCTTGATCATAAGTGGAACGCGTTAACCACTGCGCTATCGAGGCTGGCTCGTTACTTTCTAACAACTGGACACTGGTCGCAAACCCCCACCACAGATTTTCCCATGGTGAGGCACATTTATAGATGTTTCAACTCTAAATGTCAGGTACCTTTTTAAGTTTCAACAGTATGTTATCAACAGCTGAGTGGGTATAGCTTGTGAGAAGAACAGAATACCCCAGCACACTGAGAACTTTGACAAGGGCAACTATAGTTGATGTCTTCCCTGAAATTTAAAACATCATGCCAGCAAGTCTGTATATTACAGTAAATGGATACGCCTTCAGGGGCTGCCACTCATTTGGAAATATTTTTGTCTCCCTTCTCAATTAGGGTCTATTCTTAAAGGAAAGAATTTGCTCCTCAAGAGCAAATTCTTTCCTTTAAGAATAGACCCCTTATTAAGAGGGGTTCAGTTAATGGAAAAGCAAATTGGAACTCTCAAAAGTTGTCTCCCTTGTAAAAATGGTGAAAACTACGCCAGGTGTATCCATTCCCGTTATACACCCTGGCAAATCACATGTTTTATACATAAAGTTCAGTGATATATATTAATAAAGTATAGTTTCCAGGGATGGACATATTTTTTTCACATTGACAGGTACAAATAACAGATTATGGATACTGGTTAGACACACATAAATGAAATGATTCTAATGAGTACAACCAATTTCTGTTTTGGTTTGGAGTTTAATGGCCCAATCAATACTAATTATGCCAAATAGAGCAGTCAGTTTACCTAACCACATGTTTCCTGGACATGCTTATACATAAGCTGATAATTAGTACAGTGCACATTTTTTGCCAGAAGCTGACAAATGCCCTTCTTAAATCAGGTGACGTGATCCATCTCATCACGAAAACACGTCTATATCATTTTGACCCCCTTGAACCCCACATTTATATAGTAAAAATGGGGTTTCCGAGGGTATACCTTATTTTTCTTATTTCTGCTCAAAAATATAGATTGTGGGTACTCGTTTGAACCGCCTCGATGAGGCGGTTCTAACAAGTGCCCACAATCTATATTTTGATCAGAAATAAGAAAAATATCACAATTTTTCATCATAAAATTTTCATTTTTTCGGCAATAAAGGTGGCAATGTATAGGCATGTTTACGTAATGCAATGAAAAAGTTGCCGCCCCAGCAGGTATCAAATCCATGACCTTCTGATCATACTGATGCTCTGGTTGTCATTTGCTCTTCACTAAGGGATTTTGGGATCCAACAGGCTGTTAGCTTGCGCATACCCAAGCGATCATGTAAAACAGGTGAAACACTACCATGTGAAATGTGTAATGCATTCACTACCGTAAAATTTCGGCTGTAAGACGAGGATTTTTCCCTCCAAAATGGGCCAAAAAAATGACCCCGTCTTATAGCCGAGGTCATGGACTGCAGGCTTTTATCCGGCAATGTCCGGCGAAGACCAGACATACGGAAAAAGTCGATCGGTGATTTTTGAATTGATATAAATCGCCGCCCTCAAACCGCAGCTACGATTTTTCTGCACGCGAACGGTAAATGACGTCATCCGACGCCATTACCCCCACACGTGTTAAATGTCATTGCATGTATCTCTTTCATAAAAAAAAATATTTGGAACCGGTAAAAAATATTTTCCCGATAGCTAAGCGGTTGTGAATAGAGATGGACAGAAAATCAGTGCTTTGCACAGCTCCAGAATTATCCCCAGAAGCTTCGTGTTAATAACCAACAACAGCGTTCGACTTTTCCCGCCAACGTTTGCTATTTGGCGCCAAAACATAACCATTCATGAGATCATAGAATAGTCCGATTTTATAATGCAAACATCTACTGTTTGATGTAGCTAATAGTCTGAGGAGCAATTAAATCATTTTCACATTGATTGTGGATTAAATTTTATGACTGGAGGATAAACGCAAATTAGAGACGTAACTTGACCATATTTTCACACCTTATTGACAAGCACCGCAGGGTGGCAATTATCATCATGGATTAACAATAGTGTCATACAGTAATAAATACACAGATGGTTTGTCTCTGAATTGACAGGGATTTACTTACTGGTCTAGTTTTACCGTATTCAAGGGCAGTTGTAGACGATTTTTTTTTTTTTTTTTTTGCACTTGTCCCGACCGAGCGTCATAAGGTCAAAGTGCACCTGCCGATTTCGGTCTTGTCCCGGACGGTCGGGAAATGGATTTGTCAGCCCCTGTTGTCTATTAAATAGAAGTCTGTGTAGCCTAAGCCAGCAAAGCATGTACCGGGCCGACAGCGATAAGACGTATCAGCCCGACGTTTTGGTGCTATTTTGTGCTAGCTGGGGCGTTGGTTCTGAAACTGAATAGCTAGGTGTTGTGTTCCACGATAAAAAAAACAAAAACATTCAGTTACTTATAAAAAAGGTGCAACAAATATTTCTAAATTTTGTGGATGGAAATGAATTTCCCCCCTTTCCCAACGCTTAATAGACGTACCTATTCAGATTCAATAAGAGTTGTCTCTCTTTGTAACTCTTACAAACGAAGACACAGAATGTCAACAGACATAAACAAGCGGCCAAACAAGCCATGTCAGGGGTAAGTAGAGAGGTTTTCTGACGAAAAAAAGCCGATTTCTCAAATCTAAATGGCATCTGGTGGTAGCAGATAGGCCCCGACAGATATGGCAAAAATTTGACCCGTCTTATAAAAGAGTATAAGCAAAATCCCACCTTAGAAAAACTGAAAAAGGGGTCCCGTCTTATAGCCGAATCGCCTTATAGCCGAATTTTTACGGTTTTTCTTCCACTTTAATTCGCCTATCAGAGTACACCAGATCCCTTACTTTGTTACAAATTTCTTCATCGGTGGCATCTGATGGGCTTCCAGACCTGGTTTCGTCTTTTAAAGACTTTCTACTGCATTTGAATTCCCCAACCCAGAATTTAACTTGTGCATACGATGGTGCAGAAGACCCATAAACATTGGTCAACTCGCAATGTATTTCCTGACTTGTTTTTTATCCTTTCAAATACAAGTACCGAAATACAGCATGGTACTCAACTTTTGGCGAAAAGCTTGCTTTTTCATTGCTAGCCATGTTTGACGTTCAATATCCTATGAGTGAATGACACAATAAGGGTGCAATTTTGCCCTCATGCCTTAAACGTGTATTGAAACAAGGCATGAAAATCATGGGTGTCTCGGTCAGTTGTAAACGTGATTGGCTGGTCACTTACTGACTTGTCCTTGTACCTCAAGGTAGAAGTAAAACAAAGATCAGGAATTGATACAATTAACTTACTCCACCCATAAAAGACACCAAAGGGAAAGAAATACAAACATTAAGCGACCAGACCATAATGGAAACCTAAACAAAGGAAGGCCATAAGGACAGTTACTTTCCCACAAAATGGCCATATGGCCATCCAAAACCAAAAGACACAAGTGATACACACAGCAGTGAAGACTTGACAAGACTGTGCTTATGTGCTGGTTGCCTATGTGATAAAAACCCTTTTCTTGTGAGCTAGCTAAAATTTTTATGACACATAATTTTTGCCTGTTTCTAAAGTCATTTTGATCAACTTACCTGTACCAGGGTAGCCTTTGATCAACACATAGTCTTTACTCATCAACACCTTCAAAACTGACGTCTTTTGAGGCTTATTCAGAGATTTAAAGATGGATTTCACTGTCAAAGAAAATCAAAATTTGCCACACAAGATAATTTGATAAATACATGTATTATGCCTGCTTTTACATAAATCTGATATTAAACAAAAATAATGCTTGGTTAATAAAGTTTTTGAAATTTATTTTGGGTCAAACACTGTTTCTAGTTTATCCACTCAATTGTGTTTTACTTCCAAATATGTTCTATGAAAGGGTGGGTTATCCTTTGGATGCAAGGAATACTCCGTAGAACTGAAAAGGATAGTGTGTACAAGATTTTCTGGGCCCTACTAGCTAGTTTCAGCCAATTAGGCCTCATCAGTGACCTTCAAATATTTTCAAAATTCCGCAGTGGAATCAATGATCCCAAAGGACAAGAAAATATAAACTACACTATGATGAAGATTATATTTATGCATTGGAATCTTTGGGTTAAACAATACCTAAGTTTTATTATGTTTTTTATACTTGATCCTTTGAAACAGTATATCACACTACACCCATTTTCAACTGAATGAATCTTGAGGTGTGTCAGTCCGAGTTTGTATAGAAAATGCCTGAATATTTTACAATCTGCGTAATCTGATCTGGGTCTGTACCGCTAGCCAGTGTACCTGTTTTGGGGTTTCCTGTCTGAAATGTGTTAAAATACTGTAAAAGTCCTAAAAATACAGACACCCTGCATGCTTGCTGTAATTCTCCTAAAATTAAAACAAAAATTATTTCATGATCCAGAAAGGAGTCCAAAAGGTGCAGACAGAATGGCAACCAGTGTAGATCCTGAGGGGCAGTCTGATCTGGGTCTGCACTGTTTGCTTAGGCCTATCTTGCTCAATACTTGGGATCATTATGGTACCGTATTCGGGCGTGTATTACCCGCAGTTTTTTTCCCTCAAATTACAGGCCCAAGTTCAGGGTGCGGGTAATCCGCCCGAATTATTTTTGGACCATTTTATTTTTACTTTTGTCAGCTGAAAATACGAAGCATCTCGTGTTATGCTCTATCTTTTTACGATTCCCGACATAAAAAAAAACGTTTAATTGTCCACTCAGTCTTACTTACACATGAGTAATACAACAATCTCCATTACTAGCAAGCCCGATTTTGTGAGTATTATTCCCAAAACTCTGATTTTAAACGAAATAAACAAGCAAGTTTAATGCGAACATCAAAGTTTTCCGGCATCAAAACCGCCGCCCACAAACCACCGCTACAGTTTTTTTTCTGCACGCGATTGGTAAATGACGTCATCGGACCCCGGCAACCCCACACGTGTCTATTTGTTTATCTTAATGGGGCGTATCTCTTTCATAAAAAAAATTGTTTGGAAATGGTAAAAAAAATCTCGATACCAAAACGGTTGTGGAAAACAGCCTTTTCCGTAAGCTCCGTGTCAATACGCACAACAGCATACAGATGTGTTAACACAAATTAAAGTGTTCAACTTTTCTCGCCAAGCGTCTGCTATTTGGCGCCAAAACATAACCATTTACGAGTAGAATAGTCGTAGCAACTCGTCTTTGGAGCAATTAAATAATTTTCACATTGATTGCGGATTAAATTTTATGATTGGGGAATAAACGCAAATTAGAGACATTACTTAACCATATTTTCACACCTTATCGACACGCACCGCAGGGTGGCAATTATATGACAGGGATTAACAATAGTGTCATAATTGAACCATTATAAATCATCAAACAGTGTAAATCCAAATCAGACGTCTGCGGCGTCTTTCTGAGGTGTCTGATCTGGGACTGCACTGTTTGCCGATGTCCAAAACAAGAGACGTCTGCGGCGTCTTTCTGAGGTGTCTGATCTGGGACTGCACTGTTTGCCGATGTCCCAAAAAAGGGCCGCGGGCATATGTGGGTTAATAAATAAATTACAATGGTGAACAGGTAAAGTTTTTCAACATTTTAATGCAAAATACATGCTTTCTGGTGATACTCGCACGCACGTGCATTTTCCCGCCTTTTGAAGACGATCGCGCGTTCCGTTGTGTGTTACGAACACTGGCCAAATTCTTACTTTTTCCCACTTACGCATCCACCACATTTTCAGCAAATGTTCCATGCGGGTAATACAACAGAATAACAGTTTTCCCCTAGATTTTGGCAAAAAAAGGGGGGTGCGGGTAGTACGCAAATGCGGGTAGTACACACCCGAATACGGTATACCTTTCTCAATATTCCCTTTGGACAATGTATTCAAGAACTCTGGCATGGCTCTGTCTATAATCAGGTCCCTCAACTTCTGGCTGAAATGACAAATAGATCTTACTTTTTTGCAACAAACAAAGCAGCTATTAACCCATTGTATGCTAGTGGACTCTTCCATAGCTATATGTTGGACAAGTCCATTTGTAGCCCCCGCCCATCGGGCCTTGAAGAAACAGATGGGCTGCATGATGCTTTCACACAGAGCCAAAACCAACTCGCACATGAGTACTAGTGAATCGCTTAGAGGATCTGAGCCAGCCCAGGCAATGCGGTGCGAGTCGGACCTCCCATGCTTATAAAGCCTGTTGATTTCATTGGGTGGCAGGGCTTCAGATGTCGTTTCATCTCAATGTTGGGTAAAAGTCCCACAAAACTGGAAGCAACATCTCCAAATGACCTTTACAGTGTTGACGGGGATGTTAAACCGCAGATCAAACAAAGAAACAAAACAAGTCTTTTTGTCATATAAGGGGTGATAGGCCTATTTTTTCATTTTCATTGTATTTTTGACGGAAAATTCTGTTAGCAAATAGTGCAGGCCCTGACCAGACGCCACATTCTGCGGCATCTTGTCTGATCTGGGCCTGCACTGTTTGCTAAGGAACCCCTTTAGGGATTTTCCGCAGGCAATGAGTTAAAATGCAAGAAAAACTTTTTTCATCATGCATTACACACTTTACTTGAAGCTGGCCTCGGTGGCTCAGCCAGGTGTGCACCTGACTGGTGATCAGGAGGAAGAGGATTTTCTAGAGTCATTCTATGACACTATCCCTTCCACTGATCCAAGAAGGGATGTCGGTCAAATTCTGGCAAAAGAATGTGCACTGTACTGATTAACCCTTTTTGCACCAAATGGAATCTTCCTCCTTATATATAGCAGGAGTCCATTTCAAAATTAAGGGGTGTCAGGTTGTCTTTTCTTCAAAATCTATTTGGAAATTGGCTGAACATTTTGCAAACAGTGTAGGCCCTGATTAGACACCGCATTCTGGGCCTGCACTGTTTGCCAACTACCCTACAAAGTGGGTTAAATGCTCATGTAGAAGCCTGCCCAGCAAAAGTGTGGTTATGTAAACTGACCGGCTTGACTTGACCTAAGGAGAGTTGACTGGGCGGTTAAAACTCCAAACCAAACCAAGTGAGTGAGTGAGTGTTTGAGTTTTATGTCTCACCAACAGCTAAGGTCATACAGAGACAGGGCCTCGTTTTAAAGATTCATCCGAAAGTCTGGAAAAGCCCGGGATCGATCCTACGATCCCTAGTTTACAAGGCGAGTAGTATAACCACTGCACCCCAGAGGCTTCTAAACCAAACCAAATACTTTTCTTGTATCTCCTATATACACTTAGGGGATAACTGTACTGAAAATTATCATTTGGGGAGGTAAATCGGAGGTTTTACGGTCGGAAATTTCATTTTACGGCGACGCGTTAGCGGAGCCGTAAAACGTAATTTGCGACCGTAAAACCGACGATTTATCTCCCCAAATGATAATTTTCAATACAGTTATCCCCATTCTAATGCACTTATTCGGTTGTATGTTGAAAAAATGTACTATTTTGCACAAGTCGGCAAGCTGCGTAAAACTGAAAAGCAACGTTACATGATGACGTCGGGTTTCCGACAGTATATCGCAGAATATACTGTCGCAAATTTTTGAGGTTATCCAATCAGACGTCGCGTTACATATGCAAGTGCATTAGAATGGTCATTCAATACAGCTACATTATGCTTCAACTGCAATTGTTTTATCTGTGTCTGGTCAATCATTTACTTTTATATCTACATTCTTTTTTTATCTAACTTTTTGATTACACCACCTTTTACTTTATAACAATATTTTTGGGGTTAAAAACTGAAATTGTATTAGTTAACCCTTATCCTGCTGAATATTTTAATTGGCTACTCCTATTTCTGAATATCAGCCAATCAGATTACATGATATACTGATTTTGTTCAAATTCATAAACTGAATGACAAACAGTGTAGATCCTGATCAGATGGCTTCTTCAGAAGCCATCTGATCTGGATCTATACTGTTTACAAAGATAGGGGTTATTGTGAACAGCAAGATAGGGGTTAAGCAACTGTGTTTATCCAAACAAAAATATATAGATTAGTCATATATGGTCATTTCTGTATAAAATCTCTATATTTTTGGATCTATTTTTAAACCATGTTAAATCCCAAACTGTGTTATAATGAGGAGTGTTATAAAGAGTTTGTAGTGTATATTCTAATAGTCAAAACTACATGGATCCTATTCAAATCATGTTTGATGGTTCTTTGAAAAAAAAAAAAAAAACGTTTCTCATACAATTTTTTTTTTATACTTATGATTTGATTCCAGCTAAGCTCTCAGGGCTGGCTAGTAGAGGAGAGATAAACAAGACAAACTGAAGAATGGGGACACAGAAATGAAAGTGGAGAAATGGAGTACTCCTCTACCAGAACAGTAAGCCAGTATCAGCAGGGTTTTCTTGATTTGTTTGATTTGAGGTTTAACATCGCCAGCAACCCTATTTAGCTTATTTTAGAGATGTTGCTTCCAATTTTGTGAGTTTTTTTACCCGACATTGAGATGAAATGACATCTCAGGGGCCCTGCTGCCCAATGAAACTAACATGGTCTATATACATGGACGGTCTGACTTGCACCACTTTGCCTGGACAGGCTTAGACTTTCTAAGTGGGTTTCGTTTCACTGACCGTTCCAAGGCGGTTCTTCTGTTGTGGTTTATTTTTGTTATGGCATGTCTTTAAATGTGTTTATCGCTTATATTATTTTGCTTTAGATATCTAGTTGGCCATTTTGTTGGAAAGTAACTGTCCTTTTGGCTTTCGGCTAGTGGTGTTTCCATTACGGTCTAGTTGTTTCATGTCTGTGCTTTTTTCTTGTGGTGTCTCTGATGGAAGCTGTGTGTTAATTGTATCGATTCCTGATCATTGCCTTCACTTTTACTTCGCTGATGTTGAAACATGGACAGTGCCTTTACCTCAACAAGCCAAACTAACCTTTGGTTGAAATAACCTGTCCATTACGAAAACACACCTATACAAATACATTGTAACCTTTATCGCCGAAAAATGAAAATTTTAAGATGAAAAATTGTGATATTTTTCTTATTTCAGCTAAAAATACAGATTATGGGTACTCGTTAGAACCGCCTCGATGAGGCGGTTCTAAGGAGTACCCACAATCTATATTTCTGAGCAGAACTAAGAAAAATAAGGTATACCCCTGTAAACCCCAGTTTTACTATATAAAAGTGGGGTTCAATGAGGTAATTCTAACAAGTACCCACAACATGTTTTTAACAATAAGCCCTCTACATCTGGAGCTATCATACATCCTAGCTGTAATGAAGTTATCGCTAGTCAGTCGCTCTCTCTCTCATACATCCCAGCTGTACTGAAGTTATCACTAGTCAGTCTCTCTCTCTCTCTCTCTCTCTCTCTCTCTCTCTCTCTCTCTCTCTCTCTCTCTCTCTCTCTCTCAACTTACCAGTGAGAATCATCTGACATAAGTCTTGAGACATTGGTACAGTATATTCCAGCTGTACTGAAGCTATCATTAGTCAGGCTCTCTCTCTCTCTCTCTCTCTCTCTCTCTCTCTCTCTCTCTCTCTCTCAACTTACCAGTGAGAATCATCTGACATAAGTCTTGAGACAGTGGTATAGTATATTCCAGCTGTACTGAAGCTATCATTAGTCAGTCTCTCTCTCTCTTTCTCTCTCTCTCTCTCTCTCTCTCTCTCTCTCTCTCTCTCTCTCTCTCTCTCTCTCTCTCTCAACTTACCAGTGAGAATCATCTGACATAAGTCTTGAGACATTGGTATAGTATATTCCAGCTGTACTGAAGTTATCACACTTGTCTATCCTCAGAACTTTTGTTTTTAGCTGAGACAGTCTGTCAGCTCCCTCTCTGAAAGACAAGTATCACAAACAGCTGAAGGTAAGGCATTGCTTCATAGTGTGTGTGTGTGTGTGTGTGTGTGTTTGAGTTTTACATCCCACCAACAGCTAAGTTCATACGGAGATGGAACCTCAGTTTAAAGACTTATCTGAAAGTCTGGAGAAGCCCAGGATCGAACCAAGGACCCCTGGTTTATGAGCTGATTAGCATACCAACTACACCACAAAGGCTTCTAGCTTCATAGTGAATAGTTTAATTCTGCTTTTCATCTTCCATGAGAAAAGCAATGTGACTTAATCCGATACCAAAAAAAAATGCATTTGAAAATGTCGTCCGTTTAGTCCTCTGCTGCATCTTCATGCAAACTTCTTAAAATTATTTTTGCATTCAGGCAAATAGTGTGGACCTAGATCAGACTACTCCTAGATAAGCAGTCTGATCTGGGTCCACACTGTTCGCAACAATGATTTTTAAAATAACCGGTAGACCCCAGGCAATGTGGTGCGAGTCGGACAGTCCATGCTTATAAACCCTATTGGTTTCATTGGGCGGCAGGGCTTGAGATGTCATTTCACCTCAATGTCGGGTAAACGTCCCACAAAATTGGAAGCAATGTTTCCAAAATGACCTTAACTGTGCTGACGGGGACATAAAACTTCAAATCAAACAAACAAAAATTTTACATCAATGAGAACCTGTAAATCTGTCAGAGCTATCAGTACATAACTATCGATGGTACCTGTAAATCTGTCAGAGAAATCAGTACATACCTATCAATGAGTACATTTACTATCTGTCAGAGAAACCAGAAAATACCTTCCAATGAGAACCTGGTCAGAGAAACCAGTTTTGTTTGACTTGAGATTTAACGTCCCCATCAACACTGTAATGGTCATTTTGGAGACGCTGCTTCCGTTTTGTGGGACTTTTACCCAACACCGAGATAAAATGACATCTCAAGCCCTGTTGCCCAATGAAACCAATATGGTTTTTAAGCATGGACAGTCCGACACGCACCACTTTGCCTGGGCAGTGTGAACCTGTATATCTGTCAGAGCTATCAGTACATACCAATCAACAAGAACCTGTATATCTGTCAGAGCTATCAGTACATAGCTATCCATAACTACCTGTATATCTGTCAGTGCATATCTATCAATGAGTACCTGTAAAACTCTCAGAGAAAATCAGTGCATGCCTATCATTGAGTACCTGTATATCTGTCAGAGAAATCAGTACATACCTATCAATGAGTACCTGTATATCTGTCAGAGAAATCAGTACATACCTATCAATGGGTACCTGTATATCTGTCAGAGAAATCAGTACATACCTATCAGTGAGTACCTGTATATCTGTCAGAGAAATCAGTACATACCTATCAATGAGTACCTGTATATCTGTCAGAGAAATCAGTACATACCTATCAATGAGTACCTGTATATCTGTCAGAGAAATCAGTACATACCTATCAATGAGTACCTGTATATCTGTCAGAGAAATCAGTACATACCTATCAATGAGTACCTGTATATCTGTCAGAGAAATCAGTACATACCTATCAATGAGTACCTGTATACCTGTCAGAGAAATCAGTACATACCTATCAATGAGTACCTGTATATCTGTCAGAGCTATGTACTAATCTGTCAGAGAAATCCGTACATACCTATCCATGAGTACCTGTATATCTGTCAGAGAAATCCGTACATACCTATCCATGAGTACCTGTATATCTGTCAGAGAAATCCGTACATACCTATCCATGAGTACCTGTATATCTGTCAGAGAAATCAGTACATACCTATCCATGAGTACCTGTATATCTGTCAGAGAAATCAGTGCATACCTATCCATGAGTACCTGTATATCTGTCAGAGCTATCAGTACATACCTATCAATGAGTACATGTATATCTGTCAGTGCTATCAGTACATACCTATCAATGAGGTTCTGCATATCTGTCAGAGAAATCAGTGCATACCTATCAATGAGTACCTGTATATCTGTCAGAGAAATCAGTACATACCTATCAATGAGTACCTGTATAACCGCAGTGCTATCAGTACATACCTATCAATGAGTACCTGTATATCTGTCAGAGCTATCAGTACATACCTATCAATGGTACCTGTATATCTGTCAGAGAAATCAGTACCTGTATATCTGTCAGAGAAATCAGTACATACCTATCAATGAGTACCTGTATACGAGGACTGTTCAAATATGAATGCAAGTAGAATGTTTTCTCATGCACTTATGCGAAAATCACCTCTAAATAAATATCACAGCGTAGAAAAACATTTTACCTATACATTGATACCAAACCTGTTAAAATCTGTCCACTTTAGCCATGTATATCGTTAGATAAACACTGTCTACTCTTGTATACTAATACAAAACATGGTTGGAAGAAGGTAAAAGTACGCCGTTGAAATACGGTCCTATATTAAGAATCGTTGTATTCTTGGTATACGGTGCAAAGACATTTTTGATGAAATATGTTCGGTTTATGGGCATAATGAAATGTCTTTTCCGACAGTTTTTCGTTGGTGTAAGAAATTCAGCTGTGGGCTAGGATCAACAGAAGATGCACCACATGATCGTCGGCTGAAAAGAGCAACATCTGCCAAGATGGTTGCTAGAGTGAAAAAAAATAGTTGCTACCGATGCACGATACACCACTAGGCAAACAGCTAGTATGGTTGGCATCTCAATAGGAGCAGCTCATACAATTCTGAAACGGGATTTGAGAATGAGAAAGATCTGTGCTAGATGGATTCCCCATCTGTTGACTGATGAGCAGAAAAAGACACGCTTTCAGTGCGCCAAGAAGTTGCTTAAATTTTTTTTCTAAATTACAATGCACGGTCTTTCGCTAATGTCGTCACAAGTGACGAGACATGGGTTCACTTTTTTGAGCCAAAACGAAAGATTCAGAACAAAATATGGCCAACACAATATATTGCAAAAGACCATGCATTGCAAAGCGGACCATGAGTGTCAAGAAGGTAATGTATGCCATATTATTTTCAAATCAGGGCCCTGCTATTCAGGTTGCTGTGCCTAAAGGCAAATCTGTAAATGGGAAGTTTTACAAGAATAAAGTTCTTCGAAAATTGAAGAAATATTTCAAAGAACGAAGACCCGCAACTGGTTTGGCCAATGTCAGATTGCTACATGACAATGCGTCATCGCACAAGGGGTTCATTGTGCAAGACTATCTGAAGCAAGAAAAGGTTGTTGAACTCCCTCACTCCCCGTATTCCCCTGACCTTGCCCCGTGTGAATTTTTTTTTTGTTCCCGCAGCTGAAAAAATACCTTTCTGGTCGAAAATTTGTACAGCGCAAACACCTCGGTTCTGCAATATTCCAGTGCCTTCGAAGTATACCTCGAAAAGACTACCAAAATGCATTCAATGATTGGATCAGAAGACTGAAAGTTTGTATATCTGATAAAGGGGAATACTTTGAGGGGACATAATAAATTTTTCATCGAAATCTATCACAGAATCATTTTTATGTGCTTAGTTGCATTCCTATTTGAACAGTCTTCGTATCTGTCAGAGTTATCAGTAAATACCTATCAATGAGTATCAGTATATCTGTCAGAGAAATCAGTACAAACCTATCAATGAGTACCTGTATCTTTGTTAGAGAAATCCGTTCATACCTATCAATGAGTACCTGCATCCCTATTTATGAGTACCTGTATATTTGTTGGAGAAATCAGTACATACCTATCAATGAGTACCTGTATATCTGTCAGAGATATCTCCTGAACAAATCCTGTACACACAGCAATCCAAGATGGCTTCTCACAGCTGATAACAACACTGTCTTGAGCATTTATACCAACACTTGAGAGTGGGGTGGTTCTGAAATATCAATGGGATTATCACAAAAATGTTACCACTGTAGGTAACAATATGTATAAGATACTGGTATGTCATGCATACACCATGCACATAATTGCCAGGGAGTCTGCAATCACTGATAATATAAACTTAAAAGAATGATCAAATCGCAAGGACTTATCACTGTAAATGTTTGATTTGAATTTAAATTTTTAGTTGATGGCCCAGTCAACACTATTTAGGTCATATTGAGCTAGTCAGTTTACCACACGTCACTTTTTGTAGGGAGACTTATACAGTAGCAGTTAACCAGCAAAAAACACATTCTTGTGCAAGAAACTGACTTTGCAACTGCCCTTCTTGAATCAGCAAACGGGAAAGAATGGCCATTGAAAATATTTCATGATCAATTTCCATAACAAAATGTTGCCTGACCTCGTGAGGATCGAACGTCGACTTCCTGATCATCAATCAGATACACATCTGACTGAGCACTTTCATATCCCAACTCGGACATAATTCACTAACATCTGTGCAATATCAGAGTGGTGATACACCTTCTTGTTGTAAAGAGGTCTTACATGTTGCAGTCCTTATGTCTGCAGAATGTCAGAACCACACTGTCATCAGTGTCACCACCATCATCACCACCAGACAGTACAACACCACTCACACATTCTCCTACTGACTCCCTGAAACAAAGGTACGACATTCCACATATAAGATACCGTATTTATCGTATGTATTCGGACAGACAGGCTTGAGCAAACAGTGTAGACCCTGATGAGATGCCGCAGAACGGCATCTCATCAGGGTCTACACTGTTTGCCACACATCAAGCTATTTCTAGACAAAAAGCTGGGAAGCAAATTATGACGAGTCACATTTTAGAACAACTATGACAAGGTGTCGAGGTGTCTGAAAAATTAGGGAAAATATGGTATATTATACAAGCCCAATCCTTCAAAAGCCTTGTTGGCCTTCAAAATTCTCTCCATCTACCTGAATACACCTTAAAATAGAAGTGAAGGCAATGATCAGGAATCCATACACTTAACCCACAGCTCCCATCAGAGACACCAAAGGGAAAGAAAAGTGGAGTGTGATAGCTCAGTGGTTAGTGCACTTGCCTCTGATGCTAGAGTTCCCGGGTTCGATCCCCGGCAGCGGCGATAAAATTTTGGTGTCCGAACACGCTCCATTGGCATCATTTGCAGGGATGAATGTCATAAAGTGCACCGTCCTTTGGATCGGGACGTTAACTGGAGGCCCCCTGTGCAGGGAGAACCATCCCCTGTGCAGGCTAAAGATCACTACCGTAATTACATGATTACTGTGTAGGCTTTCATCCTGCAAAAACCTGGAGTGTATGTAATATACACCTGCGGAAATGGTCAAATGTGACCGACGCAGTATCAGAAGATAGATAGATAGATAAAGAAACACAAACATGAAACAACTAGACCCTAATGGAAACATGAACAATGGAAAGCCAAATGGACAGTTACTCTCCCACAAAATGACCAATTGGCTATCCAAAACAAAATAATACAAGTGACACACACACACTCAAAGACAAGCCATAACAAAAAAAAAAAAAAACGACAGAAGAACCACCTTGGAATGGTCAGTGAAACAAATTCCAATGGGGGGCTTAAATCTATTTTACGTGGCCACAATCCTCACCCTTACTTCCATCGCGATTTAGACAAATAGTTTGTTCAGTCAGCATGAAGGCCTCCTAACTCATCAGAGCAATATCTCCGTGAACACAAAAATTAAAAGCTGGTCAATTCACTTTTGGAAACAGTCTAACTGTTGGTTTTTTTTTGCTCCAGCATTTTAGTGGTTTCTTGCTGTTGAGTCCTCAACGTTGTTTCATCTCTATGGTTGATTGATTTTAATTCATTATGGCTGTTTCAAACTCGTCCTTGAATTCCTAGGAAAGATTAATATATAAGGAATAATTTTTGCCCCCGCCCATCGGGTCTTGGAGAAATGATGCTTCCACACAGAGCTGAAACTGAACGCACAAGAGAACTGGTAAATCACTTAGTCGTTCTAAGCCTGCCCAGGCAAAGTGGTGCAACACGGCTTGTCCATGCATACAAACCCTGTTGGTTTCATTGGGCAGCAGGTACTGAGATGTCATTTTATCTCAATGTTGGGTAAAATTCCCACAAAATTGGAAGCAACATCTCCAAAATGTTCTAAATAGTGTTGACGGGGACATTAAACCTCAAATCAAACAAATAAGGGAAAATTTAGGGAGAATTTTCTTATTTTATCATTAAAATGTATGTTTTGTGTCTTCATGAGCTGCCAATTGTAATAAGGATTCAAGAATACCTTTATTTAAAAGCAAATCAATATTATGTCTCTTGGCCTGCACTATGCTTAACTCTTATCATGCTGTTCACGACAACCCCTATCTTTGGAAACAGTGTCGATCCAGATCAGATGGCTTCTGAAGAAGCCATCTGATCAGGATCTACACTGTTCGACATTCAATTTATGAATTTGTAGGAATAAATTACATCAAGTAATCTGATTGATTCAAAGTCAGAAATGTGTGAGGCTAATCTGAATATTCAGCAAGAGACGGGTTAACCTTCTCCCTGTCTTGAATAAATCTTCATAATCCCAAAGGTGTTTGCACCATTAAGCTTCAACTGTATTTTCTTTCTGTAACGCCTAGCTCATAACAAAATAAAAGGGTTCCTTCTCTATCTTCACCTACTACATGGATTGGAGGTCTTGCCAGAATGTAATATCAGCTGGCTGCAATGACAGGTTGTGTCGGTGTTTACTACATCACAACCTTGGCATTTGTGTTGTCTCTCAGAGGAAGGAAGGAAAGACATAGAAGAGATGGTAGACATTACGAGTCTTTGAGTCTTTGGGTTTTACGTCCCACCAACAGCTAAGGTCTTACAGAGACGGGACCTCGGTTTAAAGACTCATCCAAAAGTCTGATGAAGCCCGGGATCGATCCTGCGATCCCTGGTTTTCAAGGCGAGTAGCGTAACCACTACACCACGGAGGCTTCTATAGACATTACGAAAACATGCCTATACAAATATATTGAAAATTATACAATTGAAAAATAAAAAAAGTTAAGATGAAAAATTGTGATATTTTTCTGATTTCTGCTCAAAATATAAATTGTTGGTACACATTAGAATCGCCTCATCGAGGCAGTTCTAACAAGTACCCACAATCTATCTGTTGAACTCCTACACCAGATATAAGCTACTGTTCTTTTAGCCTGATCTTTCTGTTCACCCCTTACCTGTCTGTTGAACTCCTACACCAGATATCAGCTACTGTTCTTTTAGCCTGATCTTTCTGTGATTCAAGATCTAACATGAGACACCAGTGGGTGAAATAAGTCATGTGACTAGAGGTTAAATGCTGCAATGTGCCATCAACCAATCCTGACATCTCATCACTTCTGGACTGTCTACTTTCCACCTCTCTGTAAACAAGAAAAATCAAAGAACTGACAGCACAGCACTGGTGGGTCGATTGTCTCTGTGTGTAGACTGAAAAAATGATCCTGAATGGGACATATAGACTGTCAACATTTTGTTAAATTCTTACAAATTTGTATTGTAAGCAAACAGTGTAGTCCCTGATCAGATGGGTACTGTAAGAAAACAGTGTAGACCCTGATCAAATTTGTTCTGTGGCTTCTGGGTCTACACTGTTTTCCCAACACATGATTGCAGTACAGATTCTACAGATAACCATTTAACCCATTTTTTACTGGGAACCCCAAAACGGGTAGTTGGCAAACAGTGCAGGCCCAGATCAGACGCTGCAAAAAAATCAGCCATTTTCCAAATAAATCAAGAAAACACAATGTGACACCCCTTAATTTTGAAATGGACTCCTGCTATATATAAGGAGGAAGATTCCATATGGTACATAAAGGGTTAATGCAACATTCTGACCTCCATTACGAAAACATGCCTATATTAATAGATTGTAAACTTTACTGCCAAAAAAAAAAACAAACACTGATCGTAAAAAAGTGTGATATTTTTCTTATTTCTGCTCAAAATATAGATTGTGGGTACTCGTTAGAACCGCCTCATCGAGGCGGTTCTAAAGAATACCCACAATATATATTTTGAGCAGAAATAAGAACAAGAGGCTCAATGAGCCTAAACCGCTCACATGAGGAACTTAAGTTTTAACAATTCACAGACTTGACTACTAAATCTGCTAATAGAATCCAGCCCATTGACCCTTACAGGATATAAGTCATCATTATTGCATTGCATTCCAAGTTTGAGACTTCTAGCTTCTATAGTTCCTGAGAAATCTTTGACGAAAATTTAACATTGGTCAAAATGGAGAGAAAGAAGAATGAAAGAACAGATGAACAAATAAGCTGAGAAAGCCCAATGTCTCTTACACAAAATAAGTCATCATTATTCTATTGAATACCAAATTTGATGCTTCTAGCTTTTATAGTTCCTGAGAAATCTTTGATTAAAAATTTAACATTGGTCTATTATCTCTATATGGAGAGAAAGAAGAATGAAGGAACAAATGAACCAGACTAGCTCCAAAACCTAATGCAGCCTTTCCCCTTGCCCAATGGTGCTACACATAAAATTTAAACAAGATTGTTCGACTGCCTTCTGAGATATGCTTCATTGAAAGTGTGGACGACGGATGGACGGATGACAGACGACGGACTCCGGAGCCTTAGTATACTATCAGCTCACTGGAGCCTTTGGCTCAGGTGAGCTAAAAATTCAAGTCGCTATTTCTGTCACAACATTTTCCCTACGTTAAGTCTATGGGCAAATTTTTTTGTCTCTCAAGGTCACGTAACTCCGAGGTCAATATTCCGATTCGGCCCAAAATCGAACTTAACCGAGATTTTATGTCTGTTCTCGTTACCTGCAAGTTTGAAGCTGATACGAATAAAAATAAAGTTGCTATCGTGGTCACAACGTATTTTTTTATGCTCAAGGGCAGGTAACTCCAAGGCAAATATTCCGATTCGGCCCAAAATCGAACTTAACCCGAGATTTTATGTCTGTCCTCGTTACCTGCAAGTTTGAAGCTGATCTGAAAAAATTCAAGTCGCTATCGTAGTCGCAACATTTTCCCTAATTAAGTCTATGGGCAAATTTTTTGTCGCTCAAGGTCACGTAACTCCGAGGTCAATATTCCGATTCGGCCCAAAATTGAACTTAACCGAGATTTTATGCCTGTCCTCGTTACCTTCAAGTTTGAAGCTGATATGAATAAAAATAAAGTTGCTATCGTGGTCACAACGTATTTTTTTATGCTCAAGGGCAGGTAACTCCAAGGCAAATATTCCGATTCGGCCCAAAATCGAGCTTAACCGAGATTTTAGGTCTGTCCTCGTTACCTGCAAGTTTGAAGCTGATCTGAAAAAAATTCAAGTCGCTATCGTAGTCGCAACATTTTCCCTAATTAAGTCTATGGGCAAATTTTTTGTCGCTCAAGGTCACGTAACTCCGAGGTCAATATTCCGATTCGGCCCAAAATTGAACTTAACCGAGATTTTATGCCTGTCCTCGTTACCTGCAAGTTTGAAGCTGATATGAATAAAAATAAAGTTGCTATCGTGGTCACAACATATTTTTTTATGCTCAAGGGCAGGTAACTCCAAGGCAAATAATCCAATTCGGCCCAAAATCGAACTTAACCGAGATTTTATGTCTGTCCTCGTTACCTGCAAGTTTGAAGCTGATCTGAAAAAAATTAAAGTCGCTATCGTAGTCACAACATTTTCCCTATGTAAAGTCTATGGGCAAATTTTTTGTTGCTCAAGGTCATGTAACTCCGAGGTCAATATTCCGATTCGAACTTAACTGAAATTTTATGCCTGTCCACGTTACCTGCAAGTTTGAAGCTGATCTGAATAAAAATAAAGTTGCTATCGTGGTCACAACGTATTTTTTTATGCTCAAGGGCAGGTAACTCCAAGGCAAATAATCCGATTCGGCCCAAAATCGAACTTGACCGAGATTTTATGCCTGTACTGGTTATCTGCAAGAATGAAGTCGATCAGAAAAAAATTGACGGAGCTAGAGTGATGACAAGCTTTTTCCTATGTGAAGTCTATGGGAGCTAGATGTTGCCATGGCAACCAGAGTTCCACTCAGATCTGCCTGAAAACCTAATGAAGCCTTTCCACTTGCCCAATAATGTGACACATGAAATTTGATCAAAGTTGGCCAAGTAGTCTTTAAGATATACATTTTTGAAATTCCCATTAACCCTAATGCAAAAACACACAAGGGCAGGTAACTCCTAAGTGAATGATCCGATTCTGCCAGTTATCGAACTTGACCGAGATTTCATGGCTGTGCTGGTTATCTGCAAGAATAAAGCCAATCTGAAAATAATTGAAGCAGCTACGGTGATGACAACATTCTCCCCATGTTAAGTCAATAGGCAATTTTTTCAACGCTCAAGGGCACGTAACTCCTGAGTGAATAATCCGATTCAGCCCAAAATCGAACTTGATCGAGATTCCATGCCTGTCCTCGTTATCTGCAAGAATGAAGTCGATCAGAAAAAAATTGACGGAGGTAGAGTGATGACAAGCTTTTTCCTATGTTAAGAACACTCAAGGGCACGTAACTCCTGAGTGAATAATCCGATTCAGCCCAAAATCGAACTTGATCGAGATTTTATGCCTGTCCTCGTTATCTGCAAGAATGAAGACGATCAGAAAAAAATTGACGGAGCTAGAGTGATGACAAACTTTTTCCTATGTTAAGTCTATGGGAGCTACTTGTTGCCATGGCAACCAGAGTTCCAATCCGATCTGCCCGAAAACAGTATGCAGCCTTTCCCCCTACCTGATAATGCTTCACATGAAATTTGATCAAGATTGGCCCACTGGTTCCGGAGATATACTTCTTTGAAAGTGTGGACGACGACGGACGCCGGACGCCGGCCCGTGGTATACTAATACCTCACATGAGCCTTCGGCTCAGGTGAGCTAACAAGAGGGCCCAGAACGCCCTGGTTCGCTCACCTGATCCAAAGCATAACAAGTGGGCCTCGGGCAAGGTCAATTTTGGCCCCAGGGCTAAAATTTGAACAATCTTGGTAGAGGTCCACAAGATGAAGCTTCATATCGAATATGAAAGACCTGGGCTTTCTGGTTTCAGAGAAGAAGATTTTAAAGGTTTACCCTGCATATAGAAGTCTATGTAAAACAAGATTTTCCCTATATAAGTCTATGTTAAACCAAAGGGCCCCGGAGCGGGGGCATTTTTGGCCCCAGGGCTATAATTTGAACAATCTTGGTAGAGGTCCACTAGCTGAAGCTTCATAACAAATATCAAAGACCTAAGCCTTGTGTTTCAGAAGATGATTTTTTAAGATTTTCCCTATATTAGTCTATGTAAAACCAAAGGGCCACATAACGGGGGCATTTTTGGTCTCAGGGCTATAATTTGAACAATCTTTATAGAGGTCCACTAGCTGAAGCGTCATAACAAACATCGAAGACCTAAGCCTTGTGGTTTCAGAGAAGAAGATTTTTCAAGATTTTCCCTATATAAGTCTATGTTAAACCAAAGGGCCCCGGAGCGGGGACATTTTTCGCCCCAGAGCTATAATTTGAACAATCTTGGTAGAGGTCCACAAGATGAAGCTTCATACCAAATATCAAAGACCTGGGCCTTGCAGTTTCAGAGAAGAAGATTTTTAAAGATTTTCCCTATATCAGCCTATGTAAAACAAAAGGGCCCTGGTGCGGGGGCATTTTTGGCCCCAGCACTATAATTTGAGCAATCTTGGTAGGGGTCTACTAGATGAAGCTTCATACAAAATATCAAAGACCTGGGCCTTGCGGTTTCAGAGAAGAAGATTTTTCAAGATTTTCCCTATATAAGCCCATGTAAAACCAAAGGGCCCCCGTGCAGGGGGCATTTTTAGCTCCAGCACTATGATTTGAACAATCTTGGTAGGGGTCCACAAGATGAAGCTTCATACCAAATATCAAAGACCTGGGCCTTGCAGTTTCAGAGAAGAAGATTTTTAAAGCTTTTCCCTATATAAGCCTATGTTAAACAAAAGGGCCCTGGTGCGGGGGCATTTTTGGCCCCAGCACTATAATTTGAACAATCTTGGTAGGGGTCCACTAGATGAAGCTTCATACCAAATATCAAAGACCTGGGCCTAGCGGTTTCAGAGAAGAAGATTTTTCAAGATTTTCCCTACATAAGCCCATGTAAAACCAAAGGGCCCCCGTGCGGGGGCATTTTTAGCTTCAGCACTATAATTTGAACAATCTTGGTAGGGGTTCACTAGATAAAGCTTCATACCTAATATCAAAGGCCTGGGCCTTGCGGTTTCAGAGAAGAAGATTTTTAAAGATTTTCCCTATATAAGCCCATGTAAAACCAAAGGGCCTCCGTGCGGGGACATTTTTGGCCCCAGCACTATAATTTGAACAATCTTGGTAGGGGTCTACTAGATGAAGCTTCATACCAAATATCAAAGACCTGGGCCTTGCGGTTTCAGAGAAGAAGATTTTTCAAGATTTTCCCTATATAAGCCCATGTAAAACCAAAGGGCCCCCGTGCGGGGGCATTTTTAGCTCCAGCACTATAATTTGAACAATCTTGGTAGGGGTCCACTAGATGAAGCTTCATACCAAATATCAAAGATCTGGGCCTTGCGGTTTCAGAGAAGAAGATTTTTAAAGATTTTCCCTATATAAGCCCATGTTAAACCGAAGGGCCCCGTGCGGGGGCATTTTTGGCCCCAGCACTATAATTTGAACAATCTTGGTAGGGGTCCACTCCAAATATCAAAGACCTGGGCCTTGCGGTTTCAGAGAAGAAGATTTTTTAAGTTTTCGGTGAAAAAAATCTATTTTGGCTACTGTGACCTATATGTGCAATGGACCGGAACCATTTGAACAACTTTGAAAGGGGACCACCTAAGGATCATTCCTGTGAAGTTTGGTCAAAATCCGATCAGTGGTTTAGGAGGAGATGTCGTTTGAAGAAAAGTTTACGGACGGACGCACGCACGCACGCACGCACGACGGACAAAAAGTGATCCCAAAAGCTCACCTTGTCACTACGTGACAGGTGAGCTAAAAATAAGATTTACCCCTGTAAACCCCAGTTTTACTATATAAAAGTGGGGTTCAAGGGGGTCAAAATTATATAGGCCTGTTTTCGTAATGTTAACACATCTACTTTCTATAAATAACCATTACTTGGACTTCCTACAAATTAGTGACAGTCACATGGACTAAGTGAAAACCTAGTAAAGTTTAGAAGTTTGGGTTGATTGACAATCCAACAGACCCAATCATAGTTTTAAGGGGACTGGACATATTCAGGGGAGGCAATTCTTTCCAAAACAGTTTAGCTCCCATACTAACCCTTTTTGTACCAAATGGAATCTTCCACCGTATATATAGCAGGAGCCCATTTCAAAATTTAGGGGTGTCAGGTGTTTTCTTCAAAAAGTATTGGGAAACTAGAAATGTTTTCAGAGGAAAACAATGTCCCCCACCATAAATATATCTTAAAACACCCATTTGACTTTAATAACTAGGTTAAAGTCACCAAATTGTAAGCTACAAACAAGCCGTTTTTGGCCAAAAACTGACAGTTTTCTCGGGAGCCTGTGACCTTAAAAAACAAACAGTCATTAAAAAGCTCAGATCACCAGAAAAATTTGGTAGAATGTAATTAAATATTGTACCGATTTTGACCAACATTCATAAACTCTTAAATGATAAAGGTTACAGATAAGCCGGGTTTTTTTTGGCCCCCAAAAGAACAGGTTTTGGGAAACCTTGGCCTTAGTGTGCAGACAAGCCATTTTAGGCCCAAAATTGACTGTCTTTGGGGCGCTGTGACTTTGTAAAAAGGTCAAGGTCACCAAAATCTAACCAAATCTGCGGCTTGTTGTAATGATATATTGTACCAAGTTTGACGAAAATCAATCAATTCGTTAATAAGATAGAGTGCAGACAAGGCATTTTTTGCCCAAAATTGACTGTTTTGGGGTCGCTGTGACCTTGAAAATGAGGTCATGATCACCAAAATCTAATCAAATCTGTGGTTTGTTGAAATGATATATTGTACTAAGTTTGACGAAATTTGGTCAATTCGTTAATGAAATAGAGTGCAGACAAGCCATTTTTGCCCCAAAATGACTGTTTGGGGGTCACTGTGACCTTGAAATGAGGTCAAGGTCACCAAAATCTAATCATAAGTGTATGTTGTAATGATATATTGTACCAAGTTTGACTAAAATTAATGAATTCGTTAATGAGATAGAGTGCAGACAAGCCATTTTTGGCCCAAAAATGGCTGTTTTGGGGTTGCAGTGACCTTTAAAATGAGGTCAAGGTCACCAATTTCTAACAAATCTGCAGTATGTTGCAATGATATATTGTACCAAGTTTGACTAAAATTGATCAATTTGTTAATGAGACAGAGTGCAGTCAAGCCTTTTTTGGCCCAAAAATGATTTTTTGGGGTCGCTGTGACCTTGAAATTCAGGTCAAGGTCACAAAAATCAAATCTGTGGTATGTTGTATTGATATACTGCACCAAGTGTGACTAAAATTAATCAATTGGTTAATGAGACAGAGTGCAGACAAGCCATTTTTGGCCCAAAAATGACTTTTTTTTGGTTGGTGTGACCTTGGAAATGAGGTCAAGGTCACCAAAATCTAATCAAATCTGCAGTTTGTTGTAATGATATATTGTACCAAGTTTGATTAAAATTAATCAATTGGTAATGAGATAGAGTGCAGACAAGCCTTTTTTGGCCCCAAAATGACTGTTTTTGGGTTGCTGTGACCTTGGAAATGAGGTCAAGGTCACCAAAATCTAATCAAATCTGCGGTTTGTTGTAATGATATATTGTACCAAGTTTGATTAAAATTAATCAATTTGTTAATGAGATAGAGTGCAGACAAGCCCTTTTTTTCCCCAAAATGACTGTTTTTGGGTCGCTGTTACATTGAAAATAAGGTAAAGGTCATCATGACCTAATGACTGTTTTCCCTTATCCTAGTGATGTGTCTATGCAAGTTTGGTCAATTTGTTTATTTGTTTGTTTGATTTGAGGTTTAACGTCCCCGTCAACACTGTAAAGGTCATTTTGGAGATGCTGCTTCCAATTTTGTAGGACTTTTACCCGACATTGAGATGAAACGACATCTCTAACGCTGTCGCCCAATGAAACCAATAGGGTTTATAAGCATGGACGGTCCGACTCGTAAGTTTGGTCGAAATCCATCCATAGGTTCAGGAGATATAATGCTTCAAACAGGCTACGCCGATGCAAACGGGATCTGCACCAAAAACACTAGACTATCAAGTGAGCATATGCTCACTAATACCCCCGGCCAAAGCCATCGGTAACTTTCTGGCAATTCAAAGCCATCAAGTTTGACAAAAACCTATTATGAACACAGAATTAATCTTGCAAAAGTAAGGAGAATACCATTACATCTAAATAACTCACCTGATAACTAATGAGATCTTGAACAGATGTTTTTCAAAGGGCAATAACTCTTGAAAGGAGCATAATCCGGACGAGAAAAAAAATACGTGTCGGCTAATTTTCCATGAGGAATCCATATATGAAATTTCAAAACCCTAGCATACACGGTTCTAAAGTTATGCTATGCATCACTTTTACCATACAGTACAATGGCACAAATTACCAAAATGACAAAGGGCCATAACTCACAAAGTATTTTTTGGAATTTTGTCAAAAGTTAATCAGTTCATCTACTCATCACCACCAATCTATTCACCAACTTTCAAGGCTCTAGCTCCAATAGTTTTTGAGATATCTTGCTGACAAAATTTTATAAAAAAAATATAACAAAGGGGAATAACTCTAAAGAACCTGGCCCCACAGCCCCAATTTTCTTTCCCACAATACAACTAGTTATGCATGTTGTTTGTACCAAATTTCAAGTTTCTAGGTACAGTAGTTCCTGAGAAATCTTTGACACAAAATTTAAGGTAACTCACAAAATACACATCTCAGTAGCAAATATAACAAAGGGGAATAACTCTAAAGAACCTGGCCCCACAGCCCCAATTTTCTTTCCCACAATACAACTAGTTATGCATGTTGCTTGTACCAAATTTCAAGTTTCTAGGTACAGTAGATCTTGAGAAATCTTTGACACAAAATTTAAGGTAAATCACAAAATGCACATCTCAGTAGCAAATATAACAAAGGGGAATAACTCTAAAGAACCTGGCCCCACAGCCCCAATTTTCTTTCCCACAATACAACTAGTTATGCATGTTGTTTGTACCAAATTTCAAGTTTCTAGGTATAGTAGTTCCTGAGAAATCTTTGACACAAAAAAAAGTTTACACACACACACACAGAAAGTTTACACACACACAGAAAAGACGAAAACTATATACCCCCATGGCATACTCCGTATGCCGGGGGTATAAATATGTCCCCCTCCCCTCCGGTGTGGGGATATAAAAATAGCTGAACTTTTTGCAAACAGTGTAGGCCCTGATCAGACACCGCATTCTGCAGAGTCTGATCTGGGCTTGCACTGTTTGCCAGGGTACCTATTTTGGGGTTTCCGGTACTGAATGGATTAAGAGGCATCTCCTGCACTTCATTAAACAATGTACTAACAAAGTTAGTTACTAGGGGCCAGTTGTTCAAAGCTAACAACATTGTCAGCAAACAAATCATTACAACTTTGATCATTTAATATGGCACATATACCAATAATTCTGCTGAAAAAAATGTGAGCTGCTCACAATTTTTCAGCAAAAATACCACTGTATTACATATTTAATTTTAATACTAGGACAGTTAACATTTTGCTCACTAACGAACTTGTTAAGCTGTCAATGCTTTGAACAACTGGACCCAGGGCTCAATTGGTAAAAATTAACAATGATATTAGCTAACATGATGTTAAAACTTTGATCATTTAAGGGGAATGGGTTCACCTTCAGGGGAGGCAACTCCTTCAAAGTGTTTTTGTCTCCCATGTCAATAGGGGTCAACTCATAAAGGAAAGAATGCTAAGGAGCAAATTCTTACCTTTAAGAGTAGACCCGTTTTTCAGCTGGACTGAGCCTATGAAAAGTGAATAGGCAGTCCCGAAAGTTGTCACCCTGTGAAAAATGGCGGAAAAATGTGCTAGGTGTTCCCATGCCCTTAGTATAAGATGTACATATTTTTTTTTGTTGATATAATGTTAGTAGCTTATGCAAATTGCAAAAGTTACTTGCATTTTAACAGCAAATATACCAGAGTATTAGATATAATATTTGCCAGATCAGTTAATATTTTTATCACTAACTCGCGCTCTTTAAGCTAACACTGCTATGAACAACTGGGCCAGGACTGTATAAACATGCAACAGTCAACATTTGTTCTTTGGAGTTAAACAGCCTAGTCAACACTTTTTGATCATATCAAGCCAGTAAGTTTAACAAATTACAATTTTCCTCGGCCGGCTTATATATAAGCAGTACTTTTTTTTTTGGGGGGGGGGGGGGGGGTTTAACAACCCTTTCAAGATTATTTCACTTTTATCAAGCAGATCGTTAATCAGGTGGGCAAAAACCGGAGTACCCGGAGAAAAACCACCTGATCTTCCATTGCAGAACTTTGCGATCCAAGCAAGGCTCCGAGACCTAATGATAAATGTTCAGCGTTCTTATTTACCAGGCCATGGAGGCTCTTACATAAGCAGTTCCAGTACAGTGCACATATTTTTGCCAGAAACTGACAAACTGCCCTTCTTGAATCACTGAGAGAGAATGACCGTAGAACTAATTTCATAATCAATCTCCACAAAAGAATAATGCTGACCTGGTGACCTCTTGATCACCAAATATATGCGCATACAACTGAGCTACCATCTCAGTATCAAAGATGTTTAAATGAGTGGTAGAGCATCCGCTTCGGGAATGGGAGGTCGTGGGTTCAATCCCCACCCACGCCATACCAAAGGCGTGAAAAGTGGTACTAGGTGCTCTCTTGGCTGACGCTCGCATTATCAGGGGTTGTCCTTGAAAGATAATGAAGGCAGGTAAGTATTTGTTAAAGGATACTTTGTTTGTTGCAATAAAAGCTCTACAGAGCTTAATGCTATTTGTTTCGGATATGCAATGTTAAATAAAGCTTCTTTATCTTTAAAGATACTTACCTTTGGTAAATAGCACAGTTAATCAGCTGGGGACACTTCTGGCACGCTCTAAGGTTGGTGATAGGTTCTGGCAATCTGCCAAGATTAAAAGTTGTCTGCTGTTCTTGATCCAAGGTTTTCACAACCTGACGCGAAATATAGTAAGCCATCTCATTCCTAAGTTGGATTAATCCTGTGAAGTTTAAACGTAGATTTATGAACAATAACAAAGTCTCACAGATTGTTTTTTTCTTTTTATTGTTTGTGTTAGGGATATATGACACATCAACCCTTGTGGGTCATTTTGTGCCATCTCCCTGAGAAAGGGAGAAAAGTGATTGAACTGATAGCAGAGGAGATAAAAGTGAAGGACAGAAGAGAAAGAGGGAAATGAACTGAAGTGTAGAAACTGAAGAAATAACAACATTTCCCTCTACCCTTACCTGCTGCGAGGGCACAAGGCCTTGCCCAACTGTAAGTCAATATCAGTTGGACACCCCAGTGATGTAAGATACACAACACCTTTGCCTCACCCATCTGCCCCTCACTCATTGTGAACCTTGCTTCTTAACCCATTTGTACAAGAAATCCCAAAACAGGTTCCCTGGCAAACAGTGTAGGCCCACATCAGACGCTGCAGAATTCGGCGTCTGATCAGGGCCCACACTGTTTGCAAAATGTTAGCCATTTTCCAAATACATTTTGAAGAAATCACAATCTGACACCTCTTAATTTTGAAATGGACTCCTGTTATATATAAAGAGGAAGATTCCATTTGGTACAAAAAGGGTTAATCCTCAGCACCAGGGAAGAGTTGCATAAGGCAAGTGCTTAATTATAGCGATTTGTCTGTGCTAAGCAACACTCCGCTCGATGGAGGCGCTTTCTAAAATGTCTGCCAAAATAGAATGATTTTCAAACCCGAAAAATCTCAGAAAAAAATGTGGTGCTTGCTTCAGTGATTGTTTTTGTTTGCTGTTGTCATTTCTGCTCAAATTGAGAAGAAAAAAGTAATAAATGACTTAAAACGGACACTCAATAAGTCGGGACATTGGCCACTGTCATTTTGTTTAGCCTGGTTGCTGAGCAAGGTAGAATGAGGCAGCTCCAAACACTGTTACTAAGTGCTACACAGCGCTTTTTGGAAACATACCGTTGCATAGAAAAGCGCTACAAAGCGCTCTGTAGCGCTCGCCTTATGCAACTCCTCCCTGGATTTGTTCTATCTCTGCAAACATTGTAAATCCAGATCAGATGGCTTCTGGAGCTTCTCTATTTGTCATTCAATTGGTGAATATATAGGAATAAACTACATCAAGTAATATGATTGGTTCAATCAACAAGAGGGCCCAATGGCCCTATATCGCTCACCTGTGTACCAGAAAATCATTAGTGTAGGAGACCACTTGACATTGCTATATACTAAATATCTAAGCTCAGGCAAAGCGGTGTCCATGCTTATAAACCCTACTGGTTTCATTGAGCAACAGGGCTTGAGATGTAATTTTTATCTCAATGTTGGGTAAAAGTCCCACAAAATTGGAAGAGACATCTCCAAAATGACCTATACAGTGTTGCCGGGGATGTAAAACCTCAAATCAACAAAATCTGTGCCTTATGGTTTTGGAGAAAAAGATTTTTTTAAAGTTTTTTCCAGTATAAGTCTATAGGAGCTAATGAGCCCTGGGGCTTGGCCAATTTTGACCCAAAGGGCACGGTTGGCAGGATTTATGTAGGCGACCATTTTGTGTTGCTATATACTAAATATCTAAGGTCTGTACTTCATGGTTTCAAAGAATTTTGAAGCTTTTTTCCATTATAAGTTTCTTGGAGTTAAGGGGCCACAGGATTTGGACCCCAGGGGCATGATTGGCAGGATTCATGTAGGCGACCACTCGACATTGCTAAATGCTAAATACCTAAGCTCTGGGACTTATGGTTTCAGAGAAGAAGATTTTTGAAGATTTTTTCCCCCATTTTAAGTTGTTTTTTTGTGTGTTTTTTTCATTATAAGGGCCCTGTGGTTTCAGAGGAGAAGATTTTTGAAGTTTCTCCAATTGTAAGTCTATGGAAACTAAAGACCCCTGGGGTGTGGCCAATTTGGATCCCAGGGGCATAACTGGCAGGATTTATGTAGGTGGCCACTTGACATTGCTACATACTAAAAATCTAAGCTCTGGGCCTTATGGTTTCATAGAAGAAGATTTTTTAAGTTTTTTTCCATTATAAGTCTATTGGAGGTGATGAGCTCGGGCATGGCCAATTTTGACTCCAGGGGCAGGGTAAGCAGGATTTATGTAGCTGGCTATTTTATATTGCTAGACACTGAATATCTAAGTTCTGTGCTTCACAGTTTCTGAGAAGAAGATTTTTGAAGCTTCTTTCCATTATGAGTCTATGGGAGCTAAGGGGCCCCGGGGCGTGGCCCATTTGGACTCCAGGGGCATGATTAGCAGGAAATATGTAGTAGACCACTTGCAGTTGCTACATGCTAAATATCTAAGCTCTGGGCGCTGTGTTTTCAGAGAAGATTTTTGAAGTTTTTTTTCATTATGCGTATATGGGAGCTATGGGGGTCCCAGGGTGTGGCCCAATTGGACCCCAGGGGATGATTGGCAGGATTTATGTAGGTGACCACTTGTCATTGCTACATGCTAAATATCTAAGCTCTGGGCCCTGTGGTTTCAGAAGAGAAGATTTTTGAAGCTTTTTTCCATTATGAGTCTATAGGAGCTAAAGGGCCCCGGGGCATGGCCCGTTTGGACCCCACAGGCATGATTGGCAGGAATTATGTATGTGACCACTTGCCGTTGCTACATGCTAAATATCTAAGCTCTGGGCCCTGTGGTTTCAGAGAAGAAGATTTTTGAAGCTTTTTTTTCCATTATGAGTCTATAGGAGCTAACTGGCCCCGGGGCGTGGCCCTTTTGGACCCCAGGGGCATGAGTGGCAGGAATTATGTAGGTGACCACTTGCCGTTGCTACGTGCTAAATATCTAAGCTCTGGGCGCTGTGGTTTCCGAGGAGAAGATTTTTGAAGCTTTTTTCCATTTAGAGTCTATGGGAGTGAAGGGGCCCCGGGGCGTGGCCCATTTGGAACCCAGAGGCATGATTGGCAGGAATCATGTGGGTGACCAATTGGCGTTCCTACATGCTAAATATCTAAACTCTGGGCCCTGTGGTTTCAGAGAAGAAGATTTTTGAAGCTTTTTTACCACTATGAGTGTATGGGAGCTAAGGGGCCCCGGGGTGTGGCCCATTTGGAACCTAGGGGCATGATTGGCAGGATTTATGTAGGTGACCACTTGCCCTTGCTACATGCCAAATATCTCAGCTCTGGGCCCTGTGGTTTCAGAGAAGAAAATTTTTGAAGCTTTTTTCCATTATGAGTCTATAGGAGCTAAAGGGCCCCGGGGCGTGGCCTGTTTGGACCCCAGGGGCATGATTGGCAGGATTTATAAATGTGACCACTTGCCATTGCTACATGCTAAATATCTAAGCTCTGGGCCCTGTGGTTTCCGAGAAGAAGATTTTTGAAGCTTTTGTTCCATTATGAGTCTATGGGAGCAAAGGGGCCCCAGAGCGTCGCCCATTTGGAACCCAGGGGCATGATTGGCAGGAATTATGTAGGTGGCCACTGGCCGTTGCTACATGCTAAATATCTAAGCTCTGGGCCCTGTGGTTTCAGAGAAGAGGATTTTTGAAGCTTTTTTTCCATTATGAGTCTATGGGAGCTAAGGAGCCCCGGGGTGTGACCAATTTGGACCCCAGGTGCATGACTGGCAGGAATTATGTAGTAGGTGACCACTTGCCATTGCTACATGCCAAATATCTCAGCTCTGGGCCCTGTGGTTTCAGAGAAGAAGATTTTTGAAGCTTTTTTCCATTATGAGTCTATAGGAGCTAAAGGGCCCCGAGGCGTGGCCAGTTTGGAACCCAGGGGCATGATTGGCAGGAATTATGTAGGTGACCACTTGCCCTTGCTATATGCTTAATATCTAAGCTCTGGGTCCTGTGGTTTCCTAGAAGAAGATTTTTGAAGCTTTTTGTTCCATTGTGAGTCTATGGGAGCGAAGGGGCCCTGGGGCGTGGCCAATGTGGTCCCCAGGGGCATGATTTGCAGGAATTATAAATGTGACCACTTGGCATTGCTACATGTTAAATATCTAAGCTCTGGGCCCTGTGGTTTCCGAGGAGAAGATTTTTGAAGCTTTTTGTTCCATTATGAGTCTATGGGAGCGAAGGGGCCCCAGGGCGTCGCCCATTTGGAAACCCAAGGGCATGATTGGCAGGAATTATGTAGGTGGCCACTGGCCATTGCTACATGCTAAATATCTCAGCTCTGGGCCCTGTGGTTTCAGAGAAGAAGATTTTTGAAGCTTTTTTTCTATTATGAGTCTATGGGAGCTTAGGGGCCCCGGGGTGTGGCCAATTTGGACCCCAGGGGCATGATTGGCAGGAATTATGTAGGTGATCACTTGCCGTTGCTACATGCCAAATATCTCAGCTCTGGGCCCTGTGGTTTCCGAGAAGAAGATTTTTGAAGCTTTTTTCCATTATGAGTCTATAGGAGCTAAAGGGCCCCGAGGCGTGGCCCGTTTGGAACCCAGGGGCATGATTGGCAGGAATTATGTAGGTGACCACTTGCCCTTGCTATATGCTTAATATCTAAGCTCTGGGTCTTGTGGTTTCCTAGAAGATTTTTGAAGCTTTTTGTTCCATTGTGAGTCTATGGGAGCTAACTGGCCCCGGGGCGTGGCCCTTTTGGACCCCAGGGGCATGAGTGGCAGGAATTATGTAGGTGACCACTTGCCATTGCTACGTGCTAAATATCTAAGCTCTGGGCGCTGTGGTTTCCGAGGAGAAGATTTTTGAAGCTTTTTTCCATTTAGAGTCTATGGGAGTGAAGGGGCCCCGGGGCGTGGCCCATTTGGAACCCAGAGGCATGATTGGCAGGAATCATGTGGGTGACCAATTGGCGTTCCTACATGCTAAATATCTAAACTCTGGGCCCTGTGGTTTCAGAGAAGAAGATTTTTGAAGCTTTTTTTCCATTATGTGTCTATGGGAGCTAAGGGGCCCCGGGGTGTGGCCAATTTGGATCCCAGGGGCATTATTGGCAGGAATTATGTAGGTGACCACTTGCCGTTGCTTCATGCCAAATATCGCAGCTCTGGGCCCTGTGGTTTCAGAGAAGAAGATTTTTGAAGCTTTTTTCCATTATGAGTCTATAGGAGCTAAAGGGCCCCGGGGCGTGGCCCGTTTGGACCCAAGGGGCATGATTGGCAGGAATTATGTATGTGACCACTTGCCTTTGCTACATGCTAAATATCTAAGCTTTGGGTCCTGTGGTTTCCGAGAAGAAGATTTTTGTAGCTTTTTGTTCCATTGTGAGTCTATGGGAGCGAAGGGGCCCTGGGGCGTGGCCAATGTGGACCCCAGGGGCATGATTGGCAGGAATTATGTAGGTGACCACTGGCCGTTGCTACATGCTAAATATCTAAGCTCTGGGCCCTGTGTTTTCAGAGAAGAAGATATTTTAATTTTTTCCCATTGTAAGTCTATGGGAGCTGTATGTTGCCATAGCAACCAGAATTCCAATCCGATCAGCCCAAAAACCTACTGCAGCCTTTCCCCCTACCTGGTGATGCTTCTCATGAAATTTGATCAAGATTGACCATGGGGTATTAGAGATATACTTATTTGAAATTGTTTACGGACGGACGGACGCACGCACGCACGACGGACAAAAAGTGACCACAAAAGCTCACCTTGTCACTACGTGACAGGTGAGCTAAAAACTGGTGTGGCAAACTTTATTAATCCTTTTAGTACCAAATGGAATCGTCCTCCTTATATATAGCAGGAGCCCATTTCAAAGTTTCGGGGTGTCAGGTTGTGCTTTCATCAAAATTTATTTGGAAAATGACTGAACTTATAGTAAACAGTGGAGGCCCTGATCAGACGCCGCATTCTGCGGCGTCTGATCTTGGCCTGCACTGTTTGCCAGGGTACCTGCTTTGGGGTTTCTGGTACTAAATGTGTTAATTCTGCTGAATGAGGGTTAAGTTATTTCACGTAAAATTTGTAAAACAAGTTCAGATAATTTTGCTTATACTATGAGCCTTGCCAAGCATATTACCAAACCCAACAAGTTACATCAGTTCGGTATGAAATATTAATGACCATGTTTCTTTTTTTTAAAACTTTATCATATGAAAGACAAAATATACAGGATCTTACAAGGTTGGTCATTTCATAGGAAATATATGAAACAAGACTAAGGCGAGTTCATAAATTTTATATGAAATGATCATGAGTGTGTGTTTAAGTTTTACTCCCATCCAACAACTAAGGTCATACTGAGACCGGACATTGGCTAAAAGATTCATATCTGAAAGTCTGGAGAAGCCCTTAATCAAACCCACGACCCCTGGTTTAAAAGGTGAGATAAAGTGTAAGATTATCTTGACAATTCAATGAATTTAAATTTTATTGCCGAAGCAAGAATTTCAAAAGAATACATGAGGTTATCATGGACGGTGCCATGACATTAAGCACCAAAAACCATGTATTATTATATGTGTGAACATATCATTTTAATGACATGATGTTATCCACTACATAACAGACATTAAATGACATATGATAAATGATTAGATGATATATGATTAAATGATAAATGATAACAGGATTTTACATGCAAAATAGTACCTTCAACTGCACACCTTTAACCTTTACCACTCTCTGGACTGATTAGCAGAAGATAGATCATTGATATTTTTATTATTTTTAAAAATAATTCAAAATATCTGCTGAACAAAAAAAAATACCCAGCACACATAGCATTAAGAAACACAGCAATAACATGGATATTACTGGTCATAATTAGGGATTTCTGTGTAATGCATAGAAAACATTTTTTAGACCTTTTTTCACTCAAATTCAACATGGTTATATACTAACAGAACAATTTTCTATCATTCTAATGTTTTTTATTAACCCATTTTGTACCAGAAACCCCAAAACGGGCACCCTGGCAAACAGTGCAGGCCCAGATCAGACGGCGCAGAACGTGGCGTCTGATCAGGGCCTCCACTGTTTGCTAAAAGTTCAGCCATTCTCCAAATCAATTTTGAAGAAAAACACAACCTGACACCCCTAAATTTTAAAATGGACTCCAGCTATATATAAGGAGGAAGATTCCAATTGGTACAAAAATGGTTAATAACAGTTTCCAGAAAGCATGCAAGCACTTATTCATGCAGATAACAATCACAGACAACTCTACTGGATATTTATAGATTTACCTTTCTGATTAACATAGTCTGCTGGTATAACTTTCATACTAGGTTCTTTCAGGTATAGTAACAACCCTTGCTTAGGATCCTCCCGCCTGTCAGAACACATCATAGAATAAAGGGTGACCTGCCAAAGATATTAGAGCTGTTGATAAAGTATATCAGTACTAATTCAGACAATTGCACATGCAGAAAGGACTGCTTTCAGGCCCAATATCCTGCTTTTAGACATACAGTGAAATTCCGCTATTAAGACCACCTAAAATTAGGACTAATTCTGCCATAAAAAGGTTATTTTGAAGGGTACACTTAATTTTCCTTTATGTTTTCTGCCTACAATGTTCTGTGGCCAGGGACCACCTTTGGAACTGTTCAAAAGTGGTCTTTGTCTTAAAGACCACTTTTGAACAGTCCTAAAGTTGGTCTTAATATAAGAATTTTACTGTACTTTCTAAACAAGAAAATTAGCAAAGAAATACTCTATATTACCTGTAAGTTTCACAAAATTGTGTAGCTGCCTAAATCAGACACACCAATTTCCGCAGACTTCAGGTGTTTATTCCATGCTATAGTCTTTGAATGAGCGCAGAAGTATGTAGAAAACTTGTTTCAAAGAAAAGTATATAATTTAACTGATGATGATTTTAAAGCATTAAATACCGTCAACCCTCTTTATACCGACATTCGATATACAGTCGAACTTTGATGGCTCGAACCACTTTGGGACCATGAAAATTTGTTTGAGACAGTGGTAGTTCGAGCCACAGAGGGATACTATTAGTGCCATACCAGGAGAATAATGGAGATAATTGTGGATATATTTTCGGTGTTCTGTATTATAAATATACTTTGTGTGTACTCATTAGAATCGCCTCATCGAGGCGATTCTAATGAGTACACACAGCATACATTTGCAAGATAAATGAAGAAAATCTTCCTAAATTACCCCTATATCGTATTTGAAGGAATTCCCTGCGGACTCAAGAACGGGTTCGACTCATCCATGGTAAAGGAGCCATCGACGTTTTACTGTAATGTCAAAACTTGTTATAGCGACAATTTCAATGGACCAATGGAATCCTTAGCTCAAGTTGAGACGATTAATGGAAATATTCAAGAATATTGTAATGGTTTAATTAAGGGAGAGAGTCCTTTATTACCTATTATACTACTTATTCTTTATACAGATGTACTTCGATGGCTCGAACCCCTTTGGGACCATGAAAATGTGTTCGAGACAGTGGTAGTTTGAGCTACGGAGGGTTACTAATAGTGCCATACCAGGAGGCATAATGAACATAATTGTTGCATATCTTTCGGTGTTCTATATTATCAAAGTATGTTGTATGTACTCATTAGAATCGCCTCATCGAGGCGATTCTAATGAGTACACACATGATACATTTGCGAAATAGAAGTAGAAAAGCTCCTTAATTATCCTGCACTATTTCTTGTGAAGAGGAATTCTCTAGGGACTCAAAAACTGGTTCGACTCAGTCATGGTAAACGAGCCATCAGTGTTCGAGCCATCAGTGTTCGAGCCATCGAAGTTCAACTGTAACAGCAAATTCGCAATAGTTGAAAATTGTTTGGTAACTATAGCGAGGGTTCTCTGTAGTAACAACTGGTGTTCACTATTTAATGAGCTAGTTCATAACAAAACCTACAATTAGACATGTGCAACAAGAGAAAACTAGGATCACAGTCCAATACCGTTAAAATCCTAAAAATTTGGACACCTTGAGGACTTGCTGTAATTCTTCTAATATTTTAACAAATTGATTCACTTCCCAGCAAGGATTCCAAAAGGCGCAGATGGATGGCAAACAGTGTAGACCCTGATCAGACTGCTCCTGAAGGAGCAGTCTGATCTGCGTCTGCAATGTTTGCTTAGGCCTACCTGTCCCAATATCTATGATCAATACGGCAAGTGTCTTTGCTGGCTGTATGAGCCGTCTGCAATCTCCTTGCGATCCAAATTGATAAACGAGTGTGTGGATATGGAAGCTGATCCAAGTCTTGGCTGGTTGTTCATGCCTTATTGTTAGTTTTGTCATGCGGTGTCTTTAATGCTTCTTTTGGCTCTCTGATAAGGTTGATGTGGTTGGTTGGTTGATTTGGGGTTTATCGTCCCCGTCAACACTATTTAGGTCATTTTGGAAGTGATACTTTCAATTTTGTGGGACTTTTACCCAGACACTGAGATGAAATGACATCTAAAGCCCTGCCACCCAATGAAACCAAAAGTATTTATATGCATGGACAGTCAGACTTGCAACACTTTGCCAGGGCAGGCTTAGACCATCTAAGCAGGTTACCAGTACTCATGTGCATGGTCAGTTTCAGCTCTGAGTGGAAGCACCATGCAGCCCATTCTATTTCTCCAAGCCCTGATTGGTATGGGCATGCTGATGAAGTTGATAATTCATAATTGTTAACATGGTCCTGTGCCATAACACATTTTAACCCTTATCTTGCTGTTCACGACAACCCCTATCTTTGCAAACAGTGTAGATCCAGATCAGATGGCTTCTGAAGAAGCCATCTGATCAGGATCTACACAGTTTGACATTCATTTTATGAATTTGTAGCAATAAATTACATGCAGTAATTTGATTGGTTGATAGACAGAAACGGGTGTGGCTTAAATGAATATTCAGCAAGATAAGGGTTAAACATCTCAATATTGTCTCAGTAGCTCAGTACTTTCTTACTGGTGATCATTCTTTTGTAGAGACTGGTCATGAAATCTTTTCTACCACACCACTTCTTTGTTACACAATTATTGGTGTCCCCCGCCCATCGGGGCTTGAAGAAATATATTGGCTGCATGATGCTTCCACGCAGAGCTGAAACCGACCCGCAAACGAGTACTGGTAAACCGCTTAGAGGATCTAAGCCTGCCCAGGCAAAGCAGTGCGAGTCGGACCGTCCATGATTATAAACCCTATTGGTTTCATTGGGCGGCAGGGCTTGAGATGTCATTTCATCTCAATGTCGGGTAAAAGTCCCACAAAATTGGAAGCACCGTCTCCAAAATGACCTTTACAGTGTTGACGGGGACGTTAAACCTCAAATCAAACAAACAAACAAACACAATTATTGGGGTCCAAAGCAGAAACCGTGTTATATCCAAACGAAACTGTACAGGTTATAGAGAAAACAGACCATTTACCTGTCCCTTGTGTTCCACAGAATAGCTTGGTTTTCCCGTCTTTAACTCAAGAGGAACAGTCTTCTTGTGCTTCTCATTCTTAAATTGGGCTTCTACTGTTAAATCTATCTTTCCCTTGATCCCAAACCTGTATAATATATAGAGGATCTTACATGCGTGTTCATGCATTATTGAATTTATTGAACGAGTTGAGGAAAAGGGATAAAATGCGAGGCTTTGCCGAGCATTTTATCCGTTTTCCTCAACTCGTTCAATAAATTTAATAATACACGAGCACGAATGCAATATTCTATTTATCATATGACATTTAAAATGTGTTTCATTTGCGATTGTTTTACAAAAATGTCAATATTCTGCCATCCGTAAAAGCGATGTCGTTAAGGACGTCATACATGTAACATTACTGGGCCTATCTAACTAATTTGCATATTTAATCCACTAGTGGATCATCAAATTTATTACATGACTTTATTACATTCTCAGACATGACATCATATACAGTCAACCCTGTATTAAGCAAGCACATAAGGGATAATAAAAATATGTTTGCTTAGGACAGGTGCTTGCTTAATACAGGTGAATAATAATGCATTTGCCATTTTCGGGTACCAAAAGCATGCTTGCTTAAGACAGGTTGCTTGCTTAATACAGGTGGCCACTATGACAGGTTTTACTGTAATGTAATAAATGTTGAAACTTTTCTTACATTGAAAAAAAATAACCCTTAAATCCCCAATCACCACCTTAACCTTCTACAATACAATAAGAATACTAAGTGTTCTGAAACTGTTTTGTTTGTTTGTTTGATTTGAGGTTTAACGTCCCCGTCAACACTGTAAAGGTCATTTTGGAGACGTTGCTTCCAATTTTGTGGGACTTTTACCCGACATTGAGATGAAATGACATCTCAAGCTGAAAAAATTCTAAGCAACAGTTCTATGAAGTTTGAATGAAAATGGCCCAAGGGTTTAGGAGATGTCGTTTTAAGATTTTGCTATTTTTAGATCTGGTGGCCATCTTGTTCATCAGAGCAGAATAGTTTTAACCATTTTTGCAGCAGCAACCTCGGCTATATTCCTGAAAAGTTCAAGCGCAATTGGCCCATGGGTTAAGGAGTTAGCATTTTAAGCAAATTGTTGGCATTTTTCTATTTTACCTCTGGTGGCCATTTTGCTAATTAGAGCCGAATGGTTTGCCTATTTTGGTAGAGGGTCTGGTGGCCAGCTTGTTCATCGGAGCAGATTGATTTTAGCTATATTGGTAGGGGGTAACCTGAGGATATTTTTATTATTTTGGGTTTAACGACATGTCAACCTTTGTGGGTCATTTCCTGTCATCTCCCAGAGAAAGGGAGACAAGAGATAGAAGAGATAGTAGAGGAGATGAAAGTGGGGAAAAGAGGAGAAAGAGGAAAATAAATGGAATTGTAGAAACAGAAGAAATAACAACAGTCCCCCTCTACCCTTAACTGCTGCAAGGGCAACAGGCCTTGTCTAACTGTAAGCCAGTATCAGTTGGATGCCCTAGTGATGCAAGATACACATAACCTTTGCCTCACCAAACCACCCCCAGGTCAGCTGAGGAACATTCCCGTGAAGGTTGAATGAAATTGGCCCGGGGTAATGGGAGAAGTAGTCAATTAAAGATTTTTCTATTTTTAGCTCTTGTGGCCATCTTGTTCAAGGGAGCAGAACGGTTTTAACTATTTCCGTAGAGAGCCACCTGGAACAATTTCAGCCATTTTGGTAAAGAGTCACCCAGACAACATTCCTACGAAGGTTGAATGTAATTGGTCCAGGGGTATGGGAAGAGTAGTTGTTTAAAGATTTTTCTATTTTAACTCTGGAGGCCATCTTGTTAATTAGAGCAGAATGATTTTATCGAATTTTGGAAGAGAGTGACCTAGGCAACATTTCTGTAAAGTTTAAATGAAATTGGCTCAAGGGTTTAAGAGTACAAGTAGTCTTTTAAAGCAAATTGTTGACAATAGATGCATGGCAGACGATGCATGACGGACATTCACTGATCACAATAGCGCACCATAGGTGAGCTAAAAAGGGACAGTGGAGAAGAGGAAAAAGAGAATAAGAGAAAAGGGTATCTTTCTTTCTTTCTTTCTTCGAATACTGCCTACTCCCTTACAGGCATTTTCAGCAGGTGTATATTACATGCACTCCAGATTTGCAGGATGAAAGCCTACACAGTAACCATGTAATTACAGTAGGGATCTTTAACCTGCACAGAGAATGGTTCTCCTTGCACAGGGGGCCTCCAGTTAGCGTCCTGGACTGAAGGACAGTGCACTTTGTGGCATTCATCCTGCAATTTTATTACTGTGACCGGGAATCAAACTGGGGGCCTCCAGCATCAGAGGCAAGTGCACTAACCACTGAGCTACCATACTCCAGTACTGAAGTGGATAGACGAGGAAATAAAAACATACCACTTCTGGTCTGCATGCAGCAAGGATAGCAGGCCTTGTTCAACTGCAAGCTAATATTAAGCCTTATTTAACTGTTTGTTAGGAGCTTAATGGCCCTGTCAACACTAAGTCATATAGAGTTAGTCAGTTTACCTAACCAAACTTTTCCTGGTCAGGCTTTTACATTATCAGTTGACCAGTATAGTGCACATTCTTTTTTCCAGAAACCGAAAACTGTCTACCTTGAATCTTCTTACCTTGGTGACCAAATATTTTCCTCTATATCACTGACTTTGGTGACCAAAATATCAAGCTTGGTTTTCCTGTCGACAAACGAATATTGTGTGAATAAGAAGCTTCAGCATATATTCTAACACAGTGTGCATAAATAAGCAATGAAAAGGAATTGTGATATATTCGCAACAAAACAAAGGGCAAAAGAGTGTGATGTGAAAACCCATCTTTTTATGATGCCATTAGAAGATTCTTGGACTTAAGATAGTGTAACACCTTTTTCTTGCAACAGAAACATTATAAAAGGACTGAAATGCAGTTGCAATGCAATGTTGTTGGCGGGATTTCTTCTAACAATGGTGAAAGGTTGAAATAATTTGAAGGAAGCAATAAAATTAATGTTGATTTTTAGTGTTTTAGTGAGTTAGAATCAAAATAGATCAGTTGTTCAAAGCATTTTTAGCTTAACGAGCTCGTTAGTAGTCATATTGTTAACTCTTCTAGCAAGTACAATATCGTTAATTTTGGTATTTTTGCTGAAAAAATATGAGCAGCTTTTGCATCCGCTGCTCACATTTTTTCAGCAAAAATTTCAGCATATTTTCCATATTTAATGATCAAAGTTTTAACGATACGTTAACTAACGATGTCGTTAGTTTTGAACAACTTGCCCCTGCTCTAGTGACTGAACTGTTGAGTAATAAATCAAAGTTTGTTGGTTAGTTGCAAGCAGACAAATCTACCTGCTTGTGATTTGATCAACCTTACAACTGACCTCTAAACTAGAGGTGATCTGTTTCTTATATAAAGTCATTCAGTTATAGTTGTACATAAACCTCTATTACATTGTTCATTATAACATTTTTAGAATACAAGACCAATTAAAGCTAAATTTCACAAATTTACAGATTACATGTAATACAGAAAAATGACCATAAATTTCAGTTTTCTATAAAAAATGTTTTATTTTGATATAACATGGTTGTGGCTGCAGGCCAAGTGTCCCCCAACGTTTTAAATGTCGGTTTGTGGAACACGTCTATAATATATATGCCATAAACCATGTTTTGTGAGTTGCTGAAACAAGAATTTCTGTTGGTAAAATGGCTAAAACTGACAAAGGGCCATAACTCTGGTAAAATCAGACAAGCATGACCTTGACCAAATATGATCATTTTCAGGTCAAGGGAAAAATAACAGGAAAGTTTCATCAAAATCCCTTGAAAACTGTAGGAGGAGTTGCAGAAGCAAGAACTTCTGTTGATAAAATGGCTAAAACTGACAAAGGGCCATAACTCTGGTAAAAATCAGTTGAGCATGACCTCGATGAAATATGATCATCTTGATCATGACCATGGGAACAATAACTGGAAAGTTTCATCAAAATCTCTTGAAAACTGTAGGAAAAGTTATGGAGACAAGAACGTCTGTTGATAAAATAGCTAAAAGTGACAAAGGGCTATTACTGTCACAAATCAGTCGAGCATGACCTTGATAAAATATAATCATCTTCAGGTCATGGGAACAATAACTGGGCAGTTTCATTAAAATCCCTTGAAAACTGTAGGATTTGCAAAGACAAGAGCTTTTGTTGATAAAATGGCTAAAACTGACAAAGGGCCATAAATCTGGTAAGAATTGGTCCAGCAGAAGCTCGATAAAACATGATCATCTTCAGGTCATGCAAACAATAACTGGAAAGTTTCATCAAAATCCCTTGAAAATAGTAGGAGTTGCAGAGACAAGAACTTCTGGTGATAAAATGGCTCAAACTGACAAAGGGCCGTAACTCTGGTAAAAATCAGTCGAGCATGACCTCAATAAAATATGATCATCTTCTGTTTTATTTTGACATAACTTGGTTGTGTAACTAGCACATTAAGCCTTGGTCCCCAACATAATTATTATACATAGATGATTATAAAGGTTATTCATAATATCTGATTTTGTGTGTGTGTGCAGTGAGTTTGTCCTCTGCCATCATAAGACCACCATCTGTATCCTGTATCTTCAAAAATGGTAAGTTTCATCATAGCTCCAGATAAGGGGCTTTTTTCATTCAAAAAGGTACTGATATTTTTCTTATTTCTGCATACTCTGCACATATATTGTGGGTACTCATTAGAAGTGCTTCTAAACAAGTGTTATTCTGAACTAGAAAATGTGTTTGTGAAACACTATACCCCCAACCATATGCTTGCCACTAATAGACACATAATTAAAACAAGAGCACCGCAAGCGGCGCCATGCTTGTCTGTTTTTCCATGTCACATAGACAAATCAGTGAAATTGCATCATAGAGTTGGTCAAAATGTAGCTCTTGTGATGATGGGTGAGTGTGAGTATGAAGTTTCATGAAGGCAGGCCAAATACTTCTGGAAATATGGCCAAGGTTAAGTTTTTTGGTTAATTTTTCGAAAAATAGGTCAAAGTTCAAAGGTCAAGGTCACAGGTCAAAAAGCGTGGTATGACTGAAAAGGTCTTGTCCCGAGGAACATTCATGTGAAGTTGGAAGGCTCTGTTGTGAATAGTATTGAAATAAGAGACAAAAACAATTTAAAAACAAGAGGGCCCAGAGGACCCTGGTTCTGGGCCCTGGTTCGCTCACCTGATCCAATGTATAATAAGTGGGCCCCGGGCAGGGTCAATTTTGGCCCCAGGGCTATAATTTGAACAATCTTGGTAGAGGTCCACAAGATGAAGCTTCATATCGAATATGAAAGACCTGGGCTTTCTGGTTTCAGAGAAGATTTTAAAGGTTTACCCTGCATATAGAAGTCTATGTAAAACAAGATTTTCCCTAGATATAAGTCTATGTTAAACCAAAGGGCCCTGTAGCAGGGGCATTTTTGGCCCCAGGGCTATAATTTGAACAATCTTGGTAGAGGTCCACTAGCTGAAGCTTCATAACAAATATCAAAGACCTAAGCCTTGTGTTTCAGAGAAGATGATTTTTAAAGATTTTCTCTATATAAGTCTATGTAAAACCAAAGGGCCACATGGCGGAGGCATTTTTGGTCTCAGGGCTATAATTTGAACAATCTTTATAGAGGTCCACTAGCTGAAGCTCCATAACAAATATCAAAGACCTAAGCCTTGTGGTTTCAAAGAAGAAGATTTTTCAAGATTTTCCCTATATATGTCTATGTAAAACCAAAGGGCCCCGGAGCAGGGGCATTTTTGGCCCCAGGGCTATAATTTGAACAATCTTGGTAGAGGTCCACAAGATGAAGCTTTATACCAAATATCAAAGACCTGGGCCTTGCAGTTTCAGAGAAGAAGATTTTTCAAGATTTTCCCTATATAAGCCCATGTAAAACAAAAGGGCCCTGGTGCGGGGGCATTTTTGGCCCCAGCACTATAATTTGAACTAGAGCTGCCGCCTAACGGGCGCCAATTATACCCCCGCATGCGTTGTCCGACAAATTTTTACAAGCATTTGACCTTGAGGAAGGTCAACGTAAAGGTCAAGGTCAGGTTTGTGTATATCAATCTTAAGTACTAGTGGCAAGGTGTGTGGTGTGTGAATATTAAAGAAATTGGTCAAAGAATAAGGAAGTTATGAGCAATGTTAAAGTTTTTTGTAACGGACGGACGACAAATTTTTACAAGTATTTGACCTTGAGGAAGGTCAACGTAAAGGTCAAGGTCAGGTTTGTGTATATCAATCTTAAGTACTAGTGGCAAGGTGTGTGGTGTGTGAATATTAAAGAAATCGGTCAAAGAATAAGGAAGTTATGAGCAATGTTAAAGTTTTTTGTAACGGACCGACGACAGACACCGACGACAGACGACAAGCTGACTCCTATATACCCCCTTCAAACTTCGTTTGCGGGGGTATAATAATCTTGGTAGGGGTCCACTAGATGAAGCTTCATACCAAATATCAAAGACCTGGGCCTTGCGGTTTCAGAGAAGAAGATTTTTCAAGATATTCCCTATATAAGCCCATGTAAAACCAAAGGGCTCCTGTGTGGGGGCATTTTTAGCTCCAGCACTATAATTTGAACAATCTTGGTAGGGATCCACTAGATGAAGCTTCATACCAAATATCAAAGATCTGGGCCTTGCGGTTTCAGAGAAGAAGATTTTTAAAGATTTTCCCTATATAAGCCTATGTAAAACAAAAGGGCCCTGGTACGGAGGCATTTTTGGCCCCAGCACTATAATTTGAACAATCTTGGTAGGGGTCCACTAGATGAAGCTTCATACCAAATATCAAAGACCTGGGCCTTGTGGTTTCAGAGAAGATTTTTCAAGATGTTCCCTATATAAGCCCTTGTAAAACCAAAGGGCCCCCGTGCGGGGACATTTTTAGATCCAGCACTATAATTTGAACAATCTTTGTAGGGGGTCCACTAGATAAAGCTTCATACCAAATATCAAAGACCTGGGCCTTGCGGTTTCAGAGAAGAAGGTTTTTAAAGATTTTCCCTATATAAGCCCATGTAAAACCAAAGGGCCCCCGTGCGGGGGCATTTTTAGCTCTAGCACTATAATTTGAACAATCTTCGTAGGGGTCCACTAGATGAAGCTTCATACCAAATATCAAAGACCTGGGCCTTGCGGTTTCAGAGAAGAAGATTTTTAAAGATTTTCCCTATATAAGCCCATGTAAAACCAAAGGGCCCCCGTGCGGGGGCATTTTTGGCCCCAGCACTATAATTTGAACAATCTTGGTAGGGGTCCACTAGATGAAGCTTCATACCAAATATCAAAGACCTGGGCCTTGCGGTTTCAGAGAAGAAGATTTTTTAAGTTTGCGGTGAAAAAAATCTATTTTTGGCTACTGTGACCTATATGTGCAACGGACCGGAACCATTTGAACAACTTTGAAAGGGGACCACCTAAGGATCATTCCTGTGAAGTTTGGTCAAAATACGATCAGTGGTTTAGGAGGAGATGTCGTGTGAAGAAAAGTTTACGGACGCACGCACGCACGCAGGGACGCACGACGGACAAAAAGTGATCCCAAAAGCTCACCTTGTCACTACGTGACAGGTGAGCTAAAAATGGAGAGAAAAGGGGAGATAATTCAATCAAATTGCAAGATGGAGTTATAAAACTTGTAGGGAATGTAGCTCTTGTGATGGTGAGTATGTGTATGAAGTTTCATGAAGGTAGGCCAAATACTTTTGGAAATATGGTAAAGGTTAAGGTTTTCGGTTAAATTTTCGAAAAATAGGTCAAGGTCACAGATCAATAAGTGTGGTATCACTGAAAAGGTCTTGTCCCAAGGAACATTCATGTGAAGTTTGAAGGCTCTGTTGTGAATAGTATTAAAATGAGAGCAAAAAATGTGTTTCAGAAAAAAAATGGAAAAGGGGAGATAATTCAGCCAAAATCAACAATGTTGTTATGGTCCTTGGTCAAAATGTAGCTCTTGTGATGATGAGTGTGTGTATGAAGTTTCATGAGGCTAGGTCTAATACTTTTTAAGTTATAGCCAAGGTTAAGTTTTTTTGGAACGACGACGCCAGACGACGACAACGACAACGCAGACGCCGGTGTGATGACAATAGCTCGAAAGTTTTTTTTCAAAAAACAGACGAGCTAAAAACATAATTAAAAAAATAAATGCCTCTGTCGTGAAAGAACTGTCAGTTGGTACAATATTCATAAAATGTGCTCAAAATTTATGTAGAGTACCCACACTGTATACGAAATATCATGAGCCTTGCTCAAGCGATTCTCCAGATATTTTGTTCACAAAGTTTCCCTACAGCCACACTGCATAAGCCTGAAAAGGGGCATAACTATGTTATATATTTTCAGAATTTCGTCAAAAGTTAATCAAGTCATCTATACCTTAGATCCAAACACCAAATATCATGAGCCTAGCTCAAGCAGTTCTCAAGATATTTTGTTCACAAGGTTGTTTTACTTCTACTTTCCCTATAGCCAATGCATAAGTCCGAAAAGGGGCGTAACTCTTATTATATATTTTCGGAAATTCGTCAGAAGTTAATCAGGTCATCTACACCTTAGACTCAAACTGCATACCAAATATCATGAACCTAGCCCAAGCAATTCTTCAGATATTTTGTTCACAAGGTTTCCCCATAGCCACAATGCATAAGTCCAAAAAGGGGCATAACTCTGTTAAATATTTTCGGAATTTTGTCAAAAAATAATCAGGTCATCTACACCATAGACCCAAATTGTATAATAAATATCATGAGCCTAGCTCAAGCGGTTCTCCAGATATTTTGTTCACAAAGTTTCCCTATAGCCAAATGCATAAGTCCGAAAAGGGGCATAACTCTGTTAAATATTTTCGGAATTTTGTCAAAAAATAATCAGGTCATCTACACCATAGACCCAAATTGTATAATAAATATCATGAGCCTAGCTCAAGCGGTTCTCCAGATATTTTGTTCACAAAGTTTCCCTATAGCCAAATGCATAAGTCCGAAAAGGGGCATAACTCTGCAAAGACAAGTCCTACGGAAAAGAAAAAAATATACGGGTTCGCTTAATTTTCATGCTTATTCCATATATAAAATTTCAAGATCCTAGCACAAACCATTCTTCTGTTTCACATATGTATAAAGAGTAACGGACAGACGGTCGCACAGACGTTCCAACATGTCGGTTTAAGGGCTATTTCTTTTGTTATTATCTTTTGTTTAGTTTAGGGGCTAACCTCCTAAACCTTTTATTTACGGAATAAATCTATTATTTACCAATATCATTTTCAATCATTTTCTATTGTTTTCCAATCCGAACACTAACCCCTAACCTGACATCTTCGCCCGGACTGACAGACTGACGGACAGGACAGAACCAATATGCCCCACCAATTTCGAAGAAGTTGGGGGCATAAAAAAGAATCTGCTCCCTCAAGGAACAAATTCTACCCTTAAGACTAGCCCAATAGTGCAAGATAAGGAAGAATAACAAGGATAATTTAGGAATGATTTTCCTTATTTCTTGTTACAAACATATGTTGAAATGATTCTAACAATTACCCACAATGTTTCAACACAGAAGTAAGAAAATTGTCCAAAAATTATCTACAGTACTACTCCTTATCTGGAGCCATGAGGCTCCATCATCACCTCTCGGAGATGAAATCGAAAATCCACCAAAATATAAATCCGTCAAAAGGTCCACTAATTAAAACTGCCAAAATTTGTTGCAGCCAGATTTAAGTGTTTTACAGTATTAGAGCTGACCCTTGAAAAAAAAGAGCCCACAGCAACTTTCAATTTATGTTGTTCAAATGCCTATTTTCGAATTTACGTTCTTCAAACAGCCAACGAATAGGATGTGTGATTTCTTGCATAAGGCTACCTCAAGGTCTTGTTTGCATGTCTTTAGGCAGCAAAGGCTCACGTGAGACTGCGCCTACACATACATGTACGATAACAAATACATGTCCTAAAATGACATCTTTCATATATCTAGAACTAGCATTTTTCTGACAGAAAGTTTTGATATTTTCTTACTTTATGGAAAAAATAATGTAAACCCCACTTTCTCTATATAAAGTAGGATTTAGATGGGTGTTCCTTACATAGATTTGTTGACCTGATGTATGCACAGGCTCACCAGAGTCTTTGCTGTTTGCCTATGTGAAAACCACCCTTTTCTCAAAGTTCTATGAGATGTATGAAAACTAGCTTACCTTTGATTGCCAAAGATATCTTGGCCAATATTTGTGTGTTGTTTTGTCCAGGCTATAGTCTGAGGCAAATACTTCTTGATTTCCTCCAAGACCAGATCCTCAGTAATCTTGTTACCATACCTGTTAATGAAGTATATACAGATCTCACAGTTGTCATCATTTCATTTGAAATTTACGAATGAAGCCACAAACTTGAGATTCTTTTTATCAAATGAACATTTTTTCTTGGCATTTTCTCAAGATAAATTGCCAAACCGGTAATGTCTTCTACAGGAAGCATGTTGTCACAGACTGTATAATCAGACAAAAGGTCACATTTTTGCTACAATTTCTATATTTATATTGAAATTAATATTGAAATTAACATTTGACACTGCTTATGTCACTAGTCAAATTTATCATAAAGCCTTGCTGTTATTCTAAGTGGATAAGGTCATATCATAAAATACATATGTATATAACACATGATTGCCGGCTCATAATGACTGTCTGCAACAACCTTGTGTTCTATTAAAGTTCTTTTCAACTTCATTGGTAATAAAATCTTATTTAAATCATCTTAAGATAAACAGTATCTAACACCTGTGGTCATATCATATGAAATTTATGGAACTTGCCAGAGGCCTGTCATTAATTTCATATGAAATTACCACAAGTGCAAGATTCTCTGTTATTAAACCTGGATTGTTTATCAATGCATAGAAGTCTTCAGTGCCATCACTGATTTGTAGGAAATCTGGGTAACTGTTATTTATAGAAAAAAGACATTCTATTCTTATCAATCGTATGGGCTTGGCAAACAGTGTAGACCCAGATCAGAAATCGCGTTCTGTAGCGTCTGATCAGGGTCTACACTTTTTTGGCTTAAGAACTTAAAGTTTAGGGTTAAACAAAACAGTTTAAGTCTCAAATCTCTGTCTAGGACTCTTTTCCCAGCCTACGAGGGTAAGCTGAAAAGTTCTGAGCCTGACCAAGAAGCAGGTATCGAACAGCCATGAAATTTTGTATTCATTAAATCCAAACCTTTATTACTTGATTTGACTCAAATGATTTCAAGTTTACCTGCAATAACGTAGAAATTCTATACTTTGAAAATTGATACTAGCACTTTTTGAGAAAATGGACAAAATCTGGCATCATGGTGTCATCAAGTACCTCCATAAGAAGGGGTTAGCTCCTAAGGACATTCATGCCGATATGGTTGCTACATTAGGGGATGATGCTCCTTCGTATGCAACCATGAAAAGGTGGGCAGCAAATTTTAAGATGGGCAAGGACAGCCTTTAAGATGATGACCGGTGTGGACGACCCACAACAGCAACAACTGAGGAAACGATCAGCCAAGTGCACAGGGCTGTGATGGATGACAGGTGTTTAACTGTGAATCAGTTAGCTAACACTATTGGCATCTCCTGTGAACGAGTAGAGCACATTCTACACAGTGAATTAGGAATGTCGAAGGTTTCCGCCATATGGGTGCCACGGCTTTTGACCCCTGACCAAAAGTTGACCAGACTGAACCTTTCACAAGCCAACTTGGCTATTTTTGAAGCAGACCAAGATGGTTTTCTTGACCGTTTTGTCACTCAGGATGAGTGTTGGGTTCATCACTTTGAGCCAGAGACCAAAAGACAATCCATTCAATGGAAACACCCTGGCTTACTCTCTCCAAAGAAGGCAAAGGTTGTCTCCTCTGCAGGGAAGGTGATGGCATCAGTGTTCTGGGATGCCAAGGGTATAATATTCATTGATTACCTTCAAAGGGCAGAACAATTAATGGGGAGTATTATGCAGATCTGCTTAAACGATTGCGAAAGCAATTAAGGCTAAACAACCCAGAAAATTGACAAAAGGGGTCTTGTTCCATCAGGACAATGCGCCTGCTCATAAATTGGTTGTCGCAATGGCTGCTGTGCATGACTGTGGCTTCACACTTGTCGATCACCCTCCGTATTAACTTGATCTAGCTCCATCAGATTATTTCCTGTTTCCAAACATGAAAAAGCACTTGGCTGGGCAGCATTATCGGTCAGACGAGGAGGTAATAGCTGCTGTGGAGGAGTTTTTCAGGGACAAAGATGAGACCATCTATACCACTGGGATCCAAGGACTCCAGCATCAATGGAGGAAGTGTGTGGACAGGAAGGGAGACTATGTTGAAAAACTAGACAAAAGTGCCCAGTGGGGCACGTATACCCCCGGCCAGTGCCGAACTACAAAAGGAAATAACTCTAAAAGGCCTGACCCCTTGGCCCTTATTTTCTTTCCCACAATACAAGTAGTCATACTGATCATGTGTGCAAAATTTCAAGTTTCTATGTGAAGCAGTTCCTGAGATATCTTTGACACAAAATAATTGTTTACGGACAGACAGACAGACGGAAAAGACAAAAACTATATACGCCCATGGCATACGCCGGGGGTATAATAAGGCACTTTCAGCATGGACAAACCATTGGATCTTGGTCAGGATCAGAACTTTTCAGCCTACCCTCGTACACTCAGTGACAATCGACCCACCAGTACTCTCAGTGCTTTGTAAGCAAATTTAACTGAACGTACACATGACACAATATACTCATGTGCAAATTTTGCATATATGCTAACAGAGATTTGCACTTGGTCCCCACCAAGTGCAAAGGTAAACTATTTGCGCATGGAGTAATGTTTGCACACAAGTAAAGGCGTACAAATGCGCCAGTTGGCATACATAAGTAAATTTGCATATGCACAAATAAATACTCACATGATTAATCAGTCCATTTGTACGAGGCTTTAGAATGAACTTTTTTATTTGTTAGGAAAGCACGTCTATATGAAATAATGGTATTCATTTTTTGTGTTATAAAGTGACATATATTAGGTGAACATTGCGACATCTTTCTTATTTTTGCCTCAAAACAGATTCTGGGCAGTTGTTAGAGCTGCCTCATTCAGGTGGTTCTAAGGAGTACCACAATCTATGTTTCTTGAGCAAAAATAAGGTAAATAATGAGTAACCCTGTAAACCCCAATTTTCCCTATATAAAAGAGTTTAGAAGGGTCTGTGTTGCATGGACCTATGATTGTGATGTTTAGAAATGACTGCTTTCAAATTCTAGCACAGTGTTACAAATAAATTGATCTGTTTTATGATGGACATGAGGTAAACCTTACATCTCTATAAGATTTGAGGTCTGTCTCACTGTTCTCTCAGCCTCCTCTAAAATAGCTTCTTCTGTCAGTAATTTCTTCCGCAACACCTACAACATATCGTACACTGTTATTAGTTATCCCCTAAATAAGGAATACACTGAAATTCCGCTATTACGACCACCTAAAATTATGACTAAATCTGGTTGAAAAAGTTTATTTTGTAGGTTGCAGTTTTTTTTTCTTTGCGTTTTCTGTATACAGTGTCCTCTGCTCAGAGACCACCTTTGGGATTGTTCAAAAGTGGTCTTAAAGACGACTTTTTAACAATCCCAAAGGTGGTCTCAATATAGCAATTTTACTGTAATTTTGTTTTGTTTGCAGGGCTTTACCCACATAGTCAGGAAGAAGGCCCCTGGGCAATGGAAAAAAACTATCAACAAAACACCAAAATTGGGAACAATTTCGTCAGAGAAATGTCAGGACAACAAAGTTTTGCTCATTATAGTCTTATGAATTTGGAAGTTAAGCAGTGAAATAGCTCCACTATGGTGAATTTTCATACTGACTATCAAATCCTTATCATCTAAAGTATTGTTTTCTCTGTTCCCTTTTATAATGGCTTTCTCTCTTCATATTTGGGGGAAAAATATGGTGAACTTGTGAAACAATGAGGCTATTTGGCATTGGGAATGGAGCCGAATTTCGGCCCTGCTGAACAGGCAGAAAATGCCCTGGTTTGGGAGTTTAATGGCCCATTCAACATTATCAAGGCAGTATCAAGCTGGTTAGTTTACCTAATAACACTTTTCCTGCATGGCTTATACGTAAGTGTTAAACCAGTATATTGCACATTCTTTTGCCACCCCTTCATGAATCGGTGTGAGAGAACAAATGTAGAAAAGATTTCATGATGGAAGAAGGGGGGTGGGGGGTGGGACTGAGGTGGTGGGACTGACTGTAGAAAAGATTTCATGATGGAAGAGGGGTGGAACTTACTACAAAAAATATTTCATGACCAATCTCCACAAAAGAAAAGGATTAACATGGATAACTAGAATTTGTTTTTCTACGATTACACAGATGTCTCCCCCATTTTTGACCTCTAAGTTTAACCTTGACATTGGAGGTATTGAGCTGGGTCTTGTGTGCAACACATCATCTAATGAAGCTGAACATTTCTGCAAAGTTACTTTAAAAATGTTTATAGAAAAATAAAAAAGCTATTGGCCGTACACAAAAAAAGCTCTTCTTTACCTTTGACCTCAAAGTATGGCCTTGACCTTTGAGGTACAACACATCGTCTCATGATGGTTAACATTTGTGCCAAGTAATTTCATAATTCATCAAAGAATAAGGAAGTTACTGACTGTCCCTTTTTTACCTTTGACCTCTAGGTATGACCTTGACATTGGAGGTATGGACCTCGGTCTTGCACATTACTCATGATCTAATGACGGTGAACATTTCTGCATGTTTACTTTATATACAAAGTCCATCTAAGAATAAAAAAGTTATTGACTGGACACAAAAAAAAACAAAACTTTTTTTACCTCTGACCTCTTAGTATGACCTTGATCTTGAAGGTACCAACCTGGGTCTAGCGTGCACCACATCGTCTCATGATGGTCAACATTTCTGCCAAGTAATTTCACAATCTATCAAGGAATAAGAAAGTTATTGACTGAACACTAAAAAAGGCCCCTTTTTGTCCTTTGACCTCTCAGTACAACCTTGACATTTGAGGTACCAACTTGGGTCATGCACACAACACATCGTCTCATGGTGGTTAACATTTCTGCAAAGTAATTTCAAAATCCATCTAAAAATAAGAAAGTTATTGACAGAACACAAAAAAGGCCCCTTTTTTTACCTTTAACCTCTATGTATGACCTTGGCCTTCAGGTACCAAACTGGGTCATGTGTGCAACACATCATATCATGGTGGTTAACATTTCTGCCAAGCAATTTCAAAATCCATCTAAAAATAAGAAAGTTATTGACCAAACACAAGAAAAAAAAAACTTTTTTTGACCTTTGACCTCTGTGTATGACATTGATATTTCAGGTACCAGACTGAATCATGCATGCAACACATCGTCTCATGATAGTTAACATTTTACCAAGTAACTTCAAATTCTATCTAAAAATAAGCAAGTTATTGACAAAACCCGAAAAAAGGCCCCTTTTTTACCTTTGACCTCTAAGTATGACTGACCTTTGAGGTACCAACCTGGGTCATGCACGCAACACATAGTCTTATATTGGTTAACATTTCTGCCAAGTGATTTTAAAATCCATCTCAAAATAAGAAAGTTATTGACCAAACACGAAAAAAGGCCCCTTTTTTACCTTTGACCTCTAAGTATGACCTTGACCTTTGAGGTCCGACCTGCCTCATGCCCACCACACATCGTCTCATGGTTGTTAATATTTCTGCCAAGTAATCTTAAAATCCATCTCAAAATAAGAAAGTTATTGACCAAACACGAAAAAAGGCCCCTTTTTGACCTCTAAGTATGACCTTGACCTTTGAGGTACTGACCTGCCTCATGCTCACCACACATCGTCTTATGATTGTAAATATTTCTGCCAAGTAATTCTAAAATCCATCTGAAAATAAGAAAGTTATTGACCGGACACGATTTGCCCATACATATATACATACCGACAAAATTCCAAGGGAGATAATTCAAAAAGTATAAATGCGAGAGTTATAGTTCTTGCGCACTGCACGTCGTCTAATGCTGATTAATATTTATATGAAGTTTCGTGAAGATAGCTCGAACGATTTCAAGTTATAGAGCGGACACGAATGTGTGACAGACAGACAGATGGACAGACAGGCGCCTGGGGGGAAAAACAATATGTCTCTCCGAAAAAAAAATTTTCGGAGACATAATAAAAGGGCTTCATCCGTGTCCTAGATTGGCATTATTCATACCCAAAGGACTAGTTTTTTTCAGATGAAAACTAGAATTTGTTTTTCTACAAAAACACAGATGTCTTCCCCCTTTTTGACCTCTAAATATGACCTTGACATTGGAGGTATTGATCTGGGTCTTAAGTGAAACACATCATCTAATGAAGATGAACATTTCTGCAAATTAACTTTAAAAAGTTCAAAGAGAAATAAAAAAAGTTATTGACCGTACACAAAAAAGCCCTTTTTTTACCTTTGACCTCTAAGTATGGCCTTGACCTTTGAGGTACAACACATCGTCCCGTGATGGTTAACATTTCTGCCAAGTAATTTCATAATCCATCAAAGAATAAGAAAGTTATTGACAGTACACAAAAAAGGCCCCTTTTTTGACCTTTGACCTCTAGGTATGACCTTGACATTGGAGGTAAGGCCCTTAGTCTTGCACACAACTCATCATCTAATGAAGGTAAACATCTCTTCATGGTTACTTTAAAAAGTCCATCCAGAAATAAGAAAGTTATTGACAGGACACAAAAAAGACTTTTTTTACCTTTGACCTCTTAGTATGACCTTAACCTTGGAGGTACTGACCTGGGTCTAGCGCGCAACACATCGTCTCATAATGGTTAACATTTGTGCCAAGTAATTTCACAATCTATCAACAAATAAGAAAGTTATTGACTGAACACTAAAATAGGCCCGTTTTTTACCTTTGACCTCTTAGTATGACCTTGACCTTTGAGGTACCAACATGGGTCATGCGAGGGACACATCGTCTCATTGTGGTTAACATTTCTGCCAAGTAATTTCAAAATACATCTACAAATAAGAAAGTTATTGACCCCTTTTTTGACATTTGACCTCTAAGTTTGACCTTGACCTTTGAGGTACCAACCTGGGTTATGCAGCAGCTTATCGTCTCATGGTGGTTAACATTTCTGCCAAGTAATTTCAAAATCCATCTATATATATAAGAACGTTAATGACTGAACACAACAAAGGCCCCTTTTTTTCCTTTAACCTCTATGTATGACCTTGACCTTTGAGTTACCAAACTTTGTCATGCGCACAAAACATCGTCTCATGGTGGTTAACATTTCTGCCAAGCAATTTCAAAATCCATCTAAAAATAGGAAAGTTATTGACCAAACAAGAAAAAGGCCCCTTTTTTGACCTTTGACCTCTATGTATGACCTTGACATTTGAGGTACCAACCTGAATCATGCGTGCAACACATTGTCTCATGATAGTTAACATTTCTGCCGATTAATTTCAAATTCTATCAATAAATAAGAAAGTTATTGACAAAACACGAAAAAAGGCCCCTTTTTTTCCTTTGTCCTCTATGACTTGACCTTTGAGGTACCAACCTGGGTCATGCACGCAACACATCGTCTCATGGTGGTTTACATTTCTGCCAAGTAATTGCAAAATCCATCTAAAAATAAGAAAGTCATTGACCAAACATGAAAAAAGGCCCCTTTTTTTACCTTTGACCTCTAAGTATGACCTTGTCCTTTGAGGTACGGACCTGCCTCATGCACGCCACACATCGTCTCATGGTTGTTAATATTTCTGCCAAGAAAATTACAAAATCCATCTGAAAATAAGAAATTTATTGACCGGACACAATTTGCCCATACATAGTATGTAATTTTGGGGAAAATATTCACCGCACTTTATTCCATCGAAAAATGCCGTTACACGCAGAATCTCCCCCATGAAAAATTTGAAAAGTTGGCAGGTATGAATCATACCGACAAACTTCTAAGGGAGATAACTCAAAAAGTATAAATGCGAGAGTTATAGTTCTTGCCCAATGCACGTCGTCTAATATTGATTAATATTAATATGAAATTTCATGAAGATAGCTTGAATGTTTTTTATTAAGGATGCTCACTCATACAACAAAATATATATAGATACAACTACTTTTATTTATCTCCTTTTTCACATGGTTAATAAAACATTATTTCAATAATGTGTTTTGTTGTCTAACTTTCAGCTCTACAATATCTGGCAGTATATGGACACCGAGTAGATTCAGGTCGAAGGGGGGACGCAGTGACAGCATATAACCTTGCTCGCACGAAAACGGGCACCAAATTATTAATTTGTTTGCACTCAAAATATTATGCAGTCCAATTTTGAATTTTGAGTATTCCAAAATATGCGCACACTCCAAATGTGTGCTCCAAGATTTTGTAACATTCCAAAAATTGCGCACTTCCTATAGTACGCTCCAAATTTTGTAACAGAGTATTCCAAATATTGCGTACATCCTGTTTGTACGCTCCACAATTTTTAAACATTCCAAATATTGCGCACATCCTGTTTGTACGCTCCAAATTTTGTAACAATCCAAATATTGCGCACATCCTATTTGTACGCTCCAAGTATTCCAAATATTGCATACATCTTGTTTGTATGCTTTACAATTTTTTAGCATTCTAAATATTGCGCACATCCTGACTGTACGCTCCAAATTATGTAACAATCCAGATATTGCGCACATCCTATTTGTACCCTCCACTCTATCCCAACTCTTGTGCACTCCAATTTATGCACTCCAACTAATCTTGACAGTGAGCACTCCGTAATGTGCACTCCAAAATGCATTCCATGACACGCATTCCATACCATCTTCTGCATTATGCAATGCATACCATGTAATCTATCCCATATTACATATATTCAAATAGCCCCGGCTGCACGTGCGAACCTTACTTATGACTTGCAATTTAGAAATTTTTTAGTATGACCCTGGGGGGAACACATCCTCAGGCTATGGCGAACCATATCCATGAAGGAGACGCCACCCAGTTCAAGAAGTTCTGAAAGAAACAAGCCTCAGCTCTGCTCCCAGCAACCAGTACCCGGAATCTAGGCTCAAGAACAAATCTTCAGGTTATGGCGAACCACTTCCATGAAGGAGATGCCACCCAGTCCAAGTAGAAGTCCTGAAAGAAACAAACTTCAGCCTTGCTCCCAGCAACCAGTATTTGGAATCTAGGCTCAAGGCGTAAAGTTTCATTACAACCAAACAGCTGTCTAAGCAAAGCGTCCCCTCTATCGAATGCTGAATTCCGCATTGCACCTCGAAGCTCAGCTGATCAAAAGTCAGCAGAATCTCTCGGTGAAGAAATCAGGTGGCCATAAACAACAGATCGAGAGTCTACATCATAGTGTAGAGTATATTTTCTTGTCCTTTGGGATCATTGATTCCATTGTGGAAATTTGAAAATATCTGAGGGTCACTGATGAGGCCCAATTGGCCAAAACTAGCTAGTCTGGCCCAGAAAACATGCACACTCCATATTTTTCACTTCTGTAGTGTATTCCTTGCTTCCAAAGGATAACCCTTTTATAGAACATATTTGTTGTTGTTGTTGTTGTAAATCTATAAGGCATTTTATCGCTGCCTATAGCCACTTGGTACTTAAATAAGTCACTTGTACATTTCACTATGTGAAAAACTCATGATACTAATATTACAACGCAATTTAAAATCTTTTTGTGCTCCTGATGAATTCCATCAGTGCATCTGTCAGTTCCTTCCTTCCTTGCTTACTAATGTCTTCAATCATGCCTGTCAACACTTTCAGGTTAATGTCTGTTACCATTTTCACTTCCTCTCTGCCCAGAATCTCTTCAACATTATACTCTAAAGTATCCCTTTCTGATTTAAATCTCTGACAATTAGGACATGCCAGCCTCAGCACCAGGAGGCACCAAACAAGCCTGAAATGAAAAGGACTTAAGACAGTATCAGGTATTAAAATTCCTGGACTGCCAATAAGATCACAACGACAGCGGCGGGTGGGTGGGTTTTAGATTCCTCTTAAAAAAATACAACTTTCTTTAGCTGGATTTGAAAACGGAAAAGGAAGGTTTCCCTGAGCATGCGCAAGACGCCAAACCATAGTTTGGCCCTTAAGACGCTTGACTGCTGAATAACAAACACGGTGCAAGCGTCCAGTAGCCTGGACCAACTTTCATGGTGGATGACGAGATAGAAATTGCGATCAGACATTGTTTAAACCTAAATAATGAGAGGTCAAGCCACCCTGAAGCTGCAATCATGACACATTAATGACAGTCCATTCAATTTGTTCGCACCAAATAAATGGGATTATCATTTAGTTGATAATCCCTATTATTAAGGATGCTCACTCATACAACAAAATATATATAGATACAACTACTTTTATTTATCTTCTTTTTCACATGGTTAATAAAACATTATTTCAATAATGTGTTTTGTTGTCTAACTTTCAGCTCTACAATATCTGGCAGTATATGGACACCGAGTAGATTCAGGTCGAAGGGGGGACGCAGTGACAGCATATAACCTTGCTCGCACGAAAACGGGCACCAAATTATTAATTTGTTTGCACTCAAAATATTATGCAGTCCAATTTTGAATTTTGAGTATTCCAAAATATGCGCACACTCCAAATGTGTGCTCCAAGATTTTGTAACATTCCAAAAATTGCGCACTTCCTATAGTACGCTCCAAATTTTGTAACAGAGTATTCCAAATATTGCGTACATCCTGTTTGTACGCTCCACAATTTTTAAACATTCCAAATATTGCGCACATCCTGTTTGTACGCTCCAAATTTTGTAACAATCCAAATATTGCGCACATCCTGTTTGTACGCTCCAAGTATTCCAAATATTGCATACATCTTGTTAGTATGCTTAACAATTTTTTAGCATTCTAAATATTGCGCACATCCTGACTGTACGCTCCAAATTATGTAACAATCCAGACGAAGCACACATCCTATTTGTACGCTCCACTCTATCCCAACTCTTGTGCACTCCAATTTATGCACTCCAACTAATCTTGACAGTGAGCACTCCGTAATGTGCACTCCAAAATGCATTCCATGACACGCATTCCATACCATCTTCTGCATTATGCAATGCATACCATGTAATCCATCCCATATTACATATATTCAAATAGCCCCGGCTGCACGTGCGAACCTTACTTATGACTTGCAATTTAGAAATTTTTTAGTATGACCCTGGGGGGAACACATCCTCAGGCTATGGCGAACCATATCCATGAAGGAGACGCCACCCAGTTCAAGAAGTTCTGAAAGAAACAAGCCTCAGCTCTGCTCCCAGCAACCAGTACCCGGAATCTAGGCTCAAGAACAAAACTTCAGGTTATGGCGAACCACTTCCATGAAGGAGATGCCACCCAGTCCAAGTAGAAGTCCTGAAAGAAACAAACTTCAGCCTTGCTCCCAGCAACCAGTATTTGGAATCTAGGCTCAAGGCGTAAAGTTTCATTACAACCAAACAGCTGTCTAAGCAAAGCGTCCCCCCTATCGAATGCTGAATTCCGCCACAGCAAATTTATGATGCCCCACATAAATTTGTCCCCCAATTCAGCAAGTCAACATTTTTATGAATATAGCCTTTTTATCCTTGTCCTGTTATTCTAACTACATATTAGGATTTTACATTTGGGAAGAAGGGTCTGTAACAAATTGATTGACTACTTCCTCAAATGTATTCAAAAATATGATATTGCCCACAGCAGTGAGATGAACCCTATCCATCTTAAATAGCCCTGTTGTATTGAAATCGAGCACATGCTTGATTGTTCGGTCACTACATTTAAAGCAGGCTGTCTACCCGATTGGTTTATACGCCTCCTTTGATCCAGCTTTTTAAGCCCTTCATGAGTGTTGTCCGCCTCCAGCCACGACTGACAATTAGGGAGGATGTCTGATCATACCGTTTGGGCTTCGGGATAGATTGAAGCTTTGTATGCAAATTAGCTTTTAAAAGTCTTTAAGAAGTTTGCTTTGGGGCCACTCAACAAGGTTGTTGCCCCTGAGGTGAATAATTATCATCACAAGGGTTGAATGAAACTGCAGCAACCATTGGAGCTCGGTGTCGTAGTGATCCCAGTGCACCGCTTTACCCTAATAAAAATTTTAGCTAACAATCACTGCATTAGCTGGAGGTCTGAGAGCTGATACACTGTCAGCAAGGTGTGAAACCAGGGAATCACCGATAAGCAATATATCTGTAACAGACAATTTAAAAACGTATGTACCATGTTACCGCCCCAGTTTTCCATCAACCAATTTCTTTTATGGCTATACTAGAATACCCTTAGCTGCCAAATTAATAGCCCTTCCAATTCTAAAGGAATGTGCAGCATAAAGTTGCTTTGGAAGTCCTAGTTTATTTTCTACAGCTGTCACAAGAATGCCACTGAGCTGACAGTGCTTTAATGAATGGCCATTCCGGAGGCAAAAGAAGTCTAGACTACCATCAGGCTTCCACATCATATATTGTTTGACAACCAAGGCAACATATAGATTAATTGATTGCAAGTGGGATGCACGATATTGTTGGAGGGCAGTTATGTCTCAACTAATTCTAAAGATGAAGTATATATTTATCTAGTTTATTTATCTGATTAGAACTATCTCATCCAACATTACCCTGCGTGAGTGGGTATGTGTGATTAGAATGTGGTGTACTGCAAGGTGCAGTGCTCAGTACTCTACATTTTAATAAATGCATAAATTAAAATAAATAAATACATAAATGGAAATATCTCATTAAACATTACCCTCCGTGAGTGGTAAGGTTGATCCGTAGATTTGAAAAGAATGTTGTGTACTGTAAGGTTCAGTGCTCGGCACTCTACATTTTTAATATGTCATGGAAATATCTCGATTAACATTGCCTTCCGTGACTTGGTAAGGTTGGTCTGTAATTTTGAATAGAATGTGGTGTACTGCAGGGTGCAGTTCCCAGTACACTACTTTTTTTTTTTTTTTTTTTTTTTTTATATATCAAAAATAAACTAGAGCTGTCAGAGGATCTGACTATAGCCCGCTTCAGCGCTGTCAGAGAAGAAAGTTATTTAAGCTGCAGAGAAAACAGTTATGAACAAGAAATAACTGTTGAAAATTTTACATTATCTGAAAAAACTCTAAGAGTTGTGAGCCCTTGTCCCTCATTTCAATGAGCATGATACATTACCAGAATGTCCATGTTTATACTAAATTTCATCTTCCATTTTTCAATGTTCAAAGGGTAATAACTCCTAAAGTAGGCAAATCAGAGTCAGGGTTCCTGCGCTCTGCACATTGTCTCATGGTGCTTTACACTTGTGTGAAGTGTCATGAAAATATCTCAAATGGTTTGTGAGTTATGGAGCCGACACAGTCAAAATTGCCTTTTTAAATGTTCAAAGGGCAATAACTCCTAAAGTAGGCAAACCAGAGTTATGGTTCCTGCACTCTGCACATCATCTCAAGGTGCTTTTCATTTATTTGAAGTTTCATGAAAATATCAGAAACGGTTATGGAGCGGACATAGTTAAAATTGCCATTTTTTAATATTCAAAAGCCTATAACTGAAAAAGTAGACAATCCAGAGTTTGGGTTCCTGCGCTCTGCACACGTAATATGGTGCTTTACATTTGTGTGAAGTTTCATAAAATTATCTCAAACGATTTTGAGTTATCGAGCAAAGACGGCTAAAATTGATATTTTTCAATATTCAAAGGGAAATAACTCAAAAATTAGGCAATCCAGAGTTATGGTTCCTGCACTCTGCACACCATCTCATGGTGTTTAATGTTTGTGTGAAGTTTCATGAAAATATGTGAATGGGTTTTAAAGTTATGGAGCGGACACGAAAATTGTTAACAGACACAGACAGACACACAGAAAATACGAAAACCAGAGTTATGGTTCTTGCGCTCTGCACATTGTCTCATAGTGCTTAACATTTGTGTGAAGTTTCATGAAATTATCTCAAACGGTTTTCGAGTTATGAAGCGGACACTGTTAAAATTGCCATTTTTCAATGTTCAAAGGGCAATAACTCCAAAAATAAGCAATGCAGAGTTATGGTTCCTGCGCTCTGCACATCGTCTCATAGTGCTTAACATTTGTGTGAAGTTTCCTAAAAATATCTCAAACGGTTTTCCAGTTATGAAGCGGACACAATTAAAATTGCCATTTTTCAATGTTCAAAGGGCAATAACTCCAAAAGTAGGCAATCCACAGTTATAATTCCTTCGCTCTGCACATTGTCTTATGGTGTTTAACATTTGTGTGAAGTTTCATGAAAATATGTTAAGCAGATACAAAGTTATGGAGCCAACACAAATTAACGGAATCACGGAATTACGGAATTACGGAAAATGTTCAAAGGGCAATAACTCCAAAAGTAGGCAATCCACAGTTATAATTCCTTCGCTCTGCACATTGTCTTATGGTGTTTAACATTTGTGTGAAGTTTCATGAAAATATGTTAAGCAGATACAAAGTTATGGAGCCAACACAAATTAACGGAATCACGGAATGACAGAAGGACATGGCAAATCCAATATAGCCCCACTTTTTCAAAGCGGGGCTATAATAACAGAAGATGCTCCAAAGATGGAAAAATTATCCACTGGACCACTGGTCTTATCTCATTACCTACAAAGTAGGCACCAAAACCGAGTTCAAACCCCTTGCACGAATGGTGCAGTGCTGTAAGTCCTCATTTGACATCCAGAACCGGTCATGAGAAACGGAAATACCATAATTTTTTTTTTTTTTTTTTTTTAAATTGTACCCAAAGTTCAAATTCCTTCATATCTGCTGTGATGCGAAGGTGACAGTGTATCTTTGATAAACCACATGTAGCATTTATAAATTGCCCACAAAATGGACTCCCTAGTACCAAGCAGGAAACTTTCAAGATAACATATGAATCGTCCCTCAGAAACATGTCTAGCTACCCAGAATTCCAAAAAAGTAGCGACAGTCTCGAAAGTCTGGCGTGCTATGCTGCAACCAAATGGCATTGCTTAAACAAAATAAAACTTCCCGTCAAGCTTGAATCTGAGCTGATCAGAGTCTAAAGGAGAGACGGGTAATAGCCCAAATTTTCCTTTTATATCGGAATTTACCAAAAGGCAACCACAGCCTTAAGCTTGAACCATTTGCACAATATAATATACAAGACCTAATGGTGATATGTGCAGAGTTTATAGTGGACAAGAGTCAAAAGGTCCAGCCACTCTGTCTGCTTTAACTTTTTTTTTTTTTTTTACAATGTCTGGCTTGATATTGGCAGACTCATATCGAATCAGATGAGGTTTGTGGCTTCAAATATGTTTTGAAAGTCAATAAAATTACCTCTAGAAAATATATTGTTTGTGGTCATTGAATTCCCAATATATGTTTAATTGACAGGTTACTATCGATAATACCGGTATATCACACCTGTGATTCAAGCGGCTATGTCCCGCTCAAAAGTAGGTTGAGTGTTCATAAATAAACTAACATTTGACAAACACATGGTCTTTGCATATTTAAAAATAACATAGCTGGTAAGCCGAGCCGTCAAGCTATCCCGCAATGCCTGCGCTGTTTAACTCTGACAACCCAAACTGACGCTATTATACCCGAAAGTCAAGGCATAATCCCTTCAAAAATATAAAGAAAATTCTAAAAGCACATTTACTTAAAATATAGTATTTTAAGTTAATTTAGCGTTACACAATGAGTGCCAAAGGTCATGACCCTTGTGGAAATTCCCCAGTCAGTTTGTAAATATCGGCCACCATCTTGTCTACAATCTATCTACAGATAAATTCCCAAGATTTGCACTCAAAATAAACAGATACCGGGCGTCCCTGTGGTACAAAATATATAAGGACGATCGGCGTGAAGTCACTTCCACTGAGGTCCGCCGTTTTCGGAGGTGCAAACAAAGGTATTCTGCTATATGACCTTACCAAATGTACACAAGAAATACTTTCAATCGATCCCACACCTCTGGCAAAGATTTTGCTTTTAAAACTGTTCAAAAATGATCAAATTTTAGCAATAAAAACTGAAGCTTTCACCTCCACCAAATGAGAAACTGGCGGGAAAGATATCCGTTCTTTGTTTCTTTTTACTGAAGAGTTCCCTGCCGACCGTCCTTATATCCGAAATCATATTTAGCCCTTTAATTTCTTCGCTGCATACTATTTATCTTCCATAATAACATTTTTCCCAACTTTATAAGGTACCAAAAAATCGCAGGGGCACCATTGTCACCCATGTATATTTTGCAATTAAAATGGCGATTTTTATGCCGCCGTAGTGTCACTTTTCCTAATATTTTCGTAACGGTGAACTGTCTTAGTTGTCCCTTTTTCCCTATTTAGTTGTACCTCGTCACTAATGCATTTTATCATTTCCGGTTGCAAACGAAAGTACCGATAATATTATTGTTCTTCGAGGTCAACCAATGGAAATTCTTATATTATAGCTAAAGGACACCCTCTTCTTCTTTTATTATGAAATATATCTCAACCGAGTCCCGACAACTTTCTCTTGCTGGATTTTTAGTTTTAGATTCCTCTTAAAAAAATACAACTTTCTTTTGCTGGATTTGAAAACGGAAAAGGAAGGTTTCCATGAGCATGCGCAAGACACCAAACCATAGTTTGGCCCTTAAGACGCTTGACTGCTGAATAACAAACACGGTGCAAGCGTCCAGTAACCTGGACCAACTGTCATGGTGGATGAAGAGATCGAAATTGCGATCAGACATTGTTTAAACCTAAATAATGAGAGGTCAAGCCACCCTGAAGCTGCAATCATGACACATTAATGACAGTCCATTCAATTTGTTCGCACCAAATAAATGGGATTATCATTTAGTTGATAATCCCTATTATGTTATAGAGCGGACACGATTTTGTGACAGACGGACAGACAGACAGACGCACGGGGGAAAAACAATGTCTCGCAGAAAAAAAAATTTCGGGGGAGACATAATTTGTGTTATTTTTCTTAATTCTAGTACAAATATAAATTGTGGGTACTCGTTAGAACTTCCTCACTGACGCGGTTCTAACAAGTACCCACAAACTATGTTTTTGTGCAAAAGAAAGAAAAAAATATACCCCTGTACACCCCACTTTTTCCTATATAAATTGGGGTTTAGAGGAGTATGCATCAGACAGACTTGTTTTTCAAATTATCTATCATAGACATGGTAGGAAAATATATTGAGGGTACCGTAAAAATTCGGCTATAAGACGAGGATTTTTCCCCCCAAAATGAGCCCGAAAAATTGACCCCGTCTTATAACCGAGGTCATGGACTGCATGCTTTTTTCCGGCAATGTCCGGCGAAGACCAGACATACGGAAAATGCCGATCGATGATTTTTTAATTGATATAAATCGCCGCCCACAAACAGACGTTACCATTTTTCTGCACGCGATCGGTAAATGACGTCATCCGACGCCAGCACCCCAACACGTGTTTAATGTCATTGTGTGTATCTCATTCATAAAACAAAACGTTAGGAACCGGTAAAAAATATTTTCTCGATAGCTAAACGGTTGTAAATAGAGGTGGATAGAAAACCAGCGCTTTGCACAGCTCCCGAATTATCCCCAGAAGCTCCGTGTCAATAACCAACAACAGCGTTCGACTTTTCTCGCCCAGCGTCTGCTATTTGGCGCCAAAACATAACCATTCATGAGATCGTAGAATAGTCCATTTTTTGTAATGCAAACTTCTACCGTTAGATGTAGCTAATTGTCTGAGGAGCGATTAAATCATTTTCACATTGATTGTGGATTAAATTTTATGATTGGAGGATAAACGCAAATACGAGACATAACTTGACCATATTTTCACACCTTATCGACACGCACCGCAGGGTGGCAATTATATGACAGGGATTAACAATAGTGTCATACTTGAACCGTAATAAATACACAGATTGTTTGTCTGCATTAATTATTGCGATTTACTTACTGGTCTAGTTTTACCGGATTTAAGGACTCAGAAAGACTGACGGTTGTAGACGATTTTTTTTTTGCACTTGCCCGGCGCGATTTCGGTCTTGTCTCGGGCAGCCGGGAAATGGATTTGGCAGCCCTGTCGTCTATTAAATAGAAGTCTTAGCCAGCAAAGCATGTACCGGGCCGACAGCGATACGACCTATCGGCCCGATGTTTCCTCCTTTTCCAGACGCTTAATAGACCTACCGATTCAGATTCAGTAAGAGTTGTCTCTCTTTGTAACTCTCACAAACGAAGACATTATGTCAACAGACATAAACAAAGCCATGTGAGGGGTAAGTAGAGGGGTTTTCTGACGAAAAAAGGCCGATTTCTCACATCTAAACGGCATCTAGCGGTAGCAGATAGGCCCCGACAGATATGGCAAAAATTTGACCCGTCTTATAAAAGAGTATAAGCAAAATCCCACATTAGAAGAACTGAAAAAGGGGTCCCGTCTTATAGCCGAATCGCCTTATAGCCGAATTTTTTCGGTAATTGATAAAATTGCCTCAAGAGGTGATTTTAACAGATATCGAAAACATGTTTTTATGGAGAAAAATAGAAAGAAATTATCCCTTATTTATCATTCTTATGTTGACCTGTCCTAAAAGAATATATCAAAATTATTTTAATTCAATCAACAATTTCTGTCCATCTCAAAAACATGCCTATATAATTTTGACCCCCTTGAACCCCACTTTTATACAGAAAAACTGGGGTTTACAGGGGTAAACCTTATTTTTCTTATTTCTGCTCTAACATAAATATTGTGGGTACTCATTAGAACCGCCTAGATGAGGCGGTTGAGGCTGTTCTAACAGGTACCCACAATCTATATTTTGAGCAGAAATAAGAAAAATACCGCAATTTTTCACCTTAAAATTTTCATTTTTTTCGGCGATAAAGGTGGCAATGTATTTGTATAGGCGTGTTTTCATAATGTGATGGAAAAATTATTGACACTTAAGTTTACAAAAATGTCTAATAAAACTACTGTTTTCTATTGCTTGGAATAGGTACACTTTCAAGCAAATTAACTCTTTCTACCGGAACGTCCATGACTATAAATCCTATTGGTCTCATTGGGAAACAGGGCTTGAGATTTCATTTCAGCTCAATATCAGGTAAAAATCTCACAAAATTGGAAGCAACCTCTCAACAAGAGCTGTCGCCAGACAGCGACAGCATAGCTCGCCTGTTTCGCGCCTTCAAAATACAAGGTAAAATTACGGAACCATGAAATATAGGTCACACACACCTAGATACATTTTGAGGTCAGTGATCAGGTCACATGGAACATATATGCCAAATATTACATTTCAGAATCACAATGTGTATGAATTATGAGGCAAAATCAATGAACCATGAAAATAGGTCACACTGACCAAGATATATTTCCATGTCAATCATCTGGTCACATGGAACTTATAATTCAGGACTGAAGTTTCTAAAAAAAAATAGTATTCAATTTGGCAGAGTCACGGAATCATGAAATTTAGGTCACACTGACCAAGACATAATTTCGAGGTCAATCATGGGGTCACATGAGATAAATAATCCAGGCATGATGTTTCTTCATGAAAAAGTATTCAAGATAATAGGCAAATCACTGAACCATGAAATATAGGTCACAGTGACCTAGATATATTTTGAGGTAAATCATGGGGGAACATGGAACTAATAACCCAGGTATGACATTTCTCCATCAAATAATGATAAAGATAATAGGGAAAATCACTGAACCATGAAATAAAGGTCACAATGGCCTGGATTTATTTTGTGGACAATAATTAGGTCACATTGAATAAGTTATCCAGGTGTAACATTTCTTCATCAAATAGTATTCAAGATAATAGACAAAATCACTGAACCATGAAATATAGGTCACAGTGACCTAGACATATTTTGAGGTCAAGCATGGGGTCACATGGGACTAATAACCCAGGTTTGAGATTTCTCCATCAAATAATATTCAAGATATTATCAAGGCAAAATCACTGAACCATGAAATATAGGTCACACTGACCTAGCTATATTTTGAGGTCAATCATGGGGTCACATGGAACTAATAACCCAGGTATGATATTTCTCCATCAAAAAGTATTCGAGATAAAAGACAAAATTACTGAACCATGAAATATAGGTCACACTGATCTAGTTATATTTTGGGGTCAATTATCGGGTCACATGGAACTTATAATCCAGGTATGACATTTCTGCATCAAATAGTATTCGAGATAATAGGCAAAATCGATGAGCCATGAAATATAGGTCACACTGACCTATATATATATTGTGCGGTCAATTATCGGGTCACATGGAACTAATAATCCAGGTATGACATTTCTCCATCAAATAGTATTCGAGAAAATAGTCAAAATCACTGAACCATGAAATATAGGTCACAGTGACCTAGATATATTTTGAGGTCAATCATGGGGTCACATGGAACTAATATCCCTGGTATGACATTTCTCCAACAAATAGTCTTCAAGATAAAAGGCAAAATCACTGGACCATGAAATATAGGTCACCATGACCTTCACCCTTTTACACTTGAACCAATGTCACTTGGTTGGCTGATGCATAACCAATTCTGTCTATAACTTGTTAGAATAAGGGAAAGGTGTACAACAAATTACAAAGTTGTCCTAGATTTTGACCCCTAGCCCCACCCCATCCCAACTCCCAGGCATGAACCCAGGGGTGTGTTGTCTTGGAATCTCAGAAGACACTCCCAGGTATCCAAGTTGTAAATATGAATGCTTTGTGATGCGTGACTGCTGAGATATAAGCATTTCAAAAACTTTAACACAGTATTACATAGGTGTTCTAGATTTTGACCCCAAGCCCCACCCCGGGGCATGACCCCAGGGGTCTGTTCTCTTTGAACATCAGAAGACCCTCCCAGGTACTAAAGTTCCAAATATGAGTGCTCTGTGATGAGTGACTGTTGAGATATAAGCATTTGAAAAACTTTAACGCGCACGCGCACGAGCACGAGCACACGCACGCGCACGCCATCCGAGGTGACAACAATAGCTCTCCATGTACTTCGTACAGGCGAGCTATAAATGACCTATACAGTGTTGATGGGGATGTTAAACCTCAAATCAAACAAGCAATTTAACTCTTTCTAAACTATTGTGTCCCAGGAATTTGCTCCCAAGAAAGAAGCCATCTGATCAGGATCTACACTGTAATTGTTTGTCATTCTATTTGCTAAGTTCAAAATACATCATAAGTAATTTGATTGACTGATATCAAAAATGAGTGAGGCAGAATTAATTTATTCAGCAGGACAAAAGTTAAGGGGAATGGGAACACCTGGCAGATTTTTCCGCCATTTTTCAAAGGGAGACAACTTTTGGGACTTCCTGTTCTCTTTTCTATAAGCCCTGTCCCACTGAAAAAGGGGTCTACTCTAAAAGGAAATAATTTGCTCCTCAGGAGCAAATTCTTTCCTTTAAGAGTTGATCCCTATTGACATGGGAGACAAAAATACAGTAATAATGATACTACCTGTTGAAAGACACTGTGAATAATGCTCCCATACAACATCTGTATATTACCACTGTCACAGCCCTGAAAATTATTATAATTAGATTAACATAAAGCTACACAACCATATTATAACACTGTTTGTTATAACACTGTTTTGGATATAACACAGTTTTAAGGTGGATCCCAAAAATGTTTAAATTATATAGAAATAATGGCCATTTATAATCCATTTATAATTTATAATCTATACATTTTTGTTTGGATATAACACAGTTGTTTAATTAACATGGTTTATGCTTTGGGCCCCATAAATAGTGTTATAAAGAGGTTGTGGTGTAACACATACACAAGTAATATTAGCCTGTGCACAAGAAACAACTGTGGATTCTTGCTCATCCATACTTCAGAAAAACAGTGATGTGGCTGCATGGATTCGCAGGCTGATTTTCATCTTTGCTGGTTGCACATGGCAAGTTGTACCATATTATAATGTCATCTTTCATGTGTCTAGGAATTTGTCATCTTTATAAAGCCATTCCTTGTGAGAGTAAAGATGACTTTTTCATCTGAGCAAAATCTTGAACACTAAAAACAATTTGCGTGCTCACTCATTCAGAACACAACCTTCCTTGTCAATGAGGGTAATCTGAGTCTTCGCATAGTACATATATTCATTATGATAACACACCCGTGTGCTAAAATGCTGTTTTTAATGTCTCAAGAACTAGCATTTTTCAGATGGAACACTTTAATGTTTTTTTTTTCTTATTTCTAGTCCAAACATAGATTTTAGGTGCTCCTTAGCACTGGCTCATTGAGGTGGTTCTAAGGAGTACCCAAAATCTAAGTTTTTGAGCAAAAATAAGGAAAATATGGAATACCCATGTTAACCCCACTTTTCCATATAATTATACAAGAGGGCCATGATGGCCCTGGATCGCTCACCTGATCCATTGAGTAATAAGTGGGCCCCAGGGAGGGCCATTATTGACACCAGGGCTATAATGTGCATAATGTTGAGGGAGGTCTAAAAAGGTGAAAGTTCATACCAAATATCAACAAAGGCTATAATTTGAACAATCTTGGCAAAGGTCCAATAGATGAAGCTACACACCAAATATCAAAGACCTGGGCCTTGCGGTTTCAGAGAAGATTTTCAAAGATTATCTCTATATAAGTCTATGTAAAACCAAAGAGCCCCGGGGCGGGGGCATTTTTGGCCTCAGGGCTTTAATTTAAACAACCTTGATAGAGGTCCACTAGATGAAGCTTCACACCAAATATCCAAGACCTGGGCATTGCTGTTTCAGAGAAGAAGATTTTTCAAAGATTATTTCTATATAAGTCTATGTAAAACCAAAGAGCCCCGGGGCGGGGGCATTTTTGGCCTCAGGGCTTTAATTTAAACAACCTTGATAGAGGTCCACTAGATGAAGCTTCACACCAAATATCCAAGACCTGGGCATTGCTGTTTCAGAGAAGAAGATTTTTCAAAGATTATTTCTATATAAGTCTATGTAAAACCAAAGAGCCCCGGGGCGGGGGCATTTTTGGCCTCAGGGCTTTAATTTAAACAACCTTGATAGAGGTCCACTAGATGAAGCGAAGCTTCACACCAAATATCCAAGACCTGGGCATTGCTGTTTCAGAGAAGAAGATTTTTCAAAGATTATTTCTATATAAGTCTATGTAAAACCATAGGGCACCGGGGCGGGGGCATTTGTGGCCCAAGGGCTATAATTTGAACAATCTTGGTAGAGGTCCACTAGACGAAGCTCCATACCAAAATATCAAAGACATGGGCCTTGCAGTTTCAGAGAAGAAGTTTTTTAAATATTTCCCTATATAAGTCTATGTAAAACCAAAGGGTCTTGGGGCGGGGGCATTTTTGGCCCCAGGGCTATAATTTGAACAATCTTGGTAGGGGTCCACTAGATGAAGCTTCATTCCAAATAGCAAAGAACTGGGCCTTGTGGTTTCAGAGAAGAAGATTTTTAAAGCTTTTCCCTATAAAAGCCAATGTAAAACCAAAGGGCCCTGGGGCGGGGGCATATTTTTGCCCAAGCACTTTAATTAGAACAATCTACTAGAAGAAATTCCACACCAAATATCAAAGACCTAGGCCTTGTGGTTTCATTGAAGAAAATTTTTAAAGATTTTCCCTATATAAGTCTATGTAAAACCAAAGGGCCCCGAGGCAGGGCCATTTTTGGTCTCAGGGCTATAATTTGAACAATCTTTGTAGAGGTCCACTAGATGAAGCTTCATACCAAATATCAAAGACGTAGGCCTTGTGGTTTCAGAGAAGAAGATTTTTAAAGATTTTCCCTATATAATCCTATTTAAATTTGTTTGATTTGAGGTTTAACGTCCCCGTCAACACTGTAAAGGTCATTTTGGAGACGTCGCTTCCAATTTGTGGGACTTTTACCCGGCATTGAGATGAAATGACATCCCAAGCCCTGTCGCCAAATGAAACCAATAGGGTTTATTAGCATGGACGGTCCGCCTCGCACCGCGGTTCCTGGACAGGCTTAGATCCTCTAAGCGGTTTACCAGTACTAGTGTGCGGGCCGGATTCAGCTCTGCGTGGAAGCATCGTGCAGCCAATATATTTCTTCAAGCCCCTATGGGCTGGGGCGGATAATCCTATGTAAAACCAAAGGGTCCTGGGAAGGGTGCATTTTTGGCCCCAGCACTATAATTTGAACATTCTTGGTAGGGGTCCACTAGATGAAGCTTCATTCTAAATAGCATAGACCTGGGCCCTGCAGTTTCAGAGAAGAAGTTTTTTTAAAGATTTTCCCAATATAAGCCCATGTAAAACCAAAGGGCCCTGGGGCGGGGGCATTTTTGGCCCCAGCACTATAATTTGAACAATCTTGGTAGGGGTCCTTTAGATGAAGCTTCATACCAAATATCAAAGACCTGGGCCTTGCGGTTTCAGAGAAGAAGATTTTTAAAGGTTTTCCCTATATAAGCCTATGTAAAACCAAATGGCCCCAGGGCGGGGGCATTTTTGGCCCCAGCACTTTAATTTGAACAATCTTGGTAGGGGTCCACTGGATGAAGCTTCATACCAAATATCAAAGACCTGGGCCTTGCAGTTTCAGAGAAGAAGATTTTTAAAGATTTTCCCTATATAAGCCTATGTAAAACCAAAGGGCCCCGGGGCGGGGGCATCTTTGGCCCCAGCACTATAATTTGAACAATCTTGGTAGGGGTCTAACAGATGAAGATTCATACCAAATATCAAAGACCTGGGCCTTGCAGTTTCAGAGAAGAAGATTTTTAAAGATTTTCCCTATATAAGCCCATGTAAAACCAAAGGGCCCCGGGGCGGGGGCATTTTTGGCCCCAGCACTATAATTTGAACAATCTTGGTAGGGGTCCACTAGATGAAGCTTCATACCAAATATCAAAGACCTGGGCCTTGCAGTTTCAGAGAAGAAGATTTTTTAAGTTTTCAGTGAAAAAAATCTATTTTTGGCTCCTGTGACCTATATGTGTAACGGACCGGAACCATTTGAACAACTTTGAAAGGGGACCACCTAAGGATCATTCCTGTGAAGTTTGGTCAAAATCCGCTCAGTGGTTTAGGAGGAGATGTCGTTTGAAGAAATTGTTTACGGACGCACGGACGCACGGACGGACGCACGGACGCATGACGGACGACGGACAAAAAGTGATCCCAAAAGCTCACCTCGTCACTACGTGACGGTGAGCTAACAAGAGGGCCATGATGGCCCTGGATCGCTCACCTGATCCAAGAGTAACAAGTGGGCCCCCGGGTGGGCCATTATTGACCTCAGGGATATAATGTGCATAATGTTGAGGGAGGTCTAAAAAGGTGAAGCTTCATACCAAATATCAACAAAGGCTATAATTTGAACAATCTTGGCAAAGGTCCACTAGATGAAGCTACACACCAAATATTAAAGACCTGGGCCTTGTGGTTCCAGAGAAGATGTTTTTAAAGATATTCCCTACATAAGCCTATGTAAAACCAAATGGCCCCGGGGTGGGGGCAATTTGGCCTCAGGGCTATAATTTAAAAAATCTTGATAGAGGTCCACTAGATGAAATTTCACAACAAATATCAAATACCTAGGCCTTGAGGTTTCACAGAAGAAGATTTTTAAAGATTCTCCCTATACAAGTCTATGTAAAACCGAAGGGCCCCAGGGCGGAAGTATATTTGGCCCCAGAACTATGATTTGAACAACCTTGATAGAGGTCCACAAGCTAAAGCTTCATACAAAAATATCAAAGACCTGTGCCTTGTGGTTTCAGAGAAGAAGTTTTTAAAGATTTTCCCTATATAAGCCGGTGTCAAACCAAAGGGCCCGGGGCGGGGGCATTTTTGGCCCCGGCACTATAATTTGAACAATCTTGGTAGGGGTCCACTAGATGAAGCTTCATACCACATAGCAAAGACCTAGGCCTTGCCGTTTCAGAGAAGAAGATTTTTAAAGATTTTCCATATATAAGCCATGTAAAACCAAAGGGCCTGGGTCGGGGGCATTTTTGGCCCCAGCACTATAATTTGAACGATCTTGGTAGGGGTCCACTAGATGAAGCTTCATACCAAATATAAAAGACCTGGGCCTTGCCCTTTCAGAGAAGAAGATTTTTAAAGATTTTCCCTATATAAGCCCATGGAAAACCAAAGGGCCCCGGATTTGGCCCAAGTACTGTAATTTGAACAATCTTGGTAGAGGACCACAAGATGAAGCTTCATACCAAATATCAAAGACCTAGGCCTTGCGGTTTCAGAGAAGAAGAAGTTTTTTAAATATTTTCCCTATATAAGCCAATGTAAAACCAAAGGGCCCTGGGGCTGGGACATTTCTGGCCCCAGCAATATAATTTGAACAATCTTGGTAGGGGTCCTCTAGATGAAGCTTCATAACAAATATCAAAGACCTGGGTTTTCCGGTTTCAGAGAAGAACTTTTTAAATATTTTCCCTATATAAGCCTATGTAAAACCAAAGGGCCCTGGGGCTGGGGCATTTCTGGCCCCAGCAATATAATTTGAACAATCTTGGTAGGGGTCCTCTAGATGAAGCTTCATAACAAATATCAAAGACCTGGGCCTTGTGGTTTCAGAGAAGAAGATTTTTAAAGATTTTACCTATATAAGCCCATGTAAAACCAAAGGGCCCCGTTGTAGGGGCATTTTTGGCCCCAGCACTATAATTTGAACAATCTTTGTAGGCGTCCACTAGATGAAGCTTCATACCAAATATCAAAGTCCTGGGCCTTGCAGTTTCAGAGAAGATTTTTTAAGTTTTCGTTGAAAAAAATCTATCTTTGGCTCCTGTGACCTATATGTGCAACGGACCGAAACCATTTGAACAACTTTGTAAGGGGACCACCTTAGGATCATTCCTGTGAAGTTTGGTCAAAATCCGATCAGTGGTTTAGAAGGAGATGTCGTTTGAAGAAATCGTTTACGCACGGATGACAGACAAAAAGTGATGCCAAGAGGGCCATGATGGCCCTGGATCGCTCACCTGATCCATATGATAGAGTAACATGTGGGCCTCGGGGAGGGCCATTATTGACCCCAGGGCTAAAATGTGCATAATGTTGAGGGAGGTCTAAATAGGTGAAGCTTTATACCAAATATCAACAAAGGCTATAATTTGAACAATCTTGGCAAAGGTCCACTAGATGAAGCTACACACCAAATATCAAAGACCTGGGCCTTGGGGTTTCAGAGAAGAAGATTTTTTAAAGATATTCCCTACATTAGCCTATGTAAAACCGAATGGCCCTGGAGCGGGGGCATTTTTGGCTTCAGGGCCATAATTTAAACAATCTTGGTAGAGGTCCACTAGATGAAGCTCCATACCAAATATCAAAGGCATGGGCCTTGGGGTTTCAGAGAAGTAGATTTTTAAAGATTTCCCTATTTAAGTCTGTGTAAAAGAAAAGGGTCTCGGGGCGGGGGCATTTTTTGCCCCAGGGCTAATAGCCAATAATTTGAACAATCTTGATAGAGGTCCACTAGATGAAATTACACACCAAATATCAAAGACCTAGGCCTTGTGGTTTCACAGAAGAAGATTTTTAAAGATTTTCCCTATATAAAGTAGAAGTAAAACAAAGATCAGGAATCGATACACATCAAAGACACCAAAGGGAAAGAAATACAAACATTAAGCGACCAGACCATAATGGAAACCTAAACAAAAGAAGGCCACAAGGACAGTTACTTTCCCACAAAATGGCAATATGGCCATCCAAAATTAAAAGACACAAGTGATACACACAGTAAGTAATTAACAACAACATAAATAAATCGCCACAGAAGAACCGCCTTGGAACGGTCAGTGGAAAGATTTCCACTGGGGGGCTTAAATCTATTTTACATGGCCACAATCCTCGCCCTTACTTCCGCTGCGATTTAGACAAATAATTTGAAGGCCTCCTAACTCATCAGTGCAACATCTCCGTGAACACAAATAATCAAAGAACCACAGAGGTGAGACAACGGTGAGGACTCGACAGCAAGAAACCACTGAAATGCTGGAGCAAAAGAAAACCAACAGTTAGACTCTATAAGTTATAAGTCTATGTAAAACCAAAAGGGCACCCGAGACAGGGGCGTTTTTGGTCTCAGGGCTAAAATTTGAACAATCTTGGTAGAGGTCCACTAGATGAAGCTTCATACCAAATATCAAAGACCTAGGCCTTCTGGTTTCAGAGAAGAAGATTTTTCAAAATTTTCCCCATATAAGTCTATGTAATACCAAAGGGCCCTGGAGCGGGGGCATTTTTGGCCCCAGGGCTATAAATTGAACAATCTATGGTAGAGGTCCACAAGATGAAGCTTCATACCAAATATCAAAGACCTAGGCCTTGTGGTTTCAGAGAAGAAGATTTTTAAAGATTTTCCCTATATAAGTCTATGTAAAACCATAAGGGCCCCGATGCGGGGGCATTTTTGGTCTCAGTGCTATAATTGAACAATTTTGGTAGAGGTCCACTAGATGAAGCTTCATATTGAATATCAAAGACCTAGGCCTTGTGGTTTCCGAGAAGAAGATTTTTCAAGATTTTCCCCTCTATAAGCCCATGTAAAACCAAAAGGCCCCGGGGTGGGGGCATTTTTGGCCCCACCACTATAATTTGAACAATATTGGTAGGGGTCCACCAGATGAAGCTTCATACCAAATATCAAAGACCTGGGCTTTGCAGTTTCAGAGAAGAAGATTATTATAGATTTTCCCCTTTATCCTGGGGGTTAACTAGGCATTGTGGGGTGAAGCTTCATACCAAATATCAAAAAATGGGCCTTACAGTTTCAGAGAAGAAAATTTTTAAAGATTTTCCCTATATAAGTCTATGTAAAACCAAGGGGCCCCGGAGCGGGAGCATTTTTGGCCCCAGGGCAATAATTTGAATAGTCCTGGTAGGGGTCCACTAGGTGAAGCTTCATACCAAATATCAAAGACCTGGGCCCTGTGGTTTCAGAAAAGAAGATTTTTAAAGAGTTTCCCTATATAAGCCCATGTAAAACCAAAGGGCCCCTGAGCGGGGGCATTTTTTGCCCCAGCACTTTATTTTGAACAATCTTGGTAGGGGTCCACTAGGTGACGCTTCATACCAAATATCAAAGACCTGAGCCAAGCAGTTTCAGAGAAGAAGATATAAGCCCATGTAAAACCAAAAGGCCCCGGGATGGGGGCATTTTTGGCCCCCAGGGCCTGGGCCTTGTGGGGTTAAGCTTCATACCAAATATCAAAGACATGGGCCTTACGGTTTCAGAGAAGAAAATTTTTGGCCCCAGCACTATAATTTGAGCAATCTTGGTAGGGGTCCACTAGATTTTTGGCCCCAGCACTATAATTTGAACAATCTTGGTAGGGGTCAACTAGATTAAGCCTCATACCAAATATCAAAGACCTGGGCCTTTTGGTTTCAGAGAAGAAGATATTTCAAGATTTTCCATATATAAGTCTATGTAAAACCAAAGGGCCCCGGAGCGGGGGCATTTTTGGCCCTAGGGCTATAATTTGAACAACTATGGTTGGGGTCCACTAGGTGAAGCTTCATACCAAATATCAAAGACCTGGGACTTGCGGTTTCAGACAAGAAGTTTTTTTAAGATTTTCCCTGTATAAGCCCATGTAAAATCAAAAAGCCCCGGGGCCTGGGTGGGGGGGGAACCTGGGACTTGTGGGGTGAAGTCATACCAAATATCAAAGACATGGGCCTTAGGGTTTCAGAGAAGAAAATTTTAAAATATTTTCCCTATATAAGCCCATGTAAAACCAAAGGGCCCCAGAGTGGGGGCATTTTTTGCCCCAGCACTATAATTTGAACAATCTTGGTAGGGGTCCACTAGGTGAAGCTTCATACCAAATATCAAAGACCTGGGCCTAGCGGTTTTAGAGAAGAAAATTTTTAAAGATTTTCCCTATATAAGCCCATGTAAAATCAAAGGGCCCCGGGGCAGAGGGCATTTTTGGCCCCAGGGCTATAATTTGAACAATCTTGGTAGGGGTCCATTAGGTGAAGCTTCATATCAAATATCAAAGACCTGGGCCTTGCAGTTTCAGAGAAGAAAATTTTAAAAGATTTTCCCTATGTAAGCCCATGTAAAACCAAAGGGCGCCGGAGCGGGGGCATTTTTGGCCCCAGCACTATAATTTGAACAATCTTGGTAGGGGTCCACTAGATGAAGCTTCATACCAAATATCAAAGACCTGGGCCTTGCAGTTTCAGAGAAGATTTTTTAAGATTTTCCCTATATAAGCCCATGTAAAACCAAAGGGCCCCAGGGCGGGGGCATTTTTGGCCCCAGCACTATAATTTGAACAATCTTGGTAGGGGTCCACTAGATGAAGCTTCATACCAAATATCAAAGACCTGGGCTTTACGGTTTCAGAGAAGAAGATTTTTAAAGATCTTCCATATATAAGCCCATGTAAAACCCAAGGGCCCTGGAGCGGGGGCATTTTTGGCCCCAGCACTATAATTTGAACAATCTTGGTGGGGGTCCACTAGATAAAGCTTCAGACCAAATATCAAAGACCTGGGCCTTGCGGTTTCAGAGATGAAAATTTTAAAAGATTTTCCCTATGTAAGCCCATGTTAAACCAAAGGGCCCCGGTGCGGGGGCATTTTTGGCCCCAGCACTATAATTTGAACAATCTTGGTAGGGGTCCACTAGATGAAGCTTCATACCAAATATCAAAGACCTGGGCCTTGCGGTTTCAGAGAAGAAGATTTTTTAAGATTTTCCCTATATAAGCCCATGTAAAATCAAACGGCCCTGGGGCGGGGGCATTTTTGGCCCCAGCACTATAATTTGGACAATCTTGGTAGGGGTCCACTAGATGAAGCTTCATACCAAATATCAAAGACCTGGGCCTTAGGGTTTCAGAGAAGAAGATTTTTAAAGATCTTCCCTTTATAAGACCATGTAAAACCAAAGGGCCCCGGAGCAGGAGCATTTTTGGCCCCAGCACTATAATTTGAACAATCTTGGTAGGGGTCCACTAGATGAAGCTTCAGACCAAATATCAAAGACCTGGGCCTTGCGGTTTCAGAGAAGAAGATTTTTAAAGATTTTCCCTATATAAGCCTATGTAAAACCAAAGGGCCCCGGGGCGGGGGCATCTTTGGCCCCAGCACTATAATTTGAACAATCTTGGTAGGGGTCTAACAGATGAAGATTCATACCAAATATCAAAGACCTGGGCCTTGCAGTTTCAGAGAAGAAGATTTTTAAAGATTTTTCCTATATAAGCCCATGTAAAACCAAAGGGCCCCGGAGCGGGGTCATTTTTGGCCCCAGCACTATAATTTGAACAATCATAGGGGGGGGGGAGGGGGGGGAACCTGGGCCTTGTGGGGTGAAGTCATACCAAATATCAAAGACATGGGCCTTAGGGTTTCAGAGAAGAAAATTTTAAAATATTTTCCCTATATAAGCCCATGTAAAACCAAAGGGCCCCAGAGTGGGGGCATTTTTTGCCCCAGCACTATAATTTGAACAATCTTGGTAGGGGTCCACTAGTTGAAGCTTCATACCAAATATCAAAGACCTGGGCCTTGCAGTTTCAGAGAAAAAGATTTTTAAAGATTTTCCATATATTAGCCCATGTAAAATCAAGGGGGCCCGGGGCGGGGGGATTTTTGGCCCCAGCACTATAATTTGAACAATCTTGGTAGGGGTCCACTAGATGTAGCTTCAGACCAAATATCAAAGACCTGGGCCTTACAGTTGCAGAGAAGAAGATTTTTAAAGATTTTCCCTATATAAGCCCATGTAAAACAAAAGGGCCCCGGAGCGGGGGCATTTTTGGCTCCAGCACTATAATTTGAACAATCTTGGTAGGGGTCCACTAGGTGAAGCTTCATACCAAATATCAAAGACCTGGGCCTTGCAGTTTCAGAGAAGATTTTTTAAGATTTTCCCTATATAAGCCCATGTAAAACCAAAGGGCCCCAGGGCGGGGGCATTTTTGGCCCCAGCACTATAATTTGAACAATCTTGGTAGGGGTCCACTAGATGAAGCTTCATACCAAATATCAAAGACCTGGGCTTTACGGTTTCAGAGAAGAAGATTTTTAAAGATCTTCCATATATAAGCCCATGTAAAACCCAAGGGCCCTGGAGCGGGGGCATTTTTGGCCCCAGCACTATAATTTGAACAATCTTGGTGGGGGTCCACTAGATAAAGCTTCAGACCAAATATCAAAGACCTGGGCCTTGCGGTTTCAGAGATGAAAATTTTAAAAGATTTTCCCTATGTAAGCCCATGTTAAACCAAAGGGCCCCGGTGCGGGGGCATTTTTGGCCCCAGCACTATAATTTGAACAATCTTGGTAGGGGTCCACTAGATGAAGCTTCATACCAAATATCAAAGACCTGGGCCTTGCGGTTTCAGAGAAGAAGATTTTTTAAGATTTTCCCTATATAAGCCCATGTAAAATCAAACGGCCCTGGGGCGGGGGCATTTTTGGCCCCAGCACTATAATTTGGACAATCTTGGTAGGGGTCCACTAGATGAAGCTTCATACCAAATATCAAAGACCTGGGCCTTAGGGTTTCAGAGAAGAAGATTTTTAAAGATCTTCCCTTTATAAGACCATGTAAAACCAAAGGGCCCCGGAGCAGGAGCATTTTTGGCCCCAGCACTATAATTTGAACAATCTTGGTAGGGGTCCACTAGATGAAGCTTCAGACCAAATATCAAAGACCTGGGCCTTGCGGTTTCAGAGAAGAAGATTTTTAAAGATTTTCCCTATATAAGCCTATGTAAAACCAAAGGGCCCCGGGGCGGGGGCATCTTTGGCCCCAGCACTATAATTTGAACAATCTTGGTAGGGGTCTAACAGATGAAGATTCATACCAAATATCAAAGACCTGGGCCTTGCAGTTTCAGAGAAGAAGATTTTTAAAGATTTTTCCTATATAAGCCCATGTAAAACCAAAGGGCCCCGGAGCGGGGTCATTTTTGGCCCCAGCACTATAATTTGAACAATCATAGGGGGGGGGGGAGGGGGGGGAACCTGGGCCTTGTGGGGTGAAGTCATACCAAATATCAAAGACATGGGCCTTAGGGTTTCAGAGAAGAAAATTTTAAAATATTTTCCCTATATAAGCCCATGTAAAACCAAAGGGCCCCAGAGTGGGGGCATTTTTTGCCCCAGCACTATAATTTGAACAATCTTGGTAGGGGTCCACTAGTTGAAGCTTCATACCAAATATCAAAGACCTGGGCCTTGCAGTTTCAGAGAAAAAGATTTTTAAAGATTTTCCATATATTAGCCCATGTAAAATCAAGGGGGCCCGGGGCGGGGGGATTTTTGGCCCCAGCACTATAATTTGAACAATCTTGGTAGGGGTCCACTAGATGTAGCTTCAGACCAAATATCAAAGACCTGGGCCTTACAGTTGCAGAGAAGAAGATTTTTAAAGATTTTCCCTATATAAGCCCATGTAAAACAAAAGGGCCCCGGAGCGGGGGCATTTTTGGCTCCAGCACTATAATTTGAACAATCTTGGTAGGGATCCACTAGATGAAGCTTCAGACCAAATATCAAAGACCTGGGCCTTACGGTTTCAGAGAAGAAGATTTTTAAAGATTTTTCCTATATAAGCCCATGTAAAACCAAAGGGCCCCGGAGCGGGGTCATTTTTGGCCCCAGCACTATAATTTGAACAATCATAGGGGGGGGGGGGGGGGGGGGGGGGAGGGTGGGGGGACCTGGGCCTTGTGGGGTGAAGTCATACCAAATATCAAAGACATGGGCCTTAGGGTTTCAGAGAAGAAAATTTTAAAATATTTTCCCTATATAAGCCCATGTAAAACCAAAGGGCCCCAGAGTGGGGGCATTTTTTGCCCCAGCACTATAATTTGAATAATCTTGGTAGGGGTCCACTAGGTGAAGCTTCATACCAAATATCAAAGACCTGGGCCTAGCGGTTTTAGAGAAGAAGATTTTTAAAGATTTTCCCTATATAAGCCCATGTAAAATCAAAGGGCCCCGGGGCAGGGGGCATTTTTGGCCCCAGGGCTATAATTTGAACAAACTTGGTAGGGGTCCATTAGGTGAAGCTTCATACCAAATGTCAAAGACCTGGGCCTTGCAGTTTCAGAGAAGAAAATTTTAAAAGATTTTCCCTATGTAAGCCCATGTAAAACCAAAGGGCCCCGGAGCGGGGGCATTTTTGGCCCCAGCACTATAATTTGAACAATCTTGGTAGGGGTCCACTAGATGAAGCTTCATACCAAATATCAAAGACCTGGGCCTTGCGGTTTCAGAGAAGAAGATTTTTTAAGATTTTCCCTATATAAGCCCATGTAAATGACGGGCCTCCGTGGCCTAGTGGATAAGAGCGCTGACTCTTAGTCATTAGGTCTCTCACCGCCGTAGGTTCGAGCCTCGCTCGGGCCACGTGTGAGACGCCAAGTTCTGCAACGGAAGGTCAGGTGGTTTTTCTCCGGGTACTCCGGTTTTCGCCCACCTCTGATTAACGATCGGCTCGATATGAGTGAAATAATCTTGAAAGGGCCGTAAAACCCAAACCAAAAAAAAAAAAAAAAAAAAAAAGCCCATGTAAAACCAAAGGGCCCCAGGGCGGGGGCATTTTTGGCCCCAGCACTATAATTTGAACAATCTTGGTAGGGGTCCACTAGATGAAGCTTCATACCAAATATCAAAGTCCTGGGCCTTGCGGTTTCAGAGAAGAAGTTTTTTAAGATTTGCCCTGTATAAGCCCATGTAAAACCAAAAAGCCCCGGGGCGTGGGGGGGGGGGGAGGGGGAACCTGGGCCTTGTGGGGTGAAGTCATACCAAATATCAAAGACATGGGCCTTAGGGTTTCAGAGAAGAAAATTTTAAAATATTTTCCCTATATAAGCCCATGTAAAACCAAAGGGCCCCAGAGTGGGGGCATTTTTTGCCCCAGCACTATAATTTGAACAATCTTGGTAGGGGTCCACTAGATGAAGCTTCATACCAAATATCAAAGACCTGGGCCTTGCGGTTTCAGAGAAGAAGATTTTTTAAGATTTTTCCTATATAAGCCCATGTAAAATCAAAGGGCCCCGGGGCAGGGGGCATTTTTGGCCCCAGGGCTATAATTTAAACAATCTTGGTAGGGGTCCATTAGGTGAAGCTTCATACCAAATATCAAAGACCTGGGCCTTGCAGTTTCAGAGAAGAAAATTTTAAAAGATTTTCCCTATGTAAGCCCATGTAAAACCAAAGGGCCCCAGAGCGGGGGCATTTTTGGCCCCAGCACTATAATTTGAACAATCTTGGTAGGGGTCCACTAGATGAAGCTTCATACCAAATATCAAAGACCTGGGCCTTGCGGTTTCAGAGAAGAAGATTTTTTAAGATTTTCCCTATATAAGCCCATGTTAAACCAAAGGGCCCCAGGGAGGGGGCATTTTTGGCCCCAGCACTATAATTTGAACAATCTTGGTAGGGGTCCACTAGATGAAGCTTCATACCAAATATCAAAGACCTGGGCTTTACGGTTTCAGAGAAGAAGATTTTTAAAGATCTTTCATATATAAGCCCATGTAAAACCCAAGGGCCCTGGAGCGGGGGCATTTTTGGCCCCAGCAATATAATTTGAACAATCTTGGTGGGGGTCCACTAGATAAAGCTTCAGACCAAATATCAAAGACCTCGGCCTTACGGTTTCAGAGAAGAAAATTTTAAAAGATTTTCCCTATGTAAGCCCATGTTAAACCAAAGGGCCCCGGTGCGGGGGCATTTTTGGCCCCAGCACTATAATTTGAACAATCTTGGTAGGGGTCCACTAGATGAAGCTTCATACCAAATATCAAAGACCTGGGCCTTGCGGTTTCAGAGAAGAAGATTTTTTAAGATTTTCCCTATATAAGCCTATGTAAAATCAAATGGCCCTGGGGCGGGGGCATTTTTGGCCCCAGCACTATAATTTGAACAATCTTGGTAGGGGTCCACTAGATGAAGCTTCATACCAAATATCAAAGACCTGGGCGTTAGGGTTTCAGAGAAGAAGATTTTTAAAGATCTTCCCTTTATAAGACCATGTTAAACCAAACGGCCCTGGAGCGGGAGCATTTTTGGCCCCAGCACTATAATTTGAACAATCTTGGTAGGGGTCCACTAGTTGAAGCTTCATACCAAATATCAAAGACCTGGGCCTTACGGTTTCAGAGAAGAAGATTTTTAAAGATTTTCCCTATATAAGCCCATGTAAAACCAAAGGGCCCCGGAGCGGGGGCATTTTTGGCCCCAGCACTATAATTTGAACAATCTTGGTAGGGATCCACTAGATGAAGCTTCAGACCAAATATCAAAGACCTGGGCCTTACGGTTTCAGAGAAGAAGATTTTTAAATATTTTTCCTATATAAGCCCATGTAAAACCAAAGGGCCCCGGAGCGGGGGCATTTTTGGCCCCAGCACTATAATTTGAATAATCTTGGTAGGGGTCCACTAGATGAAGCTTCATACCAAATATCAAAGACCTGGGCCTTACGGTTTCAGAGAAGAAGATTTTTAAAGATTTTCCCTATATAAGCCCATGTAAAACCAAAGGGCCCCAGAGCGGGGGCATTTTTGGCCCCAGCACTATAATTTGAACAATCTTGGTAGGGGTCCACTAGATGAAGCTTCATACCAAATATCAAAGACCTGGACCTTGCGGTTTCAGAGAAGAAGATTTTTTAAGATTTTCCCTATATAAGCCCATGTAAAACCAAAGGGCCCCGGAGTGGGGGCATTTTTGGCCCCAGCACTATAATTTGAACAATCTTGGTAGGGGTCCACTAGTTGAAGCTTCATACCAAATATCAAAGACCTGGGCCTTGCGGTTTCAGAGAAGAAGATTTTTAAAGATTTTCCCTATATTAGCCCATGTAAAATCAAAGGGGCCCGGGGCGGGGGCATTTTTGGCCCCAGCACTATAATTTGAACAATCTTGGTAGGGGTCCACTAGATGTAGCTTCAGACCAAATATCAAAGACCTGGGCCTTACGGTTTCAGAGAAGAAGATTTTTAAAGATTTTCCCTATATAAGCCCATGTAAAACCAAAGGGCCCTGGAGCGGGAGCATTTTTGGCCCCAGCACTATAATTTGAACAATCTTGGTAGGGGTCCACTAGTTGAAGCTTCATACCAAATATCAAAGACCTGGGCCTTACGGTTTCAGAGAAGAAGATTTTTAAAGATTTTCCCTATATAAGCCCATGTAAAACCAAAGGGCCCCGGAGCGGGGGCATTTTGGCCCCAGCACTATAATTTGAACAATCTTGGTAGGGATCCACTAGATGAAGCTTCAGACCAAATATCAAAGACCTGGGCCTTACGGTTTCAGAGAAGAAGATTTTTAAAGATTTTTCCTATATAAGCCCATGTAAAACCAAAGGGCCCCGGAGCGGGGGCATTTTTGGCCCCAGCACTATAATTTGAATAATCTTGGTAGGGGTCCACTAGATGAAGCTTCATACCAAATATCAAAGACCTGGGCCTTACGGTTTCAGAGAAGAAGATTTTTAAAGATTTTCCCTATATAAGCCCATGTAAAACCAAAGGGCCCCAGAGCGGGGGCATTTTTGGCCCCAGCACTATAATTTGAACAATCTTGGTAGGGGTCCACTTGATGAAGCTTCATACCAAATATCAAAGACCTGGACCTTGCGGTTTCAGAGAAGAAGATTTTTTAAGATTTTCCCTATATAAGCCCATGTAAAACCAAAGGGCCCCGGAGTGGGGGCATTTTTTGCCCCAGCACTATAATTTGAACAATCTTGGTAGGGGTCCACTAGTTGAAGCTTCATACCAAATATCAAAGACCTGGGCCTTGCGGTTTCAGAGAAGAAGATTTTTAAAGATTTTCCCTATATTAGCCCATGTAAAATCAAAGGGGCCCGGGGCGGGGGCATTTTTGGCCCCAGCACTATAATTTGAACAATCTTGGTAGGGGTCCACTAGATGTAGCTTCAGACCAAATATCAAAGACCTGGGCCTTACGGTTTCAGAGAAGAAGATTTTTAAAGATTTTCCCTATATAAGCCCATGTAAAACCAAAGGGCCCCAGAGCGGGGGCATTTTTGGCCCCAGCACTATAATTTGAACAATCTTGGTAGGGGTCCACTAGATGAAGCTTCAGACCAAATATCAAAGACCTGGGCCTTACGGTTTCAGAGAAGAAGATTTTTAAAGATTTTCCCTATATAAGCCCATGTAAAACCAAAGGGCCCTGGAGCTGGGGCATTTTTGGCCCCAGCACTATAATTTGAACAATCTTGGTAGGGGTCCACTAGATGAAGCTTCATACCATATATCAAAGACCTGGGCCTTGAGGTTTCAGAGAAGAAGATTTTTTAAGTTTTTGGTGAAAAAAATCTATTTTTGGCCCCAAAAACCTATACGTGCAACGGACCGGTGTAACAGTTTATCTTTACCCCCTGGGTAGCTTTACCCCCGGGGGTAAAGATATCCAGGGATATCTTTACCCCCACCCTGGACCGGGATATCTTTACCCCCACAGTGGATATCTTCACCCCCGGGGGTAAAGATATCCCGGCTGGGATATCTTTACCCCCGGGGGTAAAGCTATCCCAACCGGGATATCTTTACCCCCACCCCAACTTTTGGGTACAAACTATTTTCTTAAAGCCCAATTTCTTCTTATATGTAAGTGAAGCAAGATAGTGGACTCGATGTTTCACTTTAACATTTTTTCGTTTCAATCATGACTCGGACTAATAGAACTACCCTTAGTAAGAAATATGACCATATTTATTTTCTTATTCAAAATGTTGCTTATGACAATCTTTCATAATCTTGCATTATCCCTGTCAGTCGTGAAATGGGTGGTGGTGGTGGGTGAAAAGGCGGGGGTAAAGATATCCCGGCTGGGATATCTTTACCCCCGGGGGTAAAGCTAAACTGGCCAGGATATCTTTACCCCCACCCCAACTTTTGGGTGTAAACTATTTTCTAAATGCCCAATTTCTTCTTATATGTAAGAGAAGCAAGATAGTGGACTTGATGTTTCACTTTAACATTGTTCGTTTCAATCGTGACTCGGACTTATAGAACCACCCTTAGAAAGAAATATGACCATATTATAGAGGCAAATGATTATTTAATAACTTCTTTTTGTATATTTTCTTATTCAAAATGTCCCTTATGACAATCTTTCATAATCTTGCATTATCCCTGTCAGTTGTGAAATGGGTGGTGGTGGTGAGTGGAAAGGCGGGGGTAAAGATATCCCGGCCGGGATATTTTTACCCCCGGGGGTAAAGCTAAACTGGCCAGGATATCTTTACCCCCACCCCAACTTTTGGGTATAAACTATTTTCTAAATGCCAATTTTCTTCTTATATGTAAGAGAAGCAAAAAAGTGGACTTGATGTTTCACTTTAACATTTTTTGTTTCAATCGTGACTCAGACTATTAGAACTACCCTTAGTAAGAAATATGACCATATTATAGAGGCGAATGATTATTTAATAACTTCTTTTTGTATATTTTCTTATTCAAAATGTCCTTTATGACAATCTTTCATAATCTGGCATTATCCCTGTCAGTTGTGAAATGGGTGGTGGTGGTGAGTGGAAAGGCGGGGGTAAAGATATCCCGGCTGGGATATCTTTACCCCCGGGGGTAAAGCTAAACTGGCCAGGATATCTTTACCCCCACCCCAACTTTTGGGTATAAACTATTTTCTAAACGCCCCCCCCGCCTTTGCACTCACCACCACCATCGATTTCTCAACTGACAGGGATAGTGCAAGATTATGAAAGATTGCCATAAAGGACATTTTGAATAAGAAAATATACAAAAACAAGTTATTAAATAATCATTTTCCTCTATAATGTGGTCATATTTCTTACTAAGGGTAGTTCTATTAGTCTGAGTCATGATTGAAACTAAAAATGTTAAAGTGAAACATCGAGTCCACTATCTTGCTTCTCTTACATATAAGATGAAATTGGGTATTAAGAAAATAGTTTATACCCAAAAGTTGGGGTGGGGGTAAAGATATCCTGACCAGTTTAGCTTTACCCCCGGGGGTAAAGATATCCCGGCCAGTTTAGCTTTACCCCCGGGGGTGAAGATATCCAGGGTGGGGGTAAAGATATCCCGGGATATCCTTACCCCCGGGGGTAAAGCTACACCTGAGTAGCTTTACCCCCGGGGGTAAAGCTACCCAGGGGTCAAGATAAACTGGGACACCGGAACCATTTGAACAACTTTGAAAGGGGACCACCTAAGGATCATTCCTGTGAAGTTTGGTCAAAATCAGATCAGTGGTTTAGGAGGAGATGTCGTTTAAAGAAATTGTTTACGGACGCACTACGGACGAAAAGTGATCCCATAAGCTCACCTCGTCACTACGTGACGGTGAGCTAAAAATGGGGTTTAGAGGGGTGTTCATTAAATGGAGTCATGGACTTATTAACCTGATATTTAAAGACTCTTTTTTCGCTTGACATCACTCATTTAATGCCCTGAACCTAGCTTGTGTGTGCTGGTAACCATCTGGTTGTATATATCTTAACCCATTTGGTACCAGAAACCCCAAAATGGGTACCCAGGCAAACAGTGTAGGCCCAGATCAGATGTCGCAGAACACAGCTTCTGATCAGGGCCTCCACTGTTTGCTAAACATTCAGTCGTTTTCCAAATAAATTATGATGAAAACACAACCTGACACCCCTAAATTTTTAAATGGACTCCTCCTGTATATGAGGAGGAAGATTCCATTTGGTACAAAAAGGGTTAATAAAAGCCACTTTTCTCCATATAAAATGTCTCTACCAGCTATGGGCACAGTGGTGACCTTCCTGCAAGACCAATCCATTTAAAATAAAGTTTGGACCAGACTATTTAAACCAAGTTTTCATTTTATTCCACCAACACCAGGAGACAATGTACAAAGTTTGATAACAATTTGTCTGCAAGTTTCTGATCAAGGACCAGTGTTATTGAAAGTCACCACAAAAATTCTTAAAAAATCAGCATCCAATTAATGGTAAATCCTTATCCTGCTGAACACAACAACCCCTACCTTTGCAAACAATGATGATCTACACTGTTAATTAGTTTGCAAATTTCACTGAAACATTTTATAAAGTGTTTTGATAATGGGTGTGCTTAACCCATTTAGTACCGGAAACCCCAAAACTGGTACCAGGGTAAATAATGCTGGCCCAGATCAGATGCCGCAGACCGTGGCATCTGATCAGGGCCTACACTGTTTGCGAAAAGTTAAGCCATTTTCCAAACAAATTTTGAAGAAAAAACAACCTGACAACCCTAAATTTTGAAATGTACTCCTGGTATACACAAGGAGGAAGATTCCATTTGGTACAAAAAAGGTTAATCAATATATTCAGCAGGATAAGGGTTAAACTCATTTTGTGATGAATGTGAATGGTATATAGGAAGAGCCAAATTTCAAAATTTGGAGGTTTCAGGTTGAGTTATTTTTTTAAATTTGTTTAGAAAAAGGCGGAAATTTTTGCAAACAGCACAGGCCCTGATACGACACTGCATTTTGTGGCATCTAGTCTGGGCCTGCACTGTTTGGCAATGATCAGTTTTGGGGTTTAATAATAATCAACTTTATTTATAGAGGGTAAAACATTTAGTACTAGCACTGACCTTCCAGGTGGCCCTCTTTTTTCTTTTCCTGGGTATAAACCAGTACTAAGCAATGTGCATAAAGTCTCTTGCTCAAGGAAACAGCACTGTGTCTTGGCGCTTGTAGGGATCTACCTCTCGATCTCAAATCCGACGCTTTACCACTGCACCACAGCGCTCCCCAGAGGAAAGTAATGTAAGTTCAAACTTTTTTAAAGTAAGCTTTCAAGCAAGGTTTTTAGTTGATGACTTCATAATTCATAACTAAATAAATAAAAATACAAGGGCAAACAGTTGTTGAAGAAGTAAAATCTTTGTATCTGTTTCCTTGAAACTGCACCAGTGTAAAAATAAAACTACTGCATTATCAAAAAAATTTCTGAATAATCATGTGACCGAAAATTCAAAAATGGTGATCACCATGCCAACTGTTTCTGAAATTTTCGAAAGTCTGTATCTTTCAAATTATTGAGATTCTGTATCTTTCAAATGCTTAGTCCAATTTTCATGAAGTTTTCACCCAAATGGTGTTTGTCAAGGTATTTCGTTTCAAACTCAGACAAAGGTTTTTTCGTGTATTTTTCTTAAAAAATGTCATAGTTGATGGTATTTAAAGTTAAGATAAAATTTATGGGATAAAGTATTCAGTAGGATTAGATGGCTGGCATTATCATTAAGTCTTCATTAAAGAACAGTTAACAGGAAGTATTTTTCAGTCCTACCTTACACCAAGACAAGTCAATTAGGGTGGATTAGAGAACTGCATTGTGCCCAACTCACTCATCCTTCTTGAACTTACCTTGAACTTTTCTTTTAAAATTGATCTGAAACAGGAGACATGTAGACAGCAAACTTTTGGTGTAAGGAACAATGAAGGAAATACCGATCCAACTTCGGTGAAGTTGATGTCCCACCTGCCCTACCCAAAACATTAATGTTTATTTCAGGTAGAGGAAATAAATATAAGAATTTAAGACATACCTATTCTAAGAGGGCGAGTCAATAAAAAACCAGGTTAACTTATTTCTGGGTGAGATCGATCTCTTCTTTTTCGATGTAATTGCCCTCTAGAATGATACTCTTGGACCAACGCAGTTCCAATGCCATCGGAGCCAGAGTCCTTGTTTCCGACCCACTCAACTTCTGACACAACTTCTTCATTGGACTGGAATATCTTTTTTTATGTTTGGGAACAGGAGTCACTAGGAGCTAAGTTCCGAGAATAGGAGGGGTGCAATATTAGCTTGTACCCATTCTGCTCAACAGCACCCACTGAAATTTTGCAAGTATGGACTCTTGCATTGTCCTGTTGGAGCAGAATCCTTTTGGAGAGTTTGCCTTGGTGTTTTTCATGGATTGCAGTTAGCAGTTGGTCGAGCAAACTTGCATAATACACACCTGCTATTGTACTTTTCTTTGCTAGAAAGTCCAACATAATAACCCCTTGTGCGTCCCAAACTACAGTTGCCATCACCTTGCCAGCAGATTGGTTGCGTTTTGAACTTCTTTGGCCTCAGAGACCCTGGCCTTACCCACTGGTGACTTTGAGTTTTATTCTCTGGCTCATAATAACAAACCCAGGTCTCCTCTACCGTCACCAGACATAAAAAAAAAATCATCTTCCTTTGACCTAACCGCTTCAACAAAATGCGCTGCATACTGATGCTCTGGTTGCCATTTGCTCTTCACTAAGGGATTCTGGGAACCAGTGGGCTGTAAGCTTGCACATACCCAAGTGATCATGTAAAATTGTTGAAACCCTACCATGTGAAATGTGTAATGCATTCACTTTTTCTTCCACCTTAATTCACCTATCAGAGTACACCAGATCCCGTACTTTGTTTCACATTTCTTCAATAGTGACATCTGATGGGCCTCCAGATCTGGTTTCATCTTCTAAAGACCTTCTACTGTGTTTGAATTACCCAATCAAGAATTTAACTTGTGCATACGATGGTGCAGAGGACCCCCCCAAAAAAGATGGAATGCCAAATGTTTACACCCTGATCAGACTGTTCCTGAAGGAGCAGTCTGATCTGGATCTGCAATGTTTGCTTAGGACTGTCCCAATACTCAGGATCATTACTGTAGGTCATGATTATTGGTTCTTGCTAGCATATACTGCTAGAGTATCAAAGAAAACAAGATGTGTTTGTGAAACACTGATGCCCCCGGACAGCGCATGTTAAATATGAAAGCAGTATCACTAAGCAATCAAAATTTTGAAAAAATAGGTCAAAGGTCAAGTTCAAGGTCACAAGATAAAAAATTATGGTACCACTGGAAAGGTCTTGTGATAAGGTATACACATGTGAAATATGAAATCTCTATATATTACCATTCAAAAGTTATGCCCAATGTTAAGGTTTTTGTAGACAGACAAACGGACAAACAAACGGACAAACAGACAGACAGACCAAAAACTATATGCCCCGAATCTCTTAGATTCCGGGGGCATAAAAAGAATACACATGTGAAATATGGAAGCCCTACCATTTACTAATCAAAAGTTATGACCAATGATAAAGTTTTTTAAAAAGTAGGTCAAATGTCAAGGTCAAGGTCATGAGGTCAAAAATTATGGTACCCTTAGAAAGGTCTTGTGACAAGGAATGCACATGTGAAATATGAAAGCTCTACCATTTACCAATCAAAAGTTACGGCCAATGTTAAAATTATTAAAAAGTAAGTCAAATGCCAAGGTCAAGGTCATGAGGTCAAAAATTATAGTACCAATAGAAAGGGCTTGTGACAAGGAATGCACATGTGAAATATGAAAGCTCTATCAGTTACCAATCAAAAGTTATAGCCAATGTTAAAGTTTTTAAAAAGGAGGTCAAAAGTAGGTCAAATCTCAAGGTGAAGGTCACGAGGTCAAAATTTATGGTACCTCTTGAAAGGTCTTGTGACAAGGAATGCACATGTGAAGTATGAAAGCTGTACCACTTACCATTCAAAAGTTATGCCCAATGTTAAAGTTTTTGCAAACGGACAAACGGACAAACGGACAAACAGACAAACGGACAAACAGACAAACAGACGGACAGACCAAAAACTATATGCCCCCCAGAATCTTAGATTCCGGGGGCATAAAAATTTCCATACGAAAGAGATCAACTTCCCTCAATCAGTAGAACTTTAACAAGAGCTGTCGCCAGACAGCATAGCTCGCCTGTTTCGCGACTTCAAGATATAAGAAACAAGATGTGTTTGTGAAACACTGATGCCCCCGGACAGCGCCAATGTTAATGTTTTTAAAAATTTTGAAAAAAATAGGTCAAAGGTCAAGTTCAAGGTCAAGACATCAAAAATTATGGTACCACTGGAAAGGTCTTGTGATAAGGTATACACATGTGAAATATGAAAGCTCTATCTATTACCATTCAAAAGTTATGCCCAATGTTAAGGTTTTTGTAGACAGACAAACGGACAAACAGACAAACGGACAAACAGACAGACAGACCAAAAACTATAAAATTATAGTACCAATAGAAAGGGCTTGTGACAAGGAATGCACATGTGAAATATGAAAGCTCTATTAGTTACCAATCAAAAGTTATAGCCAATGTTAAAGTTTTTAAAAAGGAGGTCAAAAGTAGGTCAAATCTCAAGGTCACGAGGTCAAAAATTATAGTACCAATAGAAAGGTCTTGCGACAAGGAATGCACATGTGAAATATTAAAGCTCTATCAGTTACTAATCAAAAGTTATAGCCAATGTTGAAGTTTTTAAAAAGGAGGTCAAAAGTAGGTCAAATCTCAAGGTGAAGGTCACGAGGTCAAAATTTATGGTACCTCTTGAAAGGTCTTGTGACAAGGAATGCACATGTGAAGTATGAAAGCTGTACCACTTACCATTCAAAAGTTATGCCCAATGTTAAAGTTTTTGCAGACGGACAAACGGACAAACGGACAAACAGACAAACGGACAAACAGACAAACGGACAAACAGACGGACAGACCAAAAACTATATGCCCCCCAGAATCTTAGATTCCGGGGGCATAAAAATTTATGAACCATGAAATATAGGTCACACTCACCTTGATATATTTGAGATCAATAATCAGGTCACATGGAACATATATTCCAGATATTACATTTCAGGATGAAATTGTATCTGAATTATAAGGCAAAATCATTGAACCATGAAAATAGGTCACAAGGACCTAGATATATTTCCATGTCAATCATCGGGTCACATGGAACTAATTATCCAGGTAAGACATTTCTCCATCAAATAGTATTCAAGATAATAGGAAAAATCACTGAACCATGAAATATAGGACACACTGACCTAGATATTAATTCAAGCTCAATCATGGGGTCACATGGAATAAATAACCCAGGTATGACATTTCTCCATCAAATAGTGTTCAAGATAATAGGCAAAATCACTGAACCATGAAATATAGGTCACACTGACCTGGATATATTTTGCGGTCAATTATAGAGTCACATGGAACTAATAATCCAGGTATGACGTTTCTCTATCAAATTGTATTCAAGATAATAGGCAAAATCACTGAACCATGAAATATAGGTCACACTGACCTAGATATATTTTGAGGTCAATAATGGGGTCACATGCAACTAATAACCCAGGTATAACATTTCTCCATCAAATAGTATTCAAGATAAAAGACAGAATCACTGGACCATGAAGTGTAGGTCACCATGACCTAGATATATTTTGCGGTCAATTATTGGGTCATATGGAACTAATAATCCAGGTATGACATTTCTCCATCAAATAGTATTCTAGATAATAGGCAAAATCGCTGAACCATAAAATATAGGTCACAGTGACCTAGATATATTTTGAGGTCAATAATGGGGTCACCTGCATAAAATTTAATAACCCAGGTATAACATTTCTCCATCAAATAGTATTCAAGATAATAGACAAAATCACTGGACCGTGAAATGTAGGTCACCATGACCTAGATATATTTTGCGGTCAATTATTGGGGACGTATCTAGCTAATTTGCATATTTAATCCACTAGTGGATTATCGAAAATATTACATGGCGTTATTACACTCTCAGACGCGACGTCATATGATAAATACAGTTAATACATTATGACACTGCTAGCAAGGTTAGTCTTATGATAAATTCCTGTTTGTACAAGAACACCCTTTAACCAATTTGGTACATGCATTTCAATAATCAGGAGTGTCAGGTGATTTCCTCAAAATGTATTAGGAAAATGGCTGAACTTTTTGCAGTGTAGGTCCTGATTAGATGTCGCATTCTGCAGCACCTGATCTGGGCTTGCACAGTTTGTCAATCACCTGTTTTGGGGTTTCCAGTACAAATTGGGATATCACCGCTGCCCATCGGGGCTTGGAGAAATAGATTGGGCTGCATGATGCTTCCACGCAGAGCTGAATCTGACCACACACACGAGTACTGGTAAACAGCTTAGAAGGACTAAGCCTGCCCAGGCAAAGTGGTGTGTCAGATCGTCCAATGCATATAAGCCTTCTGGTTACATTGGGCGGCAGGGCTTCAGATGTCATTTCACCTCAGTGTCGGGTAAAAGTCCCACAAAATAGGAAGCAACGTCTCCAAAATGACCTAAATAGTGTTGACTGGGACGTTAAATACCAATTCAAACAAACAAACAAAACAAACTGAGATAATGAAATATCCACTTGCAACCACCATAACAAGTCAATGCATAACTTACTTTCTCATACAGAACACACTCGAGACCACCGTTGTACCTGAGAGTAGAATATCTGGGTTGACTATGAGCAAACCTTCAGTATCGGTTATGTGGCAGACATTGTTGTTGAATTTGGCTAAAACATTTACCACATCACCAGCTCGTATGTGAGTATCCAACCTGTAACATAATGATTCTGGGCACATTTGTTCAAAACACTGTTAGCTTAACCCTTATCCCGCTTAATAATTAATTTAGCCACACCCATTTCTGACTTTAAATCAATCAGATTACTTGATGTAATTAATTCCTACAAATTCAAAATCTGAATATCAAACAGTGTAGATCCTGATCAGATGGCTTCTTCTACACTGTTTGCAAAGGTTGGGGCCATCATGAACAGCAGGATAAGGGTTAGCAATTGTAGCAAGAACAGTATCTAATAGTGTGTGTGGTTTTTTTTACAAAGAAATGTTTTATCATTTGGACCCAAGAGGACACTTTTGAAGCCAGTTATTCACTAATTGTTTGTATTTTAACAGGACAGGGCAGCTCACATACTCTTGCCTTATCTTTAAGCAGGAGAAAAAAAAAGTCAGTGACATTATCAATAAGGCTAAGGGCAGAGATGAGGGTAGTGCTGAATAAAACTGAGGACTAATATTTATAATCATATCAAATATAAACTAGACTGCGCATTCGATAGTATACCATCGCTTTTTCTATGAATAATACTAAGGGCAGAGATGAGGGTAGTGCTGAATAAAACTGAGGACTAATATTTATAATCATATCAAATATAAACTAGACTGCGCATTCGATAGTATACCATCGCTTTTTCTATGAATAATACTAAGGGCAGAGATGAGGGTAGTGCTGAATAAAACTGAGGACTAATATTTATAATCATATCAAATATAAACTAGACTGTGCATTCGATAGTATACCATCGCTGTTTCTATGAATAATACTAGTGATATGGCAAAGTCATACTTTTTGACCTTTGACCTTGGGGTCATGTTGAGGCCAAGGTTGACCTTGGAGTCATGTTGAGGCCAAGGTCACACCAAAAGTAGCCCTGTGCCATCTACATCCCAGGTACTATCCACAAGCAAAGTTGCAAAAGTATAACTTTACTGGTTGCAGAGGAGATCCATTTATAAGAAACGTGACGGACACACACAAACACGGACTGACGACCACTCGACTCTGGTACAAAAACAAAATACCCGCTTTTTCTTCAAAAAAGCGGGTACTTTAATGAATCTGGCTTGTGGTTGCTGAGATACAAAAGACTGAGAAACTTTGATGTAAAAAATTTATAGATTGACATTGATGCATACAATGAGGTAACAACAATATCTCTACTTTTAGTCAGGCTAGCTGAATGATTTTTGCCTGGATTAGGCCTTTTATTCCAACCCATTATCAAAGTCCCAGATAAGAGGGTGTATCCAAATATTAACTTTCTTATTCCTGCATGGAAACATAAGTTATGGGTACTCAAAAGAAGCATCCTAGCAAGACACTTCTATTGAGTACCCACAACATACATATTACCGGTAGTACTTTTCAGATGAAAAAGTGCCTTGTCTGGAGTTATGCCATTTTCATCCGGAAACCCCTAGACTGGATACTGGCAAACAGAGCAGGCCAAGACCAGATTGCTGCTTCTGATCAGGGCCTTCGCTGTTTGCATAAATTTCAGCCATATTCTAAATATATTTCTAAACATAACAGCAGTAAATTTTGAAAATTGATGCTGTATAAGGTGGAAGATTTTATTTAGCATAAAATGGATTTTGTTTGTTTGTTTGATTTGAGGTTTAACGTCCCCGTCAACACTGTTAAGGTCATTTTGGAGACGTTGCTTCCAATTTCGTGGGGCTTTTACCCGACATTGAGATGAAATGACATCTCAAGCCCTGTCGCCCAATGAAACCAATAGGGTTTATTAGCATGGATGGTCCGCCTCGCACCGCGGTTCCTGGACAGGCTTAGATCCTCTAATAGGTTTACCAGTACTAGTGCGCGGGCCGGATTCCGCTCTGCGTGGAAGCATCATGCAGCCCATATATTTCTTCTAGCCCCTATGGGCGGGGGCTAAATGTACCGTAATGATCCTAAGTATTGGGACAGACAGGTCTAAGCAAACATTGCAGACCCTGATCAGACTGCTCCTTAGAAGCAAACAGTGCAGATACAGATCTCACTGCTCCTGAAGGAGCAGTCTGATCAGGGTCTACACTATTTGCCCATCTGTCTGAATTTATGGATACCTTGCTGGATCAATAAACGAATTGGTTGAAATTTCAAGAATTAAAGATGTCTGAATTTTTATGATTTTTATGACAAACTCACCAGAATCCATGCAGAACACATGTCCTCACCATGTCACCAGGCTGAGAGGTCAGAGTCAGGATTGTTTCATGATTATTACTGAAAAACAAATTAAGCAGGGACATGATGAAATCCATGAGAAGGCATGTGCAACCATTGAAGACTCAGATCAGCCTGCACATTCTTAAAGTCTAATCTGAGTTGTCACTACTGAAACAGCAACACAAGAAACAGGCACTTGTAGCATAAAAAATCACCCACCCTTATTATCTATCGTGATTGATAATACCGGTGGGTGAATTTTTTATGTGACACAAGATACATGAACTGTTATTCTTGTGGAATTAACCTTGCCTCAGCTCAAATAATGGTTTCCTATAGCCAAACAACAGATGCTGGAATCACTCAGTTTGAGGAACCATTGTCCTACTGTATATATTAGTTTTGCCACCCAGCCAACTCTCAACCAATCAAATTTGATATAATACAGTAAAATTCTGCTTTTAAGACCACCTAAAATTAAGACAAATTCTGCTGTAACATTTGTATTTAGTATCTTTGTGTTTTCTGCATACAATGTCCTCTGGTCAGAGACCACCTTTGAGACTGTTCAAAAGTGGTCTTAAAGGTGGTCTTAATATAGGAATTTTACTGTATATCTGTTCAATTCACAAACAGAATGACAGTCTAGATTGCTGATCTTGATCTACACTGCTTGCAAAAGTAGGGGTTGTCACACTCAGCAGGACAAGGGTTAAATTCATATGGAAAATCTGAATATGCTCTTTGAAATCTTCAGTTTAGACCTAACAATACAATTATTCTGAGAGAGAAACGGTTCCATCATGAAAACATACCTATATAATTTTGACCCCCTTGAACCCCTCTTTAATACAGTAAAACTGGGGTTTACAGGGGTAAACCTTATTTTTCTTATTTCTGCTCTAAAGCATAGATTATGGGTACTCGTATGAACTGCTTCGATGAGGCAGTTCTAGTGAGTGTTTGAGTTTTACATCCCACTAAAGCTAAGGTCATCGAAGACGGGACCTCGGTTTATAGACTCATCCGGAAGTCTGGAGAAGCCCGGGATCGATCCTGCATTCCCTGGTTTACAAGGCGAGTAGCGTTACCACTACACCATGGAGGCTTCTAAAGGCGGTTCTAACGAGCACCCATAATCTATGTTTTGAGAAGAAATAAGAAAAATATCGCAATTTCCATCTTAAAAATTTTTTTTCACTGTAAAATTTTGACTGTATTTGTATAGGCCTGTTTTTGTAATGTAATTACAGTAAATAAATATGACATGAAGAATTACTTGGCAACATGGCTTAACCATCTAAAACATTAGACTAGTTTCCATCTAGAATCTGACTGACAAAAGTGCAAATTATCCTGAACATCAACACAGTCCGACCAGCAGCTCTTGTTTACTGCTTGGACAGTACAATATCTATTGCTTCTATAGCTAAAAGTTTAAGAGTAATGGGAAAACCTTGCACATTTCCCACCAGTTTTCAAAGCCAGACAACTTATGGGACTCCTGTTCACTTTTTAATAGGCTCAGTCCCACCGAAAAAGTGTAAAATCTTAAAGGAAAGAATTTGCTCCATTCTTTCCTTTAAGAGTTGACCAAGGGGAGACAAAAACACTTTTGCAGGAGCTGCCTCCCCTGAAGGTGTACCCATTCCACTTAAAACACTTGTTAGTCTGTGTTGCTGAGAACGCCAGTTTTGTTTTACCTAGTCACAATCCTCCAGGTTTTCTTCTCACAGGGCTTATATAATGATAGTTACATGCGTGTCCTCCCAATAATGAGATATCTATAATAAATAGGTTATCCAGAAATATAAGTCTTACTGTAAGGAGAAAATCAGCTCAGTTTTTAATTACTTTTTTGATTGACTTTCACTATTCAAGTTTTTTTTTTGGGGGGGGGGGGGGGGGTTGGCTTGTATTTTTTTTCTTTGCTTTTAGTTTTAGTGCCCTTTTTAGATTATTTCACTTATTTCCAGCCGATCCTTAATCAGATGTTGGCAAAAACCAGAGTACCCCGAGAAAAACAATCCGACCTTCTGTTGAAGAACTTGCTGTCTCAAGCGAGGCTCGAACCACAGTGGTGGGAGACCTAATGATTATGAGTCAACGCTCTTAATCATAAGGCCATGGAGTCCCATTTAGGGATGGCTAATCGGAGCTGAAAAGATAATCGATTAAAAGTCCTGTCATTGCGATCAATAATCGATTAGTAATCGCTAAGATTTTTGCCATTATTTTACATGTCTGGCTTTCTGTCTGAGCATGACTCTTACCATATGTTGCACTTTACCATATGTATATTTGAACAGACAGGCCTGAGCAAACAGTGTAGACCCAGATAAGACCCCACATAATGCGGCGTCTCATCAGGGTCTGCACTGTTTGCCACTCATCCAGCTATTTTAGACATAACTTTTGGTAGTAAATTGTACCTATCAAGAAATCAATAACACGCAAATCAGAAATGATAATCATTTTTGTGGAATTTATCGATCAATTAATCGATTATACGATTAATCGTGGCAGCCTTAGTCCCATTCACTATTCATGGTACCATTGTGATAAAATTTAACTGTCAAACAATTTGCTTGTTGCCTATGTACATGTACCCAAAAGTAATATTGTAATATCTGGATGGATAGGCCCTAGGAAACATTCAGTGTAGATCAAGATTAGGGTCCAGTTGTTTAAAGCCCTTATTATCTTAAGGGGAATGGGAACACCTAGCACACTTTTCCGCCATTTTTGATTGGGAGACAACTTTCGGAACTTCCTGTTGGCTTTTCTATAAACTCTGTCCCACTTAAAAGAGGGTTTACTCTTAAAGGAAAGAACTTACTCAGGAGCAAATTCCTTACTTTAAGAGTTGACCCCTATTGACATGGGAGACAAAAATACTTTTGCAGGAAGTTGCCTCCCCCCAAGGTGTATCCATTCCCCTAAACAAGCTTGTTAGTGGTCAAATTGTTAACTGTTATAGCAAGTACATTATCAAAGAGTGGAAAATATTTGCTGAAAAATTGTGAGAAGCTGTTGCAAAATGAAAAATCTACTCGCATTTTTTTCAGCAAAAATATTGGTGTATTTGCCATATTTAATGATCAAAACTTTAACACGATGTTAATTAACGACAATGTTAGTTTTGAACAACTGGGCTGCGATTATCGTGTGTCTGATTAGTGTCTGTCTGCCAGCACACTTAACCCATAACATGCCAATCACGACAATTGTCATCTGCTTTGCTATCTGCTGGTTACCTTAAAAGTCAATTTTTGCCAACAATATGCACCCAGATCAGACTGCTCCTGTAGGAGCAGTCTGATCTGGGCCCATACTGTTTGCCTGTGTCCAAAAATATTTTTAAAAAGTTTGCAAGAACATTCAGCAGACGACATTTTCAGAGTTGAATTTTTCTCAACGTCTTAAGGGTTAACGTAACACTTAGCTGTCAAACTTGAACTTGTTCAAATTTTAGGATGATAAAAACAATACATAGCAAAACAAGAGCACCGCAAGCGGGTGCCAACGCTCGTCTGCAGTTTCTTTTAGAAAACAAAAGTTCTAAGTCAAATCAAATTGCAAGATGGAGTTATAAAACTTGTAGGGAATGTAGCTCTTGTGATGGTGAGTATGTGTATGAAGTTTCATGAAGGTAGGCCAAATACTTTCGAAAATATGGTCAAGGTTAAGTTTTTTGGTTAATTTTTCGAAAAATAGGTCAAAGTTCAAAGGTCAAGGTCACAGGTCAAAAAGCGTGGTATGACTGAAAAGGTCTTGTCCCAAGGAACATTCATGTGAAGTTGGAAGGCTCTGTTGTGAATAGTATTGAAATAAGAGTCAAAAACAATTTAAAAAAAAAACGGAGAGAAAAGGGGAGATAATTCAATCAAATTGCAAGATGGAGTTATAAAACTTGTAGGGAATGTAGCTCTTGTGATGGTGAGTATGTGTATGAAGTTTCATGAAGGTAGGCCAAATACTTTTGGAAATATGGTCAAGGTTAAGGTTTTCGGTTAAATTTTCGAAAAATAGGTCAAAGTTCAAAGGTCAAGGTCACAGATCAAAAAGTGTGGTATCACTGAAAAGGTCTTGTCCCAAGGAACATTCATGTGAAGTTTGAAGGCTCTGTTGTGAATAGTATTAAAATGAGAGCAAAAAATGTGTTTCAGAAAAAAATTGGAAAAGGGGAGATAATTCAGCCAAAATCAATAATGTTGTTATGGTCCTTGGTCAAAATGTAGCTCTTGTGATGATGAGTGTGTGTATGAAGTTTCATGAGGCTAGGTCTAATACTTTTTAAGTTATAGCCAAGGTTAAGTTTTTTTGGAACGACGCAGGACGACTCAGGACGACTACGCAGACGCCGGAGTGATGACAATAGCTCGAAAGTTTTTTTTCAAAAAACAGACGAGCTAATAAGTACACTGAGGATAATTTAGAGATAATGTTTCTTATTTCTCCATGAAATATATGGTCTAACCTGTATCAAGCAAGCACCTATGGGATAAAGAAATTGTTTGTGCTCAAGATACATGTAGGTGCTTGCTTAACCCATAAGATGCCAATCACGACAATTGACAATTGTCGTCTGCTTTGTCGTCTGCCGGTTACTTAAAAAGTCATTTTCCAAACAGTGTGGACCCAGATCAGACTGCTCCTTTAGGAGCAGTCTGATCTGGGTTCACACTGTTTGCCTGTATGACAAAAAAATCTGAAAACTTTGCAAGAAGATTCAACAGATGACATAAGCAGACGACATTTTCAGAATGTTGTTTTTCTCGGCATCTTAAGGGTTAATACAGATGAGTTAAAAGGTTATTTAATTTTTCGCGAACTGAATGATAGCTTGCTTGAACAGGTTGCTCGCAAAATAAAGGAACTGTAATGATCCTAAGTATTGTGACAGACAGGCCTCAGCAAACAGCGCAGACCCAGATCGGACCATTTCTGACATAGCAGTCTGATCAGGATCTGCTATGTTTGCTATTTCATCTGCACTTTTTGGACTCCTAACTAGATTTTCAAACAAGTTTATTAAAATTTTGGGAGAATTACAGCAAGTCCACAAGGTATCCATTTTTTCAGAATTTTTAAGGTATCCTTGTTATAATCCGCTTATTTAGGGATAATGTTTCCTATTTCTCCATTGTTCAATATTTGCTGTGGGTACTTGTTAGAATCGCCTCACTGAGGTGATTCTAACAAGTACCCACAACATACATTTCAAACAAGAAATAAGAAAGTTATCCCTTAATTTTCCTTGTTATCAGACAATAACGGCCCCCCGCCAATCGGGGCTTGAAGAAATAGATGGGCTGCATGATGCTTCCACGCAGAGCTGAAATCCAACCGCACACTAGTACTGGTACACCGCTTAGAGGATCTAAGCCTGCGAGTTGGACCGTCCATGCTTATAAACCCTATTGGTTTCATTGGGTGACAGGGCTTGAGATGTCATTTCATCTCAATGTCAGGTAAAAGTCTCACAAAATTGGAAGCAACATCTCCAAGATGACCTATACAGTGCTGACGGGGATGTTAAACCTCAAATCAAACAAACAAAACAAAGACTGGACAATAACTCCAATATTCCTACCTGTCATGTTCCACAGCAGTAACAGTATGTCTGCCAAACTCTGTACAAGGTGCTTCTGTTTGAAATATCTCTGAAGAACTGTCAATAAATAGAAATATTCATAAAATCTACCCATAAAACCTATTTTTAAATCATATTTTCCCCATACTTTTGAGGAAAGCATTTGGGATATTGTGAATGCCTCCGTCCATCATGATCTCCTCCAAGTTCACTGAAGGGAATGCAACCAAATTTAGCACATACAGGTAGCTTCATTACAAGATGAGGGCACGCAAGAGCAATGTTTCATTGGCTTTGCACAAAGGGACCTTCTCGAGGGGTCAGAAAGACATATTTAGCTGTCCATCTGTCCATCTATCATGCTATCTCCTCCTAGACCACTGAATGGAATGCAACCAAATTTGGCATATACATGTAGCTTCTTCACATGCAAGAGCAATGTTACATTTGGCTCTGTCCAAAATGGCCTTTTTAAAGGGTCAAGAGGTCATATCTGATGTATTATCTAGTGGATGTTTTTGTGCATAAATAAGAAAAATAGTATTTGGATACCACGTTATCTGGGCCTATGAGTCTTGAAATTTTAGATATAGAAACTAGAAGTTGTTGTTCTATCCAAGTAGTGAAGGTTAAGGTTTAATCTAACTGTGTTGATGCACAGGGTAAACTGCATCTTTGAGGTTCATAAATGACAAACACAGGTTTTCTCATATGGTGGCACCCTCCAACCACTATATACAGTCAAGAACTCAGTAACCAATCAGTCACGTCAGCGAGTGATGTAGCCAATACTGTTGCTGATACAGATCTGACTTTTTGGTACCATTGTATAAACAATTTATCCCTCTACATAATGCACATAGTTAGTTTTCCAAATCATCTTTGGTTGTCTCTCAGTACATGTACATGTATTTCACAATGTGAGACTACAGTACATTCAGACAAATTAGACCCCAGTATTGGACCACAGTTCCCAGAACCAGATCACTTGATATTCAATAGTGTTTGATTATTTTGAAATGATCAAAGTATGTCAGTTTCTTTTCAGTGGCCTTGAATAAATACTAAATATCAATCTGTGATTATGCCTCCCCTGAACAGAGTTTTCCCCAAGTCTGTCGATCTGTATGTCAGGGATCAGTCGAGGGGACAATTTGGGTGACCTCTTCATACGAAGTTCGAGAACTTCGCCTTACCAGATTAGAAAAGGGAAGTTGACTTAGCGCTGTTTTTTAATCAAACATTTTTTCTGACACCTTCATTTCTTCTCCGTCTCCGGGATTGAAGTAGTATTCATAGATAAAGGCAAAAAGTTGATTTGATAATCCGGTAATTAATAATCCAGCTGAATGTGTTAATTGTCCACCACCTGTAGTGTGGGTCGCCTTGAGCACAGGTTTTCAGATCAGTTAATTATGTAAAATAGGTGAATCGGATTAGCCCACATCGGCATCTTTGATCTTATCGCAAGGCCACTTGAACCGTGTGTCAAAATTGAGTAATCAGACTTGTCCACGCAGCATAGGATGATCGGTCTTTTTTGGATATGCAGGCTGTTAATTTTGGCAGTATGACTGATGCATGAAAAACGTGCATCTCGTGTTACATATGAATATCATATTCACTCATTTATCAATACTCACAGTCCAACCTGTATTAAGCAAGCACCTGAGGGATAACCAAAATGTGTTTGCTTAAGACAGGTGCTTGCTTAATACAGGTGAAATTTGACACACCTACCTTTTTGTGGAACTGAATGCCTGCTTGCTTAAGACAGGTTGCTTGCTTAATAGAGGTGGCCACTAAGGCAGGTTTTACTGTAATTGCAAAATGTCCGAAATGCGACTTTAATTGGCACTGATTATACCAATATAAACAATCTTGTCAACCCTGTTAAGTTCGACCAGGGATCATGCTGACAGAAAATGTGTAAAGCAACCAACTATCTCAAGCCGTCTCCTGAGAGATAAGAGCTAGAAAAAAGGGAATATAAATAGGATAGAACGGTAAAAAAACCAGCCTCCATTCCGCGCCTGCTATTAATTTGCCGGCACATGATGGTCACACAGACCCAAAATCCCACCCGACTGCACAATGTGAAACATAAGGTAGTCAGAAAAGGAGCCCCTTGAGGCATGTATCAGGTAGACAGCTATTTATTTAGGTTATTCTAGTCCCTTCTCTGATTTGCACATACATCACATTTGGAACAAGACTTGCCAGAGAAAGAAAAGAGGCACTACCGGGTAATACCAAATCCATTACACGGTTTGAAAATTATGAGCTCTTAAAAAACTTTAACATACATGTGGACGCCAACGCCGATTCCAACGCTGGCGCCAATGCCAATGCTGATGCCGGGGGTAGTGCAATAGCTCTTCCTGGACTTTATCCAGGGAGCTAAAAGTCCAGGGAGCTAAAAGTCCAGGGAGCTAAAAATTACATGTAAATCAATTCCTTGGTGTTGACTAGTGGCATAGCTTTAGATAAGAAAGACTAACAAGGACAATTAACCCATTGTATACTAGTGGACTCTTCCATTGCTTTATTATGCTGGACAAGTCCATTTGTCATATAAGGGGTGTCAGGCCTATTTTTTCATTTTTATTCTATTCTTGAAAATTCTGTTAGCAAACAGTACAGGCCCTGATTAGACGCCGCAGTCTGCGGCGTCTGATCTGGGCCTGCACTGTTTGCCAAGGTAATCCTTTAGGGGTTTCCTGCATGCAATGGGTTAACCCTTTCAACACTGTAGACTGATTTAGCTACATAATGCCACCAGCCACATTCAGTGTATTGGTAGATCCAGATGAGAAGGCTGATAATAAGCCATCCCATCAGGATCAAAATCAATAGCTATCCTTTCAATGATTTTAACCCAACCACAAACTTTACATGAGTGAGTGTTTGAGTTTTACGTCCCACAAACAGCTAATGTCATACGGAGATGGGATGTGGGTTTTTTTATGACTCATCCAAAAGTCAGGAGAAGCCCGGGATCGCGAGGCGAGTAGCGTAACCACTACACCACGGCGGCTTCTTTATTTTACAAGAACGGATGTGTTCAAATTCAAAGATGGTAGACACTAAGGTGTAAGAGGTTTGAAGAATTTCTCTCATTTCTCCATAAAACCAATGTTGTAGGTACTTGTTAGCATCCCACCATTGAGGCCATTATAACAAGTACCCACAACATGTTTCTTACAAGACGTATTGAAAATTATCCTTTGACCCATTGCATGCTGGAAACCCCTTAAAGGGTACCTTGACAATCAGTGCAGACCCAAATCAGATGCCGCAGAATGCGTCCTCTTGTTATGCACTATTTGCTAACATAATTTTTTGTCAAAAATGGAATAAAAACGAAAAAATAGGCCTGACACCCCTTATATGACAAATGGACTTGTCCAATATATAGCAGTGGAAGAGTCCACTAGTCAACAAAGGGTTAAATATCATTTGATAAGGACCTTCTTTCTTACCTCTTTATGTTCTTGAAAGGTGTAAGATGTTCAAAGTCATCACACAGGACTTGGCTATCAAGCTGGGTACCAAACTCATCAATCTCCATTCCCTCAAGTAACGCTGCCTTTGAAGATTTGCTGGTTTCCTGATCATAAGGTGTTGGAAACACAGCAATGTCATTGTCAACACAATCTGTGGTACTACTGACCTGTGTTTGAAAATCTTTAATGTCCACTTCATTATCTGCATTAATATTTACTTCAGGGTTGAAATTAGCAGAATTACCTGAAACATTTGAAACTTTTAATTGAGATTTTAATCTGGGGACTATTCTCAAACCAGATGAGCCATTAACTGCATTTATTTCACTGGATTTCATACCATTGTCTGTGAGATCCTGATTTGTGGGTTTGCTTACATTTCTATCACAAACAGTGTCTGTCTTCTCTTCAGCAACGTCTGTGCTCATCCCAAGTTTCTTAAAGAAATTTTCATCTTCATCAGTCCATTCAGAAACCATACATCCAAAGCTGTCATCCAATTCTAAACTTACTGGCTGACTTGTAACAGATGGTTTGGACTTAAGCACAATCGATTTATCACAGCTTGTTTCTTTATCACAGGTATTAGTTAATTTACCAAGACAGTCAACTTTGGATGACACGCTTACAGATTTTGAATAAGTGCTTGTCTTTTTAGGTACAGTGTCAATTTTGAGCAAACTTGGACTTTTAAGTTCTTGTAATAAATCTTCCAGGGTGTCATCATTTTCAATAGTTTGTTTGCATGTTTTAACAGAATTATCACTAGACTGACCTCTACATGAATTGGCACTGCCAGAAAGCTGGTAACTGAGCAATTTTTCATGATTCTTTTTCTTTAATTCTTTCTCTTTCTTTCTCTTCTCTTTCAACAGCTCTATCTTTCTCTGCTCAAACCTCTCCTTTTTCTTTTTGTTCATCTCTTGTTTATGCTTTTCAAATTCAATAACAGCACCAAATGGCTCAATTTGATCAGACTTCATATCATTTATATTCGGAATTTCAACAGAATCAGATTTATCAATTTTACTATGAATATTATATTGTTCTTTATCACCACTCTTGTCTGTTTTAGTATCAAAACTTAAAACTCTTACTGTGTCTTCATTAGTATTATCTACTGGTGGCATTTGCTCATCTGTTCTCTTAGCAACTGGGGATATTCCTGGCTTTGCCATTCTTTTCACAGATGATGCTTCTGAATTTACATAAACTTTTGTTGGTGTTTTGTCTTCCACCAAAGTTTCTTGTTTTGTGTTATCACCAGCATTATGAGCATTATATCCAGTCTCAGGACTAAGTTTAGAGATCATATTTGTAGCACCTGACTGTACAGAAGCTCCTGCTTCCCTAGAAACAAGTTTTTCATCTTTGAATTCCACAGAAACAGCCATAGAGGAAGATTTTCTGGCTAAAGCTGCTCTTTTCTTTAAAGCAAGTTTGGCTTCTCTATTTTCTTTAGCTTTCTGGATTGGATTTGAAGCCATTGAAGCAGATGATAGGAGGAAACTTCTACCAAGAGGTCTTTTCGGTTTAACTGGCATTTCATTAGTCTTTGGTGTATCGGGAATAATTCCAAAATCTGAACCACTACAACTTCCTGAATTAGGAGATTGAAATATATTTGAAATTTCTCTTTTGACCTCATGATCTTTCTTTTCACCTTTCTTCTGTTTGTTTTCTGGTGAAAAGAAGAACTGTGTTTCTGGTACAACAGCAGGCTCAGATGCAATCGCATTGTTTCCTATCACCACAGCTAATTGACCCTTAGCAACTTTACTGGCTGATTTATCTACTTTCTCTTTATTAGTTTTGGAATTAAATACAGGACTCCTAAGTTTCTTCACAACAGGAGCAAATTCATCAGACTCAGCATCATCATTTATTATTGTTACAATGCTGGAAGGTGATGTATTTTCTTTTGATTTTGAAGATGCACCAGGACTCACATTTGTTCCTACAGAGGGTTTGGCTGTATCTTTGCCTTTTCTATCTGTTCCAATTTCAGAAAACAGTTTTGATGAGGCCAACTGTCTCTCTATTGGCTTTTGAAAAAAAAGAGAAATCTTCTTCTGTCCTTCATCCTACAATAACAACTGAGTCAGTTAGGGTTTGTGTAACCATTAACCTACAATAAGACATGTGTAACGTTACCATCAACAGCTAATATCAGACTGTATATCCACGCACTATGGCATGAGCTGTTGTTCATCTCCCTTTGGATAGCTTAGAGCGCCTTTATAAGGTTCATGCAATCAGCGAAGACAAATCAGACCATTACCCCAGATAAGAGGGGGTATCCACATATCATTTTTCTTATTTCTGCACGAAAAATATTTTGTGGGTACTCATTAGAAGTGCCCCGTCGAAGCGCTTCTAATGAACACCCATAACGTATGTTTTCATGCATATATAAGAAAAAAATATCAGTACTTTTCAGATGGAAAAAGCCCCCCATCTGGAGCTATGTCAGATTGTGGATGCATAGGCTGATATGAGTCTTCTCTAGTCACATATGTCTTATTGTAGATTTTCTCATGCACTACTGGCTCAATAACAACATCCCCCCTCTACCCTTACCTGCTACAAGGACAACAGGCCTCACCGAACATAACATAATCCATAATACATGTATTATTTAGTATGGTCATCAGTTACATTTGTACGTTATTTGTATTTGTAAGAATCACCACATTGAGGCCATTCTATCAAGTTCCCACAACATATGTTACATTATGTTTTAATGGACAAACATGGCCCCCGCCCATCAGGGCTTAGGGAAATAGATGGGCTGCATGATGCTTCCATGCAGAGCTGAAATACGAATGCACATGAGTACTGGTAAACCACTTAGAGGATCTAAGCCTGCCCAGGCAAAGTGGTGCGAGTCGGACTGTCCATGCTTATAAACCCTATTGGTTGTATTGGGCGACAGGGCTTGAGATGTCATTTCATCTCAATTTCGGGTAAAAGTCCCACAAAATTGGAAACAACGTCTCCAAAATGACCTATACAGTGTTGACGGGGACATTAAATCTTGAATCAAACAAACAAATAATGGACAAATATCCCATAGTTATCCCAGTTACTACCCCTATCTGTAGCTATAAAAGCCTAATCTATATCTTCACTGATTGGTGCTGATGTCTGATGAGCAACTCAGATTTGACTGATTGTGTTGGGATTTAACAACACATGAAACAGAGATGAAAGATCAGGAGCAGTCTGATCAGGGTCTACACTGTTTGCCATTACGTCCGCACCTTTAAGACTCCTTGCTGGATCGTGAAACAAATTTGTTAACCCTTGTCCTGCTAATCCCGGATACGCCTTATCTTTGAAACAATGTAGATCCAGATCAGATGGCTTCTGACAAAGCCATCTGATCAGGATCTTCACTGTTTGGCATACAGATTGTGAATTTGTTGCAATAATTTGCATCAAGTAATCTGATTGGTTGATATTTGGTAGTGGGTGTGGCATATATGAATATTCAGCAGAATAAGGGTTAAAGATTCTAGAGAATTACATCAAGTTCTCAAGGGTCCAAACTTTTAGGATTTTTACAACAAATGGGCCAGGTTAAGCTAAAAAGGTTTTCCAACATGTATGCCCAGTCATCACGTTAACAAGTCTGTGAAATGAACACCCCACTAAACCCTACCTTATATAGAGAAAACTGGGGTTTAGGGGGGTATACATTATTTTTATTATTTCTTCTCCAAGACATAGGTTGTGGGTACTCGTTAGAACAGCCTAATTGAGGTGGTTCTAACGAGCACCCACAACCTATGATTACAGTATAAATAAGAAAAATATCACCGATTTTCATGAGAAAATTAGCCATTTTTGAGAAGTGAAAAATGCACCATTTCGCACGGATATGTTAACATAATGTGAAGAATCTGGTTTTCTGAGCAAGTGTCCAAAGAGAAATCAGACCAGTTTGCATATCTGTGCATGATCATGATGGCCATCTGATCAGCCTGTACATCTCATCAGACTCCACAGATGTGAAGACTGATGATTTCGCTGTGCAAAAAAGAGTACACCGAATTTTTTTTTTACTGGGTAAGGAAGCTGATTCTTCACCATGTGAACATACTCAAAGACTTCTTTTCACTTCGCGTGGCCCACATACATGTACTCCCCCATCTGTTTGTGGGTTCTAACACCAACTTACATGTACTTTACTAGCTCCAGATGCTTTCTTGACTTTTCCCATTTTGAGATCTAAGGGCGGAACATCTTGCTATACCTTACATTTGTAATTTCATCTCCTGTGAAAAAAAAAAAAGATAAATATAAAATAACAACTAGAAAGGTGTCCAAAGTACACAGATGCCCCCGCTTAGCACATTAATCTTTAAGTGGTGCAAATACCAATCTGTGCGAGTTTCGGCGTTCCACCAATAGTGACCTTGACGTTAAAAGTCGAAATCGCTCGAGATATTGTCATAAGGAACATTTGTGTGAAGTTATTTTGAAATCGGTGAAGAAATGTAAGCGCTAGAGGGGTGACAAAGTTTTTCTAAAAATAGCCACAGTGACCTTGACCTTGAAAGTGGAACTCGCTAGAGATATTGTCATAAGGAACATTTGTGTGAAGTTATATTGAAATTAGTCAAGAAATGTAAGCGCTAAAGCGAAGACAAAGTTTTTCTAAAAATAGCCACAGTGACCTTGAACTTGAAAGTCAAAATAGCTTGAGATATTGTCATAAGGAACATTTGTATGAAGTTATATTGAAATTGGTGAAGAAATGTAGGCGCTAGAGCAATGACAAAGTTTTTCTAAAAATAGCCACTGTGACCTTGACCTTGAGGTGATGACCTTGAAAGTCGAACTCGCTCAAGATATTGTCATAAGGAACATTTGTGTGAACTTTTATTGAAATCAGTGAAGAAATGTAGGCGCTAGAGCAATGACAAAGTTTTTCTAAAAATAACCTGTGACCTTGACCTTGAGGCCATGACCTTAAAAGTCGAACCTGCACGAGATATTTTTAAAAGGAACATTTGTGTGAAGTTTATTGAAATTGGTGGTACAAATACCTTAACCAAAGTCTTAAACATTAAAAATTTTCTAATTCTATGACCTTGACCTTGAGGTCATGGGTATGGGTGGGGGTATTGCTGAATAAACCATTGGACCTATATGTATCATCATAGTAAATATAAACCAAATCCATTGTATGGTTATGAAAATATGAGCTCAAGTTCTACCTGGTACAAATACCTTAACCAAAGTCTTAAACATTAAAAATTTCAAGTCCATGACCTTGACGTCATGGGTATGGGTGGGGGTATTGCTGAATAAAACTTCAGTCCTATATCTATCATCATACCGAATATGAACCAAATTCATTACACGGTTTGGAAAATATGAGCTCAAGTTCTACCTGGTACAAATACCTTAACCTGGGTCTTAAACGTTAAAAATTTCAAAGTCCACGACCTTGACCTTGAGGTCTAGGGTATGGGTGGGGGTATTGCTGAATAAAACTTTGGACCTATATCTATCATCATACTAAATATAAACCAAATCTATTGTATGGTTTGGAAAATATGAGCTCAAGTTCTACCTTGTACAAAAATCTTAACCTGAGTCTAACAGGATTACGTACGTACGTACACACTTTCGTACGTTCGGAAACCGTACGCATGTACGCACGTACCCACGTACGGAAAACCGAAAAACTATATGCCCCCGGCATCATACGATGCGGGGGCATAAAAAGCATTTGTTCACAGAAAGGATCATCACAATCCTACAACTATGGAACCCGGGAAGGGACTTGATTTTTTTTTATAAGTTGTGTGCACAAGATAATATCTTGTGAGGACAAGATATTATCTTGTGCGGACAACATCATATCTTGTTCGTCCAACATATATCATCTTGTGTGCACAAGATATTAAATTGTGTGAACAAGATACCATCTTGTTTGCACAGATAATATCTTGTGCGGACAACACAGATCTTGTGCAGACAAGATAATCTCTTGTGCACTCAAGATATCTTGTTCGCACAACTTAATATCTTGTGCACACAAGATATTATCTTGATTGCACAACTTAATATCTTGTGCGGACAACATAATATCTTGTGCACACAAGATATTATCTTGTGCATACAAGATAATATCTTGTTCGCACAACTAAATATGTTGTTTGCACAACATATTAAAACAAAATTGAATGTCCCTTCCCGGGTTCCGTATATAACTCCTATCAGGCACAAAAGAATTTCTATTTTTTGTTGTTGTTTTTTCTCAAAAATGTCACCAATTCCGAACTTTTTGTATACCGATGGACTCTTTCATTGTTATCAGAATCAGAATTGCTACTGGTGACACGTCAAATGACATTCATACACCAGGACCTGTGATGTGGGAAGTTAGTCCCTAGCACTAACCAAAGAGGTAAATTTAGCTACACAATCATCAACACCTTCAGCTGTCGAAATAATCGAATCGGGAAGGGCATTCCAATCTCTAATGGTTCTTGGGAAGAACGACTCTTTATAAATGTCAGCTCTTGAAGTAAGGGTCTGAAACGCCAACGAATGGTGATTTCTACAGTGTCTAGCTGGGGGAACAAGGTCATCTGTTGGAATGCTGGCAGCACCCTTTAGACCTTTGTATTAAAGGATTAGCCTACTGTCTTTTCTCCTTTTCTTGAGAGACTCCCATTTTAATTTTCCAAGTATTCCAGTCATGCTCCCAGTTTCAAAGCAGTAATTGCCTGTTACAAATCTAGCAGCTCTATTCTGAACTTTCTCAATTTCATCAGTAAGGACCACTCCACTGGGGTCCCAAATACAACTACCATATTCCAAGATTGGGCGAACAAGACCTTTATATGCTACCTCTTTTACATCCTGAGGGCACTGATGAAGATTTCGCCTCAGGAAACCAAGCGTTCTATTTGCCTTAGTGCACATAGAAGTTGAACATTTGCCTCAGTACACATGTTGCTAATATGAGTATTCCATCTCAAGTTGTGTGAGATTGTCACTCTAAGGTATTTAATGGAGTCCACATTCTCGAGGACCGTTCCCTCTAAGGTGTAAGAAGCCTCAACTTTATTAGATCTCTTCCTAGTTATCTGCATAATATTGCATTTAACTGGCTGAAATCCCATGCCCCATTTACGTGCCCAACATCCTAATCTATCTATGTCAGCCTGAAGTTTCAATGAGTCATCTGTATCTCTAATTTCCCGGTAACAAACACAGTCATCTGCGAACAGTCTTATTTCTGAGTCAATGCCAGTGGAAATATCACAATATATAAAATATACGGCTGGACAAGCCCATTTGTCATTTAAGGGACGTCAGGTCTATTTTTGAAAGAAAATCTTGTTAGTAAACAACTGAGGTAATGGCCAAATATGACCAACTCAGTATGAGAAGATAGATGCAAAGATAAACAGTGTAGAATCTGATCTGGGTCAGTCTGTTTGCCTATGTTCGTTTAGGCTAAGATTTGGTACAGACCGGCCCAGATCTGTCAGATCAGTCTGGTCTGGGTCTACATTGTTCATTCCGTCTGCACCTTTTGGGCTCTTGTAGGATCGTGAAACAAATCTGACTTTAGGGGAGTCTGATCTGGGTCTGCACTGTTTGGGACGTTTCTATGGTCCTGGTGAATGAATGTCATTTGACGCTTGTCACCAGAATCAATTCTGCTTCCGATTCTGATAGACGTGTCAACCAGGGCTCGAGAAACTGAAGAATCCAAATCGGTCCAGCCAGATTTCGCCAAAAAATCCGGAAATTGCCGATCGGTTTCGGTAATTTCCGTAAACGTCCTTGGCGATTTGCAATTTCAAAATGTGTTATTAGCCTAACGAATGACATACCAATGTTGCTCTTACACTTATCAACGGATATGAGCACCAGTATCTCGATTATTAACAGCAATTATTGCTCACATCGTTCCGATTTCATCTACTTTCATTTTCTACGCCAGATTTCACCTACTTTCATTTTCCCAATATCCGGGTCACTCACAACCTGAAGACCACTAAAGGGAAACAACCGACGTGGGGCAGTAAAAGACCAGTTCGATGGTCACTGTATAAACCTTTAAAATATTTCTCTTATTGCACGCATTTTATTTTGCCCAAATTGGTTTGTTTACAAATTGCGACTGATTTTGCAGCCACGTGGTCGGAAATGATGTCATCTGGTTTCCGTTTACACAATACACATTAATGCAGCCAAGGACGTAACACACACGCCTGTTTTATGTCACAAATTTTAATAGGGCGTATTTCTAAAAACAATCGCTTTGAACGGGTTAAAAAATCGAAAAAAACATTTCTTTAATCTCGAACCAAAACATGACCCAACGAGAGTCATTCAAAATCTTTCATGCCCGAACCGAGTTTTAAAGAATATAAACAAAATATTTCACGATTACACAAGCCTGAAACAAATAGCTTTGACTACAAATGACGACCGATATTGAAGCCACGTGATCGGAAAATCCCGTCATGCGGTTTCATTTAAATTCATTCACACACATGGTTTGTTATTGGTTTCAATGGAGCGTATTTCTTAAATAAAAATATCGTTTAAAATGGGTGAAATAAGGCATTTTCCCTCGAAGGCAATGTTCAGACATGACCGGTGTGTATTGAAAATTGCGCCCTGTGAATAAAAAACAAACAAAAACACACACACACACAATTTTATATTCAAATACCGTTTCTGTAGTAAGCCATAAATTAATGACTTGTGTAAACAAACTAGCGTATGTCCTGCATTGATTGACCTTATTTTCTCACCTTGCCAGCTTGCCGATAACGCCTGAGGCCAGTGTTCACGTTTTAATAATTTTGACACACGGGTCAAATTTCGCTGCGATAAGATCAAAGAACCCGACGTGGACTTGTCCAATTTTCACCTAGTTAGATAATGAACCGGTCTAACACCTTGTATTGTAGGCGTTTTTTGTATACATGCTTGAATTATCAGTGACAAGCGGTCAACATATTGATTTAGCGAAATTTTCGAACCGATTTTTTAAAAATGTTATAGAATTATGGACCGATTTTTTAACCTTCTTCTGAAGTCAAAATCGGTTTATGGAGGGCAAATTCGGTCCAGAACCGGAAAACTGATATTTTCTCGAGCCCTGGTGTCAACAGTAAAAGGTCTGATTCTGGCGCTAAAATTGCCGATATCATTGGGAATATCAAAATAAATGAAACTGAATTAACCGCCAGCGAACAGTCTTATTTCTGAGTCAATGCCAGTTGGAAATATCACAATATATCAAATACAGACACATCCAAACACTACGTCATCACTCAATAATACTTTTTGCCGGGACTTACCGGTGGTGGGCAAAAAGGCCTTGGGCCGTTTGTCGCCGTTGTAAATGCGATGTTATTTTCTGTAAACTTGTATTTTGTTTGGAATCGAAACGACAAAATTGACCTTTAAACTTTTAAAATAGACTTGTCTTAGCTAGTAATTATTGGTTTCTAGAATATTTAAAGATGTTTTGATGATAATTACCTGTCAAAATTAGACAGGTAACGAGGCGGGATGGTCTTAATTATGTGTAATAAAAATGCGCAAAACGAATGACTAAAAATGCGGAAGATGCAGGAATGAAGTATAGAATACATTTTTCTACTCATTTAAAGTGTAATTCGATCGATTTTTTGTAACAGTCAATTAAAATATGCCCGTAATATTAAACCTATTAACAATGTGTTTATATGGAACCAGGGGCTTTCTGCCAACCACGAAAGATCGTTATCAAAGGGAAAAGTAGTTTTGCGCATGCGCAGTAACAAGTAAACAAGGTCAAGTGTCAAAACATTGGATCTGTCTATACAGCTGGACAAGCCCATTTGTCATTTAAGGGACGTCAGTTCTATTTTTGAAAGAAAATCTTGTTAGAAAACAACTGAGGTAATGGCCAAATATGACCGGCTCAGTATGAGAAGATAGATGCGAAGATAAACAGTGTAGAATCTGATCTGGGTCTGTCTGTTTGCCTATGTTCGTTTAGGCTAAGATTTGGTACAGACCGGCCCAGATCTGTCAGATCAGTCTGGGTCTACACTGTTCATTCCGTCTGCACCTTTTTGGCTCTTGTAGGATCGTGAAACAAATCTGACTTTAGGGGAGTCTGATCTGGGTCTGCACTGTTTGGAACTTTTCTATGGTCCTGGTGAATGAATGTCATTTGACGCGTGTCACCAGTAACGAATCAATTCTGCTTCCGATTCTAATAGACGTGTAAACAGTAAAAGGTCTGATTCTGGCGCTAAAATTGCCGATATCATTGGGAATATCAAAATAAATGAAACTGAATTAACCGCCAGCGAAAATCCCTTATTGTGGCTATTAGCTCTTTGGTCATGCAAATCTTTGATAACTGACGGTATGCCGGTGTACACTAATGTGAATAGAGCCGCTAGATTTGTAACTGGAAATTACTGCTTTGAAACTGGGAGCATGACTGGAATTCTGGGAAAATTAAGATGGGAGTCTCTCAAGAAAAGGAGACCAGATCACAAAGAAAGGCAACAGTATGCTAGGCTTCCTACGAAGAAACTTAAAAGTCAGGAACGAGAACACAAAGACCGCTGCTTACTTTTCACTCGTCAGACCAGGATTGGAATACTGTTGTAATGTATGGAACCCCTACACCCAGGAAGCTACTCAGAAACTGGAAATGGTACAACGCAGAGCAGCAAGGTATGTCACCAATCGCTACAGAAATACGAGTAGTGTGACCTCTATGTTGAACCATCTTCAGTGGGAGCCTCTCGAGTCCAGACGCATCAAGTGCCAACTCACTTTGATGTTCAAGATCCTACACGGCCTAGTCGACATACCACCGGATGGTGACAGGACATCTCGGCCCCTAACAAACTCGGCCCCTGACAATCTCGGCCCCTAGCAAACTCGGCCCCTACAAACTCGGCCCCTGACAAACTCGGCCCCTAAAATTAGAATAAGTATACGTTAGTGTTGGAATTGACTTATTATCAAACTATTACACATATTTTAATGTACATATGCCTAATTACCTTTTGGACTCCTTTTGATGAAATTATGAGTACCCCATCTCACATGAGTTAAATGAACCTAATGCCGTTACAGTGTTGACGGGGACGTTGAACCTCAAATCAAACAAACAAACAAATAATGCCGTTGATTGAACCAGACACACTGCTGTGGGTCCACTGTCACTCACCTTCCGATGTAATTAATAAACTAATTGATTGATTGGCGTGTAATTACATCTCTGCCACTTAAAAGAGACTAGTAATATGTTCTGTTGCGCACTTACACAAATTAAACCATTTTGTTTTTATTACCATTTGCAGGGTTTTACCATTCCACAACCAGTAGCCTGTTTTCTATTAATACCAATGATTTTGATTGTTTGACACCCCCGTCAATATTGTATAGGTCATTTTGGATAAGTTGATTCCAGTGTTGTGGGGCTTTTAACCGACCTAAACCCATGAGGTACTGGTGTGTTCATTTAAGAAATGAATTTTATTTTTCTGCTGTTCATGAAAGTATGACGGCCCCCGCCCGTCGGGGCTTGAAGAAATATATGGGCTGCATGATGCTAATGACATCTCAAGCCCTGTCGCCCGATGAAACCAGAAGGCTTATATGCATTGGACGATCTGACCGTTTTGCCTGGACAGGCTTAGTCCTTCTAAGCAGTTTACCAGTACTCGTTTGTGGTCAGATTCAGCTCTGCGTGGAAGCATCATGCAGCCCAAACTATTTCTCCAAGCCCCAATGGGCATGGGCGAATATTGTTTTCTATAGGTTTACATTTGGTTTTACACTGGAAATGTTAATATCACAAGAAATACACACAAAAAAACACGCCTATTCTAAAATATTGAATTTTTCACCACCCAAATATGAAAAATTTCAGATGAAACATGAACATGTTTTTCTTATTTCTGCTATAAACATAGATTTTGGGTACTTGTTAGAACCACATTGACAGGGCGATTCTATCAAGTACCAACAATCAATGTTTTTGAGCAAACAGATTTGGGTACTTGTAAAAACGGCATAGACGAGGCGGTTCTTACAAGAACCAACAATCCATGTTTTTGAGAAGAAAAAAGTAAATTGATATAAACCCTTGTAAACCCCAGTTTTACTACAAATACAAATACAAATACAAATAATTTATTGGTCTAAAATCCAGCCACAGGATTGTCACCAAACACAATACAATTTCTTATTTTAACCTATATGATACTAGATCTACTATGACATTTAATATGCCCTTAAGCATTATATTTGGTTTAATATGTAGTAGTACGGACAATAAGATTTCTGAAATAGATTCACCCCTTTGGCACCTTCAGCCGTACCCCAGCCAAAAGACAATCAGCGCCAGAACACAGACCACCGGAACCCCCTGACCTTGAAAGGTCAGATGGTTCCCGTCCCCTGCATATACAAATATACTGAAAGTTTTTACAACACCAAAAAAAAAAAAAAAAAAAAAAAAAGAAATGAGGATCTTCTTCTAAAAATTCTGATATCTCCCCTCATCCCCGCCCAGAACACAGACCGCGGGGACCCAATAGAACCGCCTCTATGAGGCGGCCCCATCGAGCACCCACAATCCACACTTCCGGGCAGAAACAAGAAAAACACTGCATACCCCCAAACCCCAGTTTAGGGGGCATACAATGTAAAAGTGGGGCTGAAGGGGGTACGAATCATGCATTCATGCTTTCGCAATGACTTGTCTAAACTAATTACTGTTTACCCTATTACGCATATTTACAATCTCATTTCTTTCATTATATAGCTCATGTATGAATGATATGCACAGTACATTTAAGTCATAATCTTTACTAGTCATAAGAAACTTAAACTTATCTGTATTAGTCATGCCACTAAAGGATGGATAAATATGACAAATTTTGTCAAAAAACAATTCCCTACTAGTTTCTAGTTTAGAGCATGACATAACAAAGTGTATCTCATCTTCCACCTCAGTATGGCACAACTGGCACACTCTTTCTCGCAGAGGTATTTTCCTGTATCTTCCTTCTTCGATATGAAGTTTATGACAACTTATTCGTATTTTGGCATAAGTGCATACTTCTTTTTTCAGATTGTTACTGGACAATAAATATTTTTCAAGACTGTAAAATGATTTAAGTGTACGGTAGGTCCTAAGCTTGTTTCCATTAATAATATTTGAACTATCATCAACTAAACACTTTCTCCAAAAGAGTATGTAAGAATCCTTTAATCTCGTCATAATGGCGTGTAATAATCTGCCATTTGAAAATGTACCTTGGTTTTCCCATACATGTGAAAAGCCAACTTTGTCAAAAAATGATTTAACAAAATGGGCAAATCCAACCTCCCTACAACTGGCATCCCTGTAAGCATTATATACAAGTTTGCTATCATTCATATTTGTGATATGCAACCAAAACTTAATACAGGATTTTAAAGAATATATTGCGAGAGGGAACATGCCAAGTTCTGCTCTTACTGCATTATTGGCAGCTGATTTATGTACTCCAAGGAGTATTTTACAGAATTTCAACTGATTTTTTTCAATTGTTAGTGAGTCATATTTTTGTTCCAAGACTGAACATCTATGCATTATTTTTTCTATAGCCCAAACTTCACTGCCATATAATAAAATGGGTTTTACACATTGTTCATACAATTTCATAAATATGGAAACATTCATATATTCAGAAGATATAGCTTTTCTTATGCAGAACAGAGCTTTTGAACCTTTCTTACAAAGATAGTTTATTGCCTCAGAGAAAGAACCAGACGGTTTAAAAATAATACCCAAATACTTATATTCACTGACTAATTCTATATAATGACCGTCATACATAAAGTGGAAGTTCTTTAGAATTTTTCCTGATTTATTAAATATAATTACTTTAGTTTTAGCCACATTTACTGTCAGGTTCCATCTCTGGCAAAAGTCTGAAAGCCTACTTAAAAGCTTTTGTAGGCCATCAGCGCTATTTGACAACAAAACTATATCATCCGCATACAAGAGACATGAAATAGAACGTTCACCAACTTGAACCTGATCACAACTTTCATCAAAATGCTGCTTAAGGTCATTGATAAACAACGAGAAAAATGTTGGGCTTAATATGCACCCTTGTTTTACCCCTGTTTTAGTTGCAAAACTCGGACTTAATTGACTACCTAACTTAACCGAGCAACGAACTGTCTGATACATGTTCTTGATAACATTCAAAAACGGTCCTGAAATGTTGTACTGTTCGAGTTTATATAATAGTGCAGCTCTATTTACTGTGTCAAAAGCTTTACTTAAATCCACAAAGCATGCAAACAAGTACTTCTTTGACTTGAAAGCTTTGTCAATCAATAATTTTAATGTTAAAATATGGTCACTAGTTCGACAATTTCTTCTAAAACCAATTTGCTCTGGGTATATAAGCTCATTTATTTCAATATATTTATCAAGCCTATTAAATAGCACCTTACTGAATAGTTTGCCAAAGCAACTTGAAACAGTTATGCCTCTATAATTTGAAGGATCATGAGTACCCCCTCCTTTATAAATTGGTTTTATTATGTTGTCGCGCCAAGCGTCCGGATATTCCCCTGATTTTAAAATAAAGTTAAATAATACAGCAAATTCTTCAATTAAAATGTTGGAAGAAATTTTCAACATTTCATTAGAAATTCCATCCAGACCACAAGATTTTCCATTTTTAAGCCTATTAATGGATTTTCGTATCTCTGCTACTGAGATTGGATCGTTTAAAATAGTGTTATTCAAGCCAAAAAAGTTGATATTATTTTCAACCAGAAAGTTATTTGTGTATTCCATATTCAGCAAGGATTTAAAATGATGTATCCAAGCATCTGGCGCAACATCATGAGATGGATCACTTTTATTATTTTTCAACAAATTATTAACTGTATTCCAAAAGTCTTTAGGATTGTTTTTCTCATTTTCCAGTAGCTTATCAAGTAATTTATTTTTAAATAACCTATGCTTCTTTCGGACTAACCGCTTATAAACTTTATGTTCATGAAAAAGTTTTGAACGTAAATGGTTATCCCATGGATTTTTTGTTAATTCACGACTTAAGAACTTCAAATGCTTATATTTATTCTCACACTCGTAATCATACCATGTTTGTTTTCTTTTACGTTTTAACTGTTTCTTATGGCCATGTCTTTGTTGTCTAAGAGCTGCACAATTTAACACTGATGAATATAAAAGTGTGGTTGCAGGTGGTCAAAATTATATAGGCATGTTTTCGTGATCCCGCACTCAATTCCAACACCGTCCCAATTACAGCATGTGTTTCCGTGATCTTTTATCGTGGATAAAGTTTCGTATTAAAAACGATAAATATGCTCAAACTTTCTGTGAAACTACCTATCCACCTTCCAAATTGATTCTCGGAAACAAATACATTGCATTTTAGGACCTAAATGCTGCTAGGGACTGAGTTTTTAGGAACGGAGTTGAATGGGGGCCGAGTTTGCTAGGGGCCGAGTTTGTCAGGGGCCGGGTTTGTCAGGGGCCGAGTTTGTTAGGGGCCGAGATGTCCATAAATCCACCGGATAAGTACCTTACACCTGCTTGTTCAAGGACAAGATCACAACACAGCCAGAAGTTCAGGCAGATCCAAGCTTCCAGTGATTACTACAAGAACAGCTTCTTTCCCAAGACTGTCCGTCACTGGAATTCCCTATCGGCATCTGTTGTCGATGCTCCCACCCTGGTATCCTTCAAGGGGGGGCTTTCAAAACTAGTCTTTTAAATAATGTTAGGGCCGGTCAGATGCAAATTCCTAATGATCTCTTGTGCTGTGCTAGCGGGGACCACGTGTGCCCTGGTACCGCCACGGAAGCTAGATTGGACAGGAAGGAAGGGTTGAAAACGCATCTGGCCAAACTTTTTTCTTTTTTCTGGCTTTATATTTTTTTTTTTTCGCTCAATTTCTTCTATCTGTCCTATTTTTTCCGCCTTTTCTCTTTTCTTATGTCGCACCACCCCCGCGCTAATAATAGTCAAGGCTGACGGACAGCGCGTATACCATAGATGTAGATGTATAGAAGAGACAGTAGGCTCATACTCTTATACAAAGGTCTAAAGGGTGCTGCCAGCATTCCAACAGATGACTTTGTTCCCCCAGCTAGGCACTGTAGAAAGCACCATTCAATGACGTTTCAGACCCTTACTGCAAGAACGGACATTTATAAAGAATCGTTCTTTCCCCGAACCATTAGAGATTGGAATGCCCTTCCCGATTCGATCATTTCGACGGCTGAATGTTCTGAGGATTGTGTAGCTAAGTTTACCTCTTTGGTTAGAGCTAGGGACTAACTTCCCATATCACAGGTCATGATGTATGAATGTCATTTGGCGTGTCACCAGTAACAATTCTGATTCTGATTCTGAATGTCCGGAAATTGTTCGGGAAATGTCCGGAAAATGTGGGTAGTGGTGCGTTATCCCCAATATCTCGACTTCGGGTGGTTAGAAATTAATAAAATTAGTATGAAATAAAATTTTAAGCGCCATTCTAAAAGATGGTAAAAGATATTTTTTATTTTTAACATTTTAGGGTCCGTTTTTGAAGTTAATTTGTCCGGGAAATTCCATGATTGTGTCCTGGATGTTGGGGTAGTGGTGCTTTATCCCTAATATCTCCACTTTGGGTGGACAGAAATTAATAAATTTGTATAAAATAAAACTTTAAGCTCCATTCTAAAAGATTATTGAAATACTTTTTTATTTTAAACATTTTAGGGGTCCATTTTTGAAATTAATTTGTCCGGGAAATTCCCGGACTGTGTCCTGGATATTGGAGTAGTTGTGCAAATAATTATCATGATATCTCGACTTGTGGTGATTACTAATTGATGACAATTGTGCCATAGGGTATAAGTATATAGCACGGCTATAGCCGGCTTGCACCGCAAGGCAGTACAAGTATATAGCACACTTGTACTGCCTTGCGGTGCAAGCCGGCTTCTATAGCGACGCGGTAAAGTGTTGGCCTGTCACTCCGACGGACCGGGTGGAGCGTGATAGCTCAATGGTTAGTGCACAAGTTTGCCTCTGATGCTAGAGGTCCAGGGTTCGATCCCCGGCAGTGGGGATAAAATTTCGGTAACCGTAAACGCTCCATTGGCATCATTTGCAGGGATGAATGTCATAAAGTGCACCGTCCTTAGGATCGGGGCGTTAACTGGAGGCCCCAGAGAACCACCCCCTGTTCAGGTTAAAGATCCCTACCGCCGTAATTACTGGCATCCTGCAAACCTGGAGTGTATGTAATGTACACCTGCGGTAATGGTCAAATGTGACCGACGCAGTATCAGTAGAAAGAAAGAAAAGAAAGATCCCCGGCCGGGTAAAGGTGATTAACATTTTTTTTTTCACCTGTTACATTTGGCGCCCACCGTAAATATCCCACTTGTGCAATAGAACTCCTTGATAATCATTTCACGTGATTCTCGGACTCCCAGAAATTCGAGGATGAATTTCAATGTGGAGGGGGGAGAATGTCCTAGGGTATAGGTATATAGCACACTCATAGGCACGCGAGGCAGTACAGGTATATAGCAAACTTGTACTGCCTTGTGGTACAAGCCGGCTTTTATAACGACGCGGTAGCGTGTTGGCCTGTCGATCTGGCGGACCGGTTTCGATCCCCACCCGGATAAAGGTGATAGGATTTTTTTCACCTGTTACAATTGCATCAGATAAAATTTTAAGCTCAACTCTAAAAGAATATTAAAAAGCATTCTATTTATACACCTCAATGAGGCAGTTCTAACGAGTACCCACAACCCGGATTGTTTCCTGGATATCTCGACTTGTGAAAAGTAGAAGTAAAACAAAGATCAGGAATTGATACAATTAACTTACTCCACCCATAAAGTCTTTTAATTTTGGATGGCCATATGGCCATTTTGTGGGAAAGTAACTGTCCTTATGGCCCTCCTTTGTTTAGGTTTCCATTATGGTCTGGTCGCTTAATGTTTGTATTTATTTCCCTTTGGTGTCTTTTATGGGTGGAGTAAGTTAATTGTATCAATTCCTGATCTTTGTTTTACTTCTACTTTTTATATATTAATAACTCAGCATATACAACCTATAAAAATGTATTTAGTAAATTATATAAATCAAAGTAGGACTCAGGAGGCCACTCTAACTGACTCCCTCCATGAGCTGGTGTCTGTCTCTAAATAAGTGCATCTTAAATCTTATGTTTTATTTAGTTTCAAGATCTGTGAACTGGATTGAATGCAGAACTCCATAGGCATTCCTTTGATACTAAAAAACCTTTTGAATTAATTAAAGTTTACATTTTCTGATAAAATAATTATCAAAAATCTCATTTTTTAATTAAAATTTTAAAAAAATTTATCAAAATTCAATCCCTCAGATATATATGTTCTAGTTTTTGTCAAGATTTCATTTTGCTAGGAAAACTTGCCATATGTATCTTCTTTAGCTATGCCAAATTTCATGAAAATCCGAAACCGGTAACACTGTAGTTTTACACCTTTAATGGATGTAAAATAAAAATCAAAAATGAGTTCCTTTAAGAGCAATGAAAACATTCATAAGAAAGATGGGTCATACTACGTAGTTTCGGCTAATAAAGCCTCATCAGTGACCCTGTAATGATCCGGCAAAGAAAGCCAGAGGAAACATACTGCAATTTTGCGAATTTCAAATAGGCAGTCGATTCAAAGACTGATATAAATCAAAATGGGGTCCAAATAATTAAAAACCTGTCTAGAATATGAGTCTAAACCAATAATTTCTGATTTCTTAGAATATTCACGCTGATCTCAAAGGACCAAAAGTAAAATATAAACTGCACTGTAAGTCGTTTCTGCAAAATTTACTATTTTATTGAAATCATACAAGAACCTTACAAAAAGGCAATTCGTAACACTCACGTAATAAATATGAGATTATACAAATCAAAATGAATACATATTGAGCTGATCTAGCTTAGAAACTATTGAAATATCATGAATTTCTGATATTTTCCTTTCATTTATTCACTATGATCTATCCAAAATAGTAGATAGTAAAACACTATATCAAAAGATATTCTAAACAACAAATTAGGCTTAACAACATATATTGCTTTTTTATTAGCAGCAAAATTATTGTGAACATTTGCAACTTTATTTAATGACTTTGCATAAGTCATGCTACTCAAATAGGTGTAAGGCAATGAGATCCATTATTTTCATTTCCATACCAAGCTGGTATGCAAGGACGCAATGGTCAGTGGTTTGTTGTTACTGGTAAAAATAGTTCTGTTGATAAATTCATGCCCAGATTAAGCCTTAGATATACTCTGTCTTTATGAACGCTTGATTATTATCCTAACAAAAAATGTTACAGTAATTATTGGTTAGTATTTTCAAAAATCGAAATGTCACTGTTATTGAGTTTCTGTTGCAAAAGATATCACTGATGTATGAGGCGTAGAATATTTGGTGTAAACAAAGCTGTTCCATGACCTAGAGAAATTTTGCTATTAGACAGGGAGAGAAACAGTTTCCTTCCTTATAGAACACATACATAAATATGTCTCTTTTCTGCATTGGTATTGTAATTGTTGACGTTTCTTTAGTGTCTTATTTTGTTCTATTTACTTTGTCAATATAGTGGTTAATTTATCGGAAGCGAGCTTTTAGTATTTTTTTCTCGTTGTAAAACTTTCAACCACTTCTTGAATGTTTCTGCTGAATGCAAGTTCACTGTTTTTTAAGCACTGTTCTTGCTTGCTTTTTGTTCATTAATGATTACCAGAACATTTCTGTGCAATGTATCTCTCAGCTTAGAAAGAGCATTGCAGTGTTTGGACAGAAAAAAGCATCACAATGTATTTACTGAAAATAATTTAAAATCCTATAATTAATGTGATAACTACTCACAGATTGAATAATTATTATCAACAGTTTAAATGCTTCTTGATATCTTACATAATGTGCTTTGTAATTACTGCAACAACTGCTGGGATAGGTAAATGAAGTGAAAGACCTATACAAATACATGTATATAGACAACAAAATCATGATCACATAAGTTCTGGAACACTGACAAATGTACAACCATATGAATTCTAAAAGCAAATTCAAATGGCTTTGGAATACAGCTTCAGGAAGCCGTTTGATTTCGTTCATAGGGGCTATACAAAAAGATAGGTTGGCTAGTGCCTATGCAGATACAAATTCTGAAAACTTAATGTCCAGGAAAAGTAATCTCAAGTGTGGTTGATTTTCCCTAGAGTAAACCTTTCTTTTTAAATGGACAGTTAGGGTTAAATAAACAAACAACAGTTTGACTTGAGAGTCATTTATCTCGAGTCGGATTACAAATCTCCCAAAATCTGAAGCAACATCTAAAGTGACTGGTATGTTGTTGATTTGAAAATTAAATCTAAACATCGCCTTAGCACCATTACCAAATTAGACAAGAAAGACAGAAAGAAAACTGTGCACATGATTACATGTGTGCGTTTGATGACGTTTGTCATCAAAGCCTTTGCGGTATAGTTCTGTAAACAAAATAGTTTGTTCCATAGGGGGCAAATTTCCTAAATGGATGTTTTGAAATAATACTTATTATTATGATATGAACTACTTACGTAAACCATACTATACTAAAGCAATCCAAATTGAAAGCAATAGTAAAGTATTATTAAACAGCATGACCAAAACATGATAATCATATAATTTCACATTTTGCTGAATCAGGACTATCAGTATTCAGTCTGTTAAAACACAATGTTACCGGTACTCAATTTCCATCAAAATTCACCAACATGTTCCTAAGATATGTGGATAGTTTTTTATGCTGAAATGGTGTCTTGACAAAAATTGGAACATGGTAAAAATGCATATTAAATTTTAATGAATACAAAAATAGGAGCTGAAATATGGGGACACCATCAAAGAAAACTGAATGCCCAGCCACTATTACTAGACATATGAGGTCATTCATCGTAGCAACTAACTCACCAATTATGGCTTTAATTCATAAAACATAGCAGCATTAGATATATGAAATTCTGAATACTGTAGACAAGTTTATATGAGAGTACTCTCTGTTGTGATAGAGACTTCATAAAATATGCAATAAATTTACTACGGAAATAAGATTTAATAGTGAATGCATCGTGATTATAATGGCTATACCCAAGGCAATTATTGTGCATAATTTCATCAAAATCCAAGCGTGGGCAGAAACCAATGCAAATTTCCTATACCTTGAAAGACCCCCTTTAAAATGATATCACTCATGTTGCTTTTCCCAAGATGGTCATTTCCAATTATTTGCTGCTGAATAATATCATGTATCACTGTAAACCCCACTTTTCTCTATTGAAAAAACACAAACCATGTTTTTCAGGAAATACGAAAGAAATAATGCACACCCGCTTAAATCCTTCTTTTTCTATATAAAGATAAATTTGCATGGGTGGGCATTACATGGGTCCATGGGGGTATGCATTATTTTTCCTATTTCTGAGCCAAAACATAGGTTGTGGGTACTCGTTAGAATCGCCTCAATGAGGCGATTCTGAGCACCCACATCCTATGTGTGCAGTATAAATAAGAAAAAATGACGAATTTTAATCAGAATAGTAACCATTTTGGAGATGTGAAAAAAAAAAACACTATGTCGCACGGGTGTGTTATCGTACACAATTGGAAGCAACGTCTCCAAAATGACCTAAATAGTGTTGACGGAGACGTTTCACCTCAATTCAAACAGACAAAATAACAGCATTCATTCAAAATATCAATTGGGCCAAATTTTTCCATTCAAAAGCCGTGGATACGATACGACGATACGAATCCTTTATTCATGAAAGTGCAACAGGCCACACGCGGGTGACATTAGTGCATAGCAACAGAACACAGCAAATACAATGTGACGCCAAAGTACAAATCCTCTGCAAAAGAAATTGGGTTACAAACACAATGCCTGAACAGAGGTCGTCACCATCGACTCGGCGTCAAGACGCCGAATCGACACCTCGACATCATTCAAACGTCGTGCGTCGTTTCCGTGTTTTTTTTGTTTTTTTTTTTTTGTTTTTTTTTTTCTATCATTTTCAGAGGTTGCTTACTGTAATGAACCAGTTATGCAAATCATAGGAGGAACATGTATATAATTATATATACATCACGTGAACAAGTCCGTGAAATGAACACCCCGTGAACAGTTTATTACAGGTATGCAGCACGTGTCAACTTTTTAAGAGTTAAAGCAATTAACTTAGCACGACGATTAATCTCGTTAGAAAATTAATGGCCCGTAAAATCACTCAAAGTCCGTACACCCAATCCATCACCGATTAGAAATGGATGCGGCTAAATTTCGTCGTGGTTTCAACATTTCGCATTTAATATCATTTCAATTTACAGAACCGTACTGTGTGTTTAAGCAGAGACATGGAAAATATTAGGTTTTTATCTCATTACGAAAACACACCTAGTCGAGTATACTGAGAATTTAGCAACCCTAAAATGAAAATTTTCCGATAAAACAAAAAATCCCACATTATTCTTATTTCTTCTCTAAACAAAGACTGAAGGAATCCATAGAACGGCGATGCGGTTTCATCGAGTACCTACAACCAATGTTTTTGAGCAGATATTAAGGAAAACGAACCACTTCCCCTAACATCCAGGACACATTTCGGGTTGTGGGTACTCATCAGAACTGCCTCAATGAGGTGTATAAAAAGAAAAAAAATATTCTTTGAGAATTGAGCTTAAAATCTGATCTGATACAATTGTTATCAATTAGTTATCACCACAAGTCGAGATATTATGATAACGTAGGTCCCCGCCCATCGGGGCTTGAAGAAATAGCTGGACTGCATTATGCTTCCACGCAGAGCTGAAATCGACCGCACACGAGTACTGGTAAACCGCTTAGATGATCTAAGCCTGCCCAGGCAAAGCGGTGCAAGTAGGACCGTCCATGCTTATAAACCATATTGATGCCATTGGGAGACAGGGCTTGAGATGTCATTTCATCTCAATGTCGAGTAAAAGTCCCACAAAATTAACTTCAAAAAATGGCTCCTGAAAAGTTAAAAATTCAAACTATTTTAATAATCTTTTAGAATGGAGCTTAAAATTTTATTTGATACTTATGTGATTAATTTCTGACCACCCGAAGTGGAGATATTAGGGATAACGCACCACTACCCCCAACATCCAGGACACAATCCGGGAATTTCCCGGACAAATTAACTTCAAAAAATGACTCCTGTTCACGGAGATGTTGCACTGATGAGTTAGGAGGCCTTCATGCGGACTGAACAAATTATTTGTCTAAATCGCGACGAAAGTAAGGGCGAGGATTGTGGCCACGTAAAATCGATTTAAGCCCCCCAGTGGAAATCTTCCACTGACCGTTCCAAGGCGGCTCTTCTGTGGCGATTTATTTATGTTGTTGTTTGTTATTTACTGTGTGTATCACTTGTGTCTTTTAATTTTGGATGGCCATATGGCCATTTTGTGGGAAAGTAACTGTCCTTATGGCCTTCCTTTGTTTAGGTTTCCATTATGGTCTTGTCGCTTAATGTTTGTATTTCTTTCCCTTTGGTGTCTTTTATGGGTGGAGTAAGTTAATTGTATCGATTCCTGATCTTTGTTTTACTTCTACTTTTCCTAAAATGTTAAAAAATCAAACTATTTTAATAATCTTTTAGAATGGAGCTTAAAATTTTATTTGATACTAATGTGATTAATTTCTGACCACCCGAAGTGGAGATTTTAGGGATAACGCACCAGTACCCCCAACATCCAGGACACAATCAGGGAATTTCCCGGACAAATTAACTTCAAAAAATGACTCCTAAAATGTTGAAAATTCAAACTATTTTAATAATCTTTTAGAATGGAGCTTAAAATTTTATTTGATACTAATGTGATTAATTTCTGACCACCCGAAGTGGAGATATTAGGGATAACGCACCACTACCCCCAACATCCAGGACACAATCCGGGAATTTCCCGGACAAATTAACTTCAAAAAATGACTCCTGTTCACGGAGATGTTGCACTGATGAGTTAGGAGGCCTTCATGCGGACTGAACAAATTATTTGTCTAAATCGCGACGGAAGTAAGGGCGAGGATTGTGGCCACGTAAAATCGATTTAAGCCCCCCAGTGGAAATCTTCCACTGACCGTTCCAAGGCGGCTCTTCTGTGGCGATTTATTTATGTTGTTGTTTGTTACTTACTGTGTGTATCACTTGTGTCTTTTAATTTTGGATGGCCATATGGCCATTTTGTGGGAAAGTAACTGTCCTTATGGCCTTCCTTTGTTTAGGTTTCCATTATGGTCTTGTCGCTTAATGTTTGTATTTCTTTCCCTTTGGTGTCTTTTATGGGTGGAGTAAGTTAATTGTATCAATTCCTGATCTTTGTTTTACTTCTACTTTTCGTAAAATGTTAAAAAATCAAACTATTTTAATAATCTTTTAGAATGGAGCTTAAAATTTTATTTGATACTAATGTGATTAATTTCTCACCACCCGAAGTGGAGATTTTAGGGATAACGCACCACTACCCCCAACATCCAGGGCACAATCAGGGAATTTCCCGGACAAATTACCTTCAAAAAATGACTCCTAAAATGTTGAAAATTCAAACTATTTTAATAATCTTTTAGAATGGAGCTTAAAATTTTATTTGATACTAATGTGATTAATTTCTGACCACCCGAAGTGGAGATATTAGGGATAACGCACCACTACCACAATCCGGGAATTTCCCGGACAAATTAACTTCAAAAAATGACACCTGAAATGTTAAAAAATCAAACTATTTTAATAATCTTTTAGAATGGAGCTTAAAATTTTATTTGATACTAATGTGATTAATTTCTGACCACCCGAAGTCGAAATATTATGGATAACGCATCACTACCCGCATTTTCCCCGGGCATTTGCCGGACAATTTCCGGACATTTGTGTGCACCAACTTCTTTGCACGGTTTTGATACTAATAGTATTGTTCCGATCTATATTTTGACCTTCTTCTCTTCTTCTTCTCCTATTACTGCTGAGCATTACGAGCAGGATTTACTTTACTTTACTTTACTTTAGGCTAATGGGGGAGTTAATTAATGGGCGATGCCCCTTGTGCCCCATATCTGGATTGGAGGTATCGATCCAGTCGATTCTTGAAGGTATTGACTGAGCCAGCTGAAATCACGTATTCTGGAAGCGCATTCCAAGAATTCACTACACGGTTACTGAAGAAATTAACTCTTTGTAGAATACTCTTGTTTAGTCTAGGTTTATATAATTTCATAGAATTGCCTCTTGTTTTACTGCACTGATCTGATGAAAACTTGAAAAATTTATCTCTTTTTATATTCTCCTTTCCAGTTATTATCTTATAAGCCTCTATCAAATCACCCCGTTTGCGTCTATCTGTTAAAGAAGTTAACTTTAATCTATTTAATCTTTCACAATATGATAGGTTCCTCAATTCTGGTACCAACTTGGTTGCTCGTTTCTGAATTTTCTCTAAAACTTCTATATCTTTCTTGTAATACGGATTCCATGCCTGTACACAGTATTCCATATGACACCGAACGTATGTCTTATATACTAAGGCAAAACTAGAAGCGTCAAAGTTAGTAAAAGATCTCTTAATAATACCAAGAGCAGAAGATGCTTTCTTGGCTGCCTTAACACATTGTAAACTACAGTACGGCTCAGGTATTTGAACCGTTTTTCTTTTTCATTCCGCGGACAACTTTTTAAATCCGCGTTTTTCCGCCGAATGGTTTGGAGTAAACAACTCCGAGTGAAAATATTTTACTCCAAGTTATGCGCTCAATATTCCATGGAAATTCCGCGGACCTCAGAGCTTACCTGTGATATTTGGAGTGTTTGCGAGTATTTGTGAGTGGTGATTAATTTAATTAAACATGTGTCGCCTGTGCGACGTATCAGAGGTCAATAATGGCGGCCGAAACCCGTCAAAATTTCGCTGACAGTTATCACTTTGATTATTTGTTTCTCACTTGTCCGATAATACTTCACATTAAAATTATTAAAGAATGAAAGACAAATGATTATACTATATCAAAATAATTTTCTTTTTTTGAAAATATAAAAATTACATGGAGAAATTTTGAGTTCAAAATGACCGATTTTGCAGTTTAAAAGCCAATAATGGCGGCCGAAATCCCTTGAAATTTCGCTGACAGTTATCACCTTTGATTATTTGTTTCTCATTTTTCCGATTATACTTCACATTAGAATTATTAAAGAATGGAAGACAAATGATTATATTATATCAAAATAATTTTCTTTTTTTGAAAATCTTAAAATTACATGGAGAAATTTTGAGTTCAAAATGACCGATTTTGCAGTTTAATAGAAGCCAATACTGGCGGCCGAAACCCGTCAAAATTTCGCTGACAGTTATCACTTTTGATTATTTGTTTCTCAATTGTCCGATAATATTTCACATTTAAATTATTAAAGAATGAAAGACAAATGATTATATTATATCAAAATAATTTCCTTTTTTTTGAAAATATCAAAATTACATGGAGAAATTTTGAGTTCAAAATGACCGATTTTGCAGTTTAAAAGACGCCAATAATGGCGGTCGAAATCCCTTGAAATTTCGCTGACAGTTATCACCTTTGATTATTTGTTTCTCATTTGTCCGATTATACTTCACATTAGAATTATTAAAGAATGGAAGACAAATGATTATATTATATCAAAATAATTTTCTTTTTTTGAAAATCTTAAAATTACATGGAGAAATTTTGAGTTCAAAATGACCGATTTTGCAGTTTAAAAGAAGCCAATAATGGCGGCCGAAACTTGTCAAAATTTCGCTGACAGTTATCACCTTTGATTATTTGTTTCTCAATTATCCGATAATACTTCGCATTAAAATTATTGAAGAATGAAAGACAAATGATTATAATTATATCAAAATAATTTTCTTTTTTTGAAAATATCAAAATTACATGGAGAAATTTTGAGTTCAAAATGACCGATTTTCCTGTAATTTTATGATGTTCAACATGCTTTCAATTACGGACTTGCCCAACTGATTCCTTTGTTTGAAATCACTTGAATTCACACCTTGGTAATTAATGATTAGCTCTTTGTTGACTTTTGACATTGTTTACATTATAATAACTATCAGTGATAATTATTATCTTATAATTATATATAAATATATATGATGGTAAAAGAACACTAAATAAACAAAAACCAATGCCCAGGTATTTCGTCAAATTCCTCCGAGTATTTCCGCGTAACTTCGCGAGAAAATATTGCCTCCAGGTACGATATTACGACTCGGAATAATTTCGCGAAATTTCGCGTACCGCGGACCTTGCGAGTGTTTTCGAGGAGTGTCCGCCGAATATATACATATACTCGGAACAATTCCGAGTGTTTTTGAAAGTACTCGAAACGCCGAGATTCGGAATAAAGAGTTTTTTGGTTCTTATACCTGAGCCGTACTGTAGGCTTCAAGTCTTCTGTTATATATATTCCTAGGTCACGTTCTTCTGATATCTGTTGTAATATAGTCCTTCCTATTGTGTAATCTTTTCTTGGATTATCTCTGCCAATATGCATTATCTTACATTTTGATTCATTAAATCTTAATAGCCATTGACTGGACCATTTATAAAGTATATCTAAATCTTTCTGAAGAGAGTCTTTATTGTAATCTTTATCAAAAATCTTTGCATCATCTGCAAAGAGCTTAGCAGTACCTTGGACTAGTTCCGGTATTTCATTTACATATAAAATGAACAAAAGGGGTCCAATTACTGACCCTTGAGGGACTCCACTTATTACTTTCGCTGGATGAGAAAAATGACCTTTGATATGAACAGTTTGGGTTCTGCTACTTAAAAAGTCTGATATCCAATTGGTAAACTTTTCACCAAAACCATACTTAGATAGCTTATATACTAAACGCTTGTGAGGGACACTGTCAAAGGCCTTTTTGTAGTCTAGGAAAACCATGTCTATTCCTTCACCATTATCCAATGCGGAAGTTACCTCCTCCAACGTTTCTAACAAATTTGTGAGACAAGACTTGTGACTTGTAAAGCCATGTTGATGCTCTGACAAAAGATTGTTCTTTTCCAAATGAATTAACATCTCATCCCTTATTATGGACTCTAGAATCTTACAAGGCACACTTGTAAGACTTACAGGCCTATAATTACATGGTGAACTCCGTGAACTTTTTTTCCTGGGTGGTAACCAGTACTTTCTGTTTTCTTTTTTTTTTTTTTTTCAATCAGAGCCGCTATTCTGCAACAATTACAGTCAGAATGGGAATGTCATGTAGAATTATTTGGCCTATGAGTTTGTCTGTGCGTGATCTTTCAATAATTGTTTGTGCTTGATTTAATTTATTATCTTTTTTTTTTCAAATCTATATCTGCAGATCTCTTTTTTTTTGTGTGTGTGTGTGTGTGTGTGTGTGTGGGGGGGGGGGGTTGGTGCTTAACCGTGGCCTGGTAGGCTAGTGGACCGGGTAAGAGCGCTGACTCATAATCATTAGGTCAGGTGGTTTTCTTTTGAGGGTACATCTGTTTTTTGCCAACCTTTGATAAACGATTGGCTTGAAATAACAAAGGTTGGCAAAAGACCAGTAATCCCCAGCTTAACCCTTGTCCTGCTGAGCCCGGATATGTCTTATCCTCCAAACAATGTAGATCCAGATCAGATAGCTTCTGAAGAAGCCATCTGATCACTATGGAGCGTGATAGCTCAGTGGTTAGTGCACTTGCCTCTGATGCTAGAGGTTTGGGTTCAATCCCCAGTAGTGGCGATAAAATTTTGGTGTCCGAACACGCTCCATTGGCATCGTTTGCAGGGATGAATGTCATAAAGTGCACCATCCTTTGGATTGGGACGTTAACTGGAGGCCCCTTGTGCATGAAGAACCATCCCCTGTGCAGGTTAAAGAACCCTACCATAATTACGTGAGGGCTGTGTAGGCTTCATCCTGCAAAACCTGGAGTGTTTTAATGTACACCTGCGAGTAATGGCCAAATGTGACTGATCACAGTATCAGTAGAAAGAAAAAAGAAAGATCAGGATCTTCATTTTTTGTCATTCAGTTTATGAATTTGTTGCAATAATTTTCATTGGTTGATAAGGAGTGCAGGGTGTGGCATATATAAATGGCAGTGGCTAGCCGTCTGGTACCGGACAACCAGTCTATGAGTCTGCCCGTCAGGTACCGGACAACCAGTCAACGAGTCTGCTCGTCCGGTACCGGATGGCTAGCCAACCCACGTAGGAATGGCTAGTCGTCCGGTAGTAAATTTTAGTCTTTCATTTCATGTAGGATATGAATGCTGAATAGAACTTCTAATATTGGATGCTAAATAATTCCAACTTTGAGACTATGTAAATATCATTGAGATAGGCCTGTCCGTCAAAAGTAAGGCAAATAAACACAGCCTTATCGGTAATGCATGATTTTCATAACAAGTATGGAGCATAACTTAATATTTCTTATAAGTTTATATTTTTTTACCTTTCCTTCTTTATAAAGTTACTAAAACGTTTGATCGAAGAGTCGCGAAAAACAAACTTAAACATCACTTAACTAGTCTGTGGAATGAACACCCCTCTAAACTCCACTTTATATTGAGAAAACTTGGGTTTAAGTGGGTATACATTATTTTTCTCATTTCACCTTCAAGACATAGGTTGTGGGTACTCATAAGAACCCCTGAAAGAGGGGGTTCTAAAAAGCACATACAATCTATGTTCAGAGTACAAATAAGAAAAATATTAGAAAATTTCATCAGAAAAAAGACCGTTTTTGGTGATATGAAAGAGTGCGCTATGCCAAGGATATGTTATCGTAATGAGCATTTGAACAGTAATTGCTCTACTCATCGTGTTTCGAAAACATTGAAAGAATCATTGCCTTTATGCATGGCCTGCTAACAAGATAATTACTCCAATTAATATTTCTTTGTACCTGATAGGTTGAATGAATATGTTCAACATATTTAATGTTAATGTATCACGATGACTAACAAGGTCCACATTGGACAAACATTTGCAGATTTTAATTGCAGATTCAATAATAACAACATAGTACAAAATAGAAATAATAACATTGACATTAAAACAATAACAATAGATTATTATCATAAACAACTGTCACCATACCTCATATGAAAAGAGAGACTAAAATTAACTACCAGGCGGCTAGCCATTCCTGCGTGGGTTGGCTAGCCATCCGGTACCGGACAAGCAGACTTGTTGGCTGGTTGTTCGGTACCTGGTGGGCAGACTCATAGACTGGTCGTCCGGTACCGGATGGCTAGCCACTGCCTATATAAATATTCAGCAGGTCAAGGGTTAAGGATTTTCCATATGTTGAAAGGCTGAATAAACTGAAATTACCAACACTATCTCACCGTAGGAGGAGAAGAGACAAGGATCATACATACAAAATTATCCATGGAATTGAAAATATATCTTCTGAAAGATTCTTTACGGTTGTAACAAACTTAGCAACACATGGACATAATCATAAGTTAGAAAAGCCTAAATCATGCAAAACATCATTCAGATTTGGCCCCCGCCCATCGGGGCTTGAAGAAATAGATGGGCTGCATGATGCTTCCATGCAGAGCTGAAACCGACCCGCACACAAGTACTGGTAAACCGCTTAGAGGATCTAAGCCTGCCCAGGCAAAGCGGTGCGAGTCGGCCCGTCCATGCTTATAAACCCTATTGGTTTCATTGGGCGACAGGGCTTGAGATGTCATTTCATCTCAATGTCGGGTGAAAGTCCCACAAAATTGGAAGCAATGTCTCCAAAATGACCTTTACAATGTTGACGGGGACGTTAAACATCAAATCAAACAAAACAGACTTCACAAAGAATTGTCAACGAGTGGAATGCTCTTCCATCTTCTGTTGTGAATGCAATGGATGTGAATGATTTTACATCACGGAAACACGCCTATATAATTTTGACCCCTTTGAACCCCAGTTTTACAGAGTAAAACTGGGGTTTACAGGGGTAAAGCTTATTTTTCTTATTTCTGCTCTAAAATATAGATTGTGGGTACCCACAATCTATATTATGAGCAGAAATAAAAAAAATATCACAATTTTTCATCTTAAAATTTTCATTTTTTCGGCGATAAAGGTTACACTGTATTTGTGTAGGCGTGTTTTCGTAATGAAGTTCAAGTTAGATTCACACTGGAACCATGTTTGAATATTAATTAATCAATTCATATGTGAAAGCATAATTATGTTTACGAAGTAAACCATAACAACAGAAATAACCTGTTTTTGAACATGAATGCCCTGCATAAGTGAGGACATTATTAACAAAGATATTAACCGAACCACAGACGAAAGACACTGGGCTAAAAAAGGAGATACTCCTTCCCTTAGAGCCCCAAAACCATCCTAGAGGCATCTTAGAGGGGTATAAGATTGACTAGATTGGCAGACCAATGGTCATTACTGGTTGTTTCCAGTCATTAGTGGTTGATTGGTCAAATGAATAACAGTGGTCAGTTTGTAGATGTTTAGCATACGCCATCCCCTTTTTACTAGACCCTATAAACAACAAAAGATAATATAGTCTTTATTGAAGATAGAGATGCTGTTCAGAATCAGAATTGCTACTGTTGACACATCAAATGACATTCATACACCAGGACCTGTGATATGGGAAGTTAGTCCCTAACTCTAACAAAAGAGGTAAACTTAGTTACACAATCCTCAGTACCTTCAGCTGTCGAAATAATCGAATCGGGAAGGGCATTCCAATCTCTAATGGTTCGATGGAAGAATGATTCTTTATAAATGTCTGTTATTGCAGGAAGGGTCTGAAAAGCCAGTGAATGGTGATTTCTACAGTGCCTAGCTTGGGGAACAAGGTATCTGTTGAAATGCTGGCAGCACCCTTTTAGACCTTTGTCTAAAAGTATGAGCCAACTCGGACTGTCTTTTCTCCTCGTCCTGAGAGACTTCCGTTTTAATTTTCCTATTACATGTATTCCAGTCATGCTGCCAGTTTCAAAGCAGCAATTGCTTGTTACAAATCTAGCAGCTCTATTCTGAACTTTTTCAATTTCTTCATTAAGGACCATTCCACTGGGGTCCCAGATACAACTACCATATTCCAAGATTTGGCGAACAAGATCTTTATATGTTGCCTCTTTTACATCCTGAGGACACTGATGGAAGATTTCGCCTCAGGAAAACAGACATTCTATTTTAGACTGCTGAATTCTTTAAGAGACATCTAACTTATTTTCTATTGATAAATGATGAAAGCATGTGCAATAAAATAAATGCAAGTCATACATGATAAAATGAAATAAATTTTAAATATTGAAAAGATTTTTCGATAGCTCAGTGGCTAGCATGTTGGACTTATGATCGAGAGTTTGTGGGTTACAATTTGGCCACCGGAGGTGAGATGTGTCCTTGGCCAAGCCATGTAATGCCACTGGTACACTCCACCCAGGTGTAAATTGGCAGCAGTGGTGTAACAGTCACTGCCTGTCTCTCGTGCACATGATAACATCAGGAATTAGTGTTTGAGAGCAATTCATATAAGCTTGAAGTTTTCATCGCAATCAAACTAAAATAAATTAGTATAAACTGAAGTATTTTATTCTTAACTCTTATGTTGCTGTTCACGACAACCCCTATCTTTGCAAACAGTGTAGATCCAGATCAGGAAGCCATCTGATCAAGATCTACACTGTTTGGCATTCAGTTTATGAATTTGTAGCAATAAATTACATCAAGTAATTTGATTGGTTGATAGACAGAAATGGGTGTGGCTAAACTGAATATTCAGCAAGAGAAGGGTTAATCATCAAAGAATCACAAACACATGTGCAGTGACCAATTTAATTGAAGCAGCCTATTGAATGAAAGTACAAAAATTGAAAGAAGGCTTCAGTCAAAGGGATCAGGCACCTTGTTCAAACTAGTGGTGCTTGGTTAGTTTGACCTGGCTTCTTACCTGAGAAGACAATTTAACCCTTCTCTTGCTGAACCAATCAGATTATTTGAAGTAATTTATTCCTACAAATTCATAAACTGAATGTAAAACAGTGTAGATCCTGATCAGATGGCTTCTTCAGAAGCCATCTGATTAGGATCTACACTGTTTGCAAAGGTAGGGGTAGTCGTGAACAGCAAGATAAGGGTTAAAGTGTGAAAATTGTAATGAAAGCACTGTTTTGTTTTAAACTGTATATCAAAGATGTAATTTTAACTTTAATTGCCCCTTTGGCAAAAACAAACCAGACTGAAATTACTGAACCTGCCTCGATAGATCAGTGGTAGATGTGTCTGAGTGTCTGCTTCGGGATTGGGAGGTTGCAGGTTCATTCCCCGGCTGCGCCATACCAAAGGCATGAAAAATGGTACTAGGCACTCCCTTGGCTGATGCTGGCAATATCAAGGGTAGTCCTAGGAAGATAAAGGCAGGTAAGTATTTGTTAAAGGATACTTTTTTGTTGCAGTTAAAGCTCTACAGAGCTTATGTTATTTGTTTCGGATATATATGCAACATTAAATAAAACAGAAGTGAAGGCAATGATCAGGAAGCAATACAATTAACCCAAGCTCCCATCAGTGACACCAAAGGGAAAGATGCACAAACATGAAATAACTAGACCCTAATGGAAACATGAAATAACTAGACCCTAATGGAAACATCAAACCTCAACTCATTATACATGAACACTCATGTCAGATCCTTTGGGCAACTGGGATTGAGATGTCATTTCATCTCAATGTCGGGGGTAAAAGTCCCACCAAATTAGAAGTAACGTCTCCATAATGATCTAAATAGTGTTGACGGGGATGTAAAACTTCAATGCAAACAAACAAATCTATATAATATAAGGCTGAAACATCCATGTGAAATAGTGAATATTTTAAAGGCTCCAGAAATGGCATTTTTCAGACAAAAATTTCATATAGTTTCCTTATTTCTACATTAAAATAATAAAGAAAATATGGTTTATTCACCATAGTTGCATTATTTGCTGGCTCCCAGCTTGCACACTGTCAATATTGGTAAAACCGGTAACCAGACCGCCTGACCGGGCAATACTGGGTAATATGGTTTTGGGATGGGTTTACTGAAAAGAACCTGTGTGTTTTATTTTATTATTGCTAATTTTTCTCAATTCTTACATGCATTGTAGAGCCATATATCAGTCATATATTGAAGAGGGCATTATATCAGACTCAGATACATTGGTAAAATATAAATGCAAATTTGACTTTTATTTTCAGCTGAACATAACAAATATGTTATCATGGTTATTTTTTTGAATTCACAGGTGATGCATATGCACATTACAATATAATTTTCACTTAATTTTATATACATGTAATATTTTGAGGTAGTTATATCAGAACACACATGGACTTCATGCAGTTACTAGCAGAGCAAGATAAAAGTTGCAGAAAGAGCACTTTGTCCCTTGCATACATGTACATGAACATGTAAATTTACAGTCACAGTTCTCAAAATGAAATATAAAAAAAAATGTGAAAAGAAATGCTAGATAAATAGAGTAGACCCAGTTTACATCAATTAGATTTTTGTAAAAACTGCTCACCAACAGGTATATTAGGTTTATACTGTTGGTTTAAGAATAGGTATAATTACATGTAATCCCTGGCTGTAGGTGCATGATCACAGCCTTTGCTAATGTTAGTATTATACTTTTATACTTTAAAATATTCTTTTTCAGAAGTTTCACTTTTAGTTTTGAACTTGATAGAATAATTTGGGACTTTTGAATTTATTAGCAATTGATACTTAAGTCCTGATTCATATTATTTTCAGGTCAAACTGATACATTTTTTATCACGCTGACAAATGTGACACCAGTAATGCCCAGTATTGCCGGGTATTACCCTGTATTGCCCAGTATTACCGGGGTTTTCCCAGTATCACCCGCCGGGCTGGGCAATACTCATAAAACCCGGCTTTTTGCCAACCGTGAGGTCAGGGGGGTCTGGTTGCCTGTTTTCCCAACACTGATAACCTTCAGACAAGGAACCAGCAGATAATGCAAATAAGGTGAATCCTTGTAAAACCCTGCTTTTCTCTGGATACAAATAAGATTCACTCATGGTGGCCAAGCTATAGATAACTTGATCTTTACCTGTTCTGTGATGACCTTGTGAACAAAATATCTGGAGAACTTAATGCCTTGGCAATATTACGTTCACAGCCTGTAGGTAACCTGGTTAACCCATTGTATGCGGGGAAACCCCTAAAGGGGTACATTGGCAAACAGTGTAGGCCCAGGTCAGATGTTGCAGAATGCAGCGTCTGATGATCTGATCAGGCCCTACACTATTTGCTAACCAAATTTTCTGTCAAAATTAGAATAAAAACAAACAATAGGCCTGGCACCCCTTATATGACAAATGAACTTGTCCAACATATACCAATGGGAGAGTCCACTAGTATACAATGGGTTAACTTCCAATGAAATTCCTTAAATGTCTTACAATGTTATGTTTCTCTTCAGACTTATGCAATGTGGATACATGAGCCTTGTTAACAGAAATAACTAGAGAGCCTGAAAAAAATCACCCTGGGGTAAGATCTTAAGATGAACCGATGAAACCATGTGGTACCTTGTGTTGCCATTGTTTGGCAGTCTCCTCTACCTGTACTATACACTGTGTAGAACTTCTGGGAGTGAATTTGCAGACAACTCTATTGATGCTTTCATAATTGATGGTGAGTGCACAGAGATCATCAAACTCAGGTCCCAGTTCAAAGCTAACAAAGACTTCATCACGAAAACACGCCTATTTAGTTTTGACGCTGTTATGTTATGCTCTTATGTATATTGTGATAACAAGAACTGAAGAACGACTGATGTGCTCTTTCTATTATCTATTTTTACTCAATCATACATATGGTGAAAACATGTAGTAAGAAGAAATTCACAAACAAACAAACAAACAAAAAAAAAAAAAATCAAAATCAAAATTCAAAATCAATGTATCTGTCTCTTGTTCACACAGGTAATGTCGACCTTCGACACTTCAATGTTCTTATCTTATAATATCAGAATTCATGCATGCAGCCATGTATCAAGACAAGTTGTTGTAAATAATTCTGACGTATCAAATATACTATCAAAATTATTCAAGATAAAGAAATGTTCTCAAGCTTATAATTCAGACGTTTAATCTTTGATATCAAGAAACTGTCAGTTGAATTTGTGAGAAAATCCGTTACACCCAGGAAATAAAAGTAATTTTAATTGGAAGTTCACATAAGTGTCTGATATTTCCGCTATCCACCCTGTTTGAATGTTAATCACATTGAGTTAACGATCCGTGGGCGGACTGTGCGCCCATATCTTGTAATATATGGCACTGAGTCTGTCTTACTTGGTGGCCTGTCTGAGTCATTTTCCTTTTTATCAGAAACACCTTCATCAGTGCACTGGGGTTCCTGAAGGGATTCTTTCTCATTTTCAGTTTCTCCGGTAGGCTGACTCAAATGAAAATGTCCAAAATCTCTATTTTGCGCATTCTCATTTGCTTTCAAAAGGTGTCGCCTGTTACGGCGATAAACCGCACCATCAGGGGTCTGAACAAGATAAGACCTTTCATTTTGTCTGTCAGTTACAACACCTGGCTTCCAAGTTTTGTCATTTTGCTGTATTCTTGTTTTATCCCCTACTTCAAGAGGTTTCAGTGACTTTGCATTGCGATCAAAATATTTCTTTTGATCTTGCTTTGATGTTTGCATTCTTTCTTTGACAACTATATGATTCGGTGTTTCAGGTAATAACTGATCACGTATCACCGGCAGATTCGAACGTAAACGTCTTGAAAAAAGCAATTGACTCGGAGAGAATTGAAGTTTGTTTGACGTCGTACGATATTCAAGAAGACCTAAATAAGGGTTTTCCGTCTGACTTAGCCTTTGAGAATATTCTTTTGCAAATTCCCACGCTCTTTTCAACAAGCCCATTTGATTGGCTGTTGCCGGGAGAAATTGTGGCATGCACAAAATTCCATTCTCTGGCGAACTCGGAGAACTGTTCACCTGTAAACATAGCAGCGTTATCAGATTTTACTACTTCTGGCGAGCCGTGTCGCGCAAAAACGCTCTTTAGTTTAGCTATGATAGTGCTAGCTCGTGTGCTAGGAAGCTTTTGTACCTCAAAATACTTGCTATAATAATCAACTGTAATAATGAAATCCTGGCCGTCCCATGAAAAAAGGTCCGTAGCAACAAACTGCCATGGGTAATCGGGGATATCATGCGGTTTGAGTGGTTCTTTTTGGTTCGACCTTCGGCGTTCAAGGCATACGGTACAGTTTAAAACTAACTCAGAAATTTCTGTGGAGATTTTCGGCCAAAACATTACATCTCGTGCTCTATTTAAAGTTTTTTCGCACCCGAAGTGTCCTTGATGTAGAATTTCAAGCATTTTGGGCCTAAGGGCGAGTGGTATGACTAATCTATGGCCCTTCAATACCAGACCATTTTCGACGGTAAGTTCGTCGCGGAAATTCCAATAATCAGTGATCAGCCTAGGACATTCTGATCTGGTTACAGGCCAGCCTTCTAAAATCACTTCCTTTAGCTGCTTCATTTGTGGGTCAAGTTCAGTATGTGTTTTGATCTCCTGAATTTTTCGATCACTCACAGGTAAGTTTGTGAGTACTGAATGTACGTGCAAATCCATGCCTTCGGAAAGTTCTGGGTATGTATCTTTCAACATGTTTCTGGACAGGGCATCGGCTATGTGTAGCTCTTTCCCCCTTTTGAAAGTAATGTCAAGGTCATATTTCTGCAGCTGTAGGAGCATTCTAGTGAGCCTAGGTGGGCATAGATACAAAGGTTTCTTTTTTATCGACACAATTGGTAGATGATCTGTTTCAACAACAGTTTTCCGACCATATACATATGTATGAAACCGCTTACACGCAAACACTATTGCATACATTTCTTTTTCAATCTGCGCATAATTCATTTCCGACTGTGTTAGAGATTTCGACGCATATGCGATTGGCTTACCCTCCTGCATGAGGGTAGCGCCTAAACCAGATTTCGATGCGTCGCACTGTATCGTAAGGGGCTTTTCTTTATCGTAGTATGCCAGAACTGGCGCTTTGGTAATGCGGTTTTTGACCTCCTGAAAAGCATCAGCTTGTGGTTTATCCCAAGAAAAGAGAACGTTGCTCTCTAACAGCTTTCGAAGTGGGCTCGTTATTTCGGCCAAGTTTTCACAGAAACGTGATAAATATGTGACCATGCCTAAAAATGTTTCAAGCTCGGACCTGCATGTTGGCGGGTCCATATTAAGTATAGCAGAAACTTTGCTCTGTGACGCTTTCATGCCACTGTCAGACAAAATATTACCAAAATACTCCACCTCTGAAACGCCTACAACTAATTTATCCTCATTGAACCTTATCCCCTTTTCAAACGCTCGTTCAATTACCTTCCGTAGGTGCTGATCATGCTCTTCGCGGGTGCGACCATATACTAGAATGTCATCCACTATTGCCGCGACGCCCGGTAAACCCTCAAAACACTCGTCAATTTTGCTCTGAAATTGATCTTGGCTACACTTCAAACCAAAGGGGAGACGAAGGAAACGGTACCTTCCGAAGGGAGTATTGAACGTAGTGAGGTATGACGACCTAGTTTCAAGTTTAATGCTCCAATAACCTGAGCGGGCATCCATTTTCGAAAAGTACTTTGCACCTGAGAGCTGGGGCAGAATGTCCTCTAGCGTTCTCATGGGGTAATGCGGCCTTTGGATGGCCTTATTCAATTGTTCGGGGTCAAGGCATATTCTGAGTTTACCAGACTGTTTATTTTCAACAGTTACTAAAGAATTTACCCATTGAGTATGGGACGTAACAGGTGTAATAATTTGTTTCTGCAACATGCGGTCAAGCTCCGCCTTTACCTTGTCGCGCAACGCAACAGGTATACGTCTCGGCGGATTAACGACTGGGGTGACGGCGGGATCAATGTGAATTTTGCATTCGCCAGGAAACAGGCCTATGCCTTTAAATGCTTCCGCGTACTGTGTTAAGACAGTTGCTTTCGTAAGATACGGATAATCAGATGTTTGTATTCCGGTCGCGTCACATGACAGCACTAGTTTAATGAGTTCGAGATCGATACTTGATCTCAGACCAACGATTGGGGAAGATAATGTTTCTACTACATAGAAATTTAACACCTGCTGCTTACCTGAGTAACAGCAGGTAAGTTTTACACAACCGAATGTGTTTAGCGTTTCACCTCCATAGGCTGTGAGTTTGATCATGGGTTTTTCGAGCGGGTGACTAAGATGCAACTGTGCGTAGGTTTGACGCGGCAAAATGTTTACCTGGGAGCCAGTGTCAACTTTAAATTTGATAGGAAACGAATTTGGGCCTACCTGCATATCTACGAATACCTGGTCCATTTTGTCGTTACACTCAATACTATCCACAAAGAAATCCTCACATGCACTTTCATTATCTTGTATTTGTAAATTAATCATCCCTTCAGAAACTTCGTGCACTGATTTGCTTGATTTCTTAGCCCTACACACTGAACTAAAATGGTTCCACTTTTTACAAAAATTACATTGTTTTCCTTTGGCCCTGCAAGTTTCTGTTCTTAAATGCTGGTATCCACAATTGCTACACACGTTCCTGTCATCGGCGCGTCCCGGACTCGGCGTCCCCTTGTGCTGGCTCATCGGTTGTCCCCCATGCGACGCTGACGCCCCTTTAGCGTTTCTCACGACGTGAACTTCTGCGGGAGCAGCGGCCATCGTACGTAGCTGCTCTTGTGCATACTCGTAGCTCTGGGCTATCTGAATAGCCTTGTCCAAGGTCAGCTGATCGCCCTCGTTGATGAGTTTTTCACGAATTTTCGGAGAGGTTACTCCGAAAACTATTCTGTCCCGTATCATATTGTTCATATTCGTAAAACTGCAGTCCTGTGCAAGGAGCTTTAACTTTGTAATGAACTCATCAACAGTCTGTGAACCTTGAAGTTCATTGTTAAACTTGTATCTTGCGAACACTGGGTTCAGCTTCGGTCTCACGTGATTGAGAAATTTCGTGTAATGTGGTTCAAGTAGCTTTTTCTCAGCAGCCGTCAGAGTCCATGTGTTATACACGTTTCTTCCTTTTTCTCCTACCCATAAAAGAAGATATGTCACCTTAACATCTTCTGGTTTGTCCTTCATGGGCCCATTAAACACCAGTTCAACATGTTGTTTAAATGCTTTCCATGCCTCGGGAAGGTTTCCCGACTCCCAGTCCATGCGTGGTTGTGGTATCCCTGATAAGTCCATTTTGCTAACTTCGATAAATTATTTATCCAATTAAGACGTTATCAGTTACGTAATCACTTATTTCTCCGCTATTCTGACACCATGTTATGTTATGCACTTATGTATATTGTGATAACAATAACTGAAGAACGACTGATGTGCTCTTTCTATTATCTATTTTTATTCAATCATACATATGGTGAAAACATGTAGTAAGATATTCTAACTGACTGGTATTAGAGAGGCTGTTGTGTATTTATATTCCATCGCAGTGCGCTCCAGTCAAGTGTAACCAGTAGCATGCAACGGTTATAATAATATAACAGACGCCTTGAACCCCAAATTTATATAGTAAATCTGGGTTTTACAGGGGTTTTACAGGGGTAAACCTTATTTTTTTTATTTCTGCTCTAAAACATAGATTGTGGGTACTCGTTAGTACCGCCTCGCTAACAAGTACCAACAATCTATGTTTTGAGCAGAAATAAGAAAAATATCGCAATTTTTCATCTTAAAACTTTCTTTTTTTCGGAGTTGAAGTTTCCAATAAATTTATATAGGCGTGTTTTCGTAATGAATTCAGTTAAGGTTACATGTATATTTTTTTATTATTCAGTATAGCAAAAAAATAATCAGAAGCTGCTCCCAATTTTTCAGCAAAAATACCAGTGTATTAGATACTGTACTTGCTATTAAATTAAGTGATTTTTTTATCACTAACAAGTTTGTTAAGGTTACAGCTGGGCCCTAAAAGGCAGAGGCTCCTTTACCTGTCGGGGGCACCATTCTCGGGAAAGTAAACAGGTAGTCATGATTTTTTTGGGGAGTTTAACAGCCCATTCAACACTATTAAGGTCATATTGAACAGGTAAGTTTACTTTATCACATTCCCTGAGCAGGGTAATTATACTACATATATGGTTGACCAACACAGTAGACATTCTTTCACAAGGAAGTGACACCTGACCTTCTTGAATCAACTGGAGGGAGAGAATGACCTTTTCAAGGTTCTAGTTAACCCTTTCCCACTCAGATATGCCTTTTAACTTGTTGACCCACCCCCCTTTTATGAGCCCAAGAACCACCTTAAATCTGCATTCCCCACCCCTGGACATCTATGTTTGCATTAGGATAAGTTGTCCTAATAAATGGCCATTTTTTTCGCGTGGCTACGAACTTAAAAATACCTGTGGGGGTTTGAAGGTGTGTGTGTGTGGGGGGGGGGGGGTGGGTCAGCAGTCCCGAAATAGGCCAAAAATTGGGCCGCTGAAATAAAATCTGTGGGAATGGGTTAACTGACCAGCTCAATATTAGCAAAACATAGCATTTCTGAATTTCAGATGAAGGTGATAGCATAAAACCAGTTGACAGTCTTGCCAAGGCAGATAAATACAGGACTGACTATGAGGTGGAGGGCAGGCAGGTGTTGATCCTGTATGGAACAGAGTATGGCTTCAGTGAAGAAATTGCAAAATTGCTCTTTGATCGGTACATGTTTTTGTGATTTTTTAACTGCTAAAATGCTACAGAAAATTCTAGAGCAAATGACAGTCTTTTTAACATGGAAAATGAAATCTTATGAATGGTCTGCCCAGCCGCAGACCATTCACATAAAATGTCAAAGTAGAAGTAAAACAAAGATCAGGAATCGATACAATTAACTTACTCTACCCATCAAAGACACCAAAGGGAAAGAAACACAAACATGAAGCGATCAGACCAAAATGGAAACCTAAACAAAGGAAGGCCATAAGGACAGTTACTTTCCCACAAAATGGCCAAATGGCCATCCAAAATAAAAAGACACAAGCGATTCACACAGTAAGTAACAAACAACAACATAAATAAACCGCAAAAGAAGAACCGCCTTGGAACGGTCAGTGGAAAGAGTTCCAATCGGGGGGCTAAATCGATTTAAGCCAAATTTGATCTGAAAAATAAAAAAAAAACTTTGAATAACGCCATCTGTAGGTCATGATTAGTTCTTAAACAGGTAAAGTCATTGAATATATAGACAGGATATTTACTTTTTTGAGTTGAATACCAAAAAAGTAAATTTTCTTTTCATTTTATACGTGACTTTGGCGATGTACGCTAACTGAACATGCTGTGCACTCGTGAACACTTCTGGTGTTTTTAACGATAAAATGTTTTCAACACATTCAATGATTGGTATTTTCACATCGAAAAAGTAAATTTTCTTTTTATTTTATACAAAAAAATAAACCTAAAAAGGTCACCCCAGCCCATTGGGGCTTCAAGAAATATATGGGCTGCATGATGCTTACACGCAGAGCTGAAACCGACCGCACACGAGTACTAGTAAAACGCTTAGAGGATCTAAGCTTGCCCAGGCAAAGCAGTGCGAGTCAGACTGTCCATGCTTATAAACACTATTTGTTTCATTGTGCGACAGGGCTTGAGATGTCATTTCATCTCAGTGTCGGGTAAAATTCCCTCAAAATTGGGATCAACGTCTCCAAAATGACCTATACAGTGTTGACGGGAACATTAATCCTCAAATCAAACAAACAAAACCTAAAAAGTAAATTTGGAGAAAATAAACCTAAAAAGTAAATTTGTAGTTTGGTAAAATCTAGGGGTGTAACGATGCATCGATAGTTCGATGCATCGCGATAGGGACGGCCTCGATAGCAATGCATCGATAGTAATTTGGACTATCGATAGCTATCGCCGATAGTTCACTCAACTATCGATAGTTTCGATTGTTTTTTTTTTTTCTTTAATATACTTGGAAAATATACCTATACTGTTGTGTAAATACGCAAGTATTTTTGCTTAGGATATCCATTCAGCTGTAATCAGGACAGACTGATAAGTCTTCACATATGTGCATGGTGATCTGAGTCTTCGCTGGTCGCACATGTGTATCATAGTTTATTGCTTTGTGGTGGATTTCTCGCGGCGATGAATTTCCTGCCGTCTTTTTTGCATGTGCAGTTGAGGCAGTCAGAAAATTTCCCGCGTTTTTCAATAACAAAACGTCAATGATGGTTTGATCACGCGTTTGTTGCATGCAACTTTTTGAAAACATGACAGTGAAACCTGTGCTACACGTGAAGGCTCAGATCAGCCTGCGCAGTCATATATAAATGTTTGCTGTTTGTATTATCCTTGGGTAGTATAACTTCTGGGACAAACGCCATTTCTCTGTTCAGTTTCAAAGACATTTGCAAGATGCACAAGCTGATCTTTTGTATGAAAAAAAATGTTTTTTTTTTGCTTTGTGCTGACTCATTCACAAAAGTAAATAAATGTATAAAAATGACGGTATAATGCAGTTTAATTTGTTGTATATGCGACTCTTTTTGCGTATAAGGACCAGACTGTTAAACCGCCCTTTTGTGGTCTCATTAGAAATGTTTCTCGAAAAATGCACAGGATGTGCATGCGAGTACATGATAGACTCAGATAAGTCAATAAGTATGCACAAATGCATCAATGATGATGTCATCAGTCGGCTGGCCGGACCGATTGGGATTGAATTCTTGGGGGAATATTTAAGCAGACAAAGTTTTATTTTCCTGTCGTCATCCTGTAGGGAAAAATGTGCAGCACGAGGCTTTGGGTCTCCGTCTATCAAGTACTTTCTTAAGGTGATTCTGGACGTTTTGATGGTGGACACTGGACAACCTGGGACAAATTGGCGTTTTTATTTTTCGTTGGTCTTTCTTATTTTATTTTTGGTTGTCTTTGTATTATAATAGAGGGATATTCCAGAAAAAATAACATGTCAAAACGGTCAAATTTCATTACATGGAAACTGTTTTATTATTGCTGCTTGTCTTAGCTGTCTTGTGTGCAAGGACTAAATGTCAACAGAGTCAGAGAGCCCAGGTCGAGCCCTGTACATATTGCTTAATGAAAAAACCGACTTGATCATTGCTTTACATCTATTTTTGATGCTAACTTCAAATAAAAAATATGTAAGTTCAAGTTTTAATGCAGTTTGTTAGATTCATTTCGCCTTTCAAGAGGTGCTAAAATAGCGTGCTGTGATTACGTAATACTATGTAATAATCGGGTTACCTAATTAACTGAATCCGTAGATTAATTTAACACAGGCGGCAAACATCAAATAATTGAAGAACGATCAGCATGTGCCAGTTTCTACAACCAAATCTCAAACACTGCAAAGACATTAAAGCTATGATAACCATCACTTACAGGCATATATTATACTGGAAGCAGCAAACTATTTTAGGCGGTGGTTGGGATTTATATAAACATAAAGAGCCGTCTCCCATGATGTTTTTTTTCTGGAATAGCCCCGAGGGAATGAATGCTGATATTGAAAAGTAGAAGTAAAACAAAGATCAGGAATTGATACAATTAACTTACTCCATCCATAAAAGACACCAAAGGGAAAGAAATACCAACATTAAGCGACCAGACCATAATGGAAACCTAAACAAAGGAAGGCCATATGGACAGTTACTTTCCCACAAAATGGCCATATGGCCATCCAAAATTAAAAGACACAAGTGATACACCCCACAATAAACATACAGTTTTAGGCCATTGGAATTTTCCTAACTCGTTCTGTCACTCTTAGCCATTTTATGTGAGTGATATAACATCTATGAATCATTTATAAGTGTATCCGATAGTATCACGATAGTATCGTGGTAGTATGCCGCGATAGTGATAGTATCGTGATAGTAGTTTCCACGATAGCAATACTATCACGATAGTCAAAATTGGCATCGATAGTCAGCCCTAGTAAAATCTCCCGGCTGCTACTGTGAAAATAACATGGTCATGTTATTTTCACACTTTGAAAATATCATTTATATTTTCACTATGTGATAAATATCACTTTTATTCATTTCAGATATGCACCCAATTTCGTAAAATCATTCTTCGATATAAAAAGATTGGGTACAACATGGATATTATACGACAGACTGCATGCATGGTAGTTAACCCAATCACGGTTGGCAACTTTGCTTCCCTCTTTAATTGCACGCCGGTGGGTCAGGCCTCAGATTCTATGACGGCTCCAAGGTAAAGGCTTATTGAGAATTAGAGAGATAATGCTGGTTGGTGCCTGATGCTCTGTCTCTGGTCGGGCTCATCGGAGTCTAACTGTTGGTTTTCTTTTGCTCCAGCATTTCAGTGGTTTCTTGCTGTCGAGTCCTCACCGTTGTCTCACCTCTGTGGTTCTTTGATTTTTATGTTCACGGAGATGTTGCACTGAGTTAGGAGGCCTTCATGCGATTTATTTATGTTGTTGTTTGTTACTTACTGTATGTATCACTTGTGTCTTTTAATTTTGGATGGCCATTTGGCCATTTTGTGGGAAAGTAACTGTCCTCATGGCCTTCCTTTGTTTAGGTTTCCATTATGGTCTGGTCGCTTAATGTTTGTATTTCTTTCCATTTGGTGTCTTTTATGGGTGGAGTAAGTTAATTGTATCAATTCCTGATCTTTGTTTTACTTCTACTTTGATTTCACAGCTAAGTATAAAATGAATGGATTTATTTCCTAGGTGTAGCAATCATTATACACATATAGACAGGTGCATAAAGAAACATATTAAATTTTGTAATTTGTCTCACATGGGTGTGATTTCTTAGCCATCACCATGCTGAAGCTGGATACACATCCCTTTTTGAAAACAGTATTGATCCAGATCAGTTGGTTTCTCTGATCAGGTCTAAACTGTTTTCCATTTTGCTTCTGAATTCATGGTGAAAATTGAAAGCATGCAATTCAAATGACTGACTTTGGGGAGGAGTGTAGCATCTTGAAATATTCAGCATGGTGAGGGGTTAATATCCTAACTGAAAGAGTCATTCCTTGTTGCAGTATAATAGACCTGAACAATGAAGACTCTGACAGTCCTTTTCAGCCAAGACTGGTGAACATGAGAGACTACGAGTCGGTAGATTTTGCTCAGGAACATGTCTGTTTCATTGTGATCTCAACAAGTGGAGATGGTGAGTTTCTTTAGTCCTTTTACCCCGGAGTTTCTGATGGAGTTTCATTAGTCCTTTTACCCAGGAGATTCTGATGGAGTTCCTTTATTCTTTTTACCTCGGAGTTTCTGATGGAGTTTCTTTAGTCCTTTTACCCAGGAGTTTCTGATGGAGTTTCTTTAGTCCTTTTACCCCAGAGTTTCTGATGGAGTTTCTTTAGTCCTTTTACCCCCGAGTTTCTGATGGAGTTTCTTTAGTCCTTTTACCCCGGAGTTTCTGATGGAGTTTCTTTTGTCCTTTAACCCGGAGTTTCTGATGGAGTTTCTTTAGTCCGTTTACCCCGGAGTTTCTGATGGAGTTTCTTTAGTCCTTTTACCCCAGAGTTTCTGATTGAGTTTCTTTAGTCCATTTTCCGGGAGTTTCTGATGGAGTTTCTTTAGTCCTTTTACCCTAGAGTTTCTTATGGAGTTTCTTTATTCCCTTTACCCCGGAGTTTCTGATGGAGTTTCTTTATTAATTTTCCCCCAGAGTTACTGATAGAGTTTCTTTAGTCATTTTACCTCGGAGTTTCTGATGGAGTTTCTTTATTCCCTTTACTCCGTGGTTTTTGATGGTGTTTCTTTAGTCCTTTCACCCCGGAGTTTCTGATAGAGTTTCTTTAGTCCTTTTACCCCGAAGTTTCTGGTGGAATTTCTTTACTCCTTTTACCCCGGGAGTTTCTGATGGAGTTTCTTTAGTCCTTTTACCCCAGAGTTTCTGATGGAGTTTCCTTAGTCCTTTTACTCGGAGTTTCTGATGGAGTTTCTTTAGTCCTTTAACCCGGAGTTTCTGATGGAGTTTCTTTAGTCCGTTTACCCCGGAGTTTCTGATGGAGTTTCTTTAGTCCTTTTAACCCGGAGTTTCTGATGGAGTTTCTTTAGTCCGTTTACCCCGGAGTTTCTGATGGAGTTTCTTTAGTCCTTTTACCCTAGAGTTTCTTATGGAGTTTCTTTATTCCCTTTACCCCGGGGTTTCTGATGGAGTTTTTTTATTAATTTTCCCCCAGAGTTACTGATAGAGTTTCTTTAGTCATTTTACCTCGGAGTTTCTGATGGAGTTTCTTTATTCCCTTTACTCCGTGGTTTTTGATGGTGTTTCTTTAGTCCTTTCACCCCGGAGTTTCTGATGGAGTTTCTTTAGTCCTTTTACCCCGGAGTTTCTGATGGAATTTCTTTACTCCTTTTACCCCGGGAGTTTCTAATAGAGTTTCTGTAGTCCTTTTACCCCAGGGTTCCTGTTGGAGTTTCCTTAGTTTATTTACCCTGGCGTTTCTCTAGTCTTTTTACCCCGGAGTTTCTTTAGTTCTTTTACCCCGAAGTGTCTGATGCGGAGTCTTCCATCTTAAAACTGGGACAAGTCCATTCTTTAAGCCTTTTTGTTCCAAATGGAATCTTCCTCCTTATATATAGCAGGAGTCCATTTCAAAATTTCGGCCCCTGCCCATCGGGGCTTGAAGAAATAGATGGGCAGCATGATGCTTCCACGCAGAGCTGAAACCGATCCGTACATGAGTACTGGTAAACCGCTTAGAGGATCTAAGCCTGCCCAGGCAAAGCGGTATGAGTGTCAGCCCATCCATGCTTATAAACCCTATTGGTTTCATTGGGTGGCAGGGCTTGAGATGTCATTTCATCTCAGGTAAAATTCCCACAAAATTGGAAGCAACGTCTCCAAAATGACCTAATGAATATAATTTTTCTGATGAAAGTTTTTTATGCAAATATTTCTCTTGTTTCTCTTCAAGCTTCATTTGAGGGTGCTTGTTACAACTGCCTTATTCAATAATTACTTGAACAAAAATAAAGAAAATAATGTACACATTATTTACACAGACTTGTTAATGCATTCAAAATACCATGCTGTTATGGGAATATTATCAAATTGCATGTATTATTGTTACCTTATTAGGCCTCATCAGTGATAAGATAATTATCTTATTTCTCCATGAAAGCATATGTTGTGAGCACTTGTTAGAATTGTCTCATCAAGGCAATTCTAACAAATACTCACAACATATACTTCTAGCAAGAACTAAGGAAAACTATCCTTTAATTATCCTTAATACTTTGTATATGCCTCCTTTTCTGGAGCTATGTATCACTAATGGAATTTTTGGGAGCCATGACATGATACTATGATGACAGTGTTATGGCTATAGAACCAGCTAATAATGAATATCATGACTCCAAGACTCCAAAAAGGGTTTCCATTGTACATGTATATACAAAAGGGACAGGTCATGAGAAAAGGTACCTATCACATAAGCAACCGGCAAAAGCTGTGCATAAGCACAGCCTCACCAGAGCCATTGCTGCATGCAGACATGTAGATGAGACTTTGAAGTAGCTTCTCCCTCAAGGATTTCAACATACCAACAGTGGTGATGCTTCATTAGGAGAGATGCTAGTGAACATGAGGCAAAAAGAATCAGCAAAGCTGAGCAGAAACGTACACAGTGCAAAGCCAGAGCCGAGGTATCACTAACAGAGCTGTCTTCCTATGATCTCTATTGTTCTATCTGCAAAAGACAGTTTAGAGCTGGAATTGGTCTTATCAGCCATCTTAGAACACACAAACAGCATTTCTTGCATGTGATTAAGATTGATCATTGTCAGTAAAGACACATTAAGTAATGACATATGCAATGTGTCTAGCACTATAAGTATGCTTCTTTTACACAATTGAAGAACATGAATTGCAGAATGATAAAGGTCCTTTTCTCATGTGTCCTCTCAAATTGTCTTTACGAAAATACACAATACAAATACATCGTAAATTAACCACCGAGATGAAAAATTGTTATCTTTTTCATTACTTCTGCTCAAAATATAGATTGTGGGTACTCGTTAGAACCGCCTCATTGAGGCAGTTCTAATGAATACCCAGAATCTATGTTTTAGAGCAGAAATAAAAAAAAATAAGTTTTACGCCTGTAAACCCCAGTTTTACTATATGAAAGTGGGGTTCAAGGGGGTCGAAATTATATAGGCGTGTTTTCGTTATGAGTTTTATTAGTAGAACGTATCTTAATTTTAGGTGGTCTTAATAGTGGAATTCCAGTGTACCAGGGGCCAGTTGTTCAAAACTAACGACGTCGTTAGTTAACGTATCGTTAAAACTTTGATCATTAAATGTGGCAAATATGCTAATATTTTTGCTGAAAAAATGTGAGCAGCTTTTGCAGATGCAAAAGCTGCTCACATTTTTTCAGCAAAAATACCAAAATTTTACATATTAAACCTGCTAGAACAGTTAACAATATGACCACTAACGAGCTCATTAAGCTAACGATGCTTTGAACAACTGGGCCCTGGTATTTATTTATCTTTTTGTAGGTGTTCCACCTTCAGATGCTAGACAGTTCTATGATTTTGTCCTGCAAAATGACCTACAGCTGTCTCATCTTGAATACACTTTATTGGCTTTGGGAGACTCTAATTACCCACAATTCTGTAAAACAGGAAAAATGTTAGATTCAAGGTATGTTTTACTGTTTGTTAGAACTTGAAAAGAAAAGGTTGTTTTTTGTACAAACTACTTAGAAAGGTGTACAGAAAAATCTCAAAATTTGTCTGGGTCAGTAGGTCGGAAATTCGTTTTGAATACTTTTTAAACAATAAAGATTTTTGAGATTTCAAACATTTTAAATCTCAAAAATGGCTACTTTTCTGATGACAATCCGTGATATTTTTCTTATTTATACTGCAAACATAGGTTGTTGGTGCTTGAGGCGGTTCTAACAAGTATCCGTAACCTATGTCTTGGAGCAGAAATAAAAAAAAATGTTTTCCCACTTATACCCCAGTTTTCTCTATATAAATTGGGGTTTAGTGGGGTGTTTATTTCATGGACTTTTTCACATGATGACAAATCCAACACCATTTTAGTATGATGGGCTGCTTACACTAATTACTGTACCAAACTACTGCACCCAAAGTAGCCAAACATTTCCCAGGGCAAAGTCTGCAAAAAAAACTTTGAGTCAGGGTCAGAATAAAATGGTCCCAGAAAGAAGACCTTTTTCTTTTTGCCATAGACTAAGTTGAATTCAGTTATGTATGTTTGACTGTTAACTTTAACATCAGCCTGCAGAATGCAGGTGCATTTTATCTGCTATGTTGGGAACCCTTCATAGTTACAGATTGTTCGGACAAGCCGTGAAAAGACCAAATGACTATAATTTTGAGAGCTCATGCCATATCATTATGAAAACATGCCTATACAAATACAGTGTAAATTTTATCTCTGAAAATCGAACATTTTAAGATGAAAATTTGTTATCTGCTCAAAATATGGATTGTGGGTATACGTTAGAACTGCCTCGTCGAGGGGGTTCTAACGAGTACCCACAATCTATATTTTAGAGCAGAAATAAGGTTTACCCCTGCAAACCCCAGTTTTACTATATAAAAGTGGGGTTCAAGGGGGTCAGAATTTTATTGGTCTGTATTCATGATGAATTTATAAAATGTCTTCAAAAAGTCTTAAACTCTTGTCTTGTGGACACCCATTTCTAACTACCAACCAATCAAATTACTTGATATAATGTACTCATTCAAATTCGCAAACTGAATAGCAGTGTAGATTCTGATCAGATTGCTACTTCAGAGCCATCTGATCTGGATCTAGACTGTTTGCAAAGGTAGAGGTTATTGTGGTTCAGCAATAAGGGAGTTAAATTGTCATAAGGATAAAAATGGCAAGACCCTGGGAACAGTGGCTGTTCACATAATGACTATGATCAGACAACAGAGATATGCAATTTTATTTAACCCTTATCTTGCTGTTCATGACAACCCCTATCTTTGCAAACAGTTTAGATCCAGATCAGATGGCTTCTGAAGAAGCCATCTGATCAGGGTCTACACTGTGTGGCATTCAATTTATGAATTTGTAGCAATGAATTACATCAAGTAATTTGATTGGTTGATAGACAGAAATGGGTGTGGCTTAAATGAATATGCAGCAAGATAAGGGTTACTGGTAATTAGATTTGCTGTTCGTCATATCCTTTTGATGGTACATGTATTCCTGAGGTCGGTGGAAGTTGTCTGGTATCCCCTGTCTTGCTGGATATTCATTTTAGCTACACCCATCTCTGACTTTGAACCAATCAGATTACTTGATGTTATTTATTCCTACAAATTCATAAACTGAATGTCAAACAGTGTAGATCCTGATCAGATGGCTTCTTCAGAAGCCATCTGATCTGGATCTACACTGTTTCCAAAGATTTGGGTTGTTGTGAACAGCATGAGAAGAGGTATCAATGTTTTGCAGGCTGTCAGACTTAGGATGTAAATGTGTCAGTAAAAGACAAGATGTGGATATGGAGGATTGGTCAGTTATAAATGGCTGGATCAGCAGTGTCCTTGGTTACCTAGCAACAGTTGCTATAGAAACAAAGATGGATTATCTCAAGTTATCTGATGTGATTGAAGAAAATTACAATAGGCATCATCCTTTCCTGGCAATTTTGAAGGTAGGCAAGCTCGTTCTATTTAACCCTAATCCTGCTGAATAAATTAATTTAACCACACCCATTTCTGACTGTTCACTATTGACCACTAATCAAATTACTATAAATTATGTACAGTCAAACCTGTGTTAGGCAAGCACCTCAGGGATATGGAAATGTCCTTGCTCAAGACAGGTGCTTGCTTAATACAGGTGAATTTCAATCCATTTGCCTTTTTCAGGAACTAAATGCCTGCTTGCTTAAGACAGGTTGCTTGCTTAAAAGAGGTGGCCACTAAGACAGGTTTGACTGTAGTTGTTCAGTTGACATTCTGCATTATAAACAGTATAGATCCTGATCAGATGGCTTCTCCAAAATCCACCTGATCTGGCTCTTCACTGTTTGCAAAGGTAGGGTTGTCATGTTCAGCAAGCAGGTTAAGGTTTAATATTTGTTTAACTTCTATTACTATTAACCCATTGTATGCAGGAAACCCCACAAGGGGTACCTTGCCAAACAGTGCAGGCCCAGATCAAACGCAGCAGAATGCGGCTTCTGATCATGGTCAGCACTATTTTCTCACAGAATTTTTCTTCAAAAATAGAAATAAAAACAAAATAAAAAGGCCTGACACCCCTTACATGGCAAATGGACTTGTCCAACATATAGCAATGGAAGACAGAGTAATTGATAAGGGTTGTATCGTCGTAAATACGACTCTAAAATCGAGCAAATACGCCTAGAAATGAAGAAAAAGTTGTACCAAATACGACCGTCAAATTGGCGATACGCCATGGTCGTTCCATTGCAGTCTTACCGGCAATGGAAAAAAAAACGTGACGCCTGACAAAAATCAATCGAAATCGCGGTAATTTTCGCCGCATCATAATCTTCATTATAAACTGTTCCAATCTTCAAGAACGATTCGAAATTCATCCATTCATGAATGATGGCATTTGTTTTAATTACGCTGAAACACTTCAACCTTACCTTTTGACGATCATATTTTCAAAACCGATCCGCTTATATTTAATCAGCCTCAAGTTACATGATTAGGAAACTGATTATTGATGTGTGCTTACATAACAGTATTTATTATCTATAGGAAAGCCGCCCGCATTATTAACTTTATTAACAACGCCTGAAGCATGAACAGTAACTTTATGTCAAGTGTGCATAAAAATACGATCCAGAATATTGTTAGGCAACCACATTGACTTCTACGGAGTGTCATCTTCGAGAAAAAAAATTGGGTTCGACAGATCTACAGATTCACATTGTCATATAGTTAAGAATTAAATATCAAAACAAACACGCAGACAATAAAAAGTTAAGACCACTTTTTCTTGTTGTGGAGAACCTGACAATGTTTCCGTGGAAAAAAGCAAGAAAAAAAATCAAATGCAGGAGAAATTTCTGGCGGCTTTTTCTCCCAAATGATCGCAGAAATTCACTTTGATATGGATTACTCTGTATTTTGTGGAAAAACAAAACAGAAGCAGCAACAACTGGGCTAGGAAAGTTATAATTATGTCTCCCCCGAAAAAAATTTTTTCGGAGAGACATATTGTTTTTCCCCCGGGTGTCTGTCTGTCCGTCTGTCTGTCCGTCTGTCCATATTTGTGTCCGCTCTGTAAGTTGAAAAGCGTTAGAGCTATTTTCACGAAACTTTGTATAAATATTAATCAGCATTAGACGACGTCCACTGTGCAAGAACTATAACTCTCGCATTTATACATTTTGAATTATCTCCCTTGGAAGTTTGTTGGTATGTATATATGTATGGGCAAATCGTGTCCGGTCAATAACTTTCTTATTTTTTGATGGATTTTAAAATTACTTGGCAGAAATATTAGCAACCATAAGACGATGTGTGGTGCGCATGAGGCAGTTCGGTACCTCAAAGGTCAAGGTCATACTTAGAGGTCAAAGGTCAAAAAAAGGGGCCTTTTTTTTCGTAATTGGTCAATAACTTTCTTATTTCTAGATGGATTTTAAAATTACTTGGCATAATTATTAACAACCATAAGACGATGTGTGTTGCGCATGAGGCAGGTCGGTACCTCAAAGGTCAAGGTCATACTTAGAGGTCAAAGGTCAAAAAAGGGGCCTTTTTTTCGTATTTGGTCAATAACTTTCTAATTTTGGGATGGATTTTAAAATTACTTGGCATAATTATTAACAACCATGAGACGATGTGTGGTGCACATGAGGCAGGTCGGTACCTCAAAGGTCAAGGTCATACTTAGAGGTCAAAGGTAAAAAAAGGGGCCTTTTTTTCGTATTTGGTCAATAACTTTCTTATTTTGAGATAGATTTTGAAATCACTTGGAAGAAATGTTAACCAATATAAGGCGATGTGTTGCGCGCATGACCCAGGTTGGTACCTCAAAGGTCATGGTCATACTTAGAGGTCAAAGGTAAAAAAAGGGGCCTTTTTTCGGGTTTTGTCAATAACTTGCTTATTTTTATATAGAATTTGAAGTTACTTGAAAAACATGTTAACTATCATGGGACAATGTGTTGCATGCATGATTCAGTTTGGTACCTAAATCGTCAAGGTCATACATAGAGGTCAAAGGTAAAAAAGGGGCCTTTTTCGTGTTTGGTCAATTACTTTCTTATTTTTAGATGGATTTTGAAATTGCTAGGCAGAAATGTTAACCACCATGAGATGATGTGTTGCAGACATGACCCAGTTTGGTACCTGAAAGGTCAAGGTCATACATAGAGGTTAAAGGTAAAAAAAGGGCCCTTTTTGTGTTCTGTCAATAACTTTCTTATTATGCCCCCAACTTTGAAAAAGTTGAAGGGGGATATTGGTTCTGGTTCGTTCATCCGTTTGTCCGTCCGTTACGCTTTTGATGCATAGCATAACTAAAGAACCGTGTATGCTAGGGTCTTGAAATTTCATATATGGATTCCTCATGGAAAATTAGCTGACACGTATTTTTTTTCTCGTTTGGATTATGCCCCCTTCAAGAGTTATTGCCCTTTGAAATTTTTTAATAAAATCTTGTCAGCAAGATATCTCAAAAACTATTGGAGCTAGAGCCTTGAAAGTTGGTGAATATATTGGTGGTGATGAGTAGATGAACTGAATAACTTTTGACAAAAATTCCAAAAAATACTTTGTGAGTTATGGCCCTTTGTAATTTTGGATATTTGTGCCCATTGTAATGTATTCTAAAAGTGATGCATAGCATAACTTTAGAACCGTGTATGCTAGGGTTTTGAAATTTCATATATGGATTCCTCATGGAAAATTAGCTGACGCGTATTTTTTCTCGTCCGGATTATGCCCCTTTCAAGAGTTATTGCCCTTTGAATTTTTTTTAATAAAATCTTGTCAGCAAGATATCTCAAAAACTATTGGAGCTAGAGCCTTGAAAGTTGTTGAATATATTGGTGGTGATGAGTAGATGAACTGAATAACTTTTGACAAAAATTCCAAAAAATACTTTGTGAGTTATGGCCCTTTGTCATTTTGGATATTTGTGCCCATTGTAATGTATTCTAAAAGTGATGCATAGCATAACTTTAGAACCGTGTATGCTAGGGTTTTGAAATTTCATATATGGATTCCTCATGGAAAATTAGCTGACGCGTATTTTTTCTCGTCCGGATTATGCCCCTTTCAAGAGTTATTGCCCTTTGAATTTTTTTTTAATAAAATCTTGTCAGCAAGATATCTTAAAAACTATTGGAGCTAGAGCCTTGAAGGTTGGTGAATAGATTGTTGGTGATGAGTAGATGAACTGATTCACTTATGACAAAATTCCGAAAAATACTTTGTGAGTTATGGCCCTTTGTCATTTTGGTAATTTGTGCTCATTGTAATGTATGCTAAAAGTGATGCATAGCATAACTTTAGAACCGAGTATGCTATAGTTTTGAAATTTCATATATGCATTTCTGATGGAAAATAAGCTGACGCGTATTTTTTTCTCATAAGGATTATGCCCCTTTCAAGAGTTATTGCCCTTTGAAAATTTTTTAATAAAATCTTGTCGGCAAGATATCTCAAAAACTATTGGAGATAGAGCCTTGAAAAATGGTGAATATATTGGTGGTGATGAGAAGATGAACTGATTAACTTTTGACAAAATTCCGAAAAATACTTTGTGAGTTATGGCCCTTTGTCATTTTTTTAATTTGTGCCCATTGTAATGTATGCTAAAAGTGATGCATAGCATAACTTTAGAACCGTGTATGCTAGGGTTTTGAAATTTCTTATATGGATTCCTCATGGAAAATTAGCTGACGCATATTTTTTTTCTCGTCCGGATTATGCCTCTTCAAAGAGTTATTGCCCTTTGAAATTTTTTAAATAAAATCTTGTCAGCAAGATTTCAAAATCTATTGGAGCTAGAGCCTTGAAAGTTGGTGAATATATTGGTGGTGATGCATAGATGAACTTATTAACGTTTGACAAAATTCCGAAAAAATACTTTGTGAGTTATGGCCCTTTGTCATTTTGGTAATTTGTGCCCATTGTAATGTATGCTAAAAGTGATGCATAGCATAACTTCAGAACCGTGTATGCTAGGGTTTTGAAATATCATATATGGATTCCACATGGAAAATTAGCTGACGCATATTTTTTTTTCTCGTCCGGATTATGCCCCTTCCAAGAGTTATTGCCTTTTGAATTTTTTTAAATAAAATCTTGTCAGCAAAATATCTCAAACACTATTGGAGCTAGAGCCTTGAAAGTTGTTGAGTATATTGGTGGTGAAGAGTATATGAACTGGTTAACTTATGACAAAATTCCGAAAAATACTTTGTGAGTTATGGCCCTTTGTCATTTTGGTAATTTGTGCCCATTGTAATATATGCTAAAAGTGATGCATAGCATAACTTTAGAACCGTGTATGCTATGGTTTTGAAATTTCATATATGCATTCCTGATGGAAAATTAGCTGACAAGCATTTTTTTCATCCGGATTATGCCCCTTTCAAGGGTTATTGCCCTTTGAAGTTTTTTTAATAAAATCTTGTCAGCAAAATATCTCAAAAACTATTATAGCTACAGCCTTGAATGTTGGTGAATACACGTAGATTGGTGTTGATGAGTAGATGACCTGCTTAACTTTTGACAAAATTCCGAAAAATACTTTGTGAGTTATGGCCCTTTGTCATTTTGGTCATTTGTGCTCATTATAATGTATGCTAAAAGTGATGCATAGCATAACTTTAGAACTGTTAATGCTATTGTTTTGAAATTTCATATATGCATTCCTGATGGAAAATAAGCTGACATGTACTTTTTTTTCATCCGCATTAACTTAAAAACCGTGTCAGCTAGGTTTTTGAAATTTCATATATGGATTCACTATGGAAAATTAGCTGACACATATTTTTTTCTCATCCGCATTATGCCCCTTTCAAAAGTTATTGTCCTTTGATTTATTTGTTGGCATAACCTTTTGGCCAAGGCCACACACTTTGAATTATTATTGTAATCATGGTAATTTTTGGTTTCATTGGACGGGTTTTTCAAAAATTCCGTCCTTTAAATAGCGATGTCCGGGTGGGTGGTTGGGCGGGTGGATGGGCATTTTTTTATTATTTTTTTAGCTCACCGTCACGTAGTGACGAGGTGAGCTTTTGGGATCACTTTTCGTCCGTCGTCAGTCCATGTGTCCGTGCGTGCGTGCGTCCATCCGTAAACATTTCTTCAAACGACATCTCCTCCTAAACCACTGATCAGATTTTGACCAAACTTCACAGGAATGATCCTTAGGTGGTCCCCTTTCAAAGTTGTTCAAATGGTTCCGGTCCGTTGCACATCTAGGTCATAGGAGCCAAAAATAGATTTTTTTCACCAAAAACTTAAAAAATCTTCTTCTCTGAAACCACAAGGCCCAGGTCTTTGATATTTGGTATGAAGCTTCATCTAGTGGACCCCTACCAAGATTGTTCAAATTATAGTGCTGGGGCCAAAAATGCCCCCGCTCCGGGGCCCTTTGGTTTTACATGGGCTTATATAGGGAAAATCTTTAAAAATCTTCTTCTCTGAAACCGTAGGGCCAGGTCTTTGATATTTGGTATGAAGCTTCATCTAGTGGACCCCTACCAAGATTGTTCTAATTATAGTGCTGGGGCCAAAAATGCCCCCGCTCTGGGGCCCTTTGGTTTTACATGGGCTTACATAGGGAAAATCTGTAAAAATCTTCTTCCCTGAAACCGCAAAGGCCAGATCTTTGATATTTGGTATGAAGCTTCATCTAGTGGACCCCTACCAAGATTGTTCAAATTATAGTGCTGGGGCCAAAAATGCCCCCGCTCCAGGGCCTTTTGGTTTTACATGGGCTTATATAGGGAAGAGCTTTAAAAATCTTCTTCTCTGAAACCATAAGGCCCAGGTCTTTGATATTTGGTATGAAGCTTCATCTAGGGGACCCTTACCAAGATTGTTCAAATTATAGTGCTGAGGCCAAAAATGCCCAAGCCCCGGGGCCCTCTGGTTTTACATGGGCTTAAATAGGAAAAATCTTTAAAAATCTTCTTCTCTGAAACCGCAAGGCCTAGGTCTTTGATATTTGGTATGAAGCTTCACCTAGTAGACCCCTACCAAGATTGTTCATATTATAGCCCTGGGACCAAAAATGCCTCTGCTCGGGGGCCCTATGGTTTTACATGGGCTTATATATGGAAAATCTTGAAAAATCTTCTTCTCTGAAACCGCAAGGCCCAGGTCTTTGATATTTGGTATGAGGCTTCATCTTGTGGACCCCTACAAAGATTGTTCAAATTATAGTGCTGGGGCCAAAAATGCCCCCGCCCCGGGGCCCTTTGGTTTTTCATGGGCTTATATAGGGAAAAATCTTTAAAAATTTTCTTCTCTGAAACCGTAAGGGCCATGTTTTTGATATTTGGTATGAAGCTTCATCTAGTGGACCCCTACCAAGATTGTTCAATTATATTGCTGGGGCCAAAAATGCCCCCGCCCCTGGGCCCTTTGGTTTTACATGGGCATATATAGGGAAAATTTTTTAAAATTTTCTTCTCTGAAACCGCAAGGCCCAGGTCTTTGATATTTGGTATGAAGCTACACCTAGTGGACCCCTACCAAGATTGTTCAAATTATAGTGCTGGGGCCAAAAATGCCCACGCCCGAGACCCTTTGGTTTTACATAGGCTTATATAGGGAAATCTTAAAAAATCTTCTTCTCTGAAACCACATGTCCCAGGTCTTTGATATTTGGTATGAAGCTTCACCTAGTGGACCCCTATCAAGATTGTTCAAATTATAGCCCACGGGCCAAAAATGCTCCAGGGCCATTTGGTTTTACATAGACTTACATGGGGAAAATCTTGAAAAATTTTTGTCTCTGAATTCACAAGGCCTAGGTCTTTGATATTTGGTATGAAGCTTCATCTAGTAGACCTCTACCAAAATTGTTCAATTATAGCCCTGAGATCAAAAATGCCCCAGCCTTGGGGCCCTTTGGTTTTACATAGACTTATATAGGGAAAATCTTTAAAAAAATTCTTCTCTGAAACCACAAGGCCTAGGTCTTTGATATTTGGTATGAAGCTTAATCTTGTGGACCTCTACCAAGATTGTTCAAATAATAGCCCTGGGGCCAAAAATGCCCCCGCTCCAGGGCCCTTTGGTATTATATAGACTTATATATAGGGAAAATCTTGAAAAATCTTCTTCTCTGAAACCAGATAGCTCTGGTCTTTGATTTTTGGTATGAAGCTTCATCTAGTGGACCTCTACCAAGATTGTTCAAATTATAGCCCTGAGACCAAAAACGCCCCTGTCTTGGGGGCCCTTTGGTTTTACATAGACTTATATAGGGGAAATCTTCAAAAATCTTCTTCTGTGAAACCACAAGGCCTAGGTCTTTGATATTTGGTGTGAACTTTCATCTAGTGGACCTCTATCAAGATTATTCAATTTATAGTCCTGGGGCCAAAAATGCCCCCACCCCAAGACCCTTTGGTTTTGCATAGACTTATATAGAGGTAAATCTTTAAAAATCTTCTTCCCTGAAACCACAAGGCCCATGTCTTTGATATTTGGTATGGAGCTTCATCTAGTGGACCTCTACCAAGATTGTTCAAATTATAGCCCCTGCCCTGGGACCCTTTGGTTTTACATAGACTTATATATAGAGATAATCTTTGGAAATCTTCTTCTCTGAAACAGCAAGGCCTATGTCTTTGATATTTGGTGTGAAGCTTCATCTAGTGGACCTCTATCAAGATTGTTTAAATTATAGCTTTGAGGCCAAAAATGTCCCTGCCCCGGGGCCATTTGGTGTTACATAGGCTATGTAGGGAATATCTTTAAAAAATCGTCTCTGAAACCCCAAGGCCCAGGTCTTTGATATTTGGTGTGTAGCTTCATCTAGTGGACCTTTGCCAAGATTGTTCAAATTATAGGCTTTGTTGATATTTGGTATGAAGCTTCACCTTTTTAGACCGCCCTCAACATTATGCACATTGTAGCCCTGGGGTCAATAATGGCCCTCCCAGAGGCCCACTTGTTACTCTATCATATGGGTCAGGTGAGCGATCCAGGGCCATCATGGCCCTCTTGTAGTGTTTTTTTTTTCTACATAAACACATATAAACAGAGATTATACCCCTACACAAAAGTTGATATGGGTAGGGGATATGCCATTTGTCCTGTACATACATAAATACATGCATGCATACATCACTGCCCTACCCTACCCTACCCAACGCTTCCCCACTCAAACCCACCCACCCCACCACACCACACTACACCCCACCCCACCCAACCCCAACATGCCCCACCCTACAACACCCCACCACACCCTGCCCCACCCCACACACGCATGCATGCAGTCATGCACAAATCCTTAGTTGACTAGGAATATTTTTTTTGTCTTTTTCTTCATAAACACATAACACAGAAATTATACCCCTACACAAAAGTTGATAGTGGGTGGTGATATGCCATTTGTCCTGTACATACATAAATACATGCATGCATATATTCCTTCCCTACCCCACACCACCCCACACCACCGCATGACACCCTACCCCACAACACCCCACCCCGCGACAACACACCTCAACCCGGCCCACTCCAATTACACATGGATGCATGCACACACACATGCATTTACACTCAAACATGCATGCTCAAACACAATCACTCATTTATGCTAGCACACTCACATACAAACAAACACACATGCATGCATGCACACACACACACTGATGCTTGCATGCATACATGCAGGTACTCACACATGCATGCACACTTATGGACTCACACAGACACACACACACACACACATGCATGCACATGCAGGCATGCACACTTAAGCACTTACGCATGCACACACACACACACATGCATGTACATGAAGGCATGCACTCAGGCATTAATGCATGCCATAAGAAAACATGCATGCACACATGCACTCAGGTGCGAGATAGCCTTCGGCGGAATTCTTGTTGTATGTTTTTGAGTCTTTAACAATATTTGTTGAATATTTTGCCATCTAGGGACAAGCAAAGGTTGGGGGCATTGTGTTTTACAAACACCATTTCTAGTTTTTAGATGGATTTTGAAATTAATTGGCAGAAATGTTAACCACCAAGGCCCACCATGAGACGATCTGTTGTGTGCATGACCCAAGTTGGTACCTCAAATGTCAAGGACAAAAGGTCAAAGGACAAAAAGGGCCTTTTTTAGTGTTCAGTCAATAACTTTCTTCTTCCTGGATAGATTGTGAAATTACTTGGCAGAAATGTTAACCATCATGAGACGATGTGGTGCACGCTAGACCCAGGTCGGTACCACCAAGATCAAGGTCATACTAAGAGGTCAGAGGTAAAAAAAAAAGTTTTTTTTTTTTTTTGTCCAGTCATTAACTTTTTATTTCTGGATGGACTTTATGTGTGTGTGTGTGAATTCGGGTTTAACGTCGCTTTCAACAATTTTTCAGTCATATCACGACGGTGTCTGGTTGTGGATGGACTTTATAAAGTAACCATGCATAAATGTTCACCATCATTAGACCATGAGTCATGTGCAAGACCAAGGTCCATACCTCCAATGTCAAGGTCATACCTAGAGGTCAAAGGTAAAAAAAGGACAGTCAATAACTTCCTTATTCTTTGATGGATTATGAAATTACTTGGCAGAAATGTTAACCATCATGAGACGATGTGTTGTACTGCAAAGGTCAAGGCCATACTTAGAGGTCAAAGGTAAAAAAGTGCTTTTTTTGTTTACGGCCAATAACTTTTTTATTTTTCTATGAACATTTTCAAAGTTACTATGCAGAAATGTTCATCTTCATTAAATGATGTGTTGCACACAAGACCCAGCTCAATACCTCCAATGGCAAGGTTATACATAGCAGTCAAAAACAGGGGAGACATCTGTGTTTTTGTAGAAAAACATATTCTAGTTAATGTAACAGCGAATATATATCCGACCAGGCAGCGTGAGCGCTAGCTCTTTCTGCTTAGCGTGGAAGATGCAGATGCAAGAAAATTTGCGTCCATGACTCATTTTTGTTCGCGTCCTTTGGCCCTTGGGGAAGACTCTTAACCGGAGGGTTAAAAACCTTGTTTATTGCAGTTTTCTGACACGTGTATATCTGCGCCTTTGATTATGGCATCATGGTGGTTGTTTACTTTTGACTCCCCTTCTATTTTTCATTCTTTTATCATCCCGACGTATTTTTTCCCGCAACATTGTCATCAATGCACGTCTGAGGTAGAACCACCGCTGCGCAGAGTGATCTCTTTGTCCGCCGTGTTCCGTATACATTTGACCAAAATTATATTTATTGCGTCACAATGGCAGGATTAACCTGTAATACTTGGGTACTTATATATCTAATTGTAAATCACAGGTGGTCAGCATGCAGTGCATGCTTATTTACCGCTATCTATCAAGTAGCCGATTCAATTAACACCCTAAGATGTCTCGCCGGCATCTTTGAACATTAAGCAGAATGACTGGCAGGGCATCATAAAAGAACGCAAACACAGCAACCGGGACAGACTGATTAGCTTTCACAGATGCGCTTGCTGATCTGAGTCTTCACTGGTCGCACGTTTTATTGTATTTTTGCTGAGCGCTGAATTTCTCGCCTTTTACCAATCCCATGCAGTTGCTACAATTCGTGGAGATTTCCCGCCTTTGAACGCGTAGCACATAAGGCCGCTGCAGACACAAAACATGGGTTTGTAAACGTTTTGATGACAATATGATCTGTGTGACGGCTGAAGACTCTGATCAACACGAGCCTTCAATGGCGTCTGGGATATTCCAAAAACACATACGAAATAGACGATCACATTGGCTTGATTTACATTCTTTAGAAGAAAAAGTAAATTTTCATTTTGCTGTCCGCCAGCTTATCAACATGAAAATGTATATCGGTATCTGGGAAATTCCAAAAACACATGCGAATTAGACGATCACATTGGCTGGATTTACATTCTTTAGAAGAAAAAGTAATTTTTCATTTTGCTGTCCGCCAGCTTATTAACATGAAAATGTATATCTGTATGTTACGATGATAGAATACGTCTTTTACATATGGCCATTGCCACGTCTGACTTTATTAAAAGTGCACTTAGCAGCCATCCTGTGATGACAGATGAAGATACGACCCTAGTTTTGAATTTAGAAGTACCGATACTCTCAATGAATCACAGGATACGTCTATGTCTTTGGTTGAAGGAGTAACAGTACTCCTCGGGCAAAAGCTTGTCAATAACACTGGGAAGAGTCCACCAGTATACAATGAGTTATACATAAAGCACAAAGAACTTTGTTGTGTAAGGAAAAAGGAACACTTGTAACATCTCTGCACCTTGGTTTTGGTTTAAAAGCTTCCTATCAAAAGGATATCATATAGGTTTACTGTTGTCGCCATCCTAGAAAGCATCTGTGAGCATGACAGAAAACATCATGCTTAACGGCATTGGGGCTAGTGCACAGCCTTGCTTGTGTCCAGTTGTCACTCGGAGTGAATCAGAAAAGTCACTGTCATTTTGGACCCATCATTGTGGAACTGGCATACTCTTGCTATGATCTTGGCTGTACAGCCAATTTTTTCATAATTTTCCAAAGTTCCTCATGCCTGACTGTCAAATGCTTTGTTAAGGTCAACTAAGGTCCGCAAATCTGTTTCTGGCATTTCTGTTGAAGTTGCCTTCCTGATTGTTCCTTTGTCCTTTCTGAATCTACATTGGCTTTCTGGTAGAAACCCTGGCTGTTTAAGGTGTTCATTCAGTCTGTTAAGTTGGACTCCCACGGGAATCTTTCTGGCAGTCAACAATAAAAAGATACCCAATGATTGTCACAGACTTGAGTATTCCCTTTCCATTTAACTAACTGGATAATTGGTGCAACTGAATTCTTGAGGAATGGCTTCTTTTTTCCACATTATGGTAATAGCTGTGCCAGTTTCTCTGCAACTGGGGCACCTGCTGCTTTGTAGATCTCTGCAGGTATTGCAACTGATATGAAGCCTTGTTAGATGACAGGAGATTTATTGCTTTTACTGTTTCAGAGATGGTTGGTTGGTTGGGAATCTGAACTCCTCAAGCAACAGATTACATTAAATTAAAAGTAAATGAATTTTTTTCACAACCACATGATGGATTAAGTTTATAGTTTGCATGATAATACATATAGTGTTTTATACAACACTACTCCGACCCCAACTTCTGTCCTTGAGGCCAAGTACATGGACTTGGAAATATTTTATATTTATACTCACTTCCTATGTTAGCGCGGATTCTACGTTATCGCGGACCTTAAATAGCTCGTGAATTTTCGAACGTCACGCCCCCTAGCGTTTGTTTACGTTGGCTACCTTTCGAGGGAAACGTCAAACTCGATCTCTGTGAGAAAATCAGGCGACATGTCAAGAATACTGGTGAGTAAAATTTTATATTTATAAAAAACATGGAAAATATACGTTTTGTAATATATCCGGTACCCCCTTCTCAGAAAAATCAGCCCCGGAACCCTTATTTTCAACTTTGTCATATATTTGACCCGGGAATTTGGTCGTCTGAGTTTGACATTTGTCACGCGCACAGCGAAAGTCACGTTATTACCAAATATGGAAGTGGGATGTCACGTGATAAAACAAGAAGTATAGTGCAGTTCAAGTCAGCAGAAAAACCAATATATTGAAACCGTTATGAAATCAAAATACATTTCAGACTATTTTGGCTCAAGTTATTAAATTTTATTTTCAATTATTAACTTTAAGATATTTTAATGTTTATTTCATTAATTTATTTATATGTTTTACCTGTTAGTTTGATAAAATTAGCAAAAACATTTGTCAGTATGCTGCACAAGGTTTTCGCTGATTTTATTAACTAAAACATAGACCAGTTGTAGGCTGTGGTGCGAGTCATGTGTCTTAATAAGGTTTCTCATGTCTTCCAGGATGTACCCGTCAAGAAAAGACGCCTCCAGTATGACCGGGCAAACCTACCAAGGGCATTTGAAGCTACCCAGAATGGTATGTCGGTGTGCAGGGCTGCAAAACTCTACAGCGTTCCAGAATCAACTCTGAGGGACCGCACCAGGGGCAACGTTACAGTTGATGCAAAAAATGGTACTGGGACACTACTGGCAACAGAAGAGGAAGAGAAGTTGGTAGATCATTTAAAGTACATGGCAGATATAGGCTACGGCTACAATAAATCTAGCATACAGTATATGGCCAGAGATTATGCAATGTCATTAGGAAAGAGTGTACCAGCTTCAGACTCACTAAGTAACTGCTGGTTTTATGGCTTTATGGGACGTTGGCCTACATTGAAAGTGGTTAAGCCTCAAAAATTAGCTATTTCCAGGGCTAAGTCGGCATCACGGGAAGTTCTGAGTAAATACTACAGAGAGCTTGGCACAATCCTTTCCACTAATAATCTTAAAAACAAACCTGAAAGGATTTATAACATTGACGAAACAGGCATTTCAACTGAACACACTCCTCCCAAAATAGTATGTGATAAAGACACGAATCCTCAAGCTGTAACATCCCCAAGAGGATCGACAATCACGGTTATTGCAGCAGGAAATGCTCTTGGAAACACCATTCCACCATATTATGTATTCCCCGGAGCCAGATGGAATGAATCTCTCCTGTTGGGGGCGAGTACCGGATCAGCAGGTGAAATGTCAAAGAGTGGTTGGTCGTCGTCTGCGGTATTTCAGAACTATCTGACAAAGCATTTTGCTAAGTACGCCAATATTGCACATGGATCAAATGCTGAACCAACACTAGTTTTATATGATGGGCATCGGTCACATATATCATTAACACTTACAGAATGGGCTAAGACAAACAATGTAATCCTCTTTGTATTGCCACCTCACACCAGTCATCTGACACAACCTTTGGACGTCGGTGTATTTGGGCCTTTTAAGGCAATGTACAATAAAGAATGCCAGACATACATGAAAAACAACCCGGGGCTTACAATTACAAAATATCAAGTTGCTGCGCTTACTTCCAGGCCATACATTAAGTCTTTAACACCGGAAAATCTGACTGCTGCCTTCCGCAAAACTGGAATTTATCCATTTGACAGTTCGGTAATATCAGACTCGCAGGTAGCTCCAGCTGTAATATATCCGAGTCAACCAAATGAACGGGCTGATGGTGAATCAAATGAGACATCACATCAAGAGGCAACCTTAATAGAAGAACAGCAAGAACTAGACCATTCAACTCAACACCAACATGAACCTAATCAGTCAACTTGTGATCAAGAAACACCAAAAACCACTTCCACACTTGACCCAAAGGAGTCTTTCTTCCAACAGAGAACTATCACTTGTGCTGTCAAGAACAGAACTAAGCGAAAATTTGTACCGCCTTTCATTGCTGGCAACCCCCTGAAAAAGTCTGTTACGGACATATTACATGAACAAGCAATTAAGAAGCAGTCATTGTCAGCTATGTCATGTAACCCTACACTGGAGAAAGGTCTAAAGAAAAAACAGCCATTGCCCAAGAAGTCATCTACGTGTAAGACCAAAAAATCCAACACATCAAATAGTAAAGCTGTTGTTAGGGATGAGCCATTGCCAAGTACTTCTGGCCTAAGCAAGGCAGGAGGTCCCATAGAATTGATCTCAAATGAGGACATGTCCACATGCAGCAGTGATTACAGTAGTGACACAGAGGAAGATAAGTGTTGTGTATGTCATGCATTCCAGCCAGAGGAAGTAAGGAAGTGTCAGTCAGTTATCTTTGTGAAATGGGCTAAATGTGACTATTGTTATCACTGGACTCACTTACAGTTCTGCTCAGATGTCAGGGTCATCAGAAGGGGTAGTGAATTCCGTTGTCCTCATTGCCCCTCTCCAACTCAGTAGAATTTTATCAAAGAAATTTAACTGTAAATATGTTAGTTGGTGTTTCAAGTTAGTTTCAATATGTTTCATGACGTTAAAACTGCTGTATGAACCATAGTTCATTTACAAAATATGTGTGTTCAAAACTGCTGCATTGGTCTTACACGGGGAGTGCACCATATGGTTGCAATTTTAATTTAGGTGAACTCCGCGATAACATAGGAACCTCATTCTGAATCGACCTTGACATGTAATGGCTGCCGATGGACGAGTTTCAAAATAAATAGAAACAACAAACGAAATTGTACTGTGTTGAAATATACAAGGATGAATGCTTAAAACATTAATAGGATAAACTTGCTGGTAAGTTCTATTAATTATATATTTATTTAAATCAAAACGTTAAGTCCGCGATAACATAGGATCCCGGGATATAGCTAAGAGAAATTTTAAACTCTAAAACCAACGCTGTCTTAACTGACAATAAGTCTTGCCAGCTGAAAATCAGTGGAGAGATTTCCAATGAGTACAATCTTTTTAAGGGGGTAGTTTAGTGAGGCAAAGGTGACCATCACTGGAGGGTCCAATTGATATCGGCTTGGCCTGCTGTCCTTGTAGCAGGTAAGGGTAGGGTGGAGGGTTGTTATTTCTTCCATTTCAACACTTTCATTCATTATCCTATTTTCCCCCTGTCCCTCACTTATATTAGCTCACCTGGAGCGGGGCTGCAGGTCAGCTTATACCATGGCCTGTTGTCCATCAACCATCATCCGTCAGTCGTTAGCTTTTCACATTTTCAACGTCTCCTCCAGAACCGGTAGTCAGATTTAGCTGATACCTGCTAGGAAGCATCCTGGTCACATGGAGATTCAGATTTGCTAAAATGGTTCCGTTCGGATTTCTAAGATGGCCGCCAAGGGTCAGCCGTTCCATTCCTATATCCAAGATGGCCGCCATGGTGGCTATCTGAAAATTCTTAAAGTGACATCTCCTTTCAAAGCAAAGGTCGATTTGAGGTGAAACTTGATGGGAGGCATCAGGATGACATGGGATTAAATTTGCTAAAAACGGATCATTCCGATATCCAAGATGGCGGCCATCTTGAAATTCTTCAAATGACATCTATTCCCGAACCAACGGTAGAATTGATCGAAACTTGATGGGAGGCATCGGGGTGACATGGAGATTCAGATTTGCACAAAGGCGGCCATCTGGAAATTCTTCAAATGACATCTCCTCCCGAATCAAAGGTCGAATTGAGCTGAAACTTAATGGGAGGCATCGTGGTGACATGGAGATTCAGATTTGCTCAAATCGTTGCATTCCAATTTCCAAGATGGCCACCATGATGGCCATCTTGAAATTCCTCAAAAAAGACATCTGCCGAAACAAATGTCGAATTGAGATGAAACCTGATGGGAGGCATCGGGATGACATGGAGATTCAGATTTGCTAAAATCATTCCATTCGGATGTCCAAAATGGCCACCATGGTGGCCATCTTGAAATTCTTCAAAAGACATCTTCCAAACCAAAGGTTGAATTGAGCTAAAATTTGATGTGAGGCATTGGGGTGACATGGAGATTTAGATTCGCTAAAATGGTTCCATTCCAATATCCATTCTTCAAATGACATCTCCTCCTGAACCAAAGGTCAAATTGATCTGAAACTTGATTTGAGGCATTGGGGTGACATGGAGATTCAGATTTGCTACAATCGTTCTGTTTTGGTATCAAAGATAGCCACCATGGCAGCATTCTTGAAATTCTTTGAACGTCATCTCCCAGATTCAGAATTGCTAATGGCAATGTGATTTGATAGACAACATGGCCACCAATGTGCAATGTAATATATGATCAGCCTCATCCATTGTGCGATGCTGGCTCACTTGGGCCTCTAGTTATCTACTATCTCTTCTCCCTTTCTCTGGACACCAAATGACCTACAAGGGTTGAAGTGTTGTCAAACCCAAAACAATTAATCAGTCAATCTACCTTAAAAAGTGTTATATTCTGATTTTTCTCATTCCTGTATGTAAATGTGATGTGTGCTTGAATCCTCATGTCATTGTTGTAATAGAAAACTTGTCTAATTTTACAGGTGAAAAAACAACTAACTTTGCTGACGGATGAAAGTGACAAGGAAACGATACACTGTGAATTTGATATAACTGGTAGTGATCTCAAATGGACCTCAGGTAGGTTTGCTGATGTTTAAATGGTGTTTAACCCTTTTTGTACCAAATGGAATCTTCCTCCTTATATATACCAGTGGTCCTTTCCAAAATTAAGGGGTGTCAGGTTGTGTTTTCTTCAAAATTTACTTGGAAGATGGCTTTACTTTTAGCAAACAGTGTAGGTCCTGATCAGTCGCCTCATTCTGCGGCATCTGATCTGGGCCTGCACTGTTTGCCAAGGTACCCCTTTAGGGGTTTCTGGTACTGAATGGGTTAATGATCCAGTCAAAATCATTTAGGTCATATTGAGCCTGGACAGACTTATACATAAGCAGTTAACCAGTACAGGACACATTCTATCCCCAGAAACTGTTAACTACCCTTCTTGAATCAGCGGAAAGAAGAAAATTACTGAATAAGTTATAAGCTTCCCCAAACCTTCATTGATCATTATGTGATAAATTACCTTCTTACATGGTACAGCTAAAATGAAAATAACTGAGTTCACCAGGGCCCAGTTGATCAAAGCATCGTTAGCTTAACGAGCTCATTAGTGGTCATATTGTTAACTGCTCTAGCAAGTTTAATATTCAAAATTTTGGTATTTTTGTTGAAAAAATGTGAGCAGCTTTTGCGAATGCAAAAGCTGCTCACATTTTTTCAGCAAAATATTACCATATTTGCCATAATAAATGATCAAAGTTTTAACGATATGTTAACCAACAACATCGTTAGTTTTGAACGACTGGCCCCTGGTTAACAAGTCAGTGAAATGAAGACCCCTCTAAACCCCACTTTATATAGATAGAATTTGGGTTTGTGGGGTATTCATTATTTTCCTTATTTTTGCTTGGAAACATAGATTCTGGGTACTCCTTAGAACCGCCTCATTTAGGAGGTTCTAACAAGCACTTACAATCTATATTTGGACTTGAAATAAGAAAAATATCATACATCACACATGAAAAATATTTGTTCTAGAGATAAAATTGACAACATTTTAGCACACGGTTGTGTTATTGAATTGTGTAATGTGCAAAAATGTATCCATTGCGAAAATACGCCTATACAAATACATTGTCAATTTTTTAGCCAAAAAATAGAAATATTAAGATGAAAAATTGTGATTTTTTTCTTATTTCTGCTCAAAACATAGATTGTGGGGACTCGATAGAACCGCCTCGATGAGGCGGTTCTATCTAGTACCCACAATCTATGCTTTTAAGCAGATAAAAGGAAAATACTGTTTACCCCTGTAAACCCCAGTTTTACTATATAAAAGTTGGTTTAAGGGGGTCAAAATTATAAAGGCATGTTTTCGTGATGTTTGAACAAGTTTGTGCTGCAAATACGCTGTTCAGCATGTATTTCCATTGATCCATAGCTTCTTCATGGTGGACTGTTATCATGTGTTTGGTTTGATAAAAAGTATAGACCCAGATCAGATGCCACTGAATGGGGCATCTGATCAGGATCTACACTATTTGCTTACAGTAAAGGATTTCGAAGGTTAACACAAAAACCCTACTTTTGCAAACAGTGTAGATCCAGATCTGATCAGAATCTACACTGTCATGCAGTTTGCCAATTGAACCATGACATTATATCAAGTAATTTGATTGTTGGATAGTCAGAAATGGGTGTGGCTATGGTTGATAGTCAGGAATGTGTACTAAATTAATTATGTCTCCCCCGAAATTTTTTTTTTCGGAGAGACATATTGTTTTTCCCCAGGCGTCTGTCTGTCTGTCCGTCTGTCACACATTTGTGTCTGCTCTTTAACTTGAAAACCTTTCGAGCTATCTTCATGAAACTTCATATACAGTCATACCTGTCATAGTGGCCACCTCTAATAAGCGAGCAACCTATCTTAAGCAAGCATGCATTTGGTTCCCGAAAAAGGCAAATGCATTAAAATTCACCTGTACTCAGCAAGCACCTGTCTTAAGCAAGCACATTTTGATTATTCCTTAGGGGCTTGCTTTATACAGGTTGGACTGTAAATATTAATCATCATTAGACGACATGCAGTGCGCAAGAACTATAACTCTCGCATTTACACTTTTTGAATTATCTCCCTTGGAAGTTTGTCGGTATGTATATATGTATGGGCAAATCTTGTCCGGTCAATAACTTTCTTATTTTCAGATGGATTTTAAAATTACTTGGCAGAATTATTAACAACCATGAGATGATGTGTGGTGCGCATGAGGCACGTCGGTACCTTAAAGGCATTTATTCTTGATTATTGAGGACTATCATTTCATTACATAATATTATGTAGCCCTCAGAGCTGACTGAGGAGAAATCTGCTGTCTTCAACAGGTAAGGGGCCTCCTTGGGGAAAATCAATAAATTACTTACTGTTGACTGGTGTACATTATTGATTTTCCTCTTAAGTGCCTCAGTCAGGGGATTCAACAAGAGCTATTAATCATCCTATTAAGGGCCGCCTTTGATCTGCTATAGTCAGTATATCACAGGGGGCAATAAAACAATTATGAACACACCGTGTGTTCTACTGTTACAGAATAAATGCCTTTAAAGGTCAAGGTCATACTTAGAGCTCAAAGGTAAAAAAGGGGCCTTTTTTCGTGTTTGGTCAATAACTTTCTTATTTTGAGATGGATTTTAAAATTACTTGGCAGAAATATTATCAACCATGAGACGACGGGTTGTGCGCATGGGGCAGGTCGGTACCTCAAAGGTCAAGATCATACTTAGAGGTCAAAGTCAGAAAAGGGGCCTTTTTTCGTGTTTGGTCAATAACTTTCTTATTTTGAGATGGATTTTAAAATTACTTGGCAGAAATATTAGCAACCATGAGACGATGTGTGGTGCGCATGAGGCAGGTCGGTATCTTAAAGGTCAAGGTCATACTTAGAGGTCAAAGGTCAAAAAAGGGACCTTTTTTGTTTTTGGTCAATAACTTTAGATGGATTTTGAAATTGCTTGGCAGAAATGTTAACCACCGTGAGATGATGTGTTGCATGCATGACCCAGTTTGGATACCTGAAAGGTCAAGGTCATACATAAAGGTTAAAGGTAAAAAAAGGGGCCTTTTTTGTGTTCTGTCAATATTTTTTTTATTTTTAGATGGATTTTGAAATTACTTGGCAGAAATGTTAACCACCATGAGACGATGTGTTGTGTGCATGACCCAAGTTGGTACCTCAAATGTCAAGGTCGTACTAAGAGGTCACAGGACAAAAAAGGGGCCTTTTTTAGTGTTCAGTCAATAACTTTCTTATTCCTGAATAGATTGTGAAGTTACTTGGCAGAAATGTTAACCATCATGAGATGATGTGGTGCATCCTAGACCCAGGTCAGTACCTCAAAGATCAAGGTCATACTAAGAGGTCAGAGGTAAAAAAGTTTTTTTGTTTTTTTTAGCTCACCTGTCACGTAGTGACAAGGTGAGCTTTTGTGATCACTTTTTGTCCGTTGTGCGTGCGTCTGTGCGTCCGTGCGTGCGTGTGTCCGTCCGTAAACAATTTCAAATAAGTATATCTCTAATACCCCATGGTCAATCTTGATCAAATTTCATGGGAAGCATCATCAGGTAGGGGGAAAGGCTGCATAAGGTTTTTGGGCTGATCAGATTGGAATTCTGGTTGCCATGGCAACATATAGCTCCCATTGACTATCAATGGGAAAAAATTAAAATATCTTCTTCTCTGAAACCACAGGGCCCAGAGCTTAGATATTAAGTATGTATTAACGGCCAGTGGTCACCTACATAATTCCTGCCAATCATGCCCCTGGGGTCCAAATTGGCCACACCCCGGGGCCCCTTCGCTCCCATAGACTCATAATGGAACAAAAAGCTTCCAAAATCTTCTTCTCGGAAACCACAGGGCCCAGAGCTTAGATATTTAGCATGTAGCAACAGCAAGTGGTCACCTACATAATTCCTGCCAATCATGCCCCTGGGGTCAAAACATGCCACGCCCCAGGGCCCTTTAGCTCCTATAGACTCATAATGGAAAAAAGCTTCAAAAATCTTCTTCTCTGCAACCACAGGGCCCAGTGCTGAGATATTTGGCAACTAGCAACGGCAAGTGGTCACCTACATAATTCCTGCCAATCATACCCCTGGGGTCCAAATTGGCCACACCCTGGGGCCCCTTAGCTCCCATAGACTCATAATGGAAAAAAGCTTAAAAAATCTTCTTCTCTGAAACCACAGGGCCAAGAGCTTAGATATTTAGAATGTAGCAACGGCCAGTGGTCACCTGCATAATTCCTGCCAATCATGCCCCTTGGTTCCAAATGGGCGACGCCCCGTGGCCCCTTTGCTCCCATAGACTCATAATGGAACAAAAAGCTTCAAAAATCGTCTTCTCGAAAACCACAGGGCCCAGAGCTTAGATATTTAGCATGTAGCAATGGCAAGTGGTCACCTACATAATTCCTGCCAATCATGCCCCTGGGGTCCAAACGGGCAACGCCCCGGGGCCCTTTAGGTCCTATAGACTCATAATGGAAAAAAGCTTCAAAAATCTTCTCTGAAACCACAGGGCCCAGAGCTGAGGTATTTGGCATGTAGCAACGGCAAGTGGTCACCTACATAATTCCTGCCAATCATGCCCCTAAGGTCCAAATGGGCCACACCCTGGGGCCCCTTCGCTCCCATAGACTCATAATGGAACAAAAAGCTTCAAAAATCTTCTTCTCGGGAACCACAGGGCCCAGAGCTTAGATATTTAGCATGTAGCAACAGCAAGTGGTCACCTACATAATTCCTGCCAATCATGCCCCTGGGATCAAAACGGGCCACGCCCGGGGCCCTTTAGCTCTTTTAGACTCATAATGGAAAAAAGCTTAAAAAGTCTTCTTCTCTGAAACCACAGGGCCCAGAGCTGAGGTATTTGGCATGTAGCAACGGCAAGTGGTCACCTACATAATTCCTGCCAATCATGCCCCTAAGATCCAAATGGGCCATGCCCCGGGGCCCCTTAGCTCCCATAGACTCATAATGAAAAAAAAAAGCTTCAAAAATCTTCTTCTCTGAAACCACAGGGCCCAGAGTCTTTTTATTAGCATGTAGCAACGGCAAGTGGTCACCTACATAATTCCTGCCAATCATGCCCCTGGGGTCCAAATGGGCCACGAGCCGGGGCCCCTTTGCTCCCAAAGACTCATAAGGGAAAAAAGCTTAAAAAATCTTCTTCTCTGAAACCACAGGGCCCAGAGCTTAGATATTTAGTACGTAGCAATGGCAAGTGGTCACCTGTATAATTCCTGCCTATCATGCCCCTGGGGTCCAAAAGAGCCATGCCCCAGAGCCCCTTAGCTCCTTTAGACTCATAATGGAATAAAAAGCTTCAAAAATCTTCTTCTGCGAAACCACAGGGCCCAGAGCTTAGATATTTAGCATGTAGCAATTGCAAGTGGTCACCTACATAAATCCTGCCAATCATGCCCTTGGGGTCCAAATGGGCCACGCCCGGGGCCCCTTAGCTCCCATAGACTCATAATGGAAAAAAGATTAAAAAATCTTCTTCTCTGAAACCACAGGGCCCAGAGCTTAGATATTTAGCATGTAGCAACGGCAAGTGGTCACCTACATAATTCCTGCCAATCATGCCCCTGGTTTCCAAACGGGCCACGCCCCGGGGCCCTTTAGCTCCTATAGACTCATAATGGAAAAAAGCTTAAAAATCTTCTTCTCTGAAATCACAGCGCCCAGAGCTTAGATATTTAGTATGTAGCAACAGCAAGTGGTCACCTATATAATTCCTGCCAATCATGCCCCTTGGGTCCAAAAGGGCCACGCCTCGGGGCCCCTTAGCTCCTATAGACTCATACTGGAAAAAAAAGCTTCAAAAATTTTCTTCTCTGAAACCACAGGGCCCAGAGCTTAGATATTTAACATGTAGCAATGGCAAGTGGTCACCTACATAAATCCTGCCAATCATGCTCGTGGGGTCCAAATGGGCCACGCCCCGGGGCCCCTTAGCTCCCATAGGACTCATAATGGAAAAAAGATTAAAAAATCTTCTTTTCTGAAACCACAGGGCCCAGAGCTTAGATATTTAGCATGTAGCGACGGCAAGTGGTCACCTACATAATTCCTGCCAATCATGCCCCTGGGGTCCAAACAGGTGAGCGATATAGGGCCATTGGGCCCTCTTGTTTTTTGTGTGTCCAGTCAATATTTTTTTTATTTCTGGAAGGACTTTATAAAGTAACCATGCAGAAATGTTCACCGTCATTAGACCATGAGTCATGTGCAAGACCAAGGTCCATACCTCCAATGTCAAGGTCATACCTAGAGGTCAAAGGTGAAAAAAGGGACTGTCAATAACTTCCTTATTCTTTGATGGATTATGAAATTACTTGGCAGAGATGTTAACCATCATGAGACGATGTGTTTACCTCAAAGGTCAAGGCCATACTTAGAGGTCAAATGTAAAAAAGGGCTTTTTTTGTGTACGGCCAATAACTTTTTTATTTCTCTATGAACGTTTTTAAAGTTACTTTGCAGAAATGTTCATCTTCATTAGATGATGTGTTGCACACAAGACCCAGCTCAATACCTCCAATGTCAAGGTCATACTTAGAGGTCAAAAACGGGGGAGACATCTGTGTTTTTGTAGAAAAACAAATTCTAGTTTATTCAGAAGGGTTCTGATTGAGGGATATTTTTTCTTATTTCTAGTTAGAAATATATGTTGTGGGTACTTTTTAGAACCACCTCATTGAGGAGATTCTAATGAGTGCCTGTAACATAGGCTTTAATGGAGAAATAAGAAGTATCCTCAAATTATCTTCAGGATCCCTCCTTAAATGCAGCTATGCTTGTATTACGAAAACACGCTTCTACAAATACATTGTAACCTTTATCGTCGAAAACATGAACATTTTAAGATGAAAAATTGTGATATTTTTCTTATTTCTGCTAAAAAAATAGATTGTGGGCACTCGTTAGAACCACCTCATCGAGTCTGTTCTAACGAGTACCCACAAACTATATTTTAGAGCAGAAATAAGAAAAACAAGGTTTACCCCTGCAAACCCAAGTTTTACTATAAGTGGGGTTCAAGGGGGTCAGAATAATATAGGCATGTTTTCGTGATGGACTGTATTCTGACTGATGGGGCTGATCTAAGTCTTCACTGAACCCATATGTCCAAAGAAAAGTTTTAACTTCACAGTTCAGTTTATCTCTTTGCATGCTGGGTATTTTTCATGGTAGACAACATTTTAAAATAATTTTCTAATTTTTACCAGAAAACAGGATTTGACATCTCTGGAGACAATTTGCATGAGATGTCACAGGAGACAATTTGCATGAGATTTCAAGTCCTGTTTTCCAGGAAAAATAAAAAAAGTATCAATAATTTGTCGTCTGCTGAATTAGCCGAGAGATTGTTAAAGGTTAAGAAATTGTTAAGCTTGGCCATAATTTTATTATGTGCTTGTGATTTGATCTACTTACAACTTGCCTTCAAACAGTGATATATTACTCAACACACACAAGTTGATCTATTTTATTTCTAAGTCACTAATAATTGACAATATTTGTGTTGTTTCCTTCAAATTCTCCCAATTTCTTGCTGGTGTAAAAAGAAATCCCACAAAAACTCTGGTCTGTAAAACTATAATTTAAATCTTTTTGTTCTGTGAGAAAATGAAATTACACCGTCTCATGTCAAGGAATAAACATGTCACATCATAAAATGGTTGTTTTTCACATCAAGCACTTCTGCCCAGTGATTTGTTGCAGATGAAATCATTGTTCTTTTCCATTGCCATAGTGTATTAGAATATGAATTTTAAAGCAGGGAATGAGTAGTAAAGTGAATTAAATTAGGATTTGATGTAATAAGAATTTTGATGTAATCTGACCATCATGAATATGTTATGCTTGCAGGAGATGCACTGGGTATCTATCCTAAAAACAATCCTCCAGAGGTTGCCAGACTTCTTAAAGCTATGAAGTGTAGTGGTACTGAGCCAGTGGATAAGCCATCTTGGGCCTATACCTGTGCCTGTGATAATAATACTAGTAAGTTGAACTGATTGACCTTTACCACTCTGTGGGTTCAGTTCAAGCATCACTCGGCCCTCGCCAATTGGGGCTTGAAGAAATATATGGGCTGCATGATGCTTCCACGCAGAGCTTAAACCGACCATACACGAGTACTGGTAAACCGCTTAGAGGATCTAAGCCTGCCCAGGCAAAGCGGTGCGAGTAGGACCATCCATGCTTATAAACCCTATTGGTTTCATTGGGCGACAGAGCTTGAGATGTAATTTCATCTCAATGTCGGGTAAAAGTCCCACAAACTTGAAAGCAACTTCTCCAAAATGAACTATACAGTATTGGCGGGGATGTTTAATCTCAAATCAAACAAACAAAAGCATCACTAGCTTAAACAGCTCATTAAGGGTCAAATTGTTAACTGTTCTAGCAGGTTCAAGACCCATAATTCTGGTATATTTGTTGAAAAAAATGAGCGCAGCTTTTCCATATGCAAAAGCTGCTCACATTTTTTCAGCAAAAATAACAGCATATTTGCCATATTAAATGATGAAAGTTTTAACTATATGTTAACTAACAATGTCATTACTTTTGAACAACTGGCCCCTGGGCTAATTCAGCAGATGACAAATTGATATATTTCTTAGTTTTCCCTGCAAACAGGCTTTGACATTTCATGCAGATTGTCTTCAGTACTATTTTATAATCCAGCTAAGCAGAACTCTATTTTCAAAATGATTCAACATGTACTCAATAATCCTAAAGGACCAGAAAATATAATCTGCACTATGGTAATGTATGGGGAGACGTTTTATGGCCGCCACATGACACAACACCAGCTGCAGTGAAGCTAAATAAGTTCTGAATAGTTAGATCCTTTGGAAGCAAAGAATAATCAAATACATGAAGATAGCAGACCATTATTAAAGAATATTGTATTTCATAGTCAAAGAAACAAATGTTATGGATATTAGTTAGAAATGTCCACAACACTTGTTAATTAAAGTAGTTAAGTATATAAACCAGCTCATGAGAAAAAAGTATTGCATATGTGCCCAGCAAACCTCAGATGAGCCAGTGCATAAAATTTTTTGTCAATTTTTGGAAGAGCTACTACGCATGTTTACTTTTCAGGAAAGGGTTTCCCCTCAACACTTTGTGAAAGAATTGAAGGGTTTTGATCAGTGATAGGTTTTGATCTGATTTCGCATATAGTATGATACAGACATATAGAGTGACTCACTTGGAATAATTAATCAGCATTTTTCATCAATTTATTCCAGGACTACTTCCCATGATTGCTGTCAATAAACGGTTTCCATCCACATTTCTGCTCAATGACTTGTGCAGAAACGGGCTTCCATGGCCTAGTGGTTAAGAGCACTGACTCTTTAAGCATAAGGTCTTACACCACTTGGCCCCGCCCATTGGGGCTTGAAGAAATACATGGGCTGCATGATGCTTTCACGCAGAGGTGAATCCGACCGCACACAAGTACTGGTAATCCGCTTAGAGGATCTAAGCCTGCCCAGGCAAAGCGGGCGAGTTGGACCGTCCATGCTTATAAACCCTATTGGTTTCATTGGGCAAGAGGGCTTGAGATGTCATTTCATCTCAATGTCGGGTAAAAGTCCCACAAAATTGGAAGCAGCATCTCCAAAATGACCTATATAGTGTTGACGGGGATGTTAAACACCAAATCAAATCAAACAAACAAATCTCACACCACTTTGAGCTCGAACTTTGCTCAGGTCACATTTGAGATATCAAGTATTGCAACAGATGTTGAGGCGTTTTTTTAATCTCTTAAATACACTTAATTTAAGTGTTTGTAGCATTATGCATACTGAAAAAGGGTTTCTTCAAATACGTCCTCTGCTTAATGATAAGCTTGATGTAAGTGAAATAATTTTGAAGGCACCATAAGACCAAAATGAGAAAAAATCTTGTGAAAGAAATTTTACCTGTAGACTGATATTAACCCTTTTTGTACCAAATGGAATCTCCCTTCTAATATACAGCATGAGTCCATTTCAAACTTTAGGGATGTCAGGTTGTTTTCTTCAATATTTATTTCGGGAAATGGCTTAACTTTTTGTAAACAGTGTAGGCCCTGATCAGACGCCGTGTTCTGCGGCATCTGATCTGGGCCGGCACTGTTTGCAATGGTACCCGTTTAGGGGTTTCTGGTACTAAATGGGTTAATAATACTTTGATTGAATTTACAGTAGACCCTCGTTTTAACAACAGCATTTGTTTTCTAACATTTATATGTTATAAAGAATTGGATGCTATAAAATCCCAAAAGTAAGTAGCTGATCAACTATAAATGGTCTCTTTCCCCTTAATTATCAAGTGTTGTGGACATTGGTTAGAAGGCAATCCTAACAAATGTCCATAACACTTGCGTCTTTGACTATAAATACAATATTTTTGAATATAACCACAAGTTCAGCTGATTTTGAGCAAAGGATTGGTTCCATTGAAATTGTTGTTGTAATGTTTTTTTGTTGTTATATAGAATGTCAGTATAAAGAGGGTTGCAAGCAAATGTAGTGTTGCTGTTGAGATTATCTAGTAAGCGCTGCTGAATTCTTACATATCTCCAAAATTGCTTTTATATGAAAACTTGGAATATTTTTCTTATAAATGCCCAAAAACTTACCAGCCAAAATTAAGACCTATGCTTCTTAAAAACATACTTAAAAGGTTTACATTGTTCTCTTTGTGTTTTCTATACTCAATGTCGTGTAGTAAGAGACCACATATGGGACAGAAGGTGGTCTTAACCGTTATCCTCCTGTTCACTACAACCTCTACCTTTGTAAACAGTGTAGATCCAGATCAGTTGGCTTCAGATGGAAGCCGTCTTACCAAGATCTATGCCATCTGATTAGGATCTACACTGTTAGTCATGCAGTTTGTGAATTACACAAATATATCAAGGAATTTTACTGGTTGATAATCAGCAATGGGTGTGGCTAAATTAATTTATGCAGCCGGATAAGGGTTAACAAAGGAATTTTACTATGATTTCTTTCAGGTAAACAGGATCTGCAGTCTGTGTTAACAAATTATTATGACTTGAAGTCAGTTAGGCCGGAACTACTTTGTGCAATAAGAGATAGTGTGGACAACAGTCAAGAACAAACTAAAATATCTGATATGTTACAAGATGGGGTAAATATTGACTGCGATTGTTGTCTCTTAAAAATGCTCTATTAAAAAGTTCTTTCACCACCTCCAGGTAGATCTACATTTTATTAATAGTGGCATATCAATGCAAAGTTGGACTTCATATGTTCTGAATTTGGAGGCAGTATATACAGATACACCTCATATAAAGAATTGTACAAAGAAAGCTTAATAGCAACTGTTTTCATTCAAACTCTAAATTATAAGACACTTAGGGTCATGTGAAATAGAAGTGAAGGCAATGATCAGGAATCGATACAATTAACCCAAACCTCCCATCAGAGACAGCAAAGGGAAAGAAACACAAACATGAAATAACTAGACCCTGTTGGAAACATCAACAGTGGAAAGCCAAAAGTACAGTTACTTTCCCACAAAATGGCCAACTAAAAAGATATAAGCGATACACACACTCAAAGACAAACTACAACAAAAATAAACCATGACAGAAGAACCGCCTTGGAATGGTCAGTGAAACAATTTCATGGGAGGTGGGGGGGGGGGGGTGTGGGGGTTGGGGGCTTAGGCTTAAATGGATTTTACCCGGCCGCAATCATCGCCCTTAATTCCATCGCGATTTACACAATTTGTTCTGTTTGAATGAAGGCTTCCTAACTTGTCAGTGCAACATCTCTGAGATCACAAAAATCAAACAACCACAGAGACTGAAACATGTTTTCTGGTGTTGAAGTCAGTTGTCAAATTGGCATAAGGGCCTGCTTTTGAATGTAAGAATTGGCTGCCTCTGGAAGCAAATTTTCCTTTCACTGTAACCTGTCCGATATGAGAAGAGATGTTTTTTATTCACTTTAGTAAAAGAAACCTTGCAGTAACAGACTAACAGCCTAACAGGTAATGATTCCTTCTAGGTTTCTAAGAATAATAAAGAGTTGCAGAACTACCTGTCAGACAGAGAAGTGGCTGATATTCTACTAGACTACATGTCTCACTCATTGTCATGGAAACAGATATTAGGATGTATGAAGTCTCTACAGCCAAGATATTACTCCATTTCTTCATCACCAATAATTGTAAGTTGTTTCGTAGTTGATCCTGTAATAATTGTCTCACAGTTGAACCCGTAATAGTTGTCTCACATTTGAGCCTGTTATAGTTGTCTCACAGTTGGGCCTGTTATTGTTTTCTCACAGTCCAAAATATTATAGTTGCCTCATAGCTGAGCCTGAAGTAGTTGTCTCACAATTGAGCTTGTAAAGCACTCAAACCTCTTTGCAAGGTTGTTTGGGTCCATCGCAGAAACCGTGTTAGTTATACAACTGTGTTATATCCAGACAAAATAGACTGTGTTCGAGTATAACAATACTCCAAAATAGAAAAAAAGGCGATGATCAGGAATCGATACAATCAACACACAGCTCCCATCAGAGACACCAAAGGGAAAGAAACACAAACATGAAATAACTAAATCCGAATGGAAACATCTATAGTGGAAAACCAAAAGGACAGTTACTTTCACAACTAAATGGCACATTGGCAATTCAAAACAAAAAATATAAGTGAGACACACACTCAGACAAACCATAACAAAAATAAACCGCGACAGAAGAACTGCCTTGGAATGGTCAATAAAACGAATTCCACTGGGGGTGGGGAGCTTAAATCGATTTTATGCCCATGCAATCCTTGTCCTTCCGTCGAGATTTAGACAAATAATTTGTTCAGTCTACATGAAGGCCTCCTAACTCATCAGTGCAACATCTCCGTGAACACAAAAATCAAACAACCACAGAGATGAAGCAACTTTGAGGACTCAACAGCAAGAAACCACTGAAATGCTGGAGCAAAAGAAAACCAACAGTTAGACTCTGATGTGGTCAACCCTTGTGGCTCATTTTGTGTCGTCCCCCAGAGATGGGATAAAAAATTGAAGTGATAGTAGAAGAGATGAAAGTGAGGGACAGGGGAGAAAAAGGAAAATGAATTGAAGAGTAGAAACTGAAGAAATAACAACATTCCCCCTCTACCCTTACCTGCTGCAAGGACAGCAGGCCTTGCTCAACTGTAAGCCAATATCAGATGGATGCCCCAGTGATGCAAGATACACATTACCTTTGCTTCACCAACCATCCCAGTGGTTGTCTTGATAACAGTTTATTAACTGATATAAAAGTAAAAGGAAAGCCTTATTTATGACTGGCAAATAGTGAAGTGGTCACAATATTGGGTTGCCTTGTTAGTGGAATATTACTTTACTTTTGCCCACATGGCATCCCATCCTAAAACTTCAGACACCCAGTGGACTTGCTGTAATTCTCCTAAAATTTTAATAAACATGTTTTATGATCCAGCATGGCATCTTGAAATTGCAGACAGAATGGCAAACGGTGCAAACCTTGCTCATACTGCTCCCTCAGGCACAATCTGATCTAGGCTGCACTGTTTGCTTAGGCCTATCTGTTCCAATACTTAGGATCATGTAAACCCAATGACACAGGGAAAAATTTATTTTTAATATATTCTAGAAAGGGTTGTCTTGCTGAATTAGTGATAAGCTTTACCATTGTTAACATTGTAGTTCCAGATCATATTATAGATTCTTTAGAAGCCTTCTGATCGCGATCTTAGTGATAAAAGCGTTAACAGTGCAATTTCTGTAGCTTTGCTGATGCAGTGCAGCTTCTCACATTTTGTTGTACAATATTAGCCCTTTTCCTGCTGAAGCGCGATATGCTCTACCGTGGCAATTAGTGTAAAGTAGAAGTAAAACAAAGATCAGAAATCGATACAATTAACTTACTCCACCCATCAAAGACACCAAAGGGAAAGAAACATGAAGCGACCAGACCATAATGGAAACCTAAACAAAGGAAGGCCATAAGGACAGTTACTTTCCCACAAAATGGCCAAATGGCCATCCAAAATAAAAAGACATAAGTTATACACACAGTACGTAACAAACAACAACATAAATAAACCGCAACAGAAGAACTGCCTTGGAACAGTCAGTGGAAAGAAATTCCACTGAGGGGCTTAAATTGATTTTACATGGCCATAATCCTCGCCCGTACCTCTGTCCCGGTATACACTAATTTGTTTAGTCCGCATGAAGGCTTCCTAACTCATCAGTGTAACATCTCCGAGAACATACAAATCAAAAAACTACAGAGATGAAACAAGGTTGAGGACTCGACAGCATACAACAACAGATTGCTGGAGCAAAAGAAAACCAAAAACCAGATTAGATGTATTCTCCAGTGAAGCCATCTAATCTGGACTCTCACTGTTTGTTGTTAAGTTAGTTAATTTATAGGAATAAATTACGTTAGGTAATTTGATTGGCTGATTGTTAAAATGGGTTTGGCAAAATTACATGTAAATTTTTCAGCAGGGTTAGTGTATTGGCTGTATTGAATGATAATTTTGAGCATTTGGGACCAGAACATCACTAGTACAGAGGTTTTGTCATCCTAGCCTGCAAGCAATGTTGGATCAACATCGGGATGACATCGATACAACATAAAACATTGTATCAATGTCAGTCCAACTTTGACCCAATGTTTTGTGTTAGCTGGGATTATCATATTGACCTTATTCTGCAGGATAATACAACTGTTAATGTAACAGCTGCAGTATTGCGATATATATCCCATAATATTCCAAGAACCGGGGTCACAACAACCTATCTGCAAGACAGAATTACAGTAGGAGAGAAATGTCCAGTGTTTATGAGTTATAACCATGACTTCAGGTTGCCTAGCAACAGTCAGTCACCAATTATTCTGATAGGCCCAGGGACTGGTATAGCACCATTCAGATCTTTTATTCAGGAAAGAGGTAGGTAACTCAAGTTAACAAAAACTAGCATCATTAATTTCAAATTCTAGCTAGAAGTGAAAAAAATCCTTTAAAGAAAATACACCTAAACCTCTTTGTTGCACTGTTCATCATAACACAGTTTTTGATATAACATGGTTTAAAGTTGGATTCAAAAATGTATATATTATATAGTTTTTTTCTATATAATGTATGCATCTTTGTTTGGCTGTAACACGTTTAACTAAAATGGTTTCTGCTTTGGACCCGAACAGTAGTGTAATAAAGAGGTTGTACTGTGCTCCTTTATTGGTCTACAAAGGCCCAGAACAGCATGTGCATTCTGTCTGATCAGAGTTGTCACCACGGTCAGTCTTCGAATCTGTCTCACTTACAGATGTAATGCATGAACACTTGTTCCTTGATCACACAATATTTCATTCAATTTCTTGTAAGATTTTACATCGATTGCAAACACATGTTATAAGAAGAAGAAGTAAAACAAAGATCAGGAATCGATACAATTAACTTACTCCACTCATCAAAGACACCAAAGGGAAAGAAACACAAACATGAAGCGACCAGACCATAATGGAAACCTAAACAAAGGAAGGCCATAAGGACAGTTACTTTCCCACAAAATGGCCATATGGCCATCCAAAATAAAAAGACACAAGTGATACACACAGTAAGTAACAAACAACACCATAAATAAACCGCCACAGAAGAACTGCCTTGGAACGGTCAGTAGAATGATTTCCACTGGGGGGGGGGGGCTTTTTTTTGTTTATATATATATATATATATATATATATATATATATATATATATATATATATATATATATATATATATATATATGAAAACTAACAAAAATGTCCCGAAACAAGATAATTATATGTAAAAAGTAAACAACATTAGCACATGGACTGTTTAATAGTATCTTTATTATTGCCAACCGGTTTCAGATCTTCAGGACAATAATGGCGTCAAACTATGCGCTGTTTCTAAGCAACGTCACTAAGCAAATATGCGTACACATGTGGACGGAACGTGCGCAAAATTTGACACGTCATAATAAAGTGTTTAGGTTTGGTTTAAAAACGTCAATAAAGTATCGTTCTTTGGTCAGCCTAGCTGAAACATCATGTTTATGAAATTTATAAAACGGAAACATTGAAAACTTAGGTTCCGTTTTACAACAATTGTCTATATGTGCGCTTACTGGCATTTGTCTTGTTGATGGATCTCTTATTTGTTGATCATGCACTGTTTTTCTATTTCTTAATTTGTCACCTGTTTGGCCTATGTAATATTCATTACACCCGTTACACACCAATACATACAAAACGTTTTGCACAGTACAATTCATATCTTCTTTTACGTGAAAGGTTTTTTGTTTTAATTGTAAGGATGATCCCTCAATAATATTTTTACATAGGCCGCACCTTGGCTCATTGCATTTGCTAACGCAAGGTTGAGCCCTGTTTTCGCGAAATTCCGAATTTATTAAGATACGGCGTAGATTCGGAAGTTGGCGTTTGCCTTTTATGATTTTTGTAGTTTCCACAATATTTTTCATTCTTTCATCATTATTGAAAATGTTCATATTAGTTTTTAATATGCCAAATACTTCTCTGTTTTTGGGGTTAAATGTGGAAATAAAAGGTGTTATGTTTTCTACTATATCTGTTTGTGTATTTAATAGAGTGTTTCTAGGTATTTGCATGGCCTTAGAAATGCCTGTTTTAATAACATCCCAGGGATATTTTCTGCTTATAAGAATGGTTGCCAGTTCTTGTAGGCGTGTTTTCAGTATGCTTAAATCGGAAACAATAGTGCAAATTCGACGAGCTAGTGTGAATGGTATGTTAGTTTTTGTAGGTTTAGGGTGACAAGATTTGAAATTTAGATATTGTTTTGAGTCTGTGGTCTTAAAATAAATATCAGTTATTATAGAAGTCCCATTTTTAATCACCATCACATCCAGAAATGGAAGTTTTTCTATACTTTGTTGCATTTTAAATTGTATATTTGCATGTAATGTGTTTAACACAGTTTTAAAATAGACAAAGTCAGACATAGATCTCTCCCAAAACATGAAACAGTCATCTAAATATCGTTTCCATTCTTTCCTTATATATTTTGCGAAGTTTTCATCCTTTTCCGTCTTAATCTTTTCGTACATTTTTTCTTCCAAAAACCCTAGAACAAGTGTTGCATAGGTAGGGGCAACTTTTGTCCCCATTGCCGTGCCTTTTGTTTGCTTAAAATAATCTTTGTTGAATGAAAAAATGTTGTTTTCTAATATTATTTTTAATGCTTCAATGATAAATGTTTTATTGTAGCGATCTGCTATTAATTCGGGATATTTATCCAACCAAAATGAAATGGCTTCTAAGCCCAACTCATGTGGAATGTTTGAATAGAGACTGACAATGTCAAAAGAAATCAGGCGAGTATTTTCTGACACCTTTTTTGGTATAGAATTGAGAAAGTGTATGTCATCTCTCAGATAGCTTTCTACCTTTGTAAGAAATGGTTTAAGTAAAATATCCAGTAAACTACTGAGATGGCTTGTTTCACAACGTGGTCCAGCCACTATAGGTCTAAACTGTAAGTCATCTGGGTTTAGTTCTTCAATATATTCAGACTTATGTTTGTTGCAAGAATCCTGGATAATTTTACTCTTATGTATTTTTGGTAGACCATAGAAAGTACTAGTCTTACAATCGAATTTGAGTAAAAAATCAATCTCATTCTTTGTTAAAATCTTGTGGTCTTTAGTTAGATTATTTATTTTAGAAAATATTTCCTTCATGTTACTGTCTGGGACTGATTGATAATAATTTTCATCTGTTAAAATTTCTAATATTTTCCCTTTATAAAAATCAGTATTCATAATGACAATGCCACCGCCTTTGTCTGCTTCTTTAATAACAATAGAATCATCTTGTGCCAAGGATTTTATAGCATTTCTTTGATCTAGAGTTATATTATGTATAATGTGTTTATTCTCTTTAGAAACCAACGAACACAATGTTTTTGTCGTTGCGGCATATGTATCTAAAGTTTCATTTCTCCCACTGGGAGGAGTGAAATTTGATTTGTTTTTTACGAGTGAGACATTGCTATTCTCTACACCGTTGAAATATTCAAGTAATCTGATTTTCCTTAAAAACTCAGTTACATCTTCATTGACTTCGAAGGAATTATTTTTTTCTGGTGTGGGTGTAAATTTGAGACCCATCAACAAGACACTTTTTTCTACTTCATTTAGTTTGCGATTTGACAGGTTGTATATTTTTGTAAATGTTTTACCTGTTTCAGCTAGGTTACCCTCATCTTTATTCTGTTTTTCCAATTGCGGTCCGCCGCTAAAAAAGAATTCGGAGTGTCTGGCATTTCGTCTTCATCAATTAACCAGTCTGAATTGTTTGACCTGTTGTTGAAATTTCTCCTTCTTCTTCCACTATGGTTGTTTCTTGCATTATTCTGCTGCAGAAGTTGATTTATCACGGATAGAAAATCAAAGCTTCCATTATTTTGTTCGTTTGCAACTCCTAATGGTGTGAAACTGTGTTGCTGTTGTCTGATCTTTAGGCCGTTCGGGGGAGAACCTCTGTTTTGTTGTCCGTTCAGAACGTTTCGTCTGTTGGGAACACCATTGTGTGTGAAATTTCTGTTTGAATGCCTGTTATTCTGCTGTGTTATCGGCGGCAGTGTGGAACCTACGGCTTCGGAATACGTTTTAACGAAATTTTCGTTTTGTTTTCCTTTTTTGAAAAAAGGATTTGAATGTTCGTATATCTTTAAAAAGTCCTCTTCGTATGATTTGAGCCATTTTTCATTGTTTGCCCACCTTTTGTGTGAGATCTCTTCGTTTCTCTGAACATTTACCCGCCATTGTTCGAACAGGAAATCTGCTTTTGGGCCTGAACATTTTGAAGAAATGATGTCTGACATCTCTTTATCGATTTTCCGGTACCGCTCAATACAGGCATCTGTTTTTAATTTTTCCATCTCTATTTCAGTTCTAAACTCGTGTAAAATTGCTCTTTCCCTCAGAGCTCTTTGTTCCTCGTTCTCGTTTTTTATTTCAAATTTTTGGAATTTTCTTGGTATCACTAACCCTGGATTAGCGGAGATCCATTTTTCGTGGAAGCCGAGATTACCACTATTTCTCACATATCCCCAATAAGCATCTTTTCTTGCCTTTAGCTTCTTTTCCCATAGTGTCGCAATACTTGATTTCATACGCATCGCATCATCTTCAATACAACTGAGGCTTTCTTCTTCCATTCTTTCTAACGATCTGCTAGTGTTAATGCAGTTAGCATTTGTTTTTCTCCTGATTTCATCTTCAATATATTTCATTACATTCGGCAGTCCCGCAATGGCCGTCTCTGCGTTTCCCGGTGTTATGTTTTGATTTGTCCCTTTCATAACATCGGATAAATCATTTATGGCTTTTAAAATTAAAGAAAGTTTAGTACTTATCTCATCAAGTTGTTTGCTTTCAGCTGGATTGTGTAAAATCGACGATGTAGAATTTGACGGCGAACTTTCGCTGCTACTTTCTTCCCTTTTTGTCCTTTTATTCATTCTACCCATGGCTGCTGTCCTTTGTTCCAGGAAAATATGTATGAAAACTAACAAAAATGTCCCGAAACAAGATAATTATATGTAAAAAGTAAACAACATTAGCACATGGACTGTTTAATAGTATCTTTATTATTGCCAACCGGTTTCAGATCTTCAGGACAATAATGGCGTCAAACTATGCGCTGTTTCTAAGCAACGTCACTAAGCAAATATGCGTACACATGTGGACGGAACGTGCGCAAAATTTGACACGTCATAATAAAGTGTTTAGGTTTGGTTTAAAAACGTCAATAAAGTATCGTTCTTTGGTCAGCCTAGCTGAAACATCATGTTTATGAAATTTATAAAACGGAAACATTGAAAACTTAGGTTCCGTTTTACAACAATTGTCTATATGTGCGCTTACTGGCATTTGTCTTGTTGATGGATCTCTTATTTGTTGATCATGCACTGTTTTTCTATTTCTTAATTTGTCACCTGTTTGGCCTATGTAATATTCATTACACCCGTTACACACCAATACATACAAAACGTTTTGCACAGTACAATTCATATCTTCTTTTACGTGAAAGGTTTTTTGTTTTAATTGTAAGGATGATCCCTCAATAATATTTTTACATAGGCCGCACCTTGGCTCATTGCATTTGCTAACGCAAGGTTGAGCCCTGTTTTCGCGAAATTCCGAATTTATTAAGATACGGCGTAGATTCGGAAGTTGGCGTTTGCCTTTTATGATTTTTGTAGTTTCCACAATATTTTTCATTCTTTCATCATTATTGAAAATGTTCATATTAGTTTTTAATATGCCAAATACTTCTCTGTTTTTGGGGTTAAATGTGGAAATAAAAGGTGTTATGTTTTCTACTATATCTGTTTGTGTATTTAATAGAGTGTTTCTAGGTATTTGCATGGCCTTAGAAATGCCTGTTTTAATAACATCCCAGGGATATTTTCTGCTTATAAGAATGGTTGCCAGTTCTTGTAGGCGTGTTTTCAGTATGCTTAAATCGGAAACAATAGTGCAAATTCGACGAGCTAGTGTGAATGGTATGTTAGTTTTTGTAGGTTTAGGGTGACAAGATTTGAAATTTAGATATTGTTTTGAGTCTGTGGTCTTAAAATAAATATCAGTTATTATAGAAGTCCCATTTTTAATCACCATCACATCCAGAAATGGAAGTTTTTCTATACTTTGTTGCATTTTAAATTGTATATTTGCATGTAATGTGTTTAACACAGTTTTAAAATAGACAAAGTCAGACATAGATCTCTCCCAAAACATGAAACAGTCATCTAAATATCGTTTCCATTCTTTCCTTATATATTTTGCGAAGTTTTCATCCTTTTCCGTCTTAATCTTTTCGTACATTTTTTCTTCCAAAAACCCTAGAACAAGTGTTGCATAGGTAGGGGCAACTTTTGTCCCCATTGCCGTGCCTTTTGTTTGCTTAAAATAATCTTTGTTGAATGAAAAAATGTTGTTTTCTAATATTATTTTTAATGCTTCAATGATAAATGTTTTATTGTAGCGATCTGCTATTAATTCGGGATATTTATCCAACCAAAATGAAATGGCTTCTAAGCCCAACTCATGTGGAATGTTTGAATAGAGACTGACAATGTCAAAAGAAATCAGGCGAGTATTTTCTGACACCTTTTTTGGTATAGAATTGAGAAAGTGTATGTCATCTCTCAGATAGCTTTCTACCTTTGTAAGAAATGGTTTAAGTAAAATATCCAGTAAACTACTGAGATGGCTTGTTTCACAACGTGGTCCAGCCACTATAGGTCTAAACTGTAAGTCATCTGGGTTTAGTTCTTCAATATATTCAGACTTATGTTTGTTGCAAGAATCCTGGATAATTTTACTCTTATGTATTTTTGGTAGACCATAGAAAGTACTAGTCTTACAATCGAATTTGAGTAAAAAATCAATCTCATTCTTTGTTAAAATCTTGTGGTCTTTAGTTAGATTATTTATTTTAGAAAATATTTCCTTCATGTTACTGTCTGGGACTGATTGATAATAATTTTCATCTGTTAAAATTTCTAATATTTTCCCTTTATAAAAATCAGTATTCATAATGACAATGCCACCGCCTTTGTCTGCTTCTTTAATAACAATAGAATCATCTTGTGCCAAGGATTTTATAGCATTTCTTTGATCTAGAGTTATATTATGTATAATGTGTTTATTCTCTTTAGAAACCAACGAACACAATGTTTTTGTCGTTGCGGCATATGTATCTAAAGTTTCATTTCTCCCACTGGGAGGAGTGAAATTTGATTTGTTTTTTACGAGTGAGACATTGCTATTCTCTACACCGTTGAAATATTCAAGTAATCTGATTTTCCTTAAAAACTCAGTTACATCTTCATTGACTTCGAAGGAATTATTTTTTTCTGGTGTGGGTGTAAATTTGAGACCCATCAACAAGACACTTTTTTCTACTTCATTTAGTTTGCGATTTGACAGGTTGTATATTTTTGTAAATGTTTTACCTGTTTCAGCTAGGTTACCCTCATCTTTATTCTGTTTTTCCAATTGCGGTCCGCCGCTAAAAAAGAATTCGGAGTGTCTGGCATTTCGTCTTCATCAATTAACCAGTCTGAATTGTTTGACCTGTTGTTGAAATTTCTCCTTCTTCTTCCACTATGGTTGTTTCTTGCATTATTCTGCTGCAGAAGTTGATTTATCACGGATAGAAAATCAAAGCTTCCATTATTTTGTTCGTTTGCAACTCCTAATGGTGTGAAACTGTGTTGCTGTTGTCTGATCTTTAGGCCGTTCGGGGGAGAACCTCTGTTTTGTTGTCCGTTCAGAACGTTTCGTCTGTTGGGAACACCATTGTGTGTGAAATTTCTGTTTGAATGCCTGTTATTCTGCTGTGTTATCGGCGGCAGTGTGGAACCTACGGCTTCGGAATACGTTTTAACGAAATTTTCGTTTTGTTTTCCTTTTTTGAAAAAAGGATTTGAATGTTCGTATATCTTTAAAAAGTCCTCTTCGTATGATTTGAGCCATTTTTCATTGTTTGCCCACCTTTTGTGTGAGATCTCTTCGTTTCTCTGAACATTTACCCGCCATTGTTCGAACAGGAAATCTGCTTTTGGGCCTGAACATTTTGAAGAAATGATGTCTGACATCTCTTTATCGATTTTCCGGTACCGCTCAATACAGGCATCTGTTTTTAATTTTTCCATCTCTATTTCAGTTCTAAACTCGTGTAAAATTGCTCTTTCCCTCAGAGCTCTTTGTTCCTCGTTCTCGTTTTTTATTTCAAATTTTTGGAATTTTCTTGGTATCACTAACCCTGGATTAGCGGAGATCCATTTTTCGTGGAAGCCGAGATTACCACTATTTCTCACATATCCCCAATAAGCATCTTTTCTTGCCTTTAGCTTCTTTTCCCATAGTGTCGCAATACTTGATTTCATACGCATCGCATCATCTTCAATACAACTGAGGCTTTCTTCTTCCATTCTTTCTAACGATCTGCTAGTGTTAATGCAGTTAGCATTTGTTTTTCTCCTGATTTCATCTTCAATATATTTCATTACATTCGGCAGTCCCGCAATGGCCGTCTCTGCGTTTCCCGGTGTTATGTTTTGATTTGTCCCTTTCATAACATCGGATAAATCATTTATGGCTTTTAAAATTAAAGAAAGTTTAGTACTTATCTCATCAAGTTGTTTGCTTTCAGCTGGATTGTGTAAAATCGACGATATAGAATTTGACGGCGAACTTTCGCTGCTACTTTCTTCCCTTTTTGTCCTTTTATTCATTCTACCCATGGCTGCTGTCCTTTGTTCCAGGAAAATATGTATGAAAACTAACAAAAATGTCCCGAAACAAGATAATTATATGTAAAAAGTAAACAACATTAGCACATGGACTGTTTAATAGTATCTTTATTATTGCCAACCGGTTTCAGATCTTCAGGACAATAATGGCGTCAAACTATGCGCTGTTTCTAAGCAACGTCACTAAGCAAATATGCGTACACATGTGGACGGAACGTGCGCAAAATTTGACACGTCATAATAAAGTGTTTAGGTTTGGTTCAAAAACGTCAATAAAGTATCGTTCTTTGGTCAGCCTAGCTGAAACATCATGTTTATGAAATTTATAAAACGGAAACATTGAAAACTTAGGTTCCGTTTTACAACAATTGTCTATATGTGCGCTTACTGGCATTTGTCTTGTTGATGGATCTCTTATTTGTTGATCATGCACTGTTTTTCTATTTCTTAATTTGTCACCTGTTTGGCCTATGTAATATTCATTACACCCGTTACACACCAATACATACAAAACGTTTTGCACAGTACAATTCATATCTTCTTTTACGTGAAAGGTTTTTTGTTTTAATTGTAAGGATGATCCCTCAATAATATTTTTACATAGGCCGCACCTTGGCTCATTGCATTTGCTAACGCAAGGTTGAGCCCTGTTTTCGCGAAATTCCGAATTTATTAAGATACGGCGTAGATTCGGAAGTTGGCGTTTGCCTTTTATGATTTTTGTAGTTTCCACAATATTTTTCATTCTTTCATCATTATTGAAAATGTTCATATTAGTTTTTAATATGCCAAATACTTCTCTGTTTTTGGGGTTAAATGTGGAAATAAAAGGTGTTATGTTTTCTACTATATCTGTTTGTGTATTTAATAGAGTGTTTCTAGGTATTTGCATGGCCTTAGAAATGCCTGTTTTAATAACATCCCAGGGATATTTTCTGCTTATAAGAATGGTTGCCAGTTCTTGTAGGCGTGTTTTCAGTATGCTTAAATCGGAAACAATAGTGCAAATTCGACGAGCTAGTGTGAATGGTATGTTAGTTTTTGTAGGTTTAGGGTGACAAGATTTGAAATTTAGATATTGTTTTGAGTCTGTGGTCTTAAAATAAATATCAGTTATTATAGAAGTCCCATTTTTAATCACCATCACATCCAGAAATGGAAGTTTTTCTATACTTTGTTGCATTTTAAATTGTATATTTGCATGTAATGTGTTTAACACAGTTTTAAAATAGACAAAGTCAGACATAGATCTCTCCCAAAACATGAAACAGTCATCTAAATATCGTTTCCATTCTTTCCTTATATATTTTGCGAAGTTTTCATCCTTTTCCGTCTTAATCTTTTCGTACATTTTTTCTTCCAAAAAGGGTTATTTATGCAACAAACATAAGTCTGAATATATTGAAGAACTAAACCCAGATGACTTACAGTTTAGACCTATAGTGGCTGGACCACGTTGTGAAACAAGCCATCTCAGTAGTTTACTGGATATTTTACTTAAACCATTTCTTACAAAGGTAGAAAGCTATCTGAGAGATGACATACACTTTCTCAATTCTATACCAAAAAAGGTGTCAGAAAATACTCGCCTGATTTCTTTTGACATTGTCAGTCTCTATTCAAACATTCCACATGAGTTGGGCTTAGAAGCCATTTCATTTTGGTTGGATAAATATCCCGAATTAATAGCAGATCGCTACAATAAAACATTTATCATTGAAGCATTAAAAATAATATTAGAAAACAACATTTTTTCATTCAACAAAGATTATTTTAAGCAAACAAAAGGCACGGCAATGGGGACAAAAGTTGCCCCTACCTATGCAACACTTGTTCTAGGGTTTTTGGAAGAAAAAATGTACGAAAAGATTAAGACGGAAAAGGATGAAAACTTCGCAAAATATATAAGGAAAGAATGGAAACGATATTTAGATGACTGTTTCATGTTTTGGGAGAGATCTATGTCTGACTTTGTCTATTTTAAAACTGTGTTAAACACATTACATGCAAATATACAATTTAAAATGCAACAAAGTATAGAAAAACTTCCATTTCTGGATGTGATGGTGATTAAAAATGGGACTTCTATAATAACTGATATTTATTTTAAGACCACAGACTCAAAACAATATCTAAATTTCAAATCTTGTCACCCTAAACCTACAAAAACTAACATACCATTCACACTAGCTCGTCGAATTTGCACTATTGTTTCCGATTTAAGCATACTGAAAACACGCCTACAAGAACTGGCAACCATTCTTATAAGCAGAAAATATCCCTGGGATGTTATTAAAACAGGCATTTCTAAGGCCATGCAAATACCTAGAAACACTCTATTAAATACACAAACAGATATAGTAGAAAACATAACACCTTTTATTTCCACATTTAACCCCAAAAACAGAGAAGTATTTGGCATATTAAAAACTAATATGAACATTTTCAATAATGATGAAAGAATGAAAAATATTGTGGAAACTACAAAAATCATAAAAGGCAAACGCCAACTTCCGAATCTACGCCGTATCTTAATAAATTCGGAATTTCGCGAAAACAGGGCTCAACCTTGCGTTAGCAAATGCAATGAGCCAAGGTGCGGCCTATGTAAAAATATTATTGAGGGATCATCCTTACAATTAAAACAAAAAACCTTTCACGTAAAAGAAGATATGAATTGTACTGTGCAAAACGTTTTGTATGTATTGGTGTGTAACGGGTGTAATGAATATTACATAGGCCAAACAGGTGACAAATTAAGAAATAGAAAAACAGTGCATGATCAACAAATAAGAGATCCATCAACAAGACAAATGCCAGTAAGCGCACATATAGACAATTGTTGTAAAACGGAACCTAAGTTTTCAATGTTTCCGTTTTATAAATTTCATAAACATGATGTTTCAGCTAGGCTGACCAAAGAACGATACTTTATTGACGTTTTTGAACCAAACCTAAACACTTTATTATGACGTGTCAAATTTTGCGCACGTTCCGTCCACATGTGTACGCATATTTGCTTAGTGACGTTGCTTAGAAACAGCGCATAGTTTGACGCCATTATTGTCCTGAAGATCTGAAACCGGTTGGCAATAATAAAGATACTATTAAACAGTCCATGTGCTAATGTTGTTTACTTTTTACATATAATTATCTTGTTTCGGGACATTTTTGTTAGTTTTCATACATATTTTCCTGGAACAAAGGACAGCAGCCATGGGTAGAATGAATAAAAGGACAAAAAGGGAAGAAAGTAGCAGCGAAAGTTCGCCGTCAAATTCTACATCGTCGATTTTACACAATCCAGCTGAAAGCAAACAACTTGATGAGATAAGTACTAAACTTTCTTTAATTTTAAAAGCCATAAATGATTTATCCGATGTTATGAAAGGGACAAATCAAAACATAACACCGGGAAACGCAGAGACGGCCATTGCGGGACTGCCGAATGTAATGAAATATATTGAAGATGAAATCAGGAGAAAAACAAATGCTAACTGCATTAACACTAGCAGATCGTTAGAAAGAATGGAAGAAGAAAGCCTCAGTTGTATTGAAGATGATGCGATGCGTATGAAATCAAGTATTGCGACACTATGGGAAAAGAAGCTAAAGGCAAGAAAAGATGCTTATTGGGGATATGTGAGAAATAGTGGTAATCTCGGCTTCCACGAAAAATGGATCTCCGCTAATCCAGGGTTAGTGATACCAAGAAAATTCCAAAAATTTGAAATAAAAAACGAGAACGAGGAACAAAGAGCTCTGAGGGAAAGAGCAATTTTACACGAGTTTAGAACTGAAATAGAGATGGAAAAATTAAAAACAGATGCCTGTATTGAGCGGTACCGGAAAATCGATAAAGAGATGTCAGACATCATTTCTTCAAAATGTTCAGGCCCAAAAGCAGATTTCCTGTTCGAACAATGGCGGGTAAATGTTCAGAGAAACGAAGAGATCTCACACAAAAGGTGGGCAAACAATGAAAAATGGCTCAAATCATACGAAGAGGACTTTTTAAAGATATACGAACATTCAAATCCTTTTTTCAAAAAAGGAAAACAAAACGAAAATTTCGTTAAAACGTATTCCGAAGCCGTAGGTTCCACACTGCCGCCGATAACACAGCAGAATAACAGGCATTCAAACAGAAATTTCACACACAATGGTGTTCCCAACAGACGAAACGTTCTGAACGGACAACAAAACAGAGGTTCTCCCCCGAACGGCCTAAAGATCAGACAACAGCAACACAGTTTCACACCATTAGGAGTTGCAAACGAACAAAATAATGGAAGCTTTGATTTTCTATCCGTGATAAATCAACTTCTGCAGCAGAATAATGCAAGAAACAACCATAGTGGAAGAAGAAGGAGAAATTTCAACAACAGGTCAAACAATTCAGACTGGTTAATTGATGAAGACGAAATGCCAGACACTCCGAATTCTTTTTTAGCGGCGGACCGCAATTGGAAAAACAGAATAAAGATGAGGGTAACCTAGCTGAAACAGGTAAAACATTTACAAAAATATACAACCTGTCAAATCGCAAACTAAATGAAGTAGAAAAAAGTGTCTTGTTGATGGGTCTCAAATTTACACCCACACCAGAAAAAAATAATTCCTTCGAAGTCAATGAAGATGTAACTGAGTTTTTAAGGAAAATCAGATTACTTGAATATTTCAACGGTGTAGAGAATAGCAATGTCTCACTCGTAAAAAACAAATCAAATTTCACTCCTCCCAGTGGGAGAAATGAAACTTTAGATACATATGCCGCAACGACAAAAACATTGTGTTCGTTGGTTTCTAAAGAGAATAAACACATTATACATAATATAACTCTAGATCAAAGAAATGCTATAAAATCCTTGGCACAAGATGATTCTATTGTTATTAAAGAAGCAGACAAAGGCGGTGGCATTGTCATTATGAATACTGATTTTTATAAAGGGAAAATATTAGAAATTTTAACAGATGAAAATTATTATCAATCAGTCCCAGACAGTAACATGAAGGAAATATTTTCTAAAATAAATAATCTAACTAAAGACCACAAGATTTTAACAAAGAATGAGATTGATTTTTTACTCAAATTCGATTGTAAGACTAGTACTTTCTATGGTCTACCAAAAATACATAAGAGTAAAATTATCCAGGATTCTTGCAACAAACATAAGTCTGAATATATTGAAGAACTAAACCCAGATGACTTACAGTTTAGACCTATAGTGGCTGGACCACGTTGTGAAACAAGCCATCTCAGTAGTTTACTGGATATTTTACTTAAACCATTTCTTACAAAGGTAGAAAGCTATCTGAGAGATGACATACACTTTCTCAATTCTATACCAAAAAAGGTGTCAGAAAATACTCGCCTGATTTCTTTTGACATTGTCAGTCTCTATTCAAACATTCCACATGAGTTGGGCTTAGAAGCCATTTCATTTTGGTTGGATAAATATCCCGAATTAATAGCAGATCGCTACAATAAAACATTTATCATTGAAGCATTAAAAATAATATTAGAAAACAACATTTTTTCATTCAACAAAGATTATTTTAAGCAAACAAAAGGCACGGCAATGGGGACAAAAGTTGCCCCTACCTATGCAACACTTGTTCTAGGGTTTTTGGAAGAAAAAATGTACGAAAAGATTAAGACGGAAAAGGATGAAAACTTCGCAAAATATATAAGGAAAGAATGGAAACGATATTTAGATGACTGTTTCATGTTTTGGGAGAGATCTATGTCTGACTTTGTCTATTTTAAAACTGTGTTAAACACATTACATGCAAATATACAATTTAAAATGCAACAAAGTATAGAAAAACTTCCATTTCTGGATGTGATGGTGATTAAAAATGGGACTTCTATAATAACTGATATTTATTTTAAGACCACAGACTCAAAACAATATCTAAATTTCAAATCTTGTCACCCTAAACCTACAAAAACTAACATACCATTCACACTAGCTCGTCGAATTTGCACTATTGTTTCCGATTTAAGCATACTGAAAACACGCCTACAAGAACTGGCAACCATTCTTATAAGCAGAAAATATCCCTGGGATGTTATTAAAACAGGCATTTCTAAGGCCATGCAAATACCTAGAAACACTCTATTAAATACACAAACAGATATAGTAGAAAACATAACACCTTTTATTTCCACATTTAACCCCAAAAACAGAGAAGTATTTGGCATATTAAAAACTAATATGAACATTTTCAATAATGATGAAAGAATGAAAAATATTGTGGAAACTACAAAAATCATAAAAGGCAAACGCCAACTTCCGAATCTACGCCGTATCTTAATAAATTCGGAATTTCGCGAAAACAGGGCTCAACCTTGCGTTAGCAAATGCAATGAGCCAAGGTGCGGCCTATGTAAAAATATTATTGAGGGATCATCCTTACAATTAAAACAAAAAACCTTTCACGTAAAAGAAGATATGAATTGTACTGTGCAAAACGTTTTGTATGTATTGGTGTGTAACGGGTGTAATGAATATTACATAGGCCAAACAGGTGACAAATTAAGAAATAGAAAAACAGTGCATGATCAACAAATAAGAGATCCATCAACAAGACAAATGCCAGTAAGCGCACATATAGACAATTGTTGTAAAACGGAACCTAAGTTTTCAATGTTTCCGTTTTATAAATTTCATAAACATGATGTTTCAGCTAGGCTGACCAAAGAACGATACTTTATTGACGTTTTTAAACCAAACCTAAACACTTTATTATGACGTGTCAAATTTTGCGCACGTTCCGTCCACATGTGTACGCATATTTGCTTAGTGACGTTGCTTAGAAACAGCGCATAGTTTGACGCCATTATTGTCCTGAAGATCTGAAACCGGTTGGCAATAATAAAGATACTATTAAACAGTCCATGTGCTAATGTTGTTTACTTTTTACATATAATTATCTTGTTTCGGGACATTTTTGTTAGTTTTCATACATATTTTCCTGGAACAAAGGACAGCAGCCATGGGTAGAATGAATAAAAGGACAAAAAGGGAAGAAAGTAGCAGCGAAAGTTCGCCGTCAAATTCTACATCGTCGATTTTACACAATCCAGCTGAAAGCAAACAACTTGATGAGATAAGTACTAAACTTTCTTTAATTTTAAAAGCCATAAATGATTTATCCGATGTTATGAAAGGGACAAATCAAAACATAACACCGGGAAACGCAGAGACGGCCATTGCGGGACTGCCGAATGTAATGAAATATATTGAAGATGAAATCAGGAGAAAAACAAATGCTAACTGCATTAACACTAGCAGATCGTTAGAAAGAATGGAAGAAGAAAGCCTCAGTTGTATTGAAGATGATGCGATGCGTATGAAATCAAGTATTGCGACACTATGGGAAAAGAAGCTAAAGGCAAGAAAAGATGCTTATTGGGGATATGTGAGAAATAGTGGTAATCTCGGCTTCCACGAAAAATGGATCTCCGCTAATCCAGGGTTAGTGATACCAAGAAAATTCCAAAAATTTGAAATAAAAAACGAGAACGAGGAACAAAGAGCTCTGAGGGAAAGAGCAATTTTACACGAGTTTAGAACTGAAATAGAGATGGAAAAATTAAAAACAGATGCCTGTATTGAGCGGTACCGGAAAATCGATAAAGAGATGTCAGACATCATTTCTTCAAAATGTTCAGGCCCAAAAGCAGATTTCCTGTTCGAACAATGGCGGGTAAATGTTCAGAGAAACGAAGAGATCTCACACAAAAGGTGGGCAAACAATGAAAAATGGCTCAAATCATACGAAGAGGACTTTTTAAAGATATACGAACATTCAAATCCTTTTTTCAAAAAAGGAAAACAAAACGAAAATTTCGTTAAAACGTATTCCGAAGCCGTAGGTTCCACACTGCCGCCGATAACACAGCAGAATAACAGGCATTCAAACAGAAATTTCACACACAATGGTGTTCCCAACAGACGAAACGTTCTGAACGGACAACAAAACAGAGGTTCTCCCCCGAACGGCCTAAAGATCAGACAACAGCAACACAGTTTCACACCATTAGGAGTTGCAAACGAACAAAATAATGGAAGCTTTGATTTTCTATCCGTGATAAATCAACTTCTGCAGCAGAATAATGCAAGAAACAACCATAGTGGAAGAAGAAGGAGAAATTTCAACAACAGGTCAAACAATTCAGACTGGTTAATTGATGAAGACGAAATGCCAGACACTCCGAATTCTTTTTTAGCGGCGGACCGCAATTGGAAAAACAGAATAAAGATGAGGGTAACCTAGCTGAAACAGGTAAAACATTTACAAAAATATACAACCTGTCAAATCGCAAACTAAATGAAGTAGAAAAAAGTGTCTTGTTGATGGGTCTCAAATTTACACCCACACCAGAAAAAAATAATTCCTTCGAAGTCAATGAAGATGTAACTGAGTTTTTAAGGAAAATCAGATTACTTGAATATTTCAACGGTGTAGAGAATAGCAATGTCTCACTCGTAAAAAACAAATCAAATTTCACTCCTCCCAGTGGGAGAAATGAAACTTTAGATACATATGCCGCAACGACAAAAACATTGTGTTCGTTGGTTTCTAAAGAGAATAAACACATTATACATAATATAACTCTAGATCAAAGAAATGCTATAAAATCCTTGGCACAAGATGATTCTATTGTTATTAAAGAAGCAGACAAAGGCGGTGGCATTGTCATTATGAATACTGATTTTTATAAAGGGAAAATATTAGAAATTTTAACAGATGAAAATTATTATCAATCAGTCCCAGACAGTAACATGAAGGAAATATTTTCTAAAATAAATAATCTAACTAAAGACCACAAGATTTTAACAAAGAATGAGATTGATTTTTTACTCAAATTCGATTGTAAGACTAGTACTTTCTATGGTCTACCAAAAATACATAAGAGTAAAATTATCCAGGATTCTTGCAACAAACATAAGTCTGAATATATTGAAGAACTAAACCCAGATGACTTACAGTTTAGACCTATAGTGGCTGGACCACGTTGTGAAACAAGCCATCTCAGTAGTTTACTGGATATTTTACTTAAACCATTTCTTACAAAGGTAGAAAGCTATCTGAGAGATGACATACACTTTCTCAATTCTATACCAAAAAAGGTGTCAGAAAATACTCGCCTGATTTCTTTTGACATTGTCAGTCTCTATTCAAACATTCCACATGAGTTGGGCTTAGAAGCCATTTCATTTTGGTTGGATAAATATCCCGAATTAATAGCAGATCGCTACAATAAAACATTTATCATTGAAGCATTAAAAATAATATTAGAAAACAACATTTTTTCATTCAACAAAGATTATTTTAAGCAAACAAAAGGCACGGCAATGGGGACAAAAGTTGCCCCTACCTATGCAACACTTGTTCTAGGGTTTTTGGAAGAAAAAATGTACGAAAAGATTAAGACGGAAAAGGATGAAAACTTCGCAAAATATATAAGGAAAGAATGGAAACGATATTTAGATGACTGTTTCATGTTTTGGGAGAGATCTATGTCTGACTTTGTCTATTTTAAAACTGTGTTAAACACATTACATGCAAATATACAATTTAAAATGCAACAAAGTATAGAAAAACTTCCATTTCTGGATGTGATGGTGATTAAAAATGGGACTTCTATAATAACTGATATTTATTTTAAGACCACAGACTCAAAACAATATCTAAATTTCAAATCTTGTCACCCTAAACCTACAAAAACTAACATACCATTCACACTAGCTCGTCGAATTTGCACTATTGTTTCCGATTTAAGCATACTGAAAACACGCCTACAAGAACTGGCAACCATTCTTATAAGCAGAAAATATCCCTGGGATGTTATTAAAACAGGCATTTCTAAGGCCATGCAAATACCTAGAAACACTCTATTAAATACACAAACAGATATAGTAGAAAACATAACACCTTTTATTTCCACATTTAACCCCAAAAACAGAGAAGTATTTGGCATATTAAAAACTAATATGAACATTTTCAATAATGATGAAAGAATGAAAAATATTGTGGAAACTACAAAAATCATAAAAGGCAAACGCCAACTTCCGAATCTACGCCGTATCTTAATAAATTCGGAATTTCGCGAAAACAGGGCTCAACCTTGCGTTAGCAAATGCAATGAGCCAAGGTGCGGCCTATGTAAAAATATTATTGAGGGATCATCCTTACAATTAAAACAAAAAACCTTTCACGTAAAAGAAGATATGAATTGTACTGTGCAAAACGTTTTGTATGTATTGGTGTGTAACGGGTGTAATGAATATTACATAGGCCAAACAGGTGACAAATTAAGAAATAGAAAAACAGTGCATGATCAACAAATAAGAGATCCATCAACAAGACAAATGCCAGTAAGCGCACATATAGACAATTGTTGTAAAACGGAACCTAAGTTTTCAATGTTTCCGTTTTATAAATTTCATAAACATGATGTTTCAGCTAGGCTGACCAAAGAACGATACTTTATTGACGTTTTTAAACCAAACCTAAACACTTTATTATGACGTGTCAAATTTTGCGCACGTTCCGTCCACATGTGTACGCATATTTGCTTAGTGACGTTGCTTAGAAACAGCGCATAGTTTGACGCCATTATTGTCCTGAAGATCTGAAACCGGTTGGCAATAATAAAGATACTATTAAACAGTCCATGTGCTAATGTTGTTTACTTTTTACATATATATATATATATAGTTATGCATCACGGAAACAAGCCTATATAATTTTGCCCTCTTATACAGGGGTACACAGTAATTTTATAATTGCTGTTTAAAAACATAGATTGAGGGTACTCGTTAGAATTGCCTCACCGAGGCGGTTCCAACATATTCCCACAATCTATGTTTTAAGCAGTAATTCCTGTTCGAAATTTTTAGCTGAAAATTTTATATTATTTTTTTATTATTATTTATTTTATCTTTTGGTGGTAAAATTTTCAATGCATTTGAATAGGCGTGTTTGCATATTTTTATACCCCCGGCATACGAAGTATGCAATGGGGGTATATAGTTTTTGTCTTTTCCGTCTGTCTGTCTGTCTGTCTGTGTGTCTGTAAACAATTATTTTGTGTCAAAGATATCTCAGGAACTGCTTCACATAGAAACTTGAAATTTTGCACACATGACCAGTATGACTACTTGTATTGTGGGAAAGAAAATAAGGGCCAAGGGGTCAGGCCTTTTAGAGTTATTTCACTTTGTAGTTCTTGCTGTTTAATAGTGTATATTTTTATTTTGTGTCAAAGATTTCTCAATAACTACTGTACATAGAAACTTGAAATTTTGCAAACATGATCAGTATGACTAGTTGTTTTGTGGGAAAGAAAATAAGGGCCAAGGGGTCAGGCCTTATAGAGTTATTTCCCTTTGTAGTTCTTGTTTCAGCTGAGGTGATGGCACTGGCCGGGGGTATACGTGCCCCACTGGGCACTTTTGTCTAGTTTTTTTTTTAATGGTATTGGTATTCAAAGCCATATAACAAACAAGACCGACCAAAAGAATGACCGCCTTGGGATGGTCAGTACTTAAACAACTGGGGGGGCTTCAACTTTGTGGTTTATGAAATTTCAACCCTCGCCATCAGTTCCAGTACAGTATCAAACAAAAAAGCAACCAGTGCTTCAGCTGAAGTGCACGAACCGCCAGATGCTTTTAGCTTTACCATATATGGGTATGGTGGCCATTTTGGTCATGTGACCTGGACCTAAAACGGTTCCCCCAATAAATGTGCCTTATCGTAAGGAGCAAAAATATATCTTATACTTTATGACTGTATTCTGAATCGATTGCAGGATAAAATGCATGCTCACTTTTCCAATACAAAAGCATATGTGTCAAAGTTTGACCTAGGCACAAAGAAGGTAAAGGTCAACCCAGGGCCACCATTTTAGCAATTTATGAATTTATGATGGGCCTACGTCCCAGATGCTATTTATCAAGTTTCGTGGAAATCTGCCCAGTGGTTCTGGAGAAGACTATTTTTGAAGGGTTTTTACCATATATGGCTTGGCTGCCATTTTGGTCATGTGACCTGGACCCCATGAGCAAATTTTGGTTTCCCCGATCCCATAGAGGCTCCATATGAAATTTGACTTCAATCGGGCCAACGGTTTCCGAGGAGAAGCAGTTCGAAATTTTTCACAATTTTCGCCTCGGCGAGGCAATAGTAAATGGAATGTAATATTTCGAAAGTTCATTGATTAGATCTCATTGATATCTATCAGTATGCCAAAAATTGTTTAAATATTCCAAGCGGTTAAGTCACTATCACCAATTCACAAATGGGTTACGGACGGACAGACAGACAGACCATATATGGCTTGGCGGCCATTTTGGTCATGTGACCTGGACCCCATGAGCAAATTTTGGTTTCCCCCATCCCATTGAGGCTCCATATGAAATTTGACTTCAATCGGCCCAACGGTTTCCGAGGAGAAGCAGTTCGAAAATTTTCACATTTTTCGCCTCGGCGAGGCTATACTAAATGGAATGTAATATTTTCAAGTTCATTGGTTAGATCTTATTGATATCTATCAGTATGCCGAAAATTGTTTAAATATTCCAAGTGGTTAAGTCACTATCACCAATTTTCACAAACGGGTTACGGACGGACAGACAGATTGACAGAATGACACAGTGATTTTAGGGCACTCTTAGAAAATCAACCGACTTCAGTCGGTCGCTTTTTCTGAGGGTCGTGCAATAACAAATTGATCAGCATGGGGGCTAGCCTGGCAATCAGGCCCTTCATTTAAGTCATTCTTATTAACAAGGTACACATCTACAGTAAACCTAATAGAAATGTGTATTATTATTTGCCCCTTGTCTAAAATACAGGAAATCTGAAATTACTCCAGAACATGGTATTAGGTGGTGGTATTAGTGTTCATTAGTAAATTTGTTTTATGAAAATGCTTTATTTAACAGACTGATACCAGTCTACATGGAGGCATGAGTCATGATAAAATACATGGTAAAATGGTTATGTACAGATTAATATTGTGATGAATCAGGGTTGAGGACTCAACAGCAAAACCACTTAACCTCAAGTTTACAAATCGAGGTTACAAATTCTACACCTCGCACAAGTACATAATTACAATCAGTATGTTACTTTGTAAGTTTGTGAGTTTGTATATATGTAAATACTGAGGGTCTCATGGGAGATAAGCTATTACATATGCTTAATATATATATGTGTTCTAAATAAAGGTAACCCTTCATAAATAAAAAAATACTCTCTCTCTCTCCTTTCAATGGAAGCTTGGTTTTTCTATAAATGGATCCAATGTTTTGACACGTGACCTTGTTTACCTGTCATTGCGCATGCGCAAAATTACTTTTCCTTTTGATTACAATCTTTCGTGGTTGGCAAAAAGCCTCTGGTTCCATATAAACACATTGTAAATAGGTTCAATATTACGGGCATATTTTAGTTGACTGTCACAGAAAATCAATCGATTTACACTTAAAATGAAAAGATAAATATATTTTAGAGCTCATTCATGCATCTTCCGCGTTTAGTCATTCGTTTTGCACATTTTTATTACAAATAATTAAGACCGTCCTGCCTCGTTACCTGTACAAGTTTAACAGGTAATTTAATCATAGAAACATCCTCAAATCTCCTAGAAACCAATATTTACTAGCCAAGACATGTCTGTTATAAAAGTTTAAAGGTAAATTTTGTCATTTCGATTCCAAACAAAATATAAGTTTAGAGAAAATAACATCGCATTCACAATGGCGATAAACGGCCAAAGACGTTTTTCTGCCAACCACCGGTCAGTCCCGGCAAATAGTATTATTGAGTGATGACGTAGTGTTTGGATGTGTCTATTGTGAAATGCCATGGCACCAGGGGTCGCAGGATCGATCCCAGGCTTCTCCAGACGTTCCAAGGCGGTTCTTCTGTGGCAGTTTATTTATTTTGTTGTTTGTTACTTACTGTGTGTATCACGTGTGTCTTTTTATTTTGGATGGCCATTTGGCCATTTTGTTGGAAAGTAACCGTCCTTATGGCCTTCCTTTGTTTAGGTTTCCATTATGGCCTGGTCACCTCATGTTTGTGTTTCTTTCCCTTTGGTGTCTTTGACGGATGGAGTAAGTTAGTTGTACCGATTCCTGATCTTTGTTTTACTTCTACTTTAGGATGAGTCTTTAAACCAAGGTCCCGTCTCGGTATGACCTTAGCTGGTAGTGAGATATAAACTCGAACACTCGCTCACTCTGACTGCATATCCTAAATAGACATTTGAATGGTGAAAAGCAGCTCAAAGTCCAGCAATATTTTTTTTTTGAGATTAGTCATGAAATATTTTCTGCGGACATTTTGTCCCTTCTGTCCATTTAAGAAAAGTAGTTACCAGTTACTTGTGAAAGAATCTGCACTGTTATCAGTTACTTGTGAAAGAATGTCCATTGTTATCAGTTACTTATGAAAACACCCGGAATGAGTTTTCGAGAGCGATTCAATAAGCTTGAAGCTTTCATCGCAATTGAACTAAAATAAATTAGTATAAACTAAAGGATGTGCACTTTTATCAGTTACTTGTGACAGAATGTACATTGTTATCAGTTACTTATGAATGAATGTGCACTGTAATCAGTTACTTGTGACAGAATGTGCACTGTTATCAGTTACTTGTGAAAGAACGTGCACTGTTATCAGTTACTTGTGAAAGAACGTGCACTGTTATCAGTTACTTATGAAAGAATGTGCACTGTAATCAGTTACTTGTGACAGAATGTGCACTGTTATCAGTTACTTGTGAGATAATGTACACTGTTATCAGTTACTTGTGAAAGAATGTGCATTGTTATCATGTGCACTGTTATCAGTTACTTGAGAATGAATGTGCACTGTACTGGTTAAGCACTTAGAAGGACAAACAAAGCTTTGTGAGGAAGTTCAGTGAACTGACTGGCGTGACATCACCTTTATAGTGTTGATTGGGTCTTTAAATTTCAAAACACCAAAAAATAAACAAAATACATGTTGTTATCTTTAATTCTAACTCTCCAAATTTTTTGTTATCAAGCTCCTAGGGCATATGAGGTCAATATAAGAACCTTATATGGGTGTGAGGGGTGGATAGAAAAATCCGTCCCTCGGGATCACTGTCTGGCATCACTCGGCAAGCCGCGTGATGCCGGACAGTGACCCTCTGGACGGATTTGTCCATATAGGATTCTTTTTCTTGCATACCTTCCATTTTAGCGCGGATTTTTAATGGTGCAGTCACTTCAGTTACCGACGTGCGCCATATTGGGATGACACTACAGGAATGTTTAGTGATGTATGTCATGTAACGTGCTGTGACATCAACCTTAACGACGACGCATATGAGGTCGTATTCAACCAGTGCATTTATCAAACACGCGATTAAATTCGATTTTGGGTCCAAACACCAGGGTCAGAACATAAATTTCTATCCCACGGTAATGTCGCGGATTTCCTTGTCTGGTGTGCAAGAAAATTTATTCTTCTTATATGTTTAATTCAACAATCTTTTTTTTTTAGAAAAACGTATTTGGTGATCATGAGCAACCTAACCAAGGTCTGCACTTTTGACTGCTGCATTCTCATTGGTTGATTAAGTTATGAACTTCTGATTTTTCTGTATGAAGCTTGTTTTCAGTCATGCAGAAGAGTCCGGGAGAAACAATGCTGTACTTTGGATGTAGACATAAAAATAAAGATTACTTATACCAGGAGGAACTAGGTGAGTGCCCATTGCTTTAATATGCCTTTCTGGTGTATACCATAATAAACGTTTATCTTGCTGAATGAATTAGTAACTGGGAAGCAAATTGGACATATATTACTCAGAGCTCTGGAAACCAAACAAGACCTCAGGATTTTCTTGTTTAAAATTCTATATCTAAGCAACCAATCTGTCATAGATAAACTTCTTACCGTAAAAATCCTTAAAATTCAGACACCTTTAGAATTTGCTTAAGTTCTCCTAAAAGTATAACAAATAAATTTGTTTTACGATCCAGCAAGGAGTCCAAACATGCAGACAGAATGGCAAATAGAGTAAACACTGTGTGCTATGGCCTATCTGTCCATTACGGTATGTGTAACACATGTAATTTAAATATTTTGACAAATATAAAATAAATTGATAATTATTAACATGTAGCATTATGTATGCTGAAAAATGGTTTCCTAAAATAGGTTCTCAAGAAGACTAATTATGAAATATTTTCTATGGTCATTCTCCCCTATCTGCTGGTTCAAAAAGGGCAGTTGTCAGTTTCTAGCAAAAGACTAATTTATACTGGTTAACTGCCTACGAATAAAATAGAAGAGGAGGCAATGATCAGGAATCGATACAATTAACCCACAGATACAATTAACCCACAGCTCCCATCAGAGATACCAAAGAGAAAGAAACACAAACATGAAAGCCTGCACAGGAAAATTGTGGTCAGGTAAACTGACTTGCTTGAAATTACCTAAATGGTGTTGACTGGGCTATTCAAACTCCAAAATAAACAAACAAACCAATAAAATATGAAGAGTTCATGCAGCAGAATAGAAAGAACTATAATGAAATGTAGTGACTCACCCAAGTATGTGTGTAGATGATGACTAAGCTCAGATTTTATGTTTGCTTGATTAGAGTTTAATGGCCCAGTCAACACTTTTATAGGTCATTTTTGAGCTGGTCAGTTTACCTATCCACACTTTTTCTGGGCAGGCTTATACGTAGGCAGTTAACCAGTACGATGCACATTCTTTCGCCAGAAACTGACAACTGCCCTTCTTGAGAGAATGAAAGTAGAAAAGATTTCATGATCGATCTCCATGAAAAGATTGTTGCCGACCCCCGCAGGTATGGAACCTGCATTCTCCTGATCACCAGTCGCATCCCACTGAGCCACCGAGACCGGCCAAAGCTCAGATTTTAAAGGCCTTCCCCACCTCTCCACAAGATACGGTAATTAATTGGCATTGTTTTACAGAGAAATGGGCCAGTGATGGTGTAATCACACTGAGAGTGGCATTTTCAAGAGACCAGACAGACAAGGTTTATGTTCAAGATCTCATATATAAAGATAAAGAATATATCTGGAAGCTTATTAATAAGGTAAATGATTTTGAAGATCTTTTTTCTGACTGTTTTTGCAGGATTTATTCAACTCTGAAGGAATAGACACAGCAAGGAATCCATTACGAAAACAAGCCCATACAAATACATTGTAAATTTTACTGCAGAAAATTGAACACTTTGAAATGAAAAATTGTGATATTTTTCTTATTTCTGCTCAAAATATAGATTGTGGGTACTCATTAGAACCGCATCGAGGCGGTTCTAACGAATACCCACAGTCTATATTTTGGGGTACTCGTTAGAACCGCATCATCGAGGTGGTTCTAACGAATACCCACAGTCTATATTTTGGAGCAGAAATAAGAAAAATAAGGTTTACCCCTGTAAACCTCAGTTTTATTATAGGAGGTTTTAGGAATTCCGTTTATGACGTCATTCTCGCGCATGCGCAAAGTACTGGCCGTCAATTGAAACGGCCATCGCTATTCAAATGTATTGGCGGAGATTAAAATGCTAACAATATTCAGACATTTTGAAAGAAAATATACCGTTTTCATTGAAATAATGCCTCGAGAAGGAAAGAATGATATTTTACTTTCATTACCGAAATTCATTTATCCTAAAATCGTTTTTAATTGACGAAAATCTTTTCGTGAATGACCCATGTCGATTATGGCTTTAGATACCGTTATTCACAAAATAAATTGTTGCGTAACTTTCGTTTTATTCGTTATCTATCTATCTATCTATCTATCTATCTATCTATCTTTCTTTCTTTCTTTCTTTCTTTCTTGAGAAATCTGTCTAACGATCTCTCTACATGTGCAATTTTAATGTCCATACTGACAGTCGAAATAAACTAATGAGCGGACTGACGTTGAGTCAATGTTGGTTCGACGTCATGCCGTCGACACCCACTCCAACTCACTTCATTGTCACATGACCGTTGGCATGAGAGAGAGAGAGAGAGACAGAGAGAGAGACAGAGAGAGGGAGGGGTTTGACTGACAAACTGACAGTAGACAGACAGACGACACACATACCGACTGACTGAATGACCGACTAACAGACGAACGGACGGACGGACAGACAAATAAACATACTGACAGTCGAAAAAAAAAAAAAACAACCAATGAGTGGACTTACAGACGGGCGTCGAGTCAACATTGGCTCGACGTCATGCCGTCGACAACCACTCCAACTCACTTCAATGGCACGTGACCGTTGAGATGGTTTGACTGATCCCTGTATTCAAGAAGCTCATAACCCTTTTTGTACCGAATGGAATCTTCCTCCTTATATATAGCAGGAGTCATTTTCAAAATTTAGGGGTGTCAGGTTGTGTTTTCTTTAAAAAATTTTTGGAAAATGGCCGAAACAGTTTGCAAACAGTGAAGGCCCTGATCAGACGCCGCGTTCTGCGGCGTCTGATCTGGGCCTGCACTGTTTTTCACTTACCCCTTTTGGGGTTTCCGGTACCAAATGGTTAATGTAAACCTAAGCGCTGGGCAGGTTGAACCATTCTACAAATCTACCAGATTTTACTGTAAAATCTTGCACTTGCGAAGGAGTGTTTAACATTCTTATGCTCTGAAAGTGTTTAACATTCTTATGCTCTGAAAGGGTGTCCTAAGTTTGTTTTGAATTTAATGTTCCAATCCCACTGGGTCTTGATGGGTCCGAGCACTGGGCAGATTGGGTACAACATGGATATTATACGACAGACTGCATGCATGGTAGTTAACCCAATCACGGTTGGCAACTTTGCTTCCCTCTTTAATTGCACGCCGGTGGGTCAGGCCTCAGATTCTATGACGGCTCCAACGTAAAGGCTTATTGAAAATTAAAGAGATAATGTTGGTTGGTGCCTGATGCTCTGTCTCTGGTCGGGCTCATCGGAGTCTAACTGTTGGTTTTCTTTTGCTGCAGCATTTCAGTGGTTTCTTGCTGTCGAGTCCTCACCGTTGTCTCACCTCTGTGGTTCTTTGATTTTTGTGTTCACGGAGATGTTGCACTGATGCGTTAGGAGGCCTTCATGCGGACTGAACAAATTATTTGTCTAAATCGCGACGGAAGTAAGGGCGAGGATTGTGGCCACGTAAAATCGATTTAAGCCCCCCAGTGGAAATCTTCCACTGACCGTTCCAAGGCGGCTCTTCTGTGGCGATTTATTTATGTTGTTGTTTGTTACTTACTGTGTGTATCACTTGTGTCTTTTAATTTTGGATGGCCATATGGCCATTTTGTGGGAAAGTAACTGTCCATATGGCCTTCCTTTGTTTAGGTTTCCATTATGGTCTGGTCGCTTAATGTTTGTATTTCTTTCCCTTTGGTGTCTTTTATGGATGGAGTAAGTTAATTGTATCAATTCCTGATCTTTGTTTTACTTCTACTTTACATTTTATTAAGCAACGCCGTATTATCGCCAACGAAACGTTGTGACTTTTCATCGGCGTTGCAATGTCAAATTCAATGCATCGCTTTGAAGTTGGTTTGATGTAGACACGACTTTGTTGACACGCTACATGTCGGTTGACGTATAGCGTCATTTAATGACAAACTGTAATTTACATTTGCCTGCGCTCACTAATTGTTGGTGCGCTAAGAGAGAGAGAGAGAGAGAGAGAGAGAGACAGAGAGAGAGAGAGAGATCGTATGTACAATATATCATTTTCGTAATGTGAAATTTTATATCTGGCAGCATAACGGTGTTTCTCCCATTATCTTACATTAAAATTCCCCACAAGTTTAAAAGAATTCCACTGTTTTACGCTGTAATTAACACTTTATCTGTCCCACTGCCTTTGAAGCAATACGACAGATGACGGCCAGGGCTTTTCCCGTTCTATTTTTAGAACCGGAAGTACGTCACGCAAAAAGCTCCTATATAAAAGTGGGGTTCAAGGAGGTGGTGTTTTCGCGATGAATTGTATTAATTTTTATCCTGCTGGGCCAGCATATACTCTACCTTTGCAAACAGTAAAGATCCAAGCCATCTGATCAGGATCTTCACCGTTTTTCGTTCATTTAGTTGATTGATAGGAATGGATTACATCAAGTAATGTGATTGATAGTAAAAATGGGTGTGGCAAAATTACTAAATCAGCAGAACAAGGGATAAAACCTTTTCAGTACTGTGTCCTACTTCAAGAGGACTTGATATACCATTTTTCTGTTGATTGTTTATTAATTTATCAATCATGCCAGAGTTTTATATAGTGCTGGTGTCCATTTGACTATCACTGACTGTTTGTACTAAATCTTGGTAATGGATATTTATAGCTGTCATGTTCTTATCCATGTAATTGTCATAGTGCTGTGTAAAACAGTTGGTTATCTGTAAAACTAGGCTTGATTTAGGTACTGGGACTTTGGCAAACAGTGCGGTGTCTGATCAGGGTCTACATTGTTTGCTTGATCAGTCTGGAACTCAAGGGTTGAATGAAACAGCCCAAGTCTCAGTTCAAGACTTTCTATTATTCAGAAACAATCAACCCACCAGTGCTGTCAATGCTTTGATTTCTTATAGTGCTACTCTTACAGGAAATCATTTGTTTCGACACAATAAAGTTTTCCCTTAAGATTATCTCCTTTTGCAAGGAAAGGATTTATATACTTGAACTTAGAAAAATGCTGTTCCCAAATACACCACAACCTCATCATAACACTGATCGTTTTGGATATAACACAGTTTCAAGATGGTCCCAGAAATGTATAGATTATATAGAACATTTAATAGAATCATTTTTCTTTTCAGTCTATATAATTACAATCTATATAATTATATAGACAAATTACCATAAATAAATGGTCTTTTTTTTTCAGTACAATCTCTAAATTTTTGTTGGTTATAACACAGTTGTTTAACTTTAGAACACATTAATAAAGTTATAAAGATGTATAATGTCCTTTTGAGAATATTGTCCATTAAGATATGGTGGCAAAATCATACATCATGTTAGCAAGTCAATATGAATCACACATCATATAAAATTTGGGTTTCTCAAGGGTAGAAAATATTTTCTTAATTTTGCTTAAAAACATAGATCATGGGTGCTCATCAGAACTCCTGTAATGCAAGCTGTTTTAACGAGCACCCTCAATCTATGTTTGTGGCATGCATAAGACAAATATCCCAAATATAATTGTTGGATAAAAATGCCATTTCAAGAGACATGAAAGATAGGACATGTATTATCTTGTATTCCAGATAATGATATTCAAATTTTGCCAAGGCTGTTGAAATTCTAACATCACCCTGTTATCTTTCCCGCCTTATCAGGGCCTCCACTGTTTGCTAAAAGTTCAGTCATTTTCCAAATCAATTTTGATGAAAACACAACCTGACACCCCTAATTAGAAGGTGATGACCTTTCAGGTCTCACCTTCTTATGGCAACACTCAGGGAATTCCCTTGATACCGCATCACTCCTTTTTCAAGAAAAAATAGGTCCTCATAAATCAGTGAAGAGATGCGCTTGTATCATTTGATATGTGAAAATAATATTCAGATTGAAATAAAAACTGTGGATGCAAAATACACAAATAATGAACTTCAGAATTAATGTCATAAAATTGATCTAGATTTGAAATTGGTCTCGTTTCGCAGCTGACCTGGCCTAGTTATTAAGAGCGAGTTCGGTTGACTTTCTAGAGTTAACTATAGTTACACCAAAACACGGGGTTTATGGCTCGTGCCGCACTACTAGAGTTAACTTGAGTTCAATCAAGCTTGCTTTGGGATTTGGGAGTTCTGCCTAGCAAGAACAAAACCACGACCGCAGGGGGATAATAGTAGGTTAATTAAATGAATATAAACTTATTAGAAGGTGATGCCCTTTCAGGTCTCACCTTCTTATGTCAATCGACACTGGAGCCCACCTCGATGACGAATAACTCCTATGCGTCAAGAAAAATAAGTCTCCATATATTTATCAATAGACGCGCATGTATCATTTGATAAGTGAAAATGATGCTGATTGTCAAACTGAGGAAGCCAATTACACAAACAACTAACTTCAGAGTAAAATGCCATAAAATTAACCCTATGGTTCAAATTGGTCCCGATTCGCAGCTTTGTCATGACCTAGTTTGCTTTGAGCGAGTTCAGTTGACCAACTGAAGTTAACTCAAGAAAAGTAGGGGAGACAGTAGGTTTACTCTTGTACAAAATTGTATAATGACTGTATCAGCCCACGCTCCACTTTTCGATCCCACAATTAGAAGCGACAGGAAGCATCAAATTTCATTTGATGCATCACCAGTAACGATTCAGATTCAGAACTCTACTGACGTCAAGAAAATGTCATCGTTTGCCCTCGGGTAAATCGAAAGTATAAAAATGTTTTCAAGTTGGACGTGATTTTTCCAACACGTGGCCAAAATTTCAAAAAGTTGGAAATAATCGATTTTCGGATTGCATTTAACTTACAATTTTCCACCTTCCACCGTATTCGTTGTTACTAGGCAAAGGCTTCCATCTCTCATATCAAGCTAACTCTCGCAGTCGCAATATTCCTACATGGCGCGTTTTCGAGCAAGTAAACTCTTGTTAACTCTAGTACGTCAACTGAACTCGCTCAAAATCTAGATCGCGGATTAATAATTCAATGAATGAGTTGACAGCATGAATGGAATACTACGACTTGCTATACTACAGATAGAGCGAAGTTTTGTTTGTTTGTTGATTTGAGGTTAAATGTTCCCGTCAACACTGTAATGGTCATTTTGGACACGTTGCTTCCAATTTGGTGGGACTTTTACCCGACATTGAGATTAAATGACCTCTCAAGCCCTCTCGCCCAATGAAACCAATAGGGCTTATTAGCATGGAGGGTCTGCCTCGCACCGCGGTTCCTGTACAGGCTTAGATCCTCTAAGCGGTTTACCAGTACTAGTGTGCGGGCCGGATTCAGCATCATGCAGCCCATATATTTCTTCAAGCCTCCATGGGCGGGGCGGATAAAGAAAAGTTACCTTCACTGTTGCATTTGTTTGATTTGAGGTTTAACGTCCCCATCAACACTGTAAAGGTCATTTTGGAGACGTTGCTTCCAATTTTGTGGGACTTGTACCCGACTTTGAGATGAAATGACATCTCCAGGCCTTTCGCCAAATGAACTGAGCCATAGGGTTTATAAACATGGGCGGTCAGACTCGTGCATACCGCTTTGCCTGGGTAGGCTTAGATCCTCTAAGCGGTTTACAAGTACTCGTGTGCGGGTCGGATTCAGCTATGTGTGGAAGCATCATGCAGCCCATATATTTCTCCAAGCCCCGATGGGGGTGGGGGGGGGTGCGATTCACTGTTGCATGGATATATTTGTGAACCATCGGGAAAATATTACTATATAACTTAAACTCCTTTATCTTAACGTTTAAAGTACGGGATAATACACATTTTATTCCGGGCGGTGGGCGCTTGTTTTTTTTTTTTTTTTTTTTTTTTTTTGTTTTTTTGAGCCGAGGTCAGAAAATATCAGATTTTGTTTCCTCTTCTTCTGTATCTGAATATTTCCCTTTTTTTACTGAGGTGTATTTGATTTGTTTGATTTGACGTTTAACGTCCCCGTCAAGACTGTATAACGGCCCCGCCCATCGGGGCTTGAGGAAACAGATTGGGCTGCATGATGCTTCTACGCGGAGCTGAAATCGACCGAGCACGAGTACTGGTAGACACCGTAAAGGTTCAGATTCTAAGCCTGTCCAGGAAAGGTGGTGCGTGTTGGACCACCCATGCATATAAGCTCTATTGGTTGCATTGTGCGGCAGAGGCTGAGTTGCCATTTCATCTCAATGTCGGGTAAAAGTCCGACACATTTGGAAGCGATGTCTCCAAAATGACCTATAAAGTGTTGACGGGGCGTCAAATCAAATCAAACAAACAAAACTGTATAGACGTGCTTCGAATTTCGTTGGACTCTTACCTAACATTGTGATGAAATGGCCTTGCCACACTATGAGCGAGTCCAATGGACTTTCCGACTTCAAAGCATAGCCCTGGGGCCAAAAATGCCCCCGCCCCGGGGCCCTTTGGTTTTATACTGACTTATACAGGGAAACCCTTTGAAAATCTTCTTGTCAGAAACCAGGAGGCTGAGGTGTTTGATAATTGATATGAAGCTGCGTCTAGTGGACCTCTATCAAGATTGTTAGAATTATAGCACTCTGACCAAAAATGCCACCCCCCCCCCCCCCCCCCTGTAGCCCACTGGTTTTACATAGACATCTCGCGGGAAAATCTTCAAAAATCTTCTTGTCTGAAACTATAAGCCTCAGATCTCAGATATTTGATATGTGGTATGTAACTTCGTCTTGTGAACCTATATCAAGATTTTCAAATTATAGTCCCCCCCCCCCCCGGTGCCCTTTGCTCTTACATTGGGATATATAAGGAAAATCTTAAAACTTCTCTGTAGACGCAAGGCCCAGGTCTTTGATATTTGTGAAGATTTATCTAGCAGACCTCCACCAAGTTTGTTCAAATTATAGCCCTTGGGTCAAAAATGGCCCTGCCCTGGGGCCCACTGGTTTTATGTTGACTTATATATGGAAAACCTTTAAAAAGCTTCTGACCTGAAACTAGAAGGCCGAGGTCTTTGATATTTGGTATAATGCTTCATCTGGTTGTCCTCTACTATGCTGTGTAAATTATAACCCTTGGACCAAAGGTTGCCCCGCCTCAGGCCCCACCGGTTTTACATAGCCATATATGGAAAACCTTTAAAATGTTCTTCTAAAAAAAACCAAGGCCCAGGTCTTTGATATTTGGCTAGAAGTTTCATGCGGATGACCTCTATCAAGATTATTCAAATCAAAGCCCTGGAGTCAAAAATGGCCCCGCCCCAGGGCCCACTGGTTTCACAGACTTACGAACTGAAAACCTTTAAATACCTTCTCGTCTGAAACCAGAAGGCCCAAGTCTTTGATATTTGGAATGAAACTTCCTCTAGTTGCCCTCTACCAAGATTGTCCAAACTATAACCCCAGCGGGTCAAAACTGGACCTGCCTGGAGCCCACTGGTTTTATATAGGGTTAAGACTGAGCCGATTAATCTCCTTCTACTGCACCCTCAATGTCCACAAGGTGCCTAGACAGTGACATACAAGTCAGCTCTGTATTGTCAGAGGGAACCACTGACACATAACCATCCTCCCTTTGTCACCATGTGACAGTATTAGTAAAACTAATTCATTTCCCTCTGTTGCACAAGGACCTGCCTGACTCTCGATGCCCACAATGTTCACAATATGTCCAGATAGTGACATACAAGTTAGCTCTGTATTGTCAAAGGGAACCAATGGCTGTCATTTTACGACAATTCTTGCCCCCCCCCCCCACCTCCCACCCCCGCCAATTCTGATGAAAAACCTTGATATTTTTTATACTAATGTTCAAAATATAGGTTGAGGGTACTCGTTAGAACCGCCTCAGTAAGGCGTTTCTAACGAGTACCCACAACCTATGTCTTGGAGCAGAAATAAGAAAAACAATGCATACCCTCGTAAACCCCAGTTTTCTCCATACAAAGGGGGTTGGGGTCATTTAACGGATTTGTTCACGTGATGATGAGCAAATTCATAACCATTCACTAGGACATGACCCTCAATAACCGGAAAATGTCCAGGTAGTAACATATAAGTCAGCTCTTTAGAAGGGAACTTTGAAAAGACTTCATCCTCATGCAGAAAGAAAATAATTTTGGAAGGAATGTTCCATGGGTGACCCTCTGACAAATCTGCTCATAATAGTTTTCGCTCCACTGAACATAAAAGCCACCAAACGAAACAATAAGACTTCTAATTACGATAACACACCCATGCGAAATAGTGCATTTTAACATCCCCAAAATGGCTATGATATTTTTCTTAACAATGATCAAAACATTGGTTGTGGGTGCTTGTTAGAACCGCCTTAATGAGGCGGTTCTAACGAGTACCCACAACCTATGTCTTTGAGCAGAATTATGAAAAAAATAATATATAAACCCCCACCCCCTAACCCCAGTTTGCTCTATATGAAGTGGGGTTTAGAGGGTTCTTCATTTCACGGACTTGTTCACGTGATGTAGTACTAAATAGGTAGACTGATTTTGAAATAATTTCACAGGAATGTTCCTTTGGTCACTCTCAACCAAAATGGCTCAAACCATCCACTCCACCTTATATTACCTACCACTTTATCTGTACAATAAGGATTAGGTGAGCGTTCCAGGGCCATTATGCCTCTCTTGTTTAATCCAGGTTTCACTGGGTCGACGGACGTCTTTCAAACACTTGACAAAACATAGCAACCAACAAACTTTTAAACTTTTGATCGAAGCCTCCGATAAAAACCAGTCTGTGTCCCGGAATATTGGTGTTAGAAAGCCATTTGCTACTAGAAACGTATAGTGTTGAGTAAATTATTATCCCCACGTCTTTTCGAAGAAAAGTGGGGATATTGTTATCGCCTCCGTCCGTCCGTCCGTCTGTCCGTCCGGCTTTCTCCTCCTTAACCACTGGTCGGAATGTAACCAAATTTGGTACACAGCTTCCTTACATTATGAGGGCGTGTAACGTCACATTTATTTTTTGCCCCGTCCCCAGGGGCCTTGGGGAGGGCTCAAAAGGTCATATATCAATTAAATTCAATTTCAAAGTCAACTTTATAGATTTTAAACCAAACTTTGCATCAGTAATGATTAATGATATATGTAACACATATTGGACGAGATTTTGGCTGCGACCCCTGGGTCATGCCCAAGGGGTCGGACTGGGGGTGGGGGGGGGGGGTCAGTGGGTCAAAATTCAAATTTTACCGAATATTGTCATATGGAATATCAAATTGAAGGGGGTGATTAGTAAAATGCAATACAAGTAAAATTTTGACCCTCGGGTCAAATTGGAGCCCTGGGGGAGGGGTCAAAGGGTAAAAATTTAAGTTTTTGGAACATAGTCATGTGGCATATCAAATTGAAGGGCATGAATAGTAGAATATAATACAGGTAATATTTTGACCCTGGGGTCAAATTAGGGCCCAGGGTGAGGGGATTTTGGTACTTGGCCTCTATGTAGAAAGCGTGGGGATTTGCGATGGCGCGCCATCGACAGTATTCTTGTCTTGTTTGCTAGAGACTATGTATGTAATTGTCTCCAGAATTATTCTCATTGACACAAGAAGGGATTCACAACATGTAGCTTTCGATCCTCAATTTTGTTTTTGACATTTCATTTGTCTGCTCCTCGCGTTACTACAATCATATAAAAGCATGACTGTTTTAAAAATCAAAAAAGGTAATGAAATGAAATGGCCCAGTATAAAAACTAACAGTTTTCTACCATCACCTTCTATTAGTACTTTCAGTACTTTGATTTTTTTAATGAACTCCTGCTATTTATAAGGATGAAGATTCCATTTGGTAGAAAAAGGGTTAATGGATAGACATGTAGGCCATTCTTTCAATTTCAGAAACAAGCATACATTTACGTTTGTGGAGATGCTAAATACATGGCTCATGATGTGCATACAACTCTTCTGAAGATAGCACAATGTGAAGGTTACTTCAATGAGAGCGAGGCTGTGACATACTTCAAATCTTTGGAAAATCATTGCAGATATCAGAAGGATGTTTGGGTTGTTTGAAAACAGTGCTGTTTATAGGTTAACAAATATACATCTTTCATGTATAGAAGATCTTTGTAACACTGTCCAGTACAACACAGTTTTTGTTTTAATGCTGGATCACAAAAATGTATACATTGTATAGAAAAAAATAACACTAACCATAAATTGTCATTTTTATATAAAATACAGTAAAATTCATATATTCCTCTCATAAGAAGACACTGGGTATAGAAAACACAAAGATAGAACAACTGAAACCCCCACAATAAGCTTTAAAATCTTAATTTCAGGCGGTCTTAACCCTTGCTTTTCAAGACAACCCCTATCTTCGGCTTCTGCCATCTGATCAGGATCTACACTGTTTGGCATTCAGTTTATGAACTTGTAGCAATGAATTACATGAAGTTATTTGATTGGTTGATGGACAGAAATGGGTTAGCTTAAATGAATATTCAGCAAGATAAGGGTTAATTAGCGGAATTGTACTGTTTATTCATTTTTGTAAAATGTATAGATTGTTTTGAAATAATTCACCATTCATGTTTATTTTCTATATATAGTATGTACATTTTTGTTTGGATATATTATGGTTGTTTGATAAAACAGTTCTGCTTTGGACTCCAAAACCAGTGTTAAATATAAGTTCTAGTGTACCATTACGAAAACACGCCTATACAAATACATTGTAACCTTTATCACCGAAAAAATGAAAATTTTATGATGAAAAATTATGATATCTTTCTTATTTCTGCTCAAAAAAGAGATTGTGGGTACTCGTTAGAACCACCTCATTGAGGCGGTTCTAACGAGTACCAACAATCTATACTTTAGAGCAGAAATAAGAAAAATAAGGTTTACCCCTGCAAACCCCAGTTTTACTATATAAATCTGGGGTTCATTTGGGTCGAAATTATATAGGCATGTTTTCTTGATGATCTTTGTCCTTTAAGGGGAATGGGAACACCTTCAGGGGAGGCAACTCCTGCAAAAGTATTTTTGTCTCCCATGCCAATAGGGGTCAACTCTTAAAGGAAAGAATTTGCTCCTGAGGAGCAAATTCTTTCCTTTGAGAGTAGACCCCTTTTTCAGCAGGACAGGGCTTACAGAAAAGCGAACAGGAAGTCCCGAAATTTGTCTCCCTTTGAAAAATGGCGGACAAATCTGCCAGGTGTTCCCATTCCCCTTAATACATAAAATCAAGTGAGGACTCCTTAAACCTTAAGAAAACATCATGACTGTATCAGATGGAATTTTCAGGCATCTTTTTCTTATTATTTTTTAAAGAAAATCAGGCTTGACATTCCATGTAAATTTTATACAGATGATTCACATGGAAAGTCAAGCCTGATTTTCTTTGAAAATCGTCACATGAACAAGTTCGTGAAATGCAAACCCCCCAAAACCCCACTTTATTTAGAGAAAACTAGGTTTTACAGGAGTAGTCATTATTTTTAGCTCACCGTCACGTAGTGACAAGGTGAGCTTTTGGGATCACTTTTTGTCCGTCGTCCGTCGTGCGTGCGTGCGTCCGTCCGTGCGTCCGTCCGTAAACAATTTCTTTAAACGACATCTTCTCCTAAACCACTGATCGGATTTTGACCAAACTTCACAGGAATGATCCTTAGGTGGTGTCCTTTTAAAGTTGTTCAAATGGTTCCGGTCCGTTGCACATCTAGGTCACAGGAGCCAAAAATAGATTTTTTTCATCAAAAACTTAAAAAATCTTCTTCTCTGAAACCACAAGGCCCAGGTCTTTGATATTTGGTATGAAGCTTCATCTAGTGGACCCCTACCAAGATTGTTCAAATTATAGTGCTGGGGCCAAAAATGCCCCCGCCCCGGGGCCCTTTGGTTTTACATAGGCTTATATAGGGAAAATCTTTAAAAATCTTCTTCTCTGAAACCACAAGGCCCAGGACTTTGATATTTGGTATGAAGCTTCATCTAGTGGACCCCTACCAAGATTGTTCAAATTATAGTGCTGGGACAAAAAATGCCCCCGCCATGGGGCCCTTTGGTTTTACATTGGCTTATATAGGGAAAATCTTTAAAAATCTTCTTCTCTGAAACCACAAGGCCCAGGTCTTTGATATTTGGTATGAAGCTTCATCTAGTAGACCCCTACCAAGATTGTTCAAATTATAGTGCTGGGGCCAAAAATGCCCCCGCCCCCGGGGCCCTTTGGTTTCACATAGGCTTATATAGGGAAAATCTTTAAAAATCTTCTGCTCTGAAACCACAAGGCCCAGGACTTTGATATTTGGTATGAAGCTTCATCTAGTGGACCCCCTACCAAGATTGTTCAAATTATAGTGCTGGGGCAAAAAATGCCCCCGCCCCGGGGCCCTTTGGTTTTACATAGGCTTATATAGGGAAAATCTTTAAAAATCTTCTTCTCTGAAACCACAAGGCCCAGGACTTTGATATTTGGTATGAAGCTTCATCTAGTGGACCCCCTACCAAGATTGTTCAAATTATAGTGCTCGGGCAAAAAATGCCCCCGTCCCGGGGCCCTTTGGTTTTACATAGGCTTATATAGGAAAAATCTTTAAAACTCTTCTCTGAAACCGCAAGGCCCAGGACTTTAATATTTAGAATGAAGCTTCATCTAATGGACCTCTACCAAGATTGTTCAAATTATAGCCCTTGGGCCAAAAATGTCCCCGCCCCGGGGCCCTTTGTTTTACATAGACTTATATAGTGAAAATCTTTAAAAATCTTCTTCTCTGAAACCACAAGGCCTAGGTTTTTAGCTCACCGTCACGTAGTGACGAGGTGAGCTTTTGGGATCACTTTTCGTCCGTCGTCCGTCGTCCGTGCGTCCGTGCGTGCGTGGTCCGTAAACAATTCTTTAAACGACATCTCCTCCTAAACACTGATCGGATTTTGACCAAACTTCACAGGAATGATCCTTAGGTGGTCCCCTTTCAAAGTTGTTCAAATGGTTCCGGTCCGTTGCACATCTAGGTCATAGGAGCCAAAAACAGATTTTTTTCACCAAAAACTTAAAAAATCTTCTCCTCTGAAACCACAAGGCCCAGGTCTTTGATATTTGGTATGAAGCTTCATCTGGTGGACCCCTACCAAGATTGTTCAAATTATAGTGCTGGGGCCAAAAATGCCCCCGCTCCGGGGCCCTTTGGTTTTACATGGGCTTATATAGGGGAAAATCTTTAAAAATCTTCTTCTCTGAAACCGTAAGGCCCAGGTCTTTGATATTTGGTATGAAGCTTCATCTAATGAACCCCTACCAAGATTGTTCAAATTATAGTGCTGGAGCCAAAAATGCCCCCGCTCCGGGGCCCTTTGGTTTTACATGGGCTTATATAGGGAAAATCTTTAAAAATCTTCTTCTCTGAAACCGCAAGGCCCAGGTCTTTGATATTTGGTATGAAGCTTCATCTAGTGGACCCCTACCAAGATTGTTCAAACTATAGTGCTGGGGCCAAAAATGCCCCCGCTCCAGGGCCCTTTGGTTTTACATGGGCTTATATAGGGAAGAGCTTTAAAAATCTTCTTCTCTGAAACCGTAAGGCCCAGGTCTTTGATATTTGGTATGAAGCTTCATCTAGGGGACCCCTACCAAGATTGTTCAAATTATAGTGCTGGGGTCAAATATGCCCCCGCTCCGGGGCCCTTTGGTTTTACATGGGCTTATATAGGGAAAATCTTTAAAAATTTTCTTCTCTGAAACCGTAAGGCCCATGTCTTTGATATTTGGTATGAAGCTTCATCCCACACGGCCATGGTCCTTCTTTCCCCCCCCCCCCCCCCCCCACTCCTCCGGGGCCCTTTGGTTTTAAATGGGCTTATACAGGGAAAATCTTTAAAAATCTTCTTCTCTGAAACCGCAAGGCCCAGGTCTTTGCTATTTGGTATGAAGCTTCATCTAGTGGACTCCTACCAAGATTGTTCAAATTATAGTGCTTGGGCTAAAAATGCCACGGCCCCGGGGCCCAATGGTTTTACACGGGCTTATATGGGGAAAATCTTTAAAAATCTTCTTCTCGGAAACCCCAAGGGCCAGGTCTTTGCTATTTGGTATGAAGCTTCATCTAGTGGACCCCTACCAAGATTGTTCAAATTATAGTGCTAGGGCCAAAACTGCCCCCGACCTGGGGCCCTTTGGTTTTACATAGACTTATATAGAGATATTCCTTAAAAATCTTCTTCTGAAACAGCAAGGCCATGGTCTTTGATATTTGGTGTGAAGCTTCCTCTAGTGGACCTCTATCAAGATGGTTTAAATTATAGCCCTGAGGCCAAAAATGCCCCCGCCCTGGAGCCATTTGGTTTTATATAGGCTTATGTAGGGAATATCTTTAATGAAAATCTTCTTCTCTGAAACCGCAAGGCCCAGGTCTTTGATATTTGGTATGTAGCATATCTAGTGGACCTTTGCCAAGATTGTTCAAATTATAGCCTTTGTTGATATTTGGTATGAAGCTTCACCTTTTTAGACGTCTCTGAACATTATGCACATTATAGCCCTAGGGTTTATAATGGCCCTCCCCGGGTCCCACTTGTTACTCTATGGATCAGGTGAGCGATCCAGGGCCATCATGGCCCTCTTGTGTTTTATATTAGGATCACTTTTTGTCTGTCATCTGTGCGTAAACAATTTCTTCAAACGACATCTCCTCCTAAACCACTGATCGGATTTTGACCAAACTTCACAGGAAAGATCCTTAGGTGGTCCCCTTTCAAAGTTGTTCAAATGGTTCTGGTCCATTGCACATATAGGTCACAGGAGCCAAAAATAGATTTTTTCACCAAAAACTTAAAAAATCTTCTTCTCTGAAACCGCAGGGCCCAGGTCTTTGATATTTGGTATGAAGCTTCCTCTAGTGGACCCCTACCAAGATTGTTCAAATTAAAGTGCTGGGGCCAAAAATGCCCCCGCCTGGGGGCCCTTTGGTTTTACATGGGCTTATATAGGAAAATCTTCAAAAAATCTTCTTCTCTGAAACCACAAGGCCCAGGTCTTTGATTTTTGGTATGAAGCTTCATCTAATGGACCTCTACCAAAATTGTTCAAATTATAGCCCTTGGGCCAAAAATGCCCCCGCTCTGGTGCCCTTTGGTTTTACATAGACTTCTATAGGGAAAATATTTAAAAATATTCTTTTCTGAAACCACAAGGCCTAGGTCTTTGATATTTGGTATGAAGCTTCATCTAAAGGACCCCTACCAAGATTATTCAAATTATTGTGCTGGGGCGAAAAATGCCCCTGCCCCGGGGCCCTTTGGTTTTACATAGGCTTATATAGGGATAATCTTTAAAAATCTTCTTCACTGAAACTGCAAGGCCTAGGTCTTTGATATTTGGTGTGAAATTTCATCTAGTGGACCTCTAACAAGATTGTTCAAATTATAGCCCTGGGGCCAAAAATGCCCCCGCCCGAGACCCTTTGGTTTTACATAGACTTATATAGGGAAATCTTTAAAAATCTTCTTCTCTGAAACTGCAAGGCCCATGTCTTTGATATTTGGTATGGAGCTTCATCTTAGTGGACAATTATAGCCTTTGTTGATATTTGGTATGAAGCTTCACCTTTTTAGACCTCCCTCAACATTATGCACATTATAACCTTGGGGTCAATAATGGCCCTCCCTGGGACCCACTTGTTACTCTATGGATCAGGTGAGCGATCCAGGGCCATCATGGCCCTCTTGTGTTTTATATTAGGATCACTTTTTGTCTGTCATCCATGCGTAAACAATTTCTTCAAACGACATCTCCTCCTAAACCACTGATCGGATTTTGACCAAACTTCACAGGAATGATCCTTAGGTGGACCCCTTTCAAAATTGTTCAAATAGTTCTGGTCTGCTGCACATCAAGGTCACAGGAGCCAAAAATAGATTTTTTCAACGAAAACTTAAAAAATCTTCTTCTCTGAAACCGCAAGGCCCAGGTCTTTGATATTTGGTATGAAGCTTCATCTAGTGGACCCCTACTAAGATTGTTCAAATTATAGTGCTGTGGCCCAAAATGCCCCCGCCCCAGGGCCCTTTGGTTTTACATAGGATTATATCGGGAAAATCTTCTTCTCTGAAACCGCAAGGCCCAGGTCTTTGCTGTTTGGTATGAAGCTTCATCTAGTGGACCCCTACCAAGATCATTCAACTTATTGTACTGGGGCCAAAAATGCTCCCGCCTCGGGGCCCTTTGGTTTTACATGGGCTTATATAGGGAAAATCTTTAAAAAATCTTCTTCTCTGAAACCGCAAGGCTTTGCTATTTGGTATGAAGCTTCATCTAGTGAACCCCTACCAAGATTGTTCAAATTATAGTGTTGGGGCCAAAAATGCCCTCGCCCTGGGGCCCTTTGGTTTTACATAGGCTTATATAAGGAAAATCTTTAAAAATCTTCTTCTCTGAAACCGCAAGGCCCAGGTCTTTGATATTTGGTGTGAAGCTTCATCTTTTAGACCTCTACCAAGATTGTTCAAATTATTGCCCTGGGGTCAAAAATGCCCCCGCTCCGGGGCCCTGTGGTTTTTCATAGACTTATTTTTGGAAAATCTTAAAAAATCTTCTTCTGTGAAACCACTAGGCCTAGGTGTTTGATATTTGGTGTGAAATTTCATCTAGTGGACCTCTATCAAGATTGTTCAATATATATCCCTTGGGCCAAAAATGCCCCCGCCCTGAGACCCTTTGGTTTGACAAGACTTGCACTACCACTGAACTTCCTAAATTATTAACTTCCTGTCTTACTGCTATTAAAACGCATGTGATTGAATATTGTGATAAAGTCTTTGAAAGATCAGGAAGAAATCTGTTTTGGTCTATAAAAAATTCGAATGCGGTTATAAATAAATTGAAATCCAGACATTTTCGTGCTTCAAGTCTGTCTACTTACGATTTTTCCACTCTTTACCCTACACTTCCTCATAATCATATAAAAGAAAAGCTTAATGATTTAATTGAATGGGCTTTTCACAGAGAAGATTCTCTCTATCTTGCATGTAATGTCAGAAATGCATTTTTCACTTCTAAAGAGCATAAGAATTATACACTTTGATCATGTCAGAAAGTGTGTGATGCCCTCAGCTTTCTACTTGACAATATTTATATTAGATTCGGTACTAAGTTATTTAGACAAATTGTGGGTATTCCGATGGGTACGAATTGCGCACCTCTTGTGGCTGATCTGTTCTTGTATTGTTATGAAAGAGACTTCATGTTGTCGCTTTCCATTGATAACCAATCTGACATTATTGAAGCTTTGAGCTCCACTTCTAGATATTTAGATGATTTATTAAATATTGATAATACCCATTTTGATGGTTTGATCAGTCAGATTTACCCCCCCCCCCCCCAGAACTTCAGTTAAATAAAGCAAATTCTTCTGATACCGAGGCCCCGTTTTTGCATTTACATTTATCTATTTTAGATGGATTTGTTTCGTGCAAAATTTATGATAAACGCGATGACTTTGATTTTGAGATTGTAAATTTTCCTTTTTTGGATGGTGATGTTCCTCGTGCACCATCCTATGGCGTTTATATTTCGCAATTAATTCGATTTCCTAGAGTGTGTAGTCATGTAACTGACTTCAACACTCGTAATAAATTATTAACGGCTAACATCCTAAGTCAGGGTTATCGGTACCATAAACTACGCAAAGCCTTTTCAAAATTTTATAGACGCCATTCAGATTTAATTTCAAAATTCAATATTGGACTTAAATCTTTTCTGCAACAAGGTCTATCGGAACCCAAATTTTATGGTGACTTAGAATATAAATTCAGAAAAATATATAACCGCAATGACTTCAGCACCCAATTTCGTAAAATCATTCTTCGATATAAAAAGATTGGGTACAACATGGATGTTATACGACAGACTGCATGCATGGTAGTTAACCCAATCACGGTTGGCAACTTTGCTTCCCTCTTTAATTGCACGCCGGTGGGTAAGGCCTCAGATTCTATGACGGCTCCAACGTAAAGGCTTATTGAGAATTAGAGAGATCTAATTCAAGGTAATGTTGGTTGGTGCCTGATGCTCTGTCTCTGGTCGGGCCCATCGGGGTCTAACTGTTGGTTTTCTTTTGCTCCAGCATTTCAGTGGTTTCTTGCTATCGAGTGCTCACCGTTATCTCACCCATGTGGTTCTTTGATTTTTTGTGTTCACGGAGATGTTGCACTGATGAGTTAGGAGGCCTTCATGCGGACTGAACAAATTATTTGTCTAAATCGCGACGGAAGTAAGGGCGAGGATTGTGGCCACGTTAAATCGATTTAAGCCCCCCAGTGGAAATCATTTCACTGACCGTTCCAAGGCGGTTCTCTTGTGACGGTTTATTTATGGTGTTGTTTGTTACTTACTGTGTGTATCACTTGTGTCTTTTTGTTTTGGATGGCCATATTGCCATTTTGATGGAAAGTAACTGTCCTTATGGCATTCCTTTGTTTAGGTTTCCATTATGGTCTGGTTGCTTAATGTTTGTGTTTCTTTCCCTTTGGTGTCTTTAATGGGTGGCGTAAGTGAATTGCATCGGAGTCTAACTGTTGGTTTTCTTTTGCTCCAGCATTTCAGTGGTTTCTTGCTGTCGAGTGCTCACCGTTGTCTCACCTCTGTGTTTTTTTTATTTTTTGTGTTCACGGAGATGTTGCACTGATGAGTTAGGAGGCCTTGATGCGGACTGCACAAATTATTTGTCTAAATGGCGACGGAAGTAAGGGCGAGGATTGTGGCCACGTAAAATCGATTTAAGCCCCCCAGTGGAAATCATTTCACTGACCGTTCCAAGGCGGTTCTTCTGTGGCGGTTTATTGATGGTGTTGTTTGTTACTTACTGTGTGTATCTCTTGTGTCTCTTTATTTTGGATGGCCATATGGCCATTTTGTGGGAAAGTAAATGTCCTTATGGCCTTCCTTTGTTTAGGTTTCCATTATGGTCTGGTCGCTTAATGTTTGTGTTTCTTTCCCTTCGGTTTCTTTGATGGATGGAGTAAGTTAATTGTATCGATTCCTGATCTTTGTTTTACTTCTACTTTTTATATAGGGAAATCTTTAAAAATCTTCTTCTCTGAAACTGCAATGCCCATGTCTTCGATATTTGGTATGAAGCTTCACCTTTTTAGACCTCCCTCAACACTATGCACATTATAACCCTGGGGTCAATAATGGCCCTCCCCGGGGCCCACTTGTTACTCTATGGATCTGGTGAGCGATCCAGGGCCATCATGGCCCTCTTGTTTTTATTTATTTCTGCTACAAGACATAGGTTGTGGGTACTCGTTAGAACCGTCTCAATTCTAACGAGCACCCACAACCTATCTTTGCAGTATAACTAAGAAACAAAAATCAAATTTTCATCCTAAAAGTAGCTATTAAAAATGCACTATGTCCCAAGGGTGTGTTATCGTAATGTGAGAAACAATTTAAGGTTATCTGCCGTGCAGTTTTTCATAGTATGGAAAGGGTCTTAACTTTTTGTGTTTATATAAGTGGCTTAGTTGTAATAGTAACAAAGTTTCAGGGCCAAGTTGATCAAAGCTTGGTTGCCTTAACCCTTATCCTGCAGAATAAATTATTTTTCCACGCCCATTTCTCTGACTATTAACCAATCAAATTGCTTGAAATCATGCATTCATTCAAATTTGCAAATCGAATGACAAGCAGCAAAGATCCCAATCATATGGCTTCTAAGCCATCTGATCTTGGTCTACATTGTTAAGGTAGGTGTTGTCGTGTTAACAGGATAAGGGTTACTAAGCCCACTAGGTTTATGGGGGTAAACATTATTTTTCTTATTTTTACTCCAAGACATAGGTTGTGGGTATAGTTTTCTCTATATAATGTTGGGTATAGGGGGTCTTCATTTCACGGACTTGTTCACGTGATGTGAGTAGCTTTGCACTCAAAAGTGAATCACATTTTTCAGTAAGAATATCAGTATAAGATATTCTACTTGCTAGAACAGATGAGGCGGTTATAACGAGCTCCCACAACCTATGTTTGCAGTATTTATAAGAAAAATATCACGGATTTTCATCAGAAAAATGGCCATTTTGGAGATGTGAAAAAATGCACTATGTCGCACGGGTGTGTTATAATAATGACATTTTAAGATCAGCTGAGCACAAGGTGAGCTATTCTGATGTGTGTGTCCATCGGTCAACCGTCTGTCCATCATGAACAGTTTCTTCAATTACATCTCCTACTAAGCCAGTTTCAAGGTAATTTCATACAAATGTTTCTGTTGCAGCCCTGAACCAAATTTGCTAAAATCCTTCCTCTCCAATGAACAAAATGGCCACCAGAGCTAAAAATCAAAATGCCTTCAAAAACATCTCCTAGCCCAATTTCAGAAGTATTTCACAGAAATGTTCATTGGGTGGCCTACCAAATTTGCTAAAATAGTTCCACTCCACTGAACACAATGGTCTTCAGAGCTAAAAATGGAAGAAAAAATTTTTTCAAACAACATCCCCTTGACTAATAAAAAATGCTTCAATAACATCTTCTAGGCCAGTGACCAGTTTAAAAACAAATCACACAGACCTTTGTTTCGAGCCAGGCGTAGCAGAAAGAAAAAGCAAACAAGCCTTTTGGAAAAATTTAACAAAATTTATTTACAAATAAAAATCAAAAATGAGTTCCTTTAAGAGCAATGAAAACATTCATAAGAAAGAAAATGGGTCATACTACGTAGTTTCGGCTAATAAAGCCTCATCAGTGACCCTGTAATGATCCGGCAAAGAAAGCCAGAGGAAACGTACTGCAATTTTGCGAATTTCGAATGGGCAGTCGATACAAGTTAACTTAAACCTGTAGAAGTAAGAAAATTAAATGTACTTTGCTCTGTTATGAAATATCCTGAATGAATCTATTTTCCTTGATCCCACAGAATTCACAGTCCAAAATGAAAAGTAATATCCTTTAACAATCCAACACAGAATTTAGAAATAACTTTTCTTCTAAGCCCAAACTTGAAACTCGAAAGTCTGACTAAAAGAGAAAAATCAAGCTCCCCCACAGACCCCAAGATTTCTCTAGAATGTTCCACAGGGCTGTGGAATAAGATGAGGTAATTTTCTAAAAATAATGCAACCCAGAACTTTCTGGAAGGTTCTGAAGTACTTTTCCTTGTAAACATGTTGTTTACAAAAATGAAATAAATCTGTGACTCAGTTTTCGAGAATCTTCTATAAAAAGATTAACAAGATATTTATAGCAATATTAGGTCACAGTGGGGTGAAAGTGGGAATCAGAAAAATAAATTCTTATGCATAACACTCCCCCTCTTCGAGGAAAAGAAAGATTTATGTAATAAAGCTTTCTTTTGCTTTAAGATTAATAAAATATTGAACAATGCATATAAAATTACATGTTTCTACAATCCACTTCAGTATGAAAAACACAACTCCTGACACTGCTCAAGCTCTTGTAAGGGCATCAGGGATAATGTTATCTCTCCCTCTGATATGTCTTATGTCTAAATTATACTCTTGTAGCATAAGACTCCATCTGAGCAACCGCTGATTTTTGATTTTCATTTTATGAATGAAAGTCAGTGGATTGTGATCACTGAAAACTACAATCGGTGCAGTAGTAGGGGTAAGATAAACTTCGAAATGTTGCAGAGCAAGAATCAGAGACAAGCACTCTTTCTGTATGGTAGAGTAATTTCTCTGATGCTTATTAAACTTTTTGGAAAAGTAGCAAACTGGATGATCCACACCATTTTCATCTTCCTGCAACAAAACACTACCTGCACCTACGTCACTAGCATCTACAGCTAGCTTAAACTCCTTTTCAAAGTTTGGTGCTAAGAGAACTGGTTCACTCTTGAGTATGGCTTTAAGTTTATCAAAAGCATTTTGGCATATTGCATTCCAATGGAATTTTGTTCTTTTGCTGAGCAAATTTGTCAAAGGCTCAGCAATGACAGAAATTATTACAGAACTTTCTGTAATAACCAGCCATACCAAGAAATCGCATCAGCTGTCTTTTGCACGTGGGTACGGGAAAATTTGAGATAGCCTCAACTTTAGCATCAGTGGGTTTCACATGACCTTGACCTACAACATGACCTAGAAATGTCAAACTTGCATGGCTGAATTCACTTTTAGCAAGATTGATTGTCAATTTGGCATTACTCAGTCTATCAAAGAATGCTCGAACAATCCCAAGATGTTGATTCCACTGGTCATTGTATATGATAGCATCATCGATATAAGCACTGCAGCCATCCAGCCCCGCAATTACCATGTTTATTAAGCGCTGAAATGTTGCCGGAGAGGTTTTCGTTCCAAATGGCATGACTTTATAGTTAAATAATCCGTCTGGTGTTGTGAATGCCAAAACCTCCTTTGCTCTATCTGTAAGTGGAATTTGCCAAAATCCTTTCAGAAGGTCGAATTTCGTTATGTATTTGGCATTCCCGATTTTATCAATGCAGTCATCCATTCTTGGAATAGGAAAACTATCTGTTTTACTTAAGGAATTAACTTTCCTAAAATCTGTACACATACGATATGTCCCATCAGGTTTTGGTACAAGAATACAAGGAGAACTCCATTCACTTTGGCTTGGTTCAATAAAGTCATTGTCCAATAAATACTGAACTTCTTCTTTAAGAAATTTTTGTTTCACAGGATTCATCCTGTATGGGTGTTGCTTTACAGGTTTAGAACCATTTATGTCCACATCGTGAAATATTTTGTCTGTCCGTGTTGGAATGTCAGGAAATAAGTGTTCATATTCAAAAATCAGCTGTTTCAGTTCATTCCGCTGATTTGGTTCTAGATGTGACAGTTTCTGGTCGAGATTCCGTAGAATGTCAGAATTCTGAAGTTTTGATTATTTGGGATCCGACTTCCTGAATTAATATCCTCACAGTCATTGTCACATGAATTAAGTGGAACAGAGCTAACTAGATTGACTGAATTTAAAGATGTATTGTCCCTATCTATGTATTCCTTAAGCATGTTAATATGACATAGCTGCTTTAGCTTGCGCCTCCCAGGAGTGTTTATTATGTAATTTACGTCACTGTTTTTTTATAGCCCCGCTTTGAAAAAGTGGGGCTATATTGGATTTGCCATGTCCTTCTGTCATTCCGTGATTCCGTTAATTTGTGTTGGCTCCATAACTTTGTATCTGCTTAACATATTTTCATGAAACTTCACACAAATGTTAAACACCATAAGACAATGTGCAGAGCGAAGGAATTATAACTGTGGATTGCCTACTTTTGGAGTTATTGCCCTTTGAACATTTTCCGTAATTCCGTAATTCCGTGATTCCGTTAATTTGTGTTGGCTCCATAACTTTGTATCTGCTTAACATATTTTCATGAAACTTCACACAAATGTTAAACACCATAAGACAATGTGCAGAGCGAAGGAATTATAACTGTGGATTGCCTACTTTTGGAGTTATTGCCCTTTGAACATTGAAAAATGGCAATTTTAATTGTGTCCGCTTCATAACTCGAAAACCGTTTGAGATATTTTTAGGCAACTTCACACAAATGTTAAGCACTATGAGACGATGTGCAGAGCGCAGGAACCATAACTCTGCATTGCTTATTTTTGGAGTTATTGCCCTTTGAACATTGAAAAATGGCAATTTTAACAGTGTCCGCTTCATAACTCGAAAACCGTTTGAGATAATTTCATGAAACTTCACACAAATGTTAAGCACTATGAGACAATGTGCAGAGCGCAAGAACCATAACTCTGGTTTTCGTATTTTCTGTGTGTCTGTCTGTGTGTCTGTCTGTGTCTGTTAACAATTTTCGTGTCCGCTCCATAACTTTAAAACCCATTCACATATTTTCATGAAACTTCACACAAACATTAAACACCATGAGATGGTGTGCAGAGTGCAGGAACCATAACTCTGGATTGCCTAATTTTTGAGTTATTTCCCTTTGAATATTGAAAAATATCAATTTTAGCCGTCTTTGCTCGATAACTCAAAAACCGTTTGAGATAATTTTATGAAACTTCACACAAATGTAAAGCACCATATTACGTGTGCAGAGCGCAGGAACCCAAACTCTGGATTGTCTACTTTTTCAGTTATAGGCTTTTGAATATTAAAAAATGGCAATTTTAACTATGTCCGCTCCATAACCGTTTCTGATATTTTCATGAAACTTCAAATAAATGAAAAGCACCTTGAGATGATGTGCAGAGTGCAGGAACCATAACTCTGGTTTGCCTACTTTAGGAGTTATTGCCCTTTGAACATTTAAAAAGGCAATTTTGACTGTGTCGGCTCCATAACTCACAAACCATTTGAGATATTTTCATGACACTTCACACAAGTGTAAAGCACCATGAGACAATGTGCAGAGCGCAGGAACCCTGACTCTTGAAACTGACTCAGGAACCCTGACTACTTTAGGAGTTATTACCCTTTGAACATTGAAAAATGGAAGATGAAATTTAGTATAAACATGGACATTCTGGTAATGTATCATGCTCATTGAAATGAGGGACAAGGGCTCACAACTCTTAGAGTTTTTCCAGATAATGTAAAATTTTCAACAGTTATTTCTTGTTCATAACTGTTTTCTCTGCAGCTTAAATAACTTTCTTCTCTGACAGCGCTGAAGCGGGGCTATAGTCAGATCCTCTGACAGCTCTAGTTTGTCTACAGTGTATGGACCATAATACCTGGCCTGCAACGATTTTCCTGGAATAGGCAAAAGAGCAAGTACCTTATCACCTGGTTTAAAATTCCTATCTTTTGTCCCTATGTCATATAGCTGTTTCATTTTCCTTTGGGCTGACTGAAGATTGGTCCGAGCAGCCTCACAAGCTTTTGAAAGTCAAGTTTTGAAATCCGACACATACTGAAGTAAATTCAAGGCAGGGTCATCATTAGAGAGAAATTTCTCTTTGAGAAGTTTCAAAGGACAACGAACAGTATGGCCAAATACTAATTCAAATGGACTGAAGCCAAGAGATTCTAGCACAGATTCTCTAACAGCAAATAAAAGGAGATGGATGCCCCCACCCCAACCCCTCCCCGTGCCAAAGCAATATGATCCTATCATGGTTTTCAATGCCCGACGGAACCCCCCAAGGTCACCCCGACTTTCAGGACGATAGGCCGATGACTTGTACTGTACAATGCCTAATTCATGCATTACTTGTTGAAAAATTCCAGACATGAAATTTGAACCTTAGTCTGACTGAGCAGATTTGGGAAGACCAACAAAGGTGAAAAACCCCACTAAAGCCTTGACGATTGTCTTAGTTTTGCTATTTCTTAGTGGAATGGCTTCAGGAAAACGTGTGGAAGCACACATAACAGTCAAAAGATATTCACAGCCAAACTTAGTTCTGGGCAAGGGACCCACACAGTCTATAATTATTCGACTGAAAGGTACATCAAAAGCAGGCATAGACTGCAAATGAGGTTTGATCAGTCAGATTTACCCCCTAGAACTTCAGTTTAATAAAGCAAATTCTTCTGATACCGAGGCCCCGTTTTTGGATTTACATCTATCTATTGTAGATGGATTTGTTTCGTGCAAAATTTATGATAAACGCGATGACTTTGATTTTGAGATTGTAAATTTTCCTTTTTTGGATGGTGATGTTCCTCGTGCGCCATCCTATGGGGTTTATATTTCGCAATTAATTCGATTTGCTAGAGTGTGTAGTCATGTAACTGACTTCAACACTCGTAATAAATTATTAACGGCTAAACTCCTTAATCAGGGTTATCGGTACCATAAACTACGCAAAGCCTTTTCAAAATTTTATAGACGCCATTTTGATTTAATTTCAAAATTCAATATTGGACTTAAATCTCTTCTGCAACAAGGTCTATCGGAACCCGAATTTTATGGTGACTTAGCATATAAATTCAGAAAAATATATAACCGCAATGACTTCAGCACCCAATTTCGTAAAATCATTCTTCGATATAAAAATATTGGGTACAACATGGATATTATACGACAGACTGCATGCATGGTAGTTAACCCAATCACGGTTGGCAACTTTGCTTCCCTCTTTAATTGCACGCCGGTGGGTCAGGCCTCAGATTCTATGACGGCTCCAACGTAAAGGCTTATTGAAAATTAGAGAGATAATGTCGGTTGGTGCCTGATGCTCTGTCTCTGGTCGGGCTCATCGGAGTCTAACTGTTGGTTTTCTTTTGCTCCATCATTTCAGTGGTTTCTTGCTGTCGAGTCCTCACCGTTGTCTCACCTCTGTGGTTCTTTGATTTTTGTGTTCTCGGAGATGTTGCACTGATGAGTTAGGATGCCTTCATGCGGACTGAACAAATTATTTGGCTAAATCGCGACGGAAGTAAGGGCGAGGATTGTGGCCACGTAAAATCGATTTAAGCCCCCCAGTGGAAATCTTCCACTGACCGTTCCAAGGCGGCTCTTCTGTGGCGATTTATTAATGTTGTTGTTTGTTACTTACTGTGTGTATCACTTGTGTCTTTTGGTTTTGGATGGCCATATGGCCATTTTGTGGGAAAGTAACTGTCCTTATGGCCTTCCTTTGTTTAGGTTTCCATTATGGTCTGGTCGCTTAATGTTTGTATTTCTTTCCCTTTGGTGTCTGTTATTGGTGGAGTAAGTCAATTGTATCAATTCCTGATCTTTGTTTTACTTCTACTTTAGGTATAGTCTGGTTAGGTTTTCCTACCATTGGGCATGTATGGCAGGACCTACAATGCTGAGAAACATCTGATTTTAACCCAGGCCAGTAAAAATGATTACGAATCTTGTGATAGGTTTTATTGACACCTAAATGTCCTGACATGGGAGTTTCATGTGTCAAGTTTAATATATCAGGACGGTAAATCCGTGGAACCACTATCTGATGGTTGACAGTCCACTCGTCTTCTGCTGAGACGTCTGGTGGACGCCATTTTCTCATAAGAATGCCATTTTTGACATAATAACAGACTGGGACCTGAGATACTTCCTGCTCATCTAGAGCCCTTTCAAACAAAGGCGAAATTTCAGGATCCTTGTGCTGTTCTATAGCTAATTGAGACCCGGTCATTTTGTCATGGCCTAGATCGAAAGATGAGTTATTCTCATGAAAATCTGTCTGCTTTTCAGGCAGGCTTGAAGACAGAGACCTTGTTATCTCGTCATTAAAAGACTGACCCAAAAATGTGTTAGTTAAATCAAAATCCTGTTTCCCATCAGTTTGCTTGGCCTTACGTGCCATGTAGCCCTTGTGACTGCACAGGACGGATAAAGATCAGGAATTTCCTGCTCAATGGGATCAGGTGGTTGATAAGTGCAAGGATTAGAAGTCAAAAGTGGGTTTACCACAACCTTATCTCCAGCTAAGACATTGCCTAGCAACAAATGAACACCTTTAAAAGGTAAAGAAGGTCTAATACCAACAGCCACTGAACCGGATACCAAGTCTGATGACAAATAAACGTTATGATGCGGAACATTAACAAATCCACATTCCACACCCTGAATAAGGACACTTTGGCCCAAAGAAGTCTTCTCAGAAAAAGGCAGAGTATCTGCTAGAATAAGAGATTGAGAAGCTCCAGTATCTCGTAAGATTTTAATAGGGGTAGGATGGGCATAACTGTCACCATTTAGTGACACAAAACCATCTGATAAGAATGGTTCATATATCTCCATAACTGAATCAGTCTCAGATAATTTGATATCAGAAAGAGTTTCCTCCCTTACACAAGACTGTGGTTTTGGCCTTATAGAAGTCAAGCCTGTAGGCTTAAGTTCCTCTTGTCCCTCTCTTTCTTTCCTTCGCTTTAATTTTAAACACTCAGAGATCAAATGACCTGTATTTTTACAATAATAACAAACTACTTGAGATTGAGATAAGGGATTCTGGTCTTTGTTTTCACCAGAAGGTTTAGAAAAATTCTGGCTTCTGTTTTCACCAGAAGGTTTGGAAGGATTCTGGCTTTTATTTTCACCAGAAAGTTTGGGCATAGTACTAGATGTATGGCTATAACTACCAGAAGGATTACTGGGATAGAATCTTGGACCTGTCTTTGGATTAAAAGGTTTTCGAGGATAAAGCCTGTTCACAAATGAGACTCTCCCCGTACATCGATCATAGTGTAGTTTATATTTTACTTTTGGTCCTTTGAGATCAGCGTGAATATTCTGAGAAATCAGAAATAAATTATTGGTTTAGACTCATATTCTAGACAGGTTTTTAATTTTTTGGACCCCAATTTGATTTATATCAGTCTTTGTATCGACTGCCTATTCGAAATTTGCAAAATTGGAGTATGTTTCCTCTGGCTTTCTTTGCCGGATCATTACAGGGTCACTGATGAGGCTTTATTAGCCGAAACTACGTAGTATGACCCATCTTCTTTCTTATGAATATTTTTATTGCTCTTAAAGGAACTCATTTTTGATTTTTATTTGCCTTCACTGCAGCTGGTTTTGTGCCGTGTGACGGCCGTAAAACGTATCCCCGTACATCGACCATAGTGTAGTTTATATTTTACTTTTGGTCCTTTGAGATCAGCGTGAATATTCTGAGAAATCAGAAATAAATTATTGGTTTAGACTCATATTCTAGACAGGTTTTTAATTTTTGGAACCCAATTTGATTTATATCAGTCTTTGTATCGGCTGCCTATTCGAAATTTGCAAAATTGCAGTATGTTTCGTATGTTTCCTCTGGCTTTCTTTGCCGGATCATTACAGGGTCACTGATGAGGCTTTATTAGCCGAAACTACGTAGTATGACCCATCTTCTTTCTTATGAATGTTTTTATTGCTCTTAAAGGAACTAATTTTTGATTTTTATTTGCCTTCACTGCAGCTGGTGTTGTGCCGTGTGGCGGCCGTAAAACGTCTCCCTGTACATCGACCATAGTGTAGTTTATATTTTACTTTTGGTCCTTTGAGATCAGCGTGAATATTCTGAGAAATCAGAAATAAATTATTGGTTTAGACTCATATTCTAGACAGGTTTTTAATTTTTTGGACCCCTATTTGATTTATATCAGTCTTTGTATCGACTGCCTATTCGAAATTTGCAAAATTGGAGTATGTTTCCTCTGGCTTTCTTTGCCGGATCATTACAGGGTCACTGATGAGGCTTTATTGGCCGAAACTACGTAGTATGACCTATCTTCTTTCTTATGAATGTTTTTATTGCTCTTAAAGGAACTCATTTTTGATTTTTATTTGCCTTCACTGCAGCTGGTGTTGTGCCGTGTGGCGGCCGTCAAACGTCTCCCCGTACATCGACCATAGTGTAGTTTATATATTACTTTTGGTCCTTTGAGATCAGCGTGAATATTCTGAGAAATCAGAAATAAATTACTGGTTTAGACTCATATTCTAGACAGGTTTTTAATTTTTTGGACCCCAATTTGATTTATATCAGTCTTTGTATCGACTGCCTATTCGAAATTTGCAAAATTGCAGTATGTTTCCTCTGGCTTTCTTTGCCGGATCATTACAGGGTCACTGATGAGGCTTTATTAGCCGAAACTACGTAGTATGACCCATCTTCTTTCTTATGAATGTTTTTAATTGCTCTTAAAGGAACTCATTTTTTATTTTTATTTATGAGTCAAAGCATAATCATCTGCCAAACGAGAAGCTTCCTCCAAAGTTTCAACCTGTCTCTCATCGAGAAAAGACTTAACATCTGAATTTATGCACCGTTTGAACTCTTCAACAAGGACAAGCTGTCTAAGTTTGTCATGATCAGAGCCTACTTTTTTAGAAGAACACCACCTATCAAATAACTGTTCTTTGGTTCGAGCAAATTCTACATGGGTCTGGGAAATTTCTTTTTTACAGGTTCTAAATTTCTGCCTGTAAGCCTCAGGGACCAACTCATATGCCTTAAGAATAAGCTCCTTGACCAGATCATAGTCTGAGCTTTGCTCGACAGTCAGCTGAGTGTAAATGTCTCGAGCCTTTCCGACAACAACGCTTTGCAAAAGTAAGGTCCAATGCTCTTTTGGCCATTTTAAATTTTCTGCAACTTTTTCAAAATGCAAAAAATACTTATCTACCTCTTTTTCCTGAAATGGCGGAACTAACCTTATGTGCTTTGTGGCATCAAAGTAACTGCCAGAGTCAAAAACAGGGGTATGTTTCACCCTATCCTGACCCTGGTGTTCCATTTCCTTCAGCCTTAATTGAAATTGCCTTTCCCTTTCTTTTTCCTCAATACTATATTTCATTTTTTCCTTTTCTAACTCAATCCGTTCCTCTATTTCTCTTTGTTTTTCTTCCTGTTCTAATTTTTCTTTTCGAATTCGTTCTTTCTAATCTTTCCATCTGCATTTGTCTCTGCATTTCTCTTTCTTTTTCCTTCTCTCTTTCTTCCATTTCTAATCTTAACTTCTCCAATTCAATTTGCCTTCCTATTTCAATTTGTCTCATTTGTAATTCAGTATGTGAAACCATAATGAGAGACAAAGCAGATGGATCGAAAAGTTCTTCAGCAACAAAAAACTGTACCAAAATATTCTTAATTTCATGCTTCTTCATGCTTGTTTTGACAGCAGTGACCCAATAATGGGAAGCAATATCTAACAAATCTGTCCTTTTGGCCAGATTAAACAACTCCTGAGTAGGCTGAGCCAAAAAGCTTCTCAAATCAAACGACATGTTTGCTTTTTGTATGTTTTATAAAGTAATTATGGTATTAAAGATTGAGGTTAATTTGACAAAGTTTTTTTTTTTAAATGACAAGCCCAACAAAAATTTCATATGAAATGACAAGTACTTTTTCACCTGAAATGACAATTCACATGAAATGACAATCCTCTGTATGCCTATAGGGAAATACCAATCCTGTGAAGCAACTGCCAAGTCTATACTTGATAACAAATGACAACTACTTGCCTACAAATAAAATGTCAGTCCTAAAATGCTCAAGATGTTTTTATCCCGGACGAGCCCCCAATTTCTGTTACGAGCCAGGCGTAGCAGAAAGAAAAAGCAAACAAGCCTTTTGGAAAAATTTAACAAAATTTATTTACAAGTTAACTTAAACCTGTAGAAGTAAGAAAATTAAATGTACTTAGCGCTGTTATGAAATATCCTGAATGAATCTATTTTCCTTGATCCCACAGAATTCACAGTCCAAAATGAAAAGTAATATCCTTTAACAATCCAACACAGAATTTAGAAATAACTTTTCTTCTAAGCCCAAACTTGAAACTCCAAAGTCTGACTGAAAGAGAAAAATCAAGCTCCCCCACAGACCCCAAGATTTCTCTAGAATGTTCCACAGGGCTGTGGAATAAGATGAGGTAATTTTCTAAAAATAATGCAACCCAGAACTTTCTGGAAGGTTCTGAAGTACTTTTCCTTGTAAACATGTTGTTTACAAAAATGAAATTAATCTGTGACTCAGTTTTCGAGAATCTTCTATAAAAAGATTAACAAGATATTTATAGCACTATAAGGTCACAGTGGGGTGAAAGTGGGAATCAGAAAAATAAATTCTTATGCATAACACCTTCCTTGAGTAACTCTCTGCCACAATTACTAAAATGTGTTCATTCCACTGAACAAACTACCCATCAGAGCTATGAAAGAAAACCTGTCTCCTAAGCCAAGGTCCCGATTTTCAAGATAAATTTCACAGAGATGCTCCTTGTGTGCCCTTCTACCAAAACAGTTGAAATTGTTCTGCTCCCTGGAACAAAATGGCCACCAGTGCTGAAAATAGAAAAACAAACATCTCCTCATAGGCCATTACCTGGATTTCAAAATAATTTCATCGAAATGTTCCTTGGGTGACCCTCTACAATTCAAAATACAGCTTTGTTTTAGTACATGCATTTCAAACTTGCTTAATTAAATGTCTAAAAATGTCTGAAGATTAACCCTTTGCTGAGAAAAATGTAGAGCATTAAACTTTGAGGCAAGGTCCCATTGAAGGACTGTTAATGCAAATTGTGGAGCTTTGTGGTACAGTGGTAAAGCATTGGATTTGAGATCGAGAGGTAGCTGGTCCGATCCCCGAAAGGGCCAAGTGTTGTTTCCTTAAGCAAGATACTTTATCCACATTGCTTAGTACTGGTTCCAACCCAGGAAAAGAGGGCCACGTGGAAGATTAGTACTAGTACCAAATGTTTTACCCTCTATAAATAAGGTTGATTATTATTATTATTATTACTTTTTATAGGAATATTTTTAACAATGTTCGAGTGTAGTTGCATTGAAATGAACCAGCTTTGGATAATGCCGAAAATATGTAATAGAATATTCTTTGTTTCAGTTTCGAAAATCCAAGGAATCACATAAAATCTTTTAGGTTTTATTCCATTTATAGCACTTGCTTTTCCATGCAATAGTATAATCAGAAAACAAATAAAAGATCAAGTGTATTTGAAAGGCAATAAGCATTACGATAGCTCACCCGTGCGACATACTGCATTTTCCACATCACCAAAATGACTACTCTTCTGATGAAAATCCGTGTTATTTTGCTTATTAATACTGCAAACATAGGTTGTGGGTGCTCGTTAGAACCGCCTAATTCAGGCGGTTTTAACAAGTGCCCTCAACCTATGTCTTGGAGCAGAATGAATACCCCGAAAACCCCAGTTTTCTCTACATAAAGTGGGGTTTAGAGGGGCTTTCATTACACGGACTTGGTCGCGTTATGTATGGCAAGCCAAATGCGCGATAAATCTTTAAACCCCAATTTGAACTTGAAACCCCAGTTTGCACTTTGCAAACTAGGATTTGAAAAGTTTCAAAGAAAACCTGCGCAATTTTTAAACCACGTTTTCGATTTTCAAACTGGGATTCAATTTTTTTAATAGCTTTACATCCATTCTTAGTTTAAAAGCTTCATACCCCAGTTTCAACGCCAACTGTGCAATAAATTTTCAAACCAGTGTTTGAAGTAAAAAACTCAGGTTAAGACGCCATTTGCACAATTAATATTTCATTATCATTTACTTTGACATAGCGAGTCAGTTGTCAATCTTCGAAGCGCAATTTGAATGGCAAACTAGTAAGAAAAAGGACACTCAGGAAAGGCCACAATCCAAGAACGCGGCTGTCTCAAGTTACCTATAGAAAGTGACAAATAGGCACACATAAAAACAAACGAAACATGAACCAAAGGCACAAAGCCAAATAACAATTAAGACACTGCAAAAGAACGACCACCTTGGGATGGCCAGTAGTAAGGGAACAAGACAATTCACCGACAAGACAACTCACCGACACGGTTTTTTCAGACAACTCACAGAGACAATTGAAGACAATTCACCAACACCTTTTGAAGACAATTCTCCGGCACATTTATATATTGCATTTATACCCCAAATGATAAAAAGAAAACATTATTTTGAACATAAAGTGATGTATTATCACGTTTTTGGTTAAAATAGGGAATGTATGATGTTGTATATTTATGACAAGAGACTAATTTAATGCTGCTAATACACAGAAACATAGGTTGACTGACGTAAATAAATTTTCACATTTTATTTTAGGGGCGTGATTGAGTGTCGAAATATCCCTTGTTCAATGCTCGAGCCCCATTTATCCTACAATTTCAATGATCGAGTAGTGAATATTGCAGTGCCGGAAATCAGCATCCCAAAAGCTACAGTGAGTCTTTGAAACAGCTCACCGACAGGCAAACCTAAGTGACAAGTAATGGAGCATAATAGCTCAGTGGTTGGTGTACTTGCCTCTGATGCTAGAGGCTCCCGGTTGGATCCCCGGCAGTGGCGATAAAATTTTGGTGTCCGAACACGCTCCATTGGCATCATTTGCAGGGATAAATGCCCTTAAGTGCACCGTTCTTCGGATTGGGACGTTAACTGGAAGCCCCCCTGTGCAGGTTGAAGATCCCTAGCATAATCACATGATTACTGTGCAGGCGGCCTTCGTCCTGCAAACCTGGAGTGTATATAATGTACACCGTCTGTGTCCCCTTCTGGGGTTAAGGCGAAATGGAAGAAAGAAAGAAAGAAATCAAGTTAACGAGGCAACCTATAATTCCTATTCCATTTTTTGACGAGTGCGCACCAATCAGCAGCTGCATCCTTTACATGATGCATAACAAAGTTATGACTTGAACCTTTGCCCCTTCTTAACATAATAATTGATTCTCAGACAGTTCACCAACAGGCAGAAAAGGTCTGGTCATTCACAGGTAAGGCAGTCGAACACAATACACAACTTATCCATAATTACCTTTAATTACTTTTGATTACCAATCATAATTATCAGTCACATGGCTCACATGTCGATTATCTTTGAACAGATGTGTCGGTGAATTGTCTTCAAAAAGTGTTGGTGAATTGTCTTCAATTGTGTCGGTGAATTGTCTCCAAAAACCGTGTCGGTGAATTGTCTTGTCGATGAATTGTCTTGATTCCAGTAGTAAAACTACTGGGATTTAAAAACTTGTAACCACAGCTTCATAGAAAAACTGCACAATAATTCAGTCTTATATGCTTTTCAATAAAATATAGAGATTTCTCAGTGAAATCGAAAACGATATTGTCACTGTTTCAAACAGTGACTGATTTCAATTTTATTTTTCACTGTTTGGTACTACTTTTTTCTCGAAATCTAATTCTGTGATCAGTTTTTCCATTGTCAGATGATTGAAAATTAATGAACTTTATTAGAATTGATGCTTAGCCCGTTCACACGTCAAGAGGATGTTAATGACGTCATCTTTGACGCTGACGTCACGTATTTTGTCGCGGGACGTTAGATCTGTCCGCACCTTCTTTGGGAAACTAATCTCTCAATTATTTCAGAAACCATTCATAGAAATGTCATCCGAGGCTATTTCTAAGGTGCAAACTTTTAGTTTACACCCAATATTATACCAAGTAAATACGTTGGACACCACTAAATTGATGCGAAACGACCAGGAACAAAGTTAGTTTTCTCTGAGGATTAGTGATGCGATTAGTGAAGCTAAATATTGCCGTTTTGAAGCATGTAAGAAACAGAAAATTTTATTTTTTAGTGCAAGATCAAATTTTATTTCAGTCATGAACACCAAAACTGGTATTTTCATTCGTGGCTACGCCACTCGTTCGTGAAAATACTGTTTTTGGTGTCCATTCGGTGAAATAAAATTCGATCTTACACTGAAAAAATCAAATATCCTCTATTTAAACTATCAAACTAGGGTTTTAACTTCTCTTGCCTTCAAACCACCATTTTAACGCCTGATGCAAAATAAATGCTTAAAAACCCAGTTTGAAACCATGGTTTAAAGAATTGCACCACGCGCAGAAAAAGCGACCGACTGAAGTTGGTTGATTTTCCAAGAGTGCCCTAAAATCACCGTGTCATTCTGTCAGTCTGTCTGTCCGTCTGTAACCCGTTTGTGAAAATTGGTGATAGTGACTTAACCGATTGGAATATTTAAATAATTTTGGCATACTGATAGATATCAATGGGATCTAACCAATGAACTTGCCAAATATTACATTCCATTTAGTATAGCCTCCCCGAGGCGAAAAATGTGAAAATTTTCGAACTGCTTCTCCTCGGAAACCGTTGGGCCGATTGAAGTCAAATTTCATGTGGAGCCTCTATGGGATGGGTAAAACCAAAATTTGCTTGTCTTCTCCAGAACCACTGGGCAGATTTCCACGAAACTTGATAAATAGCATCTGGGACGTAGGCCCATCATAAAGTGCTAAAATGGTGACCCGCGGTTGACCTTGACATTCTTTGTGCCTATGTCAAACTTTGACACATATGCTTTTGTATTGGAAAAGTAAGAGAGCATTTTATCCTGCAAACGATTCAGAATACAGTACTAAAGTATAAGATATATTTTTGCTCCTTACGATAAGGCGCATTTATTGGGGGAACCGTTTTAGGTCCAGGTCACATGACCAAAATGGCCACCATACCCATATACGGTAACACTCATAAAGCTAAAAGCATCTGGCGGGTCGTGCACTTCAGCTGAAGCACTGGTTATTATGCATTTTTTCTTTGAAACCATGGTTTGAAGTTTTCTAAGAAAAAGTGAAGGCAATGATCAGGAATGGATACAGTTAACACAAACCTCCCACCAGAGACACCAAAGGGAAAGGAACACAAACACGAAGTAAATAGTAATTAGCAAAACTTTAAAGGACAGTTACTTTCCCACAAAATGGCCAATTTGCTATCCAAAACAAAAAGATAAAAGCGATACACACATTCAAAGACAAACTTTAACAAACATAAACCGTGACAGAAGAATCGCCTTGAGTTCAAACCCTAGTTTGAAAACTTCATTCTTGGTTTTTAATTCCCCGCCACGAAGCAGAGCGGGGATAATAGGAATGGCATGCATCCATCCGTCTGTCCGTCCATCCATCTGTCTGTCCGTAACACTTTCTTGTCCGCTCCATATTTCCTGACACCTTTGATAGATTTTCATTAAACTTTGGTCAATTATTCGTCTCAGTGAGCTGGTTGAGAACCCATAAATGAACACTGCCGACTCAAGGTCAAGGTCTCGGTTGAAAGTCACGAGTTTGAAACTTGGAATTTTGTGTCCGTTCCATATCTCCTTTACCCTTGGAAGGATTTTCATTAAACTTTGGTCAAATATAAACTTTGGTCAATTGTCCCCCTCAGTGAGCTCATGTGCAGAGCCCATAAATGAATCATGTCAACACCAGATCAAGGTCACATTGGAAGGTCACGAGTTTGAAACTTTGAATGTTGTGTCCATTCCATATCTCCTTTACCCTTCAAAGGATTTTCATTAAACGTTTGTCAAATGTCCCAATCAGTGAGCTGATGTGCATAACATATAAATAAACTATGTCACCTCAAGGTCAAGGTCACAGTTGAAGGTCACGAGTTTGAAACTTTGAATTTTGTGTCTGTTCCATATCTCCTTTACCCTAGAAGGATTTTCATTAAACTTTTGTGAAATATACCCCACAGTGAGCTGATGTGCAGAACCATAAATAAACCATGCCAATTCAATGTCATGGTCACAGGTGAAGGTCACAAGGTTGAGCCTTGATACAAAGTGTTGCGGGGTATTTGGCTGTCCTTCAGACTACTAAGGTCAAGGTCACAGGTGAAGGTCACAAGGTTGAGCCTTGATACAAAGTGTTGCGGGGTATTTGGCTGTCCTTCAGACTACTTTCTTGTTCAATTACAATCTGTTGTTTAAAGATTTATTGTGCAATTGGCTTGCCATAGATAATTGTGTTACAAATTGTCAATTGTAATTTTCAGATTGCTTTTTCAGCTCTGCTGACACACCACCATGAAATGGAATTTGAAACCATAAAACAGACCATTTATTTACTCAAATGACAATATCCCATTGATTATCTGTGATAAAGCTGTTGTTGTTGATTAAAAATACTATTTTTGTGAATTTGTTGTTTTTTCTTGTTGTCTCAATCACCATGTCATATGGTATACAAAGTTGAATTTTTAGTAACATTTTACAGTCTTTTGTGGATCTGAGATATGTTGCCTGCACGACCCAAGTGGTACCTGAAAGGTCAAGGTCATACTTAGAGGGCAAAGGTAAAAAGGGGCCTTTTTCTAGTGTTTTGTTTTAGCTTACCTGTCACGTAGTGACGTGGTGAGCTTTTGGGATCACCTTTCGTCCGTCGTGCGTCCGTCCGTCCGTGCGTGCGTTCGTGCGTAAACTTTTTCTTCAAGCGACATCTTCTCCTAAACCACTGATCGGATGTTGACCAAATTTCACAAGAATGATCCTTAGGTGGTCCCCTTTCAAAGTTGTTCAAATGGTTCCGGTCCATTGCATATCTAGGTCACAGGACCCAAAAATAGATTTTTTTTCACCGAAAACTTAAAAACTCTTCTTCTCTGAAACCACAAGGCCCAGGTCTTTGATATTTGGTATGAAGCTTCATCTAGTGGACCCCTACCAAGATTGTTCAAATTATAGTGCTGGGGCCAAAAATGCCCCCGCCCCAGGGCCCTTTGGTTTTGATATGGGCTTATATAGGGAAAATCTTTAAAAACCTTCTTCTCTGAAACCGCAAGGCCCTGGTCGTTGATATTTGGTATGAAGCTTCATCTAGTGGACCCCTACCAAGATTGTTCAAATAATAGTGCTGGGGCCAAAAATGCCCCAGCCCCGGGGCCCTTTGGTTTTACATAGGAATATATGGGGAAAACCTTTAAAAATCTTCTTCTCTGAAACTGCAAGGCCCAGGTCTTTGATATTTGGTATGAAGCTTCATCTAGTGGACCCCTACCAAGATTGTTCAAATTATAGTCCTGGGGCCAAAATGCCCCAGCCCCGGGGCCCTTCGGTTTCACATGGGCTTATATGGGAAAATCTTCTTCTCTGAAACCGCAAGGCCCAGGTCTTTGATATTTGGTATGAAGCTTCATCTAATGGACCCTTTCCAAGATTGTTCAAATTATAGTGCTGGGGCCAAAAATGCCCCCACTCCAGGGTCCTTTGGTTTTACATGGCCTATATAGGAAAAAATCTTTAAAAATCGTCTTCTCTGAAAAGTAGAAGTAAAACAAAGATCAGGAATTGATACAATTAACTTACTCCACCCATAAAAGACACCAAGGGAAAGAAATACAAACATTAAGCGACCAGACCATAATGGAAGCCAAAATAAAGGAAGGCCATAAGGACAGTTACTTTCCCACAAAATGGCCATATGGCCATCCAAAATTAAAAGACACAAGTGATACACACAGTAAGTAACAAACAACAACATAAATAAATCGCCACAGAAGAGCCGCCTTGGAACGGTCAGTGGAAGATTTCCACGGGGGGGGGGCTTAAATCGATTTTACGTGGCCACAATCCTCGCCCTTACTTCCGTCGCGATTTAGACAAATTATTTGTTCAGTCCGCATGAAGGCCTCCTAACTCATCAGTGCAACATCTCCGTGAACACAAAAATCAAAGAACTACAGAGGTGAGACAACGGTGAGGACTCGACAGCAAGAAACCACTGAAATGCTGGAGCAAAAGAAAACCAACAGTTAGACTCCGATGAGCCCGACCAGAGACAGAGCATCAGGCACCAACCAGCATTATCTCTCTAATTCTCAATAAGCCTTTACGTTGGAGCCGTCATAGAATCTGAGGCCTGACCCACAGGCGTGCAATTAAAGAGGGAAGCAAAGTTGCCAACCGTGATTGGGTTAACTACCATGCATGCAGTCTGTCGTATAATATCCATGTTGTACCCAATCTTTTTATATCGAAGAATGATTTTACGAAATTGGGTGCTGAAGTCATTGCGGTTATATATTTTTCTAAAATTCGGGTTCCGATAGACCTTGTTGCAGAAGAGATTTAAGTCCAATATTGAATTTTGAAATTAAATCAGAATGACGTCTATAAAATCTTGAAAAGGCTTTGCGTAGTTTATGGTACCGATAACCCTGATTAAGGAGTTTAGCCGTTAATAATTTATTACGAGTGTTGAAGTCAGTTACATGACTACACACTCTAGCAAATCGAATTAATTGCGAAATATAAACGCCATAGGATGGCACATGAGGAACCGCAAGGCCCAGGTCTTTGAAATTTGGTATGACGCTTCATCTAGTGGACCCCTACCAAGATTGTTCAAATTATAGAGCTTGCGTCAAAAATGCCCCCGCTCAGGGGCCCTTTAGTTTTACATAGACTTATAAAGGGAATTCTTTAAAAATCATCTTCTCTGAAACCACAAGGCCCAGGTCTTTGATATTTGGTGTGAAGCTACATCTAGTGGACCTTTACCAAGATTGTTCAAATTATAGCCTGAGACCAAATATGCCCCCGCCTCGGGCCCTTTGGTTTTACATAGACTTATATAGGGAAAATATTTAAAAATCTTCTTCTCTGAAACCGCAAGGCCTAGGTCTTTGAAATTTGGTATGACGCTTCATCTAGTGGACCCCTACCAAGATTGTCCAAATTATAGTGCTGGGACCAAAAATGCCCCCGCTCAGGGGCTCTTTGGTTTTACATAGACTTATAAAGGGAAATCTTAAAAAATCCTCTTCTCTGAAACCACAAGGCCTAAGTCTTTGATATTTGGTGTGAAGCTACATCTAGTGGACCTTTACCAAGATTGTTCAAATTATAGCCCTGAGACCAATATGTCCCTGCCTCGGGGGCCCCCTGGTTTTACATAGACTTATATAGTGAAAATCTTCAAAAATCTTCTTCTGTGAAACCACAAGGCGTAGGTCTTTGATATTTTGTATAGGGGAAATCTTTAAAAATCTTCTCTGAAACTACAAGGCCCATGTCTTTGATATTTGGTATGGAGCATCATCTAGTGGACCTTTACCAAGATTGTTCAAATTATAGCCCTCGGGCCACAAATGCCCCCGCCCCGGGGCCCTTTGGTTTTACATAGACTTATATAGAGATTATCTACGGTCATTCTCTCCCTTCCGCTTATTCCAGAAGGGCAGTTGTCAGTTTCTGGTGAAATAATACGCTCTGTACTAGTTAACGCTTACATATTAGCCTACCCAGGAAAAGTGTGGATTGGTGAACCAACCGGCTCAAAAATGACCTATTTTAGTTAGTGTTGACTGGGCCGTTAAACTCCAATACAAACAAACGATTATCAGAGAAATGCTATTTGCGCACTTTTAACTTTTTATGACCATGTATTTGGTGTTCAAGGCATGCAATAATTATCTTCCCAATAATCCTACAAAACTCGTATTAAAGAAAAAGAATGCTGAAAAAAAATGGGGACCAGGAGAGGACTCAAACCAGCGATCTCATTGCTGGAGACGAGGTGCTCTGCCGACTGCGCTATTGGTCGCTGTAACAATAATGACGATTTATTACTATTCCTACAACGACACGGCCAATTATTGGTCATAATTCTTGCAAGTTTGAAAAAAGAACGTCTTTTTATTTTTGCTTGTAGCAATGCAAACATTATAATTTACATAACAAAAGGCTCTTGTTTAAAGTATTATTAGCAAGGTGCGCCATACATAAATTAGCTACGTCAATTATGACGTCGCGATTTATTCACATTTTCTCGGAATGACGTAATGCCCCATTTGGGCACAAAATCTCATGACGCGTCACATATTATCTTTGAACATCTTTTTCTCTGAAACAACAAAGCCTTTGTCTTTGATATTTGGTGAAGCTTCATCTAGTGGGCCTCTATCAAGATTGTCTAAGTTATAGCCCTGAGGCCTAAAATGGCCCAGCCCGGGGACCATTTGGTTTTACATAGGCTTATGTAGGGAATATCTTTAAAAACATCATCTTTTCTGAAACCGCAAGGCCCATGTCTTTAATATTTGGTGTGTAGCTTCATCTAGCGTTAATTATAGCCTTTGTTGATATTTGGTATGAAGCTTCACCTTTTTAGGCCTCCCTCTGCATTATCCACATTATAGCCCTGGGGTCAAAAATGGCCCACCCCGTGGCCCATTTGTCACTCTATGGATCAGGTGAGCGATCCAGGGCCATCATGGCCCTCTTGTTTTCAATAACTTTCTTATTTTTAGATAGAATTTGAAATTACTTGGCAGAAATGTTAACTACCATGGGACGATGTGTCACATGTATTATTCAGGTTGGTACCTCATAGGTCAAGGTCATACATAGAGGTCAAAGATAAAAAATGTCCTTTTTTCGTGTTTGGTCAATAGCTTTCTTATTTTTAAATGGATTTTGAAATTGCTGGACAGAAATGTTAACCACCATGAGACGATGTGTTGCACGCATGACCCAGTTTGGTACCCCAAAGGTCAAGGTCATACATAGAGGTCAAAGGTAAAAAAGGGGCCTTTTTGTGTTCGGTCAATAACTTTCTCATTTTAAGATGGATTTTGAAATTACTTGGCGGAAATGTTAACCACCATGGGAGGATCTGTTGGGTGCATGACCCAGGTTGTACCTCAAAGGTCAAGGTCATACTTAGAGGTCAAAGGTCAAAAAGGGGCCTTTTTTCGTGATTTGGCAATATTTTTTTTATTTGTAGATGAATTTTGAAATTACATGGCAGAAATATTAACCACAATGAGACAATGTGTCTCTTGCATGACGCATGTTGGTACCTCAAAGGTGAAGGTCATACTAAGAGGTCAACGGTCAAAAAGGGCCTTTTTAGTGTTCAGTCAATAACTTTTTAATTACTGGATGGATTGTGAAATTACTTGGCAGAAATGTTAACCATCATGAGACGATGTGTTGCGCCCTAGACCCAGGTCGGTACCTCCAATGTCAAGGTCATACTAAGAGGTCAAAGGTTAAAGTCTTTTTTTGTGTCCAGTCAATAACTATTTTAAAAGTAACCTTGCAGAAATGTTCACCTTCATTAGACGATGAGTCGTGTGCAAGACCAAGGATCCATACCTCCAGTGTCAAGGTCATACTTAGAGGTCAAAGGTAAAAAGGGGCCTTTTTGTCTACAGTAAATAACTTTCTTATTCTTTGATGGATTATGAAATACTTGGCAGAAATGTAAACTGTCACGAGACGATGTGTTGAACCGTAAAGGTCAAGACCATACTTAGAGGTCAAAGGTAAAAAATGGCTTTTTGTGTACGGTCAATAACTTTCTTATTTCTCTCTGAACTTTTTAAAATTATTTTGCAGAAATCTGTTGCACACAAGACCCAGGTCAATACCTCCAATGTCAAGGTCATACTTAGAGATCAAAAAGGGGGTGGGGGACATCTGTGTTTTTATATAAGATTTCTACATATGCATGTCTCAGAATGAACTATGCCTGCACATTCCATAAGTACTGGTTCACTGCTATTGTACGCCTGTCCAGAAATTGTGGTAAGGTAAACTATTGATATTACCTAGATAGTGTTGACCTACGGTTCTTGTTTGTATTCGAATTTAACGACCGGGTCAACACTATTTAAGGTCATTTTTAGCAGGTCAGTTTATCTATCCACACTTTTCCTGGGCAGGCTTATACCTCAGCAGTTAGTCAGTACAGCGCACATGCTTTTGCCATAAAATGACAACTGCCCTTCTTGAATCAGCGAAAGGGGCGAATGACCATAGAAAAGAATTCATGATCAATCTCCATGAAAGAATGGATCGACCCGGTAGATATAGAACCTGCGTCCTCCTGATCACCAGTCATCCGACTGAGCTACCGAGGCCAGTAACCTCGCCAAACAATGTCATCAGAAAAATATCGGAACTTGACGGACGTATTTTATTGATCTGAAACAGCATGACTGTACATCCTAATCCAATCAAGATAGAAGTAAAGGCAGTGATCAGGAATCGATACAATTTCCTCACACTTCCCATCACACTGTTGTTCCAGGACACCAAAGGGAAAGAAATACAAACATAAAACAATTTTACCGTAATGAAAACGTCAATGGTGAATAGCCAATAGGACAGTTACTTTCCCACAAAATGGCCGAACAGCTATCCATAACAAAAAGCAATTTATACGTGCAAAGTCGAACTAAAACAATAATAAACCACGACAGTAAAATCGCCTTTGAACGATTAATAAAATTTATTTTACTGGGGCGGGGTGTGTGTGTGTGTGGGGGGGGGGGGGTGTTACATCCATTTTACGTGGCTAAAATCCTTGCTGCTCTTGGTTCTGCCATGGTTTTGACAAATAAAGAATTCTAACTCATCAGTGCAACATCTCCGACAACATAAACATCAAACGAATACAGTGTCTGATGCTCAAACCCTTTTTGAGCCCATCGGAGTTAGTTTCTTTTCTTGCTGTCGAGTTCTCACTTTTGTTTCGTCTCTGTGGTTGTTTGATTTTTGTGTTCTCGGAGATGTTGCACTGATGGGTTGGGGCCTTCCTGAGAGCTGAACAAATTATTTGTCTAATTCGCGACGGAAGTAAGCGCGAGGAATGCGGCTGGTAGGAATTGATTTAGGGCCTCCAGTCGAATTCTTTTCACTGACCGTTCAAAGGCGAATTTTCTGTTGCGGTTTATTTTTGTTATGGTTTGTTTTTGAGTGTGTGTATCGCTTATATCTTTTTGTATTGGATAGCCAATTGGCCATTTTGTGGGAAAGTAACTTCCTTTTGGCATTCCGCTATTTATATTTTCATTAAGGCCTAGTTATTGTCGCACCTGCTTTAGCAGGAAGACATAGGCGTGCAAGTTTCCGTCCGTCCGTCTTTCTGTCAACATTTTACACTGGGTGTCTTGTCATGGCAACTCCTCCTATAGTTTCATACCGATTATTTTTAATTTTGCGTGTGTTTCTGCCATGGTATGAGGATGCGCATGAGATTTGGACTTTTTCGTCGGATCATTTTTCGTCACTTTTTAGTCATTTTTAACCTTCAATTGATATATGATAGGTACCTCTTGTCATCGCAACCCCTCTTGCAGTTTTATACCGATCATTTTAAACGTTGCATGTGCTTTCGCCATGGTATGAGGATGTGCATGTGGTTTCGACATAATTCTCAGAATATTTTTTTCACTTTTTGAACATTATGAACTTAGCCATTTTTAAGCTGCATTTTTAAGCTTCATTTGATATACGATAGGTACCTCTTGTCATCGCAACTCCTCGTACAGTTTCATACCGATTATTTTGAAACTTTGTGTGTGTTTTTGCCATTGTATGAGGATGCGCATGTGGTTTGGACTTTAACTTCGGATAATTTTTTGTCACTTTTTCCACATTGTGAACTTAGTCATTTTTAACCTTCAATTGATATATGATAGGTACTTCTTGTCATCGCAACTCCTCTTGCAGTTTTATACCGATCATTTTGAAACTTTGCGTGTTCTTTCGCCATGGTATGAGGATGGGCAGGTGGTTTGGACTTTATCGTCGGATCATTTTTTGTCACTTTTTCCACATTGTGAACTTAGTCATTTTTAACCTTCAATTGATATATGATGGGTACTTCTTGTCATCGCAACTCCTCTTGCAGTTTTATACCGATCATTTTGAAACTTTGCGTGTTCTTTCGCCAGGTATGAGGATGGGCATGTGGTTTGGACTTTATCGTCGGATCATTTTTTGTCACTTTTTCCACATTGTGAACTTAGTCATTTTTAACCGTCAATTGATATATGATAGGTACCTCTTGTCATCGCAACTACTCTTGCAGTTTTATACCAATCATATTGAAACTTTGCGTGTGCTTTCGCCATGGTATGAGGTTGTGCATGTGGTTTCGACATAATTCTCAGAATATTTTTTTTTCACTTTTTGCACATTGTGAACCTAGCCAATTTTAAGCTTCAGTTGATATACAATAGGTACATCTTGTCATCGCAACTCCTCTTACAGTTTTATATTGATCATTTTGAAACTTCGTGTGTGTTTTTGCTATGGTATGAGGATGTGCATGTGGTTTGGACTTTATCTTGGGATCAATTTTTATCACTTTTTCCACATTGTAAACTTAGTCATTTTTTACCTCACATATATAGGCTATGGATTCTTCGCAAAGCCCTATATTCATTTCTTCTGCCTTAAATAAACTTTTATTTTTTGTGTGGGGCAGGTGGGGAGCAGGTGTGACATCAACTTCACCGAAGTTGAATCTCTGGTTTCATGTTTGTGTTTATTTTCCTTTGGTGTCTCTGATGGGAGCTGTGAGTTAATTGTGTCGATTCCTGATCATTGCCTTCACTGCTATTAGGAAACAATGACGAGGACTCGCCAGCATGAAATATCTGAAATGCTGGAGCAAAACACTGGGTCCGACCAGAGACTAGAGTAATTCATTTGTGGTGCAGATGTTAATTTTTACATGTTCTGCTTATAACCACCATGTAAAACATGTTGGTCACATGTTGGAGTAAATAATTTCTTCGTTATGGCAAGTTGTTCCAGGTGAGTGATCTTTGGCCTTAAGGACCACTAGTTATTATTAAAGGACCAAAGACATAGTGACCCGACAGATATGGGTGCTGCACTGTCCGCACTGCCAATCTCATCTGCTACTGTAACTATTCATCACGAAAACACGCCTATATAATTTTTTATCCCCTTGAACCCCACTTTTATATAGCAAAACTGGGGTTTGCAGGGGTAAACCTAATTTTTCTTATTTCTGCTCTAAAATATAGATTGCGGGTACTCGTTAGAACCGCCTCATCGAGACGGTTCTAACGAGTACCTACAATCTTTATTTTGAGCAGAAATAAGAAAAATATCACAAAATTTTCATTTTTTCGGCGATAAATTTTACAATGTATTTGTATAGGCGTGTTTTCGTAATGACGAAGGCTGTTGCAACACTTCCGACAGCTGAACCGATTATCAGGACAGAAGCTCTTTGGTGCTCTGTCTCCGGTTGCATCCAGCGGTGTCTATCTGTTGTTTTTCCTTTGCTACAGCATTTCAGTTATTTCATGCTATCGAGTTTCATCTCGGTGTTCATATTTATGCCCCACCACAAAAGTGGCGGATCATTGTGTTATACCCTTTGAAAGTTTGAGGGTCCGTCCGTCCGTCTGTCGGTGCCTCTTAAGTTCGTGTCCGCTCCATAACTCTGATATGGTTTGAGATCTTTTCATGAAAAGTCAGAGATATGTAAAGCATCATGAGACAACGTGCAGAACATATGAACCGTAACTCTGATTTTGCTACTTTGGAGTTATTGCTTTTTGAACATTGAAAATAGCCAAATTTACCATGTACTCGAGTCCACTCAATAACTCTGACAATGTTAGAGATATTTTCATGAAATTTCATATAATTTTAATGCACTATGAGACGACGTGTAGAACATATGAATCATAATAGAAGTGGAGGCAATGATCAGGAATTGATACAATTAACCCACAGCTCCCATCAGACACCAAAGGGAAAGAAACACAAACATGAAACAACAAACCCTAATGGAAACATCAATAGCGGAAAGCCAAAAGGACAGTCAGTTTCCCACAAAATGGCCATTAGGCTATCCAAAATAAAATAATATAAGCGACACAAACACCCAAAGACAAACCATAACAAAAATAAACCGCGACAGAAGAACCGATTTGGAACGGTCAGCGGAAACGAATTCCACTGGGGGGCTTAAATCGATTTTACGTGGCCACAATCCTCGCCCTTCCGTCGCGATTAAGACAAATAATTTGTTCAGTCCGCATGATGTCATTTCATCTCAATGTCGGGTAAAAGTCCCTCCAAATTGGAAGCAACGTCTCCAAAATGATCTTTACAGTGTTGACGGGGACGTTAAATCGCAAATCAAACAAACAAAACAAAGAAACAACGGTGAGGACTCCACAACAAGAAAACACTGAAATGCTGGAGCAAAAGAAAACCAACAGTTAGACTCCGATGGGCCCGACCAGAGACAAAGCATCAGGTACCAACTAACATAAGCCTTTACGCTTGAACCGTCATAGAATCGGAGGCCTGACCAACCGGCGTGCAGTTATAGAGGGAAGCAAAGTTGTCATCCGTGATTGGGTTAACTACCATGCATGCAGTCTGTCGTATAACATGTATGGTGTTCTCAATCTTTTTATATCGAATGATTTTACGAAATCGGGTGCTGAAGTCAATGCGGTTATATATTTTTCTGAAATTATGTACTAAGTCATTATAAAATAATTCGGGTTCCGATGGACCTTGTTGCAGAAGAGATTTAAGTCCAATATTGAATTTTGAAATTAAATCAGAATGACGTCTGTAAAATTTTGTAAAGGTTTTGCGTAGTTTATGGTGCCTACTTCAGGATTAATTGCCCTTTGAATATTAAACAAAACCATTTCTACCATGTACTCGAGTCCGCTCTGTAAGTTGAAAACTGTTAGAGGTATTTTCAAGAAATTTTTCGCAAATGTTAAGCACCAATAGATAACGTGCAGAACACAAGAACCATAACTCTGATTAACATACATTTGGCATTACGGCCTTTTGAACAGAGTAAATATTGAAAATAGTCATTTCTAAAAATTGTACTTGTGTCCCCTCTATGAGTTGGTAATTGTTTTATATATGTTTATGAAAATTTGCACAAATGTAAAACATCATGAGGCGAGATGCAGAATAAAAAAAAAGTAACACGGCTAACCTACTTCTGGAGTTATGGCCATTTGAACATTGAAAAAAGTGATTTCTGTAATATATTTGTGTCTTCCCTGTAACCTGAAAACTCCTTGATATATTTTCTTGAAAATTTATAAAAATGCACTTCACCATGACATGGTATGAAGAACCCAAGAACAATAACTCTGAATTACCTGGATTTGGAGCCACCGCCCTTTGAACATTGTAACAGTGATCATAGTCAAACACTTGTGACCTTTCTATAATTTAAAAATAGTTCCAGAGATTTTCTTGAAGTCCTGCAAAAATGTAAAGCGACATGAGATGGCATGTAGAACACAAAAGTCATAAGTCTGGATAAACCTTTTTTTGAGTTACGGTTTTTTGAACATTAAAAATAACTGTTTTTGAGATAAACTTGTATGTACTCTGTTAATAGAAAAAGTAGAAGTAAAACAAAGATCAGGAATTGATACAATTAACTTACTCCACCCATAAAAGACACCAAAGGGAAAGAAATACAAACATTAAGCGACCAGACCATAATGGAAACCTAAACAAAGGAAGGCCATAAGGACAGTTACTTTCCCACAAAATGGCCAACTGTTTTGAGATATTTTCAGTAAACTTTATACAAATATGAAGCAACATGAGGGGTTTGTTACGAGATGGAATAGGCAACCTCTCTGGTGCTTATGCACATCTAAATTATTTTAGTAGGTATATGGTAGGGCGGTGCGAGTGAAATATTTTAGGTGAAATATGGTAGGCAAAATGTGCTGCTCCATGCACAAGTCATGCACATATCATACGATGTATGCATGAGTGGTTTGTGGAGATCAGTTTTTACAATACAGGGGGCCGCTATAAGGCTGAGTTCTATAAAATTTGCCTAAAAATCGCCAACCGCCAAATTGTGCCATATATGATTTTCATTCCCGTGATGTGCTGTGTGGGTGTTCGTTTTGAAAGGAGTCTTGGCATTGATTTATAGGGTCGTTTCATCATTTTTTTCCTTTGGGAAATATACTATTTGAACGCAAATCCATTATCTACTCGATTTTTGCTATCTGGCTTTAATTGTGGACGGTATCTCCACCTCGCCACGATTTTAGCAAGCTAATATGAGTAAGCATGATTTTCCGGTAGTATTCATAGATATAAAAACCCTGAAAAAACGATCACTCTTTAGCAGCAGGTCAAGTTGTAACGTATGCCCACAACATTGCAACGGGAAAGTGAAAGTATATTGAAAGTTATGTTACATCTAAGTTTAGTATTATTTTTGTATGAACATGCTGGTAGGTTTTGGAAGGGTTTGCTTCTAGTATACCCCAACTTTCTGAAGCCTATTCTGAATTCACTGTTGAAGCCTGTAGTGATTAGGCTACTAGCTTTGCCAGCTAGAGGTCGCAGGATCGATCCCAGGCTTCTCCAGAAGTAGAATGAGTTTTTTTTAAGCTAGGTCCTGTCTCATTCTGACCCTAGATGTTGGTGAGACGTAAAGTTTGGACACCCGCTCATTCTAGATTCATTTAGGCTTTTAGACCCTTTTTGTAGAGTGTAATTAATAAACGCCGGGTCACTTGTTTGATCCATGACTTTTGACTAGCTGTGGTTAGAAAACCGTGGTCCCGTCTCTATATGATATTAGGTGTAGAGGGGACGTAAACTTAAGACGGATTTAACCATATCTTCATCATCAGGGCAAACTCTTACAAGAGCCTGTCGGGTTGTCCGTGATGATGAACCATGATGAATCTGATTTTACAAGCGTGTTCATGTTGAGTAGAAATAATTTTGTTCAAGAAGAATTATAAGTTCATTTTGTAATGATGCCGTTTTTGTCTGATAACTCAGTTTGTTCATGCATGTACATATAAAGAACGTGATGATGATAAGTGGGAGTATTTGGTCGTCGCACGTCGTAGCGGCCTGAGCGGCGGGGATGACGTCAGCTGCGTCATCGGCGTTGCGAGGACGGTTATGACGGGGTGCCTACCAAATACAGATAATTTACGGCAAACAGTGTTGGCCCTTATGAGACACCAACAAATGTTGTGGATTATAGATGAAAATCTTTCTGTTTGTGGTTTCTATCTGTTGTTAATGTAATGAATTTGTGAATAGCTATATTTGTGAGCCGTGTCGCGGAGAAGGATATGAAATAGAGTTTGTTATGTTTCCTGTAATTGGCGGCTGACCAGGTAGCGCAAAGGCGTGGTCTGTTCAATTGCCTCTTGTGCTAATGTAGTGAGCACGAATTTGATGAGTATTATGCTCAGTAGTAGTGAGCATTAATTGATTTCTGTAGTGCTCAGTAAGGAAACATAAACTTTGTGTATTCTTGTGTCAAGCGCTGGGTGCTGATAATTTGAGGCAAGTCAAGTTGAGTTCTGCTGTGCAGTTATTTGCCGCATGCACTAATCAGCCTGTATGTCTGGTTGGCGCGTGCGCAATAACGGTATATGCATGAACATATTCTTACTTCTCCGGGAGGGGATTCATGATATAGCATGTATGTTTCGTGAACTGTATCTTAGTCCAATTATCGTAATTTGCAGGCACAACAATGTGTGGTGACCTGCTGCTCCCTGCGCATTAGCAGTAGGTACTGGTACGACGCTGTCGGTTAGGGTCCAGCAAGGGCGGATGAACCAACATGAACAGGTCGTAAAAATGTGAGACAAATGTGAGACAATTCAAATGAAAGAGGTCCAATAAATAACCTGCAGGCGATTCAGGCAAATCAAACTAGTGCGAGATCGCTAAATAATATATATCAACATGTGGTCGACAACAATGTCGACAAACTAGTTTACACTAGTGCGCGAGAAGGGGATTCACGCGAGTGGGGGATTCACCTTAAGTTATAAACTGGCCAGTCGCGTCTTGTGTTTTTTCTTTTTTTTATTTTGTTGTCGTTCTTGTTGTTTGCTTCTGTAGGCATTCACGTCACCCGTTCCGAGCACAGAACATTGTTTTGCCTTCGGGGCGGGCGTCGTGAGTTGGCTACAGAAGCAACTAATTGTGATGTTTTGTATTAGTAAGTGTTGTATATAGATACTGTAAATAATTCATGTCATTCATCTAATATCTTTCTTGTGCCTAACCCCACCGCTGCCCGTACATCGGTCAGAGATCACGATCGGTTGTCTTGTCAGCATGGGGGTTTGCGGGACGCCGTAAACCCACATGTAACATTTGGAAGGTTTCCCCTTTTGGAGAAAAAACAATCAGAAATGTTTTTTCTTTGTGTACAGAGATGGAACAGGATGAAACCTATCTAAACAAGACAGCTATTTACACAACAACCGTGCGAAATAACCTGCTAAGGTAATCTGCCCCCAAATTTTCTTAAGTAAAATTTAGCTATTTAAGTTATGGTGGTTTGTCCCAGAATTTTCTTGTTCCCCTGACATTCTGCTGTTTGTTAAAAAAAGAATATCGTTTTAATCTCACTGGAGGTGGCCTTACTGGCTGAACTGATTTGACTGGTTTCACAGGTTCTGACATAAGTGTGGTACATATAATTTGGTCTGTTTGACACGTCAGTCCTGCAAGGCGCTGTTCTCTCAGCCCTTCTGTCTCCTCACTCTCCTCTGACGTTAGTGTGTGTGGGACGCTAACGTCACTGTCACTTTCCGGTTGCTCTGCAGTTTGAAAACTGCTGTCTTAAAATGAAGACTCGTCGACGTCATTTTTGTCATGAGTGTCTGTCGACATAATAAGTTTAGAGATCAGACAATGAGACGTCACAGTCTGACGCTCAACATACTGTTTCAGTATATTAGCGTGATATGTGTTAACATTTCCATTGACGTCAATCTTATAATCCATTCTGTTTACTACCTCAACCACTTCATAAGGACCTTTCCATTGAAACAATAATTTATTACTGTCTGTCGGTAGTAACAAAAGCACTTTATCGCCGACGTCAAATTTACGCGACCTCGCGCCTTTATCATAATAAGCTTTCTGCTTAATCTGAACCTTCATTAAATTATCACGCGCTAATTTGCATGTCTGCTCTAACCGTTCCCTTAGCTCAATAACGTACTGATACGTCGAAAGAACTTGCTCATCGCGTACCTCTTCAGCCCATAATTCTCTTAATATTGCATTGGACCTCTGACGTTACGTCCATATAACAACTCAAAAGGGGAGTATCCTAAAGACTCTTGTGGGACTTCCCTAACCGCAAATAATAAAGCTGGAAGATATTTATCCCAATCTTTTGGACGTTCAGCACACATGCGACGTAACATCTGCTTTAACGTAGCGTGGAAACGCTCAATCAAGCCGTTGCAAATTGGGTGTCTCGGGACTACACGTTAACTGTTGAAGAGAAAGAAGTCTGCTGACTTCTTTCATTACCTAAGCAGTAAACTGTGATCCACAATCAGTCAACATTTCATCAGGAATGCCAATCCTACTAAACATTTCAATAAGCGCTTCCGCGACACGTTCCGTCTCAATACTCGGTAAAGCTATCGCCTCTGGATACCTTGTCGCATAATCTATCATGGTTAAAATATACCGAGATTTCCTATCAGATCGAGGCTCAATTGGACCAACTATGTCCACTGCCACCCTCTTAAATTGCGTATCAATCAATGGCATTTTTCCTAGAGGTACTTTAGTGACCCGACCTTTCTGAATGGTTCTCTGACAAATATCACAAGATTTACAAAATCTAGCGACATCACCGCAAATACCGGGCCAGTAAAACTGAGTTACAACTCTATCCAATGTCTTCTTAATACCCATATGTCCAGACATAAGCGTTTCATGAGCCAGTTTCAACACCTTTCCTCGGAAACTTTGAGGGACCACAAGTTGGAAAGAGACTTTGTTACCCTTCGTAAACTCCCTATATGCCAAGTAGAAGTAAAACAAAGATCAGGAATTGATACAATTAACTTACTCCACCCATAAAAGACACCAAAGGGAAAGAAATACAAACATTAAGCGACCAGACCATAATGGAAACCCAAACAAAGGAAGGCCATAAGGACAGTTACTTTCCCACAAAATGGCCATATGGTCATCCAAAACCAAAAGACACAAGTGATACACACAGTAAGTAACAAACAACAACATAAATAAATCGCCACAGAAGAGCCGCCTTGGAACGGTCAGTGGAAGATTTCCACTGGGGGGCTTAAATCGATTTTACGTGGCCACAATCCTCGCCCTTACTTCCGTCGCGATTTAGACAAATAATTTGTTCAGTCCGCATGAAGGCCTCCTAACTCATCAGTGCAACATCTCCGTGAACACAAAAATCAAAGAACCACAGAAGTGAGACAACGGTGAGGACTCGACAGCAAGAAACCACTGAAATGCTGGAGCAAAAGAAAACCAACAGTTAGACTCCGATGAGCCCGACCAGAGACAGAGCATCAGGCACCAACCAACATTACCTTGAATTAGATCTCTCTAATTCTCAATAAGCCTTTACGTTGGAGCCGTCATAGAATCTGAGGCCTGACCCACCGGCGTGCAATTAAAGAGGGAAGCAAAGTTGCCAACCGTGATTGGGTTAACTACCATGCATGCAGTCTGTCGTATAATATCCATGTTGTACCCAATCTTTTTATATCGAAGAATGATTTTACGAAATTGGGTGCTGAAGTCATTGCGGTTATATATTTTTCTGAATTTATATGCTAAGTCACCATAAAATTCGGGTTCCGATAGACCTTGTTGCAGAAGAGATTTAAGTCCAATATTGAATTTTGAAATTAAATCAGAATGGCGTCTATAAAATTTTGAAAAGGCTTTGCGTAGTTTATGGTACCGATAACCCTGATTAAGGAGTTTAGCCGTTAATAATTTATTACGAGTGTTGAAGTCAGTTACATGACTACACACTCTAGCAAATCGAATTAATTGCGAAATATAAACGCCATAGGATGGCGCACGAGGAACATCACCATCCAAAAAAGGAAAATTTACAATCTCAAAATCAAAGTCATCGCGTTTATCATAAATTTTGCACGAAACAAATCCATCTACAATAGACAGATGTAAATCCAAAAACGGGGCCTCGGTATCAGAAGAATTTGCTTTATTTAACTGAAGTTCAAGGGGGTAAATCTGACTGATCAAACCATCAAAATAGGTATTATCAATATTTAATAAATCATCTAAATATCTAGAAGTAGAGCTAAAAGCTTCAATAATTTCAGATTGGTTATCAATGGAAAGCGACAAAATGAAGTCTCTTTCATAACAATACAAGAACAGATCAGCCACAAGAGGTGCGCAATTAGTACCCATCGGAATACCCACAATTTGTCTAAATAACTTAGTACCGAATCTAATATAAATATTGTCAAGTAGAAAGGTGAGGGCATCACACACTTTCTGACATGACCAAAGTGTATAATTCTTATGCTCTTTAGAAGTGAAAAATGCATTTCTGACATTACATGCAAGATAGAGAGAATCTTCTCTGTGAAAAGTCCATTCAATTAAATCATTAAGCTTTTCTTTTATAAGATTATGAGGAAGTGTAGTGTAAAGAGTGGAAAAATCGTAGGTAGACAGACTAGAAGCACGAAAATGTCTAGATTTCAATTTATTTAAAACCTCATTCGAATTTTTTATAGACCAAAACAGATTTCTTCCTGATCTTTCAAAGACTTTATCACAATATTTAATTACATGCGTTTTAATAGCAGTAAGACAGGAAGTTAATAATTTAGAAAGTAATTTAATTTTTCACCTCGGTTTAAACCACGACTCACGGTATTGTTCCCAGATACAACCCTTTTCCTGATGTTTTCCAAAGTTGGATCATCAACCTGATCTTGCTTGAAAGCCTCCTTGTCATCGTTAATGATCTGATCGGGAACCTTAAGTTTTCTGTAAGGCTTCTCATCCTGCCTAGTTTGAGATCTAGTTACAGCCGCAGCTGAGAAATGAGACATATCAGGAAGTTTTGATCCATCAATGTTACCGATAACCAAATCGTACAACGTATCATCCATACACAAAGCTTCAGTTTTCCCAGTGAAAAAAGGACAATCAATGTCAATCATTGCCAAAGGATACCTTTGTGTGGATTCATCAATCAACGTAACATTTGATTCCTTCCCTATTAACTGACTATCCGAAACCAAACTTCTCCGAACGACACAGCCTGTACACCCAGTATCTCTAAATACAACCACCTTTTTATTATTAACCAATCCTTGTGCCGTCGGTAACCTTGCCTTTAAGAAGTAACAGACACCTTCCCTAGTTTCCTTACTACACTCCTCCATATCCGAAATCAAAGAATCACCAACCTTATTTTCAAAAATACTTCCAATCTCATCACCTTTCCTAGTTACCTCCGTTTGACAAAAACTAACTTGGTGTGCTGCGCCACGTGGTGTGCCATTATTTTTACCGCGTCCGCGAAAAGACCCTCTAAAATTACCACGACCACGTGTATAACCACGACCTACATTCTGCGTATTCTCATTCTTAGCCCGAGAACCTTGAGTCTCTACGCGCGTGTTAAAATTTTCCTTAACACCTAGGCAGGGTCCTAGTAGGGGCCATCATGCACCCCCCTCTAGACTTTTTTTCACATATACCAGGTTGTTCCTTAGTACAAGTGGTGTTATTTAAAAAAATGTTTCCATCGATAAACTCATTTGGGCTATATAATATTTAACTGTTTCCATGGCAACCGACACATTTCAAGTGGTATACACATATGCACAATGAATGCAGCATATCTTGCTTGCTATTTGAGATAGAAAAACAAAATTAGTGTCAAAGTAAAGGTGATGCATGCAGCTTTCATTTGCCATCAATTAATGCAAATTAGCTCATTTGCATATTCATGAATATTAATGAGAAGGTCAAAAATATGGTATAAAATGCTAAAAATTGTCCCTTTTGGGAATGGAAGTATGTTTATCTTCCCAAAATTTATCATTGTCTTTGCTAAAATGGTATCAGATGATAGCTACAACATACTGTTGTTGATATGCTATAAGTGTTATGTCTTTGGTGTTCGAATACCAACTGACAATATCACAAAAAGTGGGTGGGGTAAAGTATCTCAAATTAAGAAAAAAATAAAAACATCAATTTCTTAGTTTTGCCTAAATTGGGGTTACATATAATAATTATATTCAACTTTCCTGCTTCTAAATGACATTGGTTTGTTTCTTTACTGATAAATCAGCACATTTGCATATCCATGGATATTAAAAAAACAACACAGTCACAATATTATAAGAGCTATTATACCTATGACAAGAAGAATAAATGCCGACAATATTGATCGCATTGTTCCAATTTTAGGGTGAAATTGTTAAGTGTTCAACTCTCAAATATTCTAATGATACACCACAACCTCATTATAACACTGTTCGTTATAACACGGTTTTGTAAATAACACGGTTTCCTTATGGATCCAAAAATGTAAAGATTATATAGAAAAATGACCATGAATGGTCATTTTTCTACATAATCTACACATTTTTGTTTGGATATAACATGGTTGTTTAACTAGCACGATCATTGCTATGGACCCAACAATAGTGTTATAAAGGGGTTGAGGTGTATCTGTATATCCCACTAGTCCATTAAGGATAATTACTTTTTAAGCTGGTAGACCATGCCTTATATAGTAAACAGGTACTTAACAAGATATCATAGCACTTATACACGTGTATAAACTGTAAGTCCAAATGTCAAGGTTATAAACACTAGCACATATATATTTCAATCATCCATAAGTTCATACAGATCTTCATCGCTCTCATCATTGTTCTCGTCGTCATCATCAGTCAATTCTGTAATCGCATTCTTCACCAGAACATCCACCATCTGTGGTGGTACGATGTCACCTTCAATCCACAGCGGTTCAATGTCGCCATTCTCATCTCGAGTCCATCCGTGAGCTTCTGATGCGGGAGGAATGTCAGGATCAGCAATATGAGATCGCTTCCATATACCAACTTGGTAGTTAACCCGTTTGATGTGTTGAACCAAACATCTTCTACAAGGTGGTAACACCGCAAGGTCAATATTCCTTGAGGCATCTGTGGGCTTATCATCACACTTTTCCTTGATTTTAAATAATCTCAGGTCATCGACTGATGTGAATCTATGATTCCCGTACATGGCACATGTAAACTCTTCTAAACCTTGAATAAGCTCCTCTGATACACTCCAGGACGTCCCAAGTTGAGCTATTGTGTTGACAATCTTTGGTCTTTTCTGCATTGTCTTTATAGGCATGATATGCCCTTTTCCCTTGAAGGCACTCGTTGAGTCGCACCCACAAAAGGCATGTAAGCCCAGCAAGGCAGACATGTAATCTTCAGTAAGGCTACTGGCAACTTCATCCATGTCGATTAATTTCCTTTTGTTACCAGTTCCTGTATCGAACAAGATGTTACAACCATCTAACATATCGATGTAATACAGCAGTATAAAGAAGATGTCACTGTCTGGACTCCGCACCTGAATATTTCTGTAGCCCTGCTCTTTCCCGTATAAACAGTAGTACACAACCCTTGTATCTGTTTCTTCTTGTGTTGAACTTAGAATGTCAATGCTTGTCTTCTCAGTTGTCTGGCCATCTGAAGATGTGAATTGGTAAGCTATACCTTCACAAATAAGTGTAACATTTCTGTCATGTAGCCTTTTTGCATACAAGTTGTTAGACCATCCTTTACACATAACTTGAACAAGCTGTTTCTTGTTGTCTTCATTGGCCAGAAACGATTTCCATTCTGCTGGTTTCTTTGTATTTTCTCCCTGTATTAACAGCCCATCTCCACTTCCACGGCGTGTTCTTTCCATGCTTTTCACAGAACCTTCTATGTACATATCAGTACTGAAAATTATGTCTGCTTTCTGTGGCATCATGTTAAACAACTTTTCGGATATCTGTTTGAAATTTGATGGAATATCTTTCATGGAATGGAATAAAGCATTCCCGTCTTCTATTACAAGCAAAGTCTCGTCTTTCGGCGGTACCTCGGCCAGGTCTATTTCTTCGATCACATGCCTGAATCCTTTTGATTTATCTGTTTTAGCTAGGAAACCATCTGCTGTTCCGATGCTGAATGGCACAGGTGTGAGTGGGTATCTCAACATCTCAGCTAAATCCATTTGCACTCCAGGTTTCTGTGATTGAACTAGCAACTGCATTGCAACATTACTGAGTTGTTTGTATTGTACACTTCTATTATTTAGTGATTTAACTTTTACAGCTTTGCCTGTATCCTCCATGGTTTTCAGATTGAGTCTCTTGATTGGCTCAAAGAACTTGTCCTTTTTTTCTAGCCTTTCAGATATGAACAATTCTTTTGCTTCTCTTCCGCGTACCTCAGCCAGCAGAATATCATTCTCGTTTGCAACCGGAATTACGGCACCAGACGACACACAATACAGACGTTCTTTATCGTCAATGTTGAATGGATTAACAAATCCTTTTATTGCATCTACTGTTTCACATACTTCTGCATCACCTTTTAGAATCTCTGTTGGCCGGAGCTCTCTATGTCTTATTCCTGAACTTGAGTCACTCATCATGTCTGCCATATTCAGCGTTGCCTCTACATACTTTGACCTCTCATGCGAGATACGAATCCATCTTTGATATGCGTTGTAATTTCCGGAAATGCCTGAAATACCAGCACCGCTCCCACCTGTTCCACTGTGACTTTTTGCATGTTTCATAAATGTCTCTTCCATTGTTTTATCTACGGCACATCTGTTGCCTGGAATGAAGGATCTTGCGACGCTCATTCCACCTCTTTTCAGAAGCTCTGTGGCACCTGGGTGAGACTCCTCAAGATTGGCAATGAAAGCTGAGAAGAAGGTAAGGTATCTTGCATAGTTCTGACCGTCAAAGCTGGAGAAGAGAGAGGCCATTTTGCATAAGCTGTCAGCATACAATAGAAACATGTTTATCTTCACCGCCTTTAACAGAGTTAAAACTAGCCAAATATGGTCCATATAGGACATCCAGAATTTTGCTGTCTTCCCTAGTTTTCCATCACGGACATTTTGTTTAAAGCTGGCGTACTTTTTAATGTAGGTTCTTACATTGCCATATTTAAGTGCTTCATCCAAGCTTTTCTCCGAAGGAACCGCAGAAAGACGTTCTAGCTTTTCTTTCGATGACTCTGGCAATCCATCAAATGCTTTCTCTGTGCCATCCGCTAGTAGAAACTGTTCTACTAAGAGTCTTTCTAAACTTTCCAGCAATACCTTATTACAATGCATTGCCCTTTCATAATGCTTTCCTGTCATTACTCCTAGAATGGAACCAGTTCCAATCAGTCCAGCCTCTAGCATTATATCTGAAAGCCCAGACCCAGCCATTTTCTTGCCTACCATCTTCATATATGCACATATCAGGTGAAATGTGCCAATCAAGACTATATGTTTCTTGTATCTATTGGGATTATTCCATATGATGGGGTACGCTTTCATACAAACCCCAAGATCGAATGTCGTGACTGTATATGTCTGACCAACTTCACTTGTGGCTTCCTCTGCATATCTCAAACATTCCTGTACAGTTTTGTATTCAGTAATCGGATGGTTAATCACAGGATAATAATCAATTGTTGTTAACTTAACCGGTTGCTTTCCTGTGACTGAAACAAATCCTGTCCAACCTGGTATTTCCTGTCCCTCAGATGACTTGTCATTCCTCAGTAAAGTCCAAGCTGTATCTTGATCATTACTTACATCGACTGACCCTTTACTTCCTGGATATGTTTTGTTTCTAAAACTGTTAATTGGGCTCTTTCTCTGACCAACATAGCAATCTGGCAACTCTGGTTGAACTTGGACATTTATTGTATGATCTTTAGTTCTTGGTACTTCTGGCATAACGGGTTTAGTACCGCCAGGATCTACAGACTCTTTAACATTCAAATCTTGCATCATTATACCATGTGCTGTATGAATTGAGTCAGTTCCTCTTAATGTGTTGACAAGTTGATCAAAGTTGTCAAACTCTGAGTGAAAAATAGAAGGAACATCTGGTTGCCTAACAATCTGGTTTGTCAGTAGCGATGATGTCTCTTCCAAAGCATTGGCAATAGCTGTTTCTAACTCTATCCCAAAGGCATGACTTTCACTGTGACCTAATCTGTTTAAGAGTGAGGTTAATTGCTTACTCCTGTAAAGATGTCTAAATGTCATGGCAATAAGTATATGTTTGGGAAGCTTCCACTCTCCGTTCGTCACTGCTCTACACATATCTTGACCAACTGAGCATACAAGCCTGTTTGCCTGTGTTGAAGTATCTTCAATCTTGCCCGAAAACACATACTTCAGAAATTCTTCCAATGCTTTCGGAATGACATTTTCAGTATTACCTATTGCTTCAACAGTTGGGGGCCATCTTAACTCATCTGCCTTATCAAATGCATCAAGTATCACCTGTCTCAGATACAAAGCCGGCTCGGTCAATATATTTTTACTGCCTAATGCATAGGCACTCTTAACTGCCGTTTCAAGTTTCATTTTTGCATTGTATACTAGCTGTGATTCAAATTTCCGTTTCTTATCCAACTTACAAAATGCTATCTGCTCTTTAAATCGGGCCTCAAGTTTTGCTTTTAGCTTTTCACTTCTGTACTGTGCATTAGCAAACTCTGTCTTCTCTAATAGAGTAATATATGTCTTAACTAAGTCATTTAAGTTTAAAACTTTCTCTTGATTTATAATTTCGCCTGAAACTCTCATACATACTTCATTAAATGCACTATTGTGAGCTTCTTCAAGTTTCTTCTGATAAAGCTTTGACTCGCTGTCACTGCTTTTTCCCCTGTATACCCTGTTCAATCACATATTTTTTACGACAGCTTGGGTGGAAATGAGCTTCAAAAGCAAACAAGTCACACCCTCTGATTCTTACCAACAGTGACTAGTCTTGTTTCAATTCAGCACATTCTACGACAGTTTTCCAGGCACCACTTTTGAACTTCTGTGTTCCTTCAGTCGTCCAACTTCCTGACTTTTTAACAGCAATGGAACTCTCTTTATTACAAAATATACAATCCTTTGTAAATAACGCAATATTGTCACCACTGAGCCTTCTGTGTTTCAGTCTTGATTCTGTCGATGCTCCCGCTACAGGTTCAGTTTTCTTCAATCTATCAACATGATTTGTAATGTACTGATAGCAATCCCGATGATAGCCATGCCCAGGCTCTATGCTGGAGGGTATCAAATCACAAATGCTTTCCATTCTGTGTTTTGAATCAGACGGCTGGGATAATCTCAATTCACGTATATCATGAAGGTATTTAAGTCTCTCAGATGAGTTCTGGACTTCTGATAAGAATGTGAAGCATTCATTGCTCGATTTATCACTATGTAGAATACATATTTGGGTAATAGGAGAAAGGAATTGTTCATCCGCCTTCCGCTTTCTACCACTGAATTTCTTTGAAAACTCCATTATGTCATCAGATAAATATCAATGATGGATCAAAGGGTGAACTATAAACATATAGAGAAACTCTGTTAATCAAACATATAGAGATATACTGTTAGTCAAGCAGACTCTGAAAGAAAAATAAAGACACAAGGTGTTGACGAGTATGTGAAACTATTCCGCTCTACAGCGGTGACGTATCCAAGTGACGTATCCAAGTACTACTCAAGTTGTAAAAATACTATGTAAATGTCGTCACCTTATGGGGTGTATGTTACCCTTATACTTACAATGCCATTACTAGCAGCCACAGAACGGGTTGATGATAACACAAATCAAAAGTGGACATAGACGAGGACTATAATTGTTAAAATATATACAGCAGGAACATTGGGATGCAAATCGTGTATCACAAACAAAGGGAGGGGAGGCGACTTTGCGAACAAGCAGGTCACAAACCACTAAATATTAAATAGTAATGATATCAATACAAACTCCCATTTATTTACCAATGAATGTTTGTGTATTGTAACATTACTATGAAAATTAAATGAATACCTGTAAGAACCAAATACCAATGCCAGTACACCTACCATACATATAATACACAGTTCCTGTTACATATGTACCTCATATCATGTGTTAGTGAATAGTTATATCTTTGTATTGTAAATTACATTGGCATAGTATAACATATTTAGTCAAGGACAAACTTTATAATGCAACAACAAGAAATTTGCGTTTTTAACATTTTTCAAAATTTAAGGTAATATACCCCACCCACTTTTTGTGTAACTGACAGTTGATTTTCGAACACAAAGATATGAAACTTGTAATATATGATCGGTAATATGTTGTCACTATTTTGGCAAAAAAATAAATCTATGGAAGATGAACATACTTTTATTCTAAATATAGAGGATTTTTAGCATTTTATACCATATTTTTGACCTTCTCATTAATATTCATGAATATACAAATGAGCTAATTTGCATTAATTGATGGCAAATGAAAGCTGCATGCATCACCTTTACTTTGACACTAATTTTGTTTTTCTATCTCAAATAGCAAGCAAGATATGCTGCATTCATTGTGCATATGTGTATACCACTTGAAATGTGTCGGTTGCCATGGAAACAGTTAAATATTATATAGCTCAAATGAGTTTATCGATGGAAACATTTTTTAAATTACACCACTTGTACTAAGGAACAACCTGGTATATGTGAAAAAAAGTCTAGAGGGGGGTGCATGATGGCCCCTACTAGGACCCTGCCTAACCGCTATCCCCAATTCCAGTTGCTCCTACCTCTGCGCTATATAATTGTTTTCTGTTCTTAAAACATTTAATTGTTAAATGCCCCTTACCGCATATGCTACACTTGATATCAGATCTACCACTCGGTTTGTTAGAGTCAACTTTGTCATGTTTACCCTGCGCTGCGCCTCTATTATCGCGTTGCCCCTTATTAATGCAACTATATACGCCCCCGCGCTCTTCTGCAAACAAATCTGCCTCCCTAGCCATTTCATCTAAATTACCAAACTGTTTTGGCTTCAGATGTACATACAGTTCTCTATTACATGACTCCAGGAACTGATCCCTTGCCATGAAATCACAGACAGCCGGAAAAGATTTTTCTATCTTTGCCATATTAGGCCATTTTTCTAAATAACTTCTCAATCTACTACTGAACTGTATGAACGTTTCTGATTTCTCGGGCCTACTATAACGAAACTGCTTCCTAAATCCGCGCTCTGTCATGTCAAAATTCTTTAATAGAGCATCCTTTAACTTCTCATAATCCGCCGCATCCTCATTTGACAACCGGTCATATACATCAAGTGTGCGCCCTTTGAGCAATGCACTTAAATACGCGGCCCAAACACTCTTATCCCATTTATTAGCCGTAGCATATTTCTCAAACCTAGATAAATAACTATCCATTTTATCTTTACCCTCTTCAAAATAAGGTAACTTAGGATCCCGGGCATGAGCCACCTTCTCAGCTTTTTGCTTTTCAACTTCTAGCTCGAGCTTCGCTCTCTGCATTTCTTATTGGTTCCTTAATTCTTGGTGTTGTAGCTCAAACCCATGTTTTATTTGTTCTAAATGGGCCTCACTAATCTCTATTGCCTCCCTTTCACTTTGAATGCGTGCCATTTCAAGTTCCTTATTAACATTCAACATAGCTAGTTCATGTGCCCTTTCCTTTTCCTTTTCCTCCCTTTCCTTTTCCTTTTCTTCTAACTTAGCTAGTTCATGTGCCCTTTCCTTTTCCTTTTCCTCAGATCTTAACCTTTCTAAATCCCTTTGCTCTTGCCTTCCTGCCCGCTCAATATCTTGCTGCTCCTTAACAAAACTTTGTAACTCCTTCCCCTCATAACCTAAGTCCTTTCCCATTTGCATTAAACGCTCCATTATTGATAACGTAAATCTCACGTTACTATCAAAACCTCTATAAACTGATCAGTTATGATCAGTGATGATTGAATGGGCTTAACTAAAACGTTAAGATATGTGTTATACGCGTTAATCTAACTAAAACGTTAGTTATTAAAGCACACGCGATTTGAAATGTCAAATGTTTCAGCAAAGTATGACGTTGCGTACTGGTAGTCTAATATGACGTCATAAACTGACGACGTTTACAGTAAAAAGCTACAATCCGAAGTTTCATCACATTACAAAACTCCGATCATAAGAAGTTACCATTAATGTTTCTATTACGTCATACCTAACCTCAAGCCACAGCGTAAATATTAACACTACCGTTATGTCAACGTCAGTAAATTGTTAATGTCACTACGTCAGAACCATGTGTGGGTAAGATCAATTAGTAACTCCAGTTTAACTTAGTATAACGTCAGGTAAGCCCCCGCCCATAGGGGCTTGAAGAAATATATGGGCTGCATTATGCTTCCACGCAGAGCTGAATCCGGCCCGCACACTAGTACTGGTAAACCGCTTAGAGGATCTAAGCCTATCCAGGAACAGGGGTGCGAGGCGGACCGTCCATGCTAATAAACCCTATTGGTTTCATTGGGCAACAGGGCTTGAGATGTCATTTCATCTCAATGTCGGGTAAAAGTCCTACAAAATTGGAAGCAACGTCTCCAAAATGACCTTTAAGGTGTTGACGGGGACGTTAAACCTCAAATCAAACAAAAGAACGTCAGGTAACACAATTAAGTGGGGTCTACTAAAAATTTTCGTTACCAAGAAAAAGTGGGGTTTGCCTTGCCTTCCTGCTCAGAAAGTATCCATTTAGTTGAATACATGGGTTTCGCACTTCATCAACGCAGGAAGGAAGATTCAAGTTAATTTCCAAATTTGGCTGTCAATGCATTTTTTTTTCTGAAATCGATGTTTTAGAGCATCAATGTGCTGTTCCACAGCCGGGAACACCAGCCAGAGATCAAATCCTCACTTCAATGACACCAAATGTTACATGTGGGTTTACGGCGTCCCGCAAACCCCCATGCTGACAAGACAACCGAGCGTGATCTCTGACAGGTGTACGGGCAGCGGTGGGTTAAGGCACAAGAAAGATATTAGATGAATGACATGAATTATTTACAGTATCTATATACAACACTTACTAACACAAAACATCACAATTAGTTGCTTCTGTAGCCAACTCACGACGTCCGCCCCGAAGGCAAAACAATGTTCTGTGCTCGGAACGGGTGACGTGAATGCCTACAGAAGCAAACAACAAGAACAACAACAAAATAAAAAAAAGAAACAACACAAGACGCGACTGGCCAGTTTATAACTTAGGGTGAATCCCCCACTCGCGTGAATCCCCTTCTCGCGCACTAGTGTAAACTAGTTTGTCGACATTGTTGTCGACCACAGGTTGATATGTATTATTTAGCGATCGCGCACTAGTTTGGTTCGCCTGAATCGCCTGCAGGTTATTTATTGGACCTCTTTCATTTGAATGGTCTCACATTCGTCTCACATTTTTACGACCTGTTCATGTTGGTCCGTCCGCCCTTGCTGGACCCTAACCGACAGCGTCGTACCAGTACCTGCTGCTATTGCGCAGGAAGCAGCAGGTCACCACACATTGTTGTGCCTGCAAATTACGATAATTGGACTAAGATACAGTTCACGAAACATACATGCTATATCATGATCCCCCTCCCGGAGAAGTTAGAATATGTTCATGTACATACCGTTATTGCGCATGCGCCGACCAGACATACAGGCTGATTAGTGCATGCGGCAAATAACTGCACAGCAGAACTCAACTTGACTGTGCCTCAAATTATCAGCACCCAGCGCTTGACACAAGAATACACAAAGTTTCCTTACTGAGCACTACAGAAATCAATTAATGCTCACTACTACTGAGCATAATACTCATCAAATTCGTGCTCACTACATTAGCACAAGTAAGAGGCAATTGAACAGACCACGCCTTTGCGCTACCTGGTCAGCCGCTAATTACAGGAAACATAACAAACTCTATTTCATATCCTTCTCCGCGACACGGCTCACAAATATAGCTATTCACAAATTCATTACATTAACAACAGATAGAAACTACAAACAGAAAGATTTTCATCTATAATCCACAACATTTGTTAGTGTCTCATAAGGGCCAACACTATTTGCCGTAAATTCTCTGTATTTGGTAGGCACCCCGTCATTACCGTCCTCGCGACGCCGATGACGCAGCTGACGTCATCCCCGCCGCTACGACGTGCGACGACCAAATATTCCCACTTATCATCATCACGTCCTTTTAATGTACATACATGCACAAACTGAGTTATCAGACAAAAACGGCATCATTACAAAATGAACTTATAATTCTTCTTGAACAAAATTATTTCTACTCAACATGAACACGCTTGTAAAATCAGATTCATCATGGTTCATCATCACGGATAACCCGACAGGCTCTTGTAAGAGTTTGCCCTGATGATGAAGAAATGGTTGAACCCGTCTTAAGTTTACGTCCCCTCTACACCTAATATCATATAGAGACGGGACCATGGTTTTCTAACCACAGCTAGTCAAAAGTCATGGATCAAACAAGTGACCCGGCGTTTATTAATTACATTCTACAAAAGGGGTCTAAAAGCCTAAATGAATGTAGAATGAGCGGGTGTCCAAACTTTACGTCTCACCAACATCTAGGGTCAGAATGAGACAGGACCTCGCTTAAAAAAAACTCATTCTACTTCCGGAGAAGCCTGGGATCGATCATGCGACCTCTAGCTGGCAAAGCTAGTAGCCTCATCCCTACAGGCTTCACAGTGAATTCAGAATAGGCTTCAGAAAGTTGGGGTATACTAGAAGTAAACCCCTCCAAAACCTACAAGCATGTTCATACAAAAATAATACTAAACATAGATTTAACATACCTTTCAATATACTTTCACTTTCCCGTCACAATGTTGTGGGTATACGTTACAACTTGACCTGCTGCTAAAGAGTGATCGTTTCTTCAGGGTTTTTATATCTATGAATACTACCGGAAAATCATGCATACTCATATTAGCTTGCTAAAATCGTGGCTAGGTGGAGATACCGTCCACAATTAAAGCCAGATAGCAAAAATCGAGTAGATAATGGATTTGCGTTCAAATAGTATATTTCCCATAGGAAAAAAAATGATGAAACGACCCTATAAATCAATGCCATGACTCATGTCAAAACGAACAGCCACACAACACGTCACGGGAATGAAAATCATATATGGCACAATTTGGCGGTTGGCGATTTTTAGGCAAATTTTATAGAACTCCGCCTTATAGCGGCCCCCTGTATTGTAAAAACAGATCTCCACAAACCACTCATGCATACATCGTATGATATTTGCATGACTTGTGCATGGAGCAGCACATTTTGCCTACCATATTTCACCTAAAATATTCCACTCACACCGCCCTACCATATACCTACTAAAACAATTTAGATGTGCATAAGCACCAGAGAGGTTTCCTATTCCATCACGTAACAGGGTTCTGCAGAAAACAATAACTGTAAATCTGGTTTACTTACTTTTGCAGCTATGGCCCTTTTAACATCGAAAATGGTCATCACAGTCATATATTCCTGTTAGATTTATTGCCGGAAAGACTAATGCACCTTCACTTTGAATTAATTTTGACATTATTATGGTACTTGCTCGATGTAAGTGCTGTGGCGGGACATGATGCAGTGCTTGCAGGGCTTTTTTTTATTTTTAATGTTCTCAAAGATGTTGCCCCGATGAGTTAAAAATCCTTCACGCAGACTGAACATTTTGTTTGTTTGAACCACGACAGAATCAAGGGCGAGGATTTTGGCCACAGCACCCCTGCCCCAGCATAAACACTTTTACTGATCGTTCCAAGGAGGTACTTCTATTGTGATTTGTTATTGCTTGTCCTTGCATATATGTACTGCTTTTTGGATACCCGTTTGGCCATTTTTTAGGAAAGTAGTTCTCCTTTTTTGCTTATCGCTTGGGACGTTTTTATTATGGTGACTTTGAAAGGCGGTGTGAGGTAATTGTATCGATTCCTGATTAGTGCCTTCAATTCTATTTTGTATGTTTGTTTTTTTTTTTTTTTTTTTTTTTTTGTTTTGTTTTGTTGTTGTTTTTTTTTCAAGCGGGCCAAATAGCCAAATACACCATAGCTTTGTGAAATAGTTGATTACATAATCGGTTCACGTTTTTGTCTGTATTTCTATATTTTGCACTGATATATTGCTCTTTATTTTGCACTGATATATTGCTTAATGCATCATTGCAGTTGGATTAGTTTTTTTTTTATCTGGCCAGTTCATTCTTGTTCTTTGAGGAGTTTTGTTGAGAAACCGAGTTACTTTAATGAGCTGGGGAGCAAGCAGTTTGCCAGGGAGCGGGATGTTTTTTGTTTGTTTGTTTGTTTGATTTGAGGTTTAACGTCCCCGTCAACACTGTAAAGGTCATTTTGGAGACGTTGCTTCCAATTTTGTGGGACTTTTACCCGACATTGAGATGAAATGACATCTCAAGCCCTGTCGCCCAATGAAACCAATAGGGTTTATTAGCATGGACGGTCCGCCTTGTACCACTGTTCCTGGACAGGCTTAGATCCTCTAAGCAGTTTACCAGTACTAGTGTGCGGGCCGGATTCAGCTCTGCGTGGAAGCATCATGCAGCCCATATATTTCTTGAAGCCCCTATGGGCGGGGGCAATGGGAGCGGGAAGCATGACAATTAAAAAATAAACTATCAAATTTTGGGAAGCTAAAAGTTACAAGGAGCTGAGGACCAAATGCCATTTCCCGACCCGACCTCATGTGGTGGGGGAGGGGACTCAGAAATGTCAAAATTCAACAATATTTATACCTGCAAAAAAACAGAAAAGAAATATTCTGCCAAAAATAACCTGTAAAGGAAATAAATGAGCCTTCTTCTGCATACCTTTACACCAGCCCTGTCGTCCCGAAAAAAATGAAGTGAAGGCAATAATCAGGAATCGATAAAAGTAACCCACAGCTCCCATCAGAGACACCAACGGGAAAGAAGCACAAACATGAAACAACTAGACCCTAATGCAAACATCAATAGCGGAAAGCCAAATGGACAGTTACAATGTACTTTCCCACAAAATGGCCAATTGGCTATCCAAAACAAAATAATAAAAGGAAGGGATACACACACTCAAAGAAATACCACCACAAAAATAAACCGCGACAGAAGTGAAACGAATTCCACTGAGGGGTTGGGGGTGGGGTGGGTGGTGGGCTTAAATCGATTTCGATACACACACTCCAAGACAAACCATAACAAAAATAAACCGCGATAGAAGTGAAACGAATTCCACTGGGGTGGTGGTGGTGGGGGGGGGGGGGGCGGGCTTAAATCGATTTTACATGGCCACAATCCTCGCCCTTATTTCCGTCGCGATTTAGACAAATAGACAAATAATTTGTTCAGTCCGTTTGAACGCCTCCTATCTCATTAGTGCAACATTTCAACATTTCCGTGAAAATCCGATTTCCCTGAAATAAATATCCCTTCCCATAGAACGGCCCCAGTTCATGTAATAGATACAGAAAAAGATACGCCCGTTTAGACTGCCCCGCCCATCGTGACTTGAAGAAATAGATTGGGCTACTTGATGCTTCGACACCGGCCGCACATGAGTACTGGTAAACTGCTTAGGTGGTTTAAGTTGGTGCGAGTCGGACCGTCGTCCCTATTGGTTTCATTGGGCGACTGGGCTTGGGGTGTCATTTCATCTCAATGTCGGCGACTAAAAGTCCCACAAAATTGAAAGCAACGTCTCCAAAATGACCTTTATAGTGTTAACGGGACGTTTAACATCAAATAAAAAAAAACGCCATTACAGGGAACTTGGTGAAAATACTTGGGCGTTTTCTATGTATGTGTACAGTTGGTTGATTGCAGGGATGAGGTGGGGAAAGAGGAGGGAGCATGCATGGAGAAAATGACTGGAATCTCTAGGAGTTAGGAAGAATTTGTGGCCAAAGAATTTTCCCAAGGGACCTGGGCGTGGCGCGGCATAGCACAGATCATGCATCAAAAAAGAAAAGAATAAAGTCCTTCGTATCTTTAGTATAGTCCAAGGTCAAATGTCGCATCACGGCATCTGATCAGTTGTTCTGGGGGTGTGGGGGAATGGTGGCAGGTGACTAATAATGACCTGCTCGGAATCATTCGGTTTAAAGAAACTGTTTTGTTTCCAGCTTCTTTATAAAAATGTATGAAAATGACTGATCTGTTTACGGGGTCTAAAAACTGAATGTGTTATCGTTTACAGGGTTTCTACCCTTACCTGACATTCACGATCGCGCAAGCTTTTAGTCGTTTGCTCTCCGTTCCTAGCAGATATATATCAACTGGACACTTGTGTCGTTTTTGTCAGCACCTGGCCGACAAAGGTGAGTTAAGTGGACTCTGTCTCTGGTCGGGCCCATCGCAGACTAACTGTTGGTTTTCTTTTGCTCCAGCATTTCAGTGGTTTTTTTGCTGTCGAGTCCTCATCGTTGTCTCATCTCTGTGGTTCTTTGATTATTTGTGTTCACGGAGATGTTGCACTGATGAGTTAGGAGGCCTTCATGCGGACTGAACAAATTATTTGTCTAAATCGTGACGGAAGTAAGGGCGAGGATTGTGGCCACGTAAAATCGATTTAAGCCCCCAACCCCCCCCCCCCCCCCCCAGTGGAATTCTTTCCACTGACCGTTCCAAGGCGGTTCTTCTGTGGCGGTTTATTTATGTTGTTGTTTGTTACTACTCACTGTGTGTATCACTTGTGTCTTTTTATTTTGGATGGCCATTTTGTGGGAAAGTAACTGTCCTTATGGCCATCCTTTGTTTAGGTTTCCATTATGGTCTGGTCGCTTCATGTTTGTGCTTCTTTCCCTTTGGTGTCTTTGATGGGTAGAGTAAGTTCATTGTATCGATTCCTGATCTTTGTTTTACTTCTATTTTAAGTATGCCGGACTATGCAAAATGATAGACGCTAAGTTTTATGCTAAATACTTTCATGCTGTACTGGTGACATCAAAGTCGTGTTGATCCGCTGCGTTTCTGTAAACAAGAAATATCTTTTAAAAAGATAAACGGCTTATAAGATACTGGAATATGAATATTGAAACTATTTTGTGGTTCAATATGAAAAGAAGAACTGTTTTAAAATATAAACCTTATTACGAATTAAAACAAACAGTATAAAAAGTATTTTTAAAAAACGTGCCAATTGGGCACCTTTTTGTTAGAGGGTACAAAGTGTAACACTGTGCAGCCCAATCTATTACTTCAGGCATGCCCAACAGAATTGCTTTAACAATATTTGAAGACCCGTCTATTGAAGAAACATTCCTGTGAAACAAAATCCAAGCAAACCTCATAGAGATTTTGAAAGATTTGGTTGCTATAGAAACGAATGGAACATAAGCACAAGCAGGCTGATTCTGTTAAACGTCATGATCACTTTGTGTACTAAGTTTCAACTTTGAAGCCCTTATTGTTCCTGAGAACATCTGACCCAAAGTTTTAATGTGTAAAATTTGAGAAATAGAAAATTAACAAGGAAAAGGACATAGCAGCAGCCTGATTCTGGTAAACACAAGATATTGAACCACTGTCCACATCTGTACCAATCTTCAACATTGTTACGCCCCACGGTAACCCATCGGTAAGATAGATAACTCTATATTGACCAGGTGTATGACGTCACGGCACAAAATCGAATGCACAAAAGAAAAAGCCCAATAATACGGCTCAAAGCAAAGGCAATCAAAATTTATTGTTAAAAAGAAACTGTTGAAGTTGCATTATAGACTTACTAAACCCACACTCTTCCCATCCCCCATTTGCAATAAGGCTGCGGTTGGTGCACCGAAAGATTCAACCTTAGGTGCGTATTTAAACTGGACTGAATCTTGTCAGAATAAGTTCCTTTTGAAAACGGACTCGACCTCAAAAAGCCTTTTTAAATACACTTAACCATAGAGATCCCCATGCAATAAAGGATTTAATACTTTCAACTGGTCCCAGCATTTGAGAAGACAGATTACGAACGCGTCTTTTAAAGGTTGAATATCTCTTCAAAGTCGAAAGAGTGCACATGTATCTTTCGGTGTATTTTGTATAAAACTTCCCTTTAAATTCTTCAGAATAAATCACAACACTTTTTGGCCACTGCACAAAACCAATTGTCATAATTATCAGAACACTGTACGATGACAATACAAGTAAGTTTACAATCTTTTATTCAAGTAGCGGCATTTTAAACGTTGGATAAAGAAGACTAGAGTCGAGTATGTTACAAAACCACGGAATATAATTTTCATTCATTTCCGCTTGGAAAAAATATTTTAAATCGCAGGATTCTAAATCAGAGCCATCTTTTTGGGACAAAATCATTTGTATTTTAGCACGTTCGAATGATTCAGCATTCCCATAGCTCATAAGTAACCTGACAACCAATTTACGTGCTTCTTATACAATCCACACACAACAGACAATTTGTAAGATAAGAAGGTTTTACCATAATAATCAAAATAAATAAATAAAAATAAACTTTACATACCGTTTCAGCCTTATTGAATCCTGCAAGTGGCAAACCGTCACTATACAGAATCGCAGGTCACATTCAATCATTCCAAACACCGTATGTTTCCGGTCCTACACTGTGAGGATGCCGCACGAGGAACATCACCACCCAAGAAAGGAAAATTTACGATCTCAAACTCAGAATCATCGCGTTTATCATATTTTTTCTTTTCAGGAAACATACCCATCTGCAATAAATAGTTGTTAATCGAAAAACGGGGCCTCGGTATCAAAAGAATTTGCTTTATTTAACAGAAGTTCTGGGGTGGGGTGGGGGGTGGGGGGTAAATTTGACCGATCAAACCATCGAAATAGTTTTGTCAATATTTAATAAATCATCCACATATCTTGAAGTCTAGCTAAAGGCTTCAACGATTTGCAGTTGGTTTTCAAAGGATAGGGACATTAGGAAGTCTCTATCATAACAAAACAATGACAGATCAGCCACTAGGAGTGCGCAATTCGTACCCATCGGAGTATCCACAATTTGTCTAAATAACTAAGTACCAAATTTTATATAAATATTGTCTAGTAGAAAGGTGAGAGCTACACACACTTTCTGACATGACCCTTAAGTCTAATTTGTATGCTCTTCTGAAGTGAACAAAGCATTTCTTACATTACAAGGGTAATTGAGCAGTTCTTTCCTATGAAATGTCCATTCAGTAAAGTTTTTCTTTTCTAAGATTATGAGGATATGTAGTGTAAAGGGTGGAAAAATCATAAGTAGACAGACTTGAAGCACGAAAACGTCTGGTTTTCAATTTATTCAAAACAAACCTATTTGGGTTTTTGAGTGAGGCAAAGGTGTTGCGGTTCATAGGGCGTCTAACTTTCAGTTGACTTACAGTTGGAAAACGCATGCTGTTCTTGCAGCAGGTAAAGTTAGAGGGGGAATGTTGCGTTTTCTTCTGTTTCTACACTTTCTCTTATTTTCCTCATTCTTCACTGTACCTCACTTTAATCACCTCTACTATCTCTTCTGTCTCTGTTCTCTCATTCTTTGGGAGAAGACACAAAATGGCCCATAAGGGTTGACGTGCCGTTAAACACAAAACAATCAATCAATCTATTTCCTTGTTAAGAATGAACAATATTATTCGCCGGCCTCGGTAGCTAAGTCGGATGCGCGTCTGACTGGTGATCAGGAGGACACGGGTTCGGTACCTGCCGGGGTAGGCAACATTCCTTCGTGGAGATTGATCATGAAATCTTTTATACGGTCATTCTCCCCCTTCCGCTGATTCAAGAAGGGCAGTGCAGTTGTCAGTTTCTAGCGAAAGAATGTGCACTGTTCTGGTATCCGCTCTCAGAAAAAGTATGGATAGGTAAACTGACCGGCTCAAAAATGACCCAAATAGTGTTGACTGGGTCGTTAAACTCCCATACAAACAAACAAACAATATTATTTATGTTGCCAATATTTCTACCAAGCTTAAGCATAGGCCTATTTTATAGTCCCTGTTTATTTATAAAATTAAAACATGCGATTTTACTTTCATTTTAGCACATGATAATTCCCTTTATTATCGACACGATAGCTGTTACAGAAACGCGTATTGTATTTAGAAAGTTCTTCTGTCGCGGTTTATGTTTGTTATGGTTTGTCTTTGGGTGTTTGTGTCGCTTATATTATTTTATTTTGGATAGCCTTTTGGCCATTTTGTGGGAAAGTAACTGTCCTTTTGGCTTTCCGCTCTTGGTGTTTCCGTTGGGGTCTGTTGCTTCATGTTTGTGTTTCTTTCCCTTTGGTGTCTCTGATGGTAGCTGTGGGTTAATTGTACCGATTCCTGATCATTGCCTCTACTTCTATTTAACTTATAATTTACTGCTCAGTGTTCATAGAGGATCTTACATTATCCCTTTCCCTCAACGAGTTTAATAAATTCAATAAAACACGAGCACGAAAATTGATATTACAAAGAGGATCTTACATGAGTGTTCATGTTTTATTGAATTTATTAAACGAGCTGAAGAAAAGGGATAAAATGCGAGGCTGTGCCGAGCATTTTATCCCTTGTCCTCAACGAGTTTAATAAATTCAATAATATACGAGCACGAAAAATGACATTACAAAGAGGATCTTACATGAGTGCTCATGTTTTATTGAATTTATTAAACGAGCTGAGGAAAAGGGATAAAATGCGAGGCTTTGCCGAGCATTTTATCCCTTTTCCTCAACGAGTTTAATAAATTCAATAATACACGAGCACGAAAAATGACATTACAAAGAGGATCTTACATGAGTGTTCATGTTTTATTGAATTTATTAAACGACGAGCTGAGGAAAAGGGATAAAATGCGAGGCTGTGCCGAGCATTTTATCCCTTTTCCTCAACGAGTTTAATAAATTCAATAATACACGAGCACGAAAAATGACTTTACAAAGAGGATCTTACATGAGTGCTCATGTTTTATTGAATTTATTAAACGAGCTGAAGAAAAGGGATAAAATGCGAGGCTTTGCCGAGCATTTTATCCCTTTTCCTCAACGAGTTTAATAAATTCAATAATATACGAGCACGAAAAATGACATTACAAAGAGGATCTTACATGAGTGCTCATGTTTTATTGAATTTATTAAACGAGCTGAGGAAAAGGGATAAAATGCGAGGCTTTGCCGAGCATTTTATCCCTTTTCCTCAACGAGTTTAATACATTCAATAATACACGATCACGAAAAATGACATTACAAAGAGGATCTTACATGAGTGTTCATGTTTTATTGAATTTATTAAACGAGCTGAGGAAAAGGGATAAAAATGCGAGGCTTTGCCGAGCATTTTATCCCTTTTCCTCAACGAGTTTAATAAATTCAATAATACACCATCACGAATGCAAGATTCTGTTTATCATATGACATTTAAAACGCATTTTATTCACGATTGTTTACAAAATGTCAATATTCCGCCATTAGTAAACGCGACGTCGTTAAGGACGTCGTACATGTAATGTTACGGGACGTATCTAGCTAATTTGCTTATTTAATCCACTAGTGGATTATCGAAAATATTACATGGCGTTATTACACTCTCAGACGCGACGTCATATGATAAATAAATTACTGTGAGATTTATTTCCCGTGTAAGAAGTAATACAATGCGCCTTTGTTAAATGTGAATTTCTTATCTATGAAAACATAGTTGATTGATAAATTAATTGTAAAAAAGTACTACTCTCAGTATTTAGTTATCTTATATAGCTTACATGTATAGCTGTTACTGACCAGTTTGGTTTGACATTAATGAAATTTAAAACTAGTGTCTGAGAGTGCGGCCGGAGACCGAGAAGATATATTAAATACTGTAATTTTAAATGTGTTTGGTTAATAAATTGTAGAGCTTTTAAATTTTTCCACTCTTTTTGTCCATCAGGCCTCAATTCAAGTTCATTTATATAAAAATTGGTTCTTCAATGCAGTCTGTCTGACAACGTACACTAACTAAAACACAGCGCGATGTAACATTACGATAACTCGCCCGCACGACATAGTGCATTTTTCACATCTCCAAAATAGTTACTTTTCTGATGAAAATCCTTCATATTTTTCTTATAACTCCTCTAAACATAGGTTGTGGGTGCTCGTTAGAACCGCCTCATTGAGGCGGTTCTAACGAGTACCCACAACCTATGTCTTGGAGCAGAAATAAGGAAAATAATGTTTACCCCCGTAAACCCCAGTTTTCTCTATATCAAGTGGGGTTTAGTGGGGTCTTCATTTCACGGACTTGTTCCCGTGATGAGACCGGAGTGGGATAGCCTAGTCCCTACACTGTACAAAATTAAAAGTCTGTCTAAGATTTACATTATTAGATTACGGGTATTTTTCCATTGTTTAACATCTGCATTGCCATACTTTACAACTTTAAATAGGTAAATTTCATACTGAAGTGATTATTCAGTCACGAATATGGTAAATGTTATACTTACCGATACATTTTTGGCAGAAGTTTACATAAATTGTAGAGCTTTTAAATTTTTCCACTCTTTTTGTCCATCAGGCCTCAATTTCAGTTCATTTATGTAAAAATTGGTTGTTCAATGCAGTCTGTCTGACAACGTACACTAACTAAAAACACAGCGCGATGTAAGACCGGAGTGGGATTGCCTAGCCCCTACACTGTACAAAATTAAAAGCCTGTCTATAAGATTTACTTTATTAGATTACGGGTATTTTTCCATTGTTTAACATCTGCATTGCCATACTGTACAACTTTAAATAGGTAAATGTCATACTGAAGTGATTATTCAGTCACGAATACGGTAAATGTTATACTTTCCGCTACTTTTTTTGCAGAAGTTTACACATTTTTAACCAATCGCAAATTGCAATTTATTCAATCGAGACTAATATCAATAAGTAGGTCAAAAGCCAGCTTATACAGCTACGCCGAAAAATGGTGCTCAGTACTTTCCGTTCTTTGATTAAGCGGAAGTAAGTCACACTTATCAAACTATTTTCATCACTATTTATAATACAGTAGAACTTCGATGGCTCGAACACCGATGGCTCGGTTACCAAGGCTGAGTCGAACCAATTCTTGAGCCCCTAGGGAAATCGACTACATAAGAAATAGTGGGGGCTAACTGGGGAGATTTAAGTCTTTTATCTTGCAAATGTATACTATATGTACTCATTAGAATCGCCTCGATGAGGCGATTCTAATGGGTACACACAGCATACATTTTTATTATATAACACCGAAAAGATGTCTTAAGGTATCTCGTTATGTCTCCTGACAGTAAACCTCAGTGGCTCGAACTTCCCCTGTCTCGAACAGATTTTCGAGGTCTCAAAGGTGTTCGAGCCATTGAAGTTCGACTGTAATACGTTTGCTTTAATCAAATGAAGGATACTTATTTACAATGACAAGCCAACGAGTTAAACAAATAACTTAAAAGATGCCTACCACGACAATTGTCGTCTGCTGTGTCGCCCGCCGGTTACTTTAAAAGTCATTTTTGCAAACAGTGTGGACCCAGATCAGCTCTGATCTGGGTCCAGACTGTTTGCCCATATGAAAAAAAATTTTTCTTAAAAGTTTGCAAGAAGGTTCAGCAAACGACATAAGCGGTCGACTTTTTCAGATGTAGCGTTTCTCGGAAATATATCTAATTGCAAATTCAATGAAGGGACTGAACCCAAGTTCAATGAAGGGACTGAACCCATGATAGAGTGTGCTCCCTAGAATATATGAATATGTGCATATCAGATGTCTGATCACAGTCTTTGTTGTGCGCTGCACCGATGACCTAATTCACCGGCCGCATAGGAAGACAGTTTAGTGCGATCAAGATTTAGATCAGACTCTTCATAGTCTCATCTGGATCTACACTGGTCATTCTGTTATGATTTTGAGTAAATCTCCTACTTTGCAAGAAACGTAATTCAAAGATGGATGAGTTGACTTCAAAAACTATGGGATGTAAGGGTTAAGGTTACGCCGCGTCACTCCTTTGTACTAACAGGCACACATGTCGGTTTATAGGGTTCAAAGTGCGGATCGTTGTGATGTGAACGGAACCCTAGAGACGCCCAGAAAATGTCGTCTGTTTATGCCGTTTTCTATATCTTCTTGCACACCTTTTATTTGTTTGTATTGGATTTTAACGGCCCAGTCAACACTATTTAGCCAATTTTTTAGCCGGTCAGTTTACCTATCCACAATTTTCCTGGGCAGGCTTATACATAAGCTGTTAACCAGTACAGTGCACATTCTTTCGCCAGGAACTGACAACTGCCCTTCTTGAATCAGCGGAAGGGAGAGAGTGACAGTAAAAAAGATTGCATGATCAATCTTCACGAAAGAATGTTGCCGACCCCGGCAGGTATCGAACCCGCGTCCTCCTGATCACCAGTCAGACGCGCATCCGACTGAGCTACCGAGGCCCGCTCTTGCACACATTTTAAACATTTTTAGACATAGATAAACAGTGTGGACCCAGATCAGACTGCTCCTGGAGGAGCAGTCTGATCTGGGTCCACACTGTTTTAAACAATGACTGAAAGTAATCAGCAGACAACACAGCAGATTACAGTTTTTGTGACTGGCGTCTTAAAAGCTTATTATATATTTTTAACATTCATTGAAAAAATGACTCATGATATATTATTAAAATTCATGGAAAAACTGTCTCATGATGTAATTTTAACATTCATTGAAAAACTGTTTAATGACATAATCACATGACCCATGGGAAAACTGAGTATATATGTGATTTTTTGTTTCATTTTCTATTTACAATGGAACGGGTGAAAAGTGACGGAAAACGAAACTAAATTAATAAACACATATCATTTCACGATAATGTAAAATGAACAAACAGGATATTAATACTTTAGTGACGGCTATTAAGTGGTGTCGAAATAAACGATTCGACGTTTTGCCTGTGGTTTGCTTTCTTTTTCATTCTGGAGCTATTTCGTATGCATTATACCATGAATTACAGACACTTTTTACAACTGGAGAAGCATGCCTTAGAATTTTAATGAGGCTCCCTAGAGAATGTACATTTCATGAGTTAACAAATGCATTATTTATGTGTAACCATGCTGACCTCGCACTCCAACTTTTGGAAGAACGGCACCACAGAGGCAGTATCAATGTCTACTCACTGGCTCGTACGGGCGGCTTCCATACATCTGTTGCAATTTTTTATAAGACCCTCAAGACGAATATAGATAACTGTGTTTTCCTAGACACAAAAGCCTTCCTTTGCAAAATGGCGCAGTACCTTGAAGCTGAGATCATTCGGCTTCCGGCAGACTCTGTGCAGCATCGTATAAATGCAGCAGACAGGCTAATGATCACCCACTGTATTAGACTTGAGACTTTTGAACACACAACAGAGAGATTCTCAATTATAAAAGATATGCACGAAGGGATGCTTCTTACATCAGTCACCAACGAAGGAGACGCCTTGTTTCAATGCAAACTTGGAAGCACATACGCCCTAAAGGGAGACTTTCAAAAGTCTGATGACTTTATCAGAGGGGCTAGTTCAAAAATATACATGACAAAGCCATCATTTCCGGTTCATTACATTTATCTGAACGAAGTATTCACGATGTTAGTACATTATATGACTGCACCTACAGATGGTATTAAAACAAGGCTTCTTTTCCTTGGAAATAGGGGGTTACAGTCTACTCAAGAAGATGAAGACGAACCACTTACAAGGCAGATAAAACTGATGCTGTTGACTTTCATGACCAGTTGTCTTCTTGGCGTTGGAATAGACTTTGCGGATATTAATGTTGAGATTACAGAAAGGGAGAGACAATATGCTAAATGTCTACTCATCGAGTTTAACCGTTTGTCCGAAGATCTGGAGTCAAGGCGCGAGATGGCTTATTGTTATTTGATGTCCAAATTACTGCATCAAGAGGACAGAGAATCGGCAAGACTGTATGCCCAGAGGGCAAAAGTTCTCTCTGAAAATGGAGCCTTTAGGGAGGCCGAAAAGAGGAACATTTTGAGCTTTATTGAAAGACTACAAACCGATGCGTAAGTTGTGATAGGAATGTGCATGAGTGTACATGAACATAATTTCATTTTGTTAGTACAGTGAAGCTTCAGTGGCTCGAACTACCCCTGTTTTGAACAAATTTCCACAGTCCAAACGGTGTTCGAGCCAATAAAGTTTGACTGGGTACGCATGGTACTATACTGTATTTCGTAAAGAGAACAATAATTTAACGTTAACATACCTAGTCTGAACCAAAGCACTAACAGCACTGGTGGGTCGATTGTCTTTTGGGTGTGGATTGGGGAAATGAGACCATTTCATTTAACCTTTAAATTCCTGTACTTTAAGCAAACTGTGTAGATCCTGATTAGACGCACATTCTGCGGCGTCTGATCTGGGTCTACACTATGCCAATGTCCCAGTAAACGAGCCCAGTTCAGATTTTACTTTTTACACAGCGCTCTGATGTGACAAAGAGAAGACTAGAGCTGCTATAAATAACTCAGTGGTAACTGAATTTTGTACATGGTCAGCGATAGTCACGTGAGAAGCTTCTGTAGTCAGTAACTCTGGGACGATTGATAGACATTTTAACTTGAAATTTTTCGAAAACCGGAGTACCCGGAGAAAAAACACCTGACCTTCCGTTGCAGAACTTGGCGCCTCACATGTGACCCGAGCGAGGCTCGAACCCACAGCGGTGAGAGACCTAATGGTTAAGAGTCCGCGCTCTTATCCACTAGGCCACGAAGGCCCGTACAAACACCGAGTGTCCTCTAGTAAGAGGCCACCTTTGGGACGGTTGAAAAGCGATCTTATTTTCGGAACCACAGATTAGCAACATTCGTACATGTTATAGGTAGTCATACTATAAGAAATGAGTGTCTTCTAGGAAGAAACTACCTTCGGGACCGTTCAAACCTCTTTCATTCTAAAAGGAATTTTACTGTGTAAAGATAGTAGTTCTGACTATCAACTTACAACTTGAGTGGACAATTTTAGAAAGGTCGACAATCAACTACAGTCGTATTATCATGTCGCCACACATACGTAAGTCGCTCACTCTGCACATTACGCAGACCTATGCGTAATGAAAACATATTTGTCATATAGAGCATTGTTGAGTGGAGTGTTTCTGACCTGGGAAAGTGATCCTGAACGGAGAACTGGGCTGTTCTGTTTAACCCTTAAATTGCCGTTAAACAGTAAACAGTTTAGACCCTGATCAGATGTCGAGTTCTGCGGTGTCTGATCTTGATCTTAATTGAGCCAACGCATGACAAAACCTACAATAAGACTTGTGCGCCCAACGAAGACTCAGATCAGCCTGCGCATCCGCGCAGGCTGATCAGAGTCTTCGTTGTACGCTCTAAGGATGGCTAAGGACCCAATGCTTCTTCATGCAGCAAGAGAAGTCTGTGGTTAGACTATATGGATGCGCAGGCTGATTTGAGTCATCGATTGGCGCACGTCTTATTGTAGGTTTTGTCGTGCACTGGCTTAATTGTTTGCTAATGCTCCAGTATATGCGCCTAGATAATGGTTCACAATAAATTTTCTTTTACACTGAGCTCTGACGCAACAACGACAGGAAAGGCGCGGTTATTATACGTTTCTGGACGTCTTGCAAATCAGGGATAGTCACATAGACATCGGCGCTGGAGCTTATGAGCTTAGTAACTTTCAGTCGATTGATAAACAATAGACCCAATCTGATATGGGCATGGATTCTCGGCGTTTCATTGATTCATCACGATAACAAGTCCGTGAAACCCCACTTTATATAGAGAAAAGTGGGGTTTACGGGGGTATACATTATCTGCCTTGTTTTTGCTTTAAAACATAAATTGTGGGTACTCGTTAGAACCGCCTCATTGAGGCGGTTCTAACGAGCACCCACAATCTATGTTGAAAGCAGAAATAAAGATGTTATCATTTTTACCTTCTGACACCATGTTGGACGCCATTATTTCTTATGGACATGTTTTCCTAATGTGTTAAAGGACTTAATATTGGCATAGTTTTACCTTTTATTGTCTTACATCTGACTCCAGTCATCCACTCTCCATTTAAATTTTATTTCATTTTTAAGTTTGTGTTGTTTTATACATTGTGCTCATTCATTGTTTTATTATTGTTTGTACTGAATTAAATGGCTTGTCACTGGCATACCAAAGAAAAAAGTAATTACACCATCACGAAAACACGCCTATATAATTTTGACCCCCTTGAACCCCACCTTTATATAGTAAAACTGGGGTTTACACGGTAAACCTTATTTTTCTTATTTCTGCTCTAAAATATATATTGTGGGTGCTCGTTAGAACCGCCTCGATGAGGCGGTTCTTACGAGTACCCACAATCTATATTTTGAAGAGAAATAAGAAAAATACCTCAATTTTTCATCTTGAAATATTTCGTTTTTTCGGCGGTAAAGTTTACAATGCATTTGTATAGGCGTGTTTTCGTAATGCGCACGCCTTGGACAATTCGGGTAAAATGCTCCACTTGGAAAATGGAGGCTACTCTTAAATGAAAGAATTAGCTCTCCGCCTGTTGAGAGCAAATTCTTTTCTTTAAATGTGATCCCTATGGTAAGGGAGAAAACATATATGTAGGTTATATGATCTGGTTTAATATGAAAAAGAGCATACATTTTCAGTGTTTCATTGTTTTGTGTAATCATTGACGTAGTTTCAAATTTTATTGTCTCACATCTTATTCCAATCATCCTGTTTTCTTTTGAATTTTATTTCGTTTTTAAGTTTTTGTTGTTTTGTACTCAATCATTATGTTGTTGTTGCTTATGTTCAAATGAAATGCTTGTCATTGCCATACCGAAAAGGAAATTAATTGTATGCACATCTAGGATAATTCAGTTGGAAAATGGGGGCCATTCCTAAAGGAAATAATTAGCTCCCCGCCCGTTGGGAGCAGATTCTTTCCTTTAAAAGTGGACTTTATGGTAAGGGTGAAAACCATCACGAAAACACGCCTATATAAGTTTGACCCCCTTCATTCCCACTTTTATATAGGGGTTTACAGGGGTAAATCTTATTTTTCTTATTTCTGCACTAAAATATAGATTTGTGGGTACTCGTTAGACGGTTCTAACGAGTACCCACAATCTAAACAAGAAAAATATCACAATTTTTCATCTAAAAGTTTCGATTTTTCGGAGGTGAAGTTTACAATGTATTTGTATAGGTGTGTTTTCGTAATGGTATGTTAGATTACCTGGTTGTCCATTGTGCTCATGCGTAATATAGATGCGTAATTAGCAACGTTCTTAAGTTACATTCATTGTTCTTTTTCATTATTTAACTCATTATTTACATAGTTTAACCTTTTCATTGTTTTACATCTGATTCCAGTCAAGATATTTTGGTTGTTTAAGGACTCACTACTGTCATAGTTTAACCTTTTTATTGTTTTACATCTGATTCCAGTCAAGATATTTTGTTTAAGGACTCACTACTGTCATAGTTTTATTATGTCTTCCCCCGAAAAAAAAATCGGAGAGACATACTGTTTTCCCCCGTCTGTCTGTCTGTCTGTCTGTCTGTCACAAAATCGTGTCCGCTCTATAACTTGAAAACCGTTAAAGCAATCTTCGCGAAACTTCATATATATATTAATCAATATTAGACGACGTGCAGAGCGCAAGAACTATACTTCTCGCATTTATACTTTTGAGTTATCTCCCTTGGAAGTTTGTCGGTATGTATGGGCAAATCGTGTCCGGTCAATAACTTTCTTATTTTTAGATGGATTTTGAAATTACTTGGCTGAAATATAAACCACCATTAGACGATGTGTGGCGCGCATGACGCAGGTCGGTACCTCAACGGTCAAGGTCATACTTAGAGGTCAAAGGTAAAAAAGGCCTTTTTTCGTGTTTGATCAATTACTTTCTTATTTCAAGATGGATTATGAAATTACTTGACAGAAATGTTAACCACAAAGAAACTATGTGTTGTTTGCATGACCCAGGTTGGTACCTCAAAGGTCAAGGTCATACGTAGAGGTCAAAGGTCAAAAAGGGGTCTTTTTTCGTGTTTTGTCAATAACTTTCTTATCTTTAGATAGAATTTGAAATCACTTGGCAGAATGTTAACACCACGAGACGATGTGTCGTACGTATGATTCAGGTTGATACCTCAAAGGTCAAGGTCATACATAGAGGTCAAATTTCAAGAAGGGGCCTTTTTCGTGTTTGGTCAATAACTTTCTTAGTTTGAGATGGATTTTAAAATTGCTTGGCAGAAATGTTAACCACAATGAGACGATGTGTTGTACATGGCCAAGTTTGGTATCTCAAAGATCAAGGTCATACATAGAGGTCAAAGGTAAAAAGGGGGTCTTTTTTGTTTTCGGTCAATAACTTCCTTATTTTTAGATGGATTTTGAAATTACTTGGCAGAAATATTAACCACCTTTAGAGGATGTTTTGCGTGCATGACCCAGGTTGGTACCTCAAAGGTCAAGGTCATACTGAGAGGTCAAAGGTCAAAAAGGTGCCTTTTTCTTGTTTGGTCAATAACTTTCTTATTTGTGGATGGATATTGAAATTACATGGCAGAAATGATAACCACAATTAGACGATGTGTTTCTTGCATGACCCATGTTGGTATCTCAAAGGACTAGGTCATACTAAGAGGTCAAAGGTAAAAGGGGGCCTTTTTTATTGTTCAGTCAATAACTTCCTTATTCCTGGATGGATTGTGAAATTACTTGGCAGAAATGTTAACCAACATGAGACGATGTGTTGCGCGCTAGACAAAGGTCGGTACCCCCAAGGTCTAGGTCATACTAAGAGGTCAAAGGTCAAAAGTCTTTTTTGTGTCCAGTCAATAACTTTTTTATTTCTGGATGGACTTTTTAAAGTAACCTTGCAGAAATGTTCACCTTTATTAGACGATGAGTCGTGTGCAAGACCAAGGTCCATACCTCCAATGTCAAGGTCATACCTAGAGGTCAAATGTCAAAAAGGGGGCCTTTTTGTGTACAGTCAATAACTTTCTTATTCTTTGATGGATTATGAAATTCCTTGGCAGATATGTTAACCATCATGAGACGATGTGTTTGGCCTCAAAGGTCAAGGCCATACTTAGAGGCCAAAGGTAAAAAAAGGCTTTTTTTGTGTACGGTCAATAACTTTCTTATTTCTGTCTGAACTTTTTATTTTGTAGAAACTTGTTGCACACAAGACCCAGGTCAATACCTCCAATGTCAAGGTCATACTTAGAGGTCAAAAAAAAAGGGGGGGGGGTGGGGAGACAAATTCTAGTCTTTTCATTGTTTTACAACTGATTCGAGTCAAGGTGTTTTGATTGTTTTGGTATTAAGGACTCACTACTGGCATAGTTTTATCTTTTTATTGTTTTACTTCTGATTCAGTTCATGACACTCACCATTTCTATTTCATACATGTATTTATTTTTTTTTAGTTATCGTTTTTTTATACTCCTTCAGTATTGTTTTTGATGCATTGTTCGTGCTGTAATACCATGCTTGAAAATCATTGGCGTAGAAAGAAGCGCATATCCCATTACGCAAACACTCCTATACAAATACATTGCCACCTTTATCGCCGAAAAAATGAAAATTTTAGGATGAAAAATTGTGATATTTTTCTAATTTCTCCTCAAAATATAAATTGTGGACACTCGTTAGAACCGCCTTATCGAGGCGGTTCTAACGAGTACCCACAATCTAAATTTTAGAGCAGAAATAAGAAAAATAAGGTTTACCCCCGGAAATCCCAGTTTTACTATATAAAAGTGGGGTTCAAGGGGGTCAAAATTAAATAGGCGTGTTTTCGTGATGCCAAGTACAAGTCTGTTTGATTATGGGCACCATTCTTAACCCTTATCTTGCTGAATATTCATTTAAGCCACACCCATTTCTGTCTATCAACCATTCAAATTACTTGATGTAATTTATTGCTACAAATTCATAAACTGAATGCCAAACAGTGTAGATCCTGATCAGATGGCTTCTTCAGAAGCCATCTGATCTGGATCTACACTGTTTTCATAGCTAGGGGTTGCCGTGAACCGCAAGATAAGGGTGAAAGGAAATAATTTGCCTAGATGGCAGCAGATTTTTTCCTATTAGAGTGGTCCCTGAGGTACTCGAGTGAGTGAGTTGAATGAGTGTTTGTGTTTTTCATCTCACCAACAGCTAAGGTCAAAAGGAGACTGGGCCTCGGTTTAAAGACTCATCCGAAAGTCTGGAGAAGCTCAGGATCGATGTTGCGACCCCTGGTTTACAAGGCGAGTAGCATAACCACTACATCGAGGAGGCTTCTAATGGTACTCGAGATGATCTGATTTTTTCTCTACGCACATGCGTATATGTGCGTTACAGAAATGAAAAGTAACTAAACGCATACCAAGTATGTACGCACGTGGTGGTCGTGAGCATATTAATGCACACATTCATTCTTCTTTTGAATAAGGAACGCTTTGTGTTAGGAGCATGTTTTACAAAACTACCACAAAATTTGACTTGCAATAAAAAAGAAAAAAAAGATTTTTACCGAACAACCACGATTTGTGCTTGTGGCATACGAAAAAGTATCGCAAAAGTTTATCATAAAAAAGTCTTTAGTACTACCATGTAAGTTAGCATTATCTGATATGGGCCTGTATTACTCATTATTTGCATATTGTTTTACATCTGATTCCAGTCAAGATATTTTCACATTCATTATTGGCATAGTTTTTAATTTTACCTTTGAATTATTTTATAAAACACGTCTGATTTCAGTCATGACACTCTCAATTTATATTATACATGTATTTATTTTTGTTGCTGTTGTTTTATACTCCTTCGTCATTGTTTTGGTGTCTTGTATGTAATACAAGTCGCCCAGAAGGCAACAATCGCTCACCTGAGAAATAGCGCAGGTTGTCATATTCAAGGCAAATTCGAACTCATCTGAGATATTATGCCTGTCTTTGTTTACTAAAAGTTTCAACAAAGATACTATCGAACACAGCTGAGAAAAAGTTGAAACCATTTTTCGCTCATATTTATACTCAAGGGCAGGTAACTCCAAAGCCGTTGGTCCTGCGAGGCCCAAATTCGAACTCAACGTAGAATGTATGCCTCTCCTGGTTCGCTGCAAGTTTGATGAAGATCAGATCAGAAATGGCTGAGAAAAATTGGAGTCGTCATTTTTCCATTGTAAGCCTATGGTAAAATTTGTCATGCTCAAGGGAACGTAAATGCGAAACTGGTTGTCAGATTCGAGCCAAATTCGAACTCGTCTGAGATATTATGTTTGTCCTTGTTTTCTAAACGTTTCAAAAACATCCTATCGAAAACAGCTGAGAAAACGGGGACACCCTTTTCCACTCATTTTATGCTCCGGGACAGGTAACTCCAAAGCCGTTGGTTCGGCGAGGCCCAAATTCGAACTCGACGTAGACTGTATGCCTCTCCTGGTTATCTGCAAGTCAGATAAAGATCAGATCAGAAAAAAATGGAGACGTCGTTTTTCCATTGTAAACCTATGATAAAATCTTTCACACTCAAGGGAACGCAACTGCGAAACAGGTTGTCTGATTCGAGCCTAATTCGAACTCGTCTGAGATATTATGCTTGTCCTTGTTTGCTACAAGTTTAAAAAAGATTAGACAAATAACAGCTGAGAAAAAGTGGAGAGACCATTTTTCGCTTTTTGTTTACGCTCAAGGACAGGTAACTCCAAAGCCATTGGTACTGTGAGGCCCAAATTCTAACTCGACGTAGACTGTATGCCTCTCCTGGTTATCTGCAAGTTTGAAAAAGATCAGATCAGAAACGGCTGAGAAAAGTTGGAGACGTCGTTTTTCCCATTATAAGTCTATGGAGCATATTTGATTCCATGACAACCACAGTTCTGATCAAAGCCGGTCCAAAACCTAATGAAATCAATCCCCCCTTTCCAGTGATACTGCACATAAAACTTTGATTAAGATTGGCCTTAGATATTCAAGTTCAAAAGTGTGGACGAGGGACGCCGGAGCCTGTATATATAAGCTCACCTTGTGAGCCTTCGCCTCAGGTGAGCTAAAATGCTTGGCGATTAGTGGCGTAACAGAAATGAAAAGTAATTTATTTATTTATTTATTAGAAATTTTATGGTAAGAGGAGTACATATAAAGTACCATTGGATTGGACGTAGGTATAGCCTATTTTAGTCCTTTCCAAGTGGTAATGTATACGTCGGTGTTTATCAATAAATACAGTTGAAATCACAACATATAGATTAGGAGTATAACTCAATCCCAGCAGGCACACGTCGCCGGGGCAACGTCAAGTCAACGCCGTGCAGCGCCATGACGTTGCACCGACGCAGAAGCGTCGTTACATAAACGTTACCATGAAAAGTAATTAAACGCATGCCAAGGATAAGTATTTCAAAATGATGGCGGCCATTCTTAGAGGAAAGAATTTTCCTTTAAGAGTGGTCCCAGCAGTACTGGAGGAAACGAAGCTTAAATCGTTAAATCTGATTTTGCGTTATGCGGAATATGTGCATAGTTGTCTCGAGCATAATGCACACATTCTTCTTCTTCGTCTTTGACGCATGAGTTTAGAAAACTATTACAAAAATTGATTTGAAGGAAAAGAAATACCGAACTCTCATGATTTGTGTTTGGAACATTAATTAGAAAATAACCATTTTTTTTGGTGTGTGTATACTCCTTCATCAGTGTTTTAGTGTTTTGTCTTTGCTTATACAATATGCTTGTCAATCAGTAGCGTAGCCAAGAGAAAAAGTAATTGCACGAGATCTAGGATATAATTGTGGCAAAATGCTCCAATTTAAAAATGGCAAACCACTCTAAAAGAAAGAATCCCCGCCCCCTTGGGCGAGTACCTATAAGATTATGCTTGTTTGATTTGAGGTTTAACGTCCCCGTCAACGCCGTAAATGTCATTTTGGAGACGTTGCTTCCAATTTTGTGGGGCTTTTACCCGACATTGAGATGAAATGACATCTCAAGCCCTGCCGCCCAATTAAACCAATAGGGTTTACGAGCATGGACGGTCCGACACTCGCACCGCAGCCCATATATTTCTTCAAGCACGGATGGGCGGGGGCCGTATACCCAAATGTAGGTTTCAAGGGGATGAAAATTATATAGGCGTGTTTTCGTGATGGAGTAGCATTATTTTCGGATGAAAAGTTGTGACATTTTTCTTATTTGTACTCAAAACAAAGGTTCTAATGAAGCCGCTACAACCTTTGTTTTGAGTACAAATAAGAAAAATGTCACAAGTTTTCATCCGAAAAATATGCCTACTCCATCACGAAAACGCCTATATAATTTTTACCCCCTTGAAACCCACTTTTTTAGAGTAAAACTGGGGTTTACCTTATTTTTCTTATTACTGCTGTAAAATAAAGATTGTGGGTACTCGTTAGATGAGGCGGTTCTAACGAATACCCACAATCCATATTTTGATCAGAAATAAGAAAAAAAAATAAAATTTTCGTTTTTCCGGCGGTAAAGTTTTCAATGTATTTGAATAGGCGTGTTTTCATAATGATGACTTTGTTTGGTTTGGTTTGGTCTTTAACGACCCAATCAACACTATCAAGGTCATATCGAGTCGTTCAGATTACCTCAGCAAGGTTGTACATATGAGATTAACCACTATAATGCACATTTGACAACTGCCCTCCTTGAATCAAAAGAAATAAACGCAGAAAATATTTCATGATCAATCTCCAAAAAGGAACATTGCCAATCGCAGCCAGGATCGAACCCAGAATTTTGTTTGATTTGAGGTTTAACGTCCCCGTCAATACTGAATAGGTCATTTTGGAGACGCTGCTTCTAATTTTGTGGGACTTTACCCTACATTGAGATGAAATGTCATCTCAAGCCCTGCCACCCAATGAAACCAATAGGGTTTTAATGCAAGAACGGTCCGACACGCACCACTTTTCCTCCTCTAAGCGGTTTACCAGTACTATTGTGCGGTCGGTTTCAGCTCTACGTGGAAGCATCATGCAGCCCATCTCTTTCTTCAAGCCCCGATGGGCGGGGTCCGAAACCAGTATTTGTCGAAAGAGTGAGTGAGTGAGTGTTTGAATTTTAAGTCCCACCGACAGCTAAGGTCATATGGAGACGGGACGTCGGTTTAAAGACTCATCCGAAAGTCTGGAGAAGCCCGGGATCGATCCTGCGACCCCTGGTTTACAAGGCAAGTAGCGTAACCACTGCACCACGGAGGCTTCTATATTTGTCGAAAGATGGTATTGTCTACACCTGGTGCCAGTATCATGAACATTATTTTGATGAATTCCACAAAGTGCGCCGTCCTTCGACTGGAGGCCCCCTGTGCAGGGAGAACCATCCCCTGCGCAGGTAAAAGATCCCTACCCTAATTACATGATAACTGTGTAGGCTTTCATTCTGCTGTTATCCTCGTAAGAGGGTGCTGCAGTATATAAAGCAAGCAAGAAAGAAAGAAAGAGAATCGTTTCTTAATATGAATCCTATGATATTAGGTTGCTATATATAGACCATTATGTTAGGTATATGAAAGATAGCGCTATCTTTGGATTGATAATGGTCAATCTGGCCCATTGATTCCAAATAGACTCGTCTGCCTTTAAGTTAAACTCCGGTACAGTTGCAATATAGTGAGTTTCCATGGTAAGGTAAATAATATGCCTGTAAATTATAAACAAATAGTGCCGACCCAGATCAGTACAGCGGCGTCTGATCTGGGTCAGTACTATTTGCAAAGTATAGTCCGAGTGCTAGGTATGCGTGGGTTTAACATCAGAAAATAACTTGAAATAAGATCAGCAGATTCCCTGGTTTAACATCGGTGTTGGTAGCACAGAATCTGTTGGTGATAGAAATTTTCGCGGAATTTTTGCTAGGTATAAGTGGTATGTAAGAACATTTTTATTACGGTTGGTTTAATACGAAATGAAAATTGAAAAAAAAAATCAATTTACGGAAAGGTTACCGCGTGGCATCATTCAGTACATTTCCATTTAACAAGACAAACAAATAAACAAACAAAAATAAATAAATAAATAAAGTTCTCTTTCCCAATGTTATTTTATGATATGATTATTTCTTTACTGTGGACAGTAACTGTTTTAACCAGCATTTCAGCTGACACTGGTAAAAGGGCATTTTGCATTCTCCGATTTTGTCTTTTGCAATGCCTCACACGTGACTGCTGTCATGTTGCTACGAGAGCGAGTCAGTAAAAAAAAAAAAAACACACAAAAAAAAAAACAGCGTAACTTATTTCTTTGTGAGATCGATGTCTTCTTTTTCGATGTAATTGCCCTCTAAAATGATGGACCAACACTATTCCAGTGCCATCAGCCCAGAACTGAAGAAGCCAGGGTCCTTGTCTCCGACCCACTCTTCACTTGCCTCTACGACTTCTATGAAGTCCACGGTTATCGTTTTTCAAGTTTGGGAATAGGAAAATGTCACTAGGAGCTAAGTCCGGAGAATAGGCGGGGTGCGGTATTAGCTACCCATTCCGATCAACAGCATCCATTGCAATATTGCAAGTGTGGACTCTTGCAGTGTCCTGTTTGGTCAGAATCCCTTTGGAGAGTTTACCTCGACGTTTTTCACGGGTAGTCGAGCAAATTTGCATAAAACGCACCTGTTATTGTACTTTTCTTTGCTAGAAAGTCCAACATAATAATGCCTAATACAGTTGCCATCACCTTGCCAACAGAGCTTCTTTGGTCTCGGAGACCCCGGCCCTATATACACATTGGAGACTTTGATTTTATTCTCCGGCTCATAATAATGGCCCAAGGTCTCATCTACAGTCACCAGACGTGAAAGAAAATCACCTTCCTTTGACCTGAACCGCTTCAGCATTGCGCTGCATACTGATGCTCTGGTTGCCATCTGCTCGTCGCTAAGGGATTTTGGGACCCAACGGGCTGTTATTTTGCGTATACCCTAGCGATCATGTAAAATTGTTGAAACGCTACCATGTGAAATATGTAATGCATTCGCTTTTTCTTCCACCTTAATTTAGAAGCCTCCCTGATGTTGTGGTTATGCTACTCGCCTTGTAAACCAGGGATCGCAGGATCGATTCCGGGCATCTCCAGACTTTCGGATGAGTCTTTAAACCGAGGTCCCGTCTCCGTATGACCTTAGCTGTTGATGAGACGTAAAACTCAAACACACTCAACACTCACTCCACCTTAATCCGCCCATCCGAGTACACCAGATCCAGTTCTTTGTTACACATTTCTTCATCGGCGTCACTGTGATCCGATGGGCGTCCAGACCTTGTTTCGTCTTCTAAAGATGTTCTACCGCGTTTGAATTCCTCAACCCAGAATTAAACTTGCTGAAGACGCATAAACATTGGTCAACTCGCAATGTATTTCCTGCCCTTTATTCCCTTTCAAATACAAGTACGGTACTCAGCTTTTGGCGAAAAGCTTGCTTTTGCAACGCTCGCCAATATCTTATGAGTGAATGACACGATACATGCATTGAAATAAGTCATGAAAATCTTTGTTGTCTCGTTCTTTGGAAATGGGATAGGCTGGTTACTTATTTCCTTGCACTCGTATCTATATATAGGTCTACATGTAGGCTGTGGCGAGACTGCGCTAATGCGCAGGCTTGCCTGAGCATTTGCTAGTCACATAAGCGACAAGTACCTTTTCCCCCATGAGCCGTCTCATCTATTCCTCTCTGCATCATACAGTACAACTTCGATAACACAAACGCCTATAACTTGTTTACCATGGCTGAGTCGAACCCGTTATTGAGTCCCTAAGGAATTGTTCCCATGGTAGTATGGGAAAATTGCAGAGATTGTCTTTCTTTTATCTTGAAAGTGAATGCTGTGTGTACTTATTAGAATCGCCTCAATGAGTACACGCCCCCATACCTTTATTTAACCCTTTTTGTACCAAAATGGAATCTTCCTCCTTATATATAGCAGGAGTTCATTTCAAAATTATGGGGTGAAAGGTTGTGTTTTTATCAAATGAATGAATTTTTAGCAAATAGTGTAGGCCCTGATCAGACGCCGCGTTCTGCGGCGTCTGATCTGGGCCTGCACTGTTTGCCAGGTTACCCGTTTTGGGGTTTCCGGTACAAAATGGGCTAACAAAACAGTGAAAAAAGATATACCAAATTTTAATCCTATAATCGCTCCTGACCTAGGAGCCTTTAGTGGCTCGAACTATACCATGTCTCGAATAAATTTTGATGGTCCCAAAGTTGCTCAATCCATCGGATTTCGACTGTATACTTACGGAAAATTTCCGATATCCCGTCTCGACATTTTTAAAGATTCTGCAGAAATGTCTGCCATTACCTGTATTCGGTCGTTTTAACCCAGTTTTTCGATCAACACGTCTAGCCATAAACACAAACACGTTATATCACTAGAAGTTTGGCTTTAAAAAATTTGGAATCTTTTTTTTTTTAAAGTATAAAATAATAACAAAATTTATCATAAAATGTCTTGTGTCTAATGTCGTATTCAGTGCCACACCACCATTGCATATATTCCGTATGTATAGTCTGTAATTCAGAAATGAATGTGATATATGAACAACATCGGGTCATTAAGTGAACTTGCCCAGACGAATAAATTCTACGATAGTTCTAATCAGTTATGCGACGCTGCTCTTTTAACTAGAAGTTATACTCAGCATGCTCCTTTCATCGATTCTGAAATTAATCACAAACGTCATTACATCAAAATATCATTCATTAATAAGGGTTTGGATTTTATAGATTTATCTAGTATCTTCCGTGACAGTTCGGTTATTTAATCCATTCCTGCTTATTTTCAAAATACTGAAACACCCATTATTTGCTATAAATACAATAAACCTGTTAGATCCATCATTTTTAATTTCAATAAACTTGTTTCTGATCTTGATATTGACACTAACACTCCTGATACATGTGTTTTAAAGATTCAGTGTATTGCTATCCTGCTGCTGGTCATATTATTACTTGCAATTTAAAAATTATTCCGGATTCTAGGATACGTAATATAATATCTAATGGACAGAAATATCGATTTCCTTCTAAAATTGATTTCAATAAAAGTAGAGATGAAATCACTGCTGCCTTGAATGAATTTGATAATCGATGGTGTAAACGAGAGAATGTTGAGCATAAAGCTCTTAAGGAATGGAAACTTAGCATTCTGAAATTAGTGAATAAACGCATTTCTTTTTATTCGCAAAATACGAACTTATTACCTCCTAAACCTAAGACGTCTTTACGTCACCTTAAACTAGGTATTTAAGAATTTCATAGGAAGTTTGTTTTTGCTCCAGCTGATAAGGCCGCTAACGATGTGGTCGTTGTTTGACGGCTTCACTATGTTAACACTCTTCAGCAAGAACTTGGTGGTAATAAGGCCTATGAACTTCAGCCTTTAGCTTTAGAGAGGGATTTAGTTGATGACCACATTTGTCATTCAGCCACCAAGTTTGCTGTCTGTGCTACAGAAGGCCAAGACAAGCTTCCTACGTTATATTGGTTACCTAAACTTCATAAAAGACCATACAAAGCACGGTTTATTACAAATTCAAGCTCTTGTACCGCCACTGAACTCTCCAAATTATTAACTTCATGTTTTACTGCCATTAAAAACATGTGATAAAATATTGCGACAAAGTCTTCGAAAGATCAGGTAATCTGTTTTGGTCTATAAAAATTCTAATGAAGTTTTAAATAAATTGAAATCCAGGCGTTTTCGTGCTTCAAGTCTGTCTACTTATTTTTCCACCCTTTACACTACACTTCCTCATAATCTTATAAAAGAAAAACTTAATGATTTAATTGAATGGACATTTCATTGGGAAGACTCCCTATATCTTGCACGTAATGTAAGAAATGCTTTTTTCACTTCTGAAACGCATAAAAATTATACTTTATGGTCATGTCAGAAAATGTGTGAAGCTTTCTACTTGACAATATTTACATAAGATTTGGTACTAAGTTATTTAGACAAGTTGTGGGTATTCCGATGGGTACTAATTGCGCACCACTTGTGGCTGATCTGTTTTTGTGTTGTTATGTAAGAGACTTCATGATGTCCCTTTCTGCCGAAAACCAGTCTGAAATCATTGAAGTTTTTAGCTCCACTTCTAGATATTTGGATGATTTATTAAATATTGATAATACCTATTTCGATGGTTTGATCAGTCAGATTTACCCCCCAGAACTCCAGTTAAATAAAGCAAATTCTTCTGATACCGAGGCCCCGTTTTGGGATTTACATCTATCTATTGTAGATGGGTGTGTTTCATGTAAAATTTATGATAAACGCGATGATTTTGTCGTATTGATTAATTTTGACGTCACTTAATGATCATGTGACATGGCGTGAGTCTTTGTACTCTTTGAGGTATGCCCAATAATTAACTTTAAATGCACTGAGAACTTAAATAATAGGAAGTGGCTATGGATAGGCCATAAGCTAGGATATGGTAACCATGCAACATGCGTTGGAGTTTTGCAGACATACATAGTTTGAAAGTACATACACTAAGGTACCAAATGCTAAATGTTAGCACTCTGGTCGTTGGGGCTTGTATCATATACCGGGCTGTAGAATACGTTACCAATACGTAATTTATAGACGAACCATGCAAATAAAAGAACAAAATGAACTGATGTTGAAAACAAGAACTGACAAAACTTTGGGCATAAATGTTGAGGAGAAATTAAGTGCTTTCTAAATACACAAATTTGAAGACACTCGGAATATCAGTGTCCCTGTTATTGAATGGGTAACATAGATTACACATGAAATTTATCAATTGTACCTTCTGTCATTTCCAAAACCAAAGTTCTGTTCAAGAATATCGCTGTAACGTATCTACTAAACTAAACTGCAGCTATTAACCTGCATTTTTTTGGTGCATATTTGAGCTTTCTAGGAGCTTTCCTTCTCTCATAAAGGGCAATATTGGAAGCATACCCCCATTTTCAAGTATTGTAATAATGACAGTTCATTAGGTATCGAAACTGAGTAATTTACCTCTGAACATTTGGACTTGATAGCCAGCTATCTTTGAAGTCTGGACATAGAGTAAGCAACATAAATGCGCTGGAAAAAAAATGTTACGGATCACGAGAGTATAGTTATATTATGGTAATATACACTGCATTGAGAAATATTGCATGGAAAATTTACTTAGACCAGCATTGTCCTGCTTTTAATGCGATCTTAAGATTTAAAAAATTGTTATAGTCTCAGTTTAAACGAAGAAGGAAAAATATGTTGGTTTGGTGGGAAGAGGTTTGGCTTCCCAGACAACAGATAGGGTAACTATATGGAGCCATTCAGTAATTCAATTCAACTGACACAATTCCCGGGTAGGCTTACACGGTCTAAGCCGAAATTAGGATTTTCATGCAGGAAAAGCACACCAGCAGTGAACTGACAACTACTGTTTAATTAATCAAAACAGTTTACACCCTATCAGTAGTCATTGACGATTTAGATGATGGTTAATATTGTAATCTATCCACCTTCATAATCTGTTTCATTTTCATAAACTTCATTGACTATCCTATCAACTTCATTTGTTAGTTCGGTACTGTCCTCATCATAAATCATAAGCCAGCACATAGTCACACTGCACGTGTGCGGGAGTTTTGCAGACTTTTTTTTTTTGAAAGGGCGTATTATCATATTATATGGTAACAAATGCAACATGGTACCGGTATCGTGTGACGGCCCGTAGAATATGTTACCAACACCGACTTCCAACACTGTATCAAGAGATACAAAAATATTTTGAAATAAAAAGACAAGCAGATCTGAAATACATATTGATTATTAGAAGCTTGTATCTATATAATTTGACTTATACAGCGAAGTTCAGAATTTTGGGAACTTTCACCCCATGACACTTCTAATATGAATCGACAGTTAAACAAAAGTATGGTCAATGATTCATGTGACAAAACACTAGTGTAACTCTTTATTTTGAGGTACGTTTGAGTATTCTATGGCTTTCCTTTTACCATAAAGGCAATACAATTTGTAATACCACCTATACTTATAACAGTATTTGAATATATTTTGGGATACATAAAAACACCAACCACCAACAACAAATTTTATAAGTAGAAGGAACATACATGCACTTATTTTTGAAGTTTATAATCTATATATAGTGAACGTAAAGAGCTGGAATAATCTACAGTCTATTCCGAAATAGCTTTTACAATTTAAATGAATTATAGCTATAAAAGAAGAAGCACCGTGATAGCAAGATATGTATATATGCATCTATTCCCAAAAATGAAAGGCAGGGTATGAGAATGAGTGGGGAGGGGATGAGTATTGTAGACCAAGATAGAGTTTTTATACCCATGTTCATATGAATGCATATCTAAGACCCGCAACGAAAGTCTAAAACTATTGTCCTTTGCCTGCCCTCTGCTCCCTACCCTTCCCTAGCTTTTCAATCCAAGCACTCATCCCTTCTCATAATGTAACCTACCATAACCTAAGCATGCCATATCATACACCAATTCAACCAAACCTATGATTTGGATAAGGATATTGGCAGGCTTTGGTATAAATTGTCAAGTCAACTCAATAAATAACATAACGCCACCTGTGTAGGGTGAGCAAGGACTGGGTGACCCTTTGGTTATATACATTAAATATATGCTACAATATCATTCCATACCTTACCTAGGACAGCGTGTATTATACACCTTTCCTAAGACTGGGTATATACCACACCCAACCCAGGGCAGGGCATGAGTACGAGTGGGTGGAATATGTGTATGGTAGGATAGATAAGGATGTTTATAAGTTCATGTGTGCACATGTAACGTCCGCAACAATGTCTTACGCTTACCTATGGTTACCTACCCTGGCCCCCTTCTCCTACCTTTATAACTCTACCATAGAATTCTCATGCCAAACAGTATCCATATCATATCCTACCCTTACATAACCATGCCCTTCGCTACCCATTCTCCCACCTACCAAAGGTTCGATTCTGGAAAAGGTACCTGTCCTGTAGGGTATCATGGCTGTGAATATATGCAGGATACTCTGTCCAACTTTAAATACGACCTACGATTCTTATAACCTACCCAGATTATCATATCCTATCTGTACCAACATGACATATGGTATGTACACTGGGCTACATTAAGTTATGGCATGATATGATGAGGTACATTAGGATAGAAAAAAGGATTTAGTAGGGTTACCATGTTCACATTTGTCCTAGCATTTCCCTCAACACTTCTTTTCAATTCACACTGTACGGTACTGACTTTATCCAATCAGTCATACCCTACTATCCATCTAGTGGTACCATACTCTAACAGTTAAAGTACTGACACTACTACTAATCATATACTGTAACCTATTACTGCTCATACTAGGGTATGTATGGGTAGTAAATGGTAGACTTTGGTTACGAACGTTACATATGTAAACACAAGCTTATAAACCTATCGTACCCTAAGTTCAGCTATCCTACCTTTCTATAGCCATGCCCTTCTCTTCTTCTGTTCATGAAGTGTAGGAGGCTATTTGATATCGGTTTGGTAAAGCAACGTAAGCCTTTGGTTACAAAAGTTACATATTGACATATAAACATGTATATAAGTTAAATGTCCTGCACCTGTGCACCATTGGGGCTTGAAAAAATATATGGGCTGCATGATGCTTCCACGCAGAGCTGAAACCGACCCGCACACGAGTACTGGTAAACCGCGTAGAGGATCTAAGTAGAAGTAAAACAAAGATCAGGAATCGATACAATTAACTTAATCCACCCATCAAAGACACCAAAGGGAAAGAAACACAAACATTAAGCGACCAGACCATAATAGAAACCTAAACAAAGGAAGGCCATAAGGACAGTTACTTTCCCACAAAATGACCATATGGCCATCCAAAATAAAAAGGCACAAGTGATACACACAGTAAGTAACAAATAACAACATAAATAAATCGCCACAGAAGAACCGCCTTGGAACGGTCAGTAGAAAGATTTCCACTGGGGGCTTAAATCGATTTTACGTGGCCACAATCCTCGCCCTTACTTTCGTCGCGATTTAGACAAATAATTTGTTCAGTCCATATGAAGGCCTCCTAACTCATCAGTGCAACAACTCCGTGAACACAAAAAATCAAAGAACCACAGAGGTGAGACAACGGTGAGGAGTCGACAGCAAGAAACCACTGTAATGCTGGAGCAAAAGAAAACCAACAATTGGACTCCGAGCCTGCCCAGGCAAAGCGGTGCGAGTCGGCTTGTCCATGCTTATAAACCCTATTGGTTTCATTGGGCGACAGGGCTTGAGATGTCATTTCATCTCATTGTCGGGTAAAAGTCCCACAAATTTGGAAGCAACGTCTCCAAAATGACCTTTACAGTGTTGACGGGGACGTTAAACCTCAAATCAAACACAAACAAACCTGTTAAAAAATTGTTAATTGCTGGTTTGCACTTAATAAATCATTTAATGAATGCAAGAAGGATATTGTCTTATAAAAAACACTTTTCACTTCCAAATGATGTACATGCATAGTCTGTTTGTGTTATCCGTAGTCTCAAAGGTAGCCTGTGCAGCATACAGAAACATACGTTCCATTAAGATAAGTTCCTGATAATTACTTTTTATTCATTTTATGGTAAATCCTTGCATTGACCAATCTGTAAAAAAACTGTAAGCCACATGATAATAGTTGTATAAATAATTTAACCATTTTGGCATTATATAAACATTTTAAGGGTAACATGTGTTACCTATCTGTTGCAGGATAATGCTGCCATTGTGTTCTTGTGAAAGCTTATATTATGTAGTTTGAGATCATTAGAGTACAAAATACCCCTAAAGTTTGCGTTGTATATGACCAGCCCAAGGACTGGCTTGAAAAAAATCTGTCCAGCATTTACATGTACATCATGAGCACCTTTCATGCCTACTTAAAACTCATCTCATTCACGTTTTGCTTGACGATAAACAGTATATGTTACCAGGTAATTGTTTGATATAGGTAACTCATCACAAACAACAGCCAAGAGGTACAACTCACCTTTGCAATGATGTTTGTATGAATGAGCTCCTAATTATACATATTGATATTCAATTGTGTGGAGCGATACAGTACTAGAATCCGTATACTCTAATTCATGTAAGATACGTTACCCAAACTACATACAATACTGATTCAACAAGGGATTATTCTTAAGAAATAAGTTCTATTTAGCTTTGTTGGTAAATAAGCATACACATTTCCTATGTACATGTACTTATTTCAAGTTCTGTGAAAGATTTGTTTCGGATATATTTCTTATCTCGTTTTGGCAAACAAAAGTGATGTACAATACACTGTTTGAATAGAGATTACAGACAAACTTACTGCTAAAAATATGTTGTCAGCAAATAACCACCTAAGTTACAAATATGACACAGACAAAGCGAATAGATTTGAAATGATTGCATTGCAGCTGAGACTCTCATAGTTGTATCACATAGTGTCTATTTACAAATGCTTATACATGTAATAATAAGTTACCTTTGTTGTCACCATAATAATTATCGCTGCACAGACCCTTCTGTGGACTACTTATGTCATCATGAAATCTTATAAAGGGCTATATACCATGAAATGCGCCTCGTGAAAATGGCTATTTACAAACGCTTGTCAATAACGATTTCTCTTGAAAATGGCTATTGACAAATGCTTGTCAGTAACGATTTCTCGTGACAATTGCTATTGACAAACGCTTGTCAATAGTGATTTTGCGTTCATATTATTATTTACAGACTTTTTTTTTTTTTTTGCAGATTTTCATTATAGAACTTTACGGTTTTCTTCATTTTGTGTGCGTTCGCATTGACTCCTGTCAGTATTTTTGATTTCACATTAAAAGAATAATTGCGATCAAATCTCTTGGAGAAGACAGAGGTACACAAAAATACCGCCATTAAGACCACCTAAAATAAAGACCAATTCTGCTTTGAAAACCTGTTTACTAGGTATAAGTTATTCTTTCTTTGTATTTTCGGCATACAGCGTCCTCTAGTCAGAGACCACATTTGGGACTGTTCAGAAGTGGTCTAAAAGACCACTTTTGAACAGTCCCATAGGTGGTCTTAATGGAGGATTTTTACTGTAGTTGGCTGTGGATTGCGTCTAGGGTAACTATTTTCTGTGTGTTTTGCTTTGGCGCATACTGACAAACCATTGATATTTTTCTTTCTCTTCGGTGTCTCTGATGGGAGCTGTGGGTTAATTGTATCGATTCTGGATCATTGCCTTCATTGCCTTCATTTCTATTTTACTCCCCACAAACTACAACTAATCAACCAATACTAACAGCGCAATTGCCTACTGCTAATAATTATCTGTAATAACCGACAATGACAATCTTAATCATAAATGCGAGAAATGCAAGTGTTTGCTTACTGCTACTTACAACGACACAATCTTATAATCATGAAAACAAGGCAAAATATTTTTTTATATAATAAAACTGCGGTTTACAGGAGTAAACCTTATATTTCTTATTTCTGCTCTGAAATATAGTTTTTGAGTACTCGTTACAACCGCCTCATCGAGGCGGTTCTAACGAGTACGCATAATCTATATTTTGAGCAGAAATAAGAAACATAACACAATTTTTCATCTGAAAATTGCAATTTTTTCGGTGGTATAATTTGAAATGTATTTCTATAGGCCCGTTTTCGAAATGTGTTTTCAGCTACTAATTATACTATTTTGATTACCCCAAGGGTAATAGTGCGTTTTTTCCTACCTCAAAAATGACATTTTCCTAATAACAATATTTGATGTTTTTCTTAATTTCTGCTGCAACATACTAGATTGTGGGAACCCACAATCTGTGTATTTGAAAGAACCAATGTATGGGAATCCCAGTCTTCTCTAAATACCGTGATATTCACAAGGGTTTTGATAACAAAAGATTTGTAAACTTGTGAATGATAATCATAAAAAGGTGATCTACTCTTCTCTAAGGCGGCATCACTGAGCTCGAATTTGTGCACGCGTAAAGCGAAAAAAGGTAGGAAAATGAGAATTCGATAAACCAGCAGACCATTTCCAAGAGTTGTGATGACACGGCGAAAACATTTAAAAGTGACCTACAGTTAATTTTACTGCAGATAGATATAAGAGTATAATCGTCCAAAAATATATGTCGCGTCGTTGTGTAAATTGTAAATGGCCAATTCATATTTCAAAATAGAAGCAAAGGCAATGATCAGAAATCGATACAATTGTCCCACAGCTCCCATCAGAGACACCAAGGGAAAGAAACACAGACATGAAACAACTAGATCCTAATGGAAACATCAATAGCGTAAAGAAAGGACAGTTACTTTTCCACAAAATGGCCAATTGGCTATCCAAAGCAACATAGTATAAGCGAAACACACACTCAAAGATAAGACATCATAAAAATAAACCACGACAGAAGAACCGCCTTGGAACGGTCAGTGAAACGAATTCCATTGGGGGAAATCCGCTTCCATTTACCGCAGTTTTGGTGTCAATAGCACATTCGCGCATGACGATAGATTTAAGTTTGAAAGATATGCAGCCAACTCACCATTATCCCGTCTCTAGAGATAAAATTTTCCATGCTAAGGGAATGACAAATTCTAACCTTAAAGAGAAGCTCCCACTTGCTTTTCCTTTCTGTCATTCTTTTTTTCCCCTAAAGAATCAAAGACTAGAAACACAGCAACCGACAAACAAACGTCGCTTTCTTTATAGGTTCTGCATGAAGATCAAAGCACTGACAGAACTGATTGTCTTTGAGAGTGTCAGTGACTTAGACTGTTCGTTTATATTCCTGTACTTAAAGCAAACAATGCAGATCCTGACCAGAATCCGTGTTCTGTGGCGTCTAATCAGGGTAAACATTGTATCCAAAGGTCCCATTTTGGACCCTAGGCATATATGGGTATGATAAAACTGTTTCCAATCGAGCATAAACCCACCAAATGATACAGGTCTTGCTCTCTGTACGTCACGACATGAATACAACGGCTATAAATAAACGTTTAATGGTCAGTGATAGCGGTGATAGTGACGTCGTGGATAATAGCAATATATCCCATACGTACTTAGCAACAATTTTGGGTCGTTTGACAAAAGGAAGCAAAATATTTCAAACTGGGCAGTAGTATGAAATTACAACGTAATCACTCCAAGGAAAATTCTTGAAATACTCCATAGCATGGCTTTGAAAATCATCGAGGGCGCTCTAAAGTGGGGTAGATACACCGGTTGAGTAAAGGCGACCTGTTTTACGCTAATATAAATGCGTAATGTTCAAAGTGTATTTACCGATATTTCTTATATTAGAGGTTAGGACCATGAAGCTAGTGACTGCTGGACTAGGACTTATACTAGGCACAGTACTGTACCAGTGGCTGAATACCCCGCTACCACCAGACATGGAGGACAAGTGGAAAGTCAGAGTCACCGAGGCTATTATGAGGACGTCAGGCTATCTGGTAGGCTATCTATAGTTTTTACATATACAGTAGAAATTCGATGGCTCGAACACCGATGGCTCGTTTACCTGGGCTGAGTCGAACCAGTTCTCGAGTCCCAAGGGAATTTCTTTACATAAGAAATAGTGGGGTATATTTTCGTCTTTTATCTTGCCAATGTATGCTGTGTGTACTCATTAGAATCGCCTCAATGAGGCGATTCTAATGAGTACACACAGCATACATTTATACTGTAGAACACCGAAAAGACATCCAAAAATTATCCCCTTTAGAGCCATCAGTGGCTCGAACTACCCTTGTCTCGAACCGATTTCGTGGCCTCAATGGTGTTCGAGCCATTGAAGTTCGACTGTAGTAGGAAATCCTCAACATTCGACATGAAATATTCAAGTAGTTTGTAGATCGTCTTCGTGTATGCAAATATTAGGTGGAAAGTCAGGCCATGGATGAACATGAACCAGTGTGTATCAAAAATATGATTACGAACCCAAAATCTACTCGTACTTGTGTGCTTGATATATTATCCTGGTGGTTTGGAGCAACCAACTATTTGGGATAGCGATGCCTTCGTTTTAGCTGGTCTAAACACTGGTCTTGCTAACGCTTGTGCATTATTACATGGTGCATTCACAAGAACAATGGGACAGCCAAAATATGAATATGAACCTAATACATGTACGTGTATATATTTTGGTTTGGGGCAACCAGCTGGCCTTCGCCCTGCTAGCAGAATCCCACACTTCGCAGTATTCATTGATATTTTCTCTTCAGACATTCACATGATTACACTTTGTTTTCAAAATGAAATAAATACCAAACATATGAAGCATTCTTTTCGTAAGTGTTTTGTAATTTTGCGTAATGAGTATGTCGCTTTTTATTTCTTGCATGTGTATAATTTTGGGCTACTTTGTTACAGGCAAGGATTCTGAGGTTCACTGGAGCAATGGAACCATTTTCTTGGCTCGACAGAAAAATAGCAGATATTACTGTCTATATCTTAACAAGGGGATTACCTTGGATGGCCACCAGTGACCCAGGATTAAAGGTAAGCTATACTGATAGATAAAACAAAAACACCAACAAATAATTTGGCTTCCAGAAAATAAACAGGAGAATGTAAATACAGTGTGGTAGCCAGAAATTGATGGGAGAGTCTAAAAAATGACATTTATACCCAAAGTATTCGGACACCTCCAGTGTAATACCGATCTTTCTTTTCACCGAATGAGCACAAAAAAACGTATTCTTGAGTGGCGAAGCAAGGAGTGAAAATACGTCTATTGGTGTTCATTATTGAAATAAAAAAATGATCTTAAACTGAAAAAAAAAACCACTTTCTGTTTATTTCATGCTGTAAACCGGTTTTTAGTGTAATTTCGAAGCGTCAGCCCTGACCGCAAACTTTTTCCATGACCATTTCGCGTCGATTTAAAGGTGTTCAGCGGGTTGCAGGGTATACTATTGGATGTAAACTTAAAGTTTGCACAGGGAAAATAGCTTGGAATGTTACTTTAAAGTGACGCCATCAACGTCTTAATGACGTGCGAACGTGCGTGACGTAATTTCAGACACACACTATTTGCGTAAAGCTAGTTGACATCGAATACCCTGTATATGTTATTTTTCGACGATACATCGAATTAACAAACCATCAAAATTCTTCCGTGTTTGTAGTGACGATATCGATTTCGATTTCACTGAGAAATCTCTGTATTTCACTAGAAAGCATGTTAGAATTGTACAATTTACAATGATATGATCTGGAATATACGAATCATCTCCTGGGGCAAGTTGTTCAAAACTAAAGACGTCGTTAAGTAACGTTTCGTTAAAACATTGATCATTTATTATGGCAAATATGCTAATATTTTTGCTGAAAAAATGTCAGCAGCTGCTCACATTTTTTCAGCAAAAATACCAAAATTTTTAATATTAAACTTGCTAGAACGGTTAATAATATGACCACTAACGAGCTCGTTCAGCTAACGTTGTTATTTTTGTTATGGTTTGTCTTTGGGTGTTTAATGTCGCTTTTATTATTTTATTTTGGATAGCCTATTGGCCATTTTGTGGGAAAGTAACTGTCCTTTTTGCTTTCCGCTATTGGTGTTTCCATTAGGTCTGTTGTTTCGTGTTTGTTTATCTTTCGCTTTGGTGTCTCTGATGGGAGCTGTGGGTTGATTGTATCGATTCCTGATCATTGCCTCCACTTCTATTTTGAACAACTGGCCCCTGATGTTAGCTTGTTAACTTATGCCACCCGCAAAGATTCCAATCAGACTATCCAATACATCAAGATGTTTTGTTTACCTCTATTTTGATAGCTTATTGTGGGAGCATAGACTCTGATTAAACTGCACGGTGCGCAGCCTAGTCAGAGTCTTCGCTGGTTTCCGGTCTTTTTGAAGGTTTGTCATGCGCTGGTGCATTTCATTATATACTGTATATGTTCCTTTAGATTCATGACATTTACACTGACAAGAGTAGCATTCAGCTTAGAATGTATGAACCCAGATCAACACTGAACCGAGACGGTCGCCCAGTACTAGTTTATTTTCATGGTGGGGGCTGGTCCATTTTATCTATAGGTAAGACTGAGGCTGTGCTTACAGGACAACTGTTTTGTAATTTGACAAGGCTCAGTGTATAGACAGGCTGTTCGAACTCAGTTTCTTGAAATGTTGGATAGGAAGATTTTATGCAATATAGTCAGGTGAGCCTCTGGCCAAAACTGGTCTCCTGCATAGATTTTTCAAAATACGAGATATTTTGCATTTTACTATTGCTGCATTACTTCTAATTAACGTGTTTAAAACTTCTAGATGTCCATTTAAAAAGGCCAAAATTATATGATTTTCAGATATGTAAAATAGAAGTGAAGGCAGTGATCAGGAATTGATACAATTAACCCAAAGCTCCCGTCTGAGACACCAAAGGGAAAGAAACACAAACATGAAATAACTAGACCCTAATCGGAAAGTCAAAAAGACAGTTACTTTCCCACAAAATGGGCAATTGACTATCCAAAACAAAAATATAAGCGATACACACACTCAAATAATGGCCCCCGTCCATCGGGGCTTGAAGAAATATAAAGGTTGCATGATGCTTTCACGCAGAGCTGAAACCGACCCGCACATGAGTACTGATAAACCGCTTAGAGGATCTCAGCCTGCCCAGACAAAGCGGTGCGAGTCGGCCCGTCCATGCTTATAAACCCTATTGGTCTCATTGGGCGGCAGGGCTTGTTATGTCATTTCATCTCAGTGTCGGGTAAAAGTCCCACAAAATTGGAAGCAACGTCTCCAAAATGACCTTTACAGTGTTGGCAGGGACGTTAAACCTCAAATCAAACAAACAAACAAACACACTCAAATACAAACCATTACAAAAATAAACCCCGAAAGAAGTACCAATTTGTAACTGCTATAACGTGTATCAGCAACCATATCACTAAGAAAAGCATTAACACTACATGATTAAAATGACTAATATCGGTCATGTTGTACACGATACCATTGAAGGCGAACCCTGTTTCTAGCAAAACATTTCTAGGCTATATATCCGTCATATATTCGTCCTTCTTTACAGATTCTTACGATGTTTTGGCGAGGAAATTAGCAAGAGATACTGGCATAGTTGTGATTTCAGTAAAGTAAGTTTGGCAGCGAAATGTGTCACTATAATAAAAAAGTTAAACTTTTACCAAATAGTCGACAGTTCTACATCATGAAGTCCCTGTTCTCTGTACCAGTTCATTACTTGATTTATTTCATTGATGAAATCTTTCTAATGAAATTGTATTTTTTCACTGCCAAAGAATTTGTGAGCTTGTGTTCAAACCACTTTATGTCAACTTTTTAAAGCTTATGTTTTCTTATCTATGCTTTGTTAGTGGATAAATGCAAAGTAGAAGTAAAACAAAGATCAGGAATCGATACAATTAACTTACTCCACCATCAAAGACACCAAAGGGAAAGAAATACAAACATTAAGCGACCAGACCATAATGGAAACCTAAACAAAGGAAGGCCATAAGGACAGTTACTTTCCCACAAAATGGCCATATGGCCATCCAAAATTAAAAGATACAAGTGATACACACAGTAAGTAACAAACAACAACATAAATAAATCGCCACAGAAGTTTACTGCTTTTCCACGGACAGATCATGAATGTAAATGATACCGCCTTTATCTGGTCTTTCATAGATTAGAAAGTCTGTATATGGTATTGAAAGGCGTGCCTTAGCTGTCAAATAATCGTCGTTTCCGGACACTTTGCTGCATTTTGCAGTTTCGCTCAAGTAATCACAGCCTTAACGAAAAGTCAGACCTATATGAGAAATCGGCGGAGGTCGAGTTCTATCGCTGATTCATTATGATGTCGCAAACCTGAGAAATATGGTTACGTTGTCTACTGGGTGTCCTCTGCTTCAAGACGGCCCTACTTGTTAACTGGGTACGTTAGACATGAATACAAAATAAAATTTATATTTTATATTAGTTATAGATTGAGTCCACAGTTTCCCTACCCTATACCTCATGAAGATTGTGTTGAGGCTGTGAATTATGTCAGGGAAAATGCAGCCAAACTGAAGATAAACCCAGACCGTATTGCGATAGGTGGTGACAGTGCAGGAGGTAAAGTATAAATTCAAAAATATGAACGTTTTTTCTCAGGCCATAACGGGATAACAGACGCCTGCATATGCATACTTGTCCTATCTTTAAAGTAATGTTTGTTGTTGTTGTTCAAAATCTGAAATTTGTTCATTTTACCTTCTCGTACTTTGCTAAAATTGATCCTGAGGGGGACCAGAATGGCTTTTTTTTTGTTGATTTCATGCGATAGACTGCATGTCTTGATTTTGACCCATTCACGTCAGATGACCATGCGTTCCTCTTTATCGGTGTCTATGGTTCGATGATGGTCCCAACCTAACACTTCCGTTATCAGATTATAAATGTTACCTGAGCTAGCCGTTCGTGATTTGTTTACTGGCTATTAAGCATCGCTGTGGTTGTTTCTTTTAAGACTGACAAGGCGGCGCTATCGTTCACGCCTGTTTGGAATTTTTGTTAACAAAAAGGAAAACTAAGTCACCCGATTATGTGAATTCGACTGCAACACAAACGTATTGTTCATATGACCATTTAGTCCACTTACAAAAGGCACTCTGCCGAATCTTCTTGTGGACTGAGCGAAACTTGACACATAATTGACAACACCAGAACTCTCCCACCACAAGTATTATTTGCGACTACTATGCCACCTTTTAGGCGGATGAAGAGGCTGTTATTCTTGCCCCTATATTTTTGTACGTTATATTGGAGTATTTGTTGTGTTGTAATGCAGTCGAACTTCAACCATGAAAATATGTTCGAGATAAGAGTAGTACGAAAGACACTAAGGGTAAATCATAGCGCCATTTAAGAGGCATAATGGGTGTGACTTAAGGATATCTTATATTCTAATACATTGGACATACAACATAGCTCAGTAAAATCGCGCTAAATATATGGATGGGAAGAATTATTCACGGACTTGAGGCGAATGGATACACTTGGCAGACTTTCAAGCCATTTTTCAAAGGAAGACAACTTTCAGGACTTCTTGTTCGCTTTTCTGTAAGCCCTGTTCCACTGAACAAGGGGTCTACTCTTGAAGGAAAGAATTTGCTCCTCAGGAGCAAATTCTTTCCTTTAAGAGTTGACCCCTATTGACATTGGAGACAAAATACTTTTGCAGGAGTTGCCTCCCCTGAAGGTGTTCCCATTCCCCTTAAGAGCGAATTAACCTTGGAAACGAGTTATCAGTGTTCGAAATACTGGTTTAACTGTATTTGATTGTAGCTGTCCCTGGCTGTCGTCTTTTTCTTATAAATAACTGCAACCTATGTTTTTCTCGTTGAAATGAAGAAGTAAACATAGCAAAGAATGCGGGGTCATCGCCTTTCCGATATCATTACCACGTCGTATCTATGTTAGACCGATGTTGGTCCGCTATTTATTGTATTCCGAGGCAAAGCAGATTTTCTTTCCATACACTAGTATTGTGGTTTGTTAGTTGTACAAATGTGAAAGTCATACAATTATTTTAAAAGATAATAAGTTCGAAAAACGCCTTATCTTTATAGACCTATCTCTATTTAAAAGAACCATTGACTGCAGGAACATTGTAATTGTGCGAGTTATGGCCCGTTTCCGATCGGGCATTCTGCATTATTTGTACTTTTGTTTCAATTGCAGGTAATCTGCCTAAGCATCCATTTATTTTGATCAGCATACATAGCAAACTTTGTTTGCTTCATATCCTCCGAGGTGTGCTGATTGTTCAACATGTCTGGCACGTGACTATAGCTTTCATTTAAGTGCATTATTTGTACTTTTGTTTCAATTGCAGGTAATCTGGCTGCTACTGTATCACTTCGCCTCCGCGATAAAGTCAAGCTCCAGCTTCTTTTAGTTCCAGCTTTACACTTGTTCTCTTTCAACACAACATCTATAGCTGAAAACAAACAATACTTCGCAACTACAACAAACGACTTAAGTCAAGCTATATTTTGGATGAACTACTTAAATGAAAGCTATAGTCACGTGCCAGACATGTTGAACAATCAGCACACCTCGGAGGATATGAAGCAAACAAAGTTTGCTATGTATGCTGATCAAAATAAATGGATGCTTAGGCAGCATATTCGTACTGAAAGTTTAAAAACATCTTCCCTTGATCAAAAGACTAATTTTGGAAGGAATGATATGCCACAAACCTTTACAGAAAAAATAACGAATCCTTACATTGCACCCTTAATGGCAGATGAGGATATGTTACAAGGTTTACCGCGTGCTTACGTCATGACTGCAGGATATGACATTATAAGAGATGAAGGTATTATGTACTCACAGAGGCTGAAACAAGCAAATGTGCCAGTTCATTTGCTCAACCATCCTACGGCTTTTCATTTATCGTTAGTATTATCTGAAGGCCCTTTCAGTTTAAGTGCCGGAAAACAAATATTTCAGGATATAGTTAATTTCTTACAATTGCATCTGTAGAACATTACATAAGTCGTTATTTTAAAGGTTGTTTGTGGTGTGTAACAACAGAGAGTGGTATTTCAGTAAAGCTGTCTTTTGTTGGAGAATTTCAGTTATTCCTCGTAGTCATTTCCTCTCTGAATTCGATTGATTTCTAGGTTCTCTGAGATGTTGCTCTCTTGAGTTAGAAAACATTGACATGGGCTGATCAAATTGCTTGGGTAAACCCCGACACAAATACAGGGAGAGGGATGTGGCCTCGGAATACATTACGAAAACACGCCTATATAATTTTGACCCCCTCTAACCCCACTTTTATATAGTAAAACTGGGGTTTGCAGGGGTAAACCTTTTTTTCTTATTTCTGCTCTGAGATATAGTTTGTTGGTACTCGTTAGAACCGCCTCAATGAGGCGGTTCCAACGAGTACCCACAATCTATATTTAGGGCAAAAGTAAGAAAAATATCACACTTTTTCAGCTGAAAATTTTCATTTTTTCGGCGATAAATGTGTCAATATATTTGTATAGGCGTGTTTTCGTAATGTGAGGCAAAAACGAATCAGCGATGCTGAGCGGAAACGTGCTCGGCGCAAAACCAGAGCTAAGGCATCACAAACAGAGCTTTTATTTTTCCCCCGTCCTCTCTTCCTCTATCTACAACAGACAGTTAGATGTCTCATCAGCCATCTTGGAATACACAAACAGTACCATTTATCGCATTTTATTAATAAGTTCTGAAGTTAGACTGATTAAGACTTGTCATTGTCAGTAATAACAGACGAACAATTATCTTTTTATGTCTTGGATGGAAGGTGCATCAATTCTTGGTCATTGCCTCCACTTCTGTTTTTCATGTTGCAGTTTTTTTTTTTTTTTGTTACGTAGAGTTTTTAATGAAAGACAAATATAGATCGAGAGTGCTCGTTCTGAGTACCCTTTTGAAGCAACCAAAAGAAAAACAGTATACACTCTTAGTACATACCATTTCGTTTATGGGATAACTGTATTCCAAATTGACATTAGAGGAGACAAATCGGCGGTTTAACGGTTGGAAATTTATGGAGTTTTGTGATGATGTCGAGTTTTTCCAACAGTACGAATATATTGCAGACTATACAATCTCAATTTTCTTGCGTTATCCAATCAGGCGTCGCGTTACATTCGTTAGTACAGCAGCATGTGTTTTTCTCTTCTCCCATTGGCTTGAGATGGCTGTATGATTTGTCAATGTATTTTCCAGAGAAATGTTTTCTTACTATTTTCAACGCGACTGTGGTTTGACCTCGCTTTCAATTTTTTCATCATATCGCAACGTTGTCTGCATAAGCGAAGTGTTCAGTTTTATAGTGCTGCCTCATTTACCCATATATGACATTAGAAATTTTCACCTGATGAGTTTGGAGTGAATCATTTCCATTAATAGAGGTGTCAGATTTCATTGGTAAGTTTAAAATAAGCAGTTAGATGCAGATGGTCTGGGTGTACTGTTTGCCAATGTTCCACAATTGGACGCTATTCATATATTAAGTTTCATGTCCTAGACAACCAATTTTATACTCCCCTTCTCACTAGATTATAACACCGTGATGCCAGTAGATCATTCGTCCTTGCTTTTGTCGAAAATCAACGCCGTGGCACAAGATACAGTAAAAGTATCTAGCTTTTCGTCGTAAATATAGGTGTGGATCACAGATAGGCTTCAACAAATACAAAACACCTTGAAACTAGCCGGCAAGTTCTTGGTATTTTTGGTACGTCTATTGTTTTGTAAACTGTCAAGCTGAATAATATCTTGGCACAGGTGGCAGATGAGGAATGTGCAAAATGACTAGTATATGTCGATAAAACCAAAAATACTTGTCGATAAATATCAATCATTCGCTGTTTCATACCTTTGCATAACTTTTCTTATACAAAGGAGAAAACCAGTTTATTACATCATCATTTTGATCTTTGCTGTAACACAAACACTGCACAGACAAATATAGCGAATAAACCAGGTGTTTTTTCAGTGCAATATGAAGTCTGTAGATCAAAAAATAGCAATATTTGGTATTACGCCAGGTTATTTCTGCTGCGTGCAATGAAAATTATGTAACATGAGAAAATAATATCATCGCAAAGGCGACAAAGGCAAAGCAAACCTGTGCATAAGCGCAGTCTCGCTAGAGCATTTGCTGTTCGACAAGCCCTTCATGACCAGAAATGAAGATCAAAAACGATAATGTCAATTTGTATCCGATTTGCTGTTTCTTAATATTTTGAGGAGTAAGCTCGCTTGGATGCATGTACCTGTTTGATGACGTTCGATATATTTTTTATACCGTCGTCATTTACATTTTTTTTTCTTGCAAAAACTTATTTTCCGGGTAGAAATGCCAAATTTATATCTTTAGAAACATAATTTATTCGAATTGTCGGAAATGTGAAAAACTTTGCATTTATAAAAACAAGAGGGCCCAATGGCCCTATATCGCTCACCTGTGTACCAGAAAAAAAGTGTAGGAGACCACTTGACATTGCTACATACAAAATATCTGAGCTCTGGACCTTATGGCTTTGGAGAAGAAGATTTTTGATTTTTTTTTTCCAGTATAAGTCCATAGGTCAATTTTGACCCAAAAGGCATGGTTGGCAGGATTTATGTAGGCGACCATTTAATGTTGCTATATAATAAATATCTAAGGTCCGTACTTCATGGTTTCAGAGAAGACGATTTTTGAAGCTTTTTTTTTTCATTATAAGTTTATTGGAGTTAAGAAGCCACAGGATTTGGCCAATTCGAACCCAAGGGGCAAGACTCAGGCAGGATTCATGTAGGCAACCACTCCACATTACTACATGCTAAATACCAAATCTCTGGGCCTTATGGTTTCAGAGAAGAATATTTTTGAAGTATTTTTTTCATTTTAAGTTTTTTTCAAATTTAAGTCAATCCATGTTAGTTAATGGGCCATGGGCGTGGCCAATTCTGGCCCAAGGGGCATGATTGGCAGGATTTATGTAGGTGACCATTTGCCATTGCTACATGCTAAATATCTAAGCTCTGGGCCCTGTGGTTTCAGAGAAAAAGATTTTTGAAGCTTTTTTTTCCATTATGAGTCTATGGGAGCGAAGGGGCCCCGGGGCGTGGCCCATTTGGAACCCAGGGGCATGATTGGCAGGAATTATGTAGTTGACCACTTGCCGTGGCTACATGCTAAATATCTAAGCTCTGGGCCCTGTGGTTTCAGAGAAGAAGATTTGTGAAGCTTTTTTCCATTAGGAGTCTATGGGAGCTAAGGGGCCCCGGGGCGTGGACCATTTGGACCCTAGGGACATGATTGGCAGGATGTATGTAGGTGACAACTTGCCATTGCCACATGCTAAATATCTAAGCTCTTGGCCCTGTGGTGTCAGAGAAGAATAGTTTATAAGCTTTTTTTCCATTTTGAGTCTATGGGAGCTAAGGGGCCCCCGAAGTAGATACAAAATGGGGCCGCGAAAGTAGATTTTCTAATTAGCATATTTAATCCTTAAACCTCATTAGCATACTTAAGATCTTATCTTTTTCCAAAGAACTCATTAGATCTTATCTTTTTCCTTTTGTGTCAGCAAATTTTGCGTCTCGCATTTCATAAGCATAGTTTAACTGTCTTCCCCACTGGGACAATTTTCACATCGATAGATTTTATCTTTTTTTCTTTTGATCTTGCAAACCTAGGACTTCAGAGTTATGTTAAAGATGTTTATCTCGTAAAGTTGTTCAACATTTCCAACTGTTTAATGTAACTGCATCTAAAAATGTCCTCGCCGCGTATTCTTCCGCTTTTCATTAGCATATTTTAACTTTAGACCTGTCTTCCCCGCTGTGACAATTTTCACATCGATAGATTTTATCTTTTGATCTTGAAAACCTAGGACTTCAAAACAACCGCTTTTCAGTGAGTTGAATAGATGTTTATCTCGAGAGACTATTCACGATCTCATGCTGTTATTAGCAATTGCGTATATTCCTTTATATGGCACAGGGAAGGTATGAAGTAATTTATTAACTGTTCCCTATCATTTTTCGATTATCTGCTGGCTTCATAATTTCAAAGCCAGAAAACCCGCCGAGCATGGTATTAAACTAAATGTTTATCTCATAAAATTATTTAACATTTCCAGCTGTTTAATGAAACCGTATCTATAACTTCAGATTGTCCCCAGGGAAAGCATACAGTAACGTATAAACCGATTTCACATCAATCTTTTGCTAATTTCATAGGTTCATATCCACAGCTAAGCATATTTTCAGGAGATCATTTAAGATCGGGCATGTGTGGACATGTTCGATTCAGGCCAGTTTTACGTATAAAATGAAGAAAGTTTAGATGCTATATCAATATTGAACACAAGTGTTTCATGAGAAAGAAATGGAAAGTAATTTCAAACTGCTGGATTCGTACCTTAAACTGTTTTATGCTAATGCTCTTTTAGCAGGCAGCAAGGATGTTATCAAAGACCAGAATCCAGGCTGTAGGATAAAACATCCGTTCAAAAAACATCATGAATGTGTCATCAAATCGCTTTTGAACAAGAATGAGAGAGCTATAAGACGGGAGTGTATGACTACGAATGACAATAAAATAATGCATTATGATGTACTAAGTTATGTTTATTTTGATTGTTTTCTGGGAAAGATTGATGAGGATAAACTACTTGATGACTGGTTTAAAAGGATGAGGAGATCAAATTTACCATTAAAGTCGATTATAGATTATAAGCAGAACTTTTCCTCAAGTAAAGAAATCACAGGAGACTGGAAAAATCAGGTTATGAAAATAATGAATATATTGTATCAATTCTATGAAAAATAATACCTACGCAGACAGTCAGCTAGATAAGTGACAATTTTTACAAAGTAAATTACTGCCAAACAGAAACAAGCGGATCTAGGAAACACGCTGAGTTACACTCAAACATGTGCAGCTGGATTCAGTGTCAAGTGCGAGATTCAGTGTCAAATGCGACATTATTGCTTTTGGTTTGATAAAACTAAAAAGAAAGTATGACCGAGTGAACTTGTTAATTCAAACAGTCGACTACCTGCAATGCTTTTCGTATAATATTAGCATATTGGAACACATGCTGTGACAGTTTTCAAAAAAACTTCATTTAGACATGGTTAATGGCGTAATTAATAAGGCTCACACGCTAGCTAGTACTGCGACTGCTTGATAACTGGCAAAATCACGAAATAGTTATTCGTATATTTACCTTCCCGTGGCAAGGCATAAATATTCAAGAAAAGGTAGACTTGATGATGATATAAATATATTATGACTTTCTAAGTAAGGTACGGTAAATGTAAAATAAACTTCAAAAACATATTTAAATGATACATATCTATGAATTGTATGTGCAAACCTGAAAGAAGAACTTATTTAAGTGATACATATCTATGAATATTACGAGCAAACATGAAGGGTTTCATTTGTATATAGAAATATAGCTCTGTTTATTTTCAATTCCTGATCATCCAACATAACAGTGTATATCATACATCTTGTTTCATTCGGGAAACGAGTAAGGTAATCCATTTTTGAAAACATCTAGACTGCTCGCTCTGACTTTAATTTGACGTTACTTTCACGTTAATTGAAAGGTTTGCTTGTATCAGCAATGCCCAGTCTTATATAAATTATACAAACTGGGAAGCGGGATTATGAATATTCTGATCAAATACACACCTAGATAATTGAGTTGGCTTTAAAAGACGACAAGATTTAATTTTAGATAGCAGAAAAAATGATAATGAGGTCGCTATAAAGAAGGCGTGATTTCATTTCAGATATGAAAATGATAGTGAAGAAAAATATGCCTGCAGTCCTTGGTAAAAAGTAATGTATACATTGCAATTTATAAAACAAGTTAAGCATCATGAGGCTTTGATAAATTGTTGTAAAATCCTGAAAAGCCTGGTGCGAGACATCCGGTTTCGGTTATAAAATATTCAAGAATGTTAGATTTCATGTATTGATCTAAATGGGCTCATTTTACTTTGAAGCCGGCGTATATGAAACAAGTTTAGGCATGTTAAAATAGGTCTTGACTCTGAGCTGTAAATAAAGCAGAAACCTAGCCCAGCTTGCTCTGACTAATTCTAAGTTTCTTTCACGTTAACTGAAAGGTTTTGCTTGTGTCAGTCTTATATAAATTATACAAACTGCGAAGCATGAGTTATGAATATTCTGATCAAATATTAAACTGATACACACCTAGATAAATGAATTTGCTTTAAAAGACGACATGATTTAATTTTAGATAACAGAAAAAAAAGATAATGAGGTCGCTTTAAAGAAGGCGCGATTTCATTTCAGATATGAAAATGATAGTGAAGAAAAATATGCCTGCAGCCCTTGGTAAAATAATTTATGCACTGCAATTTATGAATCAAGTTAGGCAGCATGATGTTTTGGTTATTTTAATATCGTGAACAACCTGGTGGGAGGCATTCCCGGGGAGGCATATCTACATGTTGATACCATAATTAAGAAAGACAGCTGCTCTTTGAAGTTATATGGGGAAAATAAGTTTTTATCAGATGGTAACATGAAATCTACAAATGTGTTCTCACCATATTTTAAATGTTAATTTGGTTATCAAATATTCAAGAATGTTAGATTGCATGTATAGGTCTAAATGGGCTCATTTTAAAAGTGTCGTATATGAAACAAGTTTAGGCATGTTAAAATAGGGCTTGACTCTGAGCTGTATATAAAGCACAAACCTGTCCAAGCTTTCCAAACTGGCAAACGAAAGTCAAAAACATAAACACGTCGTACGAAAGGAGAATATTAACTGACAAAATGGCTTCTTCATCGTCGAGGTTTGAAGAAATAAGAAACGATAGCGGAATTCTGTACAAACTCAGAGGGAAACTGTCGAAGAATAAGACGGTCGATATTACCATGGTACCAAGATCCAAAATGGCGTACATGCATATCAATGATTATACGAATGCTTACGCCGACGGAACTTTTAACAAGAACAATTCTAAATTCGTATCGCTTAGTATGGGGGAAGCGACTGCCCTACGACAACTTATGTCAACGATGGATCCACAAGTGCTTGGGCTAATACAATCCACTGTGCCAGCCGGTAAGAAAAGGAAAACAGAAAACATTCGACAGGCACGTACAGACAACATGCTTGGGCAGGAATTCGCTACTACCGTTCAAATACCGCCCGCTGAAAATGATCAAGTGACGACCGGAACTTATCAGCCAATTTGGCCTATGAACTACACTACTGATCATTCTATGACAAATGGTCAGTACTCACAGCAAGGCATTATTCCTGGCTACGACTACCACATGAATAATCAAGTCGGCGTTGACTTTCAGCCAGTGGGTCAACACTATCAAGTCTCTCAACAGTCTCATGGACGTGCTGCCCCTCTGGGAATTGGACAACAGTACCATCAAGGTGTTGCTTCTCAAGCAATTGCTCAGTACCAAACCTAGGTTCAACAGAGCCATCAGGATTAGGCAGATTCAGTTTTGACCAATTGGTTAACTATTGAAAAGAACCATAGATGTGGCCGCATTACTCTACAGAAGTGTAAATAGAAACGGAAACAATTAAACACGTGTTACATGTTTCTTATTTGACATTGCAAATATATGGGCTCTTCAATTCTTTAATGATGTATAACTCTGTCTTGGGAGAGGAATTTTATGTGGTATTCAAAATATGAATTTGACATTACCATCGGATTGTTTTATAGAATCAATATATGGAATAAATATATATATATATATATATATAATTTATTGACCATTTTTTTTTTGTTGTTTTTTATTTAACTATAAGTTTGCAATATGTGTGGATTGTCTTTATTGTTTCAGGTAAGTGCAGCTTTTAATAATTTTCCAGGTCCCACATCATTATGACATTGGTTTGACAGCATTTGCCAAAAAAAAAAAATAATAATAATACATGATTGATATATTCAAAAGTTACCTGTGCTGGACTTTTATTTATCCAAATAACTAATTCCATACAAATGCACAAATTCTGCTTAAATGATAACATTCCTGTACCACGTTCCTATCCTAGCACGCATAAAATCCAACTGAACTGTTTTTGAAACTGTCACTAATCTAATATGCAATCTTTCGCTTCAAAATATAATTGAAAAATTTCATCTTTACAAATCAACCTTTGAAATGTATAATTGAAAATTTCACTCTTTATAAAGCTATCTTTGAATTTACATATATTTATTAGTATCCTGTTGGGTAGATTTTAATTGAATGTCACAGCAAGTGATTTTAATAAAAACAAGTTTGCTTACCTCCTTTAACCTAAATATATTGTAATAGTGTTCATGCTAAAGCCTAACCTTTAAGTCCAGAAGTTGTACCAATCGGCCGTGCGTCTGGCTGAGAAGCCACAGGTTGCGGTTCACGACCTGGCCTCCCTCGAGCACATTTACATCGGTCTGCGAATGTCTTTGGTACCTTCGCAGACTTCCAAGATCCCAGGTGCTGAACGAGTTTACGCTTGTTTTGACCTCTAGGACCCCACCTGACTACATTGTACATGTCTGCGACTGCCTTTGCAGGGATAGAGACTAAGAGGGGCCCAGTCGCCCAGAGCCCCTAAATTTTGGGCTGGGTCCCTGAATTTGGGAGCAAATGCCTATACAGCTAATGTTGAATATTGAAATTTGACAGTCTGGGCCCCTGAATCAATATAGTTAGTCTTTATCCCTGCAGACTTCCAGGAATCTCGGTGCCAAACGAGTTTACGCCCGTTTCGACATCTAGGACCGCTCCCGAGTACATTACATCGGTCTGCGACTGTCTTTGGTACCCTCGCAGACTTCCAGGAACCGTCGGTGCCAAACCAGTTAAAGTCTTTTTTCACCTTTTGGGCCCCTCCCGAGTACATAGAACTGGTCTACGACTGTCTTTGACACCCTCGCAGACTTTCAGGAACCGTCGGTGCCAAACCAGTTATGACCATTTTCGACCTTTTCGGACCCTCCCGAGTACATTGAACCGCTCTACGACTGTCTTTGGCACCATCGCAGACTTCCAGGAACCGTCGGTGCCAAACCAGTTAAGGTCATTTTCCACCTTTTGGGCCCCTCCCGAGTACATAGAACTGGTCTACGACTGTCTTTGACACCCTCGCAGACTTCCAGGAACCGTCGGTGCCAAACCAGTTAAGGTCATTTTCTACCTTTTGGGACCCTCCCGAGTACATAGAACCGGTCCGAGACTGTCTTTGACACCCTCGCAGACTTCCAGGAACCGTCGGTGCCAAACCAGTTAAGGTCATTTTCCACCTTTTTGGACCCTCCCGAGTACATAGAACCGTGTCTTTGACACCCTCGCAGACTTCCAGGAACCGTCGGTGCCAAACCAGTTAAGGTCATTTTTCACCTTTTTGGACCCTCCCGAGTACATAGAACCGTGTCTTTGACACCCTCGCAGACTTCCAGGAACCGTCGGTGCCAAACCAGTTCAAGTCTTTTTTCACCTTTTGGGCCCCTCCCGAGTACATAGAACCGGTCTGCGACTGTCTTTGACACCCTCGCAGACTTTCAGGAACCGTCGGTGCCAAACCAGTTATGACCATTTTCGACCTTTTCGGACCCTCCCGAGTACATTGAACCGCTCTACGACTGTCTTTGGCACCATCGCAGACTTCCAGGAACCGTCGGTGCCAAACCAGTTAAAGTCATTTTTCACCTTTTGGGCCCCTCCCGAGTACATAGAACCGGTCTGCGACTGTCTTTGACACCCTCGCAGACTTTCAGGAACCGTCGGTGCCAAACCAGTTATGACCATTTTCGACCTTTTCGGACCCACCCGAGTACATTGAACCGCTCTACGACTGTCTTTGGCACCATCGCAGACTTCCAGGAACCGTCGGTGCCAAACCAGTTAAGGTCATTTTTCACCTTTTCGGACCCTCCCGAGTACATAGAACTGGTCTACGACTGTCTTTGACACCCTCGCAGACTTCCAGGAACCGTCGGTGCCAAACCAGTTAAGGCCATTTTCTACCTTTTGGGACCCTCCCGAGTACATAGAACCGGTCCGAGACTGTCTTTGACACCCTCGCAGACTTCCAGGAACCGTCGGTGCCAAACCAGTAAAGGTCATTTTCTACCTTTTGGGACCCTCCCGAGTACATAGAACCGGTCCGAGACTGTCTTTGACACCCTCGCAGACTTTCAGGAACCGTCGGTGCCAAACCAGTTAAGGTCATTTTCCACCTTTTTGGACCCTCCCGAGTACACTGAACCGGTCTGCGACTGTCTTTGGCACCATCGCAGACTTCCAGGAACCGCAGTGCCAAACGAGTTTACGCCCGTTTCGAACTCTAGGGCCCCTCCCAAGTACATAGAACTGGTCTACGACTGTCTTTGACACCCTCGCAGACTTCCAGGAACCGTCCGTGCCAAACCAGTTACGGTCATTTCCCACCTTTTGGGACCCTCCCGAGTACATTGAACCGATCTGCGACTGTCTTTGTCGGTGCAAAAAACCAGTTAAGGCCAATTTCAACCTTTTAGGACCTTTTAACAGCCTAACAAAGTAGTTAAATTTTAGCAGGTACCTATTAACATGGTTTACGCTCGCCTAGTAACAGGCGTGGACAAACTTGGGGCTCAACCAACTTTTTATACTTCTTCAATGGTGGGGCCCTTCTGTCATGAAAATCATATTCTAATTTTGTTACAGGGGGAAAAAAAGGATGAGAAACGCAAATATTTTATGTGACATATTTATTTTATTATAATACAAGTACAATGTATACATTCTTATTTAAATATAATAATGGCCGTATGCTAATGAGGATATGCCATCCAAATGAAGCCAACGTTTGTCATCAAAGGAACTCAGAGTCTTTTTCCGCACTTTCTCACAGAGTATGTTATGCGAACGAGAGCGGATGAGGTCCATCGAAGATAACATTTCAGTCTGGTCGAACAGCGTTTTCTCGTACATGTCGAAACACAGTTCTTTTTCGATTGTAGCTTTGGCTACGCCTTTCGCCTTCTTTTTTTCCACATCTGCACTATCATCTTGGTGAAGAGTGGCGTACATCTTTGCCCGTAGACCACAGAATTTCCGTATCACTTTACCATTAAACTCATCCTTAAATTTTCCTGGAACCTTTTTATTGCCTAAAGAGTGTAATTCACTAGATGTCGGATAGTCAGAAAAATCAAAAAGATGTCTGTCCCTCCACATATCTTCGTAAATGTCAGGCGTTTCTACGTAGAACAAGAAAGAGTCTGTATCCGTACACAATAACTGGCACTGAGTGGCGTATTTTCGTTTAAGGTAGCAGTACCAAAACCGATACATCAATACTTTACTAAGATCCAAAACGGTTTGTCCAGCGTACACGGGTTTAGAAATCAGTATTTTAGGGCGTTTACAGTGAACGCCGACCAAACTTTCATTGAAAATTCTGCATTCTTTGAACGTTGGTTTTGCCGTCAGTTTGGTAAGCTTTTTCTCTTGACCGGTCAAGGTCACGCTTAAGTGCTTCCGTTGGCATTCCATAAGTTTCCCGAAGACACAACAGTTAAGTATTTTGTAAAACGATTTCTCGAATTCCGTTTTGGCCTCAGTGCGTCTCATGGTGTTAAAATCGATGTATGGTTTAAGCCAGGTTTCCTGATCGAACTCAAAGACGGTATGTATGGTTTTAATTTGCAAACCGAGTTGCAAGTATAATTTCAAGTTTCTGTAATGTAACACGTATCTATCCTTGTCACCAAGCGTACAAAGCAATTTTTCCGACTTCGGTCGTTTAACCGATCCCCGTAATTCCTCCCAGGCCCACTTCGCATATGGCGAAAGTTCGTCGTCCGCAACGCTGCGCTTTTCCGGTGCCAACGGAAAACAATTATGGTCATCGTGCAAGTTTGAAGGATAACTCAGGCTCGTTTCGATCAGAAAACCTTTCTTCGAGTCATCGGGAACTCGGAGCACGTCGAACGAAGTGATTTCTTCCTCCGACAAGCGTCGAAATCCTCCGATAGGTAGCGTTTGTTGGCACGCCCATCCGTAGAGGTTATTAGCATCGATATGCATGATGTACGAGTGCGCCTGACTTGGATCGTAATCGTCTAGATACGGGTTATTGGCTTGAGCAAATCGGGACGAAATTTGACTAACACCACCTCTACAACCTCTTTCCCAAAGGAGCAGGTCGTCCATGTCCGTAATCAATTCTAAATTCACTTTCGTCATCAGTAGCATAGCCGCCCAAGATAGCCCTGGCGCAGAATAAAAATGACAGGGATCCAACTGATAATCCCTTATCGCTATGTTTCGAAAATTTTCGAAAATATCCGTGAGGAGGAGAACGTCCGTCTTCAAGTAGAGATCGCTGTATTCGCCTAAATTGGATATGTTAAGACGTTGAAAGACGTTGCAGGCGTGATGATAATCTTCGTCCGATATATGCGACTTTTTTATTTCCGAGTAGAAATTCTCTTTCGACGGTAAACAGGTTTCCTGAAATCGACTTTCATCGTCCATATAGTCGTATGGGTACACATTCTTTCGCAAAAGCATATTGGCCACTTCGCGGTTCGTAAATTCGCTGGAAAAATGTTTGAAATTGGCAAGGCCTCCCGTACATTTTAAATTCTCCGTTAAGGCGTCTAACGAAGAGCTCAAAAACTGGTAGCTGTCAAGAAAACGTAGATCGCCCAAACTAAAACTGATGTACCGTTCCATATTCTGCGGAATACACGTTATGCCCTTCGTTTGGGCTTCATACTCGCCGATCGACTGACATATGATGTGACCGTCGAAATTTCGAAGACCGTGAAATATCACCGGAATAAAACTGCAAATCCTAAATCCCAAGTTACAGCTACCGCACGCTGCGCCTCGATACAGCCCAGTCACGTGATCATGGTCGATGACTTTGTTACTCTCTGCCTCATCGAAAGGATTTTCGCATATGAAACAGTAGGTCGCGTCGGCAAAAGCAATCCGATCTTCCTCGCTCATTTTAAGCGGTTCGATATGTCTAAGTATCTCCTTGATTTCCTCTTCCTCTTTCAACAGACACTCAATGAATCGACGAGAAGCGTTGAGCCCTCGATAAATCACGCTCTCTTTCGTATACCGAGGATCCGTGCACACGCGTTTATATCCGAAGCTATATACGTCTAGACGTTTGGTGACAGTAGTGCTAGACTTAATAGGATTTTGTATGCACGTCGCCACATTTCTATTAATAGTCTCGAAGTCGCAAAAAATAACGAATGGGCATCTCATTTTCTTCTTAAAATCCTTAAATGTCAATACGTCATCAACGCCTTTTTGCGGGAGCACAATTTTTTGTTCTCCATTCACGGCACAAAATTCCTTGTGATTCATCAGCAGGTCCTCTCTAATGAAGCCGTTTAGGCAATAAGGACAAAAGTAAGTCTTGGTTTTGTGAGTTTTTGTTCTAAACAAAAATCCATTTAAATTGTGGATGAGACAATAGTGAGACAATTCACCTTTTTGTATATACAGTAAATTGACATGATGTTTTCTTCCTTTTTGCCTAGTGATTCTCAGAGGGAATATTTCGTTGTTTTCAAATCCGAATACGTTTAGGGAAAACAATTCATTTTGCTTCTCAAACTGGTTCAGTTTTGTTAATGATACGGGAAAATCGATGCCTTTCATATTTAATTCGTGTTCGTACGGCATGTAATGGTGCACATCATCCGCTCTCTCTTTCACTTTATGAATATCGGCTAATATAGCCCAAACGAAACATTTGTCATCCGTGTTCTTGATATTCAACACCGAATGAGAATTTATCAACGTTTTTGGTAATTCCACGTATGAAGAACCGCCCAGAGGTTTGTACAGAACGGTATGTATGTCGAGTTGTTTCACCCGTCGTAACATCCATCCCGATGACTCGTGAATGTACTTTTCCAGGCCCACGACTAGTTTCTGAAGCGCTTGATTTAAATCGTGGCTTTCGAACGTTTCCTCGCTAACAAGAGTATACGTCACGCTTCTGAAAAAAGGTTCTACCGCGTGGACTTCCCCATCTCTGTCTTCTCGTACGAGTTCCACTTGAGCCACTACGTACCATTTAATGGCTTTTAGACGAACTTTAGCCAGAAGATGTTTCTCGATCAATGGTCTTACGCTTGCCAGAAATTTTACTAAGTCGAACCTGTCGATTCCCACCGGGCGTAATGTGCGAACTTCGGTGGCACCGTTGACGGCAGTTCGACTTTCCCCGCCTGTCTGTGGACGATGAGATTCGCTGTGACGTATTAGCTCTCTCGGTGTAGCATACGACTGTCCACAAGTAGAACAAGTGAATCGCTTCTGTGCTGTGCACGATGTCGACTTTTTATGTTTGTATAGCGACTCTTTTCTCAAATACTGCTTTCCGCAACAATCACATTTAAACGTTGTTCTATGAGCCAGTTCGTGTTTAACATATCCACATTTAGTCTGATATTCCCGACCGCAAACGCTACACCGATACATCCTGGCAAAGACTGTTCACATATGAGTCTGATCTCATCTTTTATACGGTATCCATCTCTGGCGTCTTTTGTTCTCCAAGAATTCTGTAAAAGTCTGTTTCACATACTTTCGACCCTTCATTTGCCCACCCAACTGATCTCTCTCCAGGTGGTCGTCGTTAGATTTACTCTTGATAGACGTCATGCTGTTCAATTTACCAGCGACTGATTTCATCTTTTTGATCTTATCATCACTGCTCATTTTATCTTGATCATCAATGCATCTGGGTGATTTTGAAAGCGATGATATCTCATTTGAATTCACGGGAGTAGGAGTGTTATTTAAATTAACTTTTTCATTGTAAAATGTTAATGATTTTGAAATATTTTTGTTGACATTTTCTTCTGATCCATTTGCATTCAAAGGCATAGGATTGTCACTGATATGGCATGCATTCTCTGTACTACTTGCATTCCGCATATTCACATTTTGAGATAAAAGTTTTTCATAATCAGCTTTGTGTATTAAAACAAGCTCTTTTGCCATGGTAGTGTATGAATATTACTATTGATCAAACCACTTTAAGACTATGTAGTTTTGAACCACCTTTAACATAGGACAGAAAATGTTGAAATATTTCTGAAGCATCTGCTTTCGTCGAGCGTTAGGCGTACCTCGGTTCACAAAACTCCGAATGACTGCCTGATATCTCCGTAAATGCTTTTTATCCTTGTCTGGTAAACGTCCGTAGCCGTGCAGTATGTTAAATATGATTTCTATTACTGCTTCGAGTTGACTGGTCAAAGTTACCTTGTTTTGCAGAGTTACTTCGACCGTGGAGAAAAGTGACTGCAGGAATAAATTGGAGGGTCCCACTTTCGAGGAACCGTCTAAGCTAGTGGTGTCTGATTTAAGCACTTTTAGTTTCACATACAGTTGCGATCCGTGCAAGTCCAGGTAATCCAAAGTATTTGAGGCAGCTATCCGAAATTCCAGAGGCGCGTCGTTAGATATTTGTGACAAAGGTCTGATTTCGGCAAAGTAGGCATCTTGCACAGCGGTTTGAGTAGGCGGCAAATCAAACAATTCCAGTTGCGATGGGATACCTTCGTGAAAACTTTTTCCGTTTAGTACAGACATACTGGCTTTATTTAACTGAAAATGTCGGGAACAGACTTTTTGTCGGATTTTCTTTTCCTGGTTTTCGTCTTACGTTTAACCGTTTCGCGTCTGGTACTTTTAGCGACTTTCTTCACTCTGGATGGCTTTGGTTTTGTTTTCCTATTTATACGTTGGGCCTTCGACTGCCTTGTCGACGACCCGGTTTTCTTTCTGAGACGTTTAATTGCGCTCTGAGTTCTCTCATCGCCCGCTTCTACCGGAGAGACCAACTCGACATTCAGAGGTTCTTTTGAATTTTCGGCTGAACGTATACCATTGCCACCTTTCTGGTTGATTTTGTTCTTCTCTGACGTTCTTCGAAAGAAATGTATCCATACATTTGGATCCGGAACGTACAACTTAGAATGGTTCATTGTCGATATAGAATGGATAACTTCTAAAACGAAGTGTTATCATCAAAGGTTCGATTAAGAATGAAGCCAGCTGTCCGTTCGCAGTCTCAATATAAAACTCCATTTCATAAATTTCCTGTTTGAGAACGGGAAGATGAAAAGGAGTGATAAACGCATGCAGCCACTGACTTTTCTTAGTCGAAGGTATACGGCGTAAAATTGGCTTTAATTCGCCATCTATGATACTTTCCTTGCAAACATTACAAAACAAATGCAAAACTTGATAGACGTCATGCTGTTCAATTTACCAGCGACTGATTTCATCTTTTTGATCTTATCATCACTGCTCATTTTATCTTGATCATCAATGCATCTGGGTGATTTTGAAAGCGATGATATCTCATTTGAATTCACGGGAGTAGGAGTGTTATTTAAATTAACTTTTTCATTGTAAAATGTTAATGATTTTGAAATATTTTTGTTGACATTTTCTTCTGATCCATTTGCATTCAAAGGCATAGGATTGTCACTGATATGGCATGCATTCTCTGTACTACTTGCATTCCGCATATTCACATTTTGAGATAAAAGTTTTTCATAATCAGCTTTGTGTATTAAAACAAGCTCTTTTGCCATGGTAGTGTATGAATATTACTATTGATCAAACCACTTTAAGACTATGTAGTTTTGAACCACCTTTAACATAGGACAGAAAATGTTGAAATATTTCTGAAGCATCTGCTTTCGTCGAGCGTTAGGCGTACGTCGGTTCACAAAACTCCGAATGACTGCCTGATATCTCCGTAAATGCTTTTTATCCTTGTCTGGTAAACGTCCGTAGCCGTGCAGTATGTTAAATATGATTTCTATTACTGCTTCGAGTTGACTCGTGGAAATAGTTTGCAACAAAGCCACTCTTTGTTTCTTGTCGGCGTTAAGGAGAAGTCCAACGAAGTAGGCTTCTTTCAATAGTTTTGGTCGCATGGTAAATACACTATTGTAGTCTCGCCTGGCAATATATTCGTTCTGAGACGATACAGAGTCTCTTCACCGGACAGTCGTGGAGACAAGTCAACGAAGAGATAACCGTATTCCTTAGAAGATGTAGCTTTTATATAGCTATTCATAAAGTACTTCGTCTGATCCGGGAAACATTGTTTAGCAAATGTCTTAATTTGTAGCATATCGCGTGGGTTTTTAAAAAGTGCGAATTGGTGCGCGTTCAAGGAAATTGTGCGAAATAGTTTACCATGTGCGAAAAGATTCTGAACCAAGAAGAAAACGGTAAAATTCATATGATGACTGAAAATGGTAAATAAATCGCATACGTCTTGAGATATCGAGCACTGTGACATTAAATCATCAATAATTAACACAGAATGATCTCCCTGGTCTGCAAACTGCTCTAAATCTTCTCTTTTCGGAATTCCTTGAAAGAATTGTAAATTGTCTACTTCTCTCTTCATACGATCGAAAAGTTCATTTTGATAAATATTGTAGCAATATACTATTTGCGTGGGCATCTGCTCAAACATTCCTTTCGCATGTTTCAAGATTTCGTACACTAATGTGCTTTTTCCCGAGCCTGAAACTCCAGAAAATATCAGAGTACTGGGGCTTGGGATTTTCAACACAGCTTCCTCGTTAAAAGACATGACTCGTTTGTCAGGTAAATATGACATTTTGGATATAAATACGGGATATATTGGTAAAAAAAATAACAACAATACATGTATATCTTTTTATACGGCTTTATTTTGACAAAAACAGGTTTGGTTATAGCTTGTGTTAATTTTAGGCAAACAATATGGAAAACGTCTCGAAATGTAATCATACACAAATTGGTCACTCTGTTCGATGTTTTTCAAAGTTTCCACGATGTCATTCAATCGTCTTCCTCGTGAGCGATTTATGAGAAAATATAGACAGTACTGTCCACACACGTTTGAATCATTTCCTTGCAACTTTGTACAGTTGTACGACTGAACACTCGAATTCTTCTCTAAACACACCGCAAACGTATTGTGGTAATATTCTGGTGATTTTCCGTAACTGTCAAAAAAATTCAGATCTTCCATTACCGTCGAAGAAAAAGGCACACCAGTGTCTCCCTGGCTTAGAAATTGCATCTGTATTGGCAATAAATCCGCCACGACGAATTGTTTGAGGTATCTGGTCGGCTGCGTAAACACCCAGCGTAGATGCTCGAAGGACAGAATCGGCGTGTATAACGCACATCAACTGAGAGGTATTCATTAGTCCGCTATGATATCGCGTTCTTTGTTGATTTCGAATATAGCTGAATTCTCTGAGTAGACTATGCAAGTCATAGTCTTAGTTAGCGCCTGATTGAACTCCACATCGAGTCTGATGTTGGCTGTTTTCACGAGAAACAGATAATCGTCAGTGTTGTTTCCGAAATACGGCTGCAGTTGAAAGGTAAACAGGCAATACCCGTTTTCGAAATCTTCCCTGCTTATATTGTTTCCACTATCATTCTTCCATTTTCCATAGTTCTGAAACATGTCAGTGTATGCTCTGACGAACGTGGATCCTTTCGTTGGGTTGAACGTCAATTTACTAGGCGCTCCATTTGTTGGCATTCCATCAGCGAATAATGTGATGTTCTTTATGCCACAGTTTTCGAAGTTGAAAGGATTTTTGCATACTGGCCAGATGCCGCTGCAGAATCGACGAAGCACACGACTACTCTATCTGGCTTTTGACCTTGGAACAAGTTATCCCAGTGGAAGGAAGAACTTCCCTGTGGGATACTCTGTTGGCGACAATCCGTTCTTACAAATGGATATAAGGCATTTTTAGTGTTCAGCATTTCTGAATGGGCAAAAATTACCGCCGGATTGACTCGTACCTTCCTAGCCAGAAGGCAGACATCTGTTATGTCGATCTTGAAGTCCGCCCCCGCCATTTCACTCAGCAAACAGAATGCTGGTGTAGTACGATACAATTTAACTTTTACGTCCACTTGATTGAGCAAGTAACGTTTCATCTGAAAGAAGTCGTGATATAAGCCGCCTTGTAGATCCACAAATTTTGACAATGCTATATATCCCGCCCTTTCCACTAGACCGTCATTGGAGCCAACTGAATCGCAATCCGCCATTGCCTCATTAGAGTCTTTGATAAAGAGCATCGTTGTCAGCTGACTGTTTTCTGCGTCTTCTCCGTAGTTAAGTAGCGTCTGTATCATGGCTCGGTATGGATTGCTGGTACAGGTCAAAGTTACCTTGTTTTGCAGAGTTACTTCGACCGTGGAGAAAAGTGACTGCAGGAATAAATTGGAGGGTCCCACTTTCGAGGAACCGTCTAAGCTAGTGGTGTCTGGTTTAAGCACTTTTAGTTTCACATACAGTTGCGATCCGTGCAAGTCCAGGTAATCCAAAGTATTTGAGGCAGCTATCCGAAATTCCAGAGGCGCGTCGTTAGATATTTGTGACAAAGGTCTGATTTCGGCAAAGTAGGCATCTTGCACAGCGGTTTGAGTAGGCGGCAAATCAAACAATTCCAGTTGCGATGGGATACCTTCGTGAAAACTTTTTCCGTTTAGTACAGACATACTGGCTTTATTTAACTGAAAATGTCGGGAACAGACTTTTTGTCGGATTTTCTTTTCCTGGTTTTCGTCTTACGTTTAACCGTTTCGCGTCTGGTACTTTTAGCGACTTTCTTCACTCTGGATGGCTTTGGTTTTGTTTTCCTATTTATACGTTGGGCCTTCGACTGCCTTGTCGACGACCCGGTTTTCTTTCTGAGACGTTTAATTGCGCTCTGAGTTCTCTCATCGCCCGCTTCTACCGGAGAGACCAACTCGACATTCAGAGGTTCTTTTGAATTTTCGGCTGAACGTATACCATTGCCACCTTTCTGGTTGATTTTGTTCTTCTCTGACGTTCTTCGAAAGAAATGTATCCATACATTTGGATCCGGAACGTACAACTTAGAATGGTTCATTGTCGATATAGAATGGATAACTTCTAAAACGAAGTGTTATCATCAAAGGTTCGATTAAGAATGAAGCCAGCTGTCCGTTCGCAGTCTCAATATAAAACTCCATTTCATAAATTTCCTGTTTGAGAACGGGAAGATGAAAAGGAGTGATAAACGCATGCAGCCACTGACTTTTCTTAGTCGAAGGTATACGGCGTAAAATTGGCTTTAATTCGCCATCTATGATACTTTCCTTGCAAACATTACAAAACAAATGCAAAACTTCATCATTTTTAGCTTTTGATGGTATCGTGCAATAAAACTCCACCAAGGCCACCGTCCAAAATCCTTTCAAAATTAAGGGATTCTTCAGATGAACTTTGAATTTGTAAGGTTGATTGTCTTTAAAGTAATCGTCACACTCGTCGCTTCTTATGTATACGATATGATCCATTTTGTTTAATTTTCGAGCGTCTGTACGCTATCCGCCGAAACCCACGAATTCATAGAAGAAGGATAATCTAGCCACTTTACGAGCAGTTCTGTTTTTCCTTGACGTTTTCTCCGTTTGACAACTTTTTCAATGATGAATAAAGTTTCAGAGTCCTTGGAGACTTTGTTTAATTCTGCGTCGTAAAACTGTCCGATGATAGGCTGGTCGTTCCAATCGTTCAACTTGTACAATGGTAGGCCTTGTCTCCGATAGCGTTTTGCAATTTTAAACACTTCGCCAGTGTATTGTTGCTGATAAGCTCTTCTGAAAGGATGCTTAAGGTATGATATCCTCACCAGATCCCCCACTTTAAATTTAAACGGAGAAGTGCGTCTTTTTTGCCTGCTTGTTGGAGGTTTCTTCAGATACATGTAGGCCCATAGGTCGGCCTCGTTTTTCTTTGTCACATCCTTAGGCGCTGTATTATTCAAACTCCTATGCGGTGTGGCATTATAGTTATCGACAAGGCTCTGTAGATCGTCGATATATCGAAAATTCCTTTTATGCCTCAAAAACCTCCATAAAAGCACTTTAAACGTACGTTGTACACGTTCAACGTAATTGGCTTTTGGAGGATTTTGCGTCGTAAACAGACGGATATTCTGTTCTTTGAGATACTGTTTGACCCATCGATTCACGAACTCGGAACCTTTGTCGACCCGTAATCGCACTGGTTTTCTCTTCGAAATCACCTTTTTCAGGCCATTTAGAACCGATTTAGCCGTTTTATTCTGTAATGGCTCTATCCACAAAAATCGCGAGAAAACGTCAATCACAAACAGTAAGTAATTGATGTTGTCGTTTTCTTTGGCCAAGTTACCCACATAGGAAAGATCGGCTTCAAACTGAGCGTCGATAGAATTTACTCTGACTTGGAGGGTTTTGAATCGATGTCTGGCTTGTTTTTGTACCGAATAAGAATCTACTCCGTCGAGCCATTTTTGAATAAAATGCTGCGAAAACGTCGCGGGATATTTTTTGTTCAAAACTTTATAGAGTCGCCCTGGACTGCTAAAAGCTGCAGGATTAGAAGCTGTAGCGTAATATTTTTCCAATACAGCTTTTTTATCCGTATTTTGCGACATTTCGTTTGTTTTCGCTGTTTACACCGCGGTACCCAGATACTTGTCTGATTCTCTTAAAAACCCAACCATGTTAATATAGTGGCATCGTGGAGACCATCTTTGATGTTCTTTCCAGACGTTGTCTTCTTGAAGCCATTCTCCGAGGCGTAGGCCGCAAGAGAAACATTTCACTAAATCGCCCGTATTTGTATAGTAAAATCCAGCAGACGCTAGCGTGTGTTTGTCCTGTCGTAACTGAACGGGCCATGATTCAAAAGACAAAACTCTGTCACGATAATACACCATATGAGGAACGGAATGCGATATTGATAAATGAGAAGGGTTACTGCTCAGCCAAACCCTGTCCACCATGCTGAACACTGAACGCGTTAGCTTCAAGAAATGATATCAAGTACTGAATACTTTCCTTATATTGATAAAGCTTTGTAAAGGTATCCTTGTGTATTCGAACTCGCGAATTTGCATCTTGAAGACACAGGAAGATATCGCCACCTTTTTTCCTTTCAAGCTTTATAGAACCAAAAGCATTGATTTCGCATTTGATGTTTTCGTTAGCTGTATCCCAGATCAAAGACACCATGTCATTTCTGTTTAGCTCTTCTTGTGCCATTGTACGAAAAAAAGATTCAACGAAGTGATTAGCCGCTTCCAAAGCTTCGGCTTTTAGTTTGTATCGAGGAAGACACGTTTTCAAAATATACTCGTGAAGTAAAACAGCTGCTAGCAACAGTGGCATACCTTTTTCTCCAATAATAACGATCTGATGGCCTTTCGCTGTTTTATACGATCAACTGGCCGCTATTGAACAAGTCCGAGCATGCCTTGCCTAATTGCACAATACCTGACAAGTTTACGATACTGCCAAAAATAATATTTTTTTTTTTTGCTGTGGAGATAAATATGCGGTTGAATCAGTAAAAAATGCAACAACTGGATGAGAAATCAGTTTTTAGCTTACAATATGCTTTTCCCTGAGGTTTGATATAACTCTGAAGTCCTAGGTTTTCAAGATCAAAAGATAAAATCTATCAATGTAAAAATTGTCCCAGCGAGGAAGACAGGTCTAAAGTTAAAATATACTTATGAAATGCGGAAAAATACGCGGCGAGGACATTTTTAGATGCAGTAACATTAAACAGATGAAAATGTTGAATAATTTTTAGAGATCAACATCATTGATAGAACTCTAAAGACGTAGGTTTTCAAGATATTAAAAAAAAAGATAAAATCTTAAAATATGCTAATGGGATGCGAAAATTGAAATTAGACCAATTGGATGAGAAATCAGTTTATATAGGCCTTTTTCCTTGCACATTTGAAATTAAAGATGCGGTTACATTAAATAGTTGGAGATGTTGAACAATTTTACGAGATAAATATCTTTGACATAACTGTGAGGTCCCTGGTTTGCGAGATCAAAAGAAAATAAAATTGATGTGGACATTGTCCCAACGAGGGGAAAAGGTCTAAACTTAAACTATGCTTATAAAATGCGAGACGTAAAATTTGCTGACAGAAAAGGAAAAAGATAAGATCTAATGAGTTCTTTGGAAAAAGATAAGATCTTAAGTATGCTAATGAGGTTTAAGGATTAAATATGCTAATTAGAAAATCTACTTTCGCGGCCCCATTTTGTATCTACTCCCCGAGGCGTGGCCCATTTGGACCCCAGGTCCAGATTGGCAGGATTTATGTAGGTGACCACTTGCCATTAATACATGCTAAATATCAAAGCTCTGGGCCGTGTGGTTTCAGAGAAGAAGATTTTTGAAGCTTTTTTCAATTATAAGTCTATGGGAGCTAAGGGGCCCCAGGGTGTGACCAATTTGGACCCAAGGGGCATGATTGGCAGGATTTATGTAGATGACCACTTGACATTGTTACAAGCTAAATATCTAAGCTCCGGGCCCTGTGGTTTCAGAGAAGAAGATTTTTTGAAGCGTTTTTCCATTATGAGTCTATGGGAGTTAAGAGGGTCCCATGGTGTGGCCCATTTGGATCCCAGGGGCATGATTGGCAGGATTAATGTAGGTGAACACTTGTTTTGGCCACATGCTAAATATCTAAGCTCTGGGCCCTGTGGTTTCAGAGAAAAAGATTTTTGAAGCTTTTTTTTTCATTATGAGTCTATGGGAGCTAAGGGGCCTCGGGGCGTGGCCCATTTGGACCCCAGGGGCATGATTGGCAGGATTTATGTAGGTGACCACTTGCCCTTGCTACATACTATATATCTAAGCTCTGGGCCCTGTGGTTTCAGAGAAGAAGATTTTTGGCTTTTTTCCATTATGAGTCTATAGGAGCTAAGGGGCCCCGGGGCGTGGCCCGTTTGGACCTTAGGGGCATAATTGGCAGGAATTAGTTAGGTGACCACTTGCCGTTGCTACATGCTAAATATCTAAGCTCTGGGCCCTGTGGTTTCAGAGAAGAAGATTTTTGGAGCTTTTTTTCCATTATGAGTCTATGGGAGCTAAGAGGCCCCAGGGCGTGGCCCATCTGGAACCCAGGGGCATGATTGGCAGGAATTATGTAGGTGACCACTTGCCGTGGCTACATGCTAAATATCTTAGCTCTGGGCCTTGTGGTTTCAGAGAAGAAAATTTTTGAAGCTTTTTTTCAATTATGAGTCTTTAGGAGCTAAGGGGCCCCGGGGTGTGGCCAATTTGGACCCAAGTGGCATGATTGGCAGGAATTATGTAGGTGACCACTTGCCGTTGTTACATGCTAACTATCTCAGCTCTGGGCTCTGTGGTTTCAGAGAAGAAGATTTTTTCCATTATGTGTCTATGGGATCTAAGGGGCCTCGGAGCGCGGCCCGTTTGGACCCCAGGGGCATGATTGGAAGAATTTTGTAGATGACAACTTGCCGTGGCTACATGCTGAATATCTAAGCTCTGGGCCCTGTGGTTTCAGAGAAAAAGAGTTTTGAAGTTTTTTTTCCATTATGAGTCTATGGGAGCGAAGGGGCCCCGGGGCTCGGCCCATTTGGAACCCAGGGGCATGATTGGCAGGAATTATGTAGTTGACCACTTGCCGTGGCTACATGCTAAATATCTAAGCTCTGGGCCCTGTGGTTTCAGAGAAGAAGATTTTTGGAGCTTTTTTCCATTAGGAGTCTTTGGGTGCGAAGGGGCCCCGGGGCGTGGCCCATTTGGAACCCAAGGGCATGATTGGCAGGAATTATGTAGGTGACCACTTGCCGTGGCTACATGCTAAATATCTACGCTTTGGGCCCTGTGGTTTCAGAGAAGAAGATTTTTGAAGCTTTTTTTCAATTATGAGTCTTAAGGGGCCCCGGGGAGTGGCCAATTTGGACCCCAGGGGCATGATTGGCAGGAATTATGTAGGTGACCACTTGCTTTTGCTACATGCTTAATATCTAAGCACTTGGCCCTGTGGTTTCAGAGAAGAAGATTTTTGAAGCTTTTTTCCATTATGAGTCTATGGGAGCGAAGGGGCTCCGGGGCGTGGCCCATTTGGAACCCAGGGGCATGATTGGCAGGAATTATGTAGGTGACCACTTACCGTTGCTACATGCTTAATATCTACGCTCTGGGCCCTGTGGTTTCAGAGAAGAAGATATTTGAAGCTTTTTTTTGCATTATGAGTCTATGGGAGCTAAGGGGCCTCGGGCGTGGCCCATTTGGACCCCAGGGGCATGATTGGCAGGATTTATGTAGGTGACCACTAGCCATTGCTACATGCTAAATATCTAAGCTCTGGGCTCTGTGGTTTCAGAGAAGAAGATTTTTGGCTTTTTCCATTATGAGTCTATAGGAGCTAAGGGGCCCCGGGGCGTGGCCCGTTTGGACCCCAGGGGCATGATTGGCAGGAATTTTGTAGTTGACCACTTGCCGTTGTTACATGCTAAATATCTCAGCTCTGGGCTCTGAGGTTTCAGAGAAGAGGCTTTTTTCCATTATGAGTCTATAGGAGCTAAGGGGCCTCGGGGCGTGGCCGGTTTGGACCCCGGGGGCATGATTGGCAGGAATTATGTAGGTGACCACTTGCCGTGTCTACATGCTAAATATCTAAGCTCTGGGCCCTGTGGTTTCAGAGAAGAAGATTTTTGAAGCTTTTTTTCCATTATGAGTCTATGGGAGCGTGGCCCATTTGGAAACCAGGGGCATAATTGGCAGGAATTATGTAGGTGACCACTTGCCGTGGCTACATGCTAAATATCTTAGCTCTGGACCCTGTGGTTTCAGAGAAGAAGATTTTTGAAGCTTTTTTCAATTATGAGTCTTTAGGAGCTAAGGGGCCCCGGGGTGTGGACAATTTGGACCCCAGGGGCATGATTGGCAGGAATTATGTAGGTGACCACTTGCTGTTGCTACATGCTTAATATCTACGCTCTAGGCCATGCTGTTTCAGAGAAGAAGATTTTTGAAGCTTTTTTCCATTATGAGTCCATGTGAGCGAAGGGGCCCCGGGGCGTGGCCCATTTGGAACCCAGGGGCATGATTGGCAGGAATTATGTAGGTGACCACTTGCCGTTACTACATGCTAAATATCTAAGCTCTAGGCCCTGTTGTTTCAGAGAAGAAGATTTTTTAAATTTTTCCCATTAAGAGTCTATGGGAGCGAAGAGACCCCGGGGCGTGGTCCATTTGGAACCCAGGGGCACGATAGGCAGGAATTATGTAGGTGACCACTTACCGTTGCTACATGCTAAATATCTAAGCTCTGGGTCCTGTGGTTTCAGAGAAGAAGATTTTTTTATTTTTTTCCATTATAAGTCTATGGGAGCTATATGTTACCATGGCAACCAGAATTCCAATCTGATCAGCCCAAAAACCTTATGCAGCCTTTCCCCCTACCTGATGATGCTTCAGGTGAAATTTGATCAAGATTGGCCATGGGGTATTAGAGATAAACTTATTTGAAATTGTTTACGGACGCACGCACGGACGCACGCACGGACGCACGCACGACGGACGACGGACAAAATGTAATCACAAAAGCTCACCTTGTAACTACGTAACAGGTGAGCTAAAAAAACGATCTAGTTTTCATAAGTTATTTGACCCATGGTCATAGTTTCCAGCTGACTTCCACTTAAAGTAGAAGGAATGTAAAGTCAGGAATCATTAAAAATAATTTGTAAATTTACATGTAATGTTTTAATGGCAAAACTAGGAGGTAAAATAAACTGTCCTATATCATCTCATTATACCAGGGGTCGTGGGTTCGATCCCAGGCTTCTCCAGACTTTCACATGAGTCTTTAAACTGAGGTGTCGTCTCCGTATGGCCTTAGCTGTGGGACGTAAAACTCAAAACACGCACACACACACCATCCCATTATAAACTGGGCCCCGTCAAGCGATTTTGGTACTTATCGCCTATGCGAGCAGCGAAGGTTCAGGCGAGCCTGCGCATCCGCGCAGTCTCACCAGAACCTTCGCTGCTCGCTCATACAAGCGGTGAATCAAGAGGAACCTTCAGACAGAAAGCCATATGCCTGGCCCCTCGGAATGGCTGGGCATGCGCAGTTAAAATGTGTCATGACGGAATGCTCGAAGATACAAATTCGCTTGGCGGGGCTCAACTGAGGACGTTAACTATCAGAATATCAACGAACCTAGGTAAATCTCCAGACCATTTCTGGGAATGGAGGTGGCTTCAACGAGGCGTCTAGCCCTATGACTTTGAAATATAAATCTGAAAATACGAAGAGCCTTTTCTCATCAGTCGGCATGAAGAGATTACTGTCTATATAAGGTTTTTCTCCAGTATGAATTTAAAATCTTAGTCTGTCGTAATCTGTCTATATATAAAGTGATCGTTTTCCAAAAACGTTTCATGTACACGAAAAGCACAAAGGGTTTTCAAAATATAGAGGATCTTACAAAAGTGGTCATTATATAGGATAAGACCAGGAACTGTTATAATCAGACCCCGAATTCTTCCCACAATATCAAAGAAAGAAGTCGAAACATGGAGTGACGAAAGTAAATTAAACGGACAACAGGTAACCCGAGTCAGCAGCTCTTTCCCAAACAGGTGGTGACTCGGAATACCCAAACCTAAATAAAAAGCCGCAATATAGATAATGGGGGAAATAATCAGAATCACCAACAAGAAAAACATTAAACTGGAAGGACACATGTAACTAAAAATGAACAACCAACAAGGGAGAAGAATCAGAATCATCATTATATGGGCCCCGTCAAGCGATTTTGGTACTTATCGCCTATGCAAGCAGCGAAGGTTCAGGCGCAGTCTCGCCAGAACCTTCGTTGCTCGCTCATATAAGCAGTGAATCAAGAGGAACCTTCAGACAGAAAGCCATATCCCTGGTCCCTCTGAATGGCTGGGCATGCGCAGTTAAATTTGTCATGACGGAATGCTCGAAGACACAAATTCGCTTGGCGGGGCTCATATGAAGACTTTCGGTAGAATACTTGTTACGAGGCAGTAACTATGTGTTATTATAAGTGTGGTCATACGGTTTTTATGCTATGAAGTTATCCACTATATAACAGCGACTTCATTCGATAAAGGATGATTTGTTGAGATGATGTCTACTTTCGTAATTGCACTATAGGGGATTAAATCACTTTATTTGAGGAGAAAAAATAATATGATACTGTATTAGAGTCTCTATTATAGTATCATATTTCTTTTTCTGCTATAATATAGTATCCTCAAATGACACGATCCAAACCCCTTTGATTTCCCCATGCATGCATTGGCTTTAAACCATGTTTTAAAAAGCATTTTAAGCGTATTAACTAAAAGCGCAGAGGCCAGAAAACCATATGCAGAACAGTCTCCGATGGAATATCAGTAGTATTTTTACAATATATTAATATTCAGGCATATGTGGCAGTTGGGTACAGGGAGTACTGGCACCCAGCCGACGTTAAATTAGGGGATAACTGCATTCCAAATAGTAATAAGGTAAATCGGCGGTTTTACGGCCGGAAATTTCGTTTTACGGCGACGCGTACGGGAAGCCGTAAAATGTAATTTGCGACCGTAAAACCGACGGTGACGTCTGATGCTGTTGCAAATTTTTGACGTCATCCAATCAAACGTCGCGACACATACGCAAGAGTCATTAGAATGGCCAATCTTTGTAGCTTATTACACTCCACTTCAGCTGGTATTAAGTGCTGTCTCAGCTGGTGTTAAGTGCTGTGTGATTACCAAGGAACGTCTCTCCGTACTTCATCATAGTGCACTTTGTACTTTACTGTCAAACTTCAATGCATAACGAAAACAGGTCTATACCAATACATTGTAACCTATATCGCCGAAAAAATGAACATTTTAAGATGAAAAATTGTGATATTTTTCTTATTTCTGTTCAAAATATAGATTGTGGGTACTCGTTAGAACCGCCTCGAACACTAGTGTGCGGGCCGGATTCAGCTCTGCGTGGAAGCATCGTGCAGCCCATATATTTCTTCAAGCCCCTATGGGCGGGAGCGGTTCTGTGTTCTGTATAAAAACTGTATGCTGTATATTCTCAGTAGAATAATGAGGGCACAGCGCATACATTTTGAAGATACAAGCTTGGTCATCTCACTCAGTTATCATCTGGGGCCCAAAGGACATTTTCAGGGGAATTGATACACCTTCATGGGAGGCAACTCCTGCAAAAGTATTTTGTCTCCCATGTCAATAGAGGTCAACTCTTAAAGGAAAGGATTTGCTCCTATGGAGCAAATTCTTTCCTTTAGAGTAGACCCCTTTTTCAGTGGGACAGGATATATAGAAAAGGGAACAGGAAGTCCCGAAAGTTGTCTCCCTTTGAAAAATGGTGGAAAAAAAATCTGCCAGGTGTAATATCTTTGTAAATAGAGTTCTGCTCATGTATACACAATCCTAAAAACTTCCTAACTCCTTATGATGAGTTTCAAACCACCCATTTTCTATTTTTAGTGTTTTATTTTTGTTTGTTTGAATTGAGGTTTAACACCACCGTCAGCACTACACAGGTCATTTTGGAAACGGTGCTTCCAATTTTGTGTGACTTTTACCCGACACTGAGATTAAAAGACATCTCAAGTTCTGCCAACCAATGAAACCAATATGGCTTATGTATGCATTGGACGGTCCGACTCACCCTACTTTGTCTGTACAGGCTAAGTCCTTCTAAGCGGTTTATCAGTTTACCAGTTCTAAGCGGTTTACCAGTACTCTAATTTTCGGTCAGTTTCAGCTCTGATTGGAAGCACCATGCAGCTCAATCTATTTCTCCAAGCCCCGATGGGTGGAGGATCTCTATTTGTATTGTGTGTGTGTGTGTGTGTGTGTGTGTGTGTGTGTGTGTGTGTGTGTGTGTGTGTGTGTGTGGCTGTTGTTTGTTTTTATTTGCTGTATGTTTCCAAAACAATCTTAATAGTTTTATTCTCTTGTTAGAGATATGGGTTCCAAGTTGTGACCCGATCGAGGCTCGAAGCCAAAACAGTGGTGTGCCTAAATGTTTAAAGATAATGCGCTTAACCAACGTAACAATCGAAAAATGTTAACCATTCAAGCACTAATCACGACTCGCAGACGGCATTTTCAAAGTTTTTCCTGTTTTTGTTTTGTAAAAGGGCTTGACATTTCATGTGAATCGTGGTGAATCGTGATTCACATGAAATGAGCCCCGCCAAGCGAATTTGTGTCTTCGAGCATTCCGTTATGACAAATTTCAAATGCGCATGCCCAGCCATTCAGAGGGGCCAGGGATATGGCTTTCTGTCTGAAGGTTCCTCTTGATTCACTGCTTGTATGAGCGAGCAGCGAAGGTTCTGGCGAGACTGCGCGGATGCGCAGGCTCGCCTGAACCTTCGCTGCTCGCATAGGCGATAAGTGCCAAAATCGCTTGACGGGGCCCAAATGTCAAGCCTTTTTTTCTGAAAATATGTAGTCTGCTCTGGATTTTTTGTAGTGCTTGAATGGGTAAAGGTTCCTCTTGATTCACTGCTTGTATGAGCGAGCAGCGAAGGTTCTGGCGAGACTGCGCGGATGCGCAGGCTCGCCTGAACCTTCGCTGCTCGCATAGGCGATAAGTGCCAAAATCGCTTGACGGGGCCCAAATGTCAAGCCTTTTTTCTCTGAAAATATGTAGTCTGCTCTGGATTTTTTGTAGTGCTTGAATGGTTAATCTTTTCACGAATCCCAAGATTTTATCTCTCAAACACTGTTTAACAGAGAGTTGTGTCAGTCTCCAAATGACCTAAATAGTTTTGACGGGGACGTAAAACCTCATTACAAACAAACGAACAAACACAACAAACAGACGTGAAGCAATAAAACTGATAAAAATCGGTAAAATTAATAAAACAAATAAGCCAAAAGCAAACTTTAAACGCATTTTATTTTCAACATACTGAATACAAATCTAACCATCGTAACATATTTAAGATACATATGGCTAAAAACAAATTTATTGAACAAAAACGAAATATTAAAAGTGCCCTTAAAACTTTGGTAAAAATGCATATATGTATATTCTTGCTTTCATAAATCTGACTCGTAACAGTCCCCAACCAATGGTAAGGTATAACTTGAACTTCTTGAAGAAATAGATTGGCTGCATGATGCTTCCACGCAGAGCTGAAACCGACCCGCACACGAGTATTGGTAAACCGCTTAGAGGATCTAAGCCTGCCCAGGCAAAGCGGTGCGTATCGGTCCGTCCATGCTAATAAACCCTATTGGTTTCATTGGGTGGCAGGACTTGAGATGTCATTTCATCTCAAGGTCGGATAAAAGGCCCCACAAAATTGGAAGCAGCGTCTCCAAAATGACCTTAACAGTGTTGACGGGGACGTTAAACCTCAAATCAAACAAACAAAAAAGCGCAAATGCATTTGAACCGCGAAAATATGGCTGGCATCTGGTTAAAAAATCCGTGAAAGGAACGCCCTTGAAAAACCCAAGTTATAAAGAGAAAACTGAGGCCCGCCCATAAAGGTATACATAGTTTTCCTAATTTTTGCTCCAGAACATAGATTGTGGGTACTCGTCAGAACCGCCTCGTTGAGGTGGTTCTAACGAGCACCAACAATCTATGATTGATGCAGAAATAAGAACAATATAAAAATGTAATATCAGAAAAAAATGTCACTTTTGGAACCATTGAAGTTATGATTATGTTGCACTGCAGATGTGAAGATGGTGTGGTGGTTACTGATGCTACCCGCCTCATAACCCCAACAGGGGTCATGGATTCGATCCCGGGCTTCTCCATTCTTAAACAGTATATGCCTACTTTATGCGAACTTATGCGAAATATGATCTTTATAATCTCAGATATATTGTCATTTGCAGAACCGATTTTCAAGACAAACTTACAATTAATAGATATCTATATCTATTTTATATTGAAAAAACTGGGGTTTGCAGGGGTAAATATTATTTTTCTTATTTCTGCTCTAAAATATAGATTGTGGGTACTCGTTAGAACTGCATAGATGAGGCGGTTCTAATGAGCACCGACAATCTATATTTTGAGCAGAAATAAGAAAAATATCATAATTTTTCATTTTAAAATTTGCAATTTTTTGGTGATAAAGGTTACAATGTATTTGTATAAGGCGTGTTTCAGTAATGCGGGGAAGCAGTGCGTCAACAGGCATCCTAATAGTGCACAGTCTGATCTGTGTCTTCTCTGGGTATAGATGCCCATAGGTCAGATGCCCAAAGTCACAATTTCGCTTGGGGCGAACAATTTGATTTTTTTTTCTGCTTCAAACCATTAAAATGTATCAGTTACAGTTTCTCTCCCGTGCGAATAACAGTTTCCCCAAAGTCGCATGTGACTTCTGAATCAAGTGCAATAGAATTTCAATATTAATTGTTCAAACGATGAACCAAATAGTTTGTATGTTTCTTAATTTGTTTGTTTTGATTTTTTGTTTGTTTGTTACATGTTTGGTAAAACTATGTATTCTACCCATTGTTTTTTGTTCGTTCAACATGTCCAAGATGAAATGACAATATTATCGATTCATGGCTGGGATCAAGCAGCGCGGGAACAAATTGTCTAATGATGATTTTCATAAACACTGGGGATTCGGACCGTTCTATGATTTTTCTAATGGTTTAAAATCCAGTGCAAAACAATAATGGCTGGCATATTGGAAACAGCAAATGCATGATTCACTTGAACGAATGATTTTATTCACATGAACGGATGGATGGATTCTCATCAAACTCAGTCAGTTAGTGGGGCACCTACCTCTCCGGTTCTGTTCAGCTGTTATTTTCAGGGACTTGTTTTATAGTGATAGTAAGCCCTGATTCTGAGCATTCTAAATATGAAATCCAAGACACATCATGGTTTTACTGGGTTCAAAGAAACTTTTCAATGATTAATTGCTTCAGTCCCAAAGGCGGTCTTAACAAAAAGAATTTCACTGTATTTGCCATATTAAATTATCAAAGTTGTAACGATATGTTAACTAACGACATCGCTAGTTTTGAACAACTGGACGCTGATCTCAGTCGTCCAAAGCTAACAATGTCGTTAGTTAATGTATCGTTAAAAATTTGGTCATCAGTACGGCAATTATTCTGATATTTGTGCAAATGCAAAAGCTGTTAAGATTTTGTTTGCAGCAAAAATACCACTTTATTAGGTATTGTAGTCACTAGAACAGTTAATAATTTGACCACTAACCAGCTGGTTAAGCTAACGATGCTTGGAACAACTGTGCTTTGAACCTGTTAAGCACGTATGCATACACAGTAAACTGGCAGTGTGTTGGCTCTAGGTAAGGTTTTGATGTCACTGAATACTTATTTCTCAATATAGTCATGCGTAACTTGTCAAACTACTCTTGTCCATCCGGAATCTTGCTTATATGGCACAGTTTGACCGTTCTGAAACATGCCGACATGTACTCAGCAGAATATCCGCTTTCAGTATATCAAGTCACAAATGAGTGGAGAATATAAGAATCTGATATGGGGTTCTGTTGCAGATGAGCGTTTCCAACCCGAGGGATGACCGTGCTGAGCGGAACCGAGGCTACGCCGAGGTTCCGCTTAGCACGGTCATCCCGAGGGTTGGAAACGCCCATCTACAACAGAACACCATATTGGATTCTTTTTCTTGCACAACACCCCCGGTTAATTTTGACAGCTCGCACATGTATATTGTTTACAAAATAAAAGTAGTGCGGAAGTAGTTCCGGCAGTTGAATAGAATTGAAGCGCATTTATGTTAGTTGCCTGGGTCGGAACACCAGGGTCAGAGCATAAATTTCTATCCCAGGGTAAAATCACGGATTTCCTTGTCTGGTGTGCAAGAATGATTAATAACAAATAAGCCCTATCTTGATCTAAATTCACAACACATAATACGAAATACAGTAGCACCAAATATCAGATAGCACATTTGTTCTCGTCATTTAGTCAACTTCTTCCCGAAACCCCATATGTATATTATCATATATGCTAACTTTCGAAGAGGACAATTGTTCAAATGTCATTGGCCGTCGAGCTGAAGGGTAAACCAATGGCTGAGTCGGAGGCGGTTCTTCGTAGTTTATATTTACCGTCTTCCATTGAGATTGAGAAGGCGGGGCCTGTTGATGACTTTGTTCTGACTGTTTGTTGGCGTAGGAAGAAGATTGCTGAAAGCCCTGTGGAGGAGAATGCTGGTACGTTTGGTAGGCTAGCATCGGTGTCATATCTCCAGCGTTGTCATAGTCATCATCAGAGTAACGTCTGACAGGAAACTGGGTGGAGCTTGCTGTTGACCCCGCCCTTCCGCGCTCTGTATAATATGGACGCACAGGTGCCATCTTCTCGGTGTCGCCGTAACGTGACGGCGTGTATCCATAACCATTCTGAGTCTGTATATGAATAGGCACTTGAACAGATTGTGGGGCTCGAGGAGGTTTTTGGTGTAAGCTGCTGTAAGGGGTTGCCGTGTAAGGGTCTTTTAAGTATGCTAATGAGGCAAGTTGCGGTTTTCCAGCTACAGTTGAACTAGGTGTTCGTTGTGCTGAGACAGTCGAGGGTGATTTACCCGAAACGGAACTAGAACTCTCCGTCTTTGAACGATCACTTATTTTTGATATATCACCCTGTCGTGCTCCATAATATTCGGTAAACACATCGTTTTGAGTTCTTGGTGATATTGTCACGTGTTTCTTTGTCAGTGACCCCACTTGTGAGCCGTCCCTAAGAACACCGTTCGGTGGTGATCTCTTGTCTATGACTGAGTAGGTGGGACTGATCGGTGACAGGCTTGCGTCAACGTGATCTGTGCCGGCTACCATTGTCTGCAGAATAAAACAAACACATAATCACAACACAAGATACCTCAACTCCATATGAAATGACCACGAGTTTAAGATTTTGTTCATCATATTAAGACTTACTTGCTTGCATGACAGCCCGGTCAACACTATTAAGGTCATATCGAGCGTGTCAGTTTACCTAACCACACTCTTTTCCTGGGCAGGCTTAAACGTAAGCGGTTAACCTTTACAGTGCACACTCTTTCGCCAGAAACTGACAACAGACCTTCTTGAATCCGCGGAAGGGTGAAAATGACAGCAGAAAAGTATCCATGATCAATCTCTACGAAAGGATGTTGTCAACCCCGGCATGTATCAAACCCGCGACCTCCTGCTCACTAGTTATTCGACTGAGCTACCGAGACCTGCTTAACCCTTATCTTGCTGAATATTCATTTAAGCCACACCCATTTCTGTTTATCAACCAATCAAATTACTTGATGTAATATATTGCTACAAATTCATAAACTGGATGCCAAACAATGTAGATCAAGATCAGATGGCTTCTTCAGAAGCCATCTGATCTGGATCTACACTGTTTGCAAAGATAGGGGTTGTCGTGAACAGCAAGATAAGGGTTAATGCGTATGTGAACAGTTAAGACTGATCAGATTGCGCAGATGCGCATGCTGATCTGATTCTTCGCTGTTCGAAAATACTTTACTGAAGATTTATCGTGTCTCAGCTCAAATGATAACAGAATCGCACACTTGTGAATATTGGAGAACATGAAATTGTTCGATAAACTTCATAGAATGGCCAAACGTATATCAATAATACTATTGTTGTATAATATACATGGCTGTTTCTGAGTCATAATGCATGCAGACTGTTTCCAAAATTTGTCATAGATACAGAAACAAGAGGATCATGATGGTCATATATCGCTCACCTGAGCTAACAGATTCAGTTTCAGGAAGTTCCAGTCTTTACTAGTGGCTTTATGCTGATGACAAGATCAAAAACAGGCATTTTCAGAATTCAAGGGGACGTAACTCTATTAGAGATAGGCAGACATCACCAGTTTTCGAACTCATCCGAACTTTCATTCCCAACCTACTTATATGCTAGTTTCAGGAAGATTCGATCAAGACTAAAGGACATATGGTGATGACAGGGTACAAAAGAGGCATTCTCAGCACAGAAGGGGACTTACCTCTACGAGTAATGTGCCAACAATGTTAGTTTGCAAACTCATTTAAGCTTTTATCCTTAACTTACTGATATAAGTTTCAGAAAGATCCGTTCAAAACTTAGGGACTTATGATGATGACAATGTCAAAAATGGGCACTTTCAGCAATCAAAGTGACATGACTCTATGACATACTGGCCCACCTCGCATCCAAGCTGTTATCCTCGACCTAGTTAAATGTTAGTTTCAGGAAGATCCCATTAAAGCTGAAGGACTTGTGGTGCTTACAGGTCTGAAATGGACATCATTACGAAAACACGCCTATACAAATACATTGACTGTTTTACCGCCGTAAAATCGAAAATTTTATGATGAAAAATGGTGATATTTTTCTTATTTCTGCTCAAAATATAGATTGTGGATACTCGTTAGAACCGCCTCGATCAGGCGGTTCTAACGAGTAGCCACAATCTATATTTTAGAGCAGAAATAAGAAAAATAAGGTTTACCCCTGTAAACCCCAGTTTTACTATATAAAAGTGGGGTTCAAGGGGGTCAAAATTATATAGGCGTGTTTTCGTGATGATTTTCAGCAAAAATGGGCCATAACTCTATTATAGATAGGCCAACCTATAGAATCCACACTGGAATCATTGACGTTGGCTCAAATAATATTGTTTGCGAAAATTGCTTGATCGTTCTCTGACAAAGATTACGTCGATAACGTCAACACGGACAAGGTTACACCAACACGGACAAAGATTACGTCAACACGCTTATAAATCATATCGGTTTCATTGGGCGATTGGGCTTGAGATGTCATTTCATCTCAATGTCTGTTAAAAGTGCCACAAATTGGAAGCAACGTCTCCAAAATTACCTATACAGTGTTGACGGGGACGTTAAACCTCAATTCAAACAAACATATAAAGAAAATACGGTGGCGAACATGGCAAATGAAATCGCCAACATGATACATTAGCCCATTCAGTACCAGAAACCCCCAAAGGGGTACCTTGGCAAACAGTGCAGGCCTTGTTAAGTGCCTACAATGTTTGCAAAAAGTTAAGCCATTTTGTGAATAAATTTTGAAGAAAACACAACCTGACACCCCTAAATTTCGAAATGGACCCCTGCCATATATAAGGTGCAAGAATCAATTTGGTACAAAAAGGGTTAATACGTATATTATTGAAGCTTGTTAGACAACTTGGTAATCGATTCTGAGTGATAAATTGCAATGATAGCCTGAGAAAAACAAAATGGAATACGAGGGCTGTTCAAATATGAATGCCACTAAGCACATAAAAATGATTCCGTGATAGATTTCGATGAAATATTTATTTGTCCCCTCAAAGTATTTCCCTTTAACAGATGCGTGTCTTTTTCCGCTCATCTGTCAACAGATGGGGAATCCATCTAGCACAGATCTTTCTCATTTTCAAATCCCGTTTCAGAATTGTATGAGCTGTTCCTAATGAGATGCCAACCATACTAGCTATTTGCCTAGTGGTGTATCGTGCATCGGTAGCAACTATTTCTTTCACTCTAGCAACCATCTTTGCAGATGTTGCTCTTTTCGGCCGACGATCATGTGGTGCATCTTCTGTTGAGCCTAGCCCACAGCTGAATATCTTACACCAACGAAAAACTGTCGGAAAAGACATTTCATTATGCCCATTAACCGAACATATTTCATCAAAAATGTCTTTGCACCGTATACCAAGAATACAACGATTCTTAATATAGGACCGTATTTCAACGGCGTACTCTGACCTTCTTCCAACCATGTTTTGTATTAGTATACAAGAGTAGACAGTGTTTATCGAACGATATACATGGCTAAAGTGCACGGATTTTAACAGGTTTAGTCTCAATGTATAGGTAAATGTTTTTCTACGCTGTGAAATTTATTTCCAGGTGATTTTCGCATTAGTGCATGAGAAAACGTTCTACTTGCATTCATATTTGAACAGTCCTCTTACAGCAGAGTTAATATCCTCTATCTCATTCACTAACTCACTTGCTACGGATGCTAATTTTCCTACATTTCATTACTTTCCGTTCCGTTTCATTTCATATTTAATTCTATTTCACTTACTATAGTTTGAGTCTCGGCGTCCCTGACGTACCATATACAGTAGGCGTGGCAGCAAAGGAAGAGGCTGAGAACCAGCAGGAACAGCCCAACACCCAATAGAATTCCACCGATCACCACTAAGGCACTGAAAAATAGAATTTTATTGTGTTTTAGGCAAAATGATACATAGTCAGGGGGCAGCATATCTGTTATTTTTAGATCATTGGGATGGCATGCACGTAGCGTATTGGGCTATTTCTTCAAGTCTCTAAAATGTCATTTGTCAAACGAAAACTTTGACCCTGATATTTTTCTTATCTAGGCTTCAAACACATGTTTGTGGGCACTCGCTAGAACCGCCTGGTGGAGGCGGTTCTAACGATCACCCACAAGCTGTGTTTTGAGCAGAAAAAGAAAAATAATTTTTAGCCTGGCAAACCCCACCTTTCTCTATATAAAATGAGGTTTACTGGGGTTACGCAAGCTAGTGCTAGCCTTGCCAGGTAGAGAAAGAAAATGCTCATCATGAGCATCTGCAGAAAATTCCTATATTAATACCATCTTTGGGACTGTTCAAAGGTGGTCTCTAAGACCACTTTTGAACTGTCATGGTCTTTAAGACCACTTTTGAACAGTCCCAAAGGTGGTCCCTGATCAGACGACATTATGTGCTAAAAACATGAAAAAGAATAACTGCCCCCTTCTAAATAACTTTTTTAAAGCAGAATTTATCCTAATTTTAGGTGGTCTTAATAGCGGAATTTCACTGTATTTTAATCAGAGCCCGTTTGAGAGTGGACTGATGTATAGGGAAACAATTAGGGAGTCCCTTGTAAAACTTTCGGCTACCCTTAGCCCCCATAACACTCCAAAAACACTTGTATGAACAGGACGCACATTCATACTGAACCCCAAGTTTACATCTGTCGGAAAAATCGTCTTTTGAGTTCGGCGGCTTAAGATCTGTAATTCTTATTCTTATTCTTACATGCACAGATTCGCAGTGTAATGAAAGATCCTTAACTGCGATCCCACATTAATATCAAAGCGCCAAAAGGCCCTGAAATGACATATTCTATGAGAAATTCATGACGGTCAAGCCGTTTATGAAAAGATTTCAAATTCAATTTTTGAAGTTATAAAGACAAAACCTCTAATAGTGCTGGAGTCCACGTGACTATCACCGATTTGGTCTGCTCAAATTTCTTGCCAACGTTTCAAACCAATTTTTGCATGTGGGCAAACAGTGTGGATGTTTGTCACACTTTCAACGACTTTTATTTAAACCAGCAGACAACAAAGCATAATTGTTGTCGGATACAGACCTCGTCCGGCGCTTAACGAAAACTATCGAACATATTTACCCATTACTCCCAATCATCCCATTACTGGGACATTCGGAAAAATTTAAGACGCTGATAAAAGGCAACAAGGATGGGGCGTTTGCTCGGTGCCTTCACCATTTGCTCAAGGTACGGAACCTGATTTAAAACTCACAACTTACAGAATAAACGTGACAACACATATTTTGTAATTAGGCCTCTCCATGGTGGGTGGAATACTATGTTCGATGTCGGTCAATAAAGGGTTGGCATTCGCACTAAAGCTATTTAACCCTTTCAACCATGTCGACCGGTGCAAACCTTGTAGATCCAGCTGAGACGGCACGTAACGGACGGCACGTAACGGGCAGTCTCGCCTGGCTCTCTATGTACAATGTTGGAACTGGGCAAAAAACCTTTCTATAAGAATAAATACACACACTATCAAAGCTAGAAACTCAGGGGCGAAGGTTAAAATCTCGAATGGAAGGTAATAAAACCAGTTGTGGTGTCTTATGATTATTCGAGGCATTAGCAAACTTAATTCAATACATGTATGCAAATATTCCTGAGAAAATATTCAAAATCAAATACATTTGTAAATATATTTTGAGCGAAACTGTGCCCAAAACAGGAAAACAACCAGGACTATGTTCATATTGCATGACCCGCAGAAAAAGCGACCGACTGAAGTCGGTTGATTTTCTAAGAGTGCCCTAAAATTACCGTGTCATTCAGTCAATCGGTCAATCGGTCATTCTGTCAGTCTGTCAGTCTGTCTGTCCGTCCGTAACCCGTTTGTGAAAATTGGTGATAGTGACTTAACCGCTTGGAATATCTAAACAATTTTTGGCATACTGATAGATATCAATGAGATCTAACCAATGAACTTGCGAAATATTTCATTCCATTTAGTATAGCCTCGCCGAGGCGAAAAATGTGAAAATTTTCGAACTGCTTCTCCTCGGAAACTGTTGGGCCGATTTAAGTCAAATTTCATATGGAGCCTCTATGGGATGGGGGAAACCAAAATTTGCTCATGGGGTCCAGGTCACATGACCAAAATGGCCGCCAAGCCATATATGGTATGTCTGTCTGTCCGTCTGTAACCTGTTTGTGAAAACTGGTGATAGTGACTTAACCGCTTGTAATATTTAAACAATTTTTGGCATACTGATAGATATTAATCAGATCTAACCAATGAACTTACGAAATATTACATTCCATTTAGTATAGCCTCGCCGAGGCGAAAAATCCGTAACCCGTTTGTGAAAATTGGTGATAGTGACTTAACCGCTTATAATATTTAAACAATTTTTGGCATACTGATAGATATCAATGAGATCTAACAATGAACTTGAGAAATATTACATTCCAATTACTATAGCCTCGCCGAGGCGAAAAATGTGAAAATTTTCGAACTGCTCCTCCTCGGAAACCGTTGGGTTGATTGAAGTCAAATTTCATATGGAGCCTTTATGGGATGGGGGAAACCAAAATTTGCTCATGGGTGCCAGGTCACATGACCAAAATGCCCTCCAAGCCATATATGGTCTGTCTGTCTGTCCGTCCGTAACCCGTTTGTGAAAATTGGTGATAGTGACTTAACCGCTTGGAATATTTAAACAATTTTTGGCATACGGATGGATATCAATGATATCTAACCAATGAACTTGCTAAATATTACATTCCATATAGTATAGCCTCGCCGAGGCGAAAAATCCGTAACCCGTTTGTGACAATCGGTGATAGTGACTTAACCGCTTGGAATATTTAAACAATTTTTGGCATACTGGTAGATATCAATGAGATCTAACCAATGAACTTGCGAAATATTTCATTCCATTTAGTATAGCCTCGCCGAGGCGAAAAATGTGAAAATTTTCGAACTGCTTCTCCTCGAAAACCGTTGGACCGATTGTAGTCAAATTTCATATGGAGCCTCTATGGGATGGGGAAAACCAAAATTTGCTCATGGGGTCCAGGTCACATGACCAAAATGGCCGCCAAGCCCTATATGGTCTGTCTGTCTGTCCGTCCGTAACCCGTTTGTGAAAATTGGTGATAGTGACTTAACCGCTTGGAATATCTAAACAATTTTTGGCATACTGATAGATATCAATGAGATCTAACCAATGAACTTGCGAAATATTTCATTCCATTTAGTATAGCCTCGCCGAGGCGAAAAATGTGAAAATTTTCGAACTGCTTCTCCTCGGAAACCGTTGGGCCGATTGAAGTCAAATTTCATATGGAGCCTCTATGGGATGGGGGAAACCAAAATTTGCTCATGGGGTCCAGGTCACATGACCAAAATGGCCGCCAAGCCATATATGGTAAAAACCCTTCAAAAATAGTCTTCTCCAGAACCACTGGGCAGATTTCCACGAAACTTGATAAATGGCATCTGGGACGTAGGCCCATCATAAATTGCTAAAATGGTGACCCTGGGTTGACCTTGACCTTTGGGCCTAGGTCAATTTCGATACATATGCTTTTGTATTGGAAAATATGAGAATGCATTTTATCCTGCAAACGATTCAGAATACAGTACTAAATTATAAGATATATTTTTGCTCCTTACGATAAGGCGCATTTATTGGGGGAACCGTTTTAGGTCCAGGTCACATGACCAAAATGGCCGCCATACCCATATATGGTAACACTCATAAAGCTAAAAGCATCCGGCGGGTCGTGCACTTCAGCTGAAACACTGGTTTCAGTAGTAATGAGTTAGCTAGAAACTCAAGTCTTAGAATGACACTGACAGAATCTGTCATTAAATGCTCATTCAATTTATATTTGGTCTACAAGGAAATGCATTCGCTGAAAAAAATAACTAGTACATTCGACTAGTTTACCTAGTAAACACAGAGGGTGACCTAGTCGTCTGTAGGTTGACTGAGCATTCTTAGTCAATTTAACTAGTCTCTCTAGTAAGCTTAAATCAATAATCGTTGACAGGGCATTTGGTCAGTATGACTGCCCTTTCTAGTCAGTATGACTAGGGTGTCTAGACAGTTTTCCCGCCGAATGTTGATTGACAGCTTGCAGAATGTGTAGAGGAAGCGTTCCAGACGCCATCTTAACGTTTAGGAGAACATGCTCCAACATACAGTGGGTTGATTCTGATATTATTTCACCCAACATACAGTGGGTTGTTGTACTCACCTTGAGCACTTTGTTCTTATTGTTTGTAACTCTGCAGGTAAGAAATATTCTTTGATTTCTTAAGCACCTAGTGGTTATAAGCAGCGTTATAATGCTTACAAGATAAACAACAACAACAACAATGTCAACATACAAATATACGTCCAGAAGCTCTAAAGTCGACATTTCCGTGAATCCAAGTATAAATAATGGGGATTTTCTTTTCTGCAATATGAAAATATAACTCTGCAGGTAAGAAATATTCTTTTATTTCTTCTCTTATCTTCCTAAAGGCGCCTTTACACAGCATGTTTTTCCATATGTGTTTTGACCTGCATCATCTAAACATGCCGTGTACTAATCAGTACTAAGAATCTAGTAATCTACGACTAAAGCAACTAGTAATCAGTACTAAGAATCTAGTAATCCTGACCATGCTTGCTAGTACTTTTGACAGTCACACCAGTACATTTGACTATTAAGCTAGTACATATGACTAGCTTAAACTAGTGAACTTTGACTAGATGAAGCTAGTCAAATGTACTAGGCTATGTAAAGCTAGTCAAGTTGACTAGTTTTTTCTAGTCAAAATGCTTGACTAGGTCTTCCTAGTCACATCGACTATTTTGCATAGTGCTTTTTTGGACAATCATATTGACTAGGTTCCTTAGTCGGCATGACTATTTTTTTTTCTCAGTGTTCGTGCATACAAAACATTCTTACAGCCATGCCAAACACCATTATATATATATAGCTTAACTAATTAGAGGATATTTGTCTTTATTTCTTATTAGTTTACTTTATACTAATTTATTTTAGTTCGATTGCGATGTAAGCTTCAAGCTTATTTAATCGCTCTCGAACACTCATTCCGGATGTATTCACGCGCGCGCGAGAGAGGCAGTGACTATTACACCACTGCTACCCATTTACACCCGGGTGGAGTGAGGCAGTGTCATTACTTGTCTTGCCCAAGGACACACCTCGATATTTCTTATTAGAAACATGATGTGTTGTTGGTACACTGTTAGAATCGCCTCATCGAGATGATTCTGACAAGTACCTACATCATATACCCTTTAATGGCGAAGTAATAAAAATATCTTACTCAGGCCTGCAATAGGATTCTACTGCATATGCATGTTGTTTGTTTGAGGTTTTTGTCCCCGTCAACACTCTTTAGATCATTTTAGAGACGTTGCTGCATATGCATGTTGTATAATCATGAGTAATGGCTTGAATTCTCCATGGCCAAAATATTAATTTGAGTTCTAATGGGGAGTATTTGTTACATATGTGGTGTGTATGGCGGTATACCTGAATTGTTTGCACATCTTTGCTAAGCAAGCGTGACATGGAAATCTATGAGCTTCTTTGGCAGGGCTTCAGTAATGGCATTACCAGTGACACTGAAGCGCATAACTACAAACTGCTGTTTTGGCAGTTTCCATCCTTGTGTCATATTACCAACGAAGTTCGATACATGGTTATGTGGTTTATGCAAGACTGGTATTACGAGCAATATTCAGTAATATAGCGTTATTGCACTGAAATCAGGGAATATTTCCCTAGCTGTGATATCAGATCGCACCCTTCGACATCCATTCTCCAATACCAGTGAAGAAGTCGATTCATTATATAGCTATAAATATTTTGCGTCAAGTTATCAGTCGTTTAGCCTCACAATATTTATCGGAATATGAACGCACGCGTAGTAATTTTTTCGCTTGACGTCATGATGTTAGACGTCGTCAGATGTAACGTCACCTAACGATAAAGTTCGAATGCATCCACGTAAACGAGCAATATCAAGTTAGCGCGCTAATATCGGGTGAGCATGATTGTTCTTCGGATATTATCGTTCATTTAAATCAATTGCTATACAATGACTTTTTTGCTAATTTCAGAAGATATGCTAACCCTTTCTGAAGAGGCCCCTTCAAGCCTCTTAAAAAACGGGCCTTCACTACAGCTGGTGTTGTGCCGTGTGGCGGCCGTAAAACGTCTCCCCGTACATCAACCATAGTGCAGTTTATATTTTACTTTTGGTCCTTTGAGATCAGCGTGAATATTCTGAGAATTCAGAAATAAATTATTGGTTTAGACTCATATTCTAGACAGGTTTTTAATTATTTGGACCCCATTTTGATTTCTATCAGTCTTTGAATCGACTGCCTATTCGAAATTCGCAAAATTGCTGTATGTTTCCTCTGGCTTTCTTTGCCGGATCATTACAGGGTCACTGATGAGGCTTTATTAGCCGAAACTACGTAGTATGACCCATCTTCTTTCTTATGAATGTTTTCATTGCTCTTAAAGGAACTCATTTTTTATTTTTTATTTTGCCTTCACTTCAGCTGGTGTTGTGCCGTGTGGCGGCCGTAAAACGTCTCCCCGTACATCAACCATAGTGCAGTTTATATTTTACTTGTGGTCCTTTGAGATCAGCGTGAATATTCTGAGAAATCAGAAATAAATTATTGGTTTAGACTCATATTCTAGACAGGTTTTTAATTATTTGGACCCCATTTTGATTTATATCAGTCTTTGAATCGACTGCCTATTCGAAATGCGCAAAATTGCAGTATGTTTCCTCTGGCTTTCTTTGCCGGATCATTACAGGGTCACTGATGAGGCTTTATTAGCCGAAACTACGTAGTATGACCCATCTTCTTTCTTATAAATGTTTTCATTGCTCTTAAAGGAACTCATTTTTGATTTTTATTAGACAGAATCAATAACGCTCTGCCCGCTGGGTATTTTTAGCAGACCACATTTTGAAATATTTTTTCTTATTTTTCTGCAGTTTTCGAAATTTTCCGTTTTAGTACAGCTAAAGTTTTTGTAGTTTTCGGAATACATAACACGCAACGCAAATACGTTCAATTGTTTTCCGTTGCGTCTCCTTTGATTCGTTCATGAAAAATAATGATGTATTCCGGCATTTCTATTTACCGAACCTGTTCTTTTATAGGAAAATGCGCAACCCAGTCTACAACCTATCTTATGTCATGCGCCAATATCAAAGTTTTTTTTTTTTTTGTTATTATTTATTTATTATCACAGCTGTTTCGGTCTTTCCAGCTTAATTATAAGTTACATGTTATTCAGAATCTACATATAAATATCGACAGTGATAATTTGATAGGTGTTTGCCATTGTACGGTTGCAGTAATTCGCGCCACATCTTAATTTAAGTCTTTGATTTGGTCTTCATACCAAATATCAAAGAATTGGGCCTTCTGGCTTCAGATAAGAAGATTTTAAAAGGTTTTCCGTATATAAGCCTATGTAATACCAGTGGGCCCCCGTGTGGGGCCATTTTTGGCCCCAGGGCTATAATTTGAACAATCTTCGTAGCGGTCCACTAGATGAAGCTTCATACCAAATATCAAAGACCTGGGCCGCCTGGTTTCAGACAAGAAGATTTTCAAAGGATTTCCCTATATAAGCCTATGTAAAACCAGTGGGCCCCGACGCGGAAGCATTTTTGGCCCCAGGGCTATAATTTGAACAATCTTGGTAGAGGTCCACTAGAGGAAGTTCATACTAAATATCAAAGGCCTGGGCCTTCTGGTTTCAGATAAGAAGATTTTTAAAGGTTTTCCCAATATAAGCCTATGTAAAACCAGTGGGCCCCGGGGTGGGGTCATTTTTGGCCTCAAGGCAATAATATGAACAATCTTGGTAGAGGTCCACTAGATGAAGCATCATACCAAATATCAAAAACTTGGGCCTTCTGGTTTCAGACAAGAAGATTTTAAAAGGTTTTCCCTATATAAGCCTATGTAAAACCAGAGGGCCCCCGTGTGGGGCCATTTTTGGCCCCATGGTTGTAATTTGAACAATCTTCATAGCGGTCCACTAGATGAAGCTTCATTCCAAATATCAAAGACCTGGGCCTGCTGGTTTCAGACAAGAAGATTTTCGAAGGATTTCCCTGTATAAGCCTATGTAAAACCAGTGGGCCCTTGCGCGGGGACATTTTTGGCCCCAGGGCTATAATTTGAACAATCTTGGAAGAGGTCTATTAGATAAAGCTTCATACCAAATATCAAAGACCTGGGCCTTGCGGTTTCAGAGAAGATTTTTAAAGATTTTCCCTATATAAGCCTATGTAAAACCAAAGGGTCCCGGGGCGGGGGCATTTTCGGCCCCAGGGCTATAATTTGAACAATATTGGTAGAGGTCCACTAGATGAAGCTTCATTCCAAATATCAAAGACCTGGGTCTTCTGGTTTCAGACAAGAAGATTTTTAAAGGTTTTCCCTATATAAGCCTATGTAAAACCAGTGGGCTCCGGGGCTGGGCCATTTTTGGCCTCGAGGCAATAATTTGAACAATCTTGGTAGAGGTTCACTAGATGAAGCTTCATACCAAATATCGAAGACTTGGGCCTTGCGGGTTCAGAGAAGAAGATTTTTAAAGATTTTCCCTATATAAGCCTATGTAAAACCAAAGGGCCCCGGGGCGGGGGCATTTTCGGCCCCAGGGCTATAATTTGAACAATCTTGGTATAGGTCCACTAGATGAAGCTTCATACCAAATATCAAAGACCTGGGCCTTCTGGTTTCAGACAAGAAGATTTTTAAAGGCTTTTCCCTATATAAGCCTATGTAAAACCAGTACGCCCCGGGGCGGGGCCATTTTTGGCCCCAGGGCAATAATTTGAACATCTTGGTAGAGGTCCATTAGAAGAAGCTTCATACCAAATATCAATGACCTGGGCCTTCTGGTTTCAAACAAGAAGATTTTAACAGGTTTTTTAATTTCCCCATTTGTTGCCATGGCAACCAGAGTTCTGCATGGAATGGAATTCGTTGAACAACATTGAGAGGGGACCACCCAAAGATCATTTCTGCCAAGTTTGGTCAAAATCTGTTCGGTGGTTTAGGAGTAGATGTCGTTTAAAGGAATTGTGGACGGACATCCGGACGGACGACGACGACGACGGACGAATGACTGATCACAATAGCTCCCCCGGAGCCTTCGGCTCATGTAAGCTAAGAATCTGAAAGTCGTCCGATTTAAAACTTTGAATGACGCTTTAAGGATAAATAACACGTTTGTTCAGCTGACATTTCTTGGATTTTCATTTTTCGTTTTTCAAAAAACATGTGTCGTCTGATCATTCATGGAATACTTCAACTTAAACCGATGCATATATACAAACATGCACGAGAAAATGTCCAAACGTATCACTTGAGTGAAACTGCGCCTAAAACTTAATATAAGCCGGACTACATTTTGTGCGGACGCACATTTCTATTGCGGTGAAAGCCGGAAGCATCTTGAAAACTCGTGTGCTGGCATAGAATGAATGGGTTTAAGAGAAGACGGCTCTCTGTTTAAACTACGCATTTCGATATAAGACACCCGTCTGCATAGTGCATTCTTTCATATCTCGTAAAAAAGGTGAATTTTCTGATTAAAATTCGTGATATTTGTCCTATTAATGCTGCAAACATACGTCGTGGGTGCTCACTGAGGTGGTTTTAACGAGTACTTTTGTGGGTGCTCGTTAGAACCGCCTAATTAAGGCGGATCTAACGAATACCAACAGCCTAAGTGTCTTGGAGCAGAAATCAGAAAAGTATTGTATCCCCCCGTTACCCCCCCCCCCCCCCCCCCCAGATTCCCCTATATAAAGTAGGGTTTAGAGGGGTGATCATTACACGGGCTTTTAAAAGTGGTGAGAAAACCAAACAGGGACTGATAAAAGTTGTTTCCCTTGCCACAGAAAAAGTATGTCAGGTATACCTATTCAGCGTAAACAGTGGTTTTGCTGATTTTGGCAAATTCTTTCAATGCAAGCAGTTTCGCAGCAGGTATAAGTATGTTTTATAAATGAATGATTTGGGGTTATTTCTAGAATTCGTTTAAAAATCTTTAGATAAACCTCAAGCTCACGTGAACAGCTTCTGAAAAGATTGTTTTTGTTTTGTTTTCAATGTGAGTGAGTACTGGTGTCAATTGGGTCATCGAACTGTCGTAACCCTCGGCTGGCATAGATGGTATTGCTTGAGACATGTATATACCATGACATGTATATACCATGCGCGGGTCAATGTTATAAAACTCTAACTTTCCACCGGCAGCTAATGGATACCCTTTTCATGTCAGGAAAGTTTCAGGGCAGTAAAAGAAGAATGGTTCCCGCCCTCGTTTTAACCGTATATGTCGGACAAAATCTTCCACCAAACAGTAGGAGTAAGCCCATTCCAATTTTAAGGCGTGTTAGAGCTATTCCATTTGCTGTAAGTTCTCTTTTTTTCTTTAAAACTTCCTACCCTTTAAGCAAACCGTGAAGCCACAGAACAGACGTCGAACTCAATGAGTGGCATCTGATCTGGGGCTACACTGTTGCTACACTAGGCATATATGGGTTATGAAGGGACCCATATGACGTTCCTAAAATGCCGTGCTTTTGAGGAAGGTTTCTTGTTTTGTTTTGTTTCTTTTCGATTATCGAGTTTCGATTTTGAAATTTTAAAAGTTGGAGTATCGAGAAAAAATATTCGAGAACCGAGTTTAAAAGTTCGAGTATCGGGTTGAAAAGTCTGACTACCGAGTTTAAAAGTTCGAATATCGGGTTGAAAAGTTCGAGTATGGAGTCGAAATGCTGTAGTATCAAAACTCGGAAACCTCACATGTGAGATAATCTGTTTTGCATGCTTGAAAATGAAAATCAAACACCCGCTTACCCATTAACCCTTTTTGTACCAAATGGAATCTTCCTCCTTATATATAGCCGGAGTCCATTTATAAATTTAGGGGTGACAGGTTGTGGTATCTTCAAAATTGATTTGGAAAATGGCTGAACTTCCTGCAAATAGTGTAGGCGTCTCATCTTGGCCTGCACTGATTGCCAAGGTACCCCTTTTGGGGTTTCCGGTACTAAATGGGTTAATTATCGGCTTCAAGAAGCAGACCGTGTTACTACGACTAAAACAAACATCTGGCTCTTTGAACTTATTCACTCAAACATGTATCTAATTCACATGAATTAAAAGTCACGCATGTTAGATTTTCTGAGAAAACGAACTTCGTCAAAGGCTGGAGTGAAACTGATAAGAGAGGGACGGATTATTCAATAGTTTATAGGTTACCATATGCCTAAAATTGGTTCAAATGCATTGCTTATATGAAAAGGGAGCCACGAGCACGAGTTTTTATCCGCCTTTATAAACTACGGAACCCGGGAAGGGACATTAATTTTTATTCTAAGTTGTGCGCACAAGATAAAATGTTGTCCGCACAAGATAAATTATCTTGTCTTGTGCGCACAAACTATTATCTTGTGCGCACAAGATAAAATAAAATTGAATGCCCCTTCCCGGGTTCCGCAATAATCAGCGCATCACAAAAATAAAGTTTCAATAGAGTCGATCGTTACCATCGCCTTCCGTTGCAGAAAAGTTCTGCTATTACGACTAGCTTGAAAACCAGTTCTTCTTATAAAACATGTTTAATATATAGGTTTCTGTGTTATCTATACCGACTGTTCTCTAGTAAGAGGCCCTCATTGGAAGTGTTTGTTTTGTTTGCTTTGTGGTTTAACGTCCCCGTCAACAGTGTATAGGTCATTTTGGAGACGTTGCTCCCAATTTTGTGGGACTTCTACCCGACATAGAGATGAAATGACATCTCAAGCCATGTCGCCCAATGAAACCAATAGGGTTTATAAGCATATGAACGGTCTGACTTGCACCGCTTTGCCTGTGCAGGCTTAGATCATTTAAGCGGCTTACCAGTACTCGTGTGCATTCAGATTCAGCCCTGCGCGGAAGCATCGTGCAGCCCATCTATTTCTTCAAGCCCCGATGGGCGGAGCCGCTCGTTGCAAGTGTTCAAAATTCACGTAGCATATAATACCACTTTTGGAAGTATTCAAAAGTGGTCTTAAAGACCACTTTTGAACACTTCCAAAGATTGTCTGCATAGGAATTGTAGCGTTAGTATATCTTAAAACCTGTTGCTAGCAAAGGTATCTTTTTTGGTCTTTAGGACTAAAGTAAGAGAAAAGGCGTTGGCCACAATGTGTCTAATATATTGCATTTATTGCATTGGTGTCTGACAGTGCATATTTCTGCGATGAATACAACGCTGGGTATGTGAGTTTGTCGGCAGATGTAAAGATATGACATGAATACGTCTGCATCATATTCTTACTTTTCAACATACCGGATCACTTTGATTACGAAACTTGGCCCCCGCCCATCGGGGCTTGTAGAAATAGATGGGCTGCATGATGCTTCCACGCTGAGCTGAAGCCGACCCTCACACCGCTTAGAGGATCTAAGCCTGCCTAGGCAAAGCGGTGCGAGTCGGACCCGTCCATGCTTATAAATCCTATTGGTTATATTGGGCGGCAGGGCTTGAGATTTCATTTCATCTCAATGTCGGGTAAAAGTCCCACAAAACTGGGAGCAACGTCTCCAAAATGAGCTTTACAGTGTTGACGGGGACGTTAAACCTCAAATCAAACAAACAAACAAATTTATTACGAAACTACGGCTATTAAAACAGCAGCTAAAGGCGTCTCTCTCTCTCTCTCTCTCTCTCTCTCTCTCTCTCTCTCTCTCTCTCTTTCTCTCTCTCTCTCATTCTCTCTCTCTCTCTCCTCTCTCTCTCTCTCTCTCTCTCTCTCTCTCTCTCTCTCTATCTCTCTCTCTCTCTCTCTCTCTCTCTCTCTCTCTCTCTCTCTCTCTCTCTCTCTCTCTAAAAGGAAGAAGAAGAAGACAAAAACATGGTTTCCTGCATCCCTCTCATCCGTATCGTTTAGAGCTGACATCAATGTGGTTTCTGACATACATCTGGAGTTCATATTCTGATAAGATCTAACATGCAGATTCACGACACCATGTCAGATAATAAATGTTGTTGCATGTCATAATCATAGATTCAGATATTAAGGGGAATGGGTACACCTTCAGGGGAGGTAACTCCTGCAAAAGTATTTTTGACTCCCATGTCAATAGGGGTCAACTCTTAAAGGAAAGAATTTGCTCCTGAGGAGCAAATTCTTTCCTTTAAGAGTAGACCCCTTTTCCAGTGAGATAGGGCTTATAGAAAAGTGAACAGGAAGTCCCGAAAGTTGTTTCCCTTTGAAAAATGGCGGAAAAATTTGCCAGGTGTTCCCATTCCCCTTAAGGGATAATTTTCCCTAATCCCCTTCAGAAACCTCTGTTGTGGTCACTTTTACAATCCCGTCATTGAGGCTCCTAACACATACCCACACACGTCTTAACCTAGACCTAATTCCCCATTTGGTAATTAAATACAGGTAAATGCCCTGTCAACTATGGTACACCGTTTTACTCTTTATTCCCTATTTATTATTTTTGGAAATCCATGAATTGAATTAGTGATATCCAGAATTCGAATTAGTGATATCAATAATTATTTATGGATATCCATAGTTCGAATTAATGATATCCATTATTCGAATTAGTGATATCCATAATTCAAATAATTCGAATTAGGGAAATGATTTATGGATATCGCTAATACCAAACATGTATATCACTATTTCCAATTACGGATATCATTAGATCTTTCCAATTTTTGGATATCACTAATTCGAATTATGGATAGCCATAAATTTATTTACTTATTGTCCAACAGGTTTATTTATTTTTTACAAATACATTCTAAACTTTAACGCTGAATAAAGGGAAAAAAATTAAGATTAGAGCAGAAATAATAAGATGAGGCGGTTCTAACGAGTACCCACGATATATATTTCGGTGCAGAAATAAGAAGATGAGGCGTTCTTCGGGTAAAAGTCCCACAAAATTGGAAGCAACGTCTCCAAAATGACCTTTACAGTGTTGACGGGGACGTTAAACCTCAAATCAAACAAAACAAACAATATATATTTCGGAGCAGAAATAAGAAAAATAAGGTTTACCCCTGTAAATACCAGTTTTACTGCATAAAAGTGGGGTTCAAGGGGGCAAAATTATATAGGCTTGTTTTCGTGATGATTTAGTTATTATCAACAATACATATCAGCTGAGTTGCGACAAGCGAAAATGTGCCTTTGACCATATGCGCTTAGAGAAGACTCAGATCAGTCTGTGTATCCAGTAAATTATAATGCATCGTTACCCGTCCGTCTGTAGAAACTTTGAGTCAGCATGTATCCTTTAACCCATTGTATGCTAGTAGACTCTTCCAATGCTATTTGTTGGACAAGTCCATTTATCATATATTGGGTGTCAGGCCTATTTTTCTATTTTTGATGGAAAGTTCTGTTAGAAACTAGTGCAGGCACTGATCAGACGCCGCGTTTTGCGGCGTCTGATCTGGGCCTGCACTGTTTGTCCAGGTACCCCTTTGGGGGTTGGGTTAACGCACACCGAACTTGGCTGTGCGCACTTGTACGAGGTATTATTTTCCGTTGTTGTGGTTCATTGCGAGGACCCCCCCCCCCCACACCACCACCACCACCACACACTTCCAACACATACCAGTCGGGTGACTGATTTATAAATTGTGTTGGAGTTTAACCACACGTCAACCCTTGTGGATTACTTTGTGTCGTCTCCCAGAGAAAGGGAGAAGAGATAGAGAGAAAGATGAAAGAGGGATAGGGGAGAATGAAGAAAATAAAAGAAAATGGTGAGAACATTTTCCTCTACCCCCATCATGAATTTCACACCTATAATTTTAAAATCCTGCTTTTTGCCAATTCTAAGAACGCATGGCAGGTACCCAATGCATAAGTATAATAGTTTATGCTATTCAGGAAACATTGAACATTATGTATGAATTATTGCCGCAAAACTAAAAAAAAAACTGTCGACTTGCATAACAAATCTATATTTTGCCGAATAAAATAGGTTACAATTCGTCATTGACTGTAGGATTTACGCCCACAGTTCGTAGAAAGTATTCCGAGACACTGCGAAATGGATTGCTATCAACATCTGCGGGCATCTATTTAATATATGCCCGAAAAATGCGATTTTATTCAACTCACCACGAATGTTTGTTTGTTTTTTCAGTCGGCGTTTTTGGTATCCGTCTGCGTTCCAGGTAGTCGAATACCCCGTATGTACCTGCTGCAAGGACAGCAGACCTTGCCCAATTATAAGCCAATATCAGTTGCACGCCCCAGTGACGTAAGATCCAGATACCTTCGCCTCACCTAAGGGAAGATTGCCTCTCTCAATCGTGACAATTTAAATATTTTGCGTTTCACGATCAAACAGGTGTTTCCGTTTCTTCTAACCATAAACTGCTCTCAACAATTTTAAATGACCACAAACCCCTAATTTGTTCCCTCTAATTGTACCTTTAATGTCGCAGAATGGACTCAGTTATGTCATCTCCTGACCATATAACTAATTGGGATGGGCAGAGACACGATTACGTCTGTGCAGGTGTGCAGCTAAGACTCAGATCAGCTATCATATGGGCCCCGTCAAGCGATTTTGGTACTTATCGCCTATGCGAGCAGCGAAGGTTCAGGCGAGCCTGCGCATCCGCGCAGTCTCGCCAGAACCTTCGCTGCTCGCTCATACAGGCAGTGAATCAAGAGGAACCTTCAGACAGAAAGCCATATCCCTGGCTCCTCTGAATGGCTGGGCATGCCCAGTTAAAATTTGTCATGAAGGAATGCTCGAAGACACAAATTCGCTTGGCGGGGCTCATATATTAAACGACTGTGTGACCAATAAAGACTGAGCTCAGCCTGCGCAGGCTGATCAGCGTCTATTTTGGTCGCTCAGGTCATCTTCATCACGAAACATGCCTATATAATTTTGATTCCCTTGAACGCCACTTTTATACAGTAAAACTAGGGTTTATAGGAGTATGCCTTATTTTTCTTATTTCCGCTCTAAAATATCGATGAGGCGGTTCTAACGAGTACCCACAATCTATATTTTGAGCGGAAATAAGAAAAATATAACAATTTTCTACTAAAAGTTTTCGTTATTTTTTCGGCGGTAAAGTTTACTTTATATTTGTATAGGCATGTTTTCGTAATGTTGTCATTTTTTGTTTTGCCCCAGCTCATACATAATTGCCCATATTTAAGTTGCTAGCAAGATAATTACGCTACTCGCCTTGTAAACCAGGGATCGCAGGATCGACCCCGGGCTTCTCCAGACTTTCGGATGAGTCTTTAAACCGAGGTCCCGTCTCCGTATGACCTTAGCTGTTGGTGGGACGTAAAACTAAAACTCACTCACTAGCAAGATAAAATCAAAGCACTGAGAGTACTGGTGGGTCGATGGTCTCTGAGTGTAGGTTGGGAAAATAGTCCTGAGATGAGAATCGAACTGCACAGTAGAGCTGATCAGACATCGCGTTATGTGGCGTCTGATTATGTAGATTATGCTTGCCAATGCCCAAGTGTACGAGCACAGTCCACCCGCACCCGCCAATCGGGGCTTGAATAAATAGATGGGCTGCATGATGCTTCCACGCAGAGCTGAAAGTCCCGTAACATTGGAAGTAACGTCTCCAGATGACATATACAGTGTTGACGGGGACGTTAAACCTTAAATCAAACAAACGAGCACAGTCCAGAATTTTCTTCTTACGCTGCGCTCTGACGTCTTAGGGTAGTACTTGGATTCTGTTGGGTACAAACGCAGCCCCCTCCCATCTTTTGGAAATTATTTCAGATTCATACAGTTTTTCACCCACTGCAAAATCCGCCCCTTTTCAGAGTCTGCGTTCGGCCCTGAATCATGTTCAAAACTCTTGTTGCATACATATGGCGAACAGTGCCGACCTGATCAGAAGCAATGTACTCTATATCCGATCTTGGTCGACTCTGTATGTCTAATAACATTACCACAATAAAGTCTGGGCTACTCACTTTTGCACTTAAAGATTTCAGGGTTCTAAAATTAAGTTCTTAGCAGGAGTGCGAAAAGTCTGTTTTTACTCGACTTTAACAGTTTTATAAATAGAATGTTCCGAAAGACGTCACGTGACATCGTGGCCTGGATTAAGATATTGTTTTTCTTTCATTACGTGAGCAACCTGGCATTCTTATACTATTTCGTTTAACCCTCAAATGCCACTATTTAAGCAAGCAGAGAAGTTCCTGTGCAACCTGCTGATCAGACGCCACATTCCGCGGCGTTGCGGATGAATATAGCAGAGGGTAAAACACGTGACTATAGTGGTAACGTGACGATTCGCGTTAGATGCGTTTCACCACAAACCGGTCTCAAAAGCGGCACGAGTCGTCCCAGGACCTTTGTTATACCGCACTTATTCTATTTAGGTATGTAGGTGTGGGAAACGGAGAATCTAGTGGCAACCATTTTACTGATAAGTTGTTAATGAGTTGGTAAAAGATACAGCTTTAGAGTCCTTAACACCAGCTGTAGTTAATGAGCTCTGTAAGCAAGAAATATACCCAAAAAACGTGAAAACTATCGTGTGTATCAAATTTCTGGGCCGGATTAGCTATTTTCGGCAAATTAGGCTTCATCAGTGACCCTCCAATGTATTGCACAATCGCTGGATCAGCACTCTCGGTACTTTGATTTTTTTTTATTATTATTATCTTTAGAGTAACAGAACTCCGTAAAACATTTCGTTTATTTTACTGTAAGCTGTCCAATCTAGTGTACCACCCAACGACAACAGCAGGAAAACGAGAGCATCAATCATGCCAATGCCACCATAATCACAAATCATAATGGGTTAGTTATCAGAACAGAAGAATTTTCATATGATTCTTTATAACCTATGGACAATTGCCAGTATAATAAACAAATGGTACACTAGGTTTGGCTAAAAGCATTGATCACGTTGGGTCAACCGTAAAAACAGTGCCACGATCAGTGGTGTTGCCAGGAGAAAATTATTATCAGCAGTAGTAGTAGAAGTAGAAGTAGTAGTAGCAACAGCAGCAGCAGCAGCAGCACAGTGGCAGCAGCAGCAGTAGTAGTAGTACACAAAGCAAGGAAAATCAGATTTCTCAATGTAGTAGTAGAGTGGTTGGATGTAAAAAAATACATTTGCCAGGCTTATAATTCCTGCAAGTTTGATAAGAATCCGTACAACAATTCAGGGGTTAGTGAGCACAGAAGCTTTAAGTTTCGCTAAATTTTGATATTTTGAGCCTCGTGATGACATTGTATAGAGGTCGACGCATCGAACAGAGGACCAGAATCTTATCTGCTCTTTTAAAGCCTCCCAGAAACATAAGGAGCTATAGAAGACTTTACGACGCCACCGGTTGCTAAGGAAAAGCGATCCCATACTGCAGTATTCTCGCGCATGCGCAAATTACGTAGGGCAGAAAGCAATAAATTATTGTTAAAAACAGTGACCCTAGTCATGCTGATCGTGTCTTCAATTGTTTGCACACAAAAAAAATGTCGCTGTCGGCCCAACGTTGGCTTGCTGTTTTGTATTGGCTGGGAGCATCCCATCTTGTACTATCACAGCCTGCATAGAATGTCGGTCCAGCGTCGGGCCGGCAGAGATGCGAGGTGGCAACGTCGTATCGCTGTCGGTCTGACGTTGGCCCGCAGTGTGGTGCTGGCTGGGACATCTCACCAAACATTTTCTTATATGTTGTGTTGTAAGATAATTCTGTCTGTCACACCTTATCCTGTTAACTTAAGTACATTCTTTACATCGCCCCCGCCCATCGGGGCTTGGAGAAATAGGTTGTGCTGCACGATGCTTCCACGCAGAGCTGATACTGACCGCACACGTGTACTGGTAATCCGCTTAGGTCTAAGCCTACTCAGGAAAATCGCTGCGAGTCGGCCCGTCCATGCTTATAAACCCTATTGGTTTCATTGGGCGGCAGGGATTGAGATGTCATTTCATCTCAATGTCGGGTAAAAGTCCCACAAAATTGGAAGCAACGTCTCCAAAATGACATCCATATATTGTGTTGGGGCCGTTAAACCTCAAAACAAACATATCAAACAAAACATCCTTTACACGAAGCATAGACGAGGCAAGATAATTGCAAGCCTCATTCTCTCTCTCTCTCTCTCTCTCTCTGCTCTGCTCTGCTCTGATCTTGACTGCTTCATTCACAATCGGGTATTAAATGTAGGCGTAGAATGCACACTCTTGTTTTTCGTGCAATCACTTTTTTCAGTCTGTAGCATAAGTACTTCTAATCTTGAGCCTGCACAGGGTATGCCTCTCTATTTTGAGCCTGTACAGGAGTGTATCTCATAGCACCGGCTGGGGTGGCGTTGGGGTGGGCGGGGCGGATCAATTTATGGCGTGATCCGGACCCACAGTTTACAAACCATCACAGCGGTTAGATACACACAAACATAACCGAACTCAACAGTTGACTTTTTGTGCCATAACAAAGACGTATCAGATTTGCTCAATTTTGACAATACATTGTGCATCCGGTACATGTTAACATGGAAAATCCTTTTCCACGGTATTTTAAATTTGTTGTAGTACCGTTGTTGTGTTAATGGCGATAATTGTTTTTCAAGCAATATTTACAAAAATACATCGAGTTTCACTTTACACTTGAGACTTTTTGCCCTACACAAACTGCGCATGCGCGAAAATCGGACTGCCGTTGCCAGGAAGTGAAAGTGCCTAAAGTCATCTATAACTTTCAATCTGGTAGGAATCCGCCATGTAAAGCCTCTGGTAAATGTATAGCCATCAAATCCCAATCGGTTCTTTTTCTTGTCCCATATTAACCCATTTTGTACCGGAAACCCCAAAACGGGTAACCGAGCAAACAGTGCAAGCCCAGATCAGACGCCGCAGAACGCGGCGTCTGGACGCCGCAGAACGCGGCGTCTGATCAGGGCCTCCACTGTTTGCTAAAAGTTAAGTCATTTTGCATATAAATTTTGAAGAAAACACAACCTGACACCCCTAAATTTTGAAATGGACTCCTGCTATATATAATGAGGAAGATTCCAGTTGGTACTAAAAGGTTAAAGGTGTATAAAAATCGCTGAAGGGACCCCTTGTTGACTTGTTGGACTTCAAAACGTAGCCTTATTTGTGAGGTAGCCTTATATTAATATTAACTACACAATAACAAGACAAGAATTAAACGGGTCAGAAGATATATTGTACACGCAAGAAATCAAGATACCCCCACTCCCCGCTACACACGCACGCGCGCGCGCGCATACACAGTTGTTCGGTATCACTCTGGCAAAGATCTTTATTCAAAGCAATTTTTTCTTCCCATTTTGATTCTGAGTCTGTATTCAATCTGGCGCTGGAGAAGATCCAAAAAGATGCCATACAACAGACGTGTTAGGTTGTTAGCACTGGAAATCATCAACAAGATTTCAATTGAAATTCAAGCACAAACAAAAAATACAGGGGGCTAGAATACATGCATATAAATATGTACTGGTGGCCCCCGCCCATAGGGGCTTGAAGAAATATATGGGCTGCATGATGCTTCCACGCAGAGCTGAATCCGGCCCGCACACTAGTACTGGTAAACCGCTTAGAGGATCTAAGCCTGTCCAGGAACCGCGGTGCGAGGCGGACCGTCCATGCTAATAAACCGTATTGGTTTCATTGGGCGACAGTGCTTGAGATGTCATTTCATCTCAATGTCGGGTAAAAGGCCCACAAAATTGGAAGCAACGTCTCCAAAATGACCTTTACAGTGTTGACGGGGACGATAAACATCAAATCAAACAAAAACATATGCACTGGAGAAAGTCCATCCAAAACCTGACCAATAGGCAAATTTCATCGATTTTTGGTGAGACGCAACAGGAGTAAATTTAACCCATTTCAGACTGGAAACCCCTGAATGGGTAACGTGGCAAACACACGGGTGGTAATCAGGGGAACTAGCTCGAAAATGAGTCAATGGAAATTTGTTCCCTCGACACATCCGGGAACTCTCGAGCTAGCTCCATCACCAAGAAACTCGTAAACAAAGGTAGGTCTCGAAGAGTTTTATCACCATTTTTTTCTTTGTAAGCTATTTATAAAAAAAATCCGGCAATGCAGTTCCACATAGAAATGATTTAACTTTGTACCCCGCTAGCTTAAATACCTTACCTTCGTTTTAAGTTTTAAGGGGGAATGGGAACACCTTCTGTGGGGGGAGGGGGGTGAGGGGGGGGGGGGCAACTCCTTCAAATGTATTTTGTCTCCCATGTCAATATAGATCAACACTTAAAGGAAAGAATTTGCTCCTGAGCTTTAAGAGTTCAGAAAAGCAAACAGGAAGTCCCGAAAGTTGTCTCCTTTTGAAAAACCCGGAAAAAAATCTGCCGGGTGTTCCCATTCTAAAGATAACCGTGTAGACCCTGATCTGACGCCGCATGCGGCATCTGATCTGAGTCTACATTGTTTGCCAATGCCCGGTGCATGAGACTAGTCCAGCCAACCCTTTTACCATAGTGCTCTGACGTAACAAGGAGCCGTCTAACTGATACCTGCCGTTAGTAAATTCTGTTCTGCTGTTAGTAAATTTTGGTCGACTGATAAACAATCGATCTACAATCGACCTAAACGGGAGAAAATGGTACAAAGAACTCCAACAGAATGAGCAAACGCATGAAAAATTATGAATATTTAACTGACTCAAGAATTGCGTATGCATTTGTGTAACACCGGAGCTCACAGGATTTTACATTTCATGAACCTTAAAATCACCAAATGTGGTGATAGAGTTGTTTGGGATCCATCATACTGGAACAGATTAAAATCCGTCAAACAGCGTGAGACTTATATCATATTTAGAATATCTTAAAAGTAATATTCTATATATATATTATATGAGCCCCGCCAAGCGAATGTGTGTCTTCGAGCATTCCGTCATGACAAATTTTGACTGCGCATGCCCAGCCATTCAGAGGGGACAGGGATATGGCTTTCTAACTGAAGGTTCCTCTTGATTAACTGTTTGTATGAGCGAGCTGTGAAGGTTCTGGCGAGACTGCGCGGAAGCGCAGGCTCGCCTGAACCTTCGCTGCTCGCATAGGCGATAAGTAGCAAAATCGCTTGACGGGGCCCATATGAATGATAACATTCGCGCCCCAGTTATCCAACAGCCATAATGGTGACAAAATTTCATTTACCCGATCCATGAGAAAGGTCCCTTAGCTCTTATCCTACTGAGTAATTTAATTTAGCCCAACCCTAACAATGTAGATCTTGATCAGAAGGCTTCTTCAGAAGCTATCAGATTTGTATCTACACTGTTTGCAATGGTAGGGGTTGTTATATTCAGCGGAAAAGGTGTTAGCTCAAATGAACGTGAGCGGCAAATGGTCCGATTTACGAACGGTCAGCCATCTTTATACCGACATTCGTTATAACGTCAAAACTCGTTATAACAACAATTTCGATGGAATGAATTCTTAGCTCAAGGCTTAGCCTCGATTCCGAGCGGCGCGGGCTTCCTTCGGGTATCGAATCCATAGTCATGAAAGATTCTTGTAATTTAATACTCAAAGAAACAAATGCTATATAAATTATATTTGTTAGAATCGCCTAGTTATTGGTCAGTTCTATGATTATTTCTGTTTTAAATGTCTGTTTTTTCACTGGACGCGGGCCGAGCAGAGCTGCAAAAGCTGGATTTGCGTCGTTTATTGTTTTGTTTGATTTGAGACGTTGCTCCCAATTTTGTGGTTACTCGACACTGAGATGAAATGATATCTCAAGTCATGTCGCTCAATGAAACCAATAGGGTTTATAAGCATGGGCGGTTCGACTCAAACCGCCGCAGTTTGCCTGGGCAGGCTTAGATCCCCTAAGCGGTTTGCCAGTACTCGTGGCGGCCCCCGCACATCGGGGCTTGAAGAAATAGATGGGCTGCATAACCGACCGCACCCGAGTGTTGGTAAACCGCTTAGAGGATCCAAGCTTGCCCAGGCAAAGCGGTGCGGGTCGGACCGCCCATGCTTGTAAACCCTATTGGTTTCATTGGGCGACAGGGCTTGATATGTCATTTCATCTCAATGTCAGATAAAAGTCCCACAAAATTGAAAGCAACGTCTCCAAAATGACCTATACAGTGTTGACGGGGACGTTTAACCTCAAATCAAACAAAACAGAACAAAACCAGTACTCGTGTGCGGTCAGTTTCAGCTTTTAGATAAAGGATGAAAAAATAGAAGAAAAACTGAAAGTGATAGACAGGCGTGAATGAGGCAATGATAATGAAACTACCATATTTACCGTATGTATTCGGGGACCTAGATGAGAAGCCACAGAACACAAGAGTCTACAACGTGTTCCATTCATCCAGCTATGTTTTGGGCGGTATGGCTTGAAATGTAATTTTATCAGAAGGCATTATAAGTTTCAGAATTTCGATACTGCAATGGTAACTCATTCCATGCCGAAATGGAGGAAGGAATGCATGAACGACTGAATATTGTTGTACGCTGAGGAACAGTGACTATATTGTCTCTGTTACGTAGTGGATAGCGTGTAGTTTTACCAACACTTGGAGGTATTATATCAGATATATATGAAGGCACCATATTGTGTGTAACTCCATACATAAATTTTAATTTTTAATTCCTTCTACGCAAAGAAAGAGAGTCCCATCCACATTCCTCATAAAGCCTTTCAATCGATACAGATCTTGTAAGACCGGTTACAATCCGGGCAGCCTCATTCTGTAATTTTTCTAGAGAATTTGCCTTTTCCACAGTACAGTTGTCCCAAACTACAGATGACTATTCTAAGATTGGCCTAACATATGATATATAAACCTGATTTAAAGCTACTCTTCTGTTATCAAGTTAAAAAGCACCTTTGCCGGATCATTACAGGGTCACTGATGAGGCTTTATTAGCCGAAACTACGTAGTATGACCCATCTTCTTTCTTATGAATGTTTTCATTGCTCTTAAAGGAACTCATTTTTGATTTTTATTTGCCTTCACTGCAGCTGGTGTTGTGCCGTGTGGCGGCCGTAAAACGTCTCCCCGTACATCAACCATAGTGCAGTTTACATTTTACTTTTGGTCCTTTGAGATCAGCGTGAATATTCTGAGAAATCAGAAATAAATAATTGGTTTAGACTCATATTCTAGACAGGTTTTTAATTATTTGGACCCCATTTTGATTTATATCAGTCTTTGAATCGACTGCCTGTTCGAGATCCGCAAAATTGCAGTATGTTTCCTCTGGCTTTCTTTGCCGGATCATTACAGGGTCACTGATGAGGCTTTATTAGCCGAAACTACGTAGTATGACCCATCTTCTTTCTTATGAATGTTTTCATTGCTCTTAAAGGAACTCATTTTTGATTTTTATTTGTTCAAGCATAACAGTTCCTATCCATTATCTTAAGGGTAGTCGAAAGCTATCTGTACTTCACTGCAGAATGCGAAATCGATGTAGTAATCTTAACAATGACCTTTTCTGTAATCATCTTCGAGACAGCCCTATATGTGAGTGTTCAGAAGAAATGGAGGATGCAGAACACTTTCTGTTTAAATGTAGTCTGTTTCATGACCAAAGGATAGTTATGTTCCATGCAACAAGGCCAATACACCCATTAAATTTACAGTTCCTTCTTTGTGGAAATTCAAATTTGTCAGAGGATGATAATATGTTTTTATTTGAGGCTGTCCATAAGTTTATTAAAGATACAGGACGATTTAATTGAGATATTGTTCTTTTATGCTCAATCAGAATAATTATTTACTTTATTTTCAGGACGAAAGACCATAATTAGCAGACCTTGGACGTAGCGGTGCGTCGGATAGTGGGGAGGTGACGGAGAGGCAGAATCACCATTGGCGTTATTTATTTATTTATTTATTTTATTATTATTATTTATTTATTTCATCTTTGTTTTTTTATTTATTTATTTATTCAGTGTTAATCTTCTATTTTATGTTTCAACATTAAATTTAATTGTCGTGTTGGTTGTTCTGCATGCCAAGCTTTAGGGGAAGGGCTTTAGCTAATGTTAGTAGAACTTGTATCCCAACCCCATTGTTTGTACTTGTTATCATGTACAAAGGCAATAAAATATGTTTATACTATACTATGTAATTTTATCGCAATGTCGGGTAAAAGTCCCACAAAAGTGGAAGCAACGTCTCCAAAATTAACTGGGATGTAAAACCTCAAACAAACAAACACGCAAAAATCATAGCAGCGAGCACATGAGAAATAGGCTATTAGCAAAGGCCCACCCACAAGAGCTTCCGCAGAATACTAGAGCCTGTACTTGTGGGCCAGCAGACGTCTGGCTTTTAACACCCATTTTGTACTGGAAACCCCGAAGACAGTTCATAGGCAAACAGTGTAAAATAGAAGTGAAGGCAATGATCAGTTCTGGGCTTTTACTGTTTGCATAAAATTCAACCATTTTCTGAATAAATTTCTGAAAAATTCTCACCCTCACATCCCTTAATATCGAAATGGACTCCTGCTATATATAAGCGGGGAGATTACATTCAGTACATAAAAGGGTTAACTGCGCAAGCGCATTTAAGGGGAATGCAAACACCTTCAGGGGAGACAGCTCCTGCAAAAGTGGTTTTGTCTCCCATGCCAATAGAGGTCAGCTCTTAAGGGAAAGAATTTGCTCCTGAGGAGCAAATTCTTTCCTTTTAGAGTAGACCCCTTTTTTGGTGGGACTGAGCCTATAGAAAAGTGTACAGGAAATCCCGAAAGTTGTCACCCTTTGAAAAACGGCGGAAAATGTGATAGGTGTTCCCATTCCCCTTAAATAGCATAAATTAGAGAATGAAAGGCTCTTTCCGCATGAGTTGGCTCAAAATCGCGCGCAGAGGGACAGACCGGGCAGACAAAACACGTACAGTGGTTTGAACACAGAAAAGTCTATTATTGTAGTACATCAATTTTCTAAACCTTTAAAATGTCGATCCAAACAGTTGTCTTCCGCTTTGATGTCTGCTTGTTACTTTAAAAGTCATTGTTGCTAACAGTGTGGACCCAGATCAGACTGCTCTTCCCTAAGAAGCAGTCTGATCAGGACCCAGCTCAGGCTGAATTGTTTGACAGTATGCAAAAATATGTTCAAAATGTTTGAAAGAAGATGCAGCAAAAGACACAAAATGGAGACATGTTCAGATGCATTTTGTTTTGGCAAAATAAGGGTAATCATTTCAACAAACTCATCAACACATAATATAACCTAACTTGTTAACTCCAGATACGATTACCACCTGCAATGTGTTCTACAGAGAAAAAAACCTACTTGGTTAGCTTCCAACTTTTCTTAACCCTTTCACCACTGAATTTCTTCAATGGATTCTTCTTCCACATGTGAATTTGGACACGTCCGTTCTGTTCTTGTAAATCGGCGGTTTCTTTGAGTGGTAGGGCTTTGGATGTCATTTCCGTAAAGGTTCACATTCAAGAATAACTTAAATAATGTTGACGGGGACGTAAAACCTCAACGCAAACAAACAAACAAACATAATTCTGCAAGTATAAGTGCCTTTTATTGGCTTTGACGGGTAGAAGTAACTTAAACATTAAGTAACGTCTATGAACATTTCCTAGAGAGCTCATGTATCAATTTATTAAACGAGTTGAGGAAAACGGATAAAATGCGAGGCTTTGTCGGGCCTTTAATTTCTTTTCCTCAACGAGTTTAATAAATTTAATGATGCTAGATTCTGTTTATCATATGACATTTAAACCCCATTGAATTCGCGATGTTTATACAAAAAACAACAACAACAAAAAACAAAACAAAAAAAAACAGTCAACATACCGCCATTAGTAAATGCGACGTCTTCAAGGACGTCGAACGTGTAACTTTACGGGGTGTATCTAACAAATTTGCATATTTAATCCACTAGTGGATTATCGAATTTCATACATGGCGTTATTACACTCTCAAACGCGACGTCATATGAAAACAGGAGATATAGATGAAAAAGTGGAGGAGAATGATTTTGTTTGTTTGTTTTGGAGTTTAACGGCCAAGTCAACACTATTTAGGTCATTTTTGAGTCGGTCAGTTTACCTATCCACACTTTTCTGGACAAGCTTATACGTAAGCGGTTAACCAGTACAGTGCACATTCTTTCGCCAGAAACTGGCAATCAGCGGAAGAGAGAGAATGATCGTAGAAAAGATTTTATGATCAACCTCCACGAAAGAATGCTGCCGACCCCGGTGGGTATCCAACACGCGTCCTCCTGATCACCAGCCAGACGCGCATCCGAATGAGCTACTGAGGCCGGCCGAGAGGAGAATGATGAAGGGATCAGGGAAAAATAAGAAAAAAAATGGAAGTGAGGAAACAAAAGATATAAAAGATTTGCCATCTACCCTACTTCTCTACATGTACATGCTGCAAGGACTAACTCAGCCAATATCAGCCAATATCGGTTGATTATTACAGTAAAGCACCCAACAACAGAGATATTGGGAAGGAAGTGGACTTAGAACCCTTGGCTGTGTAAGCAAGGGACAAAAGTAGAACCTTTGGCTGTCTGACGTAGAGAACGAAGTGGACTCAGAATCTTTGGCTTACGTACGTAGGGAACGAAGTGGGCTTAGGCCCCTAGACTTACGTATGTAGAGAACGAAGTGGATTAAGAACCCTTTGCGTGTGATCTTAAGGAACGAATCGGACTAAGAACCCTTGGCTAACGGTCGCAGGGAACGAAGTTGACTTTAGCTTACGTGCGTAGTGAACGAAGTAAAGCTTGCATACGTAGGAAACGAAGTGAACTTTGAACCATTGCCTTACGTACGTAGGCACAAAATCTTGGCTTACGTACGTATATAGAGAACACAGTGAACGTAGAACACTGGCTTACATACTTAGGAAACGAAATGGACTTTGAACCCTGGCTTTCGTAGGTAGGGAACGAAGTAGACATAAAACTCTGGCTTACATACTCGTACGTAGGAAACGAAGTGGACTTTGAACCATGCATCGCCTGCTTGCGTAGGCACTAAATCTTGGCTTACGTGCGCAGAGAACGAAGTGAACATAGAACACTGGCATACATACTTAGCAAACGAAGTGGACTTTGAACTCTAGCTTTCGAAGGTAGGGGACGAAGTGAACTTAAAATCCTTAGATTACTTTCTTTCTTTGTATACTGCCTACGCCCTCGCGGGCATTTTCGGCAGGTGAACATTACATACACTCCAGTTTTGCAGGATGAAAGCCTACACCGTAATCATGTAATTACGGTAGGAACCTTTTACCTGTGCATGAGATGGTTCTACCTGCACAGGGGGCCTCACATTGTGACCCGATCACTTTGTGGCATTCATTCCTGCAAATGATGCCAGCGGAGCATGTTCGGAAACAGCAATTTTGTTACCGCTGCCGGGGATCGAACCGGGGGCCTCTAGTATTATAGGCAAATGCACTAATCACTGAGCTACCACGCTCGTATGGATCAAACGGTACTTAGAACCTGTGGCTTTCGTACATAGCCGTAGGGACGGAAGTGGACATAGAACTCTTATCTTACGAAGATGCCAAGAGGTCATGGAAGTTGTCGTGTGCTTGTAAAATATCGGAAAATATGTCAGGTGCACCCATACACCTTAAATATTCCTTAACCAGTTATGTTTAGAACGTGGGATGTAGGTTAAGTGGAATATTTTGGTAAACGTTTATTCAAACATAATACCGGGTAGCGAATTCTATTGATAAAAGGAACAAGTTATGAGATTTATTCATGGAATTGGTTGGCCAGATCAATATACAAACATCAATGTTTGAGAGAATAAAGACTGCCAGAAGTAATGGTCGTTAATAAGTCAGAAAAATAACATAGCTGGGATGCTGCTGATTATTTCAAATAAATAGTCTGTGACCTACAGACACGTGAATAAACCTACTGGTTACTTGGCAAATAAAAGTCGTATATATCGACGTCGATGCAACGTCGTGTTCTACAGGTTGTAGGATTGTTGAGAAGGCAACGCTACAGTTGCTATATAGTATTATATATATGTATTTGGCCCCGCCCATCGAGGCTTGGAAAAATAGACTGGGCTACATGGTGCTTCCACGCAGAGCAGAAACGGACTGCACATGAAAACTGGCAAACTAAGCCTGCCCATGCGAACTGGTGAGAGTCCGTGCTTATGCACATCTAAATTATTTTAGTAGATATATGGTAGGGCGGTGCGAGTGAAATATTTTAGGTGAAATATGGTAGGCAAAATGTGCTGCTCCATGCACAAGTCATGCACATATCATACGCTGTATGCATGAGTGGTTTGTGGAGATCTGTTTTTACAATACACGGGGGCCGCTATAAGGCTTAGTTCTATAAAATTTGCCTAAAAATCGCCAACCGCCAAATTGTGCCATATATGATTTTCATTCCCGTCACGTGTTGTGTGGGTGTTCGTTTTGACAGGAGTTATGACATTGATTTATAGGGTCGTTTCATCATTTTTCCTATGGGAAATATACTATTTGAACGCAAATCCATTATTTACTCGATTTTTGCTATCTAGCTTCAATTGTGGACGGTATCTCCACCTCGCCACGATTTTAGCAAGCATGATTTTCCGGTAGTATTCATAGATATAAAAACCCTGAGAAAAACGAACACTTTAGCAGCAGGTCAAGTTGTAACGAATACCCACAACATTGAGACGGGAAAGTGAAAGTATATTGAAAGGTATGTTAAATCTATGTTTAGTATTATTTTTGTATGAACATGCTTGTAGGATTTGGAGGTGTTTACTTCTAGTATACCCCAACTTTCTGAAGCCTATTCTGAATTCACTGTTGAAGCCTGTAGTGATTAGGCTACTAGCTTTGCCAGCTAGAGGTCGCAGGATCGATCCCAGGCTTCTCCAGTAGTTGAATGAGTCTTTCTAAGTGAGGTCCTGTCTCATTCTGACCCTAGATGTTGGTGAGACGTAAAGTTTGGACACCCGCTCATTCTAGATTCATTTAGGCTTTTAGACCCCTTTTGTAGAATGTAATTAATAAACGCCGGGTCACTTGTTTGATCCATCACTTTTGACTAGCTGTGGTAAGAAAACCGTGGTCCCGTCTCTATATGATATTAGGTGTAGGGGGGACGTAAAATTAAGACGGGTTTAACCATATCTTCATCATCAGGGCAAACTCTTACAAGAGCCTGTCGGGTTATCCGTGATGATGAACCGTAATGAATTTTATTTTACAAGCGTATTCATGTTCAGTAGGAATAATTTTGTTCAAGAAGAATTATAAGTTCATTTTGTTATGATGCCGTTTTTGTCTGATAACTCAGTTTGTGCATGTATGTACATATAAAGAACGTGATGATGATGATAAGTGGGAGTATTTGGTCGCCACACGTCATAACGGCCTGAGCGGCGGGGATGACGTCAGCTGCGTCATCGGCGTCGCGAGGACGGTTGTGACGGGGTGCCTACCAAATACAGAGAGAATTTACGGCAAACAGTGTTGGCCCTTATGAGACACTAACAAATGTTGTGGATTATAGATGAAAATCTTTCTGTTTGTAGTTTCTATCTGTTGTTAATGTAATGAATTTGTGAATAGCTATATTTGTGAGCCGTGTCGCGGAGAAGGATATGAAATAGAGTTTGTTATGTTTCCTGTAATTGGCGGCTGACCAGGTAGCGCAAAGGCGTGGTCTGTTCAATTGCCTCTTACTTGTGATAATGTAGTGAGCACAAATTTGATGAGTATTATGCTCAGTAGTAGTGAGCATTAATTGATTTCTGTAGTGCTCAGTAGGGAAACATGAACTTTGAGTATTATTGTGTCAAGCGCTGGGTGCTGATAATTTGATGCACTGTCAAGTTGAGTTCTGCTGTACGGTTATTTGTCACATGCACTAATCAGCCTGTGTGTCTGGTCGGCGCATGCGCAATGACGGTATATGCATGAACATATTCTTACTTCTCCGGGAGGGGGATCCTGATATAGCATGTATGTTTTGTGAACTGTATCTTAGTCCAATTATCGTAATTTGCAGGCACAACAATGTGTGGTGACCTGCTGCTTCCTGCCATATAGCAGCAGGTACTGGTACGACGCTGTGGGTTAGGGTCTAGCAAGGGCGGAAATTTCACATTGTGTGTGTGTGTGTGGGGGGGGGGGGGGGGGGGCTTTAGGAAAAAATGAAACAAGAGGGCCCAGAGGGCCCTGGTTCGCTCACCTGATCCAATGTATAACAAGTGGGCCCCGGGCAGGGTCAATTTTGGCCCCAGGGCTATAATTTGAACAATCTTGGTAGAGGTCCACAAGATGAAGCTTCATATCGAATATGAAAGACCTGGGCTTTCTGGTTTCAGAGAAGAAGATTTTAAAGGTTTACCCTGCATATAGAAGTCTATGTAAAACAAGATTTTCCCTATATAAGTCTAGGTTAAACCAATGGGCTCCGGAGCGGGGGCATTTTTGGCCCCAGGGCTACAATTTGAACAATCTTGGTAGAGGTCCACTAGCTGAAGCTTCATAACAAATATCAAAGACCTAAGCCTTGTGTTTCAGAGAAGATGATTTTTAAAGATTTTCCCTATATAAGTCTATGTAAAACCAAAGGGCCACATGGCGGGGGCATTTTTGGTCTCAGGGCTATAATTTGAACAATCTTTATAGAGGTCCACTAGCTGAAGCTTCATAACAAATATCGAAGACCTAAGCCTTGTGGTTTCAGAGAAGAAGATTTTTCAAGATTTTCCCTATATAAGTCTATTTAAAACCAAAGGGCCCCGGAGCGGGGGCAATTTTGGCCCGAAGGCTATAATTTGAACAATCTTGGTAGAGGTCCACAAGATGAAGCTTCATACCAAATATCAAAGACCTGGGCCTTGCAGTTTCAGAGAAGAAGATTTTTTCAAGATTTTCCCTATATAAGCCTATGTAAAACAAAAGGGCCCTGGTCCGGGGGCATTTTTGGCCCCAGCACTATTATTTGAACAATCTTGGTAGGGGTCCACTAGATGAAGCTTCATACCAAATATCAAAGACCTGGGCCTTGCGGTTTCAGAGAAGAAGATTTTTAAAGATTTTCCCTATATAAGCCCATGTAAAACCAAAGGGCCCCCGTGCAGGGGGCATTTTTAGCTCCAGCACTATAATTTGAACAACCTTGGTAGGGGTTCACTAGATGAAGCTTCATAACAAATATCAAAGACCTGGGCCTTGCGGTTTCAGAGAAGAAGATTTTTAAAGATTTTCCCTATATAAGCCTATGTAAAACAAAAGGGCCCTGGTGCGGGGGCATTTTTGGCTCCAGCACTATAATTTGAACAATCTTGGTAGGGGTCCACTAGATCAAGCTTCATACCAAATATCAAAGACCTGGGCCTTGCGGTTTCAGAGAAGAAGATTTTTAAAGATTTTCCCTATATAAGCCCATGTTAAACCAAAGGGCCCCCGTGCGGGGGCATTTTTAGCTTCAGCACTATAATTTGAACAATCTTGGTAGGGTCCACAAGATAAAGCTTCATACCAAATATCAAAGACCTGGGCCTTGCGGTTTCAGAGAAGAAGATTTTTCAAGATTTTCCCTATATAAGCCTATGTAACACAAAAGGGCCCTGGTGCGGGGGCATTTTTGGCCCCAGCACTATAATTTGAACAATCTTGGTAGGGGTCCACTAGATGAAGCTTCATATCAAATATCAAAGACCTGGGCCTTGCGGTTTCAGAGAAGAAGATTTTTCAAGATTTTCCCTATATAAGCCAATGTAAAACCAAAGGGCCCCCGTGCGGGGGCATTTTTAGCTCCAGCACTATAATTTGAACAATCTTGGTAGGGGTCCACTAGATAAAGCTTCATACCAAATATCAAAGACCTGGGCCTTGCGGTTTCAGAGAAGAAGATTTTTTAAAGATTTTCCCTATATAAGCCCATGTTAAACCAAAGGGCCCCCGTGCGGGGGCATTTTTGGCCCTAGGGCTATAATTTGAACAATCTTGGTAGGGGTCCACTAGATGAAGCTTCATACCAAATATCAAAGACCTGGGCACTGCGGTTTCAGAGAAGAAGATTTTTCAAGATTTTCCCTATATAAGCCCATGTAAAACCAAAGGGCCCCCGTGCGGGGGCATTTTTAGCTCCAGCACTATAATTTGAACAATCTTGGTAGGGGTCCACTAGATGAAGCTTCATACCAAATATCAAAGACCTGGGCCTTGCGGTTTCAGAGAAGAAGATTTTTAAAGATTTTCCCTATATGAGCCCATGTAAAACCAAAGGGCCCCCGTGCGGGGGCATTTTTGTCCCCAGCACTATAATTTGAACAATCTTGGTAGGGGTCCACTAGATGAATCTTCATACCATATATCAAAGACCTGGGCCTTGCGGTTTCAGAGAAGAAGATTTTTTAAGTTTTCAGTGAAAAAAATCTATTCTTGGCTACTGTGACCTATATGTGCAACGGACCGAAACCATTTGAACAACTTTGAAAGGGGACCACCTAAGGATCATTCCTGTGAAGTTTGGTCAAAATCCGATCAGTGGTTTAGGAGGAGATGTCGTTTGAAGAAAAGTTTACGGACGCACGCACGGACGGACGCACGACGGACGACGGACAAAAAGTGATCCCAAAAGCTCACCTTGTCACTACGTGACAGGTGAGCTAAAAAAAAAACAGTATTTTATTTCTGGGGGTCCCTTCCAACTTCTAAAACTGACTGTTGTGGGGGGAATGATTCCCAAAACCTTTGGATTTTTTTTTTTTTTTTTTTTTGCTTTAAATGCTCGATCATTGTTGACACATTATTCAACTCATATCAGATCTGCGCGGACCACCTGTTTCTTCAAGTCCCGATGGGCGGGGAGGGAGTGTGTGTTTTTTTTTTTTTTTTGTTGTTGTTGTTGTTGTTGTTGTTTTCAAACGGTTTGTTTTTTTCTTAACTGTTTCTGAGAAAATAAAGTTTGACACATGTGAATCGTCTGTGACTCGTCTGCTGGTTAGACGATTCGCATGAAATGTTAAGCCATACGTTCTAAAATGAATTATCACCTGCTCTAAAATTTTCTTTGGTGTCATAAGGGGTAAGTGACATTGGTTTCATTGCGACCTTGTAGTTAAATGTTTAATATGCGTGCATTCCTATCACTGCCAGGGTGGATAAATTCCAAATAGATATCTGATGTTTACTTTCGATTTGTAATATTGGTTTCAAAGTTTACTTTGTAGATTTTTAAATTGACTTTAAAGTGGCAAAGCGGTGAGTTTTTGTATGGGATCATGATATATATTTTATTGAGCAGAAAATTAGTCAATATAGTGTTCATTCTCAGTGATGGCTATTTAAAGGTGAATGGAGACACTTTGTCCCCATTCCGCCACTTTTACAAGGGGCTCCACGTTCCCTTGTAGCATACCTCTGTAAAACAGATTGTGAATACATCCCGAAAACATGTCTATATAATATTTATCCCCTTTAACCCCACTTTTCTATAGTAAAACTGGGGTTTACAGGGGTAAACCTTATTTTCTTAATTCTGCTAAAAAATATAGATTGTGGATACTCGTTAGAACCGCCCCGTAGATGCGTTTTTTGTGTGTTTTTTTTGTTTGTTTTTTTTTTGTTGTTTTTTTTTTGTTTGTTTGTTTTTTGCACAATCTATATTTTGAGAAGAATAAGAAAAATATCATAATTTTTCATCTGAAGGGGGGTAAAATTCACAATGTATTTGTATAGGCATGTTTTCGTTATGAGTTTCAAGGACTCATCCAGTGATTTACCCACCTCTCAGGTAATGGCCAGATAAATTTCCCATGCCCTAATGTTGACGGAAAGAATTTGCTCCTGATAAATTCTTGTTTTAAGTAGGTCCATAATGTTATGGAGTAGAACGGTTGAGTAGAGTAAACAAGAGTAAAGTTACATCAAGTTAATTTCAGCTGATTCAAGAAGGGCAGTTGTCAGTTTCTGGCGAAAGATACTGTACTTGTTAACCCAGGATGTTGCATGTTGTGGATAGGTTAACTGACTGGCTCAAAATGACCTAAATAGTGTTGACTTGGCCGTTAAACGCAAATACAAACAAACATCAAGTTAAGTTACATGTTGAAAATGAAAGTCAAGTTAAGCGAAGTCAAGTAAGCAAGTGTGTAATGATATGACCTTATTAAGTATACATGTACTTATAATATGATTTTTCTTTGATCTTCATGCATATTTTGTTAAACTGCTGAAAATATAATCATAGTGAATCGATGTGGGAAATGTAATATTTTTTTACTATTCTGATTTAGAAGAGAGATAACCCTTTCAACCATGAAGACCGGTACAAATACTTAAGCAAACAGTCAGTGTCTCATCAGGAATGGAAAGGACTAAGTAGCTGTGCATCACGGATGACAAGTCCAGGAAACGCTTATCACGACTAACATGCAGCATTTCAGAATATTTTTTCTTGTCGCATAGCAGACTATATTCACATTAAATGTCAAGCCTATTCCTCTGCGAACAGTAAGAACAACATAGATAGACGTCTACTCCAGAAGTTTCATCGGCGCTTTAACCCTTCTCTTCCTGAATGTTCATTTTAACCACAACCATCTCTGACTTTGAACCAATCAGATTACTTGATGTAATTTATTCTTACAAATTCATAAACAGAATGTCAAACAGTGTAGATCCTGATCAGATGGTTCAGAAGCCATCTGATCTGGATCTACACTGTTTGCAAAGATAGGGGTTGTCGTGAACAGCAAGATAAGAGTTAAGAGCTAAAGAATAGAACTGAAGGCAATGATCAAGATTCGATACAATTAACCCACAGCTCCCATCAGAGAAAACAAAGGGAAAGAAACACAAACATGAAACAATAGAACCTAATGGAAACATCAATAGCGGAAAGCAAAAAGGACAGTTACTTTCCCACAAAAAGGTCAATTTGCTATCCAAAACAAAATAATATAAGCGATGCAAACATTCAAAGACAAACCATAACAAAAATAAACCGCCGACAGAAGAAGCGCCTTGGAAAGAAAACTTCAACTGATCTTAGTGCCTTGAAAGATAGCATTATAAGAGAGAGCTTGTCTCACACCGCTATGGGCCCCCGCCCAACGGGGCTTGAAGAAATAGATGGGCTGTATAATGCTTCCACTCAGAACTGAAACCGACGCACACGAGTACTGGTAAACCACTAAGTAGATCTAAGTCTGCCCAGGAAAGTGGTCCGAGTCGGACCGTCTATGCTTATAAACACTATTAGTTTCATTGGGCGACAGGGCTTGAGACATCATTTCATCTCAATGTCGGGTAAAAGGCCCATAAAATTGAAAGCAACGTCTCCAAAATGACCTTAACAGTGTTGAGGGGGACGTTAAACCTCAAATCAAACAAACAAATCTCTCACCGCTGTATGGGTCAGATCCTCGCTCGGGTCACATTTGAGATTTGAGACGTCAAGTTCTGCAACGGAAGGTCATGGGTGGTGGTGGTGGTGGTGGGGAGGGGGGGGGGTGGTTCTCAGGGTACTCCGATTTTCGCTCAACTCTGATTAACGATCGGTACAAAATACGAGAAATAATCTTGAAAGGGCCGTTAAACCAAAAACCAAATCAAAGAAAGCGTTTTAACCCGACAACCTGACCTTAACTGCCAGGTCACGTTGCTGTCAGCACATGTTTGAAGATCCAAGCATATTAATAAAACACTCATTGTACATGTTTTCAGGCCTATACCGTATTTACCCTAAACATTTGGACACATCAACTCCTTTCCATACTTAATCTGAACTTTGCTTTATTGCGTCTACAAATATTGTAACCCTAGATCAAACGCGGCATCTGATCCGGGTCTGCACTGTTTGCCTGAAGTGCACGAATTTTACAAAGGGATGTTAGGTGAGGCGAAGGATTCGCGTATCTCTTGTTGATATTGGCTTACCTTGCAGCAGATAAGGTTAGAGGGGGAATATTAGTTGTTTCTTCTGTCTCTGCACTTTCATTTACCCTCTCCCCCTCTCTCTCTCTCTCTCTCTCTCTCTCTCTCTCTCTACTATTTTTCTGTCTTTCAAGGGTTAAGGTGCCGTTAAACCACAGCATAATCAACAATCGGCCCCCGCCGATCGGGGCTTGGAGAAATAGTGCTTCCACGCAGAGCTGAAACCGACCCCACAAACTGCTTAGATTAAGATGGTCTAAGCCTGTCTAGGCAAAGTGGTCCATGCAGATACAAACAATTGGTTTCATTGGGTTGCAGGGCTTGAGGTGTCATTTGCTGTGTCATATCATCTCAATGTCGAGTAAAAGTCCCACAAAATTGGAAGCAAGGTCTCCAAAATGACCTAAGTGTTGACTGGGACGTAAAAACTCAAATTTAAGAACCAACAATTACCCAATGCACGAGTTTTACAGATATATGCTCTTGCAAATCGTGGTTTAACGGCTCTTTTCAAGAATATTTCATTTGTTAATCAGAGGTGAGCGAAAAGGAAAACCACCTGACCTTCCGCAACAGAACTTGGCATCTCACATGTCACACGAGGGAGGGGCTAACCACAGCGGTGAGAGACCTAATGTTTAAGAGCCAGTGCCCAAAGAGGGCCGTACAAATACGGCAACAAATTTTAAAGTTTTTTTTTTTTATCTTTTAAAACCGGAAAACCGCCCCGCCCCCGTCCATCGGGGGTTGAAGAAATAGATGGACTGCATGAGCTGAAACTGACCCGCACATGAGTACTGGTAAACCGCTTAGAGGCTCTAAGCCTGCCTATAGGCAAAGCGGTGCGAGTCGGTCCGTCCATGCTTATCAATCCTATTGGTTTCATTGGGCGGCAGGGCTTGAGAAGTCATTTCATCTCAATGTCGGATAAAAGTCCCACAAAATTGGAAGCAACGTCTCCAAAATGACCTTTACAGTGTTGACGGGGATGTTAAACCTCAAATCAAATCAAACAAACAAAAACCGGAAAATGGATTGCCAAGCCTTGAAGCTGAAAACGCATGCACGCACACACACACGTACATGAAAACTAACAAAGCGACCCAGATTCACAGCCAGACTGCAGTATCTGAGCCGCGTCGCGAGAAATCTGTTTCATGGTATTTTCGAACAACAAAGGTGCTGATCAGACTGCGCATGCTTGGCTTGTACAATATCTCTAGTTTCTATATATTACGAAAGCACACCTATACAAACAATTATGAATTTTATGGCCGAAAAAAAAATAAGCTGAAAAAATGTGAAAGTTTTTTTCTTATTTCTTCTCAAAATATAGATTCTGGGTACTCGTTAGAACCGCCTCGATGAGGCGGTTCTAACGAGTACCGACAATTTAGAGCAGAAATAAGAATAATAAGGTGTACCCCTGTAAAACCCAGTTTTTATTATATAAAAGAGGTGTTCAAGGGGGTCAAAATTATATGAGCCCCGTCAAGCGATTTTGGTACTTATCGCCTATGCGAGCAGCGAAGGTTCAGGCGAGCCTGCGCATCCGCGCAGTCTCGCCAGAACCTTCGCTGCTCGCTCATACAAGCAGTGAATCAAGAGGAACCTTCAGACAGAAAGCCATATCCCTGGCCCCTCTGAATGGTTGGGCATGTCCAGTTAAAATTTGTCATGACGGAATGCTCGAAGACACAAATTCGCTTGGCGGGGCTCATATAGACGTGTTTACATGATGTGCTAGTCTGTGTAACTGAGAAGACTGGTTTGTGTATTGCCTGTTCACAAATACCGAAGATAGTTTTTCTCATGAAGGGACGCATTTAGTAGTGATGATTTTAGGCCAAAGAACACCCACTAACAAAATTGCTATTCACTGCCATGATCAATTTGTAACTAAATCCTACATCAAGCTATTTACTTTTCCATTAAATACTTCATTCTTAAAATTATGAGAGAACGCCTGACTTTTAAGTACGAATCTCAACAGTGCAGTGTCGCCTCCTGGTCATAGACGGTACAAAAGTAGGGCAAAGGGTTCAGTTGCCAAAGCAACGTTAACTTAACGACATCGTCTTAACTCTTCCAACAAGTTCAATACTAAACACTCTGGGGCCATTTGGTAAAAACTAACGACATCGTTAGTAAACCAATCGTTAAAACTTTGATCATTATACTGATATTTACTACGGACCCCCGCCCATCGGGGCTTGAAGAAATAGATGCGCTGCATGATGCTTCCATGACCGCACACGAGTACTGATAAACCGATTAGAGGAAGACAAAGCGGTGCGAGTCGGACCGTCCATGCATATAAATCCTATTGGTTTCATTGGGCAACAGGGCTTGAGATGTCATTTCATCTCAATGTCGGGTAAAAGTCCCACAAAATTGGAAGCAACAAAATGACCTATACAGTGTTGACAGGAACATTAAACTCCAAACAAACAAACAAATTAAAATATTGATATTTATTAATACTAATTTAACATTTTTGCTAAAAATACCAAAATTTTAGACATTGACCATAAATGAGCTCGTTAAGCTAACGATGCTTTGAACAACATGGCCCTGGTGTTTTTGCCGAAAAAAAAAAATGAGTTGCTCAGTTTGCGCTTGTTTGTTAGATGTTGAAATTGCCAGATCATTTAAAGACCCAATTATCATTATTATTATCTAAAGTAGCTGATCCAGGGTTACAATATTTGTCCAGTGTCCACGCTAGGGCTTGCTCACCAACTTTGATGCGCCTCAGCATCTTCATAACATCAAGGTACTGACAGCACCTGGTGGTCGACTGTCTCTGAGGGTAAGCTGGGGGAATGTCCCTGTTATGAGACTTAGACTCTTAATTCCTGTAAATTATGCAAACAGTGTAGACCCTGATCTGACGCAGGGTTCTGCGGCGTCTGATCTGGGTCCACACCGTTTGCCTAAGCCAAACATACGAGTTCAGAGAAGATTTTACGGATAACACTCCTTACACGACACTGACCTCAAAACGATTAAGGGGAATGGGAACACCTGGCAGATTTTTTCGCCATTTTTCAAAGGGAGACAACTGTCGAAACTTCCTGTTCGCTTTTATTTTAGCCCTGTCCCGCTGAAAAGAGGTCTATTCCATTCCCCTTAATATAGCGTGGGTATTAATACCCGTTACCTGGGATTCGTACAAATGTTATTTGCCTGGTCAAAGTTAATCCAATGGACATTAGCACCATAACCCAGATTCAGTTAGTTGTAACTTTGGGTCGATCGTATATCTTATGGCATTGACTATCAAAAGTACCTGTTTCCCAAGAAAAACAAAGCTCAAAAACAAAAAAAAAAAAAAAAAAAAAAACGCAAATGAATGATAAAAAAGTTGTTTTCCTTTGAAAAAAAAAATGATGACAATATTTATTTTAGCATGAATATTAAGAATGAGGCCCAATGATGGAAAGGCGTAACAAAAAACTTGAAAGTAAATGAATGGAAAGTAAGATTATTATATATGATAGAGCTGTATTCTCACCACTCTGAACGTTAAAAGTTCACGCATCGTATAAACTTAAAAGAAATGAACATAAAATCGACATAATTTCATCACATTTAACCAATTTGAATAACTAACAGCATGACAGGTCGTATTTATCTTTCATGTTCATTTTGATTTGAAAGTGTAACTGCCTGAATTTATACGCGAATTATCATGCCCACCGGACAAATACGCAACGTCGATGCAATAACGACATTGATTCAACGCCTACACGTTGTGTGCAACGCCTACACGTTGTGTGCCCGCTGATGTTCGTTCATTCATTTAGCACGTATACATTATAGTATTTCATTGGGCGACAGGGCTTGAGATGTCATTTCATCTCAATGTCGGGTAAAAGTCCCACAAAATTGGAAGCAACGTCTCCAAAATGACATTTACAGTGTTGACGGGGACGATAAACCTCAAATCAAACAAACAAATACACTACAGTAATGGATAAATCCTGTGTGAACCCATACGGGCCCCGTCAAGCGATTTTGGTACTTATCGCCTATGCGAGCAGCGAAGGTTCAGGCGAGCCTGCGCATCCGCGCAGTCTCGCCAGTACCTTTGCTGCTCGCTCATACAAGCAGTGAATCAAGAGGAACCTTCAGACAAAAAGCCATATCCCTGGCCGCTCTGAATGGCTGGGTATGCGCAGTTAAAATTTGTCATGGCGGAATGCTCGAAGACACAAATCGCTTGGCGGGGCTCAATTATAATGTCAGACGCTATCGGCAACCAGTGGGGACCCAGATCAGACGTCGCTAAACGCGGCATCTGATCTGGGTCTTCACTGTTTGCTTAAAGAACAATCATTTTTACAATCGACCCAAATTTACTAAATGGCAAATCAGAAATTAACGCTGATGTCCAAGAAACTATCAATGATTTTGGGAAACCAATATTATGGTTATTAATAGAAAACGTCGCGATATTTTTATCGATGTTACATGTAGGTCAGAGCTATCTTTGTAAAATTTTTCACAAACAAAAACAAATCTGACACCCATATAATCGGAAAATGGCTCACTCCAAAACTTACTGGGTGGAAGATTTTATTATCATATATGGGTTAACTAACAAGAAACAGAAGAAACCACAGTGAGTGAGTGAGTGAGTGAGTGTTTTGAGTTTTACGTCCCACCAACAGCTAAGGTCATACGGAGACGGGATATCCGTTTAAAGACTCATCCGAAAGTCTGGAGAAGCTCGGGATCGATCCTGACCCCTGGTTTACAAGGCGAGTAGTGTAACCACTACACCATGGATGCTTCTAAAGAAACCAGATGGACATGGACTAACAAGTTCACAAATATATATAGTTGAGCAAGAGTAAAGGAAATAATGTATAGACTTGTAAACCCCACTTTTCCCTTTATAAACTGTGTGAGTCCAAGGGCCGGGCCGGGTATTCATTACATGGGCTTAATAACGCAATGGATGTTTACAGTTGGCACAAGCTCAGCAAACCTCCTTGAGCCAAAGTTACCAACACTTTTCAGTGCTAAACTTCACCACTCTCTGGGTTAATTCAGCAGACGACAAATTGTTGTTTTTCTTATTTTCCCCAGAAATCAGGACTTGACATCTCATGCGAGATAATGTGCATGAAATGTCAATCTATGGGGTACTAATTAAAGCCGCTTCAATGAGATGATTCTAATGAGCACCCTTAACCTATGTTTGGAGTAAAAATAAGAAATTTATCCACAAATTTGCATTAGAAAATGTCACTTTTTTGAGATATGAAAAAATGCACTATGCCTCACGGATGATAGGGTTCTAAGGGTGTGCATTATAAGGGCGTGTTAACCCATATATGACAATGGAATCTTCCACATAGTAAGCTTGGAGTGGTCCATTTCCAATTATAGGGGTTTCAGGTTTGTTTTTGTTTGTAGCAAATTTCACAAAAATGAATGTTCTTTAAGCAAACACTGCAGGCCCAGATCAGACGCCGCGTTTTTTTATCTGATTTGGGTCTGCACTGTTTGCAAATGTCACCAGAAAGGGGCCACTAGGCATATATGGGTTAACGTGATGGACAGATAGAATGTAACTTTCGACTATCTCTTACCCTGCAGACACGTGTCCGACGGCCAGTAGTACCACTCCGACGAACGCAAGTATCAACCCCAGTGAGAAGATTCCAACCACTGTCTTCTCGGATATCAACCATCTGTGTGGATTCTTAGGCGCTAGACGCGTTCCGTATCTCATATTGTCTCTATATTACACGCCAAAAATCCAGAAATATTGTGGAATCGCCGACAACACTACATTGCGTAGGTTCTACTTCCTAGCTTCCACAAACTTCAAACTTTCAAAATTTGCTCATAAAAATTCCAGAGAATCAAGAACACTTTTCACAATCAGGAATTCCAACTGAGTTGCATTAGATTCTTGGCATAAACTTCTGCAATTTGTTTGTATATCAACGACTTCGAGTGTGCCAAAGTAAATTCCCTGCAGATTTCTCTTCATATATTCCTTTATTTACTAACAGACAAGCAGGCTGTCTCGCCTCGGTTCCACACATATCTATGTTGAATACCACGTCCGTATCTAATAGAAATTTTATTGATCATATCTTGAGAAAAATCCATCACAACAAATCAAGCATTCGGACTCCAATCAAAATTCAATAACTATAAGCATTTAGGCTTATATAATTGCTTTTTCAATAGTTTATTCACTGGTTGTAACCGCAGATAAGCATCTGACTGGAGGAAAGAAAAGCCTCTCTAGTTTCAAGCACTGCGCTTATATGCGGTAATCTATCAAACTTCTAGGTAATAGCCAACTTCATCTGGCATGTTGCCTAATACTCACTGCTCTGGTTCAATATAGTTCTTATATCTCATGATATTGTTCGCCCTGATTGCTACTACCTGCTGCTATATGTGCTTGATTTTTGGCGGGTTTGGTGCATTTTCTAGGAAAATACTGGATTTAGTAGGGCCCCAGCAGGCACATGACGTAATTTTGACGTCACATCAACGTCAGTACAAGGTCATGTCGTGACGTTGCACCGACGTCGATTTGACGTTGCCCTAGCGACGTTTGCCTGCTGGGGCTGAATATAATTATTTCTACTTACGTGGAAATATTTTTTGCAGATGAATATGACGGATTGTCCTGTAGTACGTTTATTCTGCAATGTGATGCGGCTTCAACAGCCATTTTTCCGAAATATAGGGCTGCATGAACGGAACAAAGCTTGTCTATCGCTCTGTACTTTTAGCCTGTTCTGGTATTCTTCCACTAATTATATTGTTTTTTTTCTAACCACTTTACAGCCGGTATACCTATTTCTGTCAATTTTCGTCGTTATTGCCTACTTCATTATTTCTTACATTCATGAAGTTTTCACCAAACTCTTTTTCAGCTAGGATTCTTAAGTTTTTCTGAGGTTTCGTTACTCGTATAAACCCTAAATATTCGGACACCATAAACCCTAAATATTCGGACAACACAAAGTATTTTACCTAAATATTCGGACACCTAAAGGGTCATAAAACAATCTTCTGAGCAAACAGTGTAGACCAAGATCAGACTGTTCTCGAAGAAACAGTCTGATCAGGGTGTCCACGGTTTGCCATCGATGTTCACTAAATGTTGTATGTGTCCTAAATAATCGCACACAATATCTGAGTTTCGTTGCATATTTACCCTAAATATTCGGACACAAACCGTAATAAACATTAAGCCTGAGTAAACATTGTAGACCCTGATCAGGGTGCTCCTGAAGGAGCAGTCTGATCAGAGTCTACACTGATCGCTTGCCACTGAGAAATGTCTCTGAGAACAAAATATTCGTATCATATGAATAGTTTACAGTTTAAGGTTCGTCAAAAAGTGTCCGAACAATTAGGATAAATACGGTAATGGTTAATTTACCTGTAATCAAAGAGCCCATATGCAGTTCATTTAATTACATAATTAGCGTTCATCTGATGCGAAAGGCAGACATAGACATTCCACCATTGCAACAGTTCTCAGATCCATGATAATGCTATCTTAGTGCAGCGAGTTCTTCTGCAATATGTTCAAGGCCTTTGCCGAGGTTCGGTGCACTTGTTTGATCTTTATTGCTGCTGAAAATGTTACAACTTATTGTTGCGCAATAAGTAAAGTGCAAAGCAGGTGTTCTTGTATGCATTAATTCTTGTGCGCCCGCTGTGTTGCTTTATCGCTTGATTTTCCAGTGAAGAGGTTTGTCATAAGTTACGAAAAAAAGAAGACAAGTGTTTGGAACTCTTCACGTCTCTTCAGCATGTCGTCTCAAAGATCTGCAAAAATGAAAAAAATATATATATATTTATTATATACTTTGTAGTGAAATAAATGCATATAAAATGATGTTTTTTTTCCATTGTGACAAGATATTATATTGCCACAGTGTGAACAATTACACGACGATGTTATTCCGGGCTACTTTTTGGCCATGGTCAAGTATAAATACAGTGAAATTCCGCTATTAAGACCACCTAAAATTAGGACTAATTCTGCTATAAAAAGCTTATTTTGAAGAGTACACTTAATTTTTTCTTTGTGTTTTCTGTCTGTATTGTTATCTGGTCAGGTACCACCTTTGGGACTGTTCAAAAGTAGTCTTTTAGACCACTTTTGAACAGTCCCAAAGTTGGTCTTAATATAGGAATGTTACTGTACCTTTTTAGTCCCCGCCCATGGGGGCTTGAAGAAATATATAGGCTGCATGATGCTTCCACGCAGAGCTGAATCCGGCCCGCACACTAGTACTGGTAAACCGCTTAGAGGATCTAAGCCTGTCCAGGAACCGCGGTGCGAGGCGGACCGTCCATGCTAATAAACCCTATTGGTTTCATTGGGCGACAGGGCTTGAGATGTCATTTCATCTCAATGTGGGGTAAAAGTCCCACAAAATTGGAAGCAACGTCTCCAAAATGACCTTTACAGTGTTGACGGGGACGTTAAACCTCAAATCAAATTTAAAAAAAATCAAATTTAGTTGTATACCAAAATCTATTGAAAACATCAGAATAATGAATGGAAATTCTGATGTTTTCAACACACTCGATGGTTTATATTATTATTATTATTATTATTATTATTATTATTATTATTATTATTATTATTTGTTTTGGTTTTACGGTACTTTCAAGATTATTTCACTTATTTCCAGTCGATCGTTAATAAGGGGCGGCGAAAACCGGAGAACCCGGAGAAAAACCAGCCGCATGTGGCCCGAGCGAGGCTCGAACCACAGCGGTGAGAGACCTTATGACTACGAGTCAGCGCACTTACCCAATAGGCCACGTATTGAACAAAATATTTTGGTTTTCACCTAAAAAAGAAGTAAATGCCCTCTATATTTTATTATGTGTAACTGAATATACAAATGTAAACAAGTCAAAATTAAGAAAAATATATCGATTTCTACGGAATGCTTAGCCTATTTATGCCTAGCGTCCCTTTTTTCGGGACTTTAGACCTTGATCAAACGCAGCGACTCCGTCTAATCAAGGTCTACATTGTTTGAGTAAAGTACATAGATTTTTGTAAAACTTCGAAAAAGATTTTATCAAAAGTCGGCCTGTTGGAAGATTTTATTTGTCACTTAAGGGTTGGGCCATTACGATAACACACCCGTGCAACATAGTGCATTTTTCACATCTCCAAAATGGCTAATTTTCTGGTGAAAATATGTGATATTTCTTATTTATGTTGCAAATATAGGTTGTGAGTGCTCGTTAGAACCGCCTCGAGTACCCACAACCTATGTTTTTGGAGCACAAATAAGGAAAATAATGTTCACCCCTGTAAACCCCAGTTTCCTCTATATAAAGTGGGGTTTAGTGGGGGGGTCTTTATTTCACGGACTTGTTCACGTGATGGGCTGTCAGTTAAGGCAGCTACCATGGGTTTTATTCAACAAAATTATACATCCGAATGGGAATCTAAGTCTGTGAAGAATAAGATACACCTGAATTATATACCCGCCATTCTGTCAAGGAAAGACAAATTTACACGCATTACAGAAAAAGGATGATGGGTGGCTGTGAGTATTACGGGAAATAACGTACTTTTATACTTCTTCGATGATAGATATGTTTATCCAAGAGCCACAGGGTTCTCCCTATTTAAAGCATAGGCTCGGATGGAGTAGAACCCATGCAGTTGTTGTAGAAGACCACTATGAAAGAAAAAATTGGTTACCTCTGAGAGTATTGAATGGGGAACTGGCCTGTTTCGTTTAACCCTTAATTTCCTGCGTTTTAAGCACTGTAACCCTGATCAGACGCCGCGATCTGCGTCTGATCTAGGGTCAACACTGTTTGCCAGTGCCCCAGCACATGAGCCCAGTAAATGTTTTACAGGTGACTACGGAACCCGGGAAGGGACATTTCTGTTCCAGTATCTAGCAGAACAGAATTTCAAACAATAAAATTTGCGTGGAGTGGATAACAGAAAATATGTCGTTTAAACGATATAATATGTCGTTCCATTTATATGTTTACGCTAAGAATCCGGGATATCTTATCCAGCAGGATTACGAGCGGGCTCATAGTGCTGTTCTTACTCAAAAATGTCTTCAAGCCAATGGGATTCATGTACTGGACTAGCCAGCCTTTCTCCTCCGATCTCTTTCCCATAGAGTATCTCTTTGGGTAGAGGTGTCCACAGCCGACCAAACAAAAACTGTTACTTATGGACAGTAGCATTTTTAAAACTTGAATTTTAATGTTTGGTTTTGAAAACGTAAATAGTTTCTTTCAAAAATTTGAAACATCGAATGGCGTTTCATAATACCACCGGTCTATAGACATCTGCAAACATATCATATATTTGAATTTGCAGAACTACCTTTCTAAATTTTAAGCTTTTTTAGAAAGGTTTTCTGTAAGTTTTCACAGTGTTATGATTTTCTCATAGAATCGGTCATTTCAGTGCCTTTGGCGCTTTGATTTTAAATTCTGTTCTGCTAGATACTGGAACAGAAATGTCCCTTCCGGGTTCCGTAGGTGACCCACTTTACACGACACTCTGACGTTACTGGGACAAAAGTAGCGTGTCTAAAGGTAGGCGTTACATGCATTTCATTGTTGTGTGCGATTCTTCCGTTTGTTTGCTTTGAGGATTAACGTCCCCGTCAACACTGTATATGTCATTTTGGAGATATTGCTTCCAATTTTGTGGGACTTTTACCCGACATTGAGATGAAATGACATCTCAAGCCCTGTCGCAATAGTCAATTCTAATTATAATGAGTACACACAATATACCTTTATCCAATCCCATTGTATGCGGGAAACCCCGAAAGGGGTACCTTGGCAAACAGTGCAGGCCCAAATCAGACACCGCAGAACGCGGCGTCTGATCAGGGCCTGCACTATTTGCTAACAGAATTTTCCGTCAAAAATATAATAAAAACGATAAATAGGCCTGACACCACATATGTGACAAATGGGCTTGTCCAACATATAGCAATGGAAGAGTCCACTAGCATACAATGGGTTATTTTATCGTAAAGACCGCTAAAATATCCTTAAGAGATCCCTATTGTGCCTCATCCACAGGGACTGTGAGAAACCCTCAGTTATTCGAACTACCTCTATCGCGAACAAATTTGTCAATGAGGTATTCGAGTTATTCATTTCCATAAGGAAAACAAGCCTATAAAAATACATGGTAAATTTTATCGCCTAAAAATAATTTTAGATGAAAAAAATGTGTGTTTTTTTTTCTTATTTCTGCTCAAAATATAGATTGCGAGTACTCGTTAGAACCGTCTCATCGAGGCGGTTCTAACGAGTACCCACAATCTATATTATAGAGCAGAAATAAGAAAAATAAGGATTACCCCTGTAAACCCCAGTTTTACTGGTTAAAAGTGGAAGGGGGTCAAAATTATATAGGCGTGTTTTCTTGATTGATTGTACTTTCAACATACATTAATTTGTTTGTTTCTTTGATTTGAGGTTTAACGTCCCCGCCAACACTATAAAGGGCATTTTGGAGACGTTGCTTCCAATTTTTGGGGACTTTCACCCGACATTGAGATGAAATGAAATCCCAAGCCCTGTCGCCCAATGATGCCAATGGGGTTTATAAGCATGGACGGTCCGACTCACACTGCTTTGCCTGGGCAGGCTTAGATCGTCTAAGCGGTTTAACAGTACTCGTTTGCGGTCGGACTCAGCTCTGCTTGGAAGCATCATGCAGCCCATCTATTACTTCAAGCACGGATGGGCGGGGGCCGTCACCATACATTAAGGGGGGATTTTTTATTCCGAAACAGTTACGTACCCCGGATGTGTAAATATTCCACTTATACATCTTCCACTGCTTCATATTCCTTTCCATGATTAAATTATACTAATTTTAATGAATATTTATTCAAAGCAAGCATGGGCGATATTGATAATAAAAATCAAAAGTTCAGCTAATATAAATCCATTTCTAGGTCACAGAGTTAGGTCAATTAAGTCAGCTGTCAACAGATTTATCATAACCAACTGTCACGAACTTACCTTCTTTTTATCACAAGTTTTAAACACTGGATTTATTTGTTTGTTTGATTTAAGTTTAACGTCCCCGTCAACACTGTAATGGTCATTTTGGAGACCGTCGTTGCTTCCAATTTTGTGGGACTTTTACCCGACACTGAGATGAAATGACATCTCAAGCCCTGCCGCCCAATGAAACCAATAGGGTTTTTAAGCATGGATAGGCCGACTCGCACCGCTTGGCCTGGGCAGGCTTAGATCCTCTAAGCGGTTTACCAGTACTCGTGTGCAGGTCAGTTTCAGCTCTGCGTGGAAGCATCATGCATTCCATCTATTTCTTCAAGCCCCAATGGGCGGGGGCCTAAACACTGAATTTAAGGGAATAGTCACATCTGACGAATTTGCCGCCATTTCATCACGATAACAAGTCTGTGAAACGAAAACCCCTCTAAACCCCACTTTATATAGAGTAAACTGGGGTTTATGGGAGTATACATTATGTGCCTTATGTTTGCTTAAATTCATAGATTGTTGGTACTCGTTAGAACCGCCTCATTGAGGCGGTTCTAACGAGCACTCACAATCTATGTTGAAAGCAGAAATAAGAAAAATGTTATCATTTTTACCTAAAATTCGGCATTTCTGACACCATGTTGGACGCCATTATTTTACACGGACCTGTTTTCATAATGTTCAACGAGGGCGATAACTGTTCTGACTTATTTACGCTGACTGGTAAACCAAGTCCCTTTAAAACAATTTATTCTTAAAGGGAACACAACATCAAATTCTTTCTATTAAGACTAAATCCGTTCTTATGAGTGAGTCAAAAATACTGCAAGTTGCCTTCCCTAGAAATGCTCACATTCCCATTTAGGGAGGCAATTCTTTCCTATCAGGGGTCACAACTCTTCCGTATTTTCTCAACGGTCTATAAGGTTAAACATTTGCTCCTTTGGAACAAATTCTTCCCTTCAAGTGTGTCCCGTTTTTCAGTTTAAAGGCAAGATAGCTGTCTCTCTTATAACAGGAGCGTTAACATGAAGTTCCAAAAGTTGTCTTCCTTGTCGCAGGAAAAGTAAACATGAAGTTCCAAAAGTTGTCTTCCTTGTCGCAGGAAAAGTAAGCATGAAGTCCCAAAAGTCTCCCTTATAACAGGAATGTTGATATGAAAATCCTAAAGCTGTCTAACGTAAAACATTACGCCCGAAAGTTGTCTCCCTTAAAAACAGGAATGTTAACAGGACGCCCCAAAAGGTGTATCCTTTATAACAGGAACTTAACATGACCCCCGAAAGTTGTCTCCCTTAGAAACAGGAATGTTAACACGGCGTCCCGAAAGTTGTATCCCTTATAACAGGAATGTTAACATGTGATCAGAAGGTTGTCTCCCTTATAGCAGGAATGTTAACATGAAGTCCCAAATCTGTTTTCCTTATAACAGGAATGTTCAAACGAAGTCACAAAAGTTGTCAAAGTTCACAGTTTACCGGGAGTCAAAAAGTTGTCTTTCTTATAACAGGGCAGATCACAAAAAGCCACGAATGTTGTCTCCCTTAAAACATGAAAGTTCACAAGAAGTCACGAAAGTTATCCTTATTATAACAGGAAAGTTCACAAGAAGCCGCGAAAGTTCTCTCCCTTATAACAGGAAAGTTCACAAGAAGCCGCGAAAGTTCTCTCCCTTATAACAGGAAAGTTCACTAGAAGCTGCGAAAGATATCTCCCTTATAACAGGAAAGATCACAAGAAGCCACGAAAGCTATCTCCATTATAACAGAAAAGATCACGAGGCCACGAAAGTTATCTCCCTTATAACAGGACTGTTCAAAAGAAGCCACGAAAGTTGTCTCCCTTATAACAGGAAAGTTCGCAAGAAGCCACGAAAACAGGAAACATCACAAGAAGCCACGAAAGTTATCTCCCTTATAACAGGAAGGATCACAAGAAGCAACGAAAGTTATCTCCCTTATAACAAGTGTTCACAAGAAGCCACGAAAGTTGTATCCCTTATAACACATAAGTTCAGAAGAAGCCACGAAAGTTATCTCCCTTATATCAGGAAAGTTAACATAACTTCCCGAAAGTTGTCTCTCTTGTTAATATAGTGCCAAGTGTGGTTGTTCCCCTTAATCACAAACCGAATGAACATCAAACAGTTCACAGTAACAATATTGTACTTTTCACCTTTTAGTGTCCCACAAAAGTTGTGCGCCAGTGTCCTGGATGACATAGGTATATAGTATAGTTAGTGCCCCAGAGCAAAATACGTTGATTTCTGTGTTTATTTACACTAGAATACAGTCTGTATAACCTATTGTTACAATATGTAAATTCTTGTCCCCAACATCTCTCTGTGGGCCACCGGAGTGTAAAAGCCACAAAAACATGGGCGCGACAAGTGCAGACTCCAGTCAAACACATACCAATCAGCCAAGCCAAAAGCCCGATGTTGGTCACGATCATAGCCGTTTGGGATTTTATAGATAACTTGCAGAACTTTGGTACAGATGCGGTGAATGTGGCATATGTCATTATGCTTGTCGCAGATTAATGTAAATGGTTTACCCTTACTGTCATTAAAATGCGCTAATTTTCTCGTAAAATGTCATCTATACAAATATTGCATATTTTAGTTTAATCCATATTTAACATAGACTCTTCCACCTGTTAGTTTGGGACAGGGCCATTACTAATTTTGGGACGTCTGGTTATTTTCATTTATTGTGAGTTCCGTATAGATTATTGTGTTTTAATAAGTAGCGAAGATCCAGACCAGACGCAACATTATACGCCGCAGAATTCTACCATCTTTTATGAACGCTTGGAATATATGGGTTTCGTTTCAAAAGGAAGTCTAATCCCCAAGTACATTGAACAATAATAGGTCCAACGTTATTTTGAAGACTGTTTTAAGCACAGATGCGCATTTTAAGCACTCTGATCAGTGTTCCATCAACTGATCTCGTATTACTCATACATAGGGCTGATGTAGCGAAAAGATCTGGGTCCAGCTGTGTCATTAGTTGACGTATCGTTAAATCTTTGGTTATTAAATGTTTTAAATATGGCAAATATGCTAATATTTTTGTTGCAAAATGAGTATATTTTTTTTTTTTCAGAAAAAACACCAGAGTATTAGATATTGTACTTGTTTGAACAGTTAACCATTTGACCACTAACGAGCTCGTTAAGCTAACAATGCTTTGAAGAACTGGACACTTAAGTGAGTCTTCACCGGGCGTAGCCTACATTTCGCCAATACGCAACTCATCTGACTTCTCCATCCGTCACGTTTACATATCTGTTGAAGCCCTGGAGTGACTTCCAACTTCATCCCTTCTGACTTCTAACTTCAAACCACCCCCGCCCACAGGGGCTTGAAGAAATATATGGGCTGCATGATGCTTCCACGCCGAGCTGAATCCGACCCACACACGAGTACTGGTAAACCGCTTAGAGGATCTAAGTCTGTCCAGGAACCGCGGTGCGAGGTGGACCGTCCATGCTAATAAACCCTATTGGTTTCATTGGGCGACAGGGCTTGAGATGTCATTTCATCTCAATGTCGGGTAAAAGTCCCACAAAATTGGAAGCAACGTCTCCAAAATGACCTTTACAGTGTTGACGGGGACGTTAAACCTCAAATCAAACAAACAAAACTTTCTAGCTCCCAACCTTTTAGACGAGGGTTTATTTTACTCCGCATTAAGGGGAATGAGAACACCTTCAGGGGAGACAACTTCTGCAAAAAAGTATTTTGTCTCCCATGTCAATAGGGGTAGACTCTTAAAGGAAAGAATTTGCTCCTGAGGAGCAAATTCTTTTCTTTAAAGGAAAGAATTTGCTCATGAGGAGCAAATTCTTTCCTTTAAGAGTAGACCCCTTTTTCAGTGGGACAGGGCTTATAGAAATGAGAACAGGAAGTCCCGAAAGTTGTCTCCCAAACCGTAGCGAAGCCGTTCTCTCTTCTAAACTACATAATTATAGTGAACATTGGCAAACAGTGTTGACCCAGGTCAGACACCGCGTTCTGTGGCGTCTGATCTGGGTCTATAGTCTTTGCATAAAACGAGATAACGAGAGTCGACTTTACATGTATATAACAAGAACTTGGCTTTTGCGCAATCAACATTGAATCGAATGCGGTGCCGTCTAAACAGGGAACAAGACTTTGCTGGCGTTCATCATTTTCTTTTTTCTTATTTTTCTTGTATCTGAAAACTTAGATCCGGCCCCCGCCCATCGGGGCTTGAAGAACAATATGGACTGCATGATTTTTCCTCGCAGAGCTGAAATCGACCGCACACGGGTACTGATGAACCGCTTAGAGGATCTAAGCCTGCCCAGGCAAAGTGGCGCCAGTCCATGCTCATAAACACTATTGGTTTCATTGGACGACAGGGTTTGAGCCGTCATTTTATCTCAATGTCGGGTAAAATCCCCACAAAATTGGAAGCAACGTCTCCAAAATGACCGTCACTGTGTTGACGGGGACGTTTAATCTTAAATAAAAAAAAATAAAAAAAAAAGCAAAAATTTAGATTATGGGTTCTCTTACTTAGGCGGTTCTAGCGAGCACCCATATTCTATGTTCAGTGGAATGGTAATAAAAGAAAATGACATATATGGTATTTTCACCAGAAAAAAAACAAACTAGAATTGGTGTTTTTAAAAGTTATACTAAAATGTCATCAGGTCATCTTTCATTTGGTTCCAAACTGCCTGCAAAATTTTAAGAGTCTATGCCATGGGGTACTTTATATATTTTGCTTGCAAGTTTTTGTTTTCCTGTGTTAAAATGCCTGTATAATATAAGTCCAAAAAGGGGCAGTATTTGGTCACATACCAAAATTTAATCTTCACATTAGTTCCAAATAGCCTGCAAAATTTCAAGGGCCTAGCCAATCACGTGAACAAGTCCGTGAAATAAGGACCCCCCTAAACCCCACTTCATATAGAGATAACTAGAGTTTACGTGGCGGTGCATTATTTTTCTTATTTCTGCTCCAATACATAGGTTGTGGGTACTCGTTAGAACCGCCTCAATGAGGCGGTTCTAACGAGTACCCACAACCAATGTTTTGAGCATTTATAAGAAAATTGTCACAGATTTTCATTCGAAAAGTAGCCATTTTGGGGATGTTAAAAATGCACTATGTCGCACGGGTGTGTTATCGTGATGCCAGTCTGTTCTTATGAGCTTTCCCTGTGCCAATATGCCCAAGTCCACAAAGGGGCGTGATTTGGTCAAATTTTCATAAAATCTTCACGACAACACGCCTATATAATTTTGACCCCATCGAACCCCACTTTTATATAGTAAAACTGGGGTTTGTAGAGGTAAACCTTATTTTTCTTATTTCTACTCTAAGATATAGATTGTGGGTACTCGTTAGAACCGCCTCATCAAGGCGGTTCTAACGAGTACCCACAATCTATATTTTTAGCTGAAATAAGAAAAATATCACAATTTTTCATCTCAAAATTTTCATTTTTTTCGGCGATAAAGGTTACAATGTTTTGGTATAGGCGTGTTGTCGTAATGTTTACCAAAATTTTATCAAATCATCTTCACATTGGTTCAAAACAGCTTTCAAAATTTTCAGGGGCCTTGCCCATGTGGTTCTTGCAAGCTTTTCCTATTGTTTATGTCCGCAAAGGGGAATAATTATGTTAAGTTTTCACAAAATTATACCAAATTTAATCAGATCATCTTCACATTGGTTTCGAATAGCTTGAAAAATTTCAAGGGCCTTGCCCAAGCGGTTCTTGCGATACGTGTATTTTGCTTACAAACTGTCCTACGGAAAAATGCCCAAGTCCACAAAGGGGCATAATTTGGTCAATATTTCAAAAATTTACACCAAAATTTAATCAGTTCATCTCCACATTGGTTCCAAACAGCTTGCAGCGTTTCAAGAGCCTAGCCCAAGCGGTTCTTGAGGTATCTTGCTTAAAGTTATTTCTATGCCAAAATGCCCAAGTCCACAAAGGGGCATAATTTCGTCATTTTTTTTTTTTTTTTTTTGTTATAAAATTATTCAAAATCTACTCAGATCATCTACACACTGGTTCCAAAGAACCTCCAAAATATCAAGAGCCTAACTCTAGCGGTTCTTGAAATACTTGCTTACAAGCTTTTCTTTTGCCAAAATACCGAAGTCCACAAAGGGGCATAATTTCTTCAAATTTTCATAAAAAAAATAACCAAAATCTTTTCAGATCATCTTCAAATTGGTTCAAAAGAGCCTGAAAGTTTGAAGAGCCTAGCCCTAGCGGGTCTTGAGATATTTTGCTTACAAGCTTTTCCTTTGCCAAAATGCCTAAGTCCACAAAGGGGCATAATTTCGTCATTTTGTTTTTATAAAAAATTTTCCAAATCTACTCAGATCATCTACACACTGGTTCCAAAGAACCTGCAGAATTTCATGAGCCTAGCCCTAGCGCTTCTTGAAATACTTGCTTACAAGCTTTTCCTTAAGCCCCCGCCAATAGGGGCTTGAAGAAATATATGGGCTGCATGATGCTTCCACGCAGAGCTGAATCCGGCCCACACACTAGTACTGGTAAACCACTTAGAGGATCTAAGCCTGTCCAGGAACCGCGGTGCGAGGCGGACCGTCCATGCTAATAAACCCTATTGGTTTCATTGGGCGACAGGGCTTGAGATGTCATTTCATCTCAATGTCGGGTAAAAGTCCCACAAAATTGGAAGCAACGTCTCCAAAATGACCTTTACAGTGTTGACGATAACGTTAAACCTCAAACCAAACAAACAAAAACAAGCTTTTCCTTTGCCAAAATGCCGAAGTCCACAAAGGGGCATAATTTCTTCAAATTTTCATAAAAAAATTAACCAAAATCTATTCAGAACATCTTCACATTGGTTCCAAAGAGCCTGAAAGTTTCAAGAGCCTAGCCCTAGCGGTTCTTGACATATTTTGCTTACATGCTTTTCCTATGCCAAAATGCCCAAAATAGGGCATAATTTCGTCTTTTTTTTATAAAAAATTATACCAAAATCTAACCAGATCATCTTCACATTGGTTCCAAACAGCCTGCAAAAATTCCCTAGCAGTTCTTGAGATATTTTGCTTAAAAGCTGTTCCTAAGCCAAAATGTCTAAGTCTACAAAGGGCCATAACTCTGTAACCAGATTTCTGAGTGAAAAAAAAAGATCTGCTATTTTTTTTCATAAGCAACGCACATATGAAATTTCAGAACCCCAGAATATATGGTTCCTGAGATATGATACATCCTTTACATTACGATAACACATCCGTGCGATAATGTGCATTTTGCATATCTCAAAAAAGGCAATTTTTCTGATTAAAATTTGTGACATTTTTCTTATATATACTCTAAACATAGGTTTTGGGTGCTCGTTAGAACCGCCTCATTGGGGCGGTTCTAACGAGTACCCACAACCTATGTCTTGGAGCATAAATAAGGACAATAATGTTTACCCCCGTAAACACCAGTTTTCACAATATAAATTGGGGTTTAGGGGGTCTTTATTTCACGGACTTGTTCACGTGATGAGTGCGTGCCGGACGGACGGACGGAAGGAAGGACGGACTGACAAAGCGAACACAATATGCCGGGGCATAAAAAAATGATGTCATTTGCTTTGCCACAATAGAATTTTCATTATTCATCAGTCCAAAAGAAGTGCATTTTATATGAAGTTATCGACGACTTTTCTCTCAAATTTTGCTTTTTTGTCATGTTGGTACAAACCTGAATTTGTTGCTTTTCTAACAATTCCAAAATTTCGAAACTGTTAGGGAAACCACCACGCATATTCCGTTTCTCTAACGGGACGACCTTTTAACATCTAAGTCCAAGCGAAAGTGTTTAAACAACGCTAAACTGTTCCGCTACAAAAGAATTTGATAACAAGCTTAGATTTTCAATCCTTGGTAACTAATTATCGGACAGCACTGAAAGATAACGCGGCATTGAATTTTTAGCGCCAGAGAATTTTCTTTCATAAAAGTATCATTTAAAATGAGCGCGACCTCTTCACCGCTTATCGTATACCTTAATAGTAAAAAAGATATCATTTAAATTCTATTCTACTTCCCTTTAAATCTGGATTCAAATTGATGAAATTACGCACTGGTAATTTAAGCCAAAAATGAACCCAGATTAGTTAAATGCAGAATGTAATCTCTCTCTCTCTCTCTCTCTCTCTCTCTCTCTCTCTCTCTCTCTCTCTCTCTCTCTCTCTCTCTCTCTCTCTTTTCTCTCTCTCTCTCTCTCGTCAGGTTTTAACAAAATAATCGTTGCTTGCAACCAATCTCATCGGATGCCGGTTGCGAAGCCAAACATCACGAAAACACGCCTATATAACTTTGACCCCCTTGAACCCCACTTTTATATAGTAATACTGGGGTTTCCGGGGGTAAACCTTATTTTGCTTATTTCTGCTCTAAAATACAGATTGTGGGTACTCGTTAGAACCGCCTCGATGAGGCGGTTCTAACGAGTGCCCACAATCTATATTTTGAGCAGAAATAAGAAAAATATCACAATTTTTCATCATAATTTTTTTCATTTTTGCGGCGATACAGGTGGCGATGTATTTGTATAGGCGTGTTTACGTAATGTCACTGACATACTGATAAACCAATATACAGTGAGCTTCCGCTATTAAGACCACCTAAAATTAAGACTAATTCTGCTTTAAAAAGCTTATTTCGTAGGCTGCAGTTATTCTGTCTTTGTGATTTCTGCATACAGTGTCCTCTGGTCAAAGACCACCTTTGGGACAGTTCAAAAGTGCCTTTGGGTTTGTTCAAAAGTGGTCTTAAAGACCACTTTTGAACAATCCCAAAGGTGGTCTTAATACAGGAATTTTACTGTACTTGTATCGAGATACCAATTATCAGTGCGCATGCGCACTTTTAATGAATTTTACATGTACTTAACGTTTACCACTCTGTGCTGTTGATAGTTTTTCTTATCACCCCCCCATCCCCAGATAACATGACTTGACATATCTGTAAATTGTCACCTATGAAAACAATTTGCATGAAATGTCAAATCCTGTTTTCTGGGAAAAATAAGAAAAATATTTCAAGATGTCCTCTGCTGAAAAATACCCAGCATGCAGAGCGTTAACTGCAATTAGACTTGTTATAAGATTAAATGAAGGCATTTCATTATGACCCACCATCAAATGGGGAGTGCTGGGGACATATCTCTTTTGGTGCGGATCTCGTTTGCGTCGGTGTCGGCTGTTTGAACCATGGATTCTTAACAAACGCGCATGATTACATTACTAGCATGGAGGAAAAGGATGAGTAGACCTCAAGGTATCAGGCTCAGGCAAGTTTATAATTTTTTTTTTTTTTTTTGCTTTGTCTGCACTATCTCTTGAATCTATTGATGAATTCTGACCAAACTTGACAAACTATACAATTTCAACATACAAATTCATTATCACGACCTACAAACTCTATTGTGGTTGTCTAAACTCGTATGGAAAACCATGGCAATACAGCAGCGACGGTGAACTTGGCTGACTTTTCAAAGTCACAGTTTTGGAGTTATATTTATGTGGGGAAAACATTTCTAGCGAATAAGTGTGAAATCATCAAATGTATTAGTGTGCGACCTTAAGATCTTTTTGAGGTTTGTATACTTTGTAACGCAGCGCTGAATTTTCTATTAAAATTCATTTCCACTTCAAATTTAGTATAGAAAACAGTATACTCCGTATATCGGAAACTAGCACATAAAACTTCAAAGTGCGATAATACAGTAAAATTACGATATTAAGACCACCTTTAGGACTGTTCAAAAGTGGTCTAGAAGACCACTTTTGAACAGTCCTAAATGTGGTCTCTGACCAGAGGGCACGGTATGCAGAAAACACAGTGAAAGAAAAACTGCAACCTATACTAAATAAGCTTTTTAAAGCAGAATTAGTCTCAATTTTAGGTGGTCTTAATAGCGGAATTTCACTGGATTTGATTTGGAAACGGTTCTAGGTGACTTTTCATAATCAGCCTCTGTGGGCAAAAGCCTGTCAGAAATTTCAAGTGCACGTTTTTGTTATTATTTTTCGGTGAAAATAAGTGACATTCTGACATTTCTTGTTAAGCCGTATTTTCTCTGAAACACTCTCTCACACACAACAGCAACAACAACAGGGGGGGGGGGGGGGTGAATTCTTTGAAATACATTCTGATTAGTACATGCCTTCCGGGCTTCTTCAGACTTTCGGATGGGTCTTTAAACCGAGGTCCCGTCTCCGTATGTCCATAGCTGTTGGTGAGACGTAAAACCCAAACACTCACTCACTCTCGTACATGCCTCGGAGCCTTGTTTAATTTTCCATTAGTATATGTTGTTTCGCTACTTCATGTGTTTGAGTTTTAGTTTTTGTTGTTGTTTTTTCTTTCTTCCTTTCTTTTTTCCGTCTTTCTTTTTGTGTGTTTGTGTGTGTGTGTGTGTGTGTGTGTGTGTGTGTGTGTGTGTGTGTGTGTGTGTGTGTGTGTGTGTGTGTGTGTGTGTGTGTGTGTGTGTGTGTGTGTGTGCACATACATGTTGCGTGGCTCATTTCATGGCAAATTTCAACGAATTCGAACTCGAGATTCCTAGATTTACAGGCACACTATCGACATTATCTTTGAAAATATCTTTGGGTCGAAACAATATTATACATAAACATCTAATGTTAACAAAGTCTCTGGTTAACATTACGATTCAGTACGGCAAAAACACAAGATATGATCATATAGCATTTGTTCTGCATTAGAAGAACAAGTAAAAGGTCTGCCTACTGCACTACTGAACAACCTGACGATGCAAGCAGTCCGAATGGATTTCCTCCTAACAGACCATCACGAAAACACGCCTATATAATTTTGACCCCCTTGAACCCCACTTTTATATAGTAATACTGGGGTTTCCGGGGGTAAACCTTATTTTGCTTATTTCTGCTCTAAAATACAGATTGTGGGTACTCGTTAGAACCGCCTCGATGAGGCGGTTCTAACGAGTGCCCACAATCTATATTTTGAGCAGAAATAAGAAAAATATCACAATTTTTCATCATAATTTTTTTCATTTTTGCGGCGATACAGGTGGCGATGTATTTGTATAGGCGTGTTTACGTAATGTCACTGACATACTGATAAACCAATATACAGTGAGCTTCCGCTATTAAGACCACCTAAAATTAAGACTAATTCTGCTTTAAAAAGCTTATTTCGTAGGCTGCAGTTATTCTGTCTTTGTGATTTCTGCATACAGTGTCCTCTGGTCAAAGACCACCTTTGGGACAGTTCAAAAGTGCCTTTGGGTTTGTTCAAAAGTGGTCTTAAAGACCACTTTTGAACAATCCCAAAGGTGGTCTTAATACAGGAATTTTACTGTACTTGTATCGAGATACCAATTATCAGTGCGCATGCGCACTTTTAATGAATTTTACATGTACTTAACGTTTACCACTCTGTGCTGTTGATAGTTTTTCTTATCACCCCCCCATCCCCAGATAACATGACTTGACATATCTGTAAATTGTCACCTATGAAAACAATTTGCATGAAATGTCAAATCCTGTTTTCTGGGAAAAATAAGAAAAATATTTCAAGATGTCCTCTGCTGAAAAATACCCAGCATGCAGAGCGTTAACTGCAATTAGACTTGTTATAAGATTAAATGAAGGCATTTCATTATGACCCACCATCAAATGGGGAGTGCTGGGGACATATCTCTTTTGGTGCGGATCTCGTTTGCGTCGGTGTCGGCTGTTTGAACCATGGATTCTTAACAAACGCGCATGATTACATTACTAGCATGGAGGAAAAGGATGAGTAGACCTCAAGGTATCAGGCTCAGGCAAGTTTATAATTTTTTTTTTTTTTTTTTTTTTTGCTTTGTCTGCACTATCTCTTGAATCTATTGATGAATTCTGACCAAACTTGACAAACTATACAATTTCAACATACAAATTCATTATCACGACCTACAAACTCTATTGTGGTTGTCTAAACTCGTATGGAAAACCATGGCAATACAGCAGCGACGGTGAACTTGGCTGACTTTTCAAAGTCACAGTTTTGGAGTTATATTTATGTGGGGAAAACATTTCTAGCGAATAAGTGTGAAATCATCAAATGTATTAGTGTGCGACCTTAAGATCTTTTTGAGGTTTGTATACTTTGTAACGCAGCGCTGAATTTTCTATTAAAATTCATTTCCACTTCAAATTTAGTATAGAAAACAGTATACTCCGTATATCGGAAACTAGCACATAAAACTTCAAAGTGCGATAATACAGTAAAATTACGATATTAAGACCACCTTTAGGACTGTTCAAAAGTGGTCTAGAAGACCACTTTTGAACAGTCCTAAATGTGGTCTCTGACCAGAGGGCACGGTATGCAGAAAACACAGTGAAAGAAAAACTGCAACCTATACTAAATAAGCTTTTTAAAGCAGAATTAGTCTCAATTTTAGGTGGTCTTAATAGCGGAATTTCACTGGATTTGATTTGGAAACGGTTCTAGGTGACTTTTCATAATCAGCCTCTGTGGGCAAAAGCCTGTCAGAAATTTCAAGTGCACGTTTTTGTTATTATTTTTCGGTGAAAATAAGTGACATTCTGACATTTCTTGTTAAGCCGTATTTTCTCTGAAACACTCTCTCACACACAACAGCAACAACAACAGGGGGGGGGGGGGGGGTGAATTCTTTGAAATACATTCTGATTAGTACATGCCTTCCGGGCTTCTTCAGACTTTCGGATGGGTCTTTAAACCGAGGTCCCGTCTCCGTATGTCCATAGCTGTTGGTGAGACGTAAAACCCAAACACTCACTCACTCTCGTACATGCCTCGGAGCCTTGTTTAATTTTCCATTAGTATATGTTGTTTCGCTACTTCATGTGTTTGAGTTTTAGTTTTTGTTGTTGTTTTTTCTTTCTTCCTTTCTTTTTTCCGTCTTTCTTTTTGTGTGTTTGTGTGTGTGTGTGTGTGTGTGTGTGTGTGTGTGTGTGTGTGTGTGTGTGTGTGTGTGTGTGTGTGTGTGTGTGTGTGTGTGTGTGTGTGTGTGTGTGTGTGTGTGTGTGTGTGTGTGCACATACATGTTGCGTGGCTCATTTCATGGCAAATTTCAACGAATTCGAACTCGAGATTCCTAGATTTACAGGCACACTATCGACATTATCTTTGAAAATATCTTTGGGTCGAAACAATATTATACATAAACATCTAATGTTAACAAAGTCTCTGGTTAACATTACGATTCAGTACGGCAAAAACACAAGATATGATCATATAGCATTTGTTCTGCATTAGAAGAACAAGTAAAAGGTCTGCCTACTGCACTACTGAACAACCTGACGATGCAAGCAGTCCGAATGGATTTCCTCCTAACAGACCATCACGAAAACACGCCTATATAATTTTGACCCCCTTGAACCCCACTTTTTTATAGTAAAACTGGGGTTTCCGGGGGTATACCTTATTTTCCTATTACTGCTCTAAAATATAGATTGTGGGTACTCGTTAGAACCGCCTCGATGAGGCGGTTCTAACGAGTGCCCACAATCTATATTTTGAGCAGAAATAAGAAAAATATCATAATTTTTCATCATAAAATTTTCATTTTTTCGGCGATAAAGGTGGCAATGAATTTGTATAGGCGTGTTTGCGTAATGTCGTATCGTTTTTCAGCTATGCAGGAGGTACAGTAAAATTCCTATACTAAGACCACCTTAGGGTGGGACTGTTCAAAGTCCCAATGATGGTCCCCGGCAAGAGGACATTGTATGCAGATAACATAAAGAAAGAATAACTGCACCTTTCTAAATAAGCTTTTTTAAAGCAGAACTAAGTCTTAATTGTAGCTGATTTTAAAAGGTGAATTTGACTGTATATGTTAGTAGTAGTAGTAGTAGTAGTAGTAGTAGTAGTAGTAGTAGTAGTAGTAGTAGTTTGTTTGTTTGATTTGAGGTTTAATGTCCCCGTCAACACTGTAAATGTCATTTTGGAGACGTTGCTTCCAATTTTGTGGGACTTTTACCCAACATTGAGATGAAATGACATCTCAAGCCCTGTCGCCCAATGAAACCAATTGGGTTTGTTAGCATGGACGGTCCTCAGTAGTAGTAGTAGTAATAGTAGTAGTAGTAGTGGTAGTAGTAGAGTTCTGGTATTTAGCGTCTCCATGGTCCCACGGATGTCTTCATAGTGGCACTGCAAGACGAAGTGCTGCAAATCGTGACGAGTCAGCAGCCGCAGTCCGGACCTCGGAGAGGAGCACTTGTAATTTAGAATTAAGACGCCGATCCAAAAGTGTGCCTAAAACGACAGCGATATCAGTGCCGGTGGGCTGCGAATCGAGATCTCTGTCTTGCCCGAGAGCAAAAGTAGGTCAGGTCGAAACTTGTTGCTCTCTCTTAGGATGGCGCTGTTATTCTGGCCACTGGTAGATTCAAGGCCAGGCGGAGTCCTTGTGCTTTGTGAACAGATCCGCCAGACTTGTTAGTGCACGAAATCCAGGTTTCAGGATCAGGAGGACAGGTCTGGCGACGATGAGCACTCTTCTTCTTCTTGCTCATCTTCCGTGTCTTGGTCTGTGATGCTTTGTACCACTGCGCCGATGAGCTTGTTCAGGTAGCTCTCTGGATCTCGTAGTGGTTTCACCATGCAGAAAATAGACTTCCAGACTTTTAGAGCATCCAGTAGTCGGGGTGGTAGAGGTTGAGTTCTCTGCCATTCTTATCCGCTGTTACCAGTATTGTGTGTTCTGATGCGCTGTTGAAGGCGTAGCCCTCGTAGGTATGACAATCTGAACATTACGATAATACACCCGTGCGACATAGTGCATTCTTTCATATCTCCAAAATGGCTAATTTTCCGATGAAAATTTGTTATATTTTTCTTATTTGTACTTCAAACATAGGTTGTGGGTGCTCGTTATAACCGCCTCATTGAGACGGTTCTAACGAGTACCCACAACCTATGTCTAGTAGCAGAAATGAGCAAATTAATGTAGACCCCTGTAAACCCCCCGTTTTCTCTATATAGAGTGGGGTTTAGGGGGGGGGGGGTATTCATTTCACGGACTTGTTCACGTGATGTCTTTTCCAAAAACTCCTTCCTTGTAGTTGCATAGCATGAATACTCCGTGCTCGGTTTTTCGAACTGCTTCGACTTTGAGTAGATCCTCTGCTCTAAGGGTAGCGCAGGTGGTGCTGTTGAAGGGTGTTGGTAAGACGTAGTTGTCGCCTATCTCCTCATCTGATGGTATTTCATCTTCGGGAAGCGCCTGCTGGGGTACCTCAGGCGTAGGTAGCGTTGGAACTTATTGTCTGGGAGATGGCTGGGTCGTCGGAGGTGGTGGCGTTGATCTCATCCGTTGAATGGTGGCCGGTGGTGGTGGTGTAATCGTCTCTGGTGACGGTGGCGCCGATTGTCGTTTAGGCGTCCTGGCAGTCTGTGGCTGACGCGGCTACTCGCCAGTTGAGGGTGCAGGCTCGGTCCTGCTTTCGGCCCTACTCTGTACCGGTTTATTCTTTCGACGTCTCTGTCTCTGCTTCTTGTTTGTTGGTTGTTCTAAAGTGGAAGACTAGTTCCACTTATACGTGCTTTTGATGTTCCCCGATCCGCCACAGGGGCTTCTCTGCGAGGTCAAAACCGTTGATGGCTGTCACTAGCTGCGTGGGTAGCTGCAAGGTCGAAGTCATCTTGTTGTCATTAGTTGTTTCCAGCTCGAAGTACATGACTGAACTGTAGGTGTAGGTACACTGTATATGCTAGAACAACTAGAGCTGTCAGTGAAACTGACTAGGGCCCCGGCAGCGCTATCAGAGGAGTAGGAAAATTTGTGGACGGACAGACGGACAGACAGACGGACGGACAGAGTGATTACTATAGGGCACCCACACTTTCAGTGCGGGGCCCTAACTACAGTGTTATAAATAAATTTTTGCGTTCGCTGGGATTCGAACCCACCCACGGATATGGCTATGTCCTTATGCAAAACAGGATGTTTATTTTAACATTAGGATTCGGAAATAAAAAATAAATGGTGCAAAACAGAGACAAACGTTAGTCTATGAATTAAAAATCACTCTTTTTCAAATGTTCGGCCCTTGGCCTTCTTCAGGAATCTATTAATTCATCGAACAACTAAGTGACATCCATCTTGTGATGCTGACAGGAAGAAAGTAATGTTCGATGAATTAATAGATTCCTGAAGAAGGCCAAGGGCCGAAATTTTGAAAAAAAAGTGATTTTTAATTCATAGACTATTTGTTAATTTCCCTGCGGAAATATAATTTAGAAGAATTTGAAAAACGTTAGGGCTGTGGCATATTTCCAGACCCATGTTTGGTAGGTCTGGAGTCAACACCGTTAAGGTTACGTCGTGTCGGTCAGTTTACCTAGCGACACTTGTCATGTGCTGGATTATACCCTAGCCCAGAATCCGGCAATCGGCAGAGATAATGATCGGAGAAATTATTTCATGATAAATTTCAGCGAAAGAATGTTGCGAAACCGGGTGGGTGTCGAGCTTAAGACCCCGGCATGATTAACATCCGACTGAGCTACCGTAGCCTGTTTATAGTACATTATCACCGTCTGTCATCTACACCGGAAATAGAATCCCGGTGAATCGATTGAAACCGAAAGTAGGCATGGAACACGGTGAGTGTAGCCTTTATTTCTTATCTATTTTCTGCCCGCGAAGTGTAAATTTATTTCCTTGAAATAACAGAGGGATTTCTGCAATATTTTATGCGTTTTTCTATGATGTATGTATCGATTTAAAGTCAGAAACACAAGTTTAACGATGCTTGGTACTGGGTGAAGACCAGCATTTTCGAAAATAGGTTACAGATTTTATAATTTCTTGATTTATTTCCGCTTAAACTTTCTTTCACCTGTTTCTGTTTATAATGGATAGTATTTGAAAACTTTCTCTGGTCATGATTTTATCATACACTAAGCGTATTTATTAAAAACCCAAAATCTATGTGTACGGCGTTTAGCTGTTTACAACCAGGTAGCTGTACGGAATATAGCCAAAAAGGGTACGGCGAATAGATATGGCTACCCCTGTATTCTTAACTGTTAAATGCCAATGATGGACCATTTCCGTTTTTTACCCAACTTTAAGGGTATATATGCTTGCCCCAACCAACGGATCATGGAGATTCTATCTATCTATCTATCTATCTATCTATCTATCTATCTATCTATCTATCTATCTATCTATCTATCTATCTATCTATCTATCCAACAGCAACATTGTTGTGGAGGAAATTGATCATGAAATCTTTTCTTCGGTCATTATCTCCTTCATTTTCTCCCTTCCGCTGATTCAAGAAGAGTATAACCGCTTACGTATTAGCCTGCACAGGAGAAGGGTGGCTAGGTAAACTGTTCGGTAAAAATGACCTAAATAGTGTTGACTGGGCCGTTGAGTACCCCTAAAAACTACTGCGATCGGACATAATTGGCCATTACTGTCAGGTGTACATTACGCATACCCCAGATCTGCAAGATTAAAACCTACACAGTAATTATGCACCTTATGCCATGTCATCTCCAATGACGAACTCCTCTAGCACCTCTGTTTGCACCTTGGATTTGGCTTGCAACCTCCCGAGATTGAAAAGCTTCCCATCAAACCGAAACCTAATCGGTATGGCGTTGTCACCCTCCTGGAAAACATCTGTGAGCATGGCAGCGAACATCATGCTGAACAGTGTCTAGGCTAGCACACAGCCTTGCTTGACTCCATTTGTCACAGGTAATGGATCTGAGAGCTCACCATCATTGTGATTACATTACACGATTAGTTCAAACAATAGTATATTAGTTGAGTACACGTTATGATTGTATAGTTAACTAATAAACTATTGTTTAAACTCGTCATGTAATTACGTAAAGATCTCTAACTTGCATAAGGAATGATTCTCCCTGCACGGGGGTAGGGGGATCCAGTTAACGTCCCGATCCGATAGACGGTGCATTTTGGGGCATTTATCCCGGCAAATGATACCAGTGTAGCATGTTTGGACACCGCAATTTTATTACCGCTGCAGCAAATCGAGCCGCAGACCCCTAAAATCAGAGGCAAACGCATTAACCGCGGAGCTATTACACTGCATGATACTTCCATGCAGATCGGCCCCCGCCCATCGGGGCTTGAAGACGTATATGGGCTGCATGATGCTTCCACGCAGAGCTGAAACCGACCCGCACACGAGTACTGGTAAACTGCTTATAGGATCTAAGCCTGCCCAGGTAAAGAGATGCGAGTCGGCCGTTCCATGCTTATAAACCCTATTGGTTTCATTGGGCGACAGGGCTTGAGATGTCATTTCATCTCAATGTCGGGTAAAAGTCCCACAAAATTGGAAGCAACGTCTCCAAAATGACCTTTACAGTGTCGACGGGGACGTTAAAACTCAAATCAATCAATCAAAAATCAAACTTCCAAATCGACCGCATGACTACTGGTAAACCGCTTATAGTGTCAAAGCCTGTCCAGGCAAAATGGCGCGAATCTGACCTTCCCTACATGTAAATTCCTTTGATTTGTCCGGCGGCTCTGTATGTAAAAGTCTCACAAAATTGGAGGCAAAGTCTCCAAAATGACCTAAATAGTATTGATGGGGACGTTAAACCTCAATTCAAACAAATAAATAAAAAAAAAGAAAAAAAAAGTTTCTACTAAAGGATACTCATTTCTACTGCTGTATTCCTTGGGTTGTGCTAAGCATTGTCCAGTTTACTTGTGTTGAATGACATATACCAATTGCCTAGGCATACCTCAATTGGCTAGACTATGTGAGTCATGTGAAGCTAATAGGTGTTTGTTTGTTTGATTGAATTTGACTCGAGTCTAACGACCCCGTCAACACTATATGGGTCATTTTGGAGACGTTGCTTCCAATTTTGTGGGCCTTTTACCCGACAATGAGATGAAATGATATCTTAGCCCCTGCCGCCGAATGAAACCAATATGGTGATATGCATGAACGTTCAGACTCACACCACTTTTCCTGGGCAGGCTTACAGCCGATTAGCTGTTTATCAGTACTCGTGTGTGGGCGGTTTAAGCTCTGGAAGTGTCATGCAGCCCAAGCTATGTCTTCAAGCCCCGATGGGCGGGACGAAGGACTGCAGTTTGTTTGTTTGGTCGTGGTTTAACGTCCCCGTCAACACAATTTAGGTCAATTTGGAGACGTTGCTTCCAATTTTGTGGGACTTTTACCCGACATTGAGATGAAATGACATCTCAAGCCCTGCCGCCCAATGAAACCAATAGGGCTTATATGCACTGGACGGTGTGACTTGGACTACTTTTCCTGGGCTGGCATAGTCCATCAAAGAAGTTAACCAGTACTCACGTGCGGTAGTTTCAGTCCTGCGTGGAAGCACCGTGCATCCCAATCTATTTCTCCAAGCCCCGATGGCCGGGGCCCGTAAGGACTGCAGTGAAAATCTATGTTTGTCGTTCGGTCCACCAAGTCTCAACTAATGCTGCGTTCGTCGTCAGACAAGAGTCATTGTGGCTTTTATATTTGTTCTTTGTTACACGTGTTGATTAATGGTAAGTAGGAAAAACATCATGCAACAGACAAAAAAAAAAAAAAAAAAAAAAAAAAAAAACAGAATGATCAGGTTTTATACCCCATCATCAAGTAAAATAAAAGTAATGGTTTGGATGTCGTTAAAATAACTTAAGCCCCCTAAAACTTATTGTTGACCGTTCCAAATCGGTATGTTGTTTTTTTTTTTTGGGGGGGGGGGGGGGGGGGGGAAGTCACAACTTCCCAAAAATGTGGTGAAAATGTGTTCGAGACAGTAGTAGTTCGAGCCTCTGAGGGTTATTAACAGGGTTATGTCAGGAGGCATAATGCTTATATTAAATTAAGGTATGCTGTGTGTAGGCGATTCTAATGAGTACACACAACATATCTTTTCACAATAACATTTGTTCGAAGTTATCCCTAACAATGTTTTATCAGGCCCTATGGAAAGTTTTTTCTAGGGACTCAAGAATGAGTTCGAATCAACCATGGTTAAAGAGACACCGGTGTTCGAGTCATCGAAGTTTCACTGTATGTGGTGTATTATTTGCTTCCAAAGGATAACCCTTTTATGGAACATATTCCACGCCTCTATATTTGAGCTGGCGTGTTTTGATAATGCGCACTTCTTTTTAACACAAAATAACGCCTTAGTGGCAAAATATGGTCTTAAAACTATACATAGTAATTAGTTCCTAACTAACATTACAATATTGTGATTGTTTCTTGCTAATATGACGAGAGAATGGGTGAAAACTGTTGAAGTGTGTTTATAAAATTCTGATGACACTGGATAAAGATGTTGTGACAGGTGAGTCCCTTGATTTAGCCCCAGTTCATGCCGACCATTGTTTACATTTCGTTACCCATAAGCAGCATGTTTGGCAAAATATAACACCCAACTTTGACAAGACATACGTTTCATCATACATACAGAGCAGTACAATCCTCATGGATGTATGAGAAGCATCGTAGGAACGGTCGAGTTACTTTTAAAATGTTATCAGCTATAAACATGGAACAATTCGCCGTACACTTTCTGTTACAATAATTTGCTATAAGCCGTACACCAAGCTACTATTCGCCGTACAACAGGTAAATTTACGTTTTGGCAAACAGTTGTGTTGAAAGTACAGTTTGAGGCGAGTTTCTTTTGCAAATTATTTTTTGATCATTTTTCTATCTGATTAAGTGGAAAACCTTCAGTAGAAAGGCAAAAACATTAAAAAAACAACAAGGAACTTGTCAAAATCCATTCAGTTCGTGGTACCAGCTATCGAACATTCGGTCTGTAATTGCACGATTGTGTGTTTAATAATCAAAACACTTCTCACAGCAGCAGCAAATTATGTCCACTACTGATATTGATAACAGTATTCTAAAACTAAAACTTACAAGCAGTAAAAATATCCATTTTCAAGAGGCACCCCTTATCCTTCAGTCATTTTTATCGATTCACCGGGATTCTATTTCCGGTGTAGATGATAGACGGTGATTATGTACGGCAAGCGAAAATGTCTTCCAACAGTGTACCAAGTGCAGACACAGATTAGCCTGCGCCTGCTTCTTAAAGCGGAGAGGAAGCTGTTCTCTGACTGGATGAACGGACTGGTCTGTATCTTCACATTTTTGCTTGATGCTGCTCATATAAAAGTAAGTTGTGTAAAGTCATGACAAACTCATCACGAAAACACGCCTATATAATTTTGACCCCCGTGAACCCCACTTTTATATAGTAAAATTGGGGTTCCCGGGGGTATAGCTATTTTTTCTTATTTCTGCTTTAAAATATAGATTGTGGGTACTCGTTAGAACCGCCTCGACGAGGCGGTTCTAACGAGTGCTCACAATCTATATTTGTAGCAGAAATAAGAAAAATATCACAATTTTTCATCATAATTTTTTCATTTTTTCGGCGATTAAGGTAGTAATGTATTTGTATAGGCGTGTTTGCGTAATGTATAGACCCCCACCTCACTTAAACCATCCAAAATTATTTTGCAAGACACACTGCACAGACTTGTCCCTGATCGACAGTCTCATTTGAAGCATGTATACTTAAGGGGAATGGAAACACCTGGCAGGTTTTTTCCCCGCCATTTTTCAAAGGGAGACAACTTTCGGGACTTCCTGTTCGCTTGTCTATAAGCCCTGTCCCACTTAAAAAGGGGTCTACTCTTAAAGGAAGGAATTTGATTCAGGCAGATCCAGAATCTGTCTCGGCCAAAGGGCTAGGCGGGTTCTGGATCTGCCTAGACCAAACTAGAATATATTTGTTAAAGTTATTTATTTTGACTTGATATTAATAATTACATACCATAAATGTTTTATTTAATAATTCATTATTTTTTATGGTTGTTAGATGCAAGTCTTATTTATGTGTAAAAAAATACCCCCAGCCCCAAATAAAAAAAAATATTGTTTTTAGATTGAATTAAAATAAAAATAAAATGGCTTATTTTAATAATTGAAATCAACAGTATTGGAGACCAATTGCCTATCTGGCACAGATAACAAGGTGTGGAAGACAATAAAAACAAATATTACAAGAACAAAAGACGGAAGTAAAGGGTTATAAGTAAAATGAAAATACAATAAATTTTATTATGAATATGGAGACATTCTTTTGTGAATCGTTTATCATTTCTTATCTGACCTAGACCAAATTAGAATTCTAATCTGGACTAGGCAGATTCCGGATCTGCCAAGACTCCAATCTGGTCTACGACACATGTATATATCGAGATGACCAATATCGTGAAGACAGGTATAAAACCTACATTTCTACTGGAACTGGTGAATGAATCAGAAAAAAAATCATGACACCGTTATATCTTACCTTTTATAAACTTTCATTAATTAGAATAAATTTCGTACTGCATGTATTAAAACATATACTCTGAGTACATGATCGTTCGTATTTCTTTCAAATCCCACATCGTTCAATAATATAATGTTATTAATCAAGTAATTTCGTATTGGCCCAGTTACAGGTCCATGGTCTGCTGTATTGGGCCGAGGCTGAAGGCCGAGGCCAATACAGCTGACCGAGGATCTGTAACTGGGACAATACGGATTTACTTGATCAATGACAATTTTATTAATTGACACAATTAAAAAAAACATGATTATTGATTTTTTGACCTCAGTTAATATTGGTTGACCTGGTGTTAATACGGATGACCTCAGATCAATACAGGATAGTCAATTAATAACATCTTATAAAACACGTTATACGTTTGTTATCTATCTTCATATACTCAGTCGGTCATACTTGGCCATTACCTCAGTTGGGTGGTGCGCTAAATTTAGAATTTAGCAAAAAAAAAGTCACTGGATGAGTTCTTAAAACTATTTACAATCTGCTTTCAGAGGCGTACTAAAACGCATACCTCTGGGTCCCAATCTACACCATGCGGGCTTTGAAATCCTCTGCAGTTTGGGCATTTTACACAGAGGAGGGAAGACTATTCCACCGAGGAATAGCTCTAGGGAAGAAAGAATTATTCAGGGCATCACTATAGGCCTGGTACCTACGATATTGACTGTTGTATAATTTTGATGCCCTTGTTGAGTTGAAGTAGTCACAGGGGTCAAATATTCATCTTTATTAAGAGACACTGTATCCGAGTTATATAAAAAAAATGTTAAAGGGGACTGCTCACGACGGGCCTCCAACGATGGCCATTCCAGCTCATCGAGCATTTCACCAACACTACTTCTGTTCCGCCATCGCTTGCAGGTCCACCGGGAAGCCGTCTTCTGAACCTTCTCAACCTGTTGAATCTGAGTTTTAACATTGGGGTGCCAAACAGGTGATGCATACTCGAGTTGAGGTCGAACCAATGTTTTGTATGCAACAGCATTTATCTGCCTAAGAGCAAAAGCAAAACTGCGTCTAAGAAATCCTAATGTCCTAGTTGCCTTGGGTGTGATCTCAGAAATATGTTGACCCCAATCCAAATCAATTATCAGTGATGGTGATGCCAAGATATTTTGCGGATTGGACATGCTCGAACGTGTGCTGATGTAGTGAGTAGTCAAATCTAATTTTTGCTTGTCTAGAGGGTGCCGTGACACCATCATTATATTCCTATAAAAAGACAATCATCAGCAAATAAACGAACATATAGCCTGCTGTTACCCGGAAGATCATTCAATAAATATCAAGAAAAGGGCCGGTCCAAGTACCGAACCTTGTGGGACACCAGACAAAACAGGGACTGGATCCGACGCTTGGCCATCAAGTACAACTTGTTGTGAGCGTCCAGAGAGCCATGAGCTAATCCACTTCAATGTGGATTCTCTTATCCCATAATGATCCACTTTATACAATAGCCTCCTGTGAGGTACCTTGTCGGAGGTCTTAGCAAAATCCATGATAATTAGGTCAGTATGTTTGTGGTCAATCACGATTGCTAACTATGTCATGGTAGAATTGAACCAATTGAGTTTCACAAGACCTTCGACTTCGGAAACCGTGTTGACAGTCAGCAAGAATGCTTTCAGAGCCTAGGTGACTGTTAATGTTGCTAACTAATATATGCTACAGGGTTTTGCAACAGATACATGTGAGCGACACCGGCCTGTAGTTTGCAGCATCATATTTTTCACCTTTCTTAAAGACCGGAGTAATGTTTGCATGTTGACAGTCATCTGGTACAGTGTCCTGAGCAAGTGATTCATTGAAGATAAAGGCCAGTAGGGGAGATATTTCAGCACCACATTCCTTAGGCACCCTGGCATGCAGACCATCAAGTCCAGATGCCTTATGTATGTTGAGCTTGTCCAACAGTTTTGCGACCCCCTTGGGATCAACTGTTATGTCCCCATTGGGGTACATAACAGGGTTGATATTTATTAATGATCCTCCGGATAACATCGGGTCATCTGTCATCATATTCTAATTAATTAATTTTTTTTTTCAAGATAGTATTATTTTTAGAGGTATAAATTTTGAATGAAAAATGATTTTTGAAAATTATTCAGTCTTCAACAAAAGTGACTTTTTCAAGTACATTATTGATTTTCCTCTCAAGTCCTCAGACAGGGGATTAAACAGGAGCGAATCAGCCGACAGTATATCAGAAGGTGCAATAAAACGATTATAACTGAATAGTGTGATGGACAGACATATGTTTATTTCTACAGATATACAGGGAAATCCCACTTTCAAGACCAGCTAGAATTAAGACAAATTTTTATGCCTTGTTTCAATACATGTTTAAGGCATGAGGGCAAAATTGCACCCTTATCATGTCATTCACTCATGAAACATGGCTAGTGATGCAAAAGCAAGCTTTTCGTCAAAAGTGCTGCAATTCGGTAGAAATACATTGCGAGTTGACCAGTGTTTATGGGTCTTCTGTAACGGAGTACGGGATTTGGTGTAATCTGATAGGCGAATTAAGGTGGAAGAAAAAGCGAATGCATTACACATTTCACATGGTAGCGTTTCAACAATTGGGTATGCGCAAGCTAACAGTCGACTGGGTCCCAAAATCAATTAGTGGCGATCAAATGGCAACCAGAGCATCAGTATGCAGCGCATTGTTGAAGCGGTTTAGGTCAAAGGAAGATGATTTTCTTTCACGTCTGGTGACTGTAGATTTGATCTGGGTCCATTATTATGAACTAGAGAATAAAACTCAGTCGCCAGTGGGTAGGGCCGGGGTCTCCGAGGCCAAAGCAGTTCAAAACGCAACCATCTGCTGGAAAGGTGATGACAGCTGTATTTTGGGACCCACAATGCGTTATTATGTAGAGTTAGGAGGCCTTCATGCGGGTCTAAATCGCGACGGAGTAAGGGCGAGGATTGTGGCCACGTAAAATCGATTTAAGCCCCCCAATGAAATTCGTTTCACTGACCGTTCCAAGGCGGTTCTTCTGTCGCGTTTTTTTTTTGTTATGGTTTGTCTTTGGGTGTTTTTGTCGTTTATATTTTTGTTTTGTTTTGGATAGCCAATTGGTCAGTTTGTGGGAAAGTAACTGTCCTTTTGGCTTTCCGCTATTGGTGTTTCCATTAGGGTCTATTTGTTTCATGTTTGTGTTTCTTTCCCTTTGGTGTCTCTGAAGGGAGCTTTGGGTTAATTGTATCGATTCCTGATCATTGCCTCCACTTCTATTTTACTAGCAAAGAAAAGTACAAAGCAGGTGCCGCAGTATGCAAATTTGCTCGACCAACTGAGAACTGCGATCCATGAAAAACGCCGAGATAAACTCTCCAAAGAGATTCTGCTCCAACAGGACATTGCAAGAGTCCACGCTTGCAAAATTGCAATGGATGCTGTTGAGCGCAATGGGTACGAGCTAATACCGCACCCGCCTATTCTCCGGACTTAGTTCCTATTCCTAAACGTGAAAAAGGATATCCGTGGGCGTCATTTCCGGTCCAACGAAGAAGTCGTGCCGGCAGTTGAGGAGTGGGTCGGAGACAAGGACCCTGGCTTCTTCTGGGGTGATTGCAGGTCCAAGTGTATCATTCTAGAGCGCAATTTCATTGAAAAAGAAGAGAAGAAGTTAGGCTAGTTTCTTTTTATTAACTCGCCCTCGTATATAAAACAAGAGAGCCAAGATGGTCTGAATCGCTCACCCGATTTCAAGCTGACACATAGCTTCTGAATATCATGTGCGTAAGCGACATAAAGCGGAACTGTTGCACTTTGATAGATGATCACCTGGGCAACATTCTTGCATCTTGAATAAAACTGGCCTAAGAATTCCTGTTTTAAGCTCCGTCAGCCATTTTGTTCATTGGAACAGAGCTGTTTGAGCTATATTAGTAGAGGATCACATAAGCAACATTCCTATCAAGTTTGAACTGGCCCATGGGTATTAGAGGAGTTGCTACTTAAAGGTTTGTCTATTTTTAGATCTGGCAGCCATTCTGATCATCAGAGCCTAACCGATTTAGCTATTTTGGTAGAGGGAAATCGAAGTAACATTCCTATGAAATTTGATTGAAATTGGCCAAGGCGTATAGGTGTTTTTGGATAAATATTTTTTTTTATATTTTTATCCCTGACAGCTACCTTGTTAATCGCAGCAGAATCATTTTAACTACTTTAGTAGAGAGCTACCTAGGCAACATTCCTGTGAAGTTTGATTCCAATTGACCCAAGGGTTTAGGAGAGATCGCATTTAAAGCAAACTGTTGACGTTCTTCTATTTTTAGTTCTGGTGGCCATTTTGCTCATCTGAGCAGAACCCATTAGCTCGTCTGAACCCATTAGCTGAAATTGGTCCAAGGGTACAGGAGGAGTTGTCTTCTAAAGATTTTTCTATTTTTGGTCTGGCGGCCATCATGTTCTTCTGAGAGGAACAATTTTAGCTTTTTTTGTAGGTAATCACCTAGGCAACTTTCCTGTGAAGCTTGAATGAAATTGGCGCAAGGGTTTAGGAGTTCATATTTAAAGCAAATTTTGACATTATTCTATTTGTAGCTCTGGCAGCCATCTTTCTTGTTGGAGCTGGGCCATTTTAGCTATTTTTGTAGCGGGTCACCCAAGCTACATTCCTATGAAGTGTGAGTGAAATTGACCCAATGGTGAAGGAGGAGTTGTCACTTAAAAGATTTTTCTATTTTTAGCTCTGGTGGCCATCTTGTTCATCAGAGCGGAACAATATTGGCTATTTGGGTAAGGAGCTACGTATGCAACATTCCTGTGAAGTTTGAATCAAATTGGCCCGAGGGTTTAGGAGGAGTTTGCATTTAAAGCAAATTTTGATGTTTTTTTTTTTTGTTTTTTTTTTTAGCTGGCGGCCATCTTGTTCATCCGAGCAGAATTGGTAGAGGGTGACCTAAACAACATCTCTGTGAAGTTTGAAAGAAACTGGCCCAAGGGTATAGGAGAAGTTGTCATTCAAAGCGGAACCGCTTTAGCTATTTTTGTAGGGAGCCACCGAGGCAACATTCCTGTCAAGTTGGAATCAAATTGGCCAAAGGGTTTAGGAGGAGTTGGCATTTAAAGCAAATTATTCATGACACGCGACGCACAACATACGACAGACATTGACTGATCACAATACCTCACGCATCACTGTATGTATGTACTGACATGTATGAACAAAGGTAAACCCACTTCATGTCAGGAGCATAAAACTGAAGATGCTTTAGTTTATCCACATGCTTTTTGAAGAAAAAGCCGGGAACAAGTGACACCCCATCCATCTAGCCATCTGTAATGCCACCACACTGCTCCTGGACCAATTAAGCTAGAATCCCTGAACTTTCCCAGCTAATAGCCCCATGGCAGAGGAACACAGGAATGTATTCATAATTTTCATGTGACCTCCTGGAGGGTCAAAATTCATTTTGTTCAAACATAGTCATGTTGCATTTCAAATCGAAGGTAATGAAGAGTAGAATACAGTGATGCAAAAATTTTACTCCTGGGTCATGTCTGGGGTTCGATCAGAGATCCAAAAGTAGGATTTCCGGTCCTCTTTTTCAGTTGTCACACAATTGCTAGGCTTTTTGAGCTAGAATCTGGAAACTGCCACAGAAAATAGCCTTATGGATACTGGAGGAACGTATTTGGAATTTGATGTGATCCCCCTGGGGCTAGGCCAGGGGATGAGCTCCAGGGGTCAAAAATCTATTGCATACATAGTCATATTGCACAACAAATCAAATGTACTGGAGAGTAGAATACAGTAGTGCAAAAATTTTGCTCTGGGCATGTCTGGGGGTGGAGGGGGGGGGGGGGGGGGGGGGGGTCACAAGAGGTCAAAAAGTAGGACTTGGGTCCTTTTTTTTTGTGACATGATTTTCACAGTGTGGGGTGTTGTGATGGCATGCCAATAACTTGCTCTAGTTGGTTTTGGGTTTTATGGACTTTCCAATATCATTTCACTTGTTTCAAGCCAATTGTTATTCAGAGGTTGGCAAAAACCTGAGTATCCAAAGAAAAATCACATGACCTTTGAATGTAGTACTTTGAATCTCACATGTGGCCTGAATGCCTCTTAAACCCACAACAAATGTTGATGTAGTTGATTTCACTCTGTGCACAAGTGAATCTGCACAAGTGAATCTGCACCCGTTTGTGTACACAGGCTCCAAGAAGTCAGTGCATGACGAAACCTGCAATATGTGATCTGTGAATTTTCAGATTAGCCTGTGCATCCAGCCAGCCTGGTTCGAGCCATGACTTTTATTTACATGCATCACGTGAATGATTCCGTTAACCCTTGTCCTGCTGAATATTTATATATGCCACACCCACTACTGATTATCAACCAATCAGATTACTTGGTGCAAATCATTGCAACAAATTCACAATCTGAATGGTAAACAATGTAGATCCTGATCAGATGGCTTCGTCAGAAGCCATCTGATCTGGATCTACATTGTTTCAAAGATAAGGCATATCCGGGATTAGCAGGACAAGGGTTAAAAAGCCCCCACCCCTAAACCCCCTTTAAATGGGGAAAAGGAGGGTTACAGTGGTATACATTATTAGTTTTCTTATTTCTGCTCCAATACATAGGTTGTGAGCACCTACAACCTATGTTTGAAGTATTAATAAGAAAAATATCACAGCTTTTCATCAGAAAAGTAGCCATTTTGGAGATGTGAAAAAATGCACTATGTTGCATAGGTGCATTATTGTAATATATCTGGACAGACTTGATGCTTCACAGGGCTCGTGAATTATTTCTTTTAACCCTTAAGACGCTGAGACAAAAGACATTTGAAAATGTTGTCTGCTTATGTTGTCTGCTGAATTATTTTACAAACATTAAAAAAAATTTGCATACAGGCAAACAGTATGGGCCAGATCAGACTGCTCTACCTACAGAAGCAGTCTGATCTGGGTCCATACTGTTTGCAAAAAAATACTTTTAGGGTGACCAGCAGACGACAAGTCATGATTGGCATTTTATGGGTAAATGAATGATTTAGACGTCAACTCTTTTTGTTCAGGCTGTGACTCATGTGAACAGTGCAGGCTCTGATCAGTCTGCAAGAATATACAGGCTGATCTGAGTCTTGACAGGTCACACCTCCTTTGTTTTGTCTTGCACCGTCCCATATAATATTCACAGGGAACCAAAAATCAATGACAAGAACTTCCTTATATCTTTTATTTTTTCACAGCCATACAATTATCATATGATATGATATTATTTATGAGTAAACTTAACAATTAAAACAAGCAAATTCGTTGAATTGATATCCCCCGCCGAATGGGTTTTTCGTGTAGAATGGCAAGAAAATATATCTGGCCAAAATTGAGAAAAAAAAATTGCGCGTGCATCACGGCAACATAATAATACATATTTATTTCAAGTTTCATTTTATTCCATGCAATAGTTGCTGAGAAGCGGTTGCAGACAAAGTGAGACAACGAAAAATCCAGAATTTTAATCATTTAAGGGGCCATAACTCTGGGTGTAAAAAGTCAATCCGAAAAAAATTTGTGCGTGCATCACCACAGCATAATAATACATATTTATTTCAAGTTTCATTTAATTCCATGCAATAGTTGCTGAGAAACAGTTCCCAACAAAAAAGTGAGACGACGAAAAATCCAGAATTTCAATCATTTAAGGGGCCATAACTCTGGATGTAAAAAGTAAATCCGGAAAAAAATGCGCGTGCATCACCACAGCATAATAATACATATTTATTTCAAGTTTCATTTAATTCCATGCAATAGCTGCTGAGAAACAGTTCCGGACAAAGTGAGACGACGAAAAATCCAGAATTTCGATCATTTAAGGGGCCATAACTCTGGATGTAAAAAGTCAATCCAGAAAAAAATTGCGCGTGCATCACCGCAGCATAATAATACATATTTATTTCACATTTCATTTAATTCCATGCAATAGTTGCTGAGAAACAGTTCCGGACAAAGTGAGATGACGAAAAAATCCAGAATTTCAATCATTTAAGGGGCCAAAACTCTGGATGTAAAAAGTCAATCCGAAAAAAAATTGCGCGTGCATCACTGCAGCATAATAATACATATTTACTTCAATTTTCATTTAATTCCATGCAATAGTTGCTGAGAAACGGTTCCGGACAAAGTGAGACGACGAAAAATCCAGAATTTCAATCATTCAAGGGGCCATAACTCTGGATGTAAAAAGTCAATCCGAAAAAAAATTGTGCGTGCATCACCACAGCATAATAATACATATTTATTTCAAGTTTCATTTAATTCCATGCAATAGTTGCTGAGAAACGGTTCCGGACAAAAAAGTGTGACGGACGGACGGAAGGACGGACGGACGGACGGACGGAAGGACGGACGGACGGACAACGCCAAAACTATATCCCTCCGCCTTCGGCGAGGGATAATAAAAACACAGCCCCCACGAAGATAAATGCTTGGAACATTTATTCATTGTTATTTCTTCAGAATTAAAGGCCCCTACCCATAGGGGCTTGAAGAAATATATGGGCTGCATGATGCTTCCACGCAGAGCTAAATCAGGCCCGCACACTAGTACTGGTAAACCGCTTAGAGGATCTAAGCCTGGTGTATGAATGTCTTTTGACGTGTCACCAGTAACAATTCTGATTGTGATGCCTGTCCAGGAACCGCAGTGCGAGGCAGACCGTCCATGCTAATAAACCCTATTGGTTTCATTGGGCTACAGGGCTTGAGATGTCATTTCATCTCAATGTCGGGTAAAAGTCCCACAAAATCGGAAGCAACGTCCCCAAAATGACCTTTACAGTGTTGACGGGGACGCTAAACCTCAAATCAAACAAACAATTCTTCAGAATTAAATTCACACTGGTAAGAAGTCTTCATCTGTCACTAAAACTTACTCAAACAATACTAAAATGATAAATGTTTTGAGAAAATCTGTTTTTGCTACATATACAGTCGAACTTCGATGGCTCGAACCCCTTTGGGACCATGAAAATTTGTTCGGGACAGCGGTAGTGCGAGCCAAGGAGGGTTAATGTTAGTGCCATTGAGGGTGCGATCCTGGAGATTTGGAAATAGCTACTGAGTTTTCTTTATTATAAATGTATGCTGTGTGTACTCATTAGAATCGCCTCATTGAGGCGATTCTAATGAGTATACACAGCATACATTAGCAAGATAAAACACAAAACCTCCTGAATGTTTCCCTCACAATTTTATATGTAAAGGAATTCTCTAGGGACTCAAGAACGTGTTCGACTTAGCCATGGTATTCGAGCTATCGGTGTTCGAGCTATCGGTGTTCGAGCGATCGAAGTTCTACTGGATTTGCAAACAACTACCGTAAAAATAAAACAAAAATTCAAACACCATGAAGACTTACTGTAATTCTCCTAAAATTTTAATAAATTTGTTTTCTGATCCAGCACATAGTCCAAATGGTGCAGACTGAATGGCAAACAGTGTAGACCCTGATCAGACTGCTCCTTCAGGACATGGGACATCTCTGGTATTCCCACTACTGTGTAGGACCCAATGAGTTTTTCCTTGAGTGTAGTTGTCCACTACTAAGTACTGGAGCGAGGAGTACAACACTGCTCTGTTCTTGATTCTATCCTGCCAGAAGGCATTAACCTTATTGTTTACCAGGGACTTCCATCTTTACTTGGTTGAGATATTGTTCAATATCTCCCAGTGCCCAGGGAGGTCGTATTTCACTAGTAGTTTCTTGATGGCCATCTTGTTCATCAGAGCGGAACAATATTGGCTATTTGGGTAGGGAGCTACCTATGCAACATTGCTGTATAGTTTGATATGGTATGCGCAGTCTAATAGTACTTTTGTGTTTGCTAAATAGATACATGCAGTATAATACCTCGTAAGTTTCTTTATCATATGACGTCACATCTGAGAGTGTAATCACGCCATGTAATATTTTCGATAATCCACTTGTGGATTAAATAAGCAAATTAGCTAGGTACGTCCCGTAACGTTACATGTACGATGTCCTTAACGATGTCGCGTTTACTAATGGCGGAAAATTGACTTTTTTGTAAACAATCGTGAATAAAATGCGTTTTAAATGTCATATGATAAATAGAATCTTGCATTCATGCTCATGTATTATTGAATTTATTAAACTCGTTGAGGAAAAGGGATAAAATGCTCGGCACAGCCTCGCATTTTATCCCTTTTCCTCAACTTGTTTAATAAATATTAAATTCATTAATACATGAACACTCATGTAAGATCCTCTACGTATCTAGAAGTTTTTGCCATTAGTGAACAACAAAAATGCTGATCAGACTGCACATCTGTGCACACATCCGTAAAGTCTGATCAGCACCTTTGCGTTCACTCAATGGCGCTTTTTGTGGGTCACTTGAATGTAAAATACATGTGCAATACCTCTTGTCCCTCTATCTAAAATACCTAATAGTCTGTTAGTCTGTGTTGCTGGACAGCCTGATGTATGCATTCTCTGGTTTTGTTTGTTTTTGCTGCAGTTTTACGTCCACGTCAACACTTTTTATGTCGTGAGCTTTTACCCAACATTAAGATGAAATGACATCTCAAGACCTACTGCCCACAAAACTGCTAGCATTTGATCTGAGCCTGCACTGTTTGACAAGGTACCCCTTTAGGGAGTTCCTGCATGAAATGGGTTAATTTACGGTACATATCTCTAAAGTGGGAATGTTTATACATGTATTTTGAAAACTGCTCACATTTGTTGGGTACATTTTACTCTACTTTAAAAGCCAGCCTTGGTTGCTCAGTCAGATGCATATCTCAAACAGTTTTTTGAGTTTTTGACTGATGATCAGGAGGTCCCAGGTTCGATACCTGCCAGATCTGCAACAATCTTTCGTGGAGATTGATCATGAAATCTTTTCAACAGTTGTTCCCTCCCTTCACTTGATTCAAGAAGGGCAGTTGTCTTTTGTTTTGTTTGTTTGATTTGTAGTTTTAACGTCCCCATCAACACTGTAAAAGTCATTTTGGAGACGTTGCTTCCAATTTTGTGGGACTTTTACCCGACATTGAGATGACATGACATCTCAAGCACTACCGTCCAATGATTTGTTTGTTTGTTTGTATTGGAGTTTTACGGCCCAGTCAAAACTATTTAGGTCATTTTTGAGCCGGTCAGTTTACCTATCAACATTTTCCTGGGCAGGCTTATACGTAAGCGGTTAACCAGTACAGTGCACATTCTTTCGCCAGAAACTGACAACTGCCCTTCTTGAATCAGCGGAAGAGAGAGAATCACCGTAGAAAAGATTTCATGATCAATCTCCATGAAAGAATGTTGCCGACCCCGGCGGGAGTCAAACCCGCGTCCCACTGATCACCAGTCAGACGCGCATCCGACTGAGCCACTGAGGCCGGTCTACCGTCCAATGAAACCAATAGGGTTTATAAGCATGGACGGGCCAACTCACACCACATTGCCTGAGCAGGCTTAGATCCTCTAAGCTGTTTACCAGTACTCATGTGTGGGTCAGTTTCAGCTCTGCGTAGAAGCAACAAGCAGCCCATCTATTTCTTAAAGCCCCGATGGGCGGGGGCTAAGAAGGGCAGTTGTCAGTTTCTGGAGAAAGAACATGCATTATACTAATTAAAGGCTTATGTATAAGCCTAACCAGGAAAAGCGTAGTTAGGAAAATTGATCCGCTCGATATGACCTAAACAGTGTTGACTGGGCTGCTAAACTCCAAACAAAACAATAAAAAACTGTGGAATACTTGGTTTAACAGGAATCTTCCACTCAAAAGCTTCGGAAGGGTCCATTTCCAATTCAAGGGGCCTCCAGTTAGTTTCAGTTGCTGTAAGTTTGGGCCTCCGATTTATTTGCTGTAAGTTTTACAAAAACAATCCTGTAATTTTAGTAAACAGTGTGGACTCAGATCAGAATCTTTTCTGCAGCATCTGATCTGGGTATATAGCAGTTGCAAAAATGGAGCATTTTTTTTTTTTTCAGGGTCAATCCCACTCCATTCTAAGGGCAAGTAATTTTTTTTCTAAATTTTTCTGGTGCATAAAGGTTAACCAAACTTGCCAAACTAAAGAAATATGGATTATAAGGAAAAGTGACCATTTCTTTATAATCTGAACATTTTAGGATCCATCTTTAAACTGTGCTATATCCCAAACTGTGTTGTAATCAATAGTGTTATAAAGAGATTCTGGTGTTTTTCTTAATCTTTAGCATATTAAAGTAAGATTACAAATTTGGACATCTTGAGGACTGTAATTCTCCTAAAATTCTAACATTTGTTTCATGATCCGGCAAGGAATCCAATTAGTGCAAACAGAATTAGACCCTGATCAGACTGCTCCTTCAACATCCATTAACCCTTGTCCTGCTGAACCAGGACATACAGTGTATTCTACCTTTACAAACAGTGAAGATCAGGATCAGACAGTTTCTGAAGATCTTCACTGTTTGTCTTTTCATTGGTGAATTTATAAGGATAAATTACAGTAATTTGATATAGAGGATCTTACATGAGTGTTCATGAATTATTGAATTTATTAAACGGGTTGAGGAAAAGGGATAAAATGCGAGGCTTTGCCGAGCATTTTATCCATTTTCCTCAACTCGTTTAATAAATTCAATATTACATGAGCACGAATGCAAGATTCTATTTATCATATGACATTTAAAACGCATTTTAAGCACGATTATTTATAAAAATGTTAATATTCCGCCGTTAGTAAACACGACGTTGTTTAGGACGTCGTACATGTAACGTTACGGGAGGTATATAGATAATTTGCATATTTAATCCACTAGTGGATTATCGAAAATATTACATGGCGTTATTACACTCTCAGACGTTACGTCATATGAAAATGCCTGATAGTCAATAATGGGCATGGTAAAATTAATTTATTCAGCAGAACAAAGATTAAGATGATGAGATACACCTTAGGTAAAGAGCACAATTATTCCATTTAAAAGTAAAAACAAACACTCCTCACATACGACAAATTCCAAACAAAAAGGGAAGCAAATTATTTTAAGTCAGAGTTACCCCCACCCCTCCCCATGGATGTGTATCCATTCACCTTAATATTTAAAGTGAAAATGTAAAATCTAAACCTAGCCCGCTAAACAAAGATTTTGACAGTCAAACAAGAAAACACTATGTTTTGCCCCATTATGAAAACACGCCTACAGGTATACAAATACATTGTAAACTTTACCGCCGAAAACACTAAAATTTTAAGATGAAAAATTGTGATATTTTTCTTATTTCTGCTCAAAAATAGATTGTGGGTACTCATTAGAACCGCCTCGATGAGGTGTTTCTAACGAGTACCCACAATCTATTTTTAGAGCAGAAATAAGAAAAATAAGGTTTTTACCCCTGTAAACCCCAGTTTTACTATATAAAAGTGGGGTTTAAGGAGGTCAAAGTTATATAGACGTGTTTTCGTGATGTATAGTAGTCCCAACTAAGACTTGCAGGACGGAACAGTTCAGGTGTTGTCAATATATGTCAAATTGGATTCAGAAGATGCCTTTGCATGCTTTTTGCAAGCAGACTAAATGGCCTTATACACTATACCTTTTTGTTACAGTTGCATTCATATAATTGGGTCACTTTTTGTTAATAGAATATTCTAAAGAGAGGTGCAAGTGATAGCTCTGCCCTGCCATCTTAAGTAAAAGACTACAATACCCTAGCAATACCAAAGATAATATGGGGATAAGTTTTCTTTAATGTTTCTCGATTAAAAACATATGTTGTGGGTACTATTTGGAATCACTTAAATGTGGCAATTCTAGCCTATAACCAGCATATAATTATGTTTCTAACAAAAAATAAGGAAACTATCCCTAAATTATCCTTGTTAATTCTCCACATATATATCATCACATGATTAAGCCCCTGAAATGAACACCCCCTAAACCCCACTTGATCTAGAGAAAACTGGGGTTTACAAGGGTATACATCATTTTTCTTATTTCTGCTCCAAGACATAGGTTGTGGGTACTCGTTAGAACTGCCTCAATGAGGCGGTTCTAACGAGCACCTACAACCTATGTTTGCAATATAAATAAGAAAAATTTCAAAGATTATCATCAGAAAAGTAGCCATTTTGGAGATGTGAAAAATGCACTGTGGCATGAATGTGTTATCGTAATGAAGAAAAAGAATGCCAATAAAAAGGAATGATTCTGAAGAATAATAAATACTAGCTAAAATACAAATCTTACCCACAAAATTATAACAAGTACATTCAATTTATGTTAACAATCAGTAGATACAGTAAAATATAAAAGACAATGAGATTTTATGCTCATGGCATGATGTAAGTTACAAATTATATTGAAGAAAATAAAATGATTATTGCACTTAAACACTATATGGTTATTGCACTGATATTGGTGAATATGTCCTGAGCTGGGATATTGAAGGACACAAGCTAGTTGACCTGGGATATATAGACACAAGCTAGCTGTCCTGAGCTGGGATATTGAAGGACACAAGCTAGTTGACCTGGGATATATAGACACAAGCTAGCTGTCCTGAGCTGGGATATTGAAGGACACAAGCCAGTTGACCTGGGATATATAGACACAAGCTAGCTGTCCTGAGCTGGGATATCCAAGGACACAAGCTAGTTGTCCTGAGCTGGGATATCGAAGGACACAAGCTAGTTGACCTGGGATATATAGACACAATCTAGCTGTCCAGAGCTGGGATATCGAAGGACACAAGCTAGCTGTCCTGAGCTGGGATATTGAAGGACACAAGCTAGCTGTCCTGAGCTGGGATATCGAAGGACACAAGCTAGTTGACCTGGGATATATAGACACAAGCTAGCTGTCCTGAGCTGGAATATCGAAGGACACAAGCTAGTTGACCTGGGATATATAGACACAAGCTGGCTGTCCTGAGCTGGGATATTGAAGGACACAAGCTAGCTGTCCTGGGATATATAGACAGTTGACCTGGGATATATAGACACAAGCTAGCTGTCCTGAGCTGGGATATTGAAGGACACAAGCTAGTTGACCTGGGATATATAGACACAAGCTAGCTGTCCTGAGCTGGGATATTGAAGGACACAAGCTAGCTGTCCTGAGCTGGGATATCGAAGGACACAAGCTAGTTGACCTGGGATATATAGACACAAGCTAGCTGTCCTGAGCTGGTATATCGAAGGACACAAGCTAGTTGACCTGGGATCAGGGCTCGAGAAACTGAAGAATCAAAATCGGTCCGGCATGATTTTCGGCAAAAAAAAAAACGGAAATTGCCGAACCGATTTTCGGTCATTTCCGTAAAGGTCATTTGTTTCCATTCATTATTATTTTTCAATTTCAAAATACAGGGTGTTAGGTGTCCGAAAACTTACGAAAATGTGAAAAAAAAAGTCTCTAACCTGTTTTTATTCGTGAAAATGTCCTCGTTTACACTTCGCTGGCGGCCGCCATTTTGGTTTAGTTTATATAAAGTCCGCCTATGTAGGTTCACCCTCCACACATGGGTACCGGTATATATGTATGCGAGTGTATGATTGTTTCTTTGTTTTTTTATCGTTTTCTTGTTATCTATTTGCAAAATAAATACCAATTCTACTGATTTTGAGCGTTGTCCTTTAACTACAAATGGCGACCGAGATTGCCGCCACGTGGTCGGAAATGACGTCATACGGTTTTAGCTTACGCAATACACATTTTTTCATTAAAGAACGTTAAACAAACATGTTTTATGTCATAGATTTAAATTGTGGCTGTTTCTTAAATAAAAAATCATTTGCTGTCGTTAAAGAAAAAAAAAAAAAAAAGGTTAAATCTCGAACCAAAACGTGGGTTTACTAGAGTCACTGAAAATCTTATAGGACCGAACCGAACTTCTTAATATTCTAAATAAATGTTATTTCATAATTACTAATGTCTACTACCCTTATCTTAAAAAACAAGAGGGCCATGATGGCCCTGGATCGCTCACCTGATCCATAGTGTAACAAGTGGGCCCCAGAGAGGGCCATTATTGGCCCCAGGGTTTTAATGTGCATAATGTTGAGGGAGGTCTTAAAGGTGAAGCTTCATACCAAACATCAACAAAGGCTATAATTAGAACAATCTTGGCAAAGGTCCACTAGATAAAGCTACACATCAAATTTCAAAGACCTGGGCCTTGCAGTTTCAGAGAAGAAGATTTTTTTTAAAGATATTCCCTACATAAGCCTATGCAAAACCAAATGGCCCCAGGGCTATATAAATCTATGTAAAAACAAAGGGCCCCGGCCCGGGGTGGGGGCATTTGTGGCCCCAGGGCTATAATTTGAACAATCTTGGTAGAGGTCCACTAGATAAAGCTCCATACTAAATATCAAAGGCCTTGGCCTTGCGGTTTCAGAGGAGAAGATTTTTAAAGATTTCCCTATATAAGTCTATGCAAAACCAAAGGGCCCCGGAGCGGGGACATTTTTGGTACCAGGGCTATAATTTGAATAATTTTGATAGAGGTCCACTAGATGCAGCTTCATACCAAATATCAAAGACCCAGGCCTTGTGGTTTCAGAGAAGAAGATTTTTGAAGATTTTCCCCATGTAAGTCTATGTAAAACCATAGGGCCCCAGAGTGGGGGCATTTTTGGCCCCAGGGCTATAATTTTAACAATCTTGGTAGAGGTCCATTAGATGCAACTTCATACCAAATTTCAAAGTCCTGGGCCTTGTGGTTTCAGAGAAGATTTTTAAAGATTATCCCTATATAAGTCTATGTAAAACCAAAGGGCCCCGGGACGGGGCCACTTTTGGCCCCAGCACTATAATTTGAATCATCTTGGTAGGGGTCCTTTAGAAGAAGCTTCATACCAAATATAAAAGACCTAGGCCTTGTGGTTTCAGAGAAGAAGATTTTTAAAGATTTTCCCTATATAAGTCTATGTAAAACCAAAGGGCCCCTGAGCGGGGGCATTTTTGGCCCAAGGGCTATAATTTGAACAATCTTGGTAGGGGTCCACTAGATGAAGCTTCATACAAAATATCAAAGTCCTGGGCCTTGCGGTTTCAGAGAAGAAGATTTTTAAAGATTTTCCCTATATAAGGCCATGTAAAACCAAAGGGTCCCAGTCGGAGGCTTTTTTTGCCCCAGCACTATAATTTGAACAATCTTGGTAGGGGTCCACTAGATAAAGCTTAATTCCAAATATCAAAGTCCTGGGCCTTGCAGTTTCAGAGCAGAAGATTTTTAAAGATTTTCCCTATATAAGCCTATGTAAAACCAAAGGGCCCGGCGGCGGGGACATTTTTGGCCTCAGCGCTATCATTTGAATAATCTTGTTAGGGGTCTTTTAGATGAAGCTTCATACCAAATATAAAAGACCTAGGCCTTGTGGTTTCAGAGAAAAGGATTTTTAAAGATTTTCCCTATATAAGTCTATGTAAAAACAAAGGGCCCCTGAGCGGGGGCATTTTTGGCCCAAGGGCGATAGTTTGAACAATCTTGGTAGAGGTCCATTGGATGAAGCTTCATTCTAAATATCAAAGTCCTGGACCTTGCGGTTTCAGAGAAGAAGATTTTTAAAGATTTTCCCTATATAAGTCTATGTAAAACCAAAGGGCCCCTGAGCAGGGGGATTTTTGGCCCAAGGGCTATAATTTGAACAATCTTGGTAGGGGTCCACTAGATGAAGCTTTATACAAAATATCAAAGTCCTGGGCCTTGCGGTTTCAGAGAAGAAGATTTTTAAAGATTTTCCCTATATAAGCCTATGTAAAACCAAAGGGCCCCAGGTGGAGGCTTTTTTTGCCCCAGCACTATAATTTGAACAATCTTGGTAGGGGTCCACTAGATAAAGCTTAATACCAAATATCAAAGTCCTGGGCCTTGCAGTTTCAGAGCAGAAGATTTTTAAAGATTTTCCCTATATAAGCCTATGTAAAACCAAAGGGCCCGGGGGTGGGGACATTTTTGGCCTCAGCACTATCATTTGAATAATCTTGTTAGGGGTCTTTTAGATGAAGCTTCATACCAAATATAAAAGACCTAGGCCTTGTGGTTTCAGAGAAAAGGATTTTTAAAGATTTTCCCTATATAAGTCTATGTAAAAACAAAGGGCCCCTGAGCGGGGGCATTTTTGGCCCAAGGGCGATAATTTGAACAATCTTGGTAGAGGTCCAATGGATGAAGCTTCATTCTAAATATCAAAGTCCTGGACCTTGCGGTTTCAGAGAAGAAGATTTTTAAAGATTTTCCCTATATAAGGCCATGTAAAACCAAAGGGCCCCGGAACGGGGGCATTTTTTGCCCCAGCACTATAATTTGAACAATCTTGGTAGGGGTCCACTAGATAAAGCTTAATACCAAATATCAAAGTCCTGGGCCTTGCAGCTTCAGAGCAGAAGATTTTTAAAGATTTTCCCTATATAAGCCTATGTAAAACCAAAGGGCCCGGGGGCGGGGACATTTTTGGCCTCAGCACTATCATTTGAATAATCTTGTTAGGGGTCTTTTAGATGAAGCTTCATACCAAATATAAAAGACCTAGGCCTTGTGGTTTCAGAGAAAAGGATTTTTAAAGATTTTCCCTATATAAGTCTATGTAAAACTAGAGTGTTCACAAGTTTTTTCTTTAATTTGACCTACTGACCTACTTTTTGACCCGAAAAGACCTTTATTCAAACTTAGCCAAGATATTGTCACAATGACCATTCTGAGCAAGATTAATGATTTAACCAAACTTGTGGCCTCCTGAGTATTCACAAGGTTTTTCTATGATTTGACCTACTGACCTACTTTTCAACCGGACATGACCCATATTCAAACTTGACCGAGATATTGTCATGATGATCATTCTGAGCAAGTTTGATTATGATTGGACCAAAATTGTGGCCCCTAGGGTGTTCACAAGGTTTTTATATGATTTGACCCGCTGACCTACTTTTTAACCCGATATGACCCATATTCGAACTGGACTGAAATATTGTCACAATGGTCATTCTGAGCAAGTTTCATGATAATTGGACCAAAACAGTGGCCTTCAGAGTGTTCACAAGGTTTTTCTATGATTTGACCTACTGACCTACTTTTTGACCGGACATGACCCATATTCGAACTTGACCAAGATATTGTCATGATGATCATTCTGAGCAAGTTTGATTATGATTGGACCAAAATTGTGGCCTCTAGGGTGTTCACAAGGTTTTTCTATGATTTGACCCGCTGACCTACTTTTTAAGCCGACATGATCCATATTCAAACTTCACTAAAATATTGTCACAATGATCATTCTGAGCAAGTTTGATGATGATTGGACCAAAATTGTGGCCTCTCGAGTGTTCACAAGGTTTTTCTATGATTTGACCTACTGACCTACTTTTTTACCCGACATGACCCAAATTCGAACTTGACCGAGATATTGTCATGATTATCATTCTGAGCAAGTTTGATGATAATTGGACCAAAACTGTGGCCTCTAGTGTGTTCACAAGAAAAAGTTTACGCACGACGGACGACGGACGACGGACGACGCACGACGACGCCGGACATCTTACTGTCACAAAAGCTCACCATGACCTTCGGTCAGGTGAGCTAATAAAAAAAAAACAAAAAAAAAACACGAAACCACGTGATCGGAAAAATGTCGTCATTCAGTTTCATTTTATACAATACACATTAAATTACACTAGGACGTAATACCACGTGTTTTATGTTATTGTTTCAATTTTGGAGCGAAGATCAATTTCTTATTTATTTTTTTTTCTTTTTCCATGATTACACGCAAGAGATGTGGTTTTTGAATTGCGCCCTGTGGAAAACCACTTTATGTTTAAATATCCGTTCAACATAGGCAGTCATAAATTAATGACATAAACACTAGTGTAAACAAATAAGCGTCTGTCCTGCATTATTTGACCCAAATTTCACACCTTTTCCAATTGTTTGACAGCTTACCTACTGATAACGCCAGGGGATTACAGGTTAGTAGCGGAATAATCCATTTGAATAGTAGTGCCTAATTAATTCCTTTGTAATAGTTCAACAACTTGACCTTTTCTCACTGATAAATTGTTTCAATTAAACGTGTATTCAATTACCCTTCGTGTGTCTCCTATAGATCTCCTATAGATATAAAAACAACAGAAAAAAGAATGACTTTTTTCAATGTACTTGCTGTTTAACCTGTCTGGAAAATGGTTCGGCTGTGTGGACAAATCCGATTTACCTATACCAATAATGAGCCGGTCCAATAACTGGCCCTCGAGGTGTTTTATCAATACACGCTTGGATTATCTGTGGCAAAAGGTCAGTTCGTTTACACAATTTAGCGACTTGGCGAAAATTTTCGAACCGATTTTTTGAAAATATCATTGAATACTGGACCGATTTTTTAACATCCTTTGTAAGTCAAAATCGGTTCAGAAATACCAAAATCGGTCCAGAACCGAAAAACCGATATTTTCTCGAGCCCTGCCTGGGATATATAGACACAAGCTAGCTGTCCTGAGCTGGGATATTGAAGGACACAAGCTAGTTGTCCTGGAATATATAGACACAAGCTAGCTGTCCTGAGCTGGGATATCGAAGGACACAAGCTAGTTGTCCTGAGCTGGGATATAGAAGGACAAAAGCTAGTTGTCCTGAGCTGGGATATAGGCTGGTGTCCTTCGATATCCCAACTCAGGACAATATTCACCAGTACTAGCTTGTGTTCTTCCAACTAAGGACAGTATTCACCAATATCAGCTAGCTCTTGTTCTTCGATATCCCAACTCAGGACAATATTTACCAATACTAACTTGTGTCCTTCAATTACCTAACGCAAGACAATATTAACCAATATCAGCTAGCTTGCATCCCCTGATATCCTTACTCAGGACAATATTAACCAATACTAGTTTGTGTCCTTCCATATTACAACTCAGGACAATATTCATCGATACTAGCTTGTGTCCTTCAATATCTTAACTCAGGAAATATTCACCAATACCAGCTAGCTTGTGTCCTTCAATATCCCCAACTGAGGACAATACTCACCAATATCAGCTAGCTTGTGTCCTTCGATATTCCAACTCAGGACAATATTCACCAAGATCAGCTAGTTTGTGACCTTCGATATCCTCAGTCAGGACACTATTCACCACTAGCTAGCTTGTGTCCATAATATCCCAAATCAGGAAAAGATTCACCAAGCTTGTGTCTTTCGATATCTTAACTCTGGACAATATTCCCCAATACTAGCTTGTATATTCAATATTCCAACTCCGAACAATATTCACCAATACTAGCTAGCTTGTGTCCTTCAATATCCTAACTCAGGACAATATTCACCAATACTAGCTAGCTTGTGTCCTTAATATCCCCAAATCAGGACAATATTCACAAATACCGGCTATAGCTTGTGTTCTTTGATATCCTAACTCAGGACCGACAATATTCACCAGTACCAGCTAGCTTGTGTCCTTCGATGTCCTAACTTGGGACAATATTCACCAGTACCAGCTAGCTTGTGTCCTTCAATATCCCAACTCAGGACAATAATCACAAATACATGTACCAGCTTGTTTCTTCGATATCCCAACTCAGGACAATATCCACCGATACTAGCTAGCTTATGTCCTTCGATATCCTAACTCAGGACAATATCCACCAATACTAGCTAGCTTATGTCCTTCGATATACCAGCTCAGGACAGTATCTACAAATACCAGCTAGCTTATGTCCTTCAATATCCAAACTCAGGACAATATCTACCAATACCAACTAGCTTATGTCCTTCATTATACCAACTCGGGACAATATCCACCAATACCAGCTAGCATATGTCCTTCGATAAACCAACTCAGGACAATATCCACCAATACCAGCTAGCATATGTCCTTCGATATACCAACTCAGAACAATATCCACCAGTACCAGCTAGCTTATGGCCTTCGATATCCTAACTCAGGACAATATCTACCAATACCAGCTAGCTTATGTCCTTCGATATACCAACTCAGAACAATATCCACCAATACCAGCTAGCTAATGGCCTTCGATATACCAACTCAGGACAATATCCACCAATACCAGCTAGCTAATGGCCTTCAATATACCAACTCAGGACAATATCCACCAATACCAGCTAGCTAATGGCCTTTGATATACCAACTCAGGACAATATCCACCAATACCAGCTAGCTAATGGCCTTCGATATACCAACTCAGGACAATATCCACCAATACCAGCTAGCTAATGGCCTTCGATATACCAACTCAGAACAATATCCACCAATACCAGCTAGCTTATGGCCTTCGATATCCTAACTAAGGACAATATCCACCAATACCAGCTAGCTTATGTCCTTTGATATACCAACTCAGAACAATATCCACCAATACCAGCTAGCTTATGGCCTTCGATATCCTAACTTAGGACAATATTCAACAATATCAGTGCAATAACCATCTTATATAGCTATAAATATTTTGTGTGTAGCCTCAAAACATGCATTTTATCACGATGTCCTGGCCTTCAGCCCTCAATGAAGAAAGTCATCATCAAATAAAATGTCACCTAAAGGTAAAATTTGAAGGCATCCAAGTAAAGGTGCAGTGTCTAAGTGTGCTGATATTAAGTGATTTAGGGGGAATGGGAACACCTGGTGGATTTTTCTGCCATTTTTCAAAGGGAGACAACTTTTAGGACTTCCTGTTTGCTTTTATATAAGCCCTGTCCCACTGAAAAAGGGGTCTACTCTTAAAAGGGAAGAATTCTTTCCTTTTAGAGTTGACCCCTATTGATATGGGGGACAAATATACTTTTGCAGGTGTTGCCCCCCTGAAGGTGTATCCATTCCCCCTAAGCATGATTGTTCTTTGGATTTTTGTCACACATATTCTATTCATTCAATATTTATGGCTATATAATAAATACCGGTACAGATTTGTATGAGGGTTGTTTCAGAAATACATGTATATAGACATAGTTAGTAAATGTGTTTCAAAAGCATGACATCAGAGTTAATGACTGCTTCCTAATCAAAAAGCAACAAATGTTCAAGTGACACACAATGTGAAATAAATCTGAAGAAAATTGTGTGAGAGGAGTGGTGGACACAAACTTACATCAGAAAATTTTCTAAGACCCAAGGAACAAAAAAGTTGCATTCTAATGCATTTGCATATGAAGTACAACTTTTTTTAAATCATTTACATGTATATTTATAGCTACATAATAATTACAAAACTGCATTTTCACAAATCACAGTATTTTTCATTTTAAAAGCACTGACATTATAAAATCAACATATAACCAGGGGCCAGTTGTTCAAAATGAACAACTTCGTCAGTTAACATATCGTTAAAACTTTGATTATTCAATATGGAAAACGTGGTAATAGTTTTGCTGAAACAAGAGGGCCATGATGGCCCTGGATCGCTCACCTGATCCATAGAGTAACAAGTGGGCCCCGGGCCGGCCATTATTGACCCCAGGGCTATAATGTGCATAATGCTGAGGGAGATCTAAAAAGGTGAAGCTTCAAATCAAATATCAACAAAGGCTATAATTTGAACAGAGAAGATTTTTAAAGATTTTCCCTATATAAGCCCATGTAAAACCAAAGGGCCCCTGGGCGGGGGCAGTTTTGGCCCCAGCACTATAATTTGAACAATCTTGGTAGAGGTCCACTGGATGAAGCTTCATACCAAATATCAAAGACCTGGGCCTTGTGGTTTCAGAGAAGAAGATTTTTGAAGATTTTCCGTATATAAGCCCATGCAATACCAAAGGGCCCCTGGGCGGGGGCATTTTTGGCCCCAGCACTTTAATTTGAACAATCTTGGTAGGGGTAAACTAGATGAAGCTTTATACCAAATATCAAAGACCTTGGCCTTGCGGTTTCAGAGAATAAGATTTTTAAAGATTTTCCCTATATAAGCCCATGTAAAACCAAAGGGCCCCGGTGGAGGGGTATTTTTGACCCCAGCACTATAATTTGAACAATCTTGGTAGGGGTCCATTAGATGAAGCTTCATACCAAATATCAAAGACCTTGGCCTTGCTGTTTCAGAGAAGAAGATTTTTAAAGTTTTTCCCTATATAATCCTCTGTAAAACCATAGGGACCCGGTGCGGGGGGCATTTTTGGCCCCAGCACTATAATTTGAACAATCTTGGTAGGGGTCCACTAGATGAAGCTTCATACTAAATATCAAAGACCTGGGCCTGATGGTTTCAGAGAAGAAGATTTTACAGATTTTCCCTGTATAAGTCTATGTTATACCAAATGGCCCCAGAGAGGGGGCATTTTTTAGCCCCAGCACTATAATTTGAACAATCTTGGTAGGGGTCCACTAGATGAAGCTTCACACCAAATATCAAAGACCTGGGCCTTGTTTCAGAGAAGAAGATTTTTAGAGATTTTCCGTATATAAGCCCATGTAATACTAAAGGGCCCCTGGGCAGGGGCATTTTTGGCCCCAGCACTTTAATTTGAACAATCTTGGTAGGGGACCACTAGATGAAGCTTCATACCAAATATCAAAGACCTGGGCCTTGCGGTTTCAGAGAATAAGATTTTTAAAGATTTTCTTTATATAAGCCAATGTAAAACCAAAGGGCCCCAGTGCGGCGGCATTTTTGTCCCCCAGCACTATAATTTGAACAAGAGGGCCATGGTGGCCCTGGATCGCTCACCTGATCCAGAGAGTAACAAGTGGGCCCCAGAGAAGGCCATTTTTGGCCCCAGGGCTTTAATGTGCATAATGTTGAGGGAGGTCTTAAAGGTGAAGCTTCATACCAAACATCAACAAAGGCTATAATTTGAACAAGCTTGGCAAAGGTCCACTAGATGAAGCTACACATCAAGATTTTTTTAAAGATATTCCTGACATAAGACTATGCAAAACCAAATGGCCCTGGGGCTATATAAATCTATGTAAAACCAAAGGGCCCTGGGGTGGGGGCATTTGTGGCCCCAGGGCTATAATTTGGACAATCTTGGTAGAGGTCCACTAGATAAAGCTCCATACCAAATATCATTTTTGCCCCAAGGGCTATAATTTGAACAATCTTGATAGAGGTCCATTAGATGAAGCTTCATACCAAATATCTAAGTCCTGGGCCTTGTGGTTTCAGAGAAGAAGATTTTTAAAGATTTTCCCTATATAAGCCTATGTAAAACCAAAGGGCCCAGGGGCGGGGGCATTTTTTGCCCCAGCACTATAATTTGAATAATCTTGTTAGGGGTCCTTCAGATGAAGCTTCATACCAAATATAAAAGACCTACGCCTTATGGTTTCAGGGAAGTAGATTTTTTAAAAAAGATTTTCCCCATATAAGTAAATGTAAAACCAAAGGGCCCCAGAGCGGGGGCATTTTTGGCCTAAGGGCTATAATTTGAACAATCTTGGTAGAGGTCCATTAGATGAAGCTTCATACCAAATATCAAAGTCCTGGGCCTTGTGGTTTCAGAGAAGAAGATTTTTAAAGATTTTCCCTATATAAGCCTGTGTAAAACCAAAGGGCCCCTAGGCGGGGGCATGTTTTGCCCCAGCACTATAATTTGAACAATCTTGGTAGGGGTCCACTAGATGAAGCTTCATACCAAATATCAAAGTCCTGGGCCTTGTGGTTTCAGAGAAGATTTTTAACTAGAGAAAGTGACCAGTGGGTCACATATACCCCCGGCCAGCGCCATACTCTGATATAGCTTTCAAGCTTGTATGCAATATGAATGAAGATGTCAAGAAGCTATAAGAATCTATAAATGTGCTTGTAAAAGCTAAACTAAACATAAAATTTCTAAATGGACCAAGGGAGTGGGGGTATCAATGTTACTGAAGTAGCAGGGTGGGTTATGCATCAATGAAATCTTTGGACTGGTATGCAACATCGATGCAAGTATGAATTGAATTTGTCTTAGAGTTTAGAACATACGGCATCTATAAACTTTGTCATAAAACTTTAACCAAATGTAAAATTTCTAAGTAAATGACCTTGAGGTCCAGGTCGCCGTGGGTGGGAGAAGGGACATACATCACAAAATGTTGGGACTGGTACACTGATTCAAGTATCAACTGAATTTGTCTTAGAGTTTAGAACATAATAGGCATCTATAAACTTTGTCATAAAACTTTAACCAAATGTAAAATTTCAAAGTCTGTGTCCTTGGCCTCAAGGTCACTGTTGGGGGTGGGACATGCATCAGTGAAATCTTAAGACCAGTATGTAGCTTCAGTGAAAGTATCAACTAAATCTATCAAAGGGTTCAGAAGATACAATCTCCTAGAAACTTTGACGCAAAACTTTAACCAAATGTAAAATTTCTAAGTATGTGACCTTGACATCAAGGTCACTTTGTGGGGGTTGGGACATGCATCAATAAAATCTTTAGACCAGTATGTAACTTCAGTGTAAGTATCAACTAAATCTATCAAAGGGTTCAGAAGATACAATCTCCTAGAAACTTTGACGCAAAACTTTAACCAAATGTAAAATTTCTAAGTCTGTGACCTTGACATCAAGGTCACTTTGTGGGGGTTGGGACATGCATCAATAAAATCTTTAGACCAGTATGTAACTTCAGTGTAAGTATCAACTAAATCTATCAAAGGGTTCAGAAGTTACAATCTCCTCGAAACTTTGACGCAAAACTTTAACCAAAATGTTAACGGACGGACGGATGGACGGACGGACGGACGGAAGGATGGACGGACGGACGGATGGACAGACGGAAAACCGGACACACGGACAGACGGACGGACGAACGAACGAACGGCAAGACGAAAACTATATACCCCCATAGTATACTTCGTATACCGGGGGTATAAAGATTTTCCCTATATAAGCCTATGTAAAACCAAAGGGCCCCGGAGCGGGGGCATTTTTGGCCCCAGCACTATAATTTGAACAATCTTGGTAGGGGTCCACTAGATGAAGCTTCATAGGTAATATCAAAGACCTGGGCCTTGTGGTTTCAGAGAAGAAGATTTTTTAAGTTTTCGGTGAAAAAAATCTATTTTTGGCTCCTGTGACCTAGATGTGCAACGGAACGGAACCATTTGAACAACTTTGAAAGGGGACCACCTAAGGATCATTCCTGTGAAGTTTGGTCGAAATCCGATCATTGGTTTAGGAGGAGATGTTGTTTGAAGAAATTGTTTACGCACACACGCATGGACGCACGCACGGACGGACGCACAATGGACAACGGACAAAAAGTGATCCCAAAAGCTCACCTTGTCACTATGTGACGGTGAGCTAACAATCTTTGTAGGGGTCCACTAGATGAAGCTTCATACCAAATATCAAAGACCTGGGCCTTGCTGTTTCAGAGAAGAAGATGTTTAAAGATTTTCCCTATAAAACCATAGGGACCCGATGCGGGGGCATTTTTGGCCCCAGCACTATAATTTGAACAATCTTGGTAGGGGTCCACTAGATGAAGCTTCTTACTAAATATCAAAGACCTGGGCCTTTTGGTTTCAAAGAAGAAGATTTTAAAAGATTTTCCCTATATAAGCCCATGTAAAACCAAAGGGCCCCAGGGCAGTGGCATTTTTGGCCAAAGCACTATAATTTGAACAATCTTGGTAGAGTTCCATTCACACCAAATATCAAAGACCTGAGCCTTGTGGTTTCAGAGTAGAAGATTTTTAAAGATTTTCCGTATATAAGCCGATGCAATACCAAAGGGCCCCTGGGCGGGGGCATTTTTGGCCCCAGCACTTTAATTTGAACAATCTTGGTAGGGGTCCACTAGATGAAGCTTCATACCAAATATCAAAGACCTGGGCCTTGCGGTTTCAGAGAAGAAGATTTTTAAAGATTTTCCCTATATAAGCCCATGTAAAACCAAAGGGCCCCAGTGCGGGGGCATTTTTGTCCCAAAGCACTATAATTTGAACAATCTTGGTAGGGGTCCACTAGATGAAGCTTCATACCAAATATCAAAGACCTGGGCCTTGCTGTTTCAGAGAAGATTTTTGAAGATTTTCCCTATATAATCCTATGTAAAACCAAAGGGCCCCGGGGCGGGGGCAGTTTTTGCCCCAGCACTATAATTTGAACAATCTTGGTAGGGGTCCACTAGATGAAGCTTCACACCAAATATCAAAGACCTGGGCCTTGTGGTTTCAGAGAAGAAGTTTTTTTAAAGATTTTCCCTATATAAGCCCATGTAAAACCAAAGGGCCCCGGGGCGGGGGCATTTTTGGCCCCAGCACTATAATTTGAACAATCTTGGTAGGGGTCCACTAGATGAAGCTTCATACCAAATATCAAAGACCTGGGCCTTGTGGTTTCAGAGAAGAAGATTTTTTAAGTTTTCGGTGAAAAAAATCTATTTTTGACTTCTGTGACCTAGATGTGCAACGGACTGGAACCATTTGAACAACTTTGAAAGGGGACTATCTAAGGATCATTCCTGTGAAGTTTGGTCAAAATCCGATCAGTGGTTTAGGAGGAGATGTCGTTTGAAGAAAAAGTTTACGCACGGATGCACAGACATACGCACGCATGCATGCACGCACAGACGGAGGGACGACGGACAAAAAGTGATCCCAAAAGCTCACCTCGTCATTATGTGACAGGTGAGCTAAACAAGAGGACCATGATGGCCCTGGATCGCTCACCTGATCCATAGAGTAACAAGTGGGCCCTGGGGAGGGCCATTATTGACCCCAGGGTTATAATGTGCATAATGTTGAGGGAGGTCTAAAAAGGTGAAGCTTCATACCAAATATCAACAAAGGCTATAATTTGAACAATCTTGGCAAAGGTCCACTAGATGAAGCTACACAACAAATATCAAAAAGACCTGGGCCTTGCGGTTTCAGAGAAGATTTTTTCGAAGATATTCCTAACATAAGCCTATGTAAAACCAAATGGCCCCGGGGCAGGGGCATTTTCAGCCTCGGGGCTATAATTTAAACAATCTTGATAGAGGTCCACTAGATGAAGCTTCACACCAAATATCAAAGACCTGGGCCTTGTTGTTTCAGAGAAGATTTTCAAAGATAATCTCTATTATAAGTCTATGTAAAACCAAAGGGCCCTAGGGGGGGGGGGGGGGCATTTGTGGCCCCAGGGCTATAATTTGAACAATCTTGGTAGAGGCTCAATAGCTGAAGCTTCATACCAAATGTCAAAGACCTAGGCCTTGTGGTTTCAGAGTAGAAGATTTTCCCTATATAAGTCTATGAAAAACCAAAGGGCCAAGGAGCGGGGGCATTTTTGGCCCCAGGGCTATAATTTGAACAATCTTGATAGAGGTCCACAAGATTAAGCTTCATACCAAATATCAAAGACCTGGGCCCTGCAGATTCAGAGAAGAAGATTTTTAAAGATTTTCCCTATATAAGCCTATGTAAAACCAAAGGGCACGGGGCGGGGGCATTTTTGGCCCCAGCACTTTTATTTGAACAGTCTTGGTAGGGGTCCACTAGATGAAGCTTCATACCAAATAGCAAAGACCTGGGCCCTGCAGTTTCAGAAGAAGATTTTTTAAGATTTTCCTAATATAAGCCCATGTAAAAACCAAAGGGCCCTGGGGTGGGGGCATTCTTGGCCCCAGCACTATAATTTGAACAATCTTGGTAGGGGTCCACTAGATGAAGCTTCATACAAAATATCAAAGACCTGGGCCTTGCAGTTACAGAGAAGAAGATTTTTAAAGATTTTCCCTATATAAGCCTATATAAAACCAAAGGGCCCCGGGGCGGGGGCATTTTTGGCTCCAGCACTATAATTTGAACAATCTTGGTAGGGGTCCACTAGATGAAGCTTCATACCAAATATCAAAGACCTGGGTCTTGCGGTTCTTGCGGTTTCAGAGAAGAAGATTTTTAAAGATTTTCCCTATATAAGCCCATGTAAAACCAAAGGGCCCCGGGGCGGGGCATTTTTGGCACCCAGCACTATAATTTGAACAATCTTGGTAGGGGTCCACTAGATGAAGCTTCATACCAAATATCAAAGACCTGGGCCTTGTGGATTCAGAGAAAAAGATTTTAAAGATTTTCCCTATATAAGCCCACGTAAAACCAAAGGGCCCCAGGGCGGGGGCATTTTTGGCCCTAGCACTATAATTTGAACAATCTTGGTAGGGGTCCACTAGATGAAGCTTCATACCAAATATGAAAGACCTGGGCCTTGCGGTTTCAGAGAAGAAGATTTTTAAAGATTTTCCCTATATAAGCCCATGTAAAACCAAAGGGCCCCGGGGCGGGGGCATTTTTGGCCCCAGCACTATAATTTGAACAATCTTTGTAGGGGTCCACTAGATGAAGCTTCATACCAAATATGAAAGACCTGGGCCTTGCGGTTTCAGAGAAGAAGATTTTTTAGGTTTTTGGTGAAAAAAATCTATTTTTGGCTCCTGTGACCTTGATGTGAAACGGACCGGAACCATTTGAACAACTTTGAAAGGGGACCACCTAGGCATTATTCCTGTGAAGTTTGATCAAAATCCGATCAGTGGTTTCAGAGGAGATGTCGTTTGAAGAAATTGTTTACGCACGCACGGACGCACGGACAGACGCACGAACGCACGCACGGACGCACGCACGACGGACGACGGACAAAAAGTGATCCCAAAAGCTCACCTCGTCACTACGTGACGGTGAGCTAAAAATGAGCAGCTTTTGCAGATGCAAAAGCTGCTCACAGTTTTTCAGCAAAAATACCATTGTATTAGATATTGTTCTTACTAGAACAGTTAACAATTTGAATTACCCACGAGCTCATTAAGCTAACAATGCTATGAACAACTGGGCCCAGATCAAACCTCACCTACATAGTAAGAAATAAGTCAGATCCTCAGAATAGGGTACTTATGGCATAGATGACCAGCCAATACTTAGGTGAGCCTGCCAGAAAGTGCAGTATCATCAGTGCCTCTGCTGCTCATGGATGTGTGAAGGACACCTTGATAAGAACCCTTTTCTCATGAGCTAACATACAAAACAACACAACCTCAATATAACCATGCTCATAATAAGATGTTTTGGAAAATATCATGGTTTAAAGATGGATCCCAAAAATATACAGATTAAAAAATTACCATAAATGGTTGTTTTTGTCACGCCTGCTTTAAACATGGCGCCATATAGCAGTCCGGTTTTTCGTCCGTTTGTCAACATTTGCATCCACCCTAACTTTCACCCTAATGTAAGATCTGTTTCTCAAGAACTATAAGAGAAGCCTCCGTGGCTCAGTGGTTACGCTACTTGCCTTGTAAACCAAGGGTCGCAGGATCGATCCCGGGCTTCTCCAGACTTTCGGTTGAGTCTTTAAACCAAGGTCCCGTCACCATATGACCTTAGCTGTTGGTGGGATGTAAAACTCAAACACTCACTCACTCAAGAACTATAAGAGCTTCATTAATGGTACTTGGTGGAAGCTTGCATCTAAGAATAGCAACTTTAAAGCAAGCATCCATATTTGGCCTTGACCTATATTTCATGGTTCACTGAATTTGTGAATTATTGTGACCACCCTATTTTTCACCCTAATGAAAGAGTCTATTTCTCAAGAACTATAAGAGCTCCATCAATGATACTTGGTACAAGCTTGCATCTAGGAATGGCAACTTAAATACAAGCATCAATATCTCACCTTGACCTGCATTTCATGGTTCACTAACTTTGTGAATTATTGCAACCACCCTAATTTTCATCCTAAGAGTTCATTTCTAAAGAACTATATGAGTTTCATTAATGATACTTGGTACAAACTTGCATCTAGGAATGGCAACTTCAATGCAAGCATCTATAGCTCACCTTGACCTACATTTCATGGTTTTATTAACTTTGTGAATTACTGCGACCACCCTAGCTGCACCCTAATGAAGTTGTTTGTTTGATTTGAGGTTTAACATCCCTATCAACACTGTAAAGGTCATTTTGGAGACATTGCTTACAATTTTGTGGGACTTTTACCCGACATTGAGATGAAATGACATCTCAAGCCCTGCCTCCCAATGAAACCAATAGGGTTTATAAGCATGGACGGGCCGACCCCCACCGCTTTGCCTGGGCAGGCTTAGATCCCCTAAGGGGTTTACCAGTACTTGTGTGCGGGTCGATTCAGCTCTGCATGGAAGCATCATGCATCCCATATATTTCTTCAAGCCCCGATGGGCGGGGTCCATGCACCCTAATGAAAGCGTCAATTTCTTGCAAACAATACGAGCTTCATTAATGATACTTGGTACAAGCTTGCATCTAGGAGTGACAACATTTATGCAGGCATCCATGTTTGACCTTGACCTAGATTTCATTGTTCAGTAACTTTACGACCCACAGGCCCGACATAGCCTTCTTCGGAATTTTTTTCTATTTTATCTATGTACATGTATTTTGTTTGGAAATAGCATGGCTGTACTAACAAACTTTAAGCTTTCCACCCCAGCAGTAGTGTTATTAGGAGGTTATAAAACTTGGAATGTCATTTGTTGAGATTTGCTAGGTGTAAGGTTTGAGTCATTGTAGGACTGAGCCGGCCTCAGCAGCTCAGCAAGTCTGATTGGTGATCAGAGGTTTGTAGGTTCAATACCTGGGGGGTTGGCGGCATTCTTTCCAACTGATCAAGAAATCATTTCTCCAATCATTCTCTCCCTTCTGCTTATTCAAGAAGTTCAGCTGTCAATTTCTGGTGAAAGAATGTGCATTGTACTGGTTAACCCCTTATATATAAGCCTGCCGAGGAAGGTGAACTTACTGACTTGATATTACCTAAATAGTGTTGACTGGACCATTAAACTATGAACAAAGAAGCAGTAGCACTTGGCCATAAGACCAATAAAAAAGATGATTTTACTATCTGTTGGAGCACTGGAATGATGTATTGAGCAAACCCTGATCAGACTCCCCTGAAGTTTTCAAGCGAAGCTCTGGGACTGAGGTTATAAAACTTTTTTCATGCTCAACTTAACTGAGCATAAATTCTGCACTGCTCATAAATACTTCATTACAACCAATGTAGGCAATTTTCTTGCTCATTTCAGCCAGGATTGTTGTTTGTCCTGCTCATTAATTTGAAAATGTCAACATTTGTTGGCATTTTCACATTTATGAGGAAGACAAATTTGATGCTCAGGTGAGTTTAGCACAAATAAAGTTTTATAACCTTGGGGCCTCCTAGTGTATGACTAGAATTTGTTTTTCTACAAAAACACAGATGTCTCCCCCGTTTTTGACTGCTAAGTATAACCTTGACATTGGAGGTATTGAGCTGGGTCTTGTGTGCAACACATCATATAATGAAGATGAACATTTCTGCATAGTAACTTTAAAAATGTTCATAGAAAAATAAAAAAAGTTATTGGCCGTAAACAAAAAAAGCACTTTTTTACGTTTGACCTCTAAGTATGGCCTTGACCTTTGCAGTACAACACATCGTCTCATGATGGTTAACATATCTGCCAAGTAATTTCATAATCCATCAAAGAATAAGGAAGTTATTGACTGTCCTTTTTTTTACCTTTGACCTCTACGTATGACCTTGACATTGGAGGTATGGACCTGGGTCTTGCACATGACTCATGGTCCAACTTTCAAGCCTCTAGCTCCAATAGTTTTTGAGATATCTTGCTGATAAGATTTTATTAAAAAAAATTCAAAGGGCAATAACTCTTGAAAGGGGCATAATCCGGATGAGAAAAAAAATACGCGTCAGCTTATTTTCCATTAGGAATGCATATATGAAATTTCAAAACCATAGCATACACAGTTCTAAAGTTCTGCTATGCATCACTTTTAGCATTCATTACAATGGGCACAAATTATCAAAATGACAAAGGGCCATAACTCGCAAAGTATTTTTCGGAATTTTGTCAAAAGTTAATATACTCATCACCACCAATATACTCAACAACTTTCAAGGCTCTAGCTCCAATTGTGTTTGAGATATTTTGCTGACAAGAGTTTATTAAAAAAATTTCAAAGGGCAATAACTCTTGAAAGGGGCATAATCTGGACGAGAAAAAAAATACGCGTCAGCTAATTTTTCATGAGGAATCCATATATGAAATTTCAAAACCCTAGCATACAGGGTTCTAAAGTTATGCTATGCATCACTTTTAGCATACATTACAATGGGCACAAATTACCAAAATGACAAAGGGCCATAACTCACAAAGTATTTTTCGGAATTTTGTCAAAAGTTAATCAGTTCATCTACTCATCACCTACAATATATTCACCAACTTTCAAGCCTCTAGCTCCAATAGTTTTTGAGATATCTTACTGACAAGATTTTATTAAAAAAATTTCAAAGGGCAATAACTCTTGAAAGGGGCATAATCCGGACAGAAAAAAAATACGTGTCAGCTTATTTTCCATCAGAAATGCATATATGAAATTTCAAAACTATAGCATACACGGTTCTAAAGTTATGCTATGCATCACTTTTAGCATACATTACAATGGGCACAAATTACCAAAATGACAAAGGGCCATAACTCACTAAGTATTTTTCGGAATTTTGTCATAAGTTAATCAGTTCATCTACTCATCACCAACAATCTATTCACCAACTTTCAAGGCTCTAGCTCCAATAGTTTTTGAGATATCTTGCTGACAAGATTTAATTAAAAAAAAAAATTCAAAGGGCAATAACTCTTGAAGGGGGCATAATCCGGACGAGAAAAAAAATATGCGTTCAGTTCTTTAGTTATGCTATGCATCAAAAGCGTAACTGACGGACGAACGGACGAACGAACCAGAACCAATATGCCCCTCCAACTTTTTCAAAGTTGGGGGCATAATAAGAAAGTTATTGACAGAACACAAAAAAGGCCCTTTTTTTTATACCTTTAACCTCTATGTATGACCTTGACCTTTCAGGTATTAAACTGGGTCATGCGTGCAACACATCATCTCATGGTGGTTAACATTTCTGCCTAGCAATTTCAAAATGTTATTGACCAAACACGAAAAAAGGCCCCTTTTTTACCTTTGACCTCTATGTATGACCTTGACATTTTAGGTACCAAACTGAATCATGCATGCAACACATCGTCCCATGATAGTTAACATGTTTGCCAAGTAACTTCAAATTCTATTTAAAAATAGGCAAGTTATTGACAAAACCCGAAAAAAGGCCCCTTTTTTTACCTTTGACCTCTAAGTATGACCTTGACCTTTGAGGTTCCAACCTGGGTCATGCGCGCAACACATCGCCTTATATTGGTTCACATTTCTGCCATGTGATTTCAAAATCCATCTCAAAATAAGAAAGTTATTGACCAAATACGAAAAAAAGACCCACTTTTTGACCTTTGACCTCTAAGTATGACCTTGACCTTTGAGGTACCGACCTGCCTCATGTGCACCACACATCGTCTCATGATTGTTAATAATTATGCCAAGTAATTTTAAAATCCATCTCAAAATTAGAAAGTTATTGACCAAATACGAAAAAAAGGCCCCTTTTTGACCTTTGACCTCTAAGTATGACCTTGACCTTTAAGGAACCGACCTGCCTCATGCACACCACACATTGTCTTATGGTTGTTAATAATAATGCCAAGTAATTTTAAAATCCATCTCAAAATAAGAAAGTTATTGAACAAATACGAAAAAAAGGCCACTTTTTTGACCTTTGACCTCTAAGTATGACCTTGACCTTTGAGGTACCGACCTGCCTCATGCGCAACACACATCGTTTCATGGTTGTTAATATTTCTGCTGAGTAATTTTAAAATCCATCAAAAAATAAGAAAGTTATTGACCGGACAGGATTTGCCCATACATATATACATACCAACAAACTTCCAAGGGAGATAATTCAAAAAGTATAAATGCGAGAGTTATGGTTCTTGCGCACTGCACGTCGTCTAATGCTGATTAATATTTATACGAAGTTTCGTGAAGATAGCTCTAACGGTTTTCAAGTTACAGAGCGGACACGAATGTGTGACAGACAGACAGACAGACGCCCGGGGGAAAAACAATATGTCTCTCCGAAAAAAAAATTTTCGGGGGAGACATAAATATCATTTGACGTGTCACCAGTAACAATTCTGATTCAGAGATTACAAAACATCTCATGCTCCATTCAGCTGAGCATGAATTTTTTTCCTCAGTTTCATTGAAACACCAACAAACACAGTAATCAGCAGGGTTTTGACCTTTGATAGCTCGAATATCTCTTGGACCAAGAAAATTTGTTTGAGACAGAGGCAGCTTGAACAACTGAGGGTTAGTCATAGCATCAATGGTTTTACGCAGCTCACAGCACTTGTCCCCGGGTGCAAAATAGTACAATTATTTACTTAACAACGGTATAAGTGCAATAGAATGGGGAAAACTGTATTGAAAATTTTCATTTGGCGAGGTAAATATTCTGTTTTCATCACAAGAACAACTTCGTGAAATGAACACCCCACAAAAACCGAAACCTGGTGTTTACGGGGGTAAACATTATTTTTCTTATTTCTGCTCCAAGACATCAGTTGTGGCGGTTCTAACGAGCACCCACAATCTATGTTTGCAGTACAAATAAGAAAACTATCACAGATTTTCATCAGAAAATTAGCCAGTTTGGAGATTTGAAAAATGCACTGTGTCGCACGGGTCTGTTATCGTAATGTACGGTTGCGAACTCCTTTTTACAGTGAAGTGTCAGTCATAAAACAAAATTTCAGACCGTAAAACCGCCGATTAACCTCTCCAAATGACAATTTTGAATACAGTTATCTCCTAATTACTACACACTATAAAACAAGAATCACAACAACTCTGGTAGTTTCAAAGCTGGGAGTGTTGAATCGACACAATTTATCCAAAGATTAGCACAGGCCGTGTGGTACTGTCTCCCACCGTAGGTCAGTTTTGCGATAGAATTCCCGTTCTCCTGCCCTCCACCTTTCAGTTTCATGTCCACACTGAGCATACACACCCCACATGCCAAGTATTGAGCTGTTGTATCATCAGACATCAAGACACCATGGCTGAAGTCCAGGCTTTTAGAATCAGGCTGAAAAATAAAACACTAAGATTTTTTTTTTGTTATATAGCAAATGCAAACAAATCCAGACCTGCAAACAATTCGATCCAGACCAGGGCCCAGTTGTTCAAAACTAACAACGTCGTTAGTTAACAAATCATTAAAACTTTGATCATTGAATATGGCAATTATACAAATATTTTTGCTGAAAAAATGTGAGTAGCTTTTGCATAGGCAAAAGCTACTCACGTTTTTTCACCAAAAATAGGAAAATTTTAGACATTGTTCTTGCTAGAATAGTTAACAATATGACCACTAACGAGCTCCTTAGGCTAAAGATGCTTTGAACAACTGGGCCCTGGACCTAGTTGTTCAAAGCATTGCCAGGCTAACGAGTTCATTGGTGGTCAAAATGTTGACTGTTCTAGCGAGTACCTTATCTGATACAGTCGGTATTTTTACTGAAAAAATGTAAGAGTAGCTTTTGCAAAAGTAGTCATATTTTTTTTTTCAGCACAAACATGATCATCTGCCATACTGAATGACTGACAATTTTAGTTCCATAGGTCTAGATAAGACACTTTTTTCATCTGAAAAGTTCATAAATTTTTTATTATTTTTTTTCGTAGGAAAAAGGAACGAGAATTCCGCTGAAGGCTATGCCCACGTGTATGGGCTCAAAGTCATTGAACCATGAAATGAAGGTCAAGTTCAAACATGGATGCCTGCATAAAAGTTGTCACTCCTAGATGCAAGCTTGTATCAGTATCTTAAATGAAGATCTTGTAGTTTTCAAGAAATGGACTCATACATTAAGGTGAAAGTTAGGGTTGTCGCAATAACTCACAAAGTAAGTGAACCATGAAACTTAGTTCAGGGTGAGATATGGATGCTTGCATTGAAGTTGACATTCCTAGATGCAAGTTTGTACAAAGTATCATTAATGAAGCTCTAACAGTTCTTGAGGGAGAAAGATAGGGAGAAAGTTAGGTAGGCCGCAATAATTCACGAAATGTAGGTCAAGGTCAGATATATGGATGCTTGCATTAAAGTTGACATTCCTAGATGCAAGCTTGTACCAAGTATCATTAATTAAGCTCTTCTAGTTCTTGAGAAAGGGACTCATACATTAGGGTGAAATTTAGGGTGGTAAGAAATGTTGACGGCTTGATGAACACACAAATGGGTGGAAAATCGGACCCCTAAATCGTGCCATGCTTAAAGCAGGCACAACAAAAATGATATGTGGACACCCCCTCATATCTGGGGCTATCATTTAACCTTTAACCTGCTGAATATTCAATTAAGCCACACTCATTTCTGACTTTGAACCAATCAGATTACTTGATGCAGCTTATTTCTACATATTCATAAACTGAATGTCAAACTGTGTAGAGCCTGATCAGATGGCTTCTTCAGAAGCCATCTGATCTGGATCTACACTGTTTGCAAAGATAGGGCTTGTCGCCTACAGCAGGGTAAAGGTTAACGTCATGTTAACAAATAATATCATTAGCACTGAACAACTGGGCCCTGGTCCAGGAATAATGCATTAATTAGCAAGCTCATAGATAGACAAAGCTGTGCCTTAGTTCTTCCAAGATTAACCCTTTTTGTACCAAATGGAATCTTCCTCTTTATGTATACCAGGAGTCCATTTCAAAATTGAGGGGTGTCAGCTTGTGTTTTCTTAAAAAATTATTTGGAAAATGGCTTCCCTTTTCACAAACAGTGTGGCCCTGATCAGACGCCGCATTCTACACTGTTTGATAGGGTACCCGTTTTGGGGTTTCCGGTACAAAAATCGATTGTATTAGGGTCTAAGAACATGTCAAGTTTTGTGTCATCTCCCAGAGAAAGGGAGAAAAGGAGATAGAAGAGTCAGCAGACGAGATAAAAGCCAGGGATAGGAGAGAAAGAGGAAACTGTTGCAAGGACAGCAGGCCTTACCCAACTGTAAGCCAATTTCAGTTGAACAACCCAGCGTTGCAAGGTGCAGGATACCATTGCCTCACCCAACCCCATAGTTTTTCCACAAATTTATACCTTAATATATACATTAAGTAATGGGTATGTAAAATATTTCAGCAAAAATTTAAATCAGAAAGATTTGTTTGCACAAGGTATTCATAACCTCACACAAAATATCTAGGCCTTTTCTGTATTTCATGATCTAAGTTGTACGTAGTATTGCAGCACTCTTATGGTACAGAACTCTTTCTTTTCTCTTCTCACCGCATTTTTAAATCACACATAAGTCATTCTTCTTTCTTTGGTTAACTACAGTAGAACTTCGATGACTCAAACACCGTTGGCTTGTATACCATGGTTGAGTCAAACCCATTCTTGGGTCCCTAGGGATTCCTCTCCATAAGAAACAGTGCAGGATAATTAAGTTTTCCGACTTTTATCTTGCCAATGTATGTTATGTGTACTCATTATAATCGCCTCATTGAAATTTAGTTTCATGATCCAACAAGGAGACAGAATGGCAAACAGTGTAGACCCTGATCAGACTGCTCCTTCAGGAGCAGTCTGATCTGGGTCTGCATTGTTTGCTTAGGCCTGTTTGTCCCAATAAGATCATTACAGTATAACTTTACTAAGCACCACCTCTACCTACCATCACAGATCCACCAACCAGAAAAGCTGTAAGATTATTCCAGGCTAAATCTATGTCCTTGAGCAGCTGCTTCAACTTGTCTGTATGTATAGCTGAAATAATGTTGAAAGTCATTACATAGAGGATCTTACATGAGTGTTCATGTATTATTGAATTTATTAAACGAGTTGAGGAAAAGGGATAAAATGCAAGGCTGTGCCGAGCATTTTATCCCTTTTCCTCGACGAGTTTAATAAATTCAATAATACATGAGCACGAATGTAAGATTTTATTTATCATATGACATTTAAAATGCATTTTATTCACGATTGTACAAAAATGTCAATTTTCTGCCATTAGTAAACGTGGCGTCCTTAAGGATGCTGTACATGTAACGTTATGGGGCGTATCTAACTAATTTGCATAATTAATCCACTAGTGGATTATCAAATTTATTACATGATGTTATTACATTCTCAGAGGTGACGTCATATGATAAATTACGATAACACACCCTTGCGACATAGTGCATTTATTTTTTTTTTCATATCTCCTAAATGGTTACTTTTTGGGTGAAAATCTGTGTTATTTTTCTTATTTATACTGCAAACATAGGTTGTGGGTGCTTGTTAGCTTCTATCGAGCACCAAATAAATATTTCCATGGGGCTGAGCTTATAGGAAAGCAAGCAGAAAGTTCTGAAAGTTGTCTCCCTTTCTCTTTGATAAATGGCGGAAAAATCTGCCAGGTGTATCCATTTCCCTTAAAAATGGCGACAACTTTCTTGTGTTCTTGATTGCTTTGATAGATACTGAACTCCTTCAAAAAGGCATGCAATTTTTTAAAATAGAAACTAATTCTTTCCCCCTACTGATAAGGCTGACAAAAACATTTCTGAAACAATTACCTACCCTTGAAATAGTTTCCTTTTTCTTGTAGTATCCTCATATACAGAAAGAAACCTCTATGGTGTTAAGGTTTAGCTACTCACTTTATAAACCAGTGATCATGATTTCAATCCTGGGATTTCTCTAGACTTATGGATGAGAGGTATGACTGTGGGCATATCTATAAATGACTTAGCTGTTGATGGTATGTATAACAAACTCACAGATTATCACTTTCCAGTGCTTCTAATAAATGAGCTGACACATGACAAAACCTACAATAAGACCGGTTCGACCAGCAGAGCTTGAAATCAAGCTGTGCACCCATCCACTATGACAAGACCTTTTGCTTATGTCTCTTTGCATAGATATTAGCCTCTAGTAGGTACATGCAATCAGTGAAGACTCTGATCAGACTGTGTGAATGTGCAGGCTGATCTGAGTCATCGCTGGTCACTGAAGACTTCTTGTGAATTTTGTCATGCGCTGGCTCAAAAGATACATTGTTTTTGATTGTCTTGCTTTTTTATTGTTCAACCCAAAGTCAAAAATACAATCTCCAACAGGTAGTGCGACCTATCAGATACTTTGAATTGAATGAATGCATTATATCAAGGAATATGATTGGTTGATAGTCAAATATGGATGTAGCTAAATTGATTTATTCAGCAGGATAAGCATTAACCCATTTTGTACCAGAAACCCCAGAACGGGTACCTTGGCAAACAGTGCAGGCCAAGATGAGACGCCGCAGAATGCGGCGTCTCATCAGGGACTACACTATTTGCAGAAGGTTCAGCAATTTTCCAAATCAATTTTGAAGATGCCACAACCTGTCACCCCTAAATTTAGAAATGGACTTCAGCTATATATAAGGTGGAAGATTGCATTTAGTACAAAAAGGGTTAAGGTTTGATATAATCAGCTGTTGTGCTGTATGAACCAATGAAAAACAAGATGGAAAACCAGATTGCATGAAGAAGATGAGAATCTCTTAGAAATTATTTATGCCAAACCCACCAGCCGGCCTCTGTAGCTCAGTCTGATGCGCATCTGACTGGTGATCAGGAGGATGCGGGTCGATACCTGCCAGGGTCAGCAACATTCTTTCATGGAGATTGATTATGAAATCTTTTCTATGGTCATTTTCTCCCTTCCGCTGATTCAAGAAAGGCAGTTGTCAGTTTCTGGCGAAAGAATGTGCACTGTACTGGTTAACCAAGTACATATAAGCCTGCCCAGGAAAAGTGCGGATAGGTAAACTGACCGACTCAAAAAAAGACCTAAAATAGTGTTGACTGGGCCGTTAAACCCCAATACAAACAAACAAAATCAAAACCCACCTGCTGTTTTCATAGACACTGCTATCTTGCAGACAACTCTGTAGATTTCAATAATTCCTGAAATTTAAATGAATACATGTGTTATCTGCTCTGACATAAAACTAGGGCATATTGGAAATATTCTGATCAGCATCTGCACAGTTCACACATTTCCAAAAAACAAAGTGCTCATATTTTAGCACTTATCCCGCTGAACACGACAACCACTGTTTTTAAAAACAGGGAAGATCCAGATGAAGAAGACATCTGACAAGGATGTACACTGTTCATCATGCAGTGTGTGAATTTGGCAACACATTATCCCATTACATGCAGGAAACCCCTAAAGGGCTACCTCGGCAAACAGTGCAGGCCCTGATCAGACGCCGCGTTCTGCAGCATCTGATCCGGGCCTGCACTATTTGCTGACAGAATTTTCCATCAAAACTAGAATAACAAGAAGGCTATGTCTCGCCTGTGGGGGTGCAAAGTCACCCAACCATGATATGTAGGTAAAGGTCAAACATAGATGCTTGCATAAAAGTTTCCATTCTTAAAGGCATTTATTCTGTAACGGTATAACACACGGTGTGTCCATAATTGTTTTATTGCCCCCTGTGATATACTGACTATAGCAGATCAAAGGCGACCCTTAATAGGGTGATTAGTAGCTCTTGTTGAATCCCCTGACTGAGACACTTAAGGGGAAAACCAATAATGTACACCAGTCAACAGTAAGTAATTTATTGATTTTCCCCAAGGAGGCCCCTTACCAGTTGAAGACAGAGGACAGAACTTCAGAGAGCACCGAGGGCTACATAATATTATGTAATGAAATGATAGTCCTCAATAATCAAGAATAAATGCCTTTAAATGCAAGCTTGTACAAAGTATTATTAATGAAGCTCTAATAATTCTTGAGAAATGAACTTAACCATTAGGATGAATGCTAGGGTGGTCGCCATATTTTACAATGTCGGTGAACCATGAAATGTAGGTCAAGGTCAAATATGGATGCTTGCATTTAAGTTGCCATCCCCAGATTCAAGTTTGTACCAAATATCATTAATGAAGCTCTTATAGTTCTTGAGAAATAAACTTGACCACTAGGGTGAAAGCTAGGGTGGTCGCAATATTTTACAAAGTCAGTGAACCATGAAATTATGTCAAGGTCAAATATGGATGCTTGCATTTAAGTAAACATCCCCAGATACAAGTTTGTACCAAGTATCATTAATAAAGCTCTTATAGTTCTTGAGAAATAAACTTGACAATAAGGGTGAACGCAAGGGTGGGCACCATATTTTACAAAGTAAGTGAACCATGAAATGTAGGTCAAGGTCAAATATGGATGCTTGCATTTAAGTTGCCATCCACAGATACAAGTTTGTACCAAACATCATTAATGAAGCTCTTTTAGTTCTTGAGAAATAAACTTGACCACTAGGGTGAACGCTAGCGTGGTCGCAATATTTTACAAAGTCAGTGAACCATGAAATATAGGTCAAGGTCAAATATGGATGCTTGCATTTAAGTAACCATCCCCAGATACAAGTTTGTACCAAGTATCATTTATAAAGCTCTCATAGTTCTTGAGAAATAAACTTGACCACTAGGGTGAACGCAATATTTTACAAAGTCAGTGAACCATGAAATGTATGTCAAGGTCAAATATGGATGCTTAAGTTACCATCCCCAGATATAAGTTTGTACCAAGTATCATTAATGAAGCTCTTATAGTTCTTGAGAAATAAACATGACCATTTGGGTGAATGCTAGGGTGGTGGGACGGACAAACGAAAGGACGAACGAACGGATGGAAAACCCGACGCCTATATCGCACCATGCTAATAGCAGGCGTGGCAAAAACGAAAATGTAGGCCTGACACCCCCCATATGACAAATGGACTTGTTCAACATATAGCAATGGAAAAGTCCACCAGTTTACAATGGGTTATATATCAAGTAATTTGTGGTGGATAGACAGAAGTGGGTGTGGCCAAATTAATTCATTCAGCAGGATAACTGTTAAGATAAAGACATCAAAAGCTCTTCCCATATTTTACTTCAGGTCAAAAATAAGAATGTGCATCTGGGGTTCAAAACTAACTACGTCGTTAGTTAACGTATCGTTAAAACTTTGATCACTAAATATGGCAAATATGCTGAAATTTTTGCTGAAAAAATGTGAGCAGCTTTTGCGTCCGCAAAAGCTGCTCACATTTTTTCAGCAAAAATACCAAAATCTATGATATTGTACTTGCTAGAAGAGGTAACAATATGACCACTAACAAGCTCGTTAAGCTAACGATGCTTTGAACAAATGGCCCCTGATGAGTAAAGAAACTGACATATGGGCAAAGTAAGTGAACCCTTAACACACTGTATACTAGTAGACTCTTCCATTGCTATATGTTGGATAAATCCATTTGTCATATAAGGGACGTCAGGCCTATTTTCTTTTGTTCTTATTCTATTTTTGATGGAAAATTCTATTAGCAAAAAGTGCAGGCCCTGATCAGATGCCGCGTTCTGTGGCATTTGATCTGGGCCTACACTGGTTGCCAAGGTACCCCTTCAGGGGTTTCCCCCTTACAATGGGTTAAACTTTGCTTGTGAGCCAACTTTGTTCATATTTTAATGAATGTTAACCCTTATCTTGCTGTTCACGACAACCCCTATCTTTGGAAATAGTGTAGATCCAGATCAGATGGCTTCTGAAGAAGCCATCGGATCAGGATCTACACTGTTTGACATTCAGTTAATGGATTTGTAAGAATAAACTAGAATTTGTTTTTCTACAAAAACACAGATGTCTCCCCCGTTTTTGACTGTTAAGTATAACCTTGACATTGGAGGTATTGAGCTGGGTCTTGTGTGCAACACATTATCTAATGAAGACGAACATTTCTGCAAAGTAACTTTAAAAATGTTCATAGAAAAATAAAAAAGTTATTGGCCGTACACAAAAAAGCCCTTTTTTACCTTTGACCTCTAAGTATGGCCTTGACCTTTGAGGTACAACACATCGTCTCATGATGGTTAACATTTCTGCCAAGTAATTTCATAACCCATCGAAGAATAAGGAAGTTATTGACTGTCCCTTTTTTTACCTTTGACCTCTAGGTATGACCTTGACATTTGAGGTATGGACCTTGGTCTTGCACATGACTCATGGGCTAATGACGTTGAACATTTCTGCATGGTAACTTTATAAGTTACTGACTGGACACAAAAAAAAAAAAAAACTTTTTTACCTCTGACCTCTTAGTATGACCTTGATCTTGGAGGTACCGACCTGGGTCTAGCTTGCACCACATCGTCTCATCATGGTTAACATTTCTGCCAAGTAATTTCACAATCTATCCAGGAATAAGAAAGTTATTGACTGAACACTAAAAAAGGCCCCTTTTTGTCCTTTGACCTCTTAGTACTACCTTGACATTTGAGGTACCAACTTGGGTCATGCATGCAACACATCGTCTCATGATAGTTAACATTTCTGCCAAGTAATTTCAAAATCCATCTAAAAATAAGAAAGTTATTGACAGAACAAAAAATAGCCATCGGAAGAGATGGCAAATCCCCCGACCAAAAGCCAATATGGCCTTCAGAAGATTGTTCACCAATAGAAAGTGCACCAGAATTTAACCAGCAATATATCACAAAAGTATTGCAGTTATGGCCATCACAAGTTTATACTGTCAGGGGAGATAACTTAAAAACCAGGGCACTCAGAAATGTGGTTCTTGCACATGACATGCCTGCTTATGCTCATTTATTTCTGTACAAAGTACCATCAATATGTCTCAAAAGGTATTGGAGATATGGTGATCACAAGCTGGTCATACTGTTATATTGGAAGGGTAGATAACTCAAATACCACAGCACCAACACTTGTGGTTCTTGCACATGACATCCCTTCTGTACCTTGTATACAATTGTGCCAAATTCCTTCAATATATCTCAAAGGGTGTTGGAGTTATGGCCATCACAAGGTTATATTGCCAGGGGAGATAACTAAAAAACCAGAGCACCCAGAGTTGTAATTCTTGAGCATGACACACCTGCTTAACCTCATGTACATCTGCATCAAGTACCACAAATATGTCTCAAAGGGTATTATAGGTACGATGATCACAAGGTTGTCATACTGTTATATTGGAAGGGGAGATAACTCAAATATCATGGCACCCAGAGTTGTGGTTTTTAGGCATGAAGCGCCATCTCAACGTTTTATACAATTGTGCCAAGTACCATCAATATATCTCAAACGGTATTTGAGTTATGGCCATCACAAGGTTATATTGTCAGGGGAGATAATTAAAAAAAACAGGGCACCCAGAGTTGTGGTTCTTGCATGTGACACACCTGCTTAATCTCATGTACAACTGTACCAAGTATCATCAATATATCTCAAAGACTGTTGGAGATGTGGCCATCACAAGGTAGTGATTCTATATTATTGGAAGGGGAGATAACTAAAAAAACATGGCACCCAGAGTTGTGGTTCTTGTGCATGACACACCGTCTCGGCCTTGTGAACAACTGTGCCACGTATCATCAATATATCTTAAAGGGTATTGGAATTATGGCCATCACAAGGTTGTCACTCTATTTTATTGGAAGGGGAGATAACTTCAAAACCATGGCAACCAGAGTTGTGGTTCTTGTGCATGACACGCCGTCTCAGCCTTGTGAGCAACTGTGGCAGGTACCATCAATATATCTCAAAGGGTGTTGGAGTTATGGCCATCACAAAGTAGTCATTCCATTTTATTAAAAGGGGAGATAACTAAAAAAGTAAGACATCCAGAGTTCTGGTTCTTGCGCATGACACGCCTTCTCAGCCATGTGAACAATTGTGCCAAGAATCATCAATGAATCTCAAAGGGTATAGGAGTTATGGCCATCACAAGGTTATCACTCTATTTTATTGGAAGGGGAGATAACTCCAAAACCATGGCAACCGGAGTTGTGGTTCTTGTGCATGACACGTCGTCTCAGCCTTGTGAACAACTGTGCCAGGTACCATCAATATATCTCAAAGGGTATTGGAGTTATGGCCATCACAAAGTTGTCCTTCTATTTTATTAAAAGGGGAGATAACTAAAAAAGTATGGCATCCAGAGTTCTGGTTCTTGCGCATGACACGCCTTCTCGGCCTTGTGAACAATTGTGCCAATAACCATCAATGAAACTCAAAGGGTATAGGAGTTATGGCCATCACAAGGTTGTCACTCTATTTTATTGGAAGGGGAGATAACTCCAAAACCACGGCAACCAGAGTTGTGGTTCTTGTGCATGACACGCCGTCTCAGCCTTGTGAACAACTGTGCCAGGTACAGTCAATATATCTCAAAGGGTATTGGAGTTATGGCCATCACAAAGAAGTCATTCTATTTTATTAAAAGGGGAGATAACTAAAAAAGTATGGTATCCAGAGTTCTGGTTCTTGCGCATGACACGCCTTCTCGGCCTTGTGAACAATTGTGCCAATAACCATCAATGAATCTCAAAGGGTATAGGAGTTATGGCCATCACAAGGTTGCGTCTACGGACGGACGGACGGACGGACGGACGGACGGACAGACGGACGGACAGACGGACGGACGCCAGGCTGATCGCTATATCCCCCGAACCTATTCGGTCGGGGGATAAAAAGGCCCCTTTTTTACCTTTAACCTCTATGTATGACCTTGACCTTTCAGGTACCAAACTGGGTCATGCGTGCAACACATCATATCATGGTGGTTAACATTTCGGCCATCCAATTTCAAAATCTATCTAAAAATAAGAAAGTTATTGACCAAACACGAAAAAAGGCCCCTTTTTTGACTTTTGACCTCTATGTATGACCTTGACATTTTAGGTACCAAACTGAATCATGCATGCAACACATCGTCCCATGATAGTTAACATTTTTGCCAAGCAACTTCAAATTCTATCTAAAAATAAGCAAGTTATTGACAAAACCGGAAAAAAGGCCCCTTTTTTACCTTTGACCTCTAAGTATGACCTTGACCTTTGAGGTACCAACCTGGGTCATGCACGCGACACATTGTCTTATATTGGTTAACATTTATGCCAAGTAATTTCAAAATTCAGCTCAAAATAAGAAAGTTATTGACCAAACACGAAAAAAAGGCCCCTTTTTTGACCTTTGACCTCTAAGTATGACCTTAACCTTTGAGGTACCGACCTGCCTCATGCGCACCACACATCGTCTCATGGTTGTTAATATTTCTGCCAACTAATTTTAAAATCCATCTCAAAATAAGAAAGTTATTGACCAAACACGAAAAAAAGACCCCTTTTTTTACCTTTGACCTCTACCTATGACCTTGACCTTTGAAAAACCGACCTGCGTCATGCGCACCACACATCGTCTTATGGTTGTTAATATTTCTGCCAAGTAATTTTAAAATCCATCTGAAAATAAGAAAGTTATTGACCGGACACGATTTGCCCATACATATATACATACCGACAAACTTCAAAGGGAGATAATTCAAAAAGTATAAATGCGAGAGTTATAGTTCTTGCGCACTGCATGTCTTCTTATGCTGATTAATATATGAAGTTTCGTGAAGATAGCTCTAATGGTTTTCAAGTTATAGAGCGGACACGAAAGTGTGACAGACGGACAGACAGACTCCCGGGGGGGAAACAATATTTCTTGCACACCAGACAAGGAAATCCGTGATTTTACCCTGGGATAGAAATTTATGTTCTGACCCTGGTGTTCCGACCCCGAATCGAATATAATCGCGTGTTTGATAAATGCACTGGTTGATTGCAACCTCATGCGCGGCGTCGTCATGCGTGACGTCACTAAACATTCCTGTTGTGTCATCACAAAATGGCGGACGTCGGTAACCGAAGTGACAGCAGCATTAAAAATTCGCAATAGAAAATGAAGGTATGCAAGAAAAAGAATCCAATATGGGTGTGAGGGGTGGATAGAAAAATCCGTCCCTCGGGATCACTGTCCGGCATAACTCGGCAAGCCTCGTGATGCCGGACAGTGTCTCTCGGGACGGATTTTTCAATCCACCCCTCACACCCAATTTTTTTTGGGGGGGAGACATAATTACATCAAGTAATCTGATTGGTTCAGAGTCAGAAATGGGTGTGAATAAATTGAATATTCAGCAAGAGAAGGGTTAAATAAACCATTCACTATATTATGTAGGCTCCACATGACTTCAGGAGATGACACATATAAGCTTCCAGCTTACCATCAGATCCTGAATTATATTGTATGTGTAGTGTTTTCATTCTGCAATTACTGTTTAAAAGAAATAAAATATTGTTTAAACCAAATAAATAACGTTTATTACTTATATTTACATCATTTTCCAGCCATCCATTACGCAAATACGCCTATACAAATACATTGCCACCTTTTTCGCCGAAAAAATGAAAATTTCATGATGAAAAATTGTGATCTTTTTCTTATTTCTGCTCAAAATATAGATTGTGGGCACTCGTTAGAACCGCCTCGGTTCTAACGAGTACCCACAATCTATATTTTAGAGCAGAAATAAGAAAAATAAGGTATACCCTGGAAACCCCAGTTTTACTAAATAAAAGTGGGATTCAAGGGGGTCAAAATTATATAGGGGTGTTTTCGTGATGATTTGACATATAGAATTTGGGGTTGAGGGCTAGAAAACAACTACACACTGTTTTCCTATTAACAGCTAAAGAGTGTTGTTGACATCATAACCCTCATCCAAACATATAGGAGAGAACCATGGTTTATTTTGACGTCACTTAACAAATCATGTGACATGACGTGAGTTAATGTATTCATTGTGGTATGAACATTATGTCCCAATACTTAACTACAGTAGAACTTCGATGGCTCGAACACCTATGGCTCGTTTACCATGGATGCGTCGAACCCGTTCTTGAGCCCCTAGCGAAATCCTCTACATAAGAAATAGTTGGGGATAATTAAGGAGATTTTAGTCTTTTATCTTGCAAATGTATGCTGTGTGTACTCATTAGAATCGCCTCGATGAGGCGATTCTAATGAGTACACACAGCATACATTTTCATTATAGAACACCGAAAAGATGTCTAAAAGTATCTCATTATGCCTCCTGCCAGTAACCTCAGTGGCTCGAACTACCCCTGTCTCGATTAGATTTTCGAGGTCCCAAAGGTGTTTGAGCCATTGAAGTTCGACTATAGTGGTTTTCTGCCAATGCACTGAGACTGTGAACACCTACCGTAATCATCCTAAGTATTGGGACAGACAGGCCTAAGCAGACAGTGCAGACCCAGATCAGACTACCCCAGTCTGATCAGGGTCTACACTGTTTGCCATTTCATCTGCACTTTTTGGACTCGTTGCTTGATCGTGAAACAAAGTTAAAATCTTAGCAGAATTATAGCAAGTCCGCAAGATGTCCAAATTGTTAAGATTTTTACAGTACATTGAGACCACCTTTGGGATTGTTCAAACATTCTGATCAGCATCTGCTCAGTTCACACATCGTCATTTGGGGAGGTAATGCACTTGTGTATGTAACACAATGTCTGATTGGATAACGCTAAAAATTTGCGACAGTATATTCTGCGATATACTGTCGGAAACCCGACGGCATCAAGTAACGTTGCTTTTCATTGGCTGGCATTTGGTTTTATGCAGCTCACAGCACTTCAACAAAACATACAAATAAGAGCATTAGAATGGGGATAAAGCTGGAAGCTTGGCAAAATGTATGGATTTATAGAACAAGAATTCTGCCAAAGTCTATGTCCTGCCTGGGGAGAGGGGGGGTAGTCACTGAACCATGAAATGTCAATGTCTAACAATGGATGCTTGCATAAAAGCTGCCATTCATAGACGCAAGCTTGTACCAAGTATCATTAATGAGGCTCTTACAATTCTTGCGAAATGAACTTAAACAGTAGAGAATGCTATGGTTGTCCCAATAGATCAGAAGTCTGTGAACCATGAAATGTAGGTCAAGGTCAAATATGGATGCCTGCATCATCGTTGTCATACCTAGATGCAAGTTTGTATCAATTATCATTAATGAAGCTCTTATGGTTCCTGAGAAATGAACCTGACCATTTGGGTGAACACTAGGTCTGACACAATTATGTCAATAAATAACAAAGTCATTGAACCAAAAAACTGTAGGTCAAGGACAACAAGAGGGCCCAATGGCCCTATATCGCTCACGTGTGTACAAGAAAATCATTAGTGTAGGAGACCACTTGACATTGCTACATACTAAATATCTAAGCTCAGGCAAAGGGGTGTCCATGCTTATAAACCCTACTGGTTTCATTGGGCGACAGGGCTTGAGATGTAATTTCATCTCAATGTCTGGTAAAAGTCCCACAAAATTTGAAGAGACATCTCCAAAATGACCTATACAGTGTTGTCTGGGATGTAAAACCTCAAATCAAACAAAATCTGTGCCTTATGGTTTTGGGGAAAAAGATTTTTTAAATTTTTTTCCAGTATAAGTCTATAGACGCTAATGAGCCCTGGGGATTGGCCAATTTTGACCCAAAGGGCACGGTTGGCAGGATTTATGTAGGCGACCATTTTGTGTTGCTATATACTAAATATCTAAGGTCTGTACTTCATGGTTTCAAAGAAGATGTTTGAAGCTTTTTCCATTAGTTTGTTGGAGTTAAGGGGCCACAGGATTTTGACCCCAGGGGCATGATTGGCAGGATTCATGTAGGCGACCACTCGACATTGCTACATGCTAAATACCTAAGCTCTGGGACTTATGGTTTCAGAGAAGAAGATTTTTGAAGATTTGTTTCCCCCATTTTAAGTTTTTTTTTTCTTCTCTTTTTCTTTTTTCATTATAAGGGCCCTGTGGTTTCAGAGAAGAAGATTTTTGAAGTTTCTCCAATTGTAAGTCTATGGAAGCTAAAGAACCCTGGGGTGGGGCCAATTTGGATCCCAGGGGCATAACTGGCAGGATTTATGTAGGTGGCCACTTGACATTGCTATATACTAAAAATCTAAGCTCTGGGCCTTATGGTTTCATAGAAGAAGATTTTTTAAGTTTTTTTCCATTATAAGTCTATTGGAGGTGGTGAGCTGGGGCTTGGCCAATTTTGACCCCAGGGGCAGGGTTAACAGGATTTATGTAGGTGGCTATTTTATGTTGCTAGATACTAAATATCTAAGTTCTGTGCTTCACAGTTTCTGAGAAGAAGATTTTTGAAGCTTTTTTCCATTATGAGTCTATGGGAGCTAAGGCGCCCTGGGGCGTCGCCCATTTGGACCCCAGGGGCATGATTAGCAGGAAATATGTAGGTGACCACTTGCCGTTGCTACATGCTAAATATCTAAGCTCTGGGCCCTGTGGTTTCAGAGAAGAAGATTTTTGAAGTTTTTTTTTTCCCATTATGAGTCTATGGGAGCTAAAGGGGTCCCAGAGTGTGGCCCATTTGGACCCCAGGGGCATGATTGGCAGGATTTATGTAGGTGACCACTTGTCATTGCTACATGGTAAATATCTAAGCTCTGGGCCCTGTGGTTTCAGAGAAGAAGATTTTTGAAGTTTTTTTCCATTATGAGTCTATGGGAGCTAAGGGGCCCCGGGGCGTGGCCCATTTGGACCCCACGGGCATGATTGGCAGGATTTATGTAGGTGACCACTTGCCATTGCTACATGCTAAATATCTAAGCTCTGGGCCCTGTGGTTTCAGAGAAGAAGATTTTTGAAGCTTTTTTTTCCATTATGAGCCTATAGGAGCTAAGGGGCCCCGGGGCGTGGCCCTTTTGGACCCCAGGGGCATGATTGGCAGGAATTATGTAGGTGACCACTTGCTGTTGGTACCTGCTAAATATCTAAGCTCTGGGTGCTGTGGTTTCAGAGAAGAAGATTTTTAAAGCTTTTTTTAAATATGAGTCTATGGGAGCAAAGGGGCCCCGGCGTGTGGCGCATTAGGACCCCAGGGGCATGATTGGCAGGAATTATGTAGGTGACCACTTGCCGTTGGTACATGCTAAATATCTAAACTCTGGGCCCTGTGGTTTCAGAGAAGAAGATTTATGAAGCTTTTTTTTTCAATTATTAGTCTATGTGAGCTAAGGGGCCCCGGGGCGTGTCCCATTTGGACCCTGGGGGCATGATTGGCAGGATTTATGTAGGTGACCACTTGCCGTTGCTACATGCCAAATACCTCAGCTCTGGGCCCTGTGGTTTCAGAGAAGAAAATTTTTGAAGCTTTTTTCCATTATGAGTCTATAGGAGCTAAAGGGCCCCAGGGGGTGGCCCATTTGGACCCCAGGGGCATGATTGGCAGGAATTATGTAGGTGACCACTCACCGTTGTTACATGCTAAACATCTAAGCTCTGGGCCCTGTGGTTTCCTAGAAGAAGATTTTTGAAGCTTTTTGTTCCATTATGAGTCTATGGGAGCGAAGGGGCCCCGGGGCGTCCCCCATTTGGAACCCAGGGGCATAATTGGCAGGAATTATGTAGGTGACCACTAGCCGTTCCTACATGCTAAATATCTTAGCTCTGGGCCCTGTGGTTTCAGAGAAGAAGATTTTTGAAGCTTTTTTTCCATTATGCGTCTTTGGGAGCTAAGGGGCCCCGGGGTGTGGCCAATTTGGACCCCAAGGGCATGATTGGCAGGAATTATGTAGGTGACCACTTGCCGTTGCTACATGCCAAATATCTCATCTCTGAGCCCCGTGGGTTCAGAGAAGAAGATTTTTGAAGCTTTTTTCCATTATGAGTCTATAGGAGCTAAAGGGCCTCGGGGCGTGGCCCGTTTGGACCCCAGGGGCATGATTGGCAGGAATTATGTAGGTGACCTCTTGCCGTTGCTACATGCTAAATATCTGAGCTCTGGGCCCTGTGGTTTCTGAGAAGAAGATTTTTGAAGGTTTTTTTTTTTCCATTATGAGTCTATGTGAGCTAAGGGGCCCCGGGGCGTGGCCCATTTGGACCCTAGGGGCATGATTGGCAGGATTTATGCAGGTGACCACTTGCCGTTGCTACATGCCAAATACCTCAGCTCTGGGCCCTGTGGTTTCAGAGAAGAAAATTTTTGAAGCTTTTTTTATTATGAGTCTATAGGAGCTAAAGGGCCCCGGGGCGTGGCCCGTTTGGACCCCAGGGGCAAGATTGGCAGAAATTATATAGGTGACCACTTGCTGTTGCTACCTGCTAAATATCTCAGCTCTGGGCCCTGTGGTTTCGGAGAAGAAGATTTTTGAAGCTTTTTGTTCCATTATGAGTCTATGGGAGCGAAGGGGCCCCGGGGCGTCACCCATTTGGAACCCAGGGGCATGATTGGCAGGAATTATGTAGGTGACCACTGGCCGTTGCTACATGCTAAATATCTAAGCTCTGGGCCCTGTGGTTTCAGAGAAGAAGATTTTTGAAGCTCTTTTTTCATTATGAGTCTTTGGGAGCTAAGGGGCCCCGGGGTGTAGCCAATTTGGACCCCAGGGGCATGATTGGCAGGAATTATGTAGGTGACCACTTTCCGTTGCTACATGCCAAATATCTCAGCTCTGGGCCCTGTGGTTTCAGAGAAGAAGATTTTTGAAGCTTTTTTCCAATATGAGTCTATAGGAGCTAAAGGGCCCGGGGCGTGGCCTGTTTGGACCCCAGGGGCATAATTGGCAGGAAATATGTAGGTGACCACTGGCCGTTGCTACATGCTCAATATCTAAGCTCTGGGCCCTGTGGAAGAAGATTTTTGAAGCTTTTTTTCCAGTATGAGTCTATAGGAGCTAAAGGGCCCAGGGCGTGGCCCGTTTGGACCCCAGGGGCATGATTGGCAGGAATTATGTAGGTGATCACTTGTCATTGCTTCATGCTAAATATCTAAGCTCTGGGCCCTGTGGTTTCCTAGAAGAAGATTTTTGAAGCTTTTTGTTCCATTATCAGTCTATGGGAGCGAAGGGGCCCTGGGGCGTGGCCAATTTGGACCCCAGGGGCATGAATGGCAGGAATTATGTAGGTGACCACTGGCCGCTACTACATGCTAAATATCTAAGCTCTGGGCCCTGTGGTTTCAGAGAAGAAGATATTTTAATTTTTTCCCATTGTAAGTCTATGGGAGCTATATGTTGCCATGGCAACCAGAATTCAAATCTGATCAGCCCAAAAACCTTATGCAGCCTTTCCCCCTACCTGATGATGCTTCTCATGAAATTTGATCAAGATTGACCATGGGGTATTAGAGATATACTTATTTGAAATTGTTTACGGACGCACAGACGGACGGACGCATGCACAGACGGACGCACGCACGCACGACGGTCGACAAACAGTTATCACAAAAGCTCACCTTGTCACTATGTGACAGGTGAGCTAAAAATAGATGCATGTATTAAACTTGCCATCCTTCTATACAAGTTTGTACCAAGTACCATCATTGAAGCTCTTATTGTTCTTGAAAAATGAACATGATCATTTGGGTGAATGCTAGGGTGGTCGCAAATTTTCACAAAGTCACTGGACCATGAAATGTAGGTCAAGGTAAAATATGGATGCCTGCATTAAGGTGGAATCCCTAGATACAAGTTTGTACCTCGTATTGCTAATGAAGCACTAATAGTTCTTGAAAAATGAACATGACTATTTGGGTGAACACTCGATAATCAATTAATTAATAGAGCTCCGCCTTGGGAATTTGTGTCTTCGAGCATTCCGTCATGACAAATTTTAACTGCGCATGCCCAGCCATTTAGAGGGGCCAGGGATATGGCTTTCTGTCTGAAGGTTCCTCTTGATTCACTGCTTGTATGAGCGAGCAGCGAAGGTTCTGGTGAGACTGGGCGGATGCGCAGGCTCGCCTGAACCTTCGCTGCTAGCATAGGCAATAAGTACCAAAATTGCTTGACAGGGCCCAATAGATAAATTCACGAAACACTGATAACAATGGATTATTTGATTTCTATTTCTGTGATTACTATATTGAACACCACAACTCCTTACCATATTCGTTCTAAAATTTGAACAAGTACAATCTGCAAACTGTTGTGTTTGAAAGAAGCTAATTGAGTGGCAAACAGTGTAGACCTTGATTAGATGCCACATCTCATCTGGTCTACACTGTTTGCTCAGGCCCGTAAATCCGAAGATATATGGTAAGGTATTTTGTTAGTTTGTGTTTAGGTTTTATGGCCAGGTCAACACTATTTAGGTCTTTTTGGAGATGCTGCTTCCTATTTTGTGGGACTTTTACCTGACATCTTCCTATTTTGTGGGACTTAAACCCAACATGAAATGCCATCTTAAGCCATGCTGCCCAAAGAAACTGCTGAAATTTATAACTAGGGACGGTCTGACTTGCATCACTTTGCCTGGGCAGGCTTAGACCTAACAATTTACCAATACTCATGTTCGGTTAGTTTCAGCTCTATGGGGAAACACAATGCAGCCCAATCTATTTCTCCAAGACCAGCTGGGCAGGGGTGCACAGTAAGGTAAAAAAATAAGGTTTGAGTCATGCTTAGACATTAAGACAAAACAAATCTTCAGTGATTACTTATCATTTACTGGTCACAGTGACAGGACTGATAATAGATTATCTTTTATCCCACATAGGACAAGAATTTAACTTTTTATGACAGCGTGTGTTTTCTTAGTCTCACCGCTGTCTCACTCTTGGCTTTATAAGCTGTCTGAATCTAACAATCATTACTTAATATAGGAAAGCATGCACAAAGAAGTGGAACTTTTTTTTTCAAAACTGTCTTTTGTAGAATGTTTGTTACCCATGTGATTAGGGGGGCACCTTCTCTGTTTCTCCCACGATGTACATTTTTAACAGCCGTAATGTCATGTCCTTGATCAACTTTCAATGAAATGGGCATTCAGTGTGTCATCAAACTACTGTCAAGTGACAAGGAGAGGAGGCAATGAAATGTACATACACTGGTTTTCATTTCAAATTTACCACCCTGTAACATAAGTGTTTGAAAACAAGAAAAATGGTTAAACAATTTTCTTTAGAAGGCAGGAATATTAAAAGGCTTTAACATTTTTGTTCTGTTATTTTTGTGAGATGGTGCTATTTTGTTTATTAATTTTCTGTATTCTTGGGCAGTCTTTGCAAATAGTTTACCATTCACAACACATTTTTTAAAGTTGTTGGGTGAGAAAAATAATCAATGATGGAGTTGAGACCTCAACAAGGAAACCTCAGGCTTGCTTTCAATTCTGCGGAATATTTAAATATGCCACACCCACCACTGATTAACAACCAATTAGATTACTTGATGCAAATAATTGCAACAAATTCACAATCTGAATGACAATGAAGTTCCAGATCAGATGGCTTCTTCAGAAGCCATCTGATCTTGATCTTCATTGTTTGAAAAATAAGGCATATCCTGGCTCAGCAGGACAAGGGTTAATTTATGTCTCATGCTCGCAAAGCCTCACATGAGACTTAAATGAACTGAAATCTTGCCTGAGATTTCCTTGTCTCGGTCTCAACCCCATCATTGATTCTTATATTCTGCTCTGATTAACCAGCCTGACTCATTTGCCTTATAGATGATCATACAGTAGAACTTCGATGGCTCGAACACCGATGGCTCGTTTACCATGGATGAGTCGAACCCATTCTTGAGCCCCAAGCGAAATCCTCTACATAACAACTAGTGGGGGATAATTAAGGAGATTTTAGTCTTTTATCTTTCAAATGTATGCTGTGTGTACTCATTAGAATCGCCTCAATGAGGCGATTCTAATGAGTACACACAGCATACATATTCATTATGGAACACCGAAAACATGTCTAAAAGTCTCTCGTTATGCCTCCTACCAGTAACCCTCAGTGGCTCGAACTACCCCTGTCTCGAACAGATTTTCATGGTCCCAAAGGTGTTCGAGCCATTGAAGTTCGACTGTACATGAGTGTTCATGTTCAATAATACATGAGCACGAATGCAAGGTTCTATTTATCATATGACATTTAAAACAAGTTAACCCTTTACCACTCAGAAAATTATCCAATACAGCATCTTAACAGAACACTGATATAGGTAAATCAATAACCAATAGTCCATATCTGGCTGATAGGCCTGACAGTCTTATCTGAACAGAGATATTGGCATTTTTGTGTGATTTTCACCCTTATGTTACAAAAATGATTATTTTAGTATTTTCTGTACATTTGACAATATTTATGTAAATGTAAAGTTTCTAGGAAATTAAATTTTCTTTCCAATGGTACTAAATTTATTATAGTTTCTCTTTGCGTTTTGAAAATATGAAGTGTCAAAGTAAGCAAAATATTTTCGTTAGCAAAAATTTCTGTTTTGGGTTGGTCAGAGAAAGTATTTTTAACCACCATAGCCCCAGAAAAGAGGGGGTATTATTATTATTATTTTTCTTATTTCCGCACAAAAACGTATTTGTAGGTAATCATTAGGGCATGTCACTGAGGGTCTTCCAACAAGTTTCCATAACATACTTTTTATGCAGAAATAAGATCATGTTCATAAGTCTGTGAAATGAACATCTATCTGAACCCGGTATACATTTTTTTACTTATTTCTGCACCAAGACCAAGGTTGTGGGTACTCGTTAGAACTGCCTCAATCGGCACCCACGACCTATGTTCTGAGTATAAATAAGAAAAATATAAAAGTTTTCAATGGAAAAGTAGCCATTTTGGAGAAATTAAAGAATGTGCTATGACACATGGGTGTGTTTTGTTTATGAAAAAATCAGTACTTTTGCATAAGATTAAAATAACTATTACAGCCTATCTATCCTTTTTTGAACCCCCATCCCCAACTTTACCTTTTTTTTTTTTAATAAATGTATCAACCAGCCCATAGCCAGCTCACCCCAAAGAGCCGTCTCTGTATTTTTTTTTTTTTTATAAATAAGATTTGTTTGTTTGATTAGAGGTATAACATCCCCATCAACACTATTTAGGACATTTTGGAGATATTGCTTCCAATTTGGTGGGACTTTTACCCAACACTGAGGTGCAATGACATCTGATGCGCATGGTCATTGTACAGCGTCTGGTCTGGGTCTGTGCCATCGCATGTGCTGTCTACAACCCTGTAGACCCTGAACAGACGCCTTATAATATTTGTCTGGGCTCTGATACCGATCTGCACTGTTTGCACCTTTGTGTTCTGTCTATTGTCATACAGACTAACGGGTGGATGACGTCAGGTTGATAGCTACTGGTCTGGGTCTGTGCCGTCTTCAATCCTGTAGACCCTGATCGGATGCCTTATAATAATTTTCTGGGCTCTGATCCCGAACTGCGCTGTTTGCACCTTTGTGTTCCGTCTATAGTTATACACACAGACGGGTGGATGATGCCAGGCTGACGAACATGTTCAGACTAGGGATAAAAAACACCACCGTCTGCAATGAGTCCCTGATCAGACGCCGCATTACCTTTGTGCAGCGTCTTGTCCGGGTCTGCGCCGACCCATATGCCGTCTACAAACCTGTAGACCCTCATCAGACGCCGTTTAATAATTGTTAAAGTCTGATTCAAATCTGCATTGCTTGCATCTGTCTGTTGTGTCTACGGACGGACGGACATGTGAACGGACGCCAGACTCAATTTTGTTTGCGGACGGACGGACGCCAGGCTGATTGTTATATCCCCGAACCTATTTGGTCAGGGGATAAAAAATAAAACGCACCGGCGGCGGTCAGACCATGATCAGACGTCGCATGGTCTGTGTCGTCGCATATGCCATCTTCAAACCTGTAGACCCTATCCAGACGCCTTATAATCATTGTATGGCGTCTGATTCAAATCTGCACTGTTTGCACCTTTGTGTTCTGTCTATTGTTATACAGACGGTTGAGTGGATGACGCCAGGCTGATCGCTATATCCCCCAAACATGTTCAGACTAGGGATAAAAACACCACCGTCGGCAATTAGTCCCTGATCAGACGCCGCATTATTGTTGTGTAGCGTCTTGTCCGGGTCTGCGCCGACCCATATGCCGTCTACAAACCTGTAGACCCTCATCAGACGCCGTTTAATAATTGTACAGGTCTGATTCTTATCTGCATTGCTTGCATCTGTCTGTTGTGTCTACGGACGAACGGACGGACATGTGAACGGACGCCAGACTCATAATTTTGTTTGCGGACGGACGGACGGACGGACGGACGCCAGGCTGATAATTATATCCCCGAACCTATTTGGTCAGGGGATAAAAATAAAACGCACCGGCGGCGGTCAGGCCATGATCAGACGCCGCATGATCATTGTACAGCGTCTGGTCTGGGTCTGTGCCGTCGTATATTCCGTCTACAAACTTGTAGACCCTATCCAGACGCCGTATAATAATTGTATGGCGTCTGATTCAAATCTGCACTGTTTGCACCTTTGTGTTCTGTCTTTTGTTATACAGACGGTTGGGTGAATGACGCCACGCTGATCGCTATATCCCCCGAACCTGTTCAGACTAGGGTTAAAAAAAAACACCACCGTTGGCGATAAGACCCTGATCAGACGCTGCGTCGTTGCGCAACGTCTTGTCCGGGTCTGCGCCGTCTCAGATACCGTCTACATACATGTAGACCATCATCAGACGCCGTTTAATAATTGTACATCTGATCCGGATCTGCATTGTTTTCATATGTCTATTGCTTCTACGGACGGACGTTTGAACGGACGCCAGGCTCCGAACCTGTTCAGACTAGGGATAAAAAACAACACCGTCGCCGATAAGACCCTGATCAGACGCCGCATAACCGTTGCGCAGCGTCTTGTCACTCATAATTTTGTGTCTACGAACGGGCGAATGAACGGACGCCAGGATCCGAACCTGTTTAGACTAGGGATAAAAAACACCACCGTCGCCGATAAGACCCTGATCAGACGCCGCATAACCGTTGCGCAGCGTCTTGTCTGGGTCTGCGCCGTCTCAGATGCCTTCTACAAACATGCTGACCCTCATCAGACGCCGTTCAATAATAGTACGGCGTCTGATCCGAGTCTGCATTGTTTGCATCTGTCTGTTGTGTCTACGGGCGGACGGACATTTGGACGGTCGCTATATCCTCCAAACCTATTCGGTCGCGGAAAATAAAATAAAATGAACCGTCGGCGGTTGGAGCTGAATCAGACGTCGCGGCAATAATTGTGGAGGGTCTGATCCGGGTGCCGTAGCATTATAAGGTCCAAAAACCTGAAGACCCTGATCAGGTGCCGCTTAATAATTGCATCTGTTTGTCTGTTAACGTGTCGGCGGTGAGACCCTGATCAGGCGTCGCATATTTTTTTTTTTTTAGAAATTAATATTCATTAAAGGGGCTGAAACTATTGACCAATGAAAGGCCTTCTACCCATCTGTGGGTTTTATTCCCCTTCCGATGACCACCTGGGTACACTTTTGGGTACTGTTACGTAATTTATTGCGGCTCAATGCTCGGCACGCTCCGGGTGGCATCCGCTGTATAAACATTCCTAGGGTATCATACCGTATTTACCGTATGTATTCGGACACCGTTTGTTTTCGGACACCATTTAGAATCAGTAAAACTAGCTAATTTAATGTACCGTATATTTTCGGCCACCCCCGAAAATTTGCGCTCTTTATTTTCGTAAGTTTTCGGACACAATTCTGCCTTCTGTCTAAGTATTTTTTCTTTTTGCAAGGTATCCATATTTTTATGATTTACCGTCTTTAATTTACCAACAACCATTATGGGCTGAACCATTTTCAGTGCAGGTATGGCAGCTAGTACAATGAAGAAGTCATACCTTGTTTCTGTCGTTTTTATCCCAATCTGTGATATATATATATATAAAGGCTAATATTTTATAGGTTTTAAATACACATGCTAATGAAATTGTTTATTAGTGAAAAAAGGTTGAAGTGTTAAAAAGAAATTGATTACGTTCTACTATTCAAATGGATTATTCCACTACAGGTAATAAACTGTGAACACTGGCCTCAGGCGTTATCGATAAGCTGGCAAATGTGTGAGAAAATCAGGTCAAACAATGCAGGACAGACGCTGATTTGTTTACACAAGTCATTAATTTATGGCTAACTATAGAACCGGTATTTGAATATAAAATTGGTTTTTCGCAAGGTGCATTTCTCGATCCACATCTGTTGCATGTTTAGCTTTCGAAAAAAAAAAAAAATACGGTTTCTTTTTTACCCGTTCAAAATGATATTTTTTTATAAGAAATAAGCTCCATTGAAACCAATAACATAAAACACGTGTGTGGTATGCCCATGAATGAATTATTTTCCGACCACATGGCTTCAATATTGGATGTCATTTGTAAACAAAGCGATTTGTTTCAGAATATAGTGGACTTGTGTAGTCGTGAAATATTATGCATGTATATTCTTAATATTTTGCGATTGCATGTATTTATATTCTTTAGAACTCGGTTCGGCCATATAAGATTTTTAATGACTCTAGTTCGACACCTTTTGGTTCGAGATTAAAGAAATGTTATTCTTTTTTTTTTTTTTTTTTTTAAAAACGATTTCTTTATTTAAGAAATACGCTCATTTAAAATCAGTCACCTAAAACAGGTGTGCAATACGTCCTTGACTGCATTTATGTGTATTGTGTAAACGGAAACCGTATGACGTCATTTTCCGACCACGTGGCTGCAAAAGCAGTCGCCATTTGTAAACAAAAGCAATTAGGACAATTTGTATCAGAATACGGATAGTAGACTTATGTAATCGTGAAATAAGGGAAATATTTAGATTCTAAATGTGATTCGGCCATATAAGATTTCCAATGGCTCCAGTTCGGCCACGTTTTGGTTTGAAAATAAAAACAATGTCTGAACCGGCGATCATTTTTTATGTCAGTCAATTTTCGGAAGTATTCGGACACAGTGCTAATTTTAGAAAGGTAATTTCGGAAGTATTCGGACATTGACAAAAATAATTATTTTAAGGTGTCCGAACACATACGGTAAATACGGTAATCCCCAATTAACTAATTATCTTGAACCATAAATCCCTTGAATCTAACTGATTATACAGCGCTAATTGTCTCTACCTAAATCATGCAAATCATGCGCGACCGACACACAAATATTGCATCATTCTGTAACTCAACCCAGTAATTTTCCACTACGGTCAGGCAAGGTCATCGTGATTCAGTAGAAGAAACCCCTGGTGTGTTTGGTTGTAAATTACACAAAAACTTTGTATAGAAACATATTTGTTTTTTTCGCAAATATTGTTGGCAAAAGACCAAACTTAATATTAATAAACATCCAGCGTTTTTATATTTAGGAAAAAGGTAAAAATGACGCGATTGATTTTGAGACACGGGAAAACACGTATTTGTTCAAATGGCCGATATACGGGCAAATACGGGTCGGAGTGGTAATGGATAGACACGTAAATATACGGGTCGGTGTGGTAATGGATAGATACTAAGAAACACGGGTCTGAGTGGTAAAGGGTTAATTAATGATTTTTGTACAAAAATGTCAATATTCTGCCATTACTAAACACGACGTTGTTAAGGATATCGTACATTTAACGGGGCTATCTGTCTAATTTGCATATTTTATCCACAAGGGCATTACAGAATTTATCACACAGTGTTATTACATTCTCAGACTCGACCTCATACGATAAAAACAATTAATCATCAAGTAAGCTGGTTAATCCATAAACCACTAATACCTAGTATATGTTCGCCGGCCTCGGTAGCTCAGTCGGATGCACATCTGACTGGTGATCAGGAGAACGCAAGTTTGATACCTGCCGGTGTCGGCAACATTCTTTCTTGGAGATTGATAATGAAATCTGTTCTATGGTCATTCTCTCCCTTCCGCTGATTCAAGAAGTTCAGTTGTCAGTTTCCGGCTAAAGAATGTGCACTGTACTGGTTAACTGCTCATATATAGGCCTGCCCAGGAAAAGTGTGGATACGTAAACTGACCGGCTCAAAAATGACCTAAATAGTGTTGACTAGGCCATTAAAATCCAATACAAACAAACAAACAAACCTTGTATATATTCTGATCCCTGAGATGACCTAATGATCTCATTACATACAGCCGAGCTACTGACGGAGTTGAAGATATTGTTAGCATCTTTGATCATCCCACAACAGTTGTCAAGACAACGCTGCCACTCGTAGGCATGTTTATCACTCCCCTGAAACAGACACAAGACAATACAATAACACATCGGTGTGCTAAAATGGCATCTTTATATCTCTAGAATAAGAATTTTTCAGATGAAAATTTTTGATTTTGATATTTTTCTTGTTTCTAAACATAAACATGGATTGTGGCAATCATTAGAATGGCCTCATTGAGGTAGTTCTGACAAGTACCCACAATCTATGGGTTTTTTTTTAGCAAAAATAAGGAAAATAAAATATACCTCTGTAAACAGCAGTTTTCTCTATATAAAAAAAGTTTCGAGGAATGACCTTCATTACACAGACTTGTTAACCTGGTTCATAAAAAAAAAAACAATTACAGACATCCTGAGTTACATTAGAATTAGTATTTCGACATAGAATATTTACCAACATATCTACAGACATTTACATACATATGTACAGACATTCATACAGAAGGACATACATTCATATGCACTTACCCACGGATGCATATACGGAAAACCGAAAAACTATATGCCCCCGGCATCATCTGATGCAGGGGCATAAAAACATGTATGAGGACAAACCATAACCATCAGAAGAGATGGCAGATCCCTCTGACCAAACAGAAAACAGCCCTTTATTATTTTGGAGTTTTCATTCATCTTTAAAACAAGAGCTGTCACATGACAGCATAGCTTGCCAGTTTCACGCCTTCAAGATATAAGGTAAAATTACTGAACCATGAAATATAGGTCACACTCACCTAGATATATTTTGAGGTCAGTGATCAAGTCATATGGAACATATATTCCAGATAATACATTTCAGAATCAAATTGTGTCTGAATTATAAGGCAAAATCAATGAACCATGAAAATAGGTCACACTGACCTAGATTTATTTCTATGTCAATCATCTGGTCACATGAAACTTATAATTCAGGTTTGAAATTTCTCCAAAAAATAGTATTCAAAATATTTGGCAGAATCACTGAATCATGAAAAATAGGTCACACTGACCTACATATATTTTGAGGTTAATCATTTGGTTGCATTGAAGTAATATCCCAGATATAACATTTCTCCATCAAATAGTATTCAAGATAATAGGCAAAATCACTGAACCATGAAATATAGGTCACACTGACCTAGATATATTTTGAGGTCAATCATGGGGTTACCTAGAACTAATAATCAAGGTATGACATTTCTGCATCAAATAGTATTCAAGATAATAGGCAAAATCACTGAACCAGTAAATATAGGTCACAATGACCTCGATATATTTTGAGGTTAATCATCATGTCACATGGAACTAAAAACCCAGGAATGACATTTCTCCACCAAATAGTATTTCAGATAATAGACAAAATCATTGAACCATATAGGTCACAGTGACCTAGATATATTCTGAGATCAATCATGGGGTTACATGAAACTAATAATCCAGGTATGACATTTCTGCATCAAATAGTATTCAAGATAATAGGCAAAATCATAGGTCACACTGACCTAGATATATTTTGTGGTCAATCATGGGGTCACATGGAACTAATATACCAGGTATGATAGAAGCCTCCATGGTGCAGTGGTTACACTACTCGCCTTGTAAACCAGGGATCGCAGGATCGATCCCGGGCTTCTCCAGACTTTCGGATGAGTCTTTAAACCGAGGTCCCGTCTCTGTATGACCTTAGCTGTTGGTGGGACGTAAAACTAAAACTCACTCACTCACTCACCAGGTATGACATTTCTCCAACAAACAGTCTTCAAGATTTAAGGCAAAATCACTGGACCATGAAATGTAGGTCACCATGACCTTCACCCTTTTACACTTGACCCAATGTCACTTGGTTGGCTGTAGTATAACCAATTGTGTCTATAACTTGTTAGCCTAATGGAAAGGTATACAACAAATTACAAAGGTGTCCTAGATTTTGACCCCTAGCCCCACCTCAGCCCACTCCCAGGTATGAACCCAGGGGTATGTTGTCTTGGAATCTCAGAAGACACTCCCAGGTATCCAAGTTGTAAATACGAATGCTTTGTGATGAGTGACTGTTGAGATAGAAGCATTTCAAAAACTTTAACACAGTTTTACATAGGTGTTCTAGATTCTGACCCCTAGCCCCAACCCGGGGCATGAACCCAGGAGTCTGTTCTCTTTGAACATCAGAGGACCCTCCCAGGTACTTAAGTTCCAAATATGAGTGCTCTGTGATGAGTGACTGTTGAGATATAAGCATTTGAAAAACTTTAATGCAGCATGACAGGAACTCAAACACACACGCGCACGCAGACGCAGACGACAGAGGTGACAGCTATAGCTCTCCATGTACTTCGTACAGTTCACCTTCATGAAGGAATGTTGCCGACCCTGGCAGGTATCGAACCCGCGTCCACCTGATCACCAGTCAGACGCACATCCAACTGAGCTACTGAGGCCGGCAGAAAAGGAATGGTATGTTGTATGCAAATGAAAAAACCATCTTGGCCCACTTGTTTAACCCTCATCTTGCTGACTATTCATTTAAGCCACACCCATTTCTGTCTATCAGCCAATCAAATTACTTGGATTAATTTATTGCTACAAATTCATAAACTGAATGCCAAACAGTGTAGAACCTGATCAGATGGCTTCTTCAGAAGCCATCTGATCAGGATCTACACTGTTTGCAAAGATAGGGGTTGTCGTGAACAGCAAGATAAGGGTTAAACCTAAGACATTTAATGATCTATCATTTAACCCATTTAGTACCAGAAACCGCAAAATGGGTATCCTGGCAAACAGTGCAGGACCAGATCAGACACCGCAGAACACGGCGTCTGATCAGGGCCTACACTGTTTGCAAAAAGTTAAGCCATTTTGCCTCTAGTTCTTCTTGGAATTTTATTTCTTCACTCTGCTTACCTATTTTGAATGCAGTCTTCTCAGAGTTCATTTTGAAATTTAGGTGCGCCGGGCCAAGTTATTTTTAGAAGTATATTTAGACTAGAAATGCATCCATAGGACACGGATGCCCCCGCTAGAAAATATGTCTATGTTCGTATTCATCCATAGAATGTTATTGACCATGTTTAAGCTTTGGAACCTTTTTCACGTATGACCTCTAAGTATGACCTTGACCTTGTAGGTAAGGACCTTGGTTTTGTGTGAGGCAGATTGTCTCATGATGGCCAACATTTCTGCCAAGTAATTTCAAAATCCATCAAGAGATAAGAAATTTATTGACTGCGTTTAAGTTTCGGACCATTTTTTTTACCTTTGACCTCTAAGTATGACCTTGACCTTGGAGGTACGGATCTGGATTTGCACGTACACATCGTCTCATGATGGTTAATATTTCTTCAAAGTAATTTTAAAATCCATCCAGAAATAAGTAAGTTATTGACTGCGTTTAAGTTTCGGACCCTTTTTTGACCTTTGACCTCTAAGTATGACCTTGACCTTGGAGGTACAGATCTGGGTTTGCATGTGACACATTGTCTCATGATGGTTCACATTTCTTCAAAGCAATTTCAAAATCCATCCAGAAAGTAAGTTATTGACTGCTTTTAAGTTTAGGACCCTTTTTTGACCTTTGACCTCTAAGTATGACCTTGACCTTGGAGGTACGGACCTGAGTTTTGCACATGACACATCGTCTCATGATGGTTAACATTTCTACAAAGTAATTTCAAAATCGATCTAGAAATAAGAAAGTTATTGACTGCATTTAAGTTTCGGACCCTATTTTGACCTTTGACCTCTAAGTATGACCTTGACCTTGGAGGTACAGACCTGGGTTTTGCAGGTGACACGTCGTCTCATGATGGTTAACATTTCTGCTGAGTAATTTTAAAATCCATCAAGAAATAAGGAAGTTATTGACTGCGTTTAAGTTTCGGACGGACACACGGACGGACAGGGGCAACGCTATATGCCCTTTCCACCATTCTTCGAATGGAGGTGGCATAAAAATGGCTCAACTTTTTGCAAAGAGTGGAGGCTCTGATCAGATGCCACAATCTATAGCATCTGATCCATTCCAGCAGATCGCCAGTGTTGTGTTTTGGGTTTCCAACATAAAATGGGACAAACCCTCAAAAATGAGTGTAAGAAAAGGAAAGTTTTTTGTTTTGGTTATAGAGCAGACATGATATTGTGACAGACAGACAGATGGACCGACGAACAGACAGACGTCCGGGGGAAAAACAATATGTCTCTCCGAAAAAAATAAGAAGTCTGAATCTACATGTCACCCCAATGCCTTCCAACAAGTTTTGGCTCAATTCAGCTTGATGTGGTTTGAAGATTTTCAAGATGGCCAACATAGAGGCTGGCGAAAGAATGTGCACTGTACTGGTTAACCGCTTAAGTATAAGCCTGCCCAGGAAAAGTGTGGAAAGGGAGATGTCGTTTGAAGAAATTCAAGATGGCCACCATGGCAGCGATCTTGGATATCTGAACGGAACGATTTGAGCAAATATGAATCTCCATGTCACTCCAATGGCTCCCATCAAGTTTCATCTTAATTCAACCTACGGTTCGTGAGGAGATGGCTGCCATGGTGGCCATCTTGAATATCAGAACAGAACAATTTGATCAAATCTGAATTTCCATGTCACTCCAATACCTCCCATCAAGTTTCAGCTCAATTCGACCTTTGATTCCGGGGGAGATGTCGTTTGAAGAATTTCAAAATGGCCGTCACGGTGGCCATCTTGGATAGCCGAACGGAACGATTTTAGCAAATCTGAATCTCCATGTCACCCTGATGCGTCTCATCAAGTTTCAGCTCAATTCAACCTTTGGTTCGGAAGAATATGTTGTGGCCATCTTGGAAATCTGAACAGAACCATTTTAGCAAATCTGAATCTCCATGTCACCCCAATGCCTCCCATCAAGTTTCACCTCAATTCAACCTTTGGTCCGGGAGGAGATGTCATTTGAAGAATTTCAAGACGGTTGCCATGGCGGCCATCTTCGATATTGGAATAGAATGATTTTAGCAAATCTGAATCTCCATGTCACTCCGATGCCTCCCATCAAGTTTCATCTCAATTCGACATTTTGTTCAGAAGATGTTGTTTGAAGAATTTCAAGATGGCCACCATGGTAGCCATCTTGAACATTGGCATGGAATGATTTTAGCAAATCTGAATCTCCATGACCGTTGGTCCGGGGAAGATGTCGTTTTGAAGAATTTCATGATGGCCACCATGGTGGCCATCTTGGATATCGGAATGGACCAATTTTAGCAAATCTGAATCTCAATGTCATCCCCATGCCTCCCATCAAGTTTCAGCCCAATTCGACCTTAGATTCGGGAGGAGATGTCGTTTGAAGAATTTCACGATGGCCGCCATGGTGGCCATCTTGGAAATCCGAACAGAACCATTTTAGCAAATCTGAATCTACATGTCACCAGGATGCCTCCCATCCGGTATCAGGTTAATCTGACTTCCGGTTCAGGAGGAGATGTGAAAAGTTAACGACGGACAGTTGACAGACGACGGACAACAGGCCACAGCATAAGCTTACCTGGTGCAAGCTCCACGTGAGCTAATAACTTGTATGGAACTGTTTCTTGGAATCGCAAATGTATAACCCTTGTCTTGCTGAATAAATTAATGAAACCACACTCACTTTTGACTTACAATCAATTAGATTACTTGAAGTAATTTATTCCTAAAAATTCACAAAATGACATTTCTAACAGTGTAGATCTTGATCAGATGCCTTCTCCATCAGACCTGGATCTACAATGTTTGCAAAGGTAGGAGTTATGTTGTTTAACAGGACAGGATAGCTAAAGAGCTTGATAGCTCAGTGGTTAGTACACTTGTCCCCTAATGCTAGAGGACCCGGTTCGATCCCTAGATGTGGTGATTATTTCGGTGTCCGAAAAATGCTCCATTGGCATCATTTGCAGGGATGAATGCCCATAAGTGCACCATCCTTCAGATTGGGATGTTAACTGGAGGGCCCCTGTGCAGGAAGAGTCATCTCCTGTGCAGGTTAAAGACCCCTACCATAATTACATGATTACAGTGTAGGTTTCATCCTGCAAACCTGGTGTGTTTGTAATGTACACCTGCGAGTAATGGTCAAATGTGACCGATCGCAGTATAAGTAGAAAGAAAGGATAGAAGGACATGGTTTTATGTGATTTCACTCACCGGAATGTCGTGTAGTATATTACTATATCGGTCCCCAATCACAGGAAGGCCTGACTCTGGAGTTGGAATTCTTTCAAGATCAGCTAAAATCACATCATTATCTGAAACAAATCAAATTCTTAGAAACATGTTACAAGCACTTTAGATGATATTTTTTTGGCTGTTCCTCCAATCTTCCATAAAAAACATGTTGTAAGTACCGTAATATTCATAAGTATTGGAACAGACAGGCCTTAGCAAACAGTGCAGACCCAGATCAGACTGCTCCATCTGCACTTTTTCGACTTCTTGCTTGATCATGAAACAAATTTGTTAAAATTTTAGGAGAATTACAGCAAGTCCTCAAGGTGTCTGAAGCTTAAAATTATTTACGGTACTTCCTAAATTTCGTTTGTTTGTTTGGTTTATAGCATAATGGCCCAGTCAACGCTATTAACCCTTTTTGTACCAAATGGAATCTTCCTCCTTGTATATAGCAGGAGTTCATTTCAAAATTTAGGGGTGTAAGGTTGTGTTTTCTTCAAAATTTATTTGGAAAATGACTGAGCTTTTAGCAAACAGTGCAGGCCCAGATCAGACGCCACAGAACGTGGCGTCTGATCTGGGCCTGCACTGTTTGCCAGGGTACTCGTTTTGGGGTCTCCAGTACTAAATGGGTTAAGCCCAACCAACTCCAACTAACTTAAGCTGAATTATTGTTTAAACCAGTCTGTGTTACTGAGAAGAAGAATTCATTATGTTGCAAGTCAGTGTACCTAACAACACTTTACACTTTTCATAGGTAGGCTTTGATGAGTTTAATAGGAGGCCTTCTTGCTGACTGAACAAATTATTTGTTTGTCTTAATCGCGATGGAAGTAAGGGCGAGGATTGTGGCCACGTAAAATCGATTTAAGCCCCCCAGTGGAATTCGTTTCCGCTGACCGTTCCAAGACGGTTCTTCTGTGGTGGTTTATTTTTGTTATGGTTTGTCTTTGGGTGTTTGTGTCGCTTATATTATTTTATTTTGGATAGCCTACTGGCCATTTTGTGGGAAAGTAACTGTCCTTTTGGCTTTCCGATGTGGATGTTTCTGTTAGGGTCTGATGTTTCGTGTTTTTGTTTCTTTCCCTTTGGTGTCTCTGATGGGAGCTGAGGGTTGATTGTATGGATTCTTGATCATTGCCGCCACTTCTATTTTACCCAGTATACGGAAGTTGTTAACCAGTACAGAGCACATTCTTTCACCAGAAACTGATAACTGCCCTTCTTGAATAAGCAAAATGGAGAGAATGACCGTATAAAAAGATTTCATGATCAATCTCCAAGAAAGAATGTTGCCAACCCCATCAGGTATCTTCTGATCACCAGTCCAGCGTGCATCCAACTGGGCTTCCGAGGCCCGCAAAAGAATACATGCACACCATATGCATGTACAAACCAAAGAATACATGCATATTATATACATGTACAAACCAAAGAATACATGCACATAATATACATATACAAACCAAAGAATACAAGCGCACATCGACAACACAAACACTGAATGCCTTGAGCACAATGCCTATGGTGGAAGCATGAAATTATCAAGAATGTGATTACCTGGTTCTTTATCGGGACTGTCTTTTTCTTTGTCTGAACTCCCTTGACTGCCATCATCATTAACATCTTTTCTCAGATCTAGACTGTCCAATGACTTTGACTCTGGCAGAATATCCTTGTTCATATTGTTCTCAAAGTTTCCAAACTCATTACTGGATACAGACTGTGCATCACCTGAGTCTGCATCGGATTCCTTAAGATTTTGAACTCTTTTACTCACTACAAAGTCTAGACTAGTAATTGACTGTGAATCCTCAGCTATATCTTTACCTACTGAAAATTTTGGTTTAAAATCATTGTCTTTAGATGAAACACTGTCATTATCATCATCTTCATTTACTGATTTTTCTATATGGATATCCTTTCCTTCCTTTTTATGACCACTTAAAACAAATTTTGTGTTTAATCCATACATGCCATAAATATGTTTTTGTTCCTTTTCATCTTTCTTTGGTGGCATCATCATATCATCAAGATCATATCCTCTTGAATATGTCCCAAAATGCCCTTCATCAGGGTCTTCATCATGAAAATGATCAGTTGGGGGTGGCCCCATGAAATCGTCACCATCACTGCTTAATCTAGGTGCAGAGAATGCTTTTCGTTTTGGTGAGAGAGGTGAGTTTATTTGCTGTATATGGTTTTTCACCACTGACCCCTTAATCTCTTTGTCTAGCTGGCCATACATATTAAGATCATCATCACGACTATTAACAACTGTAACTGGAGACTCCCTAACTTTAAATAATCCCAGTATATCATCCTTACCAAGTCCCCCTTTCTTAATACTGACCAAATTGGATGGCTTCTCCTCTTCTAAGGTCTTTAAATCACCTGAAGGGATTTTGAAGTCTGTAATTTCTCCATTACCAGTATCGCCTTGCTGAAAATCTGCCCAGTCATCCCCAGCTGGTTCTACATTATTTCCAGTGCTATTCTTGCTAACTTGAGCTGAATTATTGCTTAAACCAGTCTGTGTTGTATTCAGTGCTACTGGGGTTGATGATGGCATGAAGTCATTAAATTGCAAGCCTTTCATGTCCTCATTATCTGGAGTAGCTGCCGCAAAATCAGCCCAGTCTGACTCTGCCTCCACTGTTTTACTGTTAGCATCAGAATTTAATTCACTTAGGTGTTGTGTAGGATTAGTAGTACTGGTCTGGTCAGCATCAGTAGGGGCATTCTGGAAGTCTGCCCAGTTGTCATCAGTACCAGAGAAAACTGATGGTTCCCCCATAAGGTCATTGGTGTCTGAAGTTGAAGGACTGGAAAATTCTAAAACCCTCAATGCAGCATATTTATCCTCTTCTCCTATTAATTCAGTTTTTGCAGCTGATGTTTTCAGGTTAGGCAAAGAAGAACTTGGTTTCACATTCAATCCTGGTGTTTGTTTAGATTCATTCACTGGCGCAGACTGAAAGTCAGCAAAATCTGCAAAGTCATCCACTGAAGCTTGTACTTGACTGGTTTTCTGACTTTGTTTTCCTGGTTCTGGTAACTTCTGTGGAATGACTTTTGGAAAAACTTTGGTTGGTGAACCAATCTCCTTTTTAGGACTAGAATTTGCCTTAACTCTATGAAAAGGACTGTCTTTCTCCTTTTGCCCTTTTTTCTTCTGAAATTCATCAAGATAATTTTCAAAGTTCTTGAAGTCTTCATTTTCTGACTGATCTGTGCTGAACTGACTTGTACTGTCACTTGGCTTGCTGTCGGCTGACTTGTAACCATCAAAATATTCATCATCTAGGCTGTTATGGCTACCTACACCTGAAAATGTAAGAATATTTCTTAACCCTTAAGATGCCGAGAAAAACTGCATCTGAAAATGTCGTATGTTTATGTCGTCTGCTAAATCTTCTAACAAACTTTTAAAAAATATTTTTGCAAACAGTGTGGACCCAGATCAGACTGCTCCTAGAGGAGCAGTCTGATCTGGGTCCACACTGTTTGCAACAATGACTTTTAAAGTGACCGGCAAATCACAAAGCAGATGACAATTGTTGTGATTGATATTTTATGGATTAAGAAATAATAATCTAGCACATTGAAAATGACTACACAACAATCTCTTAATATTTATAGCACTATTGTTGGGGTCCAAAGTAGAAACTGTGTTAGTTCAACAACTCTAAACAAATGCATATGTTATACTGAAAAATTACTATTTATGGTCACTTTTTTTCTATACAATCTATAAATTTTCGGAATCCATCTTTAAATTTTATTTCCAAAATGTGGTAAACAGTTTTGTGAAGTCAGTGGAGAGGTTTAACATATTTTTGAAATATACACTGATCCAGAATAAAGCCCTATTCTTGTATTTAAAACAAAAACAGCATATCTGATCTTCCCCTGGGAGTCTTTTATTTAATAAGTTCTTTCATTCTTTTTATTCTTGAAAGTAAAAAATCCCCTCCCAGACTTTGTTTAATTCCAGACCATTCTTAGGTTACAATCTTTCACTCAGGTTGATCGCCCCCGCCCATCGCGGCTTGAAGAAATAGATGGGCTACATGATGCTTCCACACAGAGCTGAAACAGGTCACACACGAGTACTGGTAAACCACTTAGAGGATCTAAGCCTGCCCAGGCAAAGCGGTGCGAGTAGGACCGTCTCTGCTTATCAACCCTATTGGTTTCATTAGGCGACAGGGCTTGAGATGTCATTTCATCTCAAGGTTGGTAAAAGTCCCACAAAATTGGAAGCAACATCTCCAAAATGACCTGTACAGTGTTGACGGGGACGATAATTCTCAAATCAAACAAAATTCACTGAGGTTGATGAATCACCTACTATAAATTTTATGAAAATTTCTTGCCAAAGTAGTGGTAGTACATTGAACTAGGTATGCACAAATAAAAATGTGTCTTTTAACCTTTAACCCTTTTTGTACCAAATGGAATCTTCTTCCTTATATATAGCAGGAGTCCATTCCAATGTTAAGGGGTGTCAGGTTGTGTGTACTTCAAAAGGACGGGTTACAGTTTTCTATTGCAAAGTGCCTACTGAAAGAGCTAATTCTTGAAGTCAACAAAAACTGATCAAAACACACTCATAAGGTGACCAAATATCTCTGGTTTGTTGGACAAATATTTACTTTTTCATCCGCATGCGTTTTCGTAACAAAATTTCCGGTTGAATACATGCACTACTGGTCATGTGTAACATTGCGCCTGTGGAAAAAGTGAAGACCCCTGTGGTGTTCAAAGGAAAATTGCATGGTCGTCCACATCGTTAACCAGAGAAAACTACACACCACTTTATTTCAGAAACAATAATGCTTTCAAAAATGCTGATGTTTTGGCGGTTAACGATGTGGAGGATGTCGAAAAATAAACTTTTATCGATAAAATAAGGTGAGAAAATCAATGTAATCAAAGTATTGTGCATACTCACACAGGAAAAAGTCAATATAGTCTACATATACAGAAGGACAGCGGCTGGCCATCTGTATGAGCACGACCATCATTCCTTGCTGGGCAAACGGGAATGCTATAAAGGACTATCATGTAACTGCTGTCACATGCTGTGCATGTTACTTGTATGACATACATTCATGTTTACCTTCCATTACCAGTTTCTGTCTTATATTGTTTACAGGGTATGTAACATTTCATATTTTCTGCAGATGTACCCTGAATGCTGGTATAAGTAAAAATGTTTTCAGAGGAAAACAATGTCTCCTCACCAGAAATGTATCTTAAATACCCATTTGACTTTAATAACTAGATTAACATCAACAAAATGTAAGCTGCAAACCAGCCACTTTTGGTCAAACGCTGACAGTTTTTGTGGGAGCCTATGACCTTAAAAAACAAACAGTCATTTAAAGCTCAGATCACCAGACAAATTTGGTATACTGCAATTAAATATTGTACCGATTTTGACCAACATTCATGAATTCTTAAATGATATAGATTACAGATAAGCCATTATTGGCCCTAAAAGAACAGGTTTCGGGAGACCTTGGCCTTAGAGTGCAGACAATAAGTTGCAGACAGGGTTATCCTTTGGAAGCAAGGAATACACAACAGAACTGGAAAATATGGAGTGTACATGTTTTCTGGGTCACACTAGCTAGTTTGGGCCAATTGGGCTTCATCAGTGACCCTAAAATATTTTCAAGATTCAACAATGGAATCAGTGATCCCAAAAGAACAAGAAAATGTAAACTACACTATGATGTAGGACAGGGAGACTTTTACGGCCGCCACACATTCCGAGAAACCAGCTGCAGTGACGTTAACTAAGTAGTAGAAAGGGTTATCCTTAGCCATTTTTTGCCCAAAATTGACTGTTTTTTTTTTTTGTTTTTTTTTGTTTTTTTTTGTTTTTTTTTTTGGGGGGGGGGGGGGTGACTGTGACCTTGAAACAAAGTCAAGGTCACCAAATCTAATCAAATCTGAGGTATGTTGTAATGGTATATTATACCAAGTTTGAATGCAATCAATCAATTTGTTTATGAGAAATTGTAAAGTCAAGCCTTTTTTTGTCCCAAAATCATCTGTTTTTGGGAGCCTGTGACCTTGAAAAAAGGTCAGGGTCGACAAAATATAATCAAATCTGCGTCATGTTGTAATGTTATATTGTACTAAGTTTGACTAAATTTAAGCGATTTATTAATGAGATAGAGTGCAGACAAGCCATTTTTGGCCCAAAATTGATTGTCTTTGAGGGCCTGTGACCTTGAAAAAGGTCAAGGTCACCAAAATCTAACCCGATCTGCGGTATGTTATATTGATATATTGTACCATGTTTGACAAAATTGGTCATTCTTTAATGAGATAGAGTGCAGACAAGCCTTTGTTGGCCCAAAATTGACTGTTTTGGGGGCATGTGACCTTGAAAAAATTGTCAAGGTCAACAAAATCTAATCAAATTCTCGGTATGTTGTAATGATATATTGTTATAAGTTTGATTAAAATTAATCAATTCGTTATTGAGATAGAGTACAGACAAGCCATTTTTGACCAAAAAATGACTGTTTTTGGGTTGTTGTGACCTTGAAAAATGAGGTCAAGGTCACCAAAATCCAATCAAATCTGTTGTATGTTGTAATGATATATTGTACTGTTGTTTTCTTTTTGCCAACATTTTAAATATATATTTCATAATCGAAAATACATTTCGTATTATTAAGCACTTCTAACATATACTAAATACATATAACTTCAAAACAATATAAATTTCTTATGCACATACTCTGCATAATATTGTGTCACAGGATACAAGAAACATAGATTATGATATGGACATGTAAATTAACACGCTTTAATGCGGTTAATTGTTAAAAAATATCATATTACTTTGGCAAATCACCAAATACTGACAATTACCCCACTTGTAGAAAAATGGAAGTCACATGACTGCACATGTCATGGTTAATTAAATATTGTTGTCATATGAACGTGCATATGTTGGACTATATTGCATATAAGTTTCATCCAGATCCATCGTAGGCACAAATATGGCTAAACTGTAACCTGTCCTTTATCTGGAAAATGGCTTAACTTTTCACAAACAGTGTAGGCCCTGATCAGACCCCGGGTTCTGCAGCGTCTGATCTGGGCCTGCACTGTCTGCCGGGGTTTCTGGTACAAAATGGGTTAAGATGCACATTTTCTATATATCCCTTCACCAATCAAATCAGTACAAACAGATCTCATTACCATGGAAAATTCTAAAACAGATGGCAATCTTTTTTTTCTTCATGTTTCAGCAAAAATAAGACTTGACATTTCATGTCCACTGTCTGCCCAGCAGACATTTCACACAAAATGTCAATCCTTATTTCAAGACTTGCCATTTCATGTGAATTGTCTACCCAGCAAACAATTCACATGAAATGTCAAATCTTATTTTTTTCTGGGAAATAAGAAAATAACTGGAAAATAAGAAAAAAAAAAAAAAACATTTTGAAAATTGAAAATGCCATCTGTTGATCATGATTGTTACGATAAGGTTAAACACTATAACATACGAGGACAAGTCAATAAAAAACCAGCCTAACTTATTTCTGGGTGAGATTGATCTCTTCTTTTTCGATGTAATTGCCCTCTAGAATGATACACTTGGACCAATGCTGTTCCAGTGTCACCAGTCCAGAACTGAAAAAGCCAGGGTCCTTGTCTCTGACCTACTCCTCAACTGCCACAATGACTTCTTTGTTGGACTGCATCCTTCTTAATAAGCTTTTCAAAGCAGAATTACTCTTAATTTTAGGTGGTCATAATAGCTGAATTTCACTGGAGTTAACACTAAAAGCTCTACGTATTTGGGAAAGTATTCAGAAGCTAGAGGGGAACAAGCAACATGATTTTATACAACAAATGTTTACATCATCTACAACTAACCATTCAAGCACTAAGGAAAACAGTATAGCAAATGACAATCTTATTTTTGCCTTACATTTTCAGAGAAAAAGGCAGATGAGTCACATGTAATGCCAAACCTTATTTTCTCTAAAAAAAATAAGACAACAAAATTTTGAAACTGACCTCTGCTGGTCATGATTAGTGTTTGAAAGGGCTACATCTACAGACAACATTGTGCCATGAGAAAGCATGTGCCAGCTATGTAAGACAGCAAAGCATATGCCAGCTTTGTAAGGCAGAAAAGCATGTGCCAGCTTAGTAAGGCAGAAAAGCATGTGCCACCTTTGTAGGGCAGAAAAGCATAAACCAGCTATATAGGATAGAAAATCATGTGCCAGCTATGTAGGGCAGAAAAGCATTTGCCAGCTAAGAAGGGCAGAAAAGCGAGTGACAAAACATATGCCAGTTATGTAGGGCAGAAAAGTATGTACTAGGTAAGTAGGGCTGAAAAACATATACCAGCTATATAGGGCATGCTCTACTCTGAAAATCTGTGGAGTCAAACAAAGTTCTGCCTAGCTTAAATGTGAGCTAAATCTCAAAACAAGGTGCCTTATATTATGGGAAAGAATCAAACTAGTCTCTATACACGTGTCTTGAATGAAAACCTAAACTCTGGTGACATAATAGAGAGCAGAATGATATACTTGTGTACAAGTATTCTATTTTTCATTCAACTGTTATCCTACCTTTGCAAACAGTGTAGATCCAGATCAGATACTTCTGAAAAATCCATCTGATCAGGATCTACACTGTCATTCAGTTTGTGAGTTTGAATGAAATGAGTATTCAAGTAATATGATTGGTTGATAATCAGTAATGGCTGTGGCTAAATTAATTTATTTAACAGGATAAGGATTGTTTGTTTGATTTGAGGTTTAACGTCCCCTTCAACACAGTATAGGTCATTTAGGAGATATTGCTTCCAATTTTGTGGGACTTTTACCCAAAATTGAGATGGAATGACATCTCAAGCCCTGTCGCCCAATAAAACCAATAGGGTTTATAAGCATGGACGGTCCAATTCACACCGCAGTTCCTGGACAGGCTTAGATCCCCTAAGCGGTTTACCAGTACTAGTGTGCGGATGGTTTCAGCTCTGCCTAGAAGCATCATGCAGCCCATCTATTTCTCAAGTCCCGATGGGCGGGGGCGGGCGATCAGGATTAATACACAATTAATATGTTAAGTAGTGTCAGAACATGTTGTCATATTATTATATTTATTTCATGAGAGGTCATTTCATATGAAATTTATTAACCCATTTTGTACCAGAAACCCCAAAACGGGGACCCTGGCAAACAGTGCAGGTCCAGATCAGACGCTGCAGAATACGGCGTCTGATCAGGGCCTACACTGTTTGCAAAAAGTTCAACCATTTTCCAAATCAATTTTGAAGAAAGCACAGCCTGACACCCCTAAATTTTGAAATGGACTCCTGCTATATATAAGGAGGGAGATTCCATTTGGTACAAAAAGGGTTAAACAAGCCTCCAGTGAGCTTTATAGACATATGAAATGATCATGTGAGAAATATTCTGTTTATCATATAACAATTTAGCTGAAAAAGTTTGATAGGATTGTAAAAGAAAATTTAGGGTTGTCACAGACTGCTTCATGATGTTACCAGTAAACATGTCATTTTAATAACATATTAATATCATAATAAAAAGTATATTTGAAAATGTTTCGGCTAGTCATGGTTGATACTTTAAACATTATCCTACTGAATAAATTAATTTAGCCATACCCATTACAACCAATCAAATTACTTGATAATACATAAATTAAATGCACAAACTGCACGACAAACACTGTAGATACTGATCAGATGGCCTCTTAGACCATCTAATCAAGATCTGCACTGTTTGCTACAGTAGGGATGTCATGTTAAAGGGAAACACCCACAAAAATTAACTGTCACTTTAAAATATTGCCTTTGATGAGGCAAACATTTTGGTACCAAATTTATGAAAACCGGTTGAGCGGTTTAAAAAACTTATGACCTTTTGAACATTTTACAATTGCTGTCTATGAGGGCCGCCATAATGTTAATATAGTCACGTGACCAAAATAGAAAAATAATAATTTACAGCATACTTTTCAGATTTTGTACTAAAAAACAGTAAATTATCATCGCATTGAATAAATGGAATGCATACTGAACTATTTATTGCTGTTTTATTGCATGAGAATCGCTGTAATTCAAAGTTTTCCAATTGTGAGTTTATGACCTCATTTACTCACAGCCTCGTTCTGGACTAACAAAACCAGAATTTGTGAAATGTTCAAAAGGTCATAACTTCTAAACCACTCAGTCAATTTTCATAACACTTGTTCATAAACCTTTATTCTGAAGTGAAAGTTAATTTTTGTGGTTGTTTTCCTTTAAGCAAGATAAGGGTAAGTAATAGCCTGGCTATTCAGAATTTATTATTCCAGATGCATATTACCAGACCTTGGAAATTGACATGCTCTGGCTATATATAGAATATTATCACCAAAGTACAATATAAGGCACATTGTCTTAACCCTTGTCCTGCTGAGCCCAGATATGCCTTACCTTTCAAACAATGCAGATCCAGATCAGATGGCTTCTGCAGAAGCCATCTGATCAGGATCTACATTGTTTGTCATTCAGATTGTGAATTTGTTGCAATAATTTGCATCAAGTAATCCGATTGATTGATAATCAGTGGTGGGTGTGGCTTATTTGAATATTCAGCAGGTCATGGGTTAAGTCAGAGCATTACTACTGGGAGAAAGCATTACCTTTAGTGTGGCTATTATACGTCACTACAAACAAACAGTTAACAATGTTAGTATACAACAAAAAGGGGAAATGTACAACAAAACAGGGAATACATGTATGTGCAGGGGATCAACTTTGTAGTTCAAGTGAAACACACTGCCCAAAATAAGTAAAGGAATACAAAAGTGAAAAACAAATTAACAGCAGAATCTTATGTCACAAAGTAATGAAATATTTTGTGCTGGTATGTTCACTCAAGATTATTTCTCTTCTTCTTCTTGCCAATGAAAAGATAAGTTTTGTATTTTGTTGCCTTACTGAATGCACTTAAGAAAAGGTTTCCGGCACTAGCCATGGACAAATCCAGTGACCAAAAGTTCATGGTTTTAACCTTTAGCATGTTGAGCAATATTCTATACTCAGTCTTTGGAGGGGGTACACTTATTTCGGTGGCCATAATTTCTTTACACCTGAACTGATTCCGCTCATGCTTTGATACATTGTAGGCAAGACATCTTCCACCCTTTCTACCAGAAGTATTATGGGTCACATGACTTCCAAATATGGTGGTCATGTGATCTGACCTTTAAGAAACTCAGTGTGTGCTTTGTATTATATTATATTATATTATGGCTACATATTTATCACCAGTATTTGTTTAGATGGATTGGGTCTAGTATGAACAAAATTGGGATAAAACAGGTACGGGGGACCTGTTGAAGATTGTACTTGAGAAATTGTAGAGTTTTAACATCATTTCCAGGTGTAAAATCAAACAGCCAGTAATGTGGGTAAAACCTGTGCCCTTGTAAAAAAAGAATATCCCTCCTGTATAGGAGAACCTCATCCGATGAAGTGTACTTGCTTTCTTATGAGTTTGTTAAGTTGCTCAATTTGGACCACCCCCTTGGGTGATTAAAGTCACCTACAGCATGCTGAAGGTGAACTCTCATGCATATGAACATTTTCATAGATGAAACGTTAAGATAGTTCCACTTCTATTTATGGGTTTATGATCCATTGAAATTTCAACCTAAAGTCAAGTGGGATAAGCAGTGAGAACTGTTATATCAAACATTTTAAGTCTGTCACTACATTAATTTTCAAATACGTTCTGAATAGTTAGATCCTTTGAAAGCAAAGAATACACCAAATAAACGAAAACAGCAGACTCGGTTTTATTGAGTCTGTTCATGACCAGTACTGAAATGTGCTACACCGGCCATGCCCCCTAGCACCGGCTTAAGCAGAACTCTATTTTCAAAATGATTCTAAATGAACTCAATGATCCCAAAGGACCACAAAATATAATCTGCACTATGATGGATGTACGGGGAGACTTTTTAAGGCCGCCACAGGGCACAGCACCAGCTGCAGTGAAGATAAATACCGTCGAACCTGTGCTTACGGTCTTCTCCGAATAATGGTCCCCTTATTACAACGGTCATTTTCAACCCCTCCCATCGAACTTCCCTAATAAATTAACTGGGAATAGCGGTCCACTGTGCACTGCGGTCAACGGTCACGTTATTCAGTCCCAAACTGAGTTGCTGTCCTTGAATAACGGTCTATAATTGATTCCATCACGCTCATGATTTTAGCTTTGAGGTAATTATCACCATTGATTGGCATATAATTGGCCTGCTTGATTGGTGTTGCAGTCCTTAATCCTGGCAATCTGGTCAAACATGTTACGGTTTGTGAGTGAGTTGAATTGAATAAATTCATTGCATTCTGTTTTACACAAGAACTGTAGATAGTTTATTTGAAAAGTGAAGAAAAATTAACTAAACATTTTTTTTTTAAAATTGGCGGACAGTCCTTAAGACGGTAAAACTAGCCCAGTAAGTAAATTACAATAATTGCGGCACTGTCAATTCAGAGATAAACCATCTGTGTATTTATTACGGTTCAAGTATGACACTATTGTTAATCCCTGTCATATAATTGCCACCCTGCAGTGCGTGTCGATAAGGTGTGAAAATATGGTCAAGTCATGTCTCTAATTTGCGTTTATCCTCCAGTCATAAAATTTAATCCACAATCAATGTGAAAATGATTTAATCCTCCTCAGACAATTAGCTACATCTCATGAATGGTCTCACGAATGGTTAAATTGCAGACGCTCGGCGGGAAAAGTCGAACGCTGTTGTTGGTTATTGACACGGAGGGATAAATCTGGAGCTGTACAGCGCTGTTTTCTATCCACCTCTATTCACAACCGTTTAGCTATCGAGAAAATATTTTTAACCGGTTCCAAACATTTTTTTATGAAAGCTTTAAACACGTGTGGGGTTGCTGGCATCGGATGACGTCATTTACCGATCGAGTGCAAAAAAAGGTAGTGGTGTTTTGTGGGCGGCAATTAATATCAATTCAAAAATCACCGATCGGCTTTTTCCGTATGTCTGGTCTTCGCTGGATATTGGCGGGAAAAAAAGCCTGCAGTCCATGACCTCAGCTATAAGAAGGGGTGATTTTTGGGGGCTCATTTTGGAGGGAAAAATCCTCGTCTTATAGTCAAATTTCTATGGCACTGTTTTAATTGTGCAACAAATAAACATGTAAATTAAAATGGAAAACACTATGCTTCTTCATCCAGTGACAGCTTGCAATTTCATCAATAAATGTAAAAAAATTTTGACGCTGTCGGCCTGATGGTAATTGTCAAACCTCCAAATAAAGGTCACCTGTGAATAAAGGCCAAATTTGTCCTGTCCCACAGATGGCCTTTGTTCACAGGTTTGACTGTACGTTCTACTGACAAAGCCTACTGACAAGCTGAAGTGGTAAAATATGCATTCCAAAATTTTGAGATACAAAAAGTAATTTGAGAGGTGTATATTACCAGATGTAACTATCCTTAACCCTTAAAATGCCAATCACAAATACAGCAGATGGTATTAATAGTTGTTTGTTATTTTTCAGAAAGCCAAACAAACCAGTGCTTCAGCTGAAGTGCAGGACCCGCCGGATGCTTTTAGCTTTATGAGTGTTACCATATATGGGTATGGCAGCCATTTTGGTCATGTGACCTGGACCTAAAACGGTTTCCCCAATAAATGCGCCTTATCGTAAGGAGCAAAAATATATCTTATACTTTAGTACTGTATTCTGAATTGTTTGCAGAATAAAATGCATTCTCACTTTTCCACTACAAAAGCATATGTGTCAAAGTTTGACCTAGGCACAAAGATGGTCAAGGTCAACCCAGGGTCACCATTTTAGCAATTTATAATGGGCCTACGTCCCAGATGCTATTTATCAAGTTTCGTGGAAATCTGCCCAGTGGTTCTGGAGAAGACTATTTTTGAAGGGTTTTTACCATATATGGCTTGGCGGCCATTTTGGTCATGTGACCTGGACCCCATGAGCAAATTTTGGTTTCCCCCATCCCATAGAGGCTCCATATGAAATTTGAATTCAATTGGCCCAATGCTTTACGAGGAGAAGCAGTTTGAAAATTTTCACGTTTTTCGCCTCGGCGAGGCTATACTATACGGAATGTAATATTTCGCAAGTTCATTGGTTAGATCTCATTGATATCTATCAGTATGCCAAAAATTGTTTAAATATTCCAAGCGGTTAAGTCACTATCACCAATTTTCACAAACGGGTTACGGACAGACAGACCATATATGGCTTGGCGGCCATTTTGGTCATGGGACCTGGACCCCATGAGCAGATTTTGGTTTCCCCCATCCCATAGAGGCTCCATATGAAATTTGACTTCAATCAGCCCAACGGTTTCCGAGGAGAAGCAGTTCGAAAATTTTCACATTTTTCGCCTCAGCCAGGCTATACTAAATGGAATGTAATATTTCGCAAGTTCATTGGTTAGATCTCATTGATATCTATCAGAATGCCAAAAATTGTTTAAATATTCCAAGCGGTTAAGTCACTATCACCAATTTTCACAAAAGGGTTACGGAGGGACAGACTGACAGACTGACACGGTGATTTTAGGACACTCTTAGAAAATCAACCGACTTCAGTCGGTCGCTTTTTCTACGGGTCGTGCAATATCTCAAAAATGAAATGTCAAGCCTGATTTCCTGAGAAAAATTACCATGTTGTCTAGTCAGTAATAGTTTGGCACTTTAACCCTTGACCTGCTGAATATTTAAATATGCCAAACCCACCACTGATTATCAACCAATAAGATTTCTTGATGCAAATCATTGCAACAAATTCATAAACTGAATGACAAACAATGAAGATCTTGATCAGATGGCTTCTTCAGAAGCCATCTGATCTGGATCTACATTATTTGAAAGCTAAGACATATCCGGGCTCAGCAGGACAAGCGTTAAAGAGTGAATATTGTAACAAAAATGGCAGAGCTGCAGACCCAAATCAGACTGATACAAATGCAGTGTCATTGGGATCTACAACGCTTTTCAGCTCTCCAGCAATATGTCCAAACAGGGCAGGATAGTAAGCATTGTTCTTGTTTAAGAAATATTTTTTACTTACAAAGTTTTACTGAAAATAACATGCTGTTATCAGGCAGATGCAACCATTAACTAGAAATAAAATTATGTCCTCAACCCCTATTGCACCCTAAATGTGACCCAAACAACTATTTGACCTTGAAAACAAGGTCAAAACTAGAAAAAGTGTCCCTAGGACATGGATGCCCCTGCCAAATGCCATTCATAAAAAATATTACAAATGCACTTCAAATCAATCATAAAACATATGCATCAAGGGCAGATAATCCAAAAACCAAAAATGCAAGAGTTGTCTTCCTTGTTCATGACACATCGTCTCAGTGTGATGAATGCACCTGTGAAGTTTCATGAATATATTCCATACGGTTTAGGAGTTATGGCCCGGACACGGTTAACTATATGGTACTAAGTCAAGGGCAGATAATCCAAAAACCAAAAATGCAAGAGTTGTCTTCCTTATTCATGACACATCGTCTCAATGTGATGCATGCACCTGTGAAGTTTCATGAATATATTCCATACGGTTTAGGAGTTATGGCCCGGACACGATATTGGGACGGACGGACGGACAAACGAACGGACGGACAGGGGTAAAACTTAATGCCCTTTGGCTATTCTCCGAATAGGTGGGAGCATAATCGTCAAAGTGGAATCAAGTCTTTGTTATGTTGGCATGATAAACTGCACTGAATTTGGCCAGAATTATTTCATAGGTTAAAAAGTATGGTGCAGACAATCACATATTGAACATACCTTTGGACCCATGTAATGTTGAAAACTAGTGAAGTTCACCACAATCTAATCATGTCATTTGTTGTTTAAGTGATATATTACACCAATTTTGGCCTGAATTTATCCATTGGTTTAAGAGATATAGTGCAGACAGTGCAAAATTTGACCATCATTGCAGTTGTATAAAATTAAGTCAAGGTCACAAAATTTGATCAAGTCTTTGGTAGACTGTAATGATATATTGTACCAAGTTTGACCACAATGCAAAAATATGTTCTGGAGACAGGGTTCAAATAAGATATTCTTTTAACAAAGTTTCACATTTTTTGGGAGCTGAGACCTTAAAATTGAGGTAAAATCTAATCAAGAGTTTGATATGTAAAACTGAATATATTGTACCAAAGTGGACTACAATTCATGAATTCATTTATGAGATTGGGTGCAAACAAGCTGTTTTAGGCCAAATTTTGGCAGTTCTAGGGTACATGTGACCTTGAAAATGGGGTCAATGTCACCAAAATTTGATCATTTCTTTAGTAGGTCACAATGATATATTGTGCCAAGTTTCTGTATTTTCATAAACAAGTACAGGAGATTGGGTGCAGGCCATAAAGTAAACTAATTTAAGGTGAATGGAAACACCTGGAAGATTTTTCTGCCATTTTTCAAAGGGAGACAACTTTCAGAACTTCCTGTTTGCATTTCTATAAGCCCTGTCTACTGAAACAAGAGGGCCCAGAGGGCCCTGGTTCGCTCACCTGATCCAATGTATAACAAGTGGGCCCCGGGCAGGGTCAATTTTGGCCCCAGGGCTATAATTTGAACAATCTTGGTAGAGGTCCACAAGATGAAGCTTCATATCGAATATGAAAGACCTGGGCTTTCTGGTTTCAGAGAAGAAGATTTTAAAAGTTTACCCTCTACAAAGAAGTCTATGTAAAACAAGATTTTCCCTATATAAGTCTATGTTAAACCAAAGGGCCCCGGAGCGGGGGCATTTTTGGCCCCAGGGCTATAATTTGAACAATCTTGGTAGAGGTCCACTAACTGAAGCTTCATAACAAATATCAAAGACCTACGCCTTGTGTTTCAGAAGATGATTTTTAAAGATTTTCCCTATATAAGTCTATGTAAAACCAAAGGGCCACATGGCGGGGGCATTTTTGGTCTCAGGGCTATAATTTGAACAGTCTTTATAGAGGTCCACTAGATGAAGCTTCATAACAAATATAGAAGACCTAAGCCTTGTGGTTTCAGAGAAGAAGATTTTTCAAGATTTTCCCTATATAAGTCTCTGTAAAACCAAAGGGAGCAGGGGCATTTTTGGCCCCAGGGCTATAATTTGAACAATCTTGGTAGAGGTCCACAAGATGAAGCTTCATACCAAATATCAAAGACCTGGGCCTTGCAGTTTCAGAGAAGAAGATTTTTCAAGATTTTCCCTATATAAGCCTATGTAAAACAAAAGGGCCCCTGTGCGGGGGGCATTTTTAGCTCCAGCACTATAATTTGAACAATCTTGGTAGGGGTCCACTAGATGAAGCTTCATACCAAATATCAATGACCTGGGCCTTGCGGTTTCAGAGAAGAAGATTTTTAAATATTTTCCCTATATAAGCCTAAGTAAAACAAAAGGGCCCTGGTGCGGGGGCATTTTTGGCCCCAGCACTATAATTTGAACAATCTTGGTAGGGGTCCACTAGATGAAGCTTCATACCAAATATCAAAGACCTGGGCCTTGCGGTTTCAGAGAAGAAGATTTTTCAAGATTTTCCCTATATAAGCCCATGTAAAACCAAAGGGCCCCCGTGCGGGGGCATTTTTAGCTCCAGCACTATAATTTGAACAATCTTGGTAGGGGTCCACTAGATAAAGCTTCATACCAAATATCAAAAACCTGGGCCTTGCGGTTTCAGAGAGGAAGATTTTTAAAGATTTTCCATATATAAGCCCATGTAAAACCAAAGGGCCCCCGTGTGGGGGCATTTTTAGCCCCAGCACTATAATTTGAACAATCTTGGTAGGAGTCCACTAGATGAAGCTTCATACCAAATATCAAAGACCTGGGCCTTGCGGTTTCAGAGAAGTAGATTTTTCAAGATTTTCCCTATATAAGCCTATGTAAAACCAAAGGGCCCCCGTGCGGGGGCATTTTTGGCCCCAGCACTATAATTTGAACAATCTTGGTAGGGTTCCACTAGATGAAGCTTCATACCAAATATCAAAGACCTGGGCCTTGCGGTTTCAGAGAAGAAGATTTTTTAAGTTTTCAGTGAAAAAAATCTATTTTTGGCTACTGTGACCTATATGTGCAACGGACCGGAACCATTTGAACAACTTTGAAAGGGGACCACCTCAGGATCATTCCTGTGAAGTTTGGTCAAAATCCGATCAGTGGTTTAGGAGGAGATGTCGTTTGAAGAAAAGTTTACGGACGCACCGACGCACAGACGCACGCACGACGGACAAAAAGTGATCCCAAAAGCCCACCTTGTCACTACGTGACAGGTGAGCTAAAAAGGGGTCTACTCTTAAAGGAAAGAATTTGCTACTCAGGAGAAAATTCTTTCCTTTAATAGTTGACCCCTATTGACATGGGAGATAAAAATACTTTTAAAGGAGTTGCTCCCCTGAAGGTGTTCCCATTCCCCTTAAAGCTGATGAAAAATGAATATAATGTGAAACTGAATCTCATATTAAAGCATTGTGCAAACTAAAATATCAGCAATGACAGAGAGATATTAGGTAGGGAAGATTTTCTTGTCTGGTTCATCATGTGAACACGTCTGTGAAAGGAGCACCCCTTAACCCCACTTTATATAGAGAAAACTGGGGTCTATGAGGTTATACATTATTTTCTTATTTCTGCTCCAAGACATAGGTTGTGGATACTCGTTAGACCGCCTCAATGAGGCGGTTCTAACGAGCACCTGCAGCCTATGTTTGCAGTATAAATAAGGAAAATATCACAGCTTTTCATCAGAAAAGTAGCCATTTTGGAGATGGGATAGGTGTTATCGTAATGTTGAAACCAAATAACTGCATTAATCCTATCAACCCTGTAAATAGGTACAGGTACCAATGTAAACAGTGTAGATCCAGATGAAACATCTTGTCACGGTTAATAATTTTGACTAAGTACTATGTTTACAAGAATGCATTATGATAACACATCTGTGAGACATAGTGTATTCTTTTATATCTTTAAAATGGTTTCTTTTCTGATTAGATTTGTGTTAATTTTCTTATTTCTCGTCTAAACATAGATTGTAGGTGGTTGTTATAACAGCCTCAATGAGTACCAACAACAGATGGAAGCATCCAAATTCAAAGATGGAAGAGCCCACTTCAGAAACTCAGGGGTGAAAGGATTAAAGTGTGAAATTAACCCTTATCCCACTGCATAAAATAATTTAGCCACACCCATTTACATTTCAACCAATCAAACTACTTGATGTAATGTGTTCATTCAAATTCTATAACCATATGACATGAGGTGCATATTCAGATCAGATGACTTCTTCAGAAGCCATCTGATCTGGATCTACACTATTTTAAAAGATAGGGGTTTTTGTATTTGGCAGGATAAGGGTTAAGATGTGCAGAAGAGGTAAAACATAAAACTGTTTTATAAAAGTTGAAGATACCCCAGTTCCTGCTAAGTTTGTTTGTCTCAGAAAACTGTCCTTTAATGGCCCAGTTAACACTTTTTTGGTCATCTTAAGATGGTCAGTGTACCTTACTGCAATTTACCTTGCAGACTTATACATAAGCAGTTAAATAGTACAGTGCATATAATTCCCCAAGAAAATGACAACTGCCCGTCTGGACTCTGTGAAAGGGTGAGAATGACATTAGAAATTATTTTATGATCAATCTCCAAGCAAGATTGTTGATGACCCAGTAAGAATCCAAACCCCAACCTCCTGATCGCCAGTCAGACGTGCATTCGAATGAGCAACCAAGGCTGGCCAGTTGCTGCCAAGAATTGGACAGATGGGACAAAGCAAGTGTAAACCCAGATCAGGCTGCAGTCAAGTCTGGGACTGTACCAGCTACCCATCTGTAAATTTATTTCTGATTGATTACCATGCAGCAAAATTCATCTGAAGTTTTAGAATAACTACTATAATTAACCCTTAACCCTTGTCCTGCTGAGCCCCGATATGTCTCATCTTTCAAACAATGTAGATCCAGATCAGATGGCTTCTGAAGAACAAGCTGAAGAAGCCATCTGATCAGGATCTTCATTGTTTGTCATTCAGTTTATGAATTGATGCAATGATTTGCTTCAAGAAATCTGATTGGTTGATAATCAGTGGTGGGTGTGGCATATTTAAATATTCAGCAGATCAAGAAAAAATGCAGCTGAAAATGTCGTAGGTTAAAGATCAAACCATGTACAGCCTAACTTCAATAGATCAAACAGTTGTGTGATCATGAAAACTGGTTTAGGACAGAGGGACAGTAGAACTTTGATGGCTCGAACACCGATGGCTTGTTTACCATGACTGAGCCGAAGCCGTTCTTGAACCCCTAGGGAAATCCTCAACATAAGAAAAAATGGGGATAATTTAGGAGATTTTCGTCTTTTATCTTTCAAATGTATGCTTTGTGTACTCATTATAATTGCCTCGATGAGGCAATTCTAATGAATACACATAGCTTATCTTGCAAATGTATGCTTTCTGTACTCATTAGAATCGCCTCGATGATACCCCAGTTCCTGCTAAGTGAGGCGATTCTAATGAATACACATACACATAGCATACATTTACATCATGGAACAACGAGAAGATGTCCAAAAGTATCTTTTTATGCCTCCTAGCAGTAACCCTCAGTGGCTCAATTATCCCTGTCTCGAACAGATTGTCGAGGTCCCAAAGGTGTTTGAGCTACGGAAGTTTGACCCTAGTTTGGGCCACTGAGGGCTACTAAGAACATCATGACAGAAGGCATTATGGAAATAATTTTGTCTGTTTGTTCTGAAGTTTTACAGCCCAGTCAACACTTACCTATTTAGGTCATATCAAGTAGGTCAGTTTACCAAACCACACTTTCCTGAGTAGGCTTCTATATAAGCTGTTAACCAGTACTGGAACATTGTTTGTTTGTTTGATTTGAGGTTTAATGTCCCCATCAACACTGTAAAGGTCATTTTAGAGACATCACTTCCAATTTTGTGGGACTTTTACCCGACATTGTGATGAAATGACATCTCAAGCCCTGCCACCCAATGAAACCAATAGGGTTTATAAGTATGGACCTTCGGATTTACACTGCTGTGCCTGGGCAGGCTTAGATCCTCTAAGCGGTTTACCAGGACTCGTGTGCGGGTCAGTTTCAGCTCTGCGTGGAAGCATCATGCAGCCAATCTATTAGGAACTTCAAGCCCCAATTGGCGGGGGCTGAGTACTGGAACATTCTTTTAGGGAATGATTAAGGTATAAATTTTTGAGGTTCTATAAAATAAAGGCATGTTATGTGTACTCATTAGAATCACCCAATCAAGAAAATTCATATGAGTACACATAACAAACATTTTTAAGACAAAAACAAGAAAATATCCCAAAATTATCCCTAAGTATTTCTTAAAGATCTCCCTATGGATTTAAGGGGAATGGGTACACATTCAGGGGAGGAAACTCCTGCAAAAGTATTTGTTTCTCCGATGAGGAACAAATTCTTTCCTTTAAGAGTAGACCCCTATTTCCGTGGGCCTGAGTTGACAGAAAAGTGATCAGGAAATTCCAAAAGTTGTCTCCCTTTGAAAAATGGAGGCAAATGGATGTTCTCTTACTTTTTTTCTTTAAACCACATGATGTGGGTACTTGTTAGATTCACCTCGATGAGGTGATTCTAACAAGTACTCACTTCAAATATATAATTAGGTAATTCTAACGGCAGTATGAAAAAAAGTCACAGGAAAAAAAGTCACGGATCAGTCACAGTTTTGGGTGGGAAAAAAAGTCACGGAAGAAAAGTCACAGAATTGGTTTTAATCATGTTAAATATTTTGCTTATTTCGGGACAAAATACAGTTTGTGGGTGCTAGTAAGAACCAACTTGATGAGGTGGTTCTATTAAGTATTCACAATTTATGTTTTTGAACAAAAATAATAAGAAAATAATATTGATAGGGTGTCATTATTATACCCCCATAAAGCCCCGCATTCCTCTATATAAAGTGGGGTTAAAAGGGATATTCATTGCATGGGCTTGTTGACCTGATTATTTTTTTCTAAATATAAACATACAATATTATATATATATATGGATTGTCAGTGAATGAACCTTTAACATTCATCTTAGAATCTTGACACTATATACATATATACATGTATACATCACATTAACAAACAATAATTCTGCCGAAGGCTATGTTGCGCCTGTGTGGGGGTGCAAAGTCACCGAACCATGATAGCTAGGCCAATGTCAAACAAAGATGCTTGCATAAAAGTTGCCATTCTTAAATGCAAGCTTGTACTAAGTATCATTAATGAAGTTCAAACAATTCTTGAGAAATGAACTTTATATCTATTAGGGTGACCACTAGGGTGGTTGCAATATTTTACAAAGTCAGAAAACCATAAAATGTAGGTCAAGGTCAAATATGGATGCTTGCATTTAAGTTTGCATCTCCAGATACAAGTTTGTACCAAGTATCATTACTGAAGCTCTCATAGTTCTGAGAAATTAACTTGACCATTTGGTCGCATTATTTTACACAGTCAGTGAACCATAAAATGTAGGTCAAGTCAAATATGGATGCTTGCATTTAACTTGCCACCCAAAGATACAAAATTGTACCAAATATTATTAATGAAGCTCTTATAGTTCTTGAGAAATTAACTTGTCCCTTTGGGTGAATGCTAGAGTGGTCGCAATATTTTACAAAGTCAGTGAACCATGAAATGTAGGTCAAGGTAAAATATGGATGCTTGCATTTAAGTTGCCATCCTCAGATACAAGTTTGTACCAAATATAATTAATGAAGCTCATATAGTTCTTGAGAAATCAACTTGACCATTAGAGTGAACGCTGGGGTGGTCGCAATATTTTACAGAGTCAGTGAGTGAGTGAGTGAGTTTAAGTTTTACGTCCCACCAACAGCTAAGGTCATACGGAGACGGGACCTCGGTTTAAAGACTCATCCGAAAGTCTGGGGAAGCCCGGGATCGATCCTGGGATCCCTGGTTTACAAGGCGAGTAGCGTAACCACTGCACCACGGAGGCTTCTAACAGAGTCAGTGAACCAGTAAATTTAGGTCAAGGTCAAATATGGATGCTTGCATTTAAGTTGCCATCCACAGATTCAACTTTGTATCAAATATCATTGATGAAGCTCTTATAGTTCTTGAGAAATAAACTTGACCATTAGGTTGCGCTAGGATGGTCGCAAATGTTGACACCTTGACAAACAGACAGACGAATGAACGAACGGAGGGACGGACGGAAAACAGGGCGCCGATATCACGCCATGCTAATAGCAGGGGTTACAATTAGAAGCAAGGGCTGTGATCTGTGGAATGAACATCCTTTTAAACCCCACTTTATATAGGTAAATGTCGGAACAGTAGGTGTTGTCAATATTTTAATTTATCAGCAACATCCTTTCAGTGGAATATTTCTTTATTTTCTTATTTGTGACTTTTTTCCTGTGACTTTTTTTCCGTGACTTTTTTCCTGTGACTTTTTTTCTACACACGATTCTAACAAGTATCCACTTCAAACATGTTGTTGGCACTTGCTAGAACCAATCTTGGTGGTTTTAGAAATGTATGTTCTGGGTACTACATGTAGTCAGAATCCCCTCGAATCATAATTACTTCAAAGAGAGTGTTCTAACAAGAACCCATATCATATGGATTAACCCATTGCATGCGGGAAACTCCTAATGGGGTACCTTCGCAAACAGTGCAGGCCCAGATCAGACATCCCAGAATGTGGCGTCTGATCAGGGCCTGCACTGTTTGCTAACAGAATTTTCCGTCAAAAATAGATAAAACGAAAAAATTGGCTTGTCACCCCATATATGACAAATGGACTCGTCCAACATATAGCAATGGAAGAAGAGTCCACTAGCATATGGGTTTATTGAGACATAAGAAAAGCAATCCCAAAATTATCCTTGTTTCCTTCCTCCTCTTTATCTGGACCTATAAATAGCAACCAGGGGCCAGTTGTTCAAAACTAACGACATCGTTAGTTAACAAATCGATAAAACTTTGATCATTAAATATGGCAGATATGCTAGTATTTTTGCTGAAAAAATGTGAGCAGCTTTTGCAAATGCAAAAGCTGCTCACATTTTTTCAGCAAAAATACCAAAGTTTTCGATATTGTACTTGCTAGAACAGTTAACAATATGACCACTAACGAGCTCGTTAAGCTAACGATGCTTTGAACAACTGGACCCAGGAAGTCCATACCTTCTGAGGAGTCATCACTGCCAAAGAAGTTCTCCACGTTTGACTGTTGTAGATCATGTGGTGACAGGGTAGCTGCCACTGCGGCATCATCTGGTGTTGGAACTGAATACAAATACCTACAAATAAGATTTTCAATATTTATATTCTCAGAGTATTTACAAAATAAAAGCTGCAAGCACTGCATGGTGCCCCACTACTACAATTACATCAAGCAAGTGCCATATATCACAGTCAAAAAGTAATTCAAAGTAAGGATGCATTACTCTTTTCCTTAATAAAGTTGACAGGAATACATGACTGAGATGACTTTTTTCAATGTTAAAAGAGCCATGGCTCCAAAAGAAAGTAAACCAGAATTACAATTCTTATTTTCAGTTATTTGGGGCCTGTGCCTTTATAATAAAGTCAAGGTCTACAAAATGTAATCATCCCTTAATAAAGTTGACAGGAATACATGACTAAGATGACTATTTTCAATGTTCAAAGAGCTATGGCTCCAAAAGAAACTAAACCAGAATTACAATTCTCATTTTCAGTTTTTGGGGACTTTATAATAAAGTCAAGGTCTTCAAAATCTAATCAAAGCTTTAGTCAACTGCAATGATATATTGCACCAAGTTATACCACATTTCATTGGTGTGTTCATGAGACTGGGTGCAGACAAGCCAGCTTTGGCCCAAAATTGACAGTTTGGGGGGGGGGGGGGTATGGGGGCTGTGGTCAAGGTCATCATAACCTAATGGCTGTTTTCCCCCATCCTAGTGATGTAACCATGAGAGTTTGGTCAGAATCAATTGTTAGGTTCAGGACATATAGTGCTTGAAACAGACTACATGACAGAAATGGCTATGTTCAATGTTCAAAGGGCGATAGCTCTGAAAGTAGGAATACTGTTTGCAAAGAAAGAGGTTGTCATGTTCAACATGATAAGTGTTATGGTTAAACTCTGACATACTTAGCTTGATCCTTGAGAGGTGATCTTTTCTCATTCTTTACATCTGTCATAAGGTCACCAAATGATCCTGAAAATTTAAGATAAACAAATCACTAGAATTATCATAGAAATGTGTCTAAAACACAGTGATGCTCCTACCTCATACCTTGGCAATGAAAGTCTGCCCCTTTTAAAAAAATCTGCTTGTGTACAGCAGTCATAGTACAATGCCTAATTGTTCAATGTCTTGTTGGCTGAACATATTGAAAGTAAAAAAGAAAATCAAAAATCTTGACATAGAGGTTTCCACATCCTGAAAAGGCAATTTTGCCTATACTTTACATACGGACAGATAGTCTCAAAATCCTGAAATCAGGAATAATCCTAAAAACTTTCACGCATATGAACCAGCTTGGTTTGCATAGGTATCTGTATCATATAGCAAAGGTATCAGTATCAGTCTACAAAGCTGAACCGGTTTACTGTTCTGGACATATCATTGATACTACAGAAGTAAGCTAATGCAGTGAGTATAAAAAGCTTGTGAAATTCAGATTCCAGCAAAATCCTTACCACTCTGTTGTGATGCTGCAGGTTTTGGTGCAGCAGGTGGTGCAGCAAGTAGGGCAGGTGGAGCAGCAGGTTGAACAGCATGTGGAACAACATGTGGAGCAACAGGTGGTGCAGCCTGAAAATCTGCAAAGTCATCCTCTTCTGTTGTCATGGCAGTCAATCCCAGCATGCCTTGAGGAGCACCAGCTGATGGTAACTAAAACAGAACAGAACCATGAGACAATTTCTTTAATTTAGCTGTGTAGTATGGAGGTTGACACACTGGCTGATGAAAGTTCTATCATGAACATGTTTAATAACTTTGTTGGCTTTAACTCATTTACCCTAGCTTTCTAGAACTAATGAGGCAGTCCTTTGATGCAACTTAACCCTTGTCCTGCTGAACACGACAACCCCTACCTTTGCAACAGTGCAGATCCAGATCAGATGGCTTCTTAAGATCCACACTGTCATGCAGTTTGTGAATTTAAGGCTTTCAAGCAGTTTGTGAATCTAATAAATATATCATATCAAGTAATTCCCATAGTGGATAGTGAGAAATGGGTGGGGCTAAACTAATTTATTCAGCAGGATAAGGGTTAAAGGGAATGTATATATTGGACATATTGTGAAAATTCTATGACTTGAACTCTAATGGATCATTTACCACTGTTGATTTGAAATAATTATTTAGCTCCTAGGAAAAACCTAGCCATAACTGCAGATATTAAAATATTTCAGAAAACTTAGGGAAAAGAGAATTTTTGTGTTATATCTTGAAAATATATGTTGTGTGCACTCATAAGCGGTGCAAAAGTGTACACTTGACATACCTGAATTCTAAGTAAAATGGAAAAGCTATTCCTATTATGCCTAATGGCCTGGCCCTATAATTAACAGGCAGTGGCTTGAACTAACTTTTATGGACCAAAAAGTGATCAAGCCAATGAAATTTAACCATTTTTGTACCAAATGGAATCTTCCTCCTTATATATTGCATGAGTCCATTTCAAAATTTGGGTTTTCAGGTTGTGTTTTCCTCAAAATTTATTTGGAAAATAGCTGAACTTTTTGCAAACAGTGAAGGCCCTGATCAGATGCCACGTTCTGTGGCATCTGATCTGGCCTGCACTGTTTGCCAACAACCCGTTTTGGAGTTTCACGTACAAAAGGGGTTAACTATACTTTCTGGCATCTTCCTGAACAGAGACAACTTCTGTGACTTTCTATTGGCTTTCCTGTAATTTAGGACCCTCCAAGTTGAACCGTATAATAGTATTGATATAACCCCCAACCTTTCAAGTTTCCCTCTTGAAAGCTGGTTCGGCATCTGCCAAGATATGAAAGATTTTAAAGTGAATGTATAGTATATTATCTGGTATGACATGTGACATCGCAAGTAAAAATATTTGCATCAACATGTGCACATCTGTGATGTCTTAACAGAGTCTTTGCTGGGTACTATATGGATAAAGGTTGACATAAACTTCTTTATGTTAAAACCTCACCGTTATTTATGGGGAATGGGAACACCTTCAGGGGAGGTAACGCCTTCAAAAGTATTTTTGTCTCTCATGTCTATAGGGGTCAACTCAAATTCTTTCCTTTAAGAGTAGACCCCTTTTCAGTGGGACAGGGCTTATAGAAAAGCGAACAGGAAGTCCCGAAAGTTGTCTCCATTTGAAAAATGGCGGGAAAATCTGCCAGGTGTTTCCATTCCCTTTAATGGATACTGTCATATCACAAAAATTACACCGGCCCCGATAGCTCAGTTGGTAGAGTGTCCACTCCGGGGAACGGGAGGTCTCGGGTTCGATCCCGGGCCGCGACATACCAAAGTCGTTAAAAATGGTACTAGCTGCTCCTCGCTTGGCACTCAGATTTACGGGGTAGAGCTAGGACTGGTCGATCCAGTGTCAGGATAATGTGACTGGGTGTGGTATCATGTAATGTGTCTGGGACATGATACTTCAGTGTGGCAGCACTATAAACGTGAGCATTGAGCTCCCTGTCGCAACCAGACACCGTCGTGATATGACTGAAAAATTGTTGAAAGCGACGTTAAACCCGAATTCACACACACACACACACACACACAAAAATTACACATGATTACTAGTGTGTAACATAATACTATCGTTCATGACAACCCTAAGTTTTCTTTTCAATGGGTTCTTCAATAAAATCTGATATAAAATAAACAGAAACGTACAGTTATGGTCATTTCATATGAAAAGAAAAACAAGAGGGCCCAATGGCCCTATATCGCTCACCTGTGTACCAGAAAATCATAAGTGTAGGAGACCACTTGACATTGCTACATACTAAATATCTGAGCTCTGGGCCTTATGGCTTTGGAGAAGATTTTTGATTTTTTTTCCAGTATAAGTCCATAGGTCAATTTTGACCCAAAGGGCATGGTTGGCAGGATTTATGTAGGCAACCATTTTATGTTGCTATATACTAAATATCTAAATCCGTACTTCATGGTTTCAGAGAAGATTTTTAAAGCTTTTTTTTTTTTTTCATTATAAGTTTATTGGAGTTAAGAAGCCTCAGGATTTGGCCAATTTGAACCCCAGGGGCAAGACTCAGGCAGGATTCATGTGGGCAACAACCCCATGTTGCTACATGCTAAATACCTAAGCTCTGGGCCTTATGGTTTCACAGAAGAATATTTTTCAAGTTTCTTTTTTTCCATTTTAAGTTTTTTTTTTCCATTATAAGTCCATCCATGGTAGTTAATGGGTCATGGGTGTGGCCAATTCTGGCCTAAGGGGCATGATTGGCAGGATTTATGTAGGTGACCTGGGCCCTGTGGTTTCAGAGAAGAAGATTTTTGAAGATTTTTTTCCATTAGGAGTCCATGGGAGCTAAGGGGCCCCGGGGTGTGGCCCATTAGGACACCAGGGGCATGATTGGCAGGATTTATGTAGGTGACCACTTACCGTTACTACATGCTAAATATCTTAGCACTGGGCCCTGTGTTTTCAGAGAAGAAGATTTTTGAAGCTTTTTTTTCCATAAGAATTGTCTATGGGAGCTAAGAGGCCCCAGGGCGTGGCCCATTTGGACCCCAGGGGCATGATTGGCATGATTTATGTAGGTGACCACTTGCCGTTGCTACCTGCTAAATATCTTAGCTCTGGGCCCTGTGGTTTCAGAGGAGAAGATTTTTGAAGCTTTTTTCCAACAGGAGTCTATGGGAGCTAAGGGGCCACGGGGCGTGGCCCATTTGGACCCCATGGCCATGATTGGCACGATTTATGTAGGTGACCACTTGCCGTTGCTACATGCTAAATATCTAAGCTCTGGGACCTGTGGTTTCAGAGAAGAAGATTTTGAAGCTTTTTTTCCTTTATGAGTCTATAAGAGCTAAGGGGCCTGGGGCGTGGCCCGTTTGGACCCCGGGGGCATGATTGGCAGGAATTATGTAGGTGACCAATTGCCCTTGCTACATGCTAAATATCTAAGCTCTGGGCCCTGTGGTTTCAGAGAAGAAGATTTTTGAAGCTTTTTTTTCCATTATGAGTCTATGGGAGTGAAGGGGCACCGGGGCATGGCCCATTTGGAACCCAGGGCCATGATTGGCAGGAATTATGTAGGTGACTACTTGCCCTTGCTACATGCTAAATATCTAAGCTCTGGGTCCTGTGGTTTCAGAGAAGAAGATTTTTGAAGCTTTTTTCCATTAAGAGTCTATGGGAGCGAAGGGGCCCCGGGGCATGGCCCATTTGTAACCCAGGGGCATGATTGGCAGGAATTATGTAGGTGACCACTTGCCCTTGCTACATGCTAAATATCCAAGCTCTGGGCCCTGTGGTTTCAGAGAAGAAGATTTTTGAAGCTTTTTTCCATTATGAGTCTATTGAAGTGAAGGTGCCCGCGGACATGGCCAATTTGGAACCCAGGGGCATGATTGGCAGGAATTATGTAAGTGACCACTTGCCCTTGCTACATGCTTAATATCTAAGCTCTGGGCCCTGTGGTTTCTGAGAAGAAGATTTTTGAAGCTTTAACCCATTATGAGTCTATGGGAGCGAAGGGGCCTTGGGGCGTGGCCCATTTGGAACCCAGGGGCATGATTGGCAGGAATTATGTAGGTGACCACTTGCCCTTGCTACATGCTAAATATCTAAGCTCTGGGCCCTGTGGTTTCAGAGAAGATTTTTGAAGCTTTTTTCCATTATGAGTCTATTGGAGCTAAGGGGCCCCGGGACGTGGTCAGTTTAGACCCCAGGGGCATGATTGGCAGGAATTATGTAGGTGACCACTTGCCCTTGCTACATGCTAAATATCTAAGCTCTGGGCCCTGTGGTTTCAGAGAAAAAGATTTTTGAAGCTTTAACCCATTATGAGTCTATGGGAGCGAAGGGGCCTTGGGGCGTGGCCCATTTGGAACCCAGGGGCATGATTGGCAGGAATTATGTAGGTGACCACTTGCCCTTGCTACATGCTAAATATCTAAGCTCTGGGCCCTGTGGTTTCAGAGAAGATTTTTGAAGCTTTTTTCCATTATGAGTCTATTGGAGCTAAGGGGCCCCGGGACGTGGTCAGTTTAGACCCCAGGGGCATGATTGGCAGGAATTATGTAAGTGACCACTTTTCCGTTACTACATGCTAAATATCTAAGCTCTGGGCCCCGTGGTTTCAGAGAAGAAGATTTTTGAAGCTTTTTTTCCATTATGAGTCTATGGGAGCGAAGGAGCCCCGAGGCGTGGCCCATTTTGAACCCAGGGGCATGATTGGCAGGAATTATGTAAGTGACCACTTGCCATTGCTACATGCTAAATATCTAAGCTCTGGGGGGCCCTGTGGTTTCAGAGAAGAAGATTTTTGAAGCTTTTTTCCATTATGAATCTATGGGAGCGAAGGGGCCCGGGGCATGGCCCATTTGCACCCCAGGGGCATGATTGGCAGGAATTATGTAGGTGACCACTTGCCGTTGCTACATGCTAAATATCTAAGCTCTGGGCCCTGTGGTTTCAGAGAAGAAGATTTTTGAAGCTTTTTTTCCATCATGAGTCTATAGGAGCTAAGGGGCCCAGGGGCGTGGCCCATTTGGACCCCAGGGGCATGATTGGCAGGAATTATGTAGGTGACCACTTGCGGTTGCTACATGCAAAATATCTAAGCTCTGGGCCCTGTGGTTTCAGAGAAGAAGATTATTGAAGCTTTTTTCCATTATGAGTCTATGGGAGTGAAGGGGCCCTGGGGCCTGGCCCATTTGGAACCCAGGGGCATCATTGGCAGGAATTATATAGGTGACCACTTGCCCTTGCTACATGCTAAATATCTAAGCTCTGGGCCCTGTGGTTTCAGAGAAGAAGATTTTAAAAAAATTTCCCTTTATAAGTCTATTGGAGCTATATGTTGCCATGGCAACCAGAATTCCAATCTGATCAGCCCAAAAACCTTATGCAGCCTTTCCCCCTACCTGATGATGCTTCACATGAAATTTGATCAAGATTGGCCATGGACGGACGCACGCACGGACGCACGCACGCACGACAGACAAAAAGTGATCCAAAAAGCTCACCTCGTCACTACGTGACAGGTGAGCTAAAAATAAGGAACTGATACAATTAGATCCAAAATCCCCACCCCACCAACTCTAACTCATCAATGAATCAATAATTTGATAATTAAAGCCAAGTTGACCCAATGATGAGGACTCAACAGTAAAAAGCGTTGAGATACCAGTACTGCACTACAACGCCACTTGAATACTGGAGCAAAAGAAAAATAACAGTTGAACCCCATTGGAACAAGCAACAAACAAAAGATTTGTTTCATAAATTTCATATGAAACGACCATGAGTCTATACACAAAGGGAAGGCTGTATTTTGACTACCGGTAAGTGGGTACACAGTCTAATCTGAGTATTTAATGAGTACAAGCTAGAAGCCACATTTTCACTAGACTTGTTATACAATACCTGTGTGACAGGAAGTGTAGCTGGTGTTGAAGCTGAGGCCAGACTGGTTACATTGGGTGGTTGTACGGACTGTGATACTTGTACTCCTGGGGATACAGACACTGGCCCTTGCTGTGGAATGTGTAAACCCTGTACAGGGCCACCATGTGGCACTGCATGAGGTCCATGTGCTGTCATTTGTTGTGTGTTTTGTGCAACTCCTGGCACTGAACCAGGCATCACCTGTGAAACTGGTGGCCCCTGACCAGGTTGTTCTGCCATTTGCAACCCCTGTGGACCCCCTTGTGGTCCAGGGTGTGGCCCCTGTGGCACATTCTGTGGTGGGCTTTGTTGCTGAAATCTTGGAACAGGAGGATGGGGACAGCGATTCAGAATATCAGGACTTGTTATCTGGTAGTTGTTCTGAAGAAAAAAAGAGCACAATGTATAAAATATAGATTTTATACACAAACAACAACAACAAAATGGTGCATTATTCTTTTCGTATAATTTGTTCTAAACCAAATACACCATAACCTCTGAATAACCTTGTTCATTATAACACAGTTTATACTTTAAACTGTTTTGGATATTACACACTTTAATGATGGATCCCAAATATTCTTAGTAATACAGTAGAACTTCGATGGCTCGAACACCGATGGCTCGTTTACCATGGATGTGTCGAGCCCATTCTTAAGCCCCTAGCAACATCTTCTACATAAGAAATAGTGGGGGATAATTAAAAAGATTTTAGTCTTTTATCTTGCAAATGTATGCTGTGTGAACTCATTAGAATCGCCTTGATGAGGCAATTCTAATGAAAACACACAGCATACTTATTCATTATAGAACACCGAAAAGATGTCTAATGAGAACACACAGCAAACTTATTCATTATAGAACACCGAAAAGATGTCTAATGAGAACACACAGCAAACTTATTCATTATAGAACACTGAAAAGATGTCTAAAAGTATCTTGTTATGGGTCCTGACAGTAACCTCAGTGGCTCGAACTACCCCTGTCTCAAACAGATTTTCCAGGTCCCTAAGGTGTTCGAGCCATTGAAGTTCAACTGTATAGAAAAATGGCCAAAAATGGTCAATAGACCTCTATATTTTTGTTTGGATACCACATGGTTGTTTAACTTACATGGCTTTGGATCCCAACAATCATGTTATAAAGAGGTGTTGGTTTACATGCAAAATGTATAAGGAATTTAAATGTCTAGACCTACTGCCCTTGTAACTTTCCTGAAGCCATTTACTTACACTTGCAAATATTCCTTGGTTTTTTGTTTGCTTTGAAGTTTAACTTCCCCGTCAACACTATTTAGGTCATTTTGGAGACATTGCTTCCAATTTTGTGGGACTTTTATCCGACAGTGAGATGAAATAACTTCTCAATCCCTGCCACCCAATGAAACCAACAAGGTTAAAATATATGGACGGGCCAACTCAACGGGTGGGGATTTTGTATTTTATGGTGCTTCTTATGGTGTAGAAATAAACTTTCCAACACTAACTAGCTTCCTAGTCTACAGTGGTGAAGCATATTTACCTGTGCGAGACCAATAAGAGCCAACATCTGGTATAATTCTGGTTTGACAAGCTGTCCTGGGGTCACCCTATTACACAGGGACCAAATATGACCCATAAGTTCCTTGGGTAAGCCACTGAGCATAAGAATAGGGTACAGTCTGTCTGTGGATATCACTCCATCACTGAAACATGAAATAATAAACATTGATTAAGGGGTACATGTATTTCTTTTATTTCTAAATTTACTCTTCTGCTGCCGAACAATTAATTTTGCCACACCAATTTCTGACTGTGCTTAATATATTCTGTTCATTTAAATCCAAAAACTGAAAGACAAAAAGTGTAGGTCCTGATCAGATGGCTTCAGAAGCCATCTGATCTAGATCTACACTGTTTGCAAATTTAATCAAATTTTGTAACAGAAACACCAAAACAGGTAATTGACAAACAGTGCAAGCCCAAATCAGGAGCCACAGAATGCGGTGTCTGCTCTCGGCCTACACTGTTTGCAAAAAGTTCAGCCATTTTCCAAATAAATTTTGAAGAAACTAGAGCTGTCAGAGGATCTGACTATAGCCCCGCTTCAGCGCCGTCAGAGAAGAAAGTTATTTAAGCTGCAGAGAAAACAGTTATGAACAAGAAATAACTGTTGAAAATTTTACATTATCTGGAAAAAAAGAGTTGTGAGCCCTTGTCCCTCATTTCAATGAGCATGATACATTACCAGAATGTCCATGTTTATACTAAATTTCATCTTCCATTTTTCAATGTTCAAAGGGTAATAACTCCTAAAGTAGGCAAATCAGAGTCAGGGTTCCTGCGCTCTGCACATTGTCTCATGGTGCTTTACACTTGTGTGAAGTGTCATGAAAATATCTCAAATGGTTTGTGAGTTATGGAGCCGACACAGTCAAAATTGCCTTTTTAAATGTTCAAAGGGCAATAACTCCTAAAGTAGGCAAACCAGAGTTATGGTTTCTGCACTCTGCACATCATCTCAAGGTGCTTTTCATTTATTTGAAGTTTCATGAAAATATCAGAAACGGTTATGGAGCGGACATAGTTAAAATTGCTATTTTTTAATATTCAAAAGCCTATAACTGAAAAAGTAGACAATCCAGAGTTTGGGTTCCTGCGCTCTGCACACGTAATATGGTGCTTTACATTTGTGTGAAGTTTCATAAAATTATCTCAAACGGTTTTTGAGTTATCGAGCAAAGACGGCTAAAATTGATATTTTTCAATATTCAAAGGGAAATAACTCAAAAATTAGGCAATCCAGAGTTATGGTTCCTGCACTCTGCACACCATCTCATGGTGTTTAATGTTTGTGTGAAGTTTCATGAAAATATGTGAATGGGTTTTAAAGTTATGGAGCGGACACGAAAATTGTTAACAGACACAGACAGACACACAGACAGACACACAGAAAATACGAAAACCAGAGTTATGGTTCTTGCGCTCTGCACATTGTCTCATAGTGCTTAACATTTGTGTGAAGTTTCATGAAATTATCTCAAACGGTTTTCGAGTTATGAAGCAGACACTGTTAAAATTGCCATTTTTCAATGTTCAAAGGGCAATAACTCCAAAAATAAGCAATGCAGAGTTATGGTTCCTGCGCTCTGCACATCGTCTCATAGTGCTTAACATTTGTGTGAAGTTTCCTAAAAATATCTCAAACGGTTTTCGAGTTATGAAGCGGACACAATTAAAATTGCCATTTTTCAATGTTCAAAGGGCAATAACTCCAAAAGTAGGCAATCCACAGTTATAATTCCTTTGCTCTGCACATTGTCTTATGGTGTTTAACATTTGTGTGAAGTTTCATGAAAATATGTTAAGCAGATACAAAGTTATGGAGCCAACACAAATTAACGGAATCACGGAATTACGGAATTACGGAAAATGTTCAAAGGGCAATAACTTCAAAAGTAGGCAATCCACAGTTATAATTCCTTCGCTCTGCACATTGTCTTATGGTGTTTAACATTTGTGTGAAGTTTCATGAAAATATGTTAAGCAGATACAAAGTTATGGAGCCAACACAAATTAACGGAATCACGGAATGACAGAAGGACATGGCAAATCCAATATAGCCCCACTTTTTCAAAGCGGGGCTATAAACACAAGATGACATCCCTAAATTTTGAAATGTACACCAGCTATATATATATATGGAGGAAGATTCCATTTGGTAGGAGGAAGATTCTATTTGGTACAGAAAGGATTAAGGGTTGTCATGTTCAGCTTGATAAGGGTTGCAGTTACTTGTCAGAAATGCCTTCATGAGCCAGTTCTAACAAGTATCCACAAGATGAGCCCCGCCAAGCGAATTTGTGTCTTCGAGCATTCCGTCTTGACAAATTATAACTGTGCATGCCCAGCCATTCAGAGGAACCAGGGATATGGCTTTCTATCTGAAGGTTCCTCTTGATTCACTGCTTGTATGAGCGAGCAGTGAAGGTTCTGGCGAGACTGCGCAGATGCGCAGGCTAGCCTGAACCTTCGCAGCTCGCATAGGCGATAAGTACCAAAATCGCTTGACAGGGCCCAGATAAAGGTGAAAAGAATGAAGGAAACTTATCTCCTAAATATCCTCCTTACTCTTTATTATCTGGGACTATCAGGCCTCATACTGACCAAGCTTTTCAAATATGTTCTATGAAAGGGTTATCCTTTGGAAGCAAGGAATACACTACAGAAGTGAAAAATATGGAGTGTACATGTTTTCTGGGCCAGACTAGCTAGTTTCGGCCAATTAGGCCTCATCAGTGACCCTCAAATATTTTCAAAATTCCACAATGGAATCAATGATCCCAAAGGACAAGAAAATATAATCTACACTATGATGTAGGGCAGGGAGACATTTTACCGCCGCCACACATTCCCACACACCAGCTGTAGTGAAGTTAAATATGTTCTATAAAAGGGTTATCCTTTGGAAGCAAGGAATACACTACAGAAGTGAAAAATATGGAGTGTACATGTTTTCTGGGCCAGACTAGCTAGTTTCGGCCAATTAGGCCTGAAAGACCTGATTTTGCAGCCTTAACCATCATCCTGCTGTACATGACAACCATTACCTTTGCAAACAGTGTAGATCCAGATCAGATGGCTTCTGAAGAAGCCATCTGATCAGGATCTACACTGTTTGTATTGCAGTGTGTGACTTGAATACCGGTACATTGTATCAAATAATTTGATTGGTGAATAGGCAGAAATGGGTTTAGCAAAATAATTTTATTCAGAGGATAAGTGTTAAATAGTCATTATAAACAGAATATAGGAGGAAAAATCAAAATCTAAAAAGCCTGAAATCAAGAAAAAAAAAAAAAAATTAATCAAGCCCTAAAAGCCTGAAATCCTGCATATGCCTGAAAATATGAGGCCTGACTATAAACAAGGTACTGCATAATGAGAGAACTCAAACTGAAATAACTCTGATCAGGGTCAATCAATTTACCTCCTTTTGAAGGAAGGAAGGAAAGAATGGGGAAGGAATCAAATTGATTGGAGTTTTGCAACCAAACCAACACTGTTTAGGTCATAACAAGCTCATCAATTTACCTAACCACACGTTTCCTTGGCAGGTTTATACGTAGGTGGTAAACAGTGCACATTCATCTGTCAGAAACTGACAACAGCCCTTCTTCAATCAGCAGATGTCTCCATGAAAGAATGTTGCGAGACCTCCCAATCACAAGTCAGATGCGTATCAAACTGAGGAAGGAAGGAAGGAAGGAAGGAAGGAAGGAAGGAAGGAAGGAAGGAAGGAAGGAAGGAAGGAAGGAAGGAAGGAAGGAAGGAAGGAAGGAAGGAAGGAAGGAAGGAAGGAAGGAAGGAAGGAAGGAAGGAAGGAAGGAAGGAAGGAAGGAAGGAAGGAAGGAAGGAAGGAAGGAAGGAAGGAAGGAAAGGAGGTAAGAACTGTAACTCACACAAGTGATGCTTCAAGAACATGTTTGTAGATCTCAGGCAGTAAATTCTCCTCAGTTAGCCAGGGCGGTGGTTTAGGTGGATGTTTTGATGTTGGGCTTGTGTGTTTGGCAACCTTGGATGTTGGACTGGTATGTTTAGGAACAGGCTTCTTAGGCATCGTCTGGATATCCTTCACAGCTGAAATTTATAAACTCTGAGAATTAAGGGGAACAAATACACATTCAGGGGAGGTAATTCTTACAAATAAGATCCAAACCAGCAACTGGTAAAGGCTCTTGAAAGTTGAGATGAAAATGTAACAGCAAATAGAATAGAACCCTACAATAGACAGCTCATTTAGGCATCCATTATTAAGGCTGACGCAATAATCGCATAATCGATTAATCGATCGATAAATTCCACAAAAATGATTATCATTTCTGATTTGCTTTTAATTGATTACTTGATAGGTACAATTTACTAGTTAAAGTTATGCCTAAAATAGCTGGATGAATGGCAAACAGTGCAGACCCTGATGAGATGCCGCATTATGCGGCATCTCATCTGGGTCTACAGTGTTGCTCAGGCCTGTCTGTTCAAAGATACATAATGTAAAGTGCAACATATGATAAGAGTCATGCTCAGATAGAAAGCCAGACAGGCAAAATAATGACAAAAACTTTAGCGATTACTAATCGATTATCGATCGCAATGACAGGAATGATAATCAATTATCTTTTCAGCTCCGATTAGCCAGCCCTATCCATTATTTTTACCCTTATCCTGCTGAACACAACAACTTCTACCTTTGCAGAAAGTGTAGATCCAGATCAGATGGTTTCTGAGGAAGCCCAGAAGCCATCTGATCAGGATCTACTCTGTCATGCAGTTTATGAATAGAACGAATACATTATATCAAGTAATTTGATTGGTAGATAGTCAGAAATGGGTGTGACAAAATTAATTTATTCTACAGGAGAAGGGTATAATTGCCAATAAATCTCTCACCTGACAGGTAAGAAGAACAGGTGCATGTACAGCTAAATGTTTTCCCATTATTTACCAAAAGCAAACGAAAACAGTTTTCATTGTGTTCTTCCTCTTAGACATATCTCTCCACAAAATGTTTTTTCTATTTGTTAGCAACGCCTTGCTGAGGCAATGCTAACAAATATCTAAAACATTTGTTTCTTGGAGTAATAAATCTATATTCTTGAATAACCCCTTTCATCTTGATCGCTCAAATCAAATTCTTGTTGTAACGAGTTTTGTCTTTATGAAATGTTGGTTTAAAGAGAGTTATCTGTAAAAAAAAAAAAATAAGTATGCAAACTATTTTCACCACAGACAAGTGCAGAATGCAATGTATACAGTCGAACTTCAATGGCTCGAACACCTTTGGGACCTCGAAAATCTGTTCGAGACAGGGGTAGTTCAAGCCACTGAGGTTACTGTCAGGAGGCATAACGAGATACTTTTAGACATCTTTTCAGTGTTCTATAATGAATATGTATGCTGTGTGTACTCATTAGAATTGCCTCATTGAGGCGATTCTAATGAGTACACACAGCATACATTTGCACATTAGAATTGCCTCATTGAGGCGATTCTAATGAGTACACACAGCATACATTTGCAAGATAAAAGACTAAAATCTCTTTAATCATCCCCCACTATTTCCTATGTAGAGGATTTCGCTAGGGGCTCAAGAATGGGTTCGACACATCCATGGTAAACGAGCCATCGGTGTTCGAGCCATCGAAGTTCTACTGTATCAAAAACATTTGTTTTTGGAGTAATAAATCTATATTCTTGAATAACCCCTTTCATCTTGATTGTTCCATTCAAATTCTTGTTATAATGAGTTTTGTCTTTATGAAATGTTGGTTTAAAGAGAGTTATCTGTAAAAAAAAAATAAGTATGCAAACTATTTTCACCACAGACAAGTGCAGAAGGCAATGTATATATATTTTTTTTTCTGAAAAAATAAGACTTGATATGCCATGTCAATTGTCTTTCCATGTCGCTCTAAGTCTTCTTTTTTTCTCTAAAAATTAACAAAAATGTTGTTTACTAGTAATGATTGGTGCTTTAGTGGTCAACTGCCTATTTGTGACAATTCAGATAATTCCTACCTTCTTGAATGAAGAGGTCAGACAGTTCCTCAGACTGGTTCCATGACTGATTCCATTTCCTAGCATTCTGACTATCATGGTGGACTGGTACCTGTGACTTGCTGCCAGCTGGCTGAAGCTCTTTTAATGCTGGCTTATGAAATAATTTAGCTTTCTGTGGTGCTTTCAAATCTGAGCATTCAAACATCATCTTCTCAAGATCTGCAGAAAGAGAAATCATTAGCTTTTTTTTTCTTTCTGATTTGGGTTTTATGACAGTTTCAAGATAATTTCACTTATACTAAGATAATTGCCAGACAGAAATGATTGAAATCAACTAGAGAAAAAACCACTTGACCTTCCATTATATATGACCGCAGCTAGCCTGAACGCCACAGCGGTGAGAGACGTAATGGTTAAGTGACAAAACTCTCAACCAACTGGCCACAGTGGCCCACTGAAATCATCAATACTTGTACAGGTCAACAGGTATACTCCTACTGGTGATAACTATAGCATTTTCTTTGCTTTTGTTTTTTGTTTGTGTTGAGGTTTTACATCTCAACCAATATTATGAAGGTTATTTTTAAGAAGTGAGGCGATTCTAACAAATATCTGTAACATCTGTTTCTTGGAGTATTAAATTACAAGAATCTTTCATGACTATGAATTCGATTTGGGCATTTCCAACCTGAGTGAAGGCCGCATCGCTCGGAACCGAGGCTAAGCCTTGAGCTAAGAATTCATTCCATTGAAATTGTCATTATAACGAGTTTTGCCGTTGTAACAAATGTCGGTATTAAGAGGGTTGACTGTATTAAACCATTCATATGATCAAAGCTTTAACTGTATGTAAACTAATGGTATAGTTAGTTCTGAACAATTGGCCCGAGGTGTACCCAATCACCATAAATCTACAAGACCTATCAGAATACGATTTACCTTTCTTATCCTGTTTGGGAGGAGACACCTGTGTTTGCTGAAGTGAAGAATTATGGGAATTAACTGTTGCCTCAGTAACTGGATTAAAACTGTTTTGATTGGCTATCACACTGGTGCCAGTAATCTGATTGGCTGACTGCTCAGTCTGAGAAGCTGGAGGACTGCTGAGAAACTCTCCAAAACTGCTGTCTGTGTCTGTCTCAGAAGGGACTGCAAATAGAATGTAAAATGTCATAAAGTTTGAAAACTACAGTGAAATTCTGCTATTAAGACCACCTAAAACTAGAATCACCCAGTTGATGGCACGGCATCCCATATCCCCACGCTTCCCCGCGGGCCCCACCCTTAGGGGTGTGATCAACATTCCGAAAGTGTCATGCACTCCCTAGACCAAAGATGTATCAGTTCCCAAAGTTTCAAGTTTCTATCTATAACGGTCTAGGAGGAGTTATCCGGTAACAGTAATGTATGGGGGTAAAGGGGGTCAAAATCAGTTTTTGACCTCTGGTAACCTCAAAATTGACCCTTGGGGTCAAATTTTGGTTGTAATGTTTTCTACTCATCATGCCGTTCGCTTTAATATGTTACACGACCATGTTCTGGAATTTTTTATTTTTGACCCCCCGCGGGCCCCACCCCCTGGGTCCATCCCGAGGAGTGTGATCAAAATTCTGAAATTGTCATGCACTCCCAAGACCAAAGATCTATCAGTTCCCAAAGTTTCAAGTTTCTATCTATAACTGTCTAGGAGGCGTTATCCGGTAAGACGGACGGACGTACGTACACAGACGGACGTACATATGTACGGAGGGACAACAAAGACCATTACAATATCCCCACTTTTTCTTCGAAAAGCGTGGGGATAATTTAAACTAATTCTGCTTTAAAAAGCTTATTCAGTAGGCTGCACTTAATGTTTTGGTGTGTTTTCTGCCCATAGTGTCCTCTGGTCAGGGACCCCCTTTGAAACTGTTCAGAAGTGGTCTTAAAGACCACTTTTGAACAGTCCCAAAGGTGGTCTTAATATAGGAATTTTCCTGTATCTTGTTTATTAAAGTACATCCCAACCCCTACAGTATGCATTACTGTAGGAATATAAAAGGAATTGTTCTCATAAAACTGACATTTTACCTCATTTTACCTCGTAATTTGTTCTCATAAAACTGACATTTTACCTCAACAAACAACCAATTTCAATAAAATTAAGCCTTTCAAATCCACTTATTCACTGGTTTTTATTTTGCACAAAATGGCATGCCTGGTCTGCTATATAAAACCAAATTTCACCGTGACCCATGAAAAAGCAACATTACATGATGCCTGGTTCCCTACAGTGCCTTAGCGTGTACACAGACACAAATTTTTAACATTATCCAATCAGATGTTGTTTTACACCAGCAAATGCATTAAAATGTACCTTTAAACAAACTAAACTCTTAAGCTGTTACAAAAAAAACCTTAAGCAGATAGCAAGTTGATTTTTATAAAAATTTTCATGGTAAATCAAGCTTGACATTACATGTGAATCATCTGGTGGGCACATTCGAAGTGCCAGGGACTGCAGGAAATCCTTCGAATTATCATTAGTTAAAATTTTCGAAATCCGTAGTTTTCAAATATGTTTGGATATTTTTAGTCATTGTCTTTGTATGACCATTAGTGCAACTTCATCTTGGCTCTTTGGTGAAGTAATGGGAATATCTGCCAATGAGCTGCCTGAACATTAGGAAAACATGTCCGTAGGAAATAATGACGTCCAACATGGTGTCAGAAAATGATAAATATCAGATAAAAGTGACAACATCTTTATTATTTCTGCTTTCAACATAGATTGTGGGTCCTCGTTAGAACCGCCTCAATGAGGCGGTTCTAACGAGTACTCACAATCTATGTTATTGAGCAAAAATGGGGCAGATAATGTATACCCCCGTAAACCCCTCTTTTCTCTATATAAAGTGGGGTTGAGGGGGGTCTTTGTTTCACGAACTTGTTATCGTGATGAGGTTGATCGCATCGTCTTTAACACTTTACATGCTTCAGAAAACTGAAAACATGAAATGACATTTTTACAATAACAAAAGGTAGTTTAGGTCATAGTACCAAAGCATTCATCCAAAATCATTAATCCATAGACAAAATGGCAAATATCAATGTTCAGATCAACAGACATAGACTCCAGAAGAGTGTAAATGAAGGTTAAATGTAAAGTACAGAACCATTTTACTGACTAAATATTTAACCCTGCAAAAGGGATAAAAGACATCATTGACAGCTAGCTAAGATTTCTATCAGTCTGCAATAAACTGGCTGATACAGAATGGAAAGGGCTAACAACACGTTTCTAGCCAATTTAGTTTCGCTTCTTGGCCCTACATTCACTTTCAAACACTTCCATAAATGTCCAGGAAATTTGGCTACTTTCAGTTTTATCAGAATTGTTATTTCACCTGTAACAGCCGGTCCGTTGAATCACCCCAACCACCCCTTAACACCCGAATCAAAGGAAGAGAAATGACCACTTAAACCCCATAATTAAACACTTAAAATCATTAAATAAAATGATGAGTGCAGATAAAGTCAATTAACCCTTGTTCTGCTGAGCCCGCATATGCCTTTTCTTTGAAACAATGTAGATCCAGATCAGATGGGTTCTGAAGAAGCCATCTGATCAGGATCTACATTGTTTGTCATTCAGATTGTGAATTTGTTGTAATAATTTGCTACAGGTAATCTGATTGGTTGATATTCGGTAGTATGTGTGGCATATATGAATATTCAGCAGGACAAGGGTTAAGGACATCTATTACATCACTGTTGATCAGGTGTCAATTACCGGTAGCGGATAACCCGTGAATTCATTCTGATAAGTAACAATCAAACTCGCCGCACAAAGAAAACGTGATCATCATGCACGACCTTGATTTGCCAAGCGGTGTTTCAAATTTAGCAGGGGGTTTTAATAGGAATTTCTTTGATCGGGACCAACAAATCTGTTCAAAAAATTGATTTTTTTGAAAAATCGAAATTAGAAAAATCAGTAATATTTTTGCAATAAATAATAGAGAAAAATCTCAGGAACATCAGTCGTCTTCGAAAACTCTGGTAGTTTCCAAAAAATTGGTGTTTGAATTACCGAGTTGCCACTGTAACCTATACATATTCGTTTGGACATAACACCATTGTGTAACTAACATGGTTTCTGCTCTGAACCCTAACAATAGTTTGACAAGAGCTCTGCACGCGTGGCATAGTATGCCCGTGGCAATTATTAAGATGGAGCATATATATATGGTACTGACTGTTGTACAAGTTTGGGTTTGTGGAACGTAATCAAGGAACATTATGTGCTCCATATATTCTTAACTGGCACTGTTAATAAACCTCAATGGCTCAAACTACCTGTCTCCAACAAATTTTCATGGTTGGTAAAATTTGGTGAACCATAACCTTAAAATAATAAAGGCATAACTCTGGCAATAAATGGTGGACTGTAACCTTGAAAAAATATGCGCTGCTCCACATCTGAGTCTAACTATACGTAAAGTTTCAGCTTCATCAAATGTAAAATGTGGGAGGCATTATCCGGAAACAAAATATGTTTAGAAAAATCTGTGAAAGGGGAATAACTCTGGTAATATCTGGCGGACTGTAACCTAAAAGTATACATTGTTCCACATCATTGTCTTCCTATATGTAAAGTTTCAGCTTCATCAGATGTAAAATGTAAGAAGAGCTATCCGGAAATGTAATGTTTACAAAAATCTGTTAAAGGGGTATACCGCTGGTAATATTTGGCAGGCCGTAAGCTCAAAATAATATGCACTGTTCCATATAATGGTCTTACTGTATGTAAAAATTCAACATAATCGGATCTAAAATGTCGGAAGAGTTATCCGAAAACTAAATGTTTACAGAATTTTTCAAAAGGGCACAACTCTATTATTATTTGGTGGACCTCATCATGGTCTAATTATGGATGAAGTTTCAACTTGATCGGATATAAACTGTAGGAGGATTTATCCGGAAACAAAAAGTTTGCAAAAGATTTCAAAGGGGCATAACTCTATTATTATTTGGTGAACCATAACCTCGAAAAAATATGCGCTGCCCCACATCATGGTCTAACTATGAATGAAGTTTCAGCTTGATCGGATGTAAACTGTAGGACAGTTAACCAGAAATGAAAATTTTAATCGCAATTTTCAAAAGGGGCATAACTCAATTTTTTTTTTATTTTTGGTTTTGGTTTTATGACCATTTCAAGATTATTTCACTCATATCGAGCCGATCGTTAATCAGAGGTGGGCGAAAACCGGAGTACCCGGAGAAGAATCACCTGACCTTCCGTTGCAGAACTTGGCGTCTCACACGTGACCCGAGCGAGGCTCGAACCACAGTGGTGAGAGACCTAATGAATAAGAGTCAGTGTTCTTATCCACTAGGCCACGGAGGCCCGTTACATAACTCTATTAATATTTGGTGTATGGTTATTCTTGAAACTTTACGCACATGTCCACCTCATAATCTTAATATCTACAAAGTTTCAGGTTAATCAGATGGAAACTGTGCGAGGAGTTATCCGGAAACGAAAATGTTTACAGCAATTTTCAAAGGGGCATAATTCTATTAATATCTGGTGTATGGTTAACCTTGAAACTTTACGCACATGTCCACCTCATAGTCTTAATATCTACAAAGTTTCAGGTTAATCAGATGAAAACTGTAGGAGGAATATCTGGAAACGAAAAAGTTTATGGACAGACGGGCATATAATAAGCAGGTTCTAGGGTAAGACAAATTTCAATTTTTAGTGTAAAAATTACTTGTGATATTCTTGGGCTTTGATTTGGGCTTGTCTGATGTTCCAAAAATAGAATCCACTAGTTTATTTGGGTCAAGGCCACCAGAAGTGGTTTTCCCAAACTGTTTCAGCTTGTCTCTCTGTTGCTGGTACTGTCTTTCTTTTCTTATTTGTTCTTCACTCTTTCCACTTGGTCTACCACCTGTTGTGACTTCCCTGGGGAAGACAGAAAAAGATTTAACAATAATTAACCTAAATCCACAGGAATCTGTATTCTAAACCTCCATCTTGCCAAACCCGGTGTAACAGGCCCGTTCTCCATCATCCCGACTCAACCTCCCCAAGTCTGTTTTTTCCCTGGAAGAACTGGGCCAGTCCAGTTCTTTCCCCGGGGAAGAACCGGGGCGGTGGGAAGAAATTGACCGTTACACCGGAAATATCTTTTTTTGAAAACAGTATAGATCCAGATCAGCTGGCTTCTGAGAAGCTAGCTGATCTGGATCTATACTGTATACCATTCTGCTTCTACAGCCATGTTAACCCTTATTGTGCTGTTCACGACAACCCCTACCTTTGCAAACAGTGTAGATCCAGATCTGAAGAAGCCAACTGATCAGGATCTACACTGTTTGGCATTCAGTTTATGAATTTGTAGCAATAAATAACATCAAGTAATTTGATTGGTTGATAGTCAAAAATGGGTGTGGCTTAAATGAATTTATCATATGACGTCGTTGATAAGCAGTGGATAACGTCGTGCAATAAATATCGTATGACCACACGTGTAATAACACTTTGGCGGGATTAAGTAACGTCATGACGACGTCCATGTCAACAGTGCATTTTTCGTAGAAAACTTGTCAAATTAAAAGTCGCTAAAATCCAATTTAAAGTAGCCATATGATAAAGAGAATCTTACACTCTTGGTCATTTTATATGAAATTTATGAAACTCGCCAAAGGCTCATTTCATAAATTTCATAAATTTCATATGAAATGACCACTCGTGTAAGATCCTCTATATTCAGCAAGATAAGGGTTAAAGACTGACATCATTCAAAACAGATGGATTAAAATTGGGGAGGAGTGTAGCACTATGGGATATTCAACATGGTGAGGGTTAACCAGCTAATGTAAACATACAGTAGAACTTCGATGGCTCGAACACTGATGGCTCGTTTACCATGGATGTGTCGAACCCATTCTTGAGCCCCTAGCGAAATCCTCTACATAAGAAATAGTGGGGGATAATTAAGGAGATTTTAGTGTTTTATCTTGCAAATGTATGCTGTATGTGCTCATTAGAATCGCCTCATTGAGGCGATTCTAATGAGTACACACAGCATACATTTTCATTATAGACCACCGAAAAGATGCCTAAAAGTATCTCGTTATGCCTCCTGACAGTAACCTCAGTGGCTCGAACTACCCCTGTCTCGAACTTTTCGAGGTCCCAAACGTGTTCGAGCTAAGTTCGACTGTAGCTACAGATGAGGAGGAGGAGGAATGAGAATAAATGATGGATAATTTTACTCATTTCTTGTTAATCCCTTTTTGTACCAAATGGAATCTTTCTCCTTATATATACCAGGAGTTCATTCCAAAATTAAGGGGTGTCAGGTTGTGCTTTCTTCAAAATTTACCCGGAAAATGGCTTAACTTTTCCCAAACAGTGTAGGTCCTGATCAACTGCCATATTCTGGGGCGTCTGATCTGAGCCTGCACTGTTTGCCAATTACCCGTTTTGGGCTTTCCGGTACAAAATGGGTTAAAATACACCTCAACCTCTTTAAAACATTGTTCAGTATTACAATTTTTCTAAACATAAACATGGTTTAAAGATGTATCCCAAAAATGTATACCACCGGATTACATAGGACAATAAGCATAAATGGTCATATTTCCTATAGATGATACAGAAAAATGAGCATAAATGGCCATATTTCCTATAGATGATACAGAAAAATGAGCATAATTGGTCATATTTCCTATAGATGATACAGAAAAATGAGCATAAATGGTCATATTTCCTATAGATGATACAGAAAAATGAGAATAAATGGTCATATTTCCTATAGATGATACAGAAAAATGAGCATAAATGGATATATTTCCATATAATTTAATAAAATTTGGTTTGGATATATAACATGGTTGTTTAACAAACACAGTTTCTGCTTTGAACCCCAACAACAGTTTTATAAAGAGGTTGTGGTGTATAATATATGCTGGTTATTGTTAGAACAGCCTCAATGAGGTGATTCTAACAGCTAACCTCAACATACAGTGAAACTGTACTGACTCAAACACTGATGTCTCATCTACTATGACTGAGCCACCCTACACCAAACAAAATCCTAAGGACTCAAGTACAGGATTTACTCACCTGGAGTCAAACCCATTTTTGAGTCCCTAGGATTTTGTTGAGTGTAGAGTTTGACAACCCAGTCAACACTATTAAGATCATGTTGAGCCAGTAAGTTTAACTAACCACACTTTTCCTTGGCAAGTTTAATATGCTTATATATAAGCCTCATTAACCCATTGTATGCTAGTGGACTCTTCCATTACTTTACGTTGGACAAGTCCATTTGTCATATAAGGGGTGTCAGGCCTATTTTTTTTCGTTTTTATTCTATTTTGAACAGAAAATTCTGTTAGCAAATAGTGCACTCCCTGATCAGACGCCACATTCTGCGGCGTTTTATCTGGGCCTGCACTGTTTGCCAAGGTACCCCTTTAATGGTTTCCCGCATACAATCAGTTAAGCGGCCAACCGGTACAGTGCATATTCTTTCGCCAGAAACTGACAACTCCCCTTCTTGAATCAATGGAAGTAAAAGAATAACCTTAGTAAATATTTCATGATCAATCTACACAAAAGAATGGGGCTAGCACTGTCAGAAATTTTAGTGTATGTTTAAATGGAAATATGCAAAATCATGACGCCCATCAGGGCTTGAAGAAATAGATGGGCTGCATGATGCTTCCAGGCAGAGCTGAAACCAATCCGTACACACAAGTACTGGTAATCCGCATAGAGGAGCTAAGCCTGCCCAGGCAAAGCGGTGCGAGTCGGACCGTCCATGCATACAAACCCTATCGGTTTCATTGGGCGACAGGGCTTGAGATGTCATTTTATCTCAATGTCAGGTAAAAGTCCCACAAAATTGGAAGCAACGTCTCCAAAATGCCCTTTACAGTGTTGACAGGGATGTTAAACCTCAAATCAAACAAACAAACAAACATGATGGTAACACATTGTTCCTATGGGTGGGGGCTGTGATGGTTACACATCCATGTGACAGTGTATTCTTTCATATCTCAAGAAGGGTAATTTTTGCTGATAAAAATTTGTGATGTGTTCTTATGTGTACTCCAAACACAGGTTGCAGGTACTTACCTAAGGGGAATGGGAACACCTGGCTGATTTTCTGCAATTTTTCAAAGGGAGATAACTTTTGGGACTTCCTGCTCCCCTTTCTATAAGTCCTGTCCCACTGGAAAAGGGGTCTACTCTTAAAGGAAACATTTTGCTCCTCAGGAGCAAATTTTTTCCTTTAAGAGTTGACCCCTATTGACATGGGAGACAAAAATACTTTTGCAGGAGTTGCCTCCCCTGAAGGTGTTCCCATTCCCCTTAATAGTACTACTTCAATGAGGCAGTTCTAATGAGTACCCACAACCTATATCATTTACAGCAGAAATAAGAACAAGAGGGCCATGATGGCCCTGGATCGCTCACCTGATCCATAGAGTAACAAGTGGGCCCAGGAAAGGGCCATTATTGACCCCAGGGTTATAATGTGCATAATGTTGAGGGCGGTCTAAAAAGGTGAAGCTTCATACCAAATATCAACAAAGGCTATAAATTGAACAATCTTGGCAAAGGTCCAGTAATATCTAAGACCTGGTCCTTGCAGTTTCAGAGAAGAAGATTTTTTTAAAGATATTCCCTGGATAAGCCTATGTAAAACCAAATTGCCCCGGGGCTAGGTCCACTAGATGAAGCTTCACACCAAATAGACCTAGGCCTTGCTGTATCAGAGAAGAAGATTTTCAAAGATCATCTCTATATATTATAAGCCTATGTAAAACCAAAGGGCCCGGGTAGAGGTCCACTAGATGAAGCTACATACCAAATATCAAAAGCATGGGCCTTGCAGTTTCAGAGAAGCAGATTTTCAAAGACTATCTCTATATAAGTCTTATGTAAAACCAATGGGTCTCGGGCAGGGGCATTTTTGGCCCAAGGGCTATAATGTGAACAATCTTGACAGAGGTCCACTAAATGACATTTCACACCAAATATCAAAGACCTAGGCGTTGTGGTTTCACAGAAGAAGATGTTTAAAGATTTTGACTATATAAGCCTATGTAACACCAAAGGGCCCAAAGGCAGGGGCATTTTGGCCCTTTGACTATAATTTGAACAATCTTGGTAGAGGTCCACTAGATGAAGCTTCATACCAAATATCAAAGACCTAGGCCTTATGGTTTCAGAGAAGAAGATTTTTCAAGATTTTCCCTTTATAAGTCTATGCAAAACCAAAGGGCCCCGGAGCGGGGGCATTTTTGGCCCCAGGACTATAATCTGAACAATCTTGTTAGAGATCCACAAGATGAAGCTTCATACCAAATATCAAAGACCTGGGCCTTGCGGTTTCAGAGAAGAAGATTTTTAAAGATTTTCCCTATATAAGCCCATGTAAAACCAAAGGGCCCCGGGGCGGGGGCATTTTTGGCCCCAGCACTATAATTTGAAGGGTCCACTAAATGAAACTTCATACCAAATAACAAAGACCTGGGCCTTGCGGTTTCAGAGAAAAAGATTTTTAAAGATTTTTCCAATATAAGCCAATGTAAAACTAAAGGGCCCCGGGGCGGGGGCATTTTTGGCCCCAGCACTATTATTTGAACAATCTTGGTAGGGGTCCACAAGATGAAGCCTCATACCAAATATCAAAGACCTGGGCCTTGCAGTTTCAGAGAAGAAGATTTTTAAAGATTTTCCCTATATAAGCCCATGTAAAACCAAAAGGCCCATGGCTCAGGGGGGGGGGGGGGGGGGGGGTGGGGGGGGAGGACCTGGGCCTTGTGGGGTGAAGCTTCATACCAAATATCAAAGACATGGGCCTTATGGTTTCAGAGAAGAAAATTTTTAAAGATTTTCCCTATATAAGCTCATGTTAAACCAAAGGGCCCCAGAGTGGGGGCATATTTGACCCCAGCACTATAATTTGAACAATCTTGGTAGGGGTCCACTAGATGAAGCTTCATACCAAATATCAAAGACCTAGGCCTTGCGGTTTCAGAGAAGAAGATTTTTAAAGATTTTCCCTATATAAGCCCATGTAAAACCAAAGGGCCCCGGGGCGGGGTCATTTTTGGCCCCAGCACTATAATTTGAACAATCTTGGTAAGAGTCCACTAGAAGAAGCTTCATACCAAATATCAAAGACCTAGGCCTTGCGGTTTCAGAGAAAAAGATTTTTAAAGATTTTCCCGATATTAGCTCATGTAAAACCAAAGGGCCCCGGGGCGGGGGCATTTTTGGCCCCAGCCCTATAATTTGAACAAACTTGGTAGGGGTCCCCTAGATGAAGCTTCATACCAAAAAATCAAAGACCTGGGCCTTACGGTTTCAGAGAAGAAGATTTTCAAAGCTCTCCCCTATATAAGACCATGTAAAACCAAAGGGCCCTGGAGTGGGGGCATTTTTTGCCCCAGCACTATAATTTGAACAATCTTGGTAGGGGTCCACTAGATGAAGCTTCATACCAAATATCAAAGACCTGGGCCTTACGGTTTCAGAGAAGAAGATTTTTAAAGATTTTCCCTATATAAGCCCATGTAAAACCAAAGGGCCCCGGAGCGGGGGCATTTTTGGTCCGAGCACTATAATTTGAACAATCTTGGTAGAGGTCCACTAGATGAAGCTTCATACCAAATATCAAAGACCTGGGCCTTGTGGTTTCAGAGAAGAAGATTTTTTAAGTTTTTGGTGAAAAAAATCTATTTTTGGCTCCTATGACCTAGATGTGCAATGGACCGGAACCATTTGAACAACTTTGAAAGGGGACCACCTAAGGATCATTCCTGTGAAGTTTGGTCAAAATCCAATCAGTGGTTTAGGAGGAGATGTTGTTTAAAGAATTGTTTACGGATCCACGCATGCACGGACGGACGGACGCACGACGGACGAAAAGTGATCCCAAAAGCTCACCTCGTCACTACGTGACGGTGAGCTAAAAACAGTGTAAACCCCTATCTATCTATCTATCTATCTTCTTATACTGAGTCGGTCAGTTTTCTCAATATAAAGCGGGGTTCAGAAAGGTGTTCATTTCACCAAATTCTGAATCGGATGTAATCCCAAAATCATCCCAAGAACTCCTCTTAACCCTTAATAATTAACCCTTATCCTGCTGCTTAAATTAATAAAGCCACACCCATTGCTGACAATCAAACAATGAAATTACTTGATATAATATATTTGTTCAGTTCACAAACTGCATGACAGTGTAGATCCTGATCAGATGGCTTCTTCAGTAGCCATCTGATCTGGATCTACAATGTTTACAAAAGTAGGTGGTTGATGTGAACAGCGGGATAAGGGTTAATTAAACGATATTCAAACATGCTGATTTTGTTACCTGGTTATGTGTCAAAACCGTGGTTCAGAGAATGAAGGTTCCATAAACAGTATAGACCCTGATCAGACTGGTCCAGAGCATTCTGGTCAGGTTCTACACTGATTGTACAACTGCCAGTACTTCTGTCAATATGTAGGTTAACTTTGATCAGATACTTTGACACCTTGGTAACAACATCTGGCCACATCAATCCTCAATACAACTATAATTTGTTTGTATTGGAGTTTAACGGCCCAGTCATTTTTAGGTCATTTTTGAGCCGGTCAGTTTACCTATCACACTTTCCTGGGCAGGCTTATACGTAAGCGGTTAACCAGTACAGTGCACATTCTTTCGCCAGAAACTGACAACTGCCCTTCTTGAATCAGCGGAAGGCAGAGAATGACAGTAGAAAAGATTTCATGATCAATCTCCACAAAAGAATGTTACCGACCCTGGGGGGAGTCAAACCCGCGTCCTCCTGATCACCAGTCAGACGCGCATCCGACTGAGCCATTGAGGCCTACACAATCAATCCTCAATACAAGTATAAATATACATTAAAATTCTAAGACCACTAAAAATAGAGACTACATGTAATTCTGCTTTGAAAAGCTTACTTAGAAAGTTTCAGTTATTCTTTCTTTGTGTTTTCTTCATATAGTGTCGTCTCATCATCGACCACCCTTGGAACAGTTCAAAAGTGTTCTTTAAGACCACTTTTGAACAGTTCCAAAGGTGGTCTTAATTAAGAATTTTACTGTACACCACAACCATTTCATTTATGGCCAATTTTCTAAATAACCTTTATTTTTTAATTCATCTTTAAACCATGTTTTATCCAAAACTGTTCTATAATGAAGAGGTTTAGCTGTTTAGCTGTATTAACTTCAAGTTTCAAATCCATTAGTTTGAACTTCCATGTGCCCCCTCTCTCTCTCTCTCTCTCTCTCTTTTATCCAAAACTGTTCTATAATGAACTATGTTTTAAAGAGGTTTAGCTGTTTAGCTGTATTAACTTCAAGTTTCAAATCCATTAGTTTTAACTTCCATGTGCTCTCTCTCTCTCTCTCTCTCTCTCTCTCTCTCTCTCTCTCTCTCTCTCTCTCTCTCTCTCTTTTCTCTCTCTCTCTCTCTCTCTCTCTCTCTCTCTCTCTCTCCATGTGAATATTGCTAATCGCTAGAATACTTACACTAATTTCTGTTAACAACTTCGAAATTTCTTTGGTGACATTTTCTTTGCTTGTTTTGAAAATATTACTTTTCAAACCTCAGAGGATTACAAATTTTAATATAATTGTCTTTTCTCTCATATTTTCCATTTTCCAATCATTATCTTGTAAAAATTACTAAGCAAAGCTCCTCGTTAATTCAGAAGAAACAGCTTTTAGGTACAAATATCGAACCCAAAAATAACAAGAGTGAAAACAAAGACGACCCTTCAAAACTGTAGATACAGATCAGACTGTTCTATAAAAGCTCAGTCTACTGGTACATCAACTGTCATTCATGTGAAATCCACATCTACAGACATCATTTTCAAGTGTTTTTTCATATTTTTCAGAGAAAATAAGCATAGCGACCGATAAGGTTGATATTTTTCAATATGAATATCCACAACATAGGTTTATATGGAGAAATAAGGAAAACTATCCTTCAGTTATCACAAAATACCCACCAACATCACGAAAACACGACTATATAATTTTGACCCCCTTGAACCTCACTTTTATATAGTAAAACAGGGTTTACGGGGGTAAACCTTATTTTTCTTATTTCTGCTCTAAAATATAGATTGTGCATACTCGTCAGAACCGCCTATATATTTTGAGCAGAAATAAGGAAAATATCAGTTTTTCATCTTAAAATTTTAATTTTTTCAGCGGAAACACAATGCATTTGTATAGGCGTGTGTTCGTGATGATAAGGCTTGGCAATGCATGTGAACTGCCTGCCCAGCAGACAACTCACATGTACTGTCAAGCCTTAATTTCTCTCTAAAATCATACAAAAAAAAAAAAAAAATGCTGTCTGATCTAAAAATTTCTATGGTGCTTTAAGTGTTAACAATCAATTTCTTAAAACATCTTCCTGGCTTAATAGAAGATAATGTCCAACAGCATGTCACCTGTTCCGATCAATACCTCATTCCATAGTTATGTTACAACTGGAATGGATTTGTGATGATTTTTGCAATTTCAAGTTTGCAATTTCAAGAAGTACACTGCACACAAGTATGTTACAATGGGGAAGGACTTGTGATGATTTTGTTGCAATTTCAATTTTTCATAAGAGAAATACACTGCACACATGTACATTACAATGGGGAAGGACTTGTGAGGATTTCTGTCACAAAACCATGACAATTTAACCCTTTTTGTACCAAATGGAAACTTCCCCCTTATATATAGCAGGAGTTCATTTCACAATTTAGGGGTATGAGGTTGTGTTTTCTTCAATATCTGTTTTAAAACTGGCTGAACGTTTTGCAAACAGTGTAGGCCCTGATCAGACGCCGCATTCTGCGGCGTCTGATCTGGGCCTGCGCTGTTTGGCAACTACCCGTTTCCGGGTTTCCGGTACCAAATGGGTTGAAGTTTTCATAGGAGTACACTGCACACTAGTATGTTACAATGGGTATGGAGTTGTGAGGATATTTGGTTTAATACCTTGAAAAGTTCAGATTTTTAGAGTATGCAACCTCTCTATAACACTGTTCTTTATAACATGGTTTTGGATATAACATGGGTCCCAAAATGTATAGATTATATAGAACTAGGAATGTGTCTATTCGCCACAGATGCCTCCACTCAGAGGACTTTCTCATCCAAATAGAAAATATTGCAACAACAGCTGACCTTGCCCTTGAGTCATGGGCATGGGTGGGTGTATAGCTGAAAAAAAATCTTTGGAACTGTATCTATCATCATACACATAAGAAACAAATACATTAAATGGTTTGAAAAATATGGGCTCTTAAAAAAAAAAAAAAAAATTCTAAATCTGTGACCATGACCTTGAGATCATGGGCTGAATAAAACTTTGGGCGCTGTATACAACTTATTTTCATGAATGAAAACATAATACCACATGGGTATCCCAACAATACAACACAGAATTCATGATTTCTACAAGTATCCAATATACTTCTCCTCTTGTTGTATGAGGCAATTAACAACACCATACGTTTCTATAAACAAGACATTACAATAACACACCTGTGCGACATTATGCATTTTTTCAGATCTCCAAAATGGCTATTTTTCTGATGAAAATTGATATTTTCCTTATTCGTACTGCAAACATAGGTTGTGGGTGCTCGTTAGAACCGCCTCATTGAGGCGGTTCTAATGAGTACCCACAATCTATGTTTTGGAGCATAGGTTGTGGGTGCTTGTTAGAACCGCCTATAGAAGCCTCCGTGGTGCAGTGGTTACGCTACTCGCCTTGTAAACCAGGGATCGCAGGATCGATCCCGGGCTTCTCCAGACTTTCGGATGAGTCTTTAAACCGAGGTCCCGTCTCCGTATGACCTTAGCTGTTGGTAGGACGTAAAACTAAAACTCACTCACTAGAACCGCCTCATTGAGGCGGTTCTAATGAGTACCCACAATCTATGTTTTGGAGCAAAAATAAGAAAAATAATGTATACTCCCATAAACCCCAGTTTTCTCTATATAAAGTTGGGTATAAGGGGGTGTTCATTTCGAGGACTTGTTCACAAGATGAAATAAGGAAAATTATCATTATTCCTCGCTATCTGGAGCTATGACAGACATAACATTTTATTGTTTTTTCCTGCCATCTCTCTCCATCATAAAATTCTCTCTGGAGACAAATGAGGATCTAGAAAGAAAAGATTGTCATATTATACCTGCATTTTTTCATTTCACTATATCAGATAATGTCCCTCGGTCGGCATTTGTAACAGACATTCTATTGATTTAAGTGCTGTATAAAATGCTGGTAGCGACGCGTTTCAAAATGTCATCTCCTAACGGGGAAAGCTGATCTCAGCATTCTGAACTCATTTAGTACCGGAAAAACCCAAAACGGGTACCAGGGCAAACAGTGCAGGCCCAGATCAAACGCCACAGAACGGGGCATCTGATCACGGCCTACAATGTTTGCGAAAAGTTAAGCCATTTTCCAAATAAATTTTGAAGAAAAATACAACCTGACACCCCTAAATTTTGAAATGAACTTCTGGTATACATAAGGCGGAAGATTCCATTTGGTACAAAAAGGGTTAAAAACCACAAAAGATAAACTCTTTCAATCCTGACTTTCTGAAAATGACTCTCTAATCTTTCGGATTTCTCATCCAATGTTGCCAATTGTGGTTTTAGTAAAAATCATTTACAGAATGGCAAACAGTGTAGATTCAGATGAGATGGCTCATAATGAGCCGTCTCATCCGGATCCACACTGTTTGCATAACAGGTATCTGAGCCATCTCTTATCTGGATCTACAATGTTTGCATAGATTTCTGTCTTGTTCTACAGGGTTGAAATAGCTAAATAAGAAACGCCAAATGAAACTAGACATACAGACATGTGTATAAAGTGTGGCCTCAAATCAGTCTGTGCATAATGAAGCTGAATGCCTCTGCCCATCAGGGCTTGGAGAAATATACTGGGCTGCATGGTGCTTCCAAGCAGAGCTGAACCCGAGCAAACATGAGTACTGGTAAACCACTTAGATGGTCTAAGCCTGCCCTGGCAAAGTGGTTCAAGTCGGACCATCCATGCATAAAAACCCTAGCGGTTTGTTTGGGCAATCAACGTTGGGAAATTGGAAGAAAAGTCTCCAAAATGTGTTGAATGGGACATAAAGCCTCAACTCAAAAATAAACTAGAGCTGGTGTTTATGAAACACTATGCCCCCAACACTGATTGTCCCAAAAATTTTACATGATGGAAATGCTAAATAATGCTGAGAATCTATCTTAGCTTTCATGGTTCTAAAGTTATGCTTTGCAATGTAAAATGGCCAAAGTTACAGATGGCCATCATAACTCATTAAATACTTTTCGAAATTTTCAAAAGTTATTTTCTGATCATCTACTCATAACTACAAACTATACACCAGGTTTCAAGACTCTGATTTCAATAGTTTTCAAGATATTTTGCTGACAAGATTTCATGAAAAAATATTCAATTTCAAGAAAATTTGTCAAAGGGCAAAAACTCAGGAAAGGGTCATAATCCTGATGGGATATCATGCACTATTTTTTCATGAGAATCCATATATGAAATTTCAAAACACTAGCATACATGGTTATAAAGTTATGCTATGCACTAGTAAGCAACACAATTAAATGCCCAGAAATTGCAAAGGGCCATAACTCTAACAAACTTTCATTAAATTTGTTGGAAATTTAATCAGGTGATCTCCCCCTCAGTCCCAAGCAGTATACCAAATATCGGGGCTCTAGCTCAAATACTTTTTGAGATATCTTGCTAACGAGATTTCTATGTTATTTAATTTAAAGGGAAATAATGCAAAAAGGGGAGACAATTTGGAAAAGAAAAAAAAAATGCGAGTCAACTTTTTTTTCATGAGGAAACCATATATGAAATTTCAAAACTCAAGCGTACCTGGTTCTTAAGTTATGCTATGCAAAAGAAAGCGTGACGAACGTACGAACTAACGAACGAACAAACAAACAAACAAACGAATGAACGAACGAACAGACAAGCCAGAAGCAATATGCCCCTCAAAAAGTTGGGGGCAGGGCCATAACTTTAACAAAATTTCATTAAATTGGTTGAAAATTTAATCAGGTAATCTCCTCCTTGGTCTTAATCAGTACACCAAATATCAAGGCTCTAGCTAAAATACTTTCTGAGATATCTTGCTAACGGGATTTCTGTTATTTAATTAAAGGGGCAATAACTCAAAAAGGGGAGATAATTCGGAAAAGAAAAAAAATATGGGTCAACTATTTTTTCATGAGAAATCCATATATGAAATTTCAAAACACTAGCATACATGGTTATAAAGTTATGTAATGCACTAGAAAGCAACACAAATAAATGACCAGAAATTGAAAAGGGCCATAACTTTAACAATATTTCATCCAATTGGTTGAAATTTAATCAGGTAATCTCCTCCTTAGTCCAAATCAGTACACCAAATATCAAGGCTCTAGCTAAAATACTTTCTGAGATATCTTGCTAACGAGATTTCTATGTTATTTAATTAAAAGGGAAATAATGCAAAAAGGGGAGATAATTCGGAAAAGAAAAAAATATGGGTCAACTACTTTTTCATGAGAAATCCATATATGAAATTTCAAAACACTAGCGTACATGGTTATAAAGTTATGCTATGCACTAGTAAGCAACACAATTAAATGCCCAGAAATTGCAACGGGCCATAACTCTAACAAAATTTCATTAAATTTGTTGGAAATTTAATCAGGTGATCTCCCCCTCAGTCCCAAGCAGTATACCAAATATCAGGGCTCTAGCTCAAATACTTTTGAGATATCTTGCTAACGAGATTTCTATGTTATTTAATTAAAAGGGAAATAATGCAAAAAGGGGAAATAATTTGGAAAAGAAAAAAAAAATACGAGAACTTTTTTTTCATGAGGAAACCATATATGAAATTTCAAAACTCAAGTGTACATGGTTCTTAAGTTAGGCTATGCAGAAGAAAGCGTGACGAACGTACGAACTAACGAACCAACAAACAAACCAACGAATGAACGAACAGACAAGCCAGAAGCAATATGCCCCCCAAAAAGTTGGGGGCAGGGCCATAACTTTAACAAAATTTCATTAAATTGGTTGAAAATTTAATCAGGTAATCTCCTCCTTGGTCTTAATCAGTACACCAATTATCAAGGTTCTAGCTAAAATACTTTCTGAGATATCTTGCTAACGGGATTTCTGTTATTTAATTAAAGGGGCAATAACTCAAAAAGGGGAGATAATTCGGAAAAGAAAAAAAATATGGGTCAACTATTTTTTCATGAGAAATCCATATATGAAATTTCAAAACACTAGCATACATGGTTATAAAGTTATTTCATGCACTAGAAAGCAACACAAATAAATGACCAGAAATTGAAAAGGGCCATAACTTTAACAATATTTCATCAAATTGGTTGAAATTTAATCAGGTAATCTCCTCCTTAGTCCAAATCAGTACACCAAATATCAAGGCTCTAGCTAAAATACTTTCTGAGATATCTTGCTAACGAGATTTCTATGTTATTTAATTAAAAGGGAAATAATGCAAAAAGGGGAGATAATTCGGAAAAGAAAAAAATATGGGTCAACTACTTTTTCATGAGAAATCTATATATGAAATTTTAAAAACACTAGCATACATGGTTATAAAGTTATGCTATGCACTAGTAAGCAACACAATTAAATGTCCAGAAATTGCAAAGGGCCATAACTCTAACAAAATGTCATTAAATTTGTTGAAAATTTAATCAGGTGATCTCCTCCTCAGTCCCAAGCAGTATACCAAATATCAGGGCTCTAGCTCAAATACTTTTGAGATATCTTGCTAATGAGATTTCTATGTTATTTAATTAAAAGGGAAATAATGCAAAAAGGGGAGATAATTCGGAAAAGAAAAGAAATACGGGTCAACTATTTTTTCATGAGAAATCCATGTATGAAATTTCAAAACACTAGCGTACATGGTTCTTAAGTTATGCTATGCAGAAGAAAGCGTGACGAACGTACGAACTAACGAACGAACAAACAAACTAACGAACGGACAAGCCAGAAGCAATATGCACCCCAACTTTTTCAAAGTTGGGGGCATAAACATTAGGGGTGTAACGATGCATCGATAGTTCGATGCATCACGATAGGGACTGCCTCGATAGCAATGCATCGATGGTACTTTGGACTATCGATAACTATCGCCGATAGTTCATTCAACTATCGATAGTTTCGATAGTTTTTTTTTTCTTGAATAGACTTTCAAAATATACCTGTACTGTTGCGTAATGCTGCAAGTATTTTTGCTTAGGATATCCATTCAGCTGCAATGAGGACAGACTGATAAGCCTTCACATATGTGCATGATGATCTGAGTCTTCCCTGGTCACACATGTATATCATATTTTTTTTTGCCGTGCGGCAATGAATTTACAGCCGTCGTTTATGCACGTGCAGTTTAGGCAGTCAGAAAGCCTTTTCCCGCGTTTTTCAATAAAAAACGTCAATGATAGTTTGTTCACACGCTTGATGCATGCAACTTTTTGAAAACATGACAGTTAAACCTGTGCCACACATGAAGGCTCAGATCAACCTACAAAGTCATGTATAAATGTTTGCTGTTTGTATTAGCCTTCCGTGGTATGGGACTAACCTCATTTCCCTGTTCAATTTTGAAGACATTGCAAGATGCGCAAGCTGATCTTTTGTATGAAGAAATGTTTGTTTTTGCTGTGTCCGACTCATTCACATAGGTAAATGTATAATAAACGGCGGTTTAATGCAGTTTAACTTGTATATGTGACTCTTTTTGCGTCCAACAAACACGACAGCTAATAAGTATTAATACCAGACGGTTAAATTGCCCGGTTGTGGTCTCATTAGAAATGCTTCTCGAGAAATACACAGCATGCGCGTACGTGATAGATTCAGATTAGTAAATAAGTTTTGCACAAATGCATCAATGATGACGTCATCAGTCAGCTGGCCGGACCGATTGGGATTTCAAATTTTCTAGAACTCTTGGGGGAACTTTTAAGTTGACGAAGTTTTATTTTCTTGCCTTTTTTCTGTAGGGAGAAAAAAACGTGCATCACGAGGCCTTGATACTTGGTCTCCGTCTATCAATTACTTTCTTAAGGTGATTCCGGACGTTCTGATTGTGGACAACCTGGGACAAACTGGCGTTTTTCTTTTTCGTGTGTCTTTCTATTATACTATCTTGAGGGATATTCCAGAAAAAAAATAACAGGTCAAAACGGCCCAATTTCATTACATAATAACTTATGCCGTACTGTGATTACGTAATATTATGTAATGATTAATCAGGTTACCTAATTATTTGAATCCACAGATTTATTTACCAGAGGCGGCAAACATCAAACGATCGAAGAACGATCAGCATGTGTCAGTTTCCACTAGCGGAAAATCTCAAAATGTGCATAGGTATTAAGGCTAAGATAACCATCACTCTGGACGCAGCAAGCTATTTTTTTAGAGCAATGGGTCCTTCTGTAGGTGATGGGTATAAATAAAGAGCAGCTCCCCATGGTGTTTTTTTTTTCTGGAATAGCGTTAGGACATTGCAATTTTCCTAACTCGTTCTGTCACCCTTAGCCATTTTTATGTGGGTGTTATAACATCTAGGAATCATTTATAACAGTTACCTGATAGTATCACGATAGTATCGTGATAGTATGTCCCGATAGTGATAGTATCGTGATAGTAGTTTCCACGATAGCAATACTATCACGATAGTCAAAATTGACCTCGATAGTCAGCCCTAATAAACATCATTACCTTAAAAATCCTACAAAATTCAGACATCTTTAGAACTTGCTGTAGTTTTCCTAAAATTTTAACATTTTACGATCCTGCAAGGAGTCCAAAAAGTGCAGATGGAATGGAAACAATGTAGACACTGATCAGACTGCTCCTGAAGGAGCTTCAGAAACTCAGAAGTGAAAGGATTAACAAGTCTGTGCAGGAAACACCCTCATAACCGCAGTGGAATATAATATGGGGTAACTGTTGGTATGCCATATTTCTGAAATTTGGGGTATGCCATATTTCTGGAAAAACAAGATGTGTTTGTGAAACACTGATGCCCCCGGACAGCGCCAATGTTAATGTTTTAAAAATTTTTGAAAAAAATAGGTCAAAGGTCAAGTTCAAGGTCACGAGATCAAAAATTATGGTACCACTGGAAAGGTCTTGTGATAAGGTATACACATGTGAAATATGAAAGCTCTATCTATTACCATTCAAAAGTTATGCCCAATGTTAAAGTTTTTGCAGACGGACAAACGGACAAACAGACGGACAGACCAAAAACTATATGCCCCCGAATCTCTTAGATTCCGGGGGCATAAAAACCTAGACAGTCCATACTTGTTAAAACTCATGTTTGAAACAACAAAAGGAAACATATACAATCTGATCGGGTAAAATCTGATTTAAGAGGAATGGGAACACCTGGAAATTTTTTCGCCACTTTTTCAAAGAAGAACACCTGGAAGATTTTTTCACCATTTTTTCAAAGGGGAACACCTGGAAGATTTTTTTGCCATTTTTTCAAAGGGGAACACCTGAAAGATTTTTTTGCCATTTTTTCAAAGGGAGACAACTTTGGGGACTTCCTATTCGCTTTTAGGTAAGTCCTGTCCCACTGAAAAAGGGGTCTACACTTAAAGGAAAGAATTTGCTCCTCAGGAGCAAATTCTTTCCTTAAAGAGTTGACACCTATTGACATGGGAAACAAAAATACTTTTGCAGGAGTTGCCTCCCCTCGAAGGTGTATCAATTCCCCTTAAATAAAATAAGGACTATATGGGCCCAGTCAAGCGATTTTGGTACTTATTGCCTATGCGAGCAGTGAAGGTTCAGGCGAGCCTGCGCATCCGCGCAGTCTCGCCAGAACCTTCGCTGCTGGCTCATACAAGCAGCTAATCAAGAGGAACCTTCAGACAGAAAGCCATATCCCTGGCCTCTCTGAATGACTGGGCATGCGCAGTTAAAATTTGTCATGACGGAATGCTCGAAGACACAAATTCGCATGGCGGGGCTCATATGTTGCCTGTCACCGTGGGGTAAAGATCATGCTTTTGTGGATAAATCATTGATACAAAACAATATATAATTCTACCATTTTACAAAACACTGATCAGCTTCCCATTATGATAACACAGCCGTGCAACATAGTGCATTTTTTTCGCATCCCCAAAATAGCTTGATGACAATCTGCGGTATTTTGCTTATTTATACTGCAAACATAGGATGTGGGTACTCGATAGAACCGCCTCATTGAGGCGGTTCTAACGAGTACCCACAACCTATGTCTCGGAGCAGAAATAAGAAAAATAATGCATACCCCTGTAAACCCCAGTTTCTCTATATAAAGTGGGGTTTGGGGGGGTCATTTCACGGACTTGTTCATGTGATGCATTTTTCTAAAGTGAGAGAATTTTTAGAAACAGGAAGTGAATGTCATCTGAGTTCCTTTAAAAATAAAGATCTCTCTTGACTATACCTTAATGTAATGTCAAACCGTTTGTTGAAAAATAAGAAACATAAGACTTTTAAAATGCTATTAGCTGAACAAAATTGGGGCTTGAAGGGTCGAAATCAGTTAAAAACATATCTTCTTACTTCTTCCTGCTGTGGTAGTTATCCTGCATCTGTCTAGTATATGCCGGTGGGGCTCCTGGAGGACCCATTCGCATTCCCATCATCTGAAATTAGGGAATAAACTGTAACTAACAAAATAAACATTTAATACAATTGCGACTTCCCTATAAAGTGATATTCAAGGTTTATTAACTTTTATCTTGCTGTTCACGACAACCCCTATCTTTGCAAACAGTGTAGATCCAGATCAGATGGCTTCTGAAGAAGCCATCTGATCAGGATCTACACTGTTTGGCATTCAGTTTTTGAATTTGTAGCAATAATTTACATCAAGTAATTTGATTGGTTGATAGACAGAAATGGGTGTGGCTTAAATGAATATTCAGCTTTTGTTTGTTTGATTTGAGGTTTAACATCCCTGTCAACACTGTAAAGGTCATTTTGGAGACGTTGCTTCCAATTTTGTGGGACTTTTACCCGACATTGAGATGAAATGACATCTCAAGCCCTGTTGCCCAATGAAACCAATAGGGTTTATTAGCATGGATGGTCCGCCTCGCATCGCGGTTCCTGGACAGGCTTAGATCCTCTAAGCGGTTTACCAGTACTAGTGTGCAGGCAAGATTCAGCTCTGCGTGGAAGCATCATGCAGCCCATATACTTCTTCAAGCCCCTATGGGCGGGGGCTGTGCAAGATAAGGGTTAATACATATAGTCATTTTTGCAAGGCATTTTGTATTTGCTTTCCCATATTAAAAAGTCCTAAAATGGGGAGCTACTCTAAAAGGAAGAATTTGTCCCCATAGGAGTTAATTTTTTAAGAAAGAATTTGCTCCTTATGAGCAAATGTTTTCTTTTAAGAGTAAATCCCTATTGATAGTGGTGAGAATAATAATATTTTTGAAATGAAAGTCTCTACAGAAGGTTTATCCATTCACTGAAAACATCTAACCTGGCCATTCAAATTTGATAATTTGAAATATGATATATATACATGTACATGGATAGGTAAACATATCATTACAATATAACATAGAAAGATGAAATTACAAGTAACATGTACCCATGTAACTGATCACAGATGACTCAGAGAGCTCAGATTGTGTGGATGTACCCAACGGTCAGTTTGGGACAGTATTTTAACTCAAATCAACACAACTGCTTTGTTGTTTGCTGGTTACTTCAAAAGTCATTGTTGCAAACAGTGTGGACCTGGATCAGACTGCTCCTCTTGGAGCAGTCTGATCACAGACCGCACTGTTTGTCTGTTTGAAAAAATTGTATGTTTGAAATATTTGCAAGAAGATGTATGAACATATGACATTTTCAGGTGTAATTTTTTCTTGCCATTCTAAAAGTTTATGCCCTAAGAAAACCTGTCAAATGTGGGAAGGAAAGAATTGGTTAGGATTACCATGTTACTTGGGGTAAGTAGCCAATGTTTTACTCCAAATTAGAACTCAGAAAGAATTTATACTTACTGGATACATTCCAGGTGCCATCATTCTTTGACCAGGAGCCATCATTGGTTGACCTGGTGACATCATAGGCTGAACCTGTGACATCATTCTCTGTTGTTGCATTGTGGGAAATTGCAGCATTCCTGGTTGGACAAACTGAGGAGTTCCTTGCATCATACCATACCCTACATATGTAAGAGTAATCATATTCCAAAATCAACATAATCATTTTAGCATAAGATCTGGGAAGGGTCCCAACAAGTAGTTTGGTTGTTTGTAATTCAATGACCCAGTCAACACTATTTAGGCCATATTTAGCTAGGCAGTTTACCTAACACTTTTCTTGAGCTGGCTTATAGATAAGTGAACAAGAGCACTACAAGTGGGGCATCATACGCCCGAGGCATGTAGTAAGATGTAGCACTTAACTGTTGACTCTTGTACAAGTCAGTGTTTGTTGACGATAACCTCAAACAAGAGGGCCCACAGGGCCCTGGTTCGCTCACCTGTTTGTCACTGTCTCGAGTACTTTCTATTTTTAGCTCTGGTGGCCATCTTGTTCATCAGCAGAGTGATTTTAGCTTATTTGGTAGGGAGTAACCTAGGCAACATTCCTGTGAAGTTTGAATTAAATTAGCCTTAGGGTTTAGGAGGAGTTCACGTTTGAATCAAATTTACAATATTTTTCTATTTTCAGCTCCGGTGGCCATTTTGTTCATCGGAGCCGGATCGTTTTAGCCTTTTCGGTAGAGGGTCATCTAAGCAACATTACTTCGAAGTATGAATGAAATTGGCCCAAGGGTACAGAAGGAATTGTCGTTTGAAGATTTTTTTTATTTTTAGCTCTGGCAGCCATCTTGTTCATTTGAGTGGAATGAGTTTTAACTATTTTGGTAGGGAGTCACCTAGGCAACATTCCGGTGAAGTTTTAAATCCAATTGGCCCAAGGGTTTAGAAGGAGTTCGCATTTGAAGCAAATTTACAATGTTTTTCTATTTTTAGCTCCTGTGACCATTTGTTAATCGTTTATGCTATTTTCTTAGAGGGTCATCTACACAACATGGTTCAAAATTTAAAATAAAATAGGCCAAATGTCAAGGAAAAAGATCACTTTATGTATGAATAGAAAGCCCTTGTCGCAAGGAACCTACATGCCAAATATGAAGGCTGTATCTCAAATGCTTCAAAAGTTATGACAAAGTAGGTCAAAGGTCAAGGTCATGGGTCAAAAGTTTTGAATGGTTGAGAAAACCTTGTCACAAGGAACATACATGCCAAATATGAAGGCTCTATCTCATATGGTTCAAAAGTTATGATAAAGTAGATCACAGGTCAAGGTCAAAGGTCAAATCTTTATATGAGTGGGAAGCCCTTGTCACAAGGAACCTATATGCCAAATATGAAGGCTCTATCTCAAACGGTTCCAAAGTTATGACAAATTAACCTACAGATCTACTTTTTGATTTGACATGACCCATATTCAAACTTAATTGAGATATTGTCCAGATGATCATTCTGAGCAAGTTTAATGGTGATTTGACTAAAACTGTGACCTCTTAGAGTGTTCAAAACGTTTTTCTATGATTTGACCTGCTGGCCTAATTTTTGACCCGACATGACCCATATTCAAACTTGACCCAGATATTGTCAAGATGATAATTCTGAGCAAGTTTGATGATGATCGGACCAAAACTGGGACCTCTAGTGTGTTCACAAGGTTTTTCAACAATCTGACCTACTGACCTTCTTATTGACCAGACATGACCCATATTTGAAATTAACCGAGACATGGTCAAATGATCATTTTGAGCAAGTTTGATGATGATCGAACCAAAACTGTGGCCTCAAGTTTGTTCAGAGGGTTTTCTATGATTTGACCTACTGACCTACTTTTTGACCAGACATGACCCATATTCGAACTTTACTGAGATATTGTCAAGCTGATCATTCAGGGCAAGTTCGATGATGATCGGACCAAAATTGTGGCCTCTAGTGTGTTCACAAGGTTTTTCTATGATTTGACCTGCTGGCCTACTTTTTGACCCGACATGACCCATATGCAAACTTGACCCAGATATTGTCAAGATGATAATTCTGAGCAAGTTTGATGATGATCGGACCAAAACTGGGACCTCCAGTGTGTTCACAAGGTTTTTCAACAATCTGACCTACTGACCTTCTTCTTGACCAGACATGACCCATATTCGAAATTAACCGAGACATGGTCAAATGATCATTTTGAGCAAGTTTGATGATGATCGGACCAAAACTATTGCCTCAAGTGTGTTCAGAGGGTTTTTCTATGATTTGACCTACTGACCTACTTTTTGACCAGACATGACCCATATTCGAAATTGACTTGAGATATTGTCAAGATGATTATTCTGGGCAAGTTTGATGATGATTGGACCAAAACTTTGGCCTCTTGTGTGTTCACAAGGTTTTTCTATGATTTGACCTAATTTATGACCTGTATTCGAACTTGACCGAGATATTGTCAAGATGATCATTCTGGGCAAGTTTTATGATGATCAAACCTAAACTGTGGCCTCTAGTGTGTTCAGGAGGTTTTTCTTTGACCTACTGACCTACTTTTTGACCGACATGACCCATATTCGAACTTGACCGAGATATTGTCAAGACTATCATTCTGAGCAAGTTTGATGATGATCGGACCAAAACTGTGGCCTCTAGTGTGTTCACAAGGTTTTTCTATCATTTGGCCTACCAACCTACATTGTTACCCGACATGACCCATATTCGAACGTGACCAAGATATTATCAAGATGCTAATTCTGAGCAAGTTTGATGATGATTGGACCAAACCTGTGGCCTCTAGTGTGTTCACAAGGTTTTTCTATGATTTGACCTACTGACCTACTTTATGACCCGACATGACCCGTATTCGAAGTTGACTGAGATATTGTCAAGATGATCATTCTGGGCAAGTTTTATGATGATCGAACCTAAACTGTGGCCTCTAGTGTGTTCAGAAGGTTTTTCTCTGTTTTGACCTACTTTTTGACCAAACATGACCCATATTCGTACTTGACTGAGACATTGCCAAGATGATCATTCTGGGCAAGTTTGATGATGATTGGACCGAAACTGTGGCCTCTAGTGTATTCACAAGATTTTTCTATGATTTGACCTACCAACCTACATTGTGACCCGACATGACCCATATTCGAACGTGACCAAGATATTATAAAGATGCTCATTCTGAGCAAGTTTGATGATGATTGGACCAAACCTGTGGCCTCTAGTGTGTTCTGTTCAGAAGGTTTTTCTATGATTTGACCTACTGACCTACTTTTTGACCCGACAACACCCATATTCGAAGTTGACTGAAATGTTGTCAAGATGATCATTCTGGGCAAGTTTGATGATGATCGGACCAAAACCGTGGCCTCTAGTGTGTTCACAAGGTTTTTCTCTGATTTGACATACTGACCTACTTTTGACCCGACATGACTCATATTCGAACTTGACCGAGATATTGTCAAGATAATCATTCTGAGCAAGTTTGATGATTATCGGACCAAAACTGTGGCCTCTAGTGTATTCACAAGGTTTTTCTATGATTTGACCTACTGACCTACTTTGTGGCACGACATGTCCCATATTCGAACTTGTCCCAGATATTGTCAAGACGATCATTCTGAGCAAGATTGATGACGATCGGACCAAAACTGTGGCCCCTAGAGTGTTCACAAGGTTTTTCTATGATTTGACCTACTGACATACTTTTTGACCAGACATAACCCATATTCGAACTTGACCGGGTTATTGTCAAGATGATCATTCTGAGCAAGTTTGATGGCGATCGGCCCAAAACTTTGGCCTCTAGAGTGTTCACAAGGTTTTTCTTTGATTTGACCTACTGACCTACTTTTTGACCTGCCATGACCCATATTCGAACTTGACCGAGATATTGTCATGATTATCATTCTGACCAAGTTTGATGATGATTGGCCCAAAACTGTGACCTCTAGTGTGTTCACAAGAAAAGTTTACGGACGCACGCACGACTGACAAAAGTGATCCATATAGCTCACCTTGTCACTATGTGACAGGTGAGCTAAAAATATCAACTGTTCCACATCATGGCCTAACCTCAAAACATATTTCAGCCTGATCATATGTAAACTGTTCGTGGAGTTAGCCAGAAAAGAAAAGTTTGAAGAAGAAATTTTTAAAGAGGTATAATTCACCTAATATTTGGTGTACGGTAACCTCAAAACAATATGCACTGGTCCACATCATGGTGTAACTTTTTAATAAGTTTTTGTTTGAATTGATGTTTTACATCCTGTCAACACTTTACTTAAGTTTTACCTTGCTTAGATGTAAACTATATGAGGAGCTGGCCGGAAACAAAAAATTTGCAGAAATTTTCTGAAGTCATAACTTGATTAATACGGTTACCTCAAAAATGTGCATCCCACAGAGCTACCGAGGCCTGCTCAGCAAATAGAAGAGACTGCATAGCTCTAGATGAGGAGGATTAACAATTAATGGATAATTTTCTTCTTTTTTTTTCTTTTTAGAAAACATATTTTTGAGCCAAGGAATGAGGGATACCTAGTAGAGTTGCTTGACAAGGCAATTCCAATAGGTACCATCAGCATATGTATTTTCTATGGAGAAACACAAAATGCTGTAATGATCCTAAATATTGGGACTGATAGGCCTAAGCAAACAGTGTAGACCCAGATCACAGCAGGTCCTCAAGGTGTCCGAATTTTTAGGATTTTTATGGTATCACTTAACCCATTTTGTACCTGAAACCCCAAACTGGCAAACAGTACAGGCCCAGATCAGGGCCGACAATGTTTGCAAGAAGTTAAACCATTTCCCAAACCAATTTTGAAGAAAACACAACCTAACACCCCTAAATTTTGAAATGGACTCCTGCTATATATAAGGAGGAAGATACCATTTGGTAACAAGAGGGCCATGATGGCCCTGGATCAATCACCTGATCCATAGAGTAACAAGTGGGCCCCGGGGAGGGCCATTATTGACCCCAGGGCTATAATGTGCATAATGTTGAGGGAGGTCTAAAAAGGTGAAGGTTCATACCAAATATCAACAAAGGCTATAATTTGAAAAATCTTGGAAAAGGTCCACTAGATGAAGCTACGCACCAAATATCAAAGACCTGGGCCTTGCAGTTTCAGAGAAGAAGATTTTTTTAAAGATATTCTCTTCATAAGCCTATGTAAAACCAAATGGCCCCGGGGCGGGGGCATTTTTGGCCTCAGGGCTATAATTTAAACAATCTTGATAGTGGTCCACTAGCTGAAGCTTCACACCAAATATCCAAGACATGGGCCTTGCTGTTTCAGAGATGATTTTTCAAAGATTATCTATATATAAGTCTATCTAAAACCATAGGGCCCTGGGGCGGGGGCATGTGTGGCCCCGAGGGCTATAATTTGAGCAATCTTGGTAGATGAAGCTCCATATCAAAGGCCTTGTGTTTTCACAGAAGAAGATTTTTAAAGATTTTCCCTATACAAGACTATGTAAAGGGCCCCGAGGCGGGGACATTTTTGGTCTCAGGGCTATAATTTGAACAATCTTTGTAGAGGTCCACTAGATGAAGCTTCATACCATATATCAAAGATCTAGGCCTTGTGGTTTCTGAGAAGAAGATTTTTCAAGATTTTCCCTATAGAAGTCTATGTAAAACCAAAGGGCCCCGGAGTGGGGGCATTTTTGGCCCCAGGGCTATAATTTGAACAAGCTTGGTAGGGGTCCATAAGATGAAGCTTCATACCAAATATTAAAGACCTGGGCCTTGTGGTTTCAGAGAAGAAGATTTTTTAAGTTTTCGGTGAAAAAAATCTATTTTTGGCTCCTGTGACCTAGATGTGCAAAGGACCAGAACCATTTGGACAACTTTGAAAGGGGACCCCCTAACGATCATTCTGGTGAAGTTTGGTCAAAATCCGATCAGTGGTTTTGGAGGAGATGTCGTACCAAATATCAAAGACCTGGGCCTTGCGGTTTCAGAGAAGAAGATTTTTAAAGATTTTCCCTATATAAGCCTATGTAAAACCAAAGGGCCCGGAGGCAGGGGCATTTTTGGCCCCAGTACAATAATTTGAACAATCTTGGTAGGGGTCCAACAGATGAAGCTTCATTCCAAATAGCAAAGACCTGGGCCTTGCGGTTTCAGAGAAGAAGATTTTTAAATATTTTCCCTATATAAGCCCATGTAAAACCAAAGGGCCCCGGGGCGGGGGCATTTTTGGCCCCCACACTATAATTTGAACAATCTTGGTAGGGGTCCACTAAATGAAGCTTCATACCAAATATCAAAGACCTGGGCCTTGCATTTTCAGAGAAGAAGATTTTTAAATATTTTTCCTAAGATTTTCACAAAAAGTCCAATTGTTTTTCTAATTGAATTTCAAAATTCAATCAACCTGATCCCTCTAACCCTTTTGATGCCAAGAAAAACTGGTGGCAACTGCATCTGAAAACTGTTGGCAAAGATGAATTTTAAGGTTACCAGTACTTTCTTTCGTGGAGATTGATCATGAAATCTTTGAGATGAAATGACTTCTCAAGCCCTGTCGCCGAATGAAACCAATAGGGTTTGTAGGCATGGACAGTCCGACTAGCACCCCTTTGCCCTGGAAGGCCTTGATCCTCTAAGTGCTTTACCAGTACTTGTGAGCGGCCGGTTTCAGCTCTGCCTGGAAGCATCAGGCAACCCATCTATTTCTTCAAGCCCCGATGGGCAGGGGCCGGCATCTTTATCGCTAACTCAAGGGTAAGGTACCGTAAAAATCCTAAAAGTGCGAACTTGCTGTAATTCTCAAAAAACTTCAATAAACTTGTTTCAGGATCCAGCAAATAGTATGAAAGGTGCAAATGGAATGGCAACCAGTGTAGACCCTGATCTGGTCTGCACTGTAACCCACTGTTTGCATAGTCCTATCTGTTCCAATACTTAGGTCCATTATGATACATCACAGAAGAGTAAACATATGTTCCAATCTTTGGCTTATTTACCATATGTATTCTGACAGACATGTCTGATCAAACACTGAAGGTTTATACTGTTTACCACTGGGGTATACCCTGAGTGGTATACACTATTTTTCTTATTTTTCTTACTTCTCCAAAACATATATTGTAGATACTCATTAGAACTGCCTCACCGAGGTGATTCTAATTAGCTCCCACACTGTATGTTTTGAAAAGAAATATGAATGAAAAATATCAGAATTTTTTAACTGTAAATTTTCATTTTTTGGTGATAAAATTTTCAATACATATGACTACAGTACAGGCAACGAGACATTCCTATTTGTCTTGTTTCCTGGTGACAATCAAATGTCTTAGTTACAAAGCCTGACGTCTTGCTGAACAGTTTTTCTGTGGCGGTGACAAGAATCAAGACAGCGAGACAGGTGAAATTGTCCCATGACTCGGCAATACACACCGAGACCCAGTGAGACACAGCTGGACATTTTATTGCATGGTTATGTAAACATTACGGCCGAGGATGGATGTGCAGGCTGAACTGATTCTTTGCTGGACCCACATGTAATATGTTGGAAATGCTAGGAGCCGGCTCACTTAGTAGTGTATACTGTCGATATTTCTCTTTGCTTTAAAGGGGCGCATCTGCTATAAAAGAGATGCAGAAGCAACTTGTTAGAGGTACTTGTCACGTAAGCGAAAAAAAAAAAGTTACTGAAGAAGAGTAAAAAAATAAAAAAAAATTGTTGTTGCGTCTAAGCTATTTTTGATGCTCGCAAAGAGCGCAGACCCAGAACAGTGAATGCCACGACATCTGGTCAGGAACTTCACTGTTTGCCAGAAAAAAAAAAATCCATTTTCTAAGTGAATTTCTACAGGTAACTAAATCGGTACCCCTCAATTTGAAATGGACTTGTCTCTAATGATTTATTAAGTACAAAAACGTTTTTTAAATATATTATTACTTATATGTTTATTTATTAAAAGAAAGTATAAATTCAAAGATATTTGGAAGACCCAGATTTTTTTTACATTTTAATCGAAGTTTTATCCAGGTAAATGGAGCTCGGCCGTAATGATTACATAACCATGCAATAAAATGTCTTGCTGTGTCTCGCTGGGTCGCAGTGTGTACCGCCGAGTCGTGGGACAATATCACCTGTCTCGCTGTCTTGATTCTTGTCACCGCGACAGGGAAACTGTTCAGCGAGACATCAGGCTTTGTCACCATGACAGATTGTCACCGGGAAATGAGACAAATAGGTAAGTCTCGTTGCCTGTACATGTAGGCGATGTTTTTGTAATAACTATTATCAGTCAATAACAGCAAAACCAACATTTGAACCAAATAAGGTTCAGCCAAACCTGTGCAGGCAACTACATGTAATAGAGCTAGATGCATGAGTTTTTGCGCTCTCTCAAGGACTCTGCCATACGTTTGAGAGCAACAAATGCTCTGGTAAGACAGCACATATTCACAGGCTCACCAGATGCACAGGTTCGCCTGTGCCACTGAAAGCTGCCAATGCCATAATGACCCTTTTCTTATGATCTTGTTTATTTAACAAACTTACCTTGCCCATGTGCAGGAAACCTCATATTTCTGGAAAAGAATAAATGTATTCATTATGAAAACATGCCTATACAAATGTATTATAAACTTTACCACCAAAATATGAAAATTTTAAGACGAAAATTGTGATAATTTTGTTATTTCTGCTCAAAATATAGCTTGTGGGTACTCGTTAGAACCGCCTCATCAAGGCGGTTCTAATGAGTACACACAAACTATATTTGAGAGCAGAAATAAGAAAATAAGCTTTGACCCTCTAAACCCTAGAGTTGGGTTCAAGGGGGTCAAAATCATATAGGCATGTATTCGTGATGTCACTACAGGAGCTTGAAGTAAACTCACAGAAGCAAGAAGCATGCCGACTCCAGTTTCCTAATAAATAAAGCGACTAAATTGCACACTTTCGCCACTTCATCACATTGTATTTCGGCTCGTTTCTTACTTTTTTGAAATAACTTCAAGCCCCTGTGATCCCACTAAAAGAAGAGATGAAATAATGTTGTCACTACTGACCCTTATCTTGCTGAATATTCATTTAAGCCACACTCATTTCTGTCTATCAACCAATCAGATTACTTATGCAATTTATTGCTACAAATTCATAATCTGAATGCCAAATAATGTAGATCCTGATCAGATGGCCATCTGACCTGGATTTACACTGTTTGCAAAGATAGGGGTTGTTGTGAACAGCAAGATCAGGGTTAAATCAAATAAAGCGATGAGAGTACTGGTGGGTCGACTGTCTCCGAGTGTAGACCCAGATCAGATGCCACGTTCCATGGCATACATGTATAATCTGGGTCTACATTGCTTTTCAAGCCCAGTCTAGGATTCAAGTCCTGATTCTATAGATAACCTTCTTATGCAACACTCTGACCTCACAGCAGTAAATATATAGAGGATATTTACTTTTTTGAGGTGGATACCAAAAATATTTCATCGAGTGTGTTGAAAACATCATAATTTTACAGTAGAACTTCGCTGGCTCGAACACTGATGGCTCGTATACCATGGATGAGTCGAACACATTCTTGAGCCCCTTGCAAAATCCTCTACATAAGAAATAGTGGGGGATAATTAAGGAGATTTTAGTCTTTTATCTTGCAAATGTATTTTGTGTGTAGTCATTTGAATCGCCTCGATGAGGCGATTCTAATGAGTACACACAGCATACATATTCATTATAGAACACCGAAAAGATGTCCTAAAGTATGGTGTTATGCCTCCTGACAGTAACCTCAGTGGCTCGAACTACCGCTGTCTCGAACATATTTTCGAGGTCCCAAAGGTGTTCGAGCCATTGAAACTCGACTGTAATTTGTTTCAGATATGCATTGATTTCACTGCTAAGTATAAAATAATACTAAATAACGGGCTTCCATTAACTCCCAAATTCAGGAAGTCCCAGACTTCCTACCCTTAAAATCTGGAAGTCCCAGGGGAAAATTCTGGAAGTCCCAATTATGAAGCAAGGTGTTTGCGGATCGTAAAATTGTTTTGATGAAGAAATATATATTATTTAATCTATGAATCTCTTGTTTGCATTTTTAATCACCTGTATATTCTTTTAGATGGCTAGTAAAGTGTGGATAGGAAAACTGACCGGCTCAAAAATGACTTGATTAGTGTTGACTGGGCTGTTAAACTCAAAACAATCAAGCAAAGCTCTGTGAGGAAGTTAAAACTACTCATAACTATGTGACATACAGTGCAAAGTCAGTACAGTGCAGAGGAGTGCATACAAAAAAAGAAAACTATTTTTGTTTGGCCTGTATAAATTTTATAACTTTCCAAGTAAAACTCCACTGCCCCTCCCCCCCCACACCCCACCCCCCAATAAATAAATAAAAAGTAAAGAAAACAATGACATTACCCATCCCCATATATGCCTGGTGGCCCATTTTCGGGTCATTAGCAAACCGTGTAGACCCAGATCAAACGCCACAGAACATAGCATCTTATCTGTCTACACTGTTTGTAGAACTTAACAAAAATAATACAAACCTGACACCCATTGTCATATATGGATTAAAAAGAAATAAAGAAAAGATTTTTGCCTAACGTTGCAAAACATACGCTTCGAGTCTTCATTGTACTCTAAACACTCGGAACTGCTTCAGACAAACAGGCAGAAACACGTGCAACTTTGGTAAATTGGAGCAGACTTAGACGAGTCGGCGGTAGTTTTTTTTTTTTTTTTTTTGCTTTTTGGCTTACAAACAGATCAAACTGCAGCTCGGACCCTAACGAACCGGCCTGGTCACATTCGCCGATTTTACGTATCTTCGAGGTGCCAAAATCAAACCACGATCGCGGCGATATTTTGGAATTTTATTAATTATTTTCGGCATTTCACCTAGTGAACACCTGCTATTTACTCAAGAAAAAAAAATGCGTATCTATCTTTGAAACTATTGTCACACTTTGCATCGCTAATGATAATCTCACTACCAAACACCTAAATTACGACCCGCTTTAATTTAAACAGTAACAAGTTTACAGGATTAAAAACACTTATCGTCAATGAGATAATTAGTTTATCCTCAACTACTAATCTGTTTAATTATATGCAAACACCGAACAATCACCTTGACACGCTTTTCACACACCAATGACGATCAAAGGTGTGCCGACGCACGTGATTCTGACTCAATATAATACCGCGTAGACAGAAAATGGGACGTCCTTATAGTAATCAATAAACACAGAAAGCGGTATCAGCTAAGAAGACGGAGCAAACTTTTTACAAACCGCTAAAAGTGGGCGGGTTTATACGTCTCGGTAAAGATTTTTGGCCATACAGAGAAATTTTCGGGAGTCCGCGGGACGCCTTTGATGTTTAATTTGGGCGTCCGGAAGCGATTTCAGGACGTAATATACGCCGTAGGTCTGCCTAACAGATGCCCTGATTATTAACCACTACCGGGATTTCCTGCAAATCAGTGGTGGTCACATGGACTTCAGCACGCACCTTATCACTTCGATAAACAATCAACGAAAAAAATCCCTGCTATTTCAATGACTTTTCTTTGACGTAATTTTTTCCAAAGTGCCCAAATCTAATTATAAGATTTGTAAAGAGTGTATGTGTGCATGCTTTACGTCCTACCAACAGCTAAGGTCATACAGAGATGGGACCTCAGTTAATTGTAAGGAGAGCAAGCAAAATATATATTTACATGGAACAGAGAGAGCCAGAAGCTTCTTTTTGCTTGACATACATGATACGGAGTATGAAAATAGCCACAGCTTTCTAATTTCTTTTAAAAACTTTCCTGCCTATTTCTATGAAAACTGTTTCAAATGTGCAGGCAGTACATCTCATGGCTTTCCATGGCATACAAGTACAGAAACAAATGTTTTACCAGTACTTTAGATTACAATTAAGGCCAATTCAAAGTTGCACATATTTAATCTTTAAATAGCTCAGTGGTTTTCAAGTTCCACTTATAACTGAGAGGTTGTGGGTTCGAATCCGGCCACCAGAGCCGAGGTGTGTCTTTGGGCAAGACACGTAATGACACAGCCCCACTCCATCGAGGTGTAAATGGGTAGCAGTAGTGTAAAAGTCACTGCCTCTCTTTTGCATGCACGGTAACATTCGGAATGTTATCCAGAGCGATTTAAATAAGTGTGAAGCTTTCATTGCAATCGAACTAAAATAAATTAGTATAAACTAATCTTTAAGGAACTACAGAAACTTTAACTAGAATTTGTTTTTCTACAAAAACACAGATGTCTCCCCCTTTTTGACCTCTAAGTATGACCTTGACATTGGAGGTATTTACCTGGGTCTTGTGTGCAACACATCATCTAATGAAGATGAACATTTCTGCAAAGTAACTTTCAGAGAGAAATGAGAAAGTTATTGAATGAACACAAAAAGCCCTTTTTTACCTTTGACCTCTAAGTATGGCCTTGACCTTTGAGGTACAACACATCAAAAGGCCCCTTTTTGACCTTTGACCTCTAGGTATGACCTTGACATTGGAGGTATGGACCTTGGTCTTGCATACGACTCATTGTTCAATGAAGGTGAACATTTCTGCAAGGTAACTTTAAAAAGTCCCAACAGAAATTAAGAAGTTATTGACTGTGACACAAAAAATACTTTTTTTGACCTTTGACCTCTTAGTATGACCTTGACCTTGGAGGTACTGACCTGGGTCTAGCGCGCAACATATCGTCTCATGATGGTTAATATTTCTGCCAAGTAATTTCACAATCTATCCAGGAATAAGAAAGTTATTGACTGAACACTAAAAAGGCCTTTTTTGACCTCTTAGTATGAACTTCACCATTGAGGTACCAACATGGGTCATGCAAGAGACACATCCTCTCAGTGTGGCTAACATTTCTGCCAAGTAATTTCAAAATCCAGCTACAAAATAAGAAAGTTATTGAACAAACACAAAAAGGCCCTTTTTTGACCTTTTACCTCTCAGTATGACCTTGACCTTTGAGGTACCAACCTGGGTCATACACGCAACACATCATCTCATGGTGGTTAACATTTCTGCCAGGTAAGGACAAGTCTCCATATGGGGGTTTTCCTGGTACCTGAATTTTTCAATAATATTTTGGGAAAATATAGCCACACAGAGGGGACATTCATCCCAGGTAAGTTTGAATCAAACAGAACTCTAGTTTTGTGATAAGGGTTTATCAAAAGTGGGTGGGGTAATTCCATATCAGTTCTACCAAGGACAATTAATCAGCAATTGACTATATTAAAATAGCACACTGACAAAACTTTTTTGCCATGCAATGCATAGACTGTGGGTACACATTAATGTGAAATAGGGTGATTGTATATTTTATTGAACTTTGCTAAAATATAATAATTTATTTGCACTTTGCGGATTTTCATTAATTTTTCATCTACCAACTTTGCCAAAAAGTTGAACATTTCTCTATTAAGCAACACATTCTTACCTCTTTTCTAGAAAATACTTATCAATGCTTGGCCATTGCAGAAATGTAAGGATTTTTTTATAAATGGTCTGTGACATGAGTTATGTGCCCTTGAAAAGAGAAAATTGTAGTAAAATGCGATGAAATTTTCAAAACTTTGTTTTGCCTTTTTGCTGTTAGTTTACTGGCGAGAAATGCTTACAGGAGTTAAATTCTAATGTATTTATCGTGTAAAAGTGTTTAACTATTGTAGCAGAGACTAAATAGGTATCAGTTAGGGTCAAAATTACTTTTAGGGCTTTTAAGAACTGGATATAATTGACACACATTTGCTCATCTCATTCCGTATCACTTTCTTCTGAGGAGTCGCTGTTGGTATTCCAAACTTCAGCTGCAGTATCTGTTAGAAAATCCATGTATTTATTATGTATCTCAGGCCCTTTTGTTGCTGGCTGGTGTCGCTCAAACTCCAAATACCATAAGACTGATGCAATATGGGCACAGCAGCCCACTACTTTAGCCCCTGATTTGCATGTGCAAAACCAACCGACGATAGGTGATAAGCCTGTGCTGTATTCAATCCATAAATTATAGGTCTAACTACTGGTATGCCTTGAACGTAATAGGGACTTGAGGACACCTTCTTGCTCTTTGTTTATAAGGATTTCATATTTGGCGTCATCTGTTTGGTGTTCTTTCGTGTAGGATTTGGCCTGGCGAATCTGATAACCTCCCATTATCATTGTCAGGTCTCTTAATTCTGCTTCGTTCAGTTCGGAGAAATCTGGCATTTCAGATGCATCCATACTTTTCCAAAAAGTGCGCCGTTTGTCCCACTTATTGTCAGTCACCTTTTGTTGAAGTTTATTCGGTGACTTTGCTAAGGCCATCATTCGTTTGGCCATGACACCATCTGATTCCAAACTAGTCACCAAGGGTGGCATGAAAGCGTTGCAAAGGGAGCAAACAATTCGCACATAATCGCCAGCAAACGGGATTTGAGAGTTGGGAAGCATATTACTTAAAGCTTTCCATTGCTTTATACGCCCATATGCTGACTCAACAACCCATCTCACTTTGGTAACAAGTCTGGATTCATTTGCTTCCTCAGTGCTATGCTGTTTCTCTTTTTTCTTCAAGAAATGAGGCATTTCAGTATTGATCCCACAATCATTAATTCCGCCCCCACCCAGAGGGGCTTGAAGAAATATATGGGCTGCACGATACTTCCATGCAGAGCGGAATCCGGCCCGCACACTAGTACTGGTAAACCGCTTAGAGAATCTACGCCTGTCCTGGAACCGCGGTGCGAGGCGGACCGTCCATGCTAATAAACCCTATTGGTTTCATTGGGCGACAGGGCTTGAGATGTCATTTCATCTCAATGTCGGGTAAAAGTCCCACAAAATTGGAAGCAACGTCTCCAAAATGACCTTTACAGTGTTGACGGGGACGTTAAACCTCAAATCAAACAAACAAACAAAAACAATCATTAAGTCTGTTACATCCCTAAACCCCCTATCAACAATGAAAACAACCCCTTCATTGAACCAATTTCTATTATCCTCACTGTTGCTTTTCAGCATATGCTCTGTTATCTTGGCATCTGAGTTTTTACCATCAGCCAGGTAAGGTCCAAGCACTGTAAGTATGTAGCCGTCAGTTGCTACAAGCATCATCGGTTTAAGCAATGGGCGACCTTTATGGACAGAATAAGAACGCCCTTGGAATGAAAAGTCACCGCTTCACCATCAGCAACAACAATAGCAACATCTTTCTGTGAATTAGCAAACAGCACCCTTGCAAATTCTGTAGTGTGATCTTCAATTATTTTATTTCGAAACGGCAAACAGGAAATCTAATGTACTGAATTTTGACAACGCTGATGAAATGAAAGGTGAAGACTATGTCAGACTGACAGGCATAACAAAGGATCAGTTCAATGATGTACATGAATCGCTCTCCTCGTTGCGTTCTACATCAACAAGGAGCACTCGTACAGCCCTTGCCATGTTGCTTGTAAAACTTAGGACTGACAGGCATAACAAAGGATCAGTTCAATGATGTACATGAATCGCTCTCCTCGTTGCGTTCTACGTCAGCAAGGAGCACTCGTACAGCCCTTGCCATGTTGCTTGTAAAACTGACAGACTGGTCTGTCCTTGGCTGTTCTTTCAACATTGTTTGGGGTGAAGAAAACTACTTGTAGTAAGGCAATCCATTCAGCCAGAGCAAGTCTAATGTCCAATTTCGTTCCAAAATATCTTGGCCTGCCACATATAGAACGAAATAAAGTAATTGAAAATCACACTACAGAATTTGCAAGGGTGCTGTTTGCTTATTCACAGAAATATGTTGCTATTGCTATTGCTGATGGTACCTATGTGTACATAGAGAAAAGCGGAAACTTTTCATTCCAAGGGCGTTCTTATTCTGTCCATAAAGGTCGCCCATTGCTTAAACCGATGATGCTTGTAGCAAATGGCGGCTACATACTTACAGTGCTTGGACCTTACCTGGCTGATGATAAAAACTCAGATGCCAAAATAACAGAGCATATGCTGAAGAGCAACAGTGAGGATATAAGAAATCGGTTCAATGAAGGGGTTGTTCTCATTGTTGATAGGGGGTTTAGGGATGTAACAGACTTAATTAATGATTGTGGGATCAATATTGAAATGCCTCATTTCTTGAAGAAAAAAGAGAAACAGCATAGCACTGAGGAAGCAAATGAATCCAGACTTGTTACCAAAGTGAGATGGGTTGTTGAGTCAGCATATGGGCGTATAAAGCAATGGAAAGCTTTAAGTAATGTGCTTCCCAACTCTCAAATCCCGTTCGCTGGCAATTATGTGCGAATTGTGTGCTCCCTTTGCAACGCTTTCAGGCCACCCTTGGTGACTAGTTTGGAATCAGATGTTGTCATGGCCAAACGAATGATGGCCTTAGCAAAGTCACCGAATAAACTTCAACAAAAGGTGACTGACAATAAGCGGGACAAACGGTGCACAATTTGGAAAAGTATGGATGCATCTGAAATGCCCGATTTCCCCGAACTGAACAAAGCAGAATTAAGAGACCTGATAATGGGAGGTTATCAGATTCGCCAGGCCAAATCCTACACGAAAGAACACCAAACAGATGACGCCAAATATGAAATTCTTATAAACAAAGAGCAAGAAGGTGTCCTCAAGTCCCTAATACGTTTAAGGCATACCAGTAGCAAGACCTATAATTTATGGATTGAATACAGCACATGCTTATAACCTATCGTCGGTTGGTTTTGCACATGCAAATCAGGGGCTAGAGTAGTGGGCTGCTGGGCCCATATTGCATCAGTCTTATGGTATTTGGATTTGAGCGACACCAGCCAGAAACAAAAGGGCCTAAGATACATAATAAATACATGGATTTTCTAACAGATGCTGCAGCTGAAGTTTGGGATACCAACAGCGACTCCTCACAAGAAAGTGATACTAAATGAGATGAGCAAATGTGTGTCAGTTATATCCAACTCTTAAAACCTAAGTAATTTTGACCCTTACTGATACCAATTCAGTCTCTGCTACAATAGTTAAACCCTTTTACACGATAAATACATTAGAATTTAACTCCTCTAAGGATTTCTTGCCAGTAAACTTATAGCAAAAAGGCAAAACAAAGTTTTGATAATTTCATCGCATTTTACTGCAATTTTCTCTTTTCAAGGGCACATAACTCATGTCAAAGACCATTTATAAAAAAATCCTTACAATTCTGCAATGGCCAAGCATTGATAAGTATTTTCTAGAAAAGAGGTAAGAATGTGTTGCTTAATAGAGAAATGTTCAACTTTTTGGCAAAGTTGATAGATGAAAAATTAATGAAAATCCGCAAAGTGCAAATAAATTATTATATTTTAGCAAAGTTCAATAAAATATACAATCACCCTATTTCACATTAATATGTACCCACAGTCTATGCATTACATGGCAAAAAGTTTTGTCAGTGCGCTATTTCAATATAGTCAATTGCTGATTAATTGTCCTTGGTAGAACTGATATGGAATTACCCCACCCACTTTTGATAAACCCTTATCACAAAACTAGAGTTCTGTTTGATTCAAACTTACCAGGGATGAATGTCCCCTCTGTGTGGCTATATTTTCCCAAAATATTATTGACAAATTTAGGTACCAGGAAAACCCCCTTATGGAGACTAGTCCTTTCAAAATCCATCTAAAAATAAGACAGTTATTGACCGAACACAAAAAATGCCCCTTTTTTTACATTAACCTCTATGTATGACCTTGACCTTTGAGGTACCAAACTGGGTAATGTGCGCAACACATCTTCTCATGATGATTAACATTTCTTCCAAGCAATATCAATATCCATCTATAAATAAGGAAGTTATTGACCCAACACAAAAATGCCCCTTTTTGACCTTTGACCTCTATGTATGACCTTGACCTTTAAGGTACCAACCTGAATCATGTATGCAACACATCCTCTCATGATAGTTAACATTTCTGCCAAGTAATTTTAAATTCTATATAAAAATAAGAGGGCCCAGAGGGCCCTGGTTCGCTCACCTGTGTGTCACTGACTCGAGTACATTCTATTTTTAGCTATGGTGGCCATCTTGTTCAGCAGCAAAGTGATTTTAGCTTATTTGGTAGGGAGTAACCTAGACAACATTCCTGTGAAGTTTGAATCAAATTGGCCTTAGGGTTTAGGAGGAGTTCACGTTTGAAACAAATTTTCAATATTTTTCTATTTTTAGCTCCGGTGGCCATTTTGTTCATCGGAGCGGGATAGTTTTAGCCTTTTTGGTACAATAAAATAGGTCAAATGTCAAGGAAAAGGTCACAGATCATTTTATGTATGAATAGGAAGCCCTTGTCGCAAGGAACCTACATGCCAAATATGAAGGCTGTATCTCAAATGCTTCAAAAGTTATGACAAAGTAGGTCAAGGTCATGGGTCAAAAGTTTTGAATGGTTGAGAAAACCTTGTCACAAGAAACATACATGCCAAATATGAAGGCTCTATCTCATATGGTTCAAAAGTTATGATAAAGAAGCTCACAGGTCAAAGTCACAGGTCAAATCTTTATATGCGTGGGAAGCTGTTGTTACAAGGAACCTACATGCCAAATACGAAGCTCTATCTCAAACAGTTCAAAAGTTATGACAAAATAACCTTCTGATCTACTTTTTTATTTGACATGAACCATATTCGTACTTAACTGAGATAGTGTCCAGATGATCATTCTGAGCAAGTTTTACAATGATATGACTAAAACTGTGGCCTCTTAGAGTGTTTAAAAAGTTTTTTTATGATTTGACCTGCTGACCTACTTTTTGACCCGACATGACCCATATTCAAACTTGACCCAGATATTGTCAAGATGACCATTCTGAGCAAGTTTGATGATAATCAGACCAAAACTGGGGCCCCTAGATTGTTCACAGGGTTCTTCAACAATCTGACCTACTGACCTACTTATTGACCAGACATGACCCATATTCGAAATTAATTGAGATATTGTCAAATGAGCAAAACTGTGGCCTCTAGTATGTTCAGAGGGTTTTTCTATGATTTGACCTACTGACCTACTTTTTGGCTTGACATGACCCATATTCGAACTTGACTGAGATATTGTCAAGACTATCATTCTTGACCTACTGACCTACTTTTTGACCCGACATGACCCTTATTCAAACTTGACCGAGACATTGTCAAGATGATCATTCTGGGCAAGTTTGATGATGATTGGACCAAAACTGTGGCCTCTAGTGTATTCACAAGGTTTTTCTATGATTTGACCTACTTTGTGACCCCACATAACCCATATTCGAAAGTGACCAAGATATTATCAAGATGATCATTTTGAGCAAGTTTGATGATGATGTGGCCTCTATTGTGTTCAGAAGGTTTTTCTATGATTTGACCTACTGACCTACTTTTGGGACAACATCCATATTGGCACTTGCCTGAGATATTGTCAAGATGATAATTCTGGGCAAGTTTGATGATGATCGGACCAAAACTGTGGCCTCTAGTGTGTTCACAAGGGTTTTCTCTGATTTGACCTACTGATCTATTTTGGACCCGACATGACCCATATTCGAACTTAACCAAGATATTGTCAAGATAATCATTTTGAGCAAGTTTGATGATTATCGGACCAAAACTGTGGCCTCTAGTGTATTCACAAGGTTTTTCCATGATTTGACCTACTTGACCTACTTTGTGACCTGACATGACCCTTATTCGAACTTGACCCAGATATTGCCAAGCCGATCATTCTGAGAAAGTTTGATGACGATTGGACCAAAGCTGTGGCCTCTAGTGTTCACAAGGTTTTTCTTCGATTTGACCCACTGGCCTACTTTTTGACCTACCATGGCCCATATTCGAACTTGAGAGGTATTGTCATGATGATCATTCTGACCAAGTTTGATGATGATTGGCCTAAAACTGTGACCTCTAGTGTGTTTACAAGAAAAGTTTACTCACGGACGGACGACGGACAAAAAGTGATCCCAAAAGCTCACCTCGACACTACGTGACAGTTGAGCTAATAAGAAAGTTATTGACAAAACACGAAAAAGGCCCCTTTTTTACCTTTGAGGTACCAACTTGGGTCATGCACGCAACACATTGTCTCACGGTGGTTAACATATCCGCCAAGTAATTTCAAAACCCATCCAAAACTAAGAAAGTTATCGACCAAACCCGAAAAAAGGCCCCTTTTTTACCTTTGACCTCTAAGTATGACCTTGACCTTTGACGTACTGACCTGCGTCATGCGCGCGATACATGGTCTCAGGGTATGAAGTTTCGTGAAGATAGCTTGAACGGTTTTCAAGTTATAGAGCGGACACAATTTTGTGACAGACGGACAGCCAGACGCCCGGGGAAAAACAATGTCTCCCTGAAAAAAAATTTCGGGGGAAGACATAATTAAGTGCAGATAGCAATTTTATTTTTTAAATTATTTTTCAGAGAAAACAAGAGCTGTCAGAATCTGACAAAGGGCTCCACACACAGCAATCCAATGAGAAATGGCCAAGTTATGGGAGCCATAAGGCTGTAACTTTGTGTACATTCAAGGCAGACCCATTGCGAGCATACTCAAGTCTGAGGGAGGCAATTACTGAAGATGATGATGATGATGATGACCCTTTTTGCTTGTTACAGCCAACATCATCTCAAATGCAAAACCATGAAAAATGTGGACAGACAGACATGGTGATTCCTACGGGGCACCTGCAAAAAATTTTGCAGGGCCCTAATAAGTTTCAACACCGATTGTGAATCGTCTGCCGATTCACATGTAATGTCAACCCTGCTTTGACATGTATCTGCAAAACAAAATATTAGAAACTGTTGTCTGTTTTTTGATACTAATTTTATTAATTTCTGATCACCCGTAGTGGAGATATTAGGGATAATGCACCACTACCCCCCATTTCCTGGACAATTCCCCAACATTAGTGTTCGCACCTTTCGCCGCCATCTTTGTTACGTATAGGAGGTTTTAGGAATTCCGTTTATGACGCCATTCTTGCACATGCGCAAAGTACTGGCCGTCAACTGAAACGGCCATCGCTATTCAAATGTATTGCGGGAATAGAAATGCTAACAATATTCAGACATTTTGAGAGAAAATATACCCGTTCATTGAAATAATGCCTGGAGAAGGAAAGAATGATATTTTAATTTCATTACCGAAATTCATTTACCTAAATCCGTTTTTAATTGACGAAAATCTTTTTGTGAATGACCCATGTCAACGGCTTGAGATACCGTTATTCACAAAATAAGTTTTTACGTAACTTTCGTTTTATTCGCTATCTATCTGTCTATCTATCTATCTATCTATCTATCTATCTATCTATCTATCTATCTATCTATCTATCTATCTATCCATCCATCCATCTTGAGAAATCTGTCCAACGATCTGTCTACATGTGCAATTTAAACGTACATGCTGACAGTCGAAATAAACTAATGACGGAGGGGCGTTGAGTCAATGTTGTTTCGACATCATGCCGTCGACATCCACTCCAACTCGCCGTCGACATCCACTCCCACTCATTTCATTGTCACATGACCGTTGGTATGAGAGGGAGAGACAGACAGAGAGAGAGGGGTTTGACTGACAAACTGACAGTAGACAGACAGACGACACAGACCGACTGACTGAATGACTGACTAACAGACGAACGGACGGACTGTTAGACAGACAAATAAACATACTGACAGTCGAAAAAAACAACAACAACCAATGAGTGGACTTACAGACGGGCGTCGAGGCAACGTTGGCTCGATGTCATGCCGTCGACAGCCACTCCAACTCACTTCAATGACCGTTGAGATGGTTTGACTGATCCCTGTATCCAAGAAGCCCATAACCCTTTTTGTACCAAATGGAATCTTCCTCCATATATATAGCAGGAGTCATTTTCAAAATTTAGGGGTGTCAGGTTGTGTTTTCTTCAAAATTTATTTGGAAAATGGCCGAACTTTTTGCAAACAGTGTAGGCCCTGAACAGACGCCGCGTTCTGCGGCGTCTGATCTGGGCCTGCACTGTTTGTCACTTACCCCTTTTGGGGTTTCCGGTACCAAATGGGTTAATGTAGACCTAAGGGCTGGGCAGGTTGAACCAATCTACAAATCTACCAGATTTTACTGTAAAATCTTGCACTTGCGAAGGAGTGTTTAACATTCTTATGCTCTGAAAGGGTGTTCTACGTTTGATTTGAATTTAATGTTCCAATCCCACTGAGTCTTGATGGGTCCGAGCACTGGGCAAATGACATTTTATTAAGCAACGCCGTATTATTGCCAACGAAACGTTGTGACGTTTCATTGACGTTGCAATGTCAAATTCAATGTATCGCTTTCAAGTTGGTTTGATGTAGACACGACGTTGTTGACGCGCTACATGTCGGTTGACGTAGCGTCATTTAATGACAAACTGTAATTTACATTTGCCTGCGCTCGCTAATTGTTGGTGCGCTAAGAGAGAGAGAGAAAGAGATGACCCTGTTGGGTCGTATGTACAATATATCATTTTCGTAATGCGAAATTTCACATCTGGCGGCATATCGTGTTTCTCCCATTATCTTACATTAGAATTCCCCAAAAGTTTAAAAGAATTCCATTGTTTTACGCTGTAATTAACACTTTATCTGTCCCACGGCCTTTGAAGCAATACGACAGATGATGGCCAGGGTTTTTCCCATTCTATTTTTAGAACCGGAAGTACGTCACGAAAAAACCTCCTATGGTGTGACACATCTACCAGAGTAACCCACGCTTTAGTCTGGTTCGACCCGAGGGACGTCACACTTTCCCGCCATGCTACAAGACCGCTTCCAGACCGAGTTCGATCACACTTTGGTTAACCACGGTACCTGATCGAACACAGCAGACCTGTTTTTAAACTGATTTTAATGTCATCTTATTAACTAACACTTTCATCTGTTTTTATTCATCTCACTATTGCACTTTTATTCTCACTATTCACTCTACCTTTTTCTTCACGGCGCGCAATAACCTACACGTAATCCTCGTCAGGGGGTGTTGTAGTAAACCTAGATAGATAGATAGTAACAATTCTGATACTGAACTAAAGTGATATCGATATCTCATTATTCAGCCCTCGCTCTGCATTCATTAGCCTTTTCATGTGACAGAATCGAACTATATCAGGTAGACGATTGTCTGATGAACAGATAAGGACCTGTCCGAAGTCATTTTGGGCTTCAGTCGTGAAAATATTGTTAGGCAAAATAATTTTTTCACCTGTCAGCCATCGCTGCTACTCTTCTTTGGAAAGGTAAAATAAAACTTGTGCTAGTGGTACAGTGAACGTGTATTAACAAGACGTTACGCCCCCCCCCCCCCCCCCCCCCGACGTTTCCACCTTGGTCGTTTCGCCTCCTTTTTTTCGCCCCTATTCGTTATGCCCCCAAACCCTTGTCGTTTCGCCCACCCCCTAACCGTTCACCCATGTACATTGCATAAAAGCTGAATGTCATAAAGTGCACCGTCCTTCGGATCGGGACGTTAACTGGAGGCCCCCTGTGCAGGGAGAACCATCCCCTGTGCAGGTTAAAGATCCCAACCGTAATTACATGATTACTGTTAGGCTTTCATCCTGCAAAAACCTGGAATGTATGTAATATACACCTGCGGTAATGGTCAAATGTGACCGACGCAGTATCAGACGATAGATAGATAGATATTAAAACAATGGAAGTGAAGGCAATGATCAGGAGTCGATACAATTAACCCACAGCTCCCAGAAGTGACACCAAAGTGAAAGAAACACAAACATGAAACAACTAGACCCTAATGGAAACATCAATAGCGGAAAGCCAAAAGGACAGTTACTTTCTCACAAATGGCCAATTGGCTATCCAAAACAAAATAATATAAGCTACACACACACTCAAAGACAAACCATAACAAAAAATAAACTGCGATAAAAGAACCACCTTGGAACGGTCAGTGAAACTAATTCCACTGGGGGTTGGCGGGGGGGGGGGGCTTTAATCGATTTTACGCAGCTGCAATCCTCGCCCTTACTTCCGTCGCGATTTAGACAAATAATTTGTTCAGCCCGCATGAAGGCTCCTAACTCCCAACTCCTCCTACAGTGTTTGATGCAGGGCATTGGAGCTTGCAACACAGTTAAGACATGCACAGAACATATGCATAAAGAAACAGGATTCTGATCCACCCCTTATTTCAGAATTATGACCCTTTGGATGACTTAAACATTTTGGTCATATGTGTAGTATAGGAGGTTTAATAGTTCTATTCGTATCCCCGCAACTACTCCTACAGTATTTGATGCATGGCATGGAAAATAGAAGTGAAGGCAACGATCTTAACTTGCAACATAGTTCAGACATGCATTGAACATGTGCATAAAGGAAACAGGATTGTGATCCACCCCCTTATGGCAAAATTATGACCCTTGGAAGACTTAAACAATTTGACACATGTGTAGCATAGGAGGTTAAATAACACTGTTTTGTCTCCGAAACTCCTCTTACAGTATTTGATGCAGGGCATTGAAACTTGCGACACAGTTCATACATGCATCGAACATGTGCATAAAGGTAACATGATTCTGATCCAGCCCCATATTGCAAAAGTATGGCCCTAGGACGACTTAAACAATTTTAAACATGTGTAGCATAGGGGGTTAAGTAGCACTGCGTTGTCTCCGCAACACCTCTTACAGTTTTGACGCAGGACATTGAAACTTGCGACACAGTTCAAACATGCATCGAACATGTGTACAAAGGAAACAGGATTCTGATCCAGTCCCTTGTTGCAGAATTATGTTCCCTTGAACGACTATATGAAACAAACTAATCATCTAGTATAGCATATGGCAGGGACAATCATCACCATTAGTGATTGTCTAGTGTTTTGATATTGTTCGACAAGACCGAGTGTGTTACACGATTTTATTAAGGCATTACTGAAACTGATATTATATTTACAATCATACAATATATTTAACATAAACGATGAGATACACATTTGTGGGAGGAGTTTAACCAATGGAACAGTCATACGATTAAACGGTTTCTCCAAACACCTTCCTCTTTCACTGAAAGATCTGATATAATCATGCTCATTAAAATAGTAACATGTTAACCCGACTATAGGATCGTGCGTTTCCTGTTAAGCTTTGACACATGAAATAAATCCCAATCATTTATGTGAGTAAAATAACAAGGCGTAATGTTTTATGTTTGGATTTGTTTATACCAGTAAGCATTATAGCAACAAATCCATTATAAATGCCATAATAAAACTCAGTAATCATCATCATATCTTGGTGGGGGTTTGCTTTTTCGACCACCCCTTGTTGTTGCTGATGTAGCCGGACAGCTGGTATTATCACGATTTTGATTTTCAAGTTTATTGTCAGCCGTCTCCGTGGCACAAGGTACCTTCTGTAAGTGAACGCGATTTCTCCTATATGTCCCATTGTTGGTTTACACGATATACGTCCTATTCTCGGGATTTCCACTTAACACTGTCCCTTCTTTCTCCAAACGTTTTTCGTGGTCGAGTTTGACCCTCACATTGTCTCCTTGGCTTGCGATAATGCAGGTAAGTTTCGCGCTGCTTGACGTTTTTGTTTTTTGAAGAAATATCCTTTTGCTGTTTTAGTTTTTAAGTGAGCTTCTTTCACTTGTTCAAATTTCGGCCATCTTGGTAACAGTTTCTCCGGTGAGCAGGGAACATGTATACGCAGATTTCTACCGATCATGAGTTCTGAAGCAGTAAATCTCCTGTTGCAGCAGTAGAAGTGCACCGACAGGTCCTGCAACAAACACATCTTTCTGTCTCTGAATGTTTTTCGCGATTTTACACCCGATTCCGCAGCTCCGTTGCTTTGCGGAAAGTGGGGACTGCGATATGACAGATTGATGTTATGTTCCTTTGCAAAAATTTGAAACTGTGTAGATGTGAACACAGAGCCCATGTCACTGGCTATTACTTCCCCAGTGCGCAAATATATTTTCCAGTTTCCCAGTAACACATGCAGTGGTGGGTTTATTCAAGTATCAAAGTTCTATATACTTTGAATAATAATTCATGAAACAATCAAGTATTATTTATTATTCAACTCACACAAGTCTGCTGCCATTTTTATCCATTGCCCGGCTGGCAAGTCTGTTGGCTTAAACATTTCATGCCTCTGAGTTGGCCTTGATTCTTGGTGATGTCTTTGTTAATTGTTGGCCACCAAACGCACTGGCCTGCGAATTCTCTACATTTTGTTATACCTTGATGACCAGCATGGAGTTTATTAAGAATTTCCTGGCACTGGCTCAGTGGAATTACGATATGATTTATGTATAGCAATAAGCCATTGACGAGCGAAAATTCATTACGTGCGATGAAATAGTTTCTTACCAAATTTGACAAAGTAGAAGTAAAACAAAGATCAGGAATCGATACAATTAACTAACTCCACCCATCAAAGACACCAAAGGGAAAGAAACACAAACATTAAGCGACCAGGCCATAATGGAAACCTAAACAAAGGAAGGCCATAAGGACAGTTACTTTCCCACAAAATGGCCATATGGCCATCCAAAATAAAAAGACATAAGTGATACACACAGTAAGTAACAAACAGCACCATAAATAATGCGCCACAGAAGAACCGCCTTGGAACGGTCAGTCTTTTTCACTCTCTGGCCACCTATTTTGTGTAAGTGAAATGATAAATTGCAATTCAGAGTCATTTTGTATGGCTTCGTAGTTTGATTTTAATCTTGAATCAGTTATTGACATATTTGAACTGACACTTTCCACACATAAGTGTATGTCTTTTTCTAACATGCTAATTGTTTCGCACTTTTTCACAGGTGCACGGCTAAGGCTGTCGCTGACAAGCATATCTTTACCTTTGCAAAATTCTGCTACCGCATTGAACCTATGTAATCTCAAGAGCAGTCTTTGACATCGGACAAGAGTCTGATTAATATCTGATTTACTGGTAAGAGGAACTAACGGGTGGTGATCTGTGATCAATTTAAATGAGTCTAGCCCTACAAGGTAACGTGAAAATTTCTCGAAAGCGTAGAATAGGCTTACACACTCTAATTCTATTTGCGCCCATTTTTTTCTGTATCAGTCAGTGTTCTCTAAGAGAATGCGATCGGTTTAAGCTCTGAACCTTCTTGTAGGTAAATTGCTGCACACAGGCCCGTGCGCGACGCGTCTCCGGACACGACTATCGGCTTACATCTGTCATAATAAGCTAGTACTGGTGCTTTTGTCAGTAGGACGACCTTTTCAAATGTTTTTTTTCTGAGGTCCCAATTTCCATACCGAGTCATTTTTCAGCAGATCCGATATCGGACTAATGACATTAGACACGTTTTCTATGTACCTGCTAAGGTCATTTATTATACCTACTACCCGTTGTAGTTCTGTCTAATTCGTACGTGGCTGTAGATTCTGCAGGGCCGCGACTTTTTCATGCGGACTGAACAAAATATTTCTCTAAATCGCGACGGAAATAAGGGCGTTAAAAGTGGCCACGTAAAATCGATTTAAGCCCCCCCCCCCCCCCCCCCGGTGGAGTTCGTTTCGCTGTGTATTGGGTACAACATAAATGTTATATGACAGACTGCATGTATGGTAGTTAACCCAATCACAGTTGACAACTTTGCCCCCCCCCCCCCCACCGGTGGAATTCCTTTCGCTGACCGTTCCAAGGCGGTTCTTCTGTCGATTTTTGTTATGGTTTGTCTTTGAGTGTGTTTATCGCTTATATCATTTTTGTTTTGGATAGCCAATTTGCCATTTTGTGGGAAGTAACTGTCCATTTGGCTTTCCGCTATTGATGTTTCCATTAGGGTCTAGTTGTTTCATGCTTGTGCTTCTTTCTTTTCCCTTTGGTGTCTCTGATGGGAGCTGTGGGTTAATTGTATCGATTCCTGATCACTGCCTTCACTTCTGTTCTGAACAGACACTTGTCGCGGTTCAATTTAAGCCCCTCTTACACTGTCACGATTTTGGCCACAACTCACCACGACTTTTTTAAATCGTGATAAATCGTGAACAACGTCGTAGAGAAGTCGGCAGAGATCTTGAGGAATCGTGGTTGATCGTGATAGTTCGGGAGTGACCACGACTGTTTTGGACATGTTCAAAACATTCGTGACGAGTCGGCATCATTTTTCAAATCGTAGAGCGGTCGTAGAGTAACCGTAGCTCAGTCGTGAGCCGTCGTCGTGGTAATCGTGGCCAATCGTGAATAATCGTGACTGAATTCTGCCACGATTGAGTTACGACGAGACAAGATCATCTACGACGCCTCTACGATTCCGTTGCGACTGCCGTGCGATCTACTACGATATCACGACGACTGCTCAAGACAATTCAAGATTCACCAGGAATGCACTACGATTGATGACGACGCTAGCACGATTTATCCCGACGGTACGTCGAACACACTACTTTCTCCACGTGACTTTGTACATATAATTACCCAAGTACCTATGGTCAACTGTCACTTACTCGTGAAGAGCACATCGATCATGCCTCCTAGGGATTCAAAAATGAAAGCGCCAGCCAAAAAGAAGGACAAACCTGCTGCTCGCTCGGTCCCGGTCACCGTAGAGGAAAGGCCCCCTGACGGTGCCCAGAAAAAACAACAGCAAGAGACGCAAGGCACCAGCGAAGAGAGCTCTCAGCACGAGCAGTGCCCTTCACCAGAAAAGAAGGAAAAGAAGGAAAAGTTCCTAAACTTTACCGATGAACAAGAAGAAGAACTTGTTGAGTGGCTGAAAAATCACGAGATCTTCTACAACAAGGCCCTTAAAACGTACAAAGACACAAAGATGAGGCAGCGCCTTTGGAGCGACAAAGCTAAGGAGATGGGTCTTGAGGGTATGTTAATTATATTTAGATCACTCGCCTAAACAACAAAAGTCACTGGCATAGTTTTAAAATTAAATATTGAGAAGACGCTCCGGGCAACATTGCATGCAATACTTTGCAATCGGAAAATTCTCATAAATCGTATTTTCCTGCTGTAAGGCTTAAAGTAACTGTCCTTATGGCCTTCCTTTGTTAAGGTTTCCATTATGGTCTGGTCGCTTAATGTTTGTATTTCTTTCCCTTTGGTGTCTTTTATGGGTGGAGTAAGTTAATTGTATCAATTCCTGATCTTTGTTTTACTTCTACTTTACTAAGATTTTGTTTTATTTTCAGTTGAAGACTTACAGACGTGGTATGAAAGTATGCGAACCAGGTTTGGGCGTATCTCTATGAGAAAGTCTGGTGACGGTGCTAAGGAACTGACGGACAGAGAAAGCTGGATCTTAGAAGCATTCAGTTTTCTTCGGAAACATATCGTTCGTGTCGTCAGCAGACAGGGCGTTAGTGTAAGTTTCAATATTTTATATGTAAAATACATTAATAATAAGAAACATTAATAATAACAATAGTAATAATAATAATATTATTATTATGTTGCATGCACAGTTAAACACACAAAGTAGTATAAATACTGTAACGGTAAAACGTTTCTGTCTCACCTAGTCACGTGAGAAATAGTTTCTTCTCATTACCAATTACTTTCAAAGCATTTATACTGAGAGATACACATTTAAATTACTACACATGCGCAGATATAATGTGAAGCCTGACAATTCGTATAATAGTAGAATACGCTCGGCGAGAAAGCCTTTGTTATTATTTTTGGATAGTATGATTACTATTTTTGGATAGTAGGGCTACTGCATGCATTTATTCCTCTGAATGACTTCTGACGGCGTGTCCAACTGTCAGGTTCGATCACTTTATGGGCCACGCCAAGCGAATGTGTGTCTTATAGCATATGCGAACGGCGAAGGTTCAGGCGATCCTGTGCATCTCCGCGCAGTCTCGCCAGAACCTCCGCTGTTCGCTCACACCAACTTCAGCCAAAGAGCCAGATTCCTAGCCCTTCTGAGTGGTTGAGCATTCGCATTTGAAATTTGACATTACGGAGGGCTCGAAGACACTTTTTCGTTTGGCGGGGTTCAATTGTGATATGCGTTTAATTACTTCCTTGTCTATTACAGATCAAGAGGAAGCTGGCTTTGACTCAACCGCAGGGTAGCAGCTGTGACGACCCTGTTGACAAAAGTGATTTAGATGAAGAGGAGGACGAAGAGGAGGAAGGTACCCTCAAAGACGCAGGATCTCAGACTCCGTCTAAGAAAGCTCGACCTCAGAAAATAAAAGTACCCACCAAAGAAGCTCTGTCCAAGGAGGGCGAGATGATTGAGAAATTGAAACAGAGGGCTGAGAGCTCCAAGAAACTCCAGTCCAAAATTGAGGAACTGGTGCATGCTGCTGATGCCGCAACATCGACTAGAACTTCATGGGGTCAATGGATGACGTCCATGATGCCATCAATTCATGACAGCCTTTGGGATCAGTTTCTACGACAGTCCTTCGACAACGTTATGTGGTACGTCCAGCAGTCTACCAATCTGCGACAGCAAACCTTGCAGCAACAGCGGCAGCAGCAGCCGCAGCAGCAATTCCAGGCCCAACTAGCTCCCCAACAGTTCCAGCAATCCCAACAATACCCACCTATCCAGCAGTTCCAACAGCAGCAAACGCCACAGGAATTACCCCAGCTGCATAGCCTACAGCCATTACAGCCGCAGCAACCTAAGCGTCGGCAGCCAATTCAGCAGCAGCCGCTATCGCAGCAGCATGACACTGCTGTGCCTGGACCATCCAGAATTGACCAGCCGATACAGTCTACCCCTAGGACGGAGGGTGCGAATTTTTCTGATATCCTCAGGTGTGTCTCCTTCAACACCTCGGGATGGGGCGGGATGGACAACGAGACAGCGACATTGATGATGTATTAATCAAAACCATGCTACACTGCAGATTCTTAAAGCAGTTTTCTGAGATTATTTTGATGTCAAGTGATTGACAGGAATGATTTAAAGTGATTTCACGAAAATCACTGTTTTGTCGTTACAATGAGACAAAAAATAATATGCCTGGCTTCAGTTGCTAAAAAGTGGTTGGTTAAACGTTTTAGAATGACACATTTTGTTTCTGTTCTTGATGAAGACTAAGTCGAGGTTAAGCTTGTCTTTCTTCATAAACCGTTTATAATGATGGCGAACCTTCATGTATAACTGTCTTGTTACATGTACCTATGATTGTCATCTTTTGTTTAATTTTAGGTTAAGTTGTTCACAATAGAAACTTGTCACATGACACAAACCAACAATGCGGTATGCCCGCCCAGTAAAGATTCAAGTAAGACTAGACATCTGCGCAAAATTATACGTACATGTATCTTCATCGATGACTTAATGGACACTTTGTGCATATGCCTTAGCCACTATGCTCGTGTGGAAGACTCTATGCACACTTAGCAGATGCCCATAATGACCTATTTTTTCAATAGACGAGTACAACTAGTTGTTGGTTTGGTCACATAACTGTTCATAATGTTCGGGTTAAATTGCATTCGATGTTTAGTTGTTAGAGTAGCAGACAGAATCTGCTAAAATGATTCCAAACGTTATGTTTCTTATTTCTTTTTTAAGTTCAAACTAAGTTAAATTTTGGCTTTGACCTTTAGCATGCTGTAGGCAAAATGAGCAGACGACAAATATGTAATATTTTTCACATAAGTAGGGCTTGACAGTTCATTTAAATCGTCCCGCAAGACGATATGAATAAAATGCCAAGCCCTACCTTCTGTGAAAAATAAGAAAATTATTACACATTGTCGTCTGCTAATTTTGCCTACAGCATGCTAAAGGTTATTTGCAAATGATCTGTCTTGCAACATACATTAAAATTAAAACTTGTTTGTGTTTACCATTACCCTGAACATATTCTTGAAATAGAAGGCATTGATCATTTACCGAAATAGACTTGATTCACCACCTACTTGGGAAAGAGCTTACTGTGTTGAAATGAGTACGGTACGAGTTTTGCAGTATGTTAAGACGTACATGTATAAGACGGATTGTCTGATTTCTTTATGGCAAAGCACAACATTTAGCACAGTTCAAACGTGTGTCCAGCAAAGACTAAGATCATCCTCTGCACCTGCGAAGTCTGATTAGCAGTTTTATTGCAATCGCTTTGTACATGTCATACTTTAGTCAGACTTTGCATCAGACTTTACTTCTACTTTGCAGACGCACAAGTTTATCCAAGTTTTTGCTGAGCACACTATGTCCCGGCTCTATTGTAATAATCGATGAATAAAAGTGTTATATTCGGCGATACATGTAGTTCTCGTTGTGCATTCAGGACCACCTCTGCACCACAAGATATTTTAAGAGAAACTGTGAGAGTCCGACACTTTGGCCAATGTGCCTGACAATATAAAAACGTTTGATTAAATCTTAAAATAAATTATCGATATTCATGTAAAAGCATATGCCAAATCTCTCCCCCACCCAATACAAACTAAAGCAAATTTACCATATTTGAAATTATTTATTAATACACATGTATTAAAAGCATATACAGCGAAGATAAAGGCGCGGCTGGGTTTCAGCACAGTCTCGATAAAATCTTTGCTGTTCTAACACTAGTAATATTGAACTGAAAACGCTTCAGACAAAACTTCAGACTTCTTACGCCCATTGACGACTATAGATTCATAATTATGAAATCTTCGGACACATTAAATAGTCTACATGTATAGTTAAGTGCACTTAGACAGGGTGATAGTATTTATATGGACAAGGTTCCTATATATATATATACTACCACACTGCCTATCCTCGCTTAACTATACATGCGACGACAAACTGTGATAATTCACAGTTTTCTGGTCATTCCTTGCTCACTAAACCACAATGACCTAACACGTTCTCTCACAGAGCAGCTCTTTCTACAGTATATGTGTTTCGTTCACGTAACAACCGTTAACACTCAAATCATATTGTTCTGCCACGAAACTGCGCCTGCAGGAGAATTGTAGTACTGCGTCAAGTGTATTCGCTGAGCCTTGGCTGCCCTTGTGGTCCGGTTTCCTCCGACAATGTTGTCCATGCCTTGCATATATTCGTCGTTTCTCCATGCTCCCGGAGTGAACTGATGGTTTTCGTCCTCTTGGTCTAGCGCAGCATTTTGAAACGCAGGGTAACGGAGTCTCATAACATTGTGCAAACAACAGCATCCCAACACGATGGTTTCCACAGCCGGTGGTGTCTGTTGCATGGTGGTTAAGAGGCACCTGAATCTATTTCCCAAGATTCCAAAAGCATTCTCAACTATGCGCCTGCTCCGAGAAAGTCTGTAGTTGAAAATTCTCTCTGCATCTGTCAGGTTACGCCTTGAATAAGGCTTCATTAGCCATGTTCTTAAGGGGAAGGCATCGTCTCCCACAATGAAGTACGGCATTGGTTGATCATCATGAGGGAGGGGGTCTGCAGCTGGAAGACCTATGCTACCATTTTCGAATGTATCTTTCAACTCCGAATGGTTGAAAATTGTGGCATCAGATGCACAGCCATTAGCGCCTACATCAACCCAGCTAAATTTATAATCGGCGTCGACCAGTGCCATTAAGACAATGGAATGGAACCCCTTGTAATTGTAATACATTGACCCGCCATTTCTCGGACATTGTATGGCTATATGTTTGCCATCGAGTGCTCCAACAGTGTGATGGAAGTTCCATCGTCTTCCGAACTGTTCCGCTATCTGGCTCCACTCCTCTGGTGTTGTAGGGCAAGCAATCACCTCCTCCGCGTATTCATCAACAATTGCTTGACAAACATCGCGTACTACCAACGATATGGTGCTGTCTGCTACTCTAAAACCATACATTAATGATTTGTAGCTGTCTCCTGATGCGAGGTACCGTAGTGTTATGGCGAGTTTTAGGCCTGGATCCAGCGCCCTGCGATACCAGGTGTCATTCTTGGCTATTCTCGGGCCCAGTCGCGTAATGAGCTCTTGGAACATAGCAGGTTCCATTCGAATAAAGTTCTTAAATGCTGGATTGTCTTCGTCTCTGAGCTCATGCAAAAGTCGCTCATACTGCCCAAATAAAGGCCTTCTTGCTATCCATGGCCTGACCCAATAGCGTCTCCTCCTCCTGTCCCTCCTGTTTCTCTGCACCTCCAGTTGTTCAGCCATTGCAATGTCATTTTCGATCATGTCTTGTTCGAGTTGAACTAAATTTTGAAGATACAGAAGCCTTTGACCTGGCTGCAAAAACATTTTCGCCAGATGTTCTCTACAGAAATGGTTGAAACGGAATGACACTGTGCATTTGATGAACACTTTTATATACCTAGATCGTTAGAAATCCTGACAAATCGGGAGAATAAAAATCAAAAATAAGTTCCTTTAAGAGCAACGAAAACATTCATAAGAAAGAAGATGGGTCATACTACGTAGTTTCGGCTAATAAAGCCTCATCAGTGACCCTGTAATGATCCGGCAAAGAAAGCCAGAGGAAACATACTGCAATTTTGCGAATTTCGAATAGGCAGTCGATTCAATGACTGATATAAATCTAAATGGGGTCAAAATAATTAAACACCTGTCTAGAATATGAGTCTAAACCAATAATTTATTTGATTTCTCAGAATATTCACGCTTATCTCAAAGGACCAAAAGTAAAATATAAACTGCACTATGGTTGATGTACGGGGAGACGTTTTACGGCCCCCACACGGCACAACACCAGCTGCAGTGAAGGCAAATAAAAATCAAAAATAAGTTCCTTGGTCTTGGTTAATCGTGAATAAATCGTATCGAATCTCCCATAATCGTACTGAGTCTTTGATCATCGTGTCAATTCGGCCTTAGTCGTAGAGCAGTCTTGCAGGGATCGTGAGAAATCGTGTATGATCGTCTGATATCTTGAAGCAATCGTGGTGCAGTCGTAGAAGAATCCTACAGGATCGTAAGACATCGTGGTCGATCGTGGAGGATCGTTGTAAATCGGCTCCATTATCGTACAGCAATCGTGATTGTTCGTAGAAGTGTCGTAGCAATGTCGTGAGTATTCGTAGGGTAGTGAAATCGGAACCGTGTATGCCCCGATTTGCCACGATTTTCATGGTCCCCATTGGTCGTGGACAGTCGTGGACAATCGTGGTCAAAGTCGTGACAGTGTAAGAGGGGCTTAAAGCCAGCCGATTCGATACGCTCTAGCACCGCTTTCAAGCTCTCATCATGTTCCTGCATATCTTTGCCGTATACTTATATGTCGTCAATGATGATAACGTCGACGTTTTTTCAGACCGGTCAAGAGGTCAGTCATTTATTTCGGGCACACCTCTGGGGCTAAATCTAAACCCCTAGCAACACACCGGAAAGCTAATCTACCGATTGCCGTTAGCCTCTTATCGTTAGCTTAGCGCTTTTCCGATCTAACGGAAGCTGACAGAAACATTTTGACCCGTCCAATTTACTGAACACGATCATTCCCGCGAGCTTTGGTGAAATGTCATCTAAATTAGGTAGCATATATAGCTTACGTTTGATTGATTCGTTCAACTTTTTATAATCAACGCATATCCGGTTTCGGCACTGGTACAATTGGCGCACACCAGTCTGTAGGTTCTGAAATTTTCTCGATAATTCCATCGCGAAGCATTCTGCTCCAATCGGCAGTAACGGAAAATGGATGCGGCGCGTTGTTGTGACACTATACGGTACAGCATCACCTCTGAGTTCATTTTTAACTGGGTCGCAATTGATAAGACCTGTTTTGCCGAAAACACGCTCAGGATTTTCACCAATTCTGCGTACTAATTTCCGTGCGGATGAGGCTCATCTACTCAATAAATTACATCGATCATTGCCTTTGACAACAAGTAACCTGATAAGAAATATATGTTTCCGCAATTAAGTAGACCAAACAACTTACGTTTCCCCTCTGGACATTTCAAGATGGACCGATTTCTATTTAAAGGTGGTATTTGCTTCAAGTTTTTGTAGCAGCCTTCAGATATGATTGTTACGTCTGTCCCCTTGTCAATCTTAAAAGAAACAATAGACTTATGCTCTGTCTCTGGTCTGGCCCATCGGGGTTTAACTGTTTGTCTACTTTTGCTCCAGCATTTCAGTGTTTTATTGCTGTAGAGTTCTCGCCGTTGTTTCATCTATGTGGTTGTTTGATTTTTGTGTTCACGGAGATATTGCACTGATTAGTTAGGAGGCCTTCATGCGGACTGGACCAATTATTTGTCTAAATGGCGTACGCAATAAGGGCGAGGATTTTGGCCATGTAAAATAGATTTACGACCCCAATGGAATCCGTTTCACTGACCGTTCCAAGGCGGTTCTTCTGTCGCGGTTTGTTTTTGTTATGGTTTGTCTTTTGAGTGTGTGTATCGCTTATATTATTTTGTTTTGGATGCCAATTGGCCATTTTGTAGGAAAGTAATCGTCATTTGGCTTTCCGCTCTTGATGTTTCCATTAGGGTCTAGCTGTTTCATGTGTGTGCTTTTTCCCTTTGGTGTATCTGATGGGATCTGTGGGTTAATTGTATCGATTCCTGATCATTGCCATCACTTCTATTTTGTGTCTGAAAACATTAAGTGAGCCGCGTCAAGCGATTTTGGTACTTATCGCCTATGCGAGCAGCGAAGGTTCAGGTGAGCCTGCGCATCCGCGCAGTCTCGCCAGAACCTTCGCTGCTCGCTCATACAAGCAGTGAATCAAGAGGAACCTTCAGACAGAAAGCCATATCCCTGGCCCCTCTGAATGGCTGGGCATGCGCAGTTGAAATTTGTCATGACGGAATGCTCGAAGACCCAAATTCGCTTGGCGGGGCACAAGTAGAATAAATAACATACGATGGTGATTCTCTAATATCACTCATATGGGACGAGGAAGAGGAAAAGAATATACACATGAAAAGGAAAATAAGAAATGGCACCTAAAATAGGTCCGATCAAGTAATTCCGCACAGTTCGGTCCGACTGGGTAAGTAAACGGACCGACCGAAATAGTGTACGGGGCCAAACCACCCAGCCTACTTTTATATGTTCCAGAAAGTTCCGATCGTAACTAGACTTATGCTGATGACAACGTCGAACAAACCAAGGGGACATGTGTCTGTTACAGATAGGCCAACATCTCCAGTTTTCGCACGCATTGGAGCTTCTCTCCAAGCCTATTTATATGCTTGTTTCAGGAAGATCCTATCAAAACTAGATGACTTACATATATATATATGATATTTTCACAAAAAGGGGGCATAAAAGTTTTATGAAATGGTTATCCCTCGGAAGCAAAGCATAAAAACAACAGAACTGAAAATTATGTAGTGTATAAGTTTTCTGGGCCAGACAAGCTAGTTTCGATCAATTAGGCCTCAGCAGTGACCCTCAAATATTTTCAAAATTCTACAATGGAATCAATGATCCGAAAGGTCTAGAAAATATATTTTACACTCTGATGAAGGGCAGGGCGACTTTTAACGACCGCCACACATTACGTTACACCAGCTGTAGTGACTTTAAATGTTCTATAAAAGGGTTATCGTTTGGAAGCAAGGAATACATCACAGAACTGAAAATTGTGAAGTATGCAAGTTTTCTGGACCAGACTAGCTACTTTCGGCCAATAGTCTCTCAGTGACCCTCAAATATTTTCAAAATTCTACAATTGAATCAATGATCCCAAAAGACTAGAACATATAATCTACACTATGATAACTCTGAGTATAGCTAATGAAATTTGACATGAGACTGGCGACCTCTATTACCTTAATTTAACACCCGACTGAATGCATATATTAATCTTCGCCGTTTTCCGAATATTTAAGACATAGAAGTTGATAAATGGGTCGCATTTCGCGAGATGGCGAAAATTCACGAGAGTTTACGAAAGCCCACCTGTAAGGCGACAACTTGACTTATTTATTCTTTGCATAAACGTCAGACTCATGTCAAATTGCACCAACTATAACAGAATAGATTGAAGGCAATGATCAGGAATCGATATAATTAACCCACAGCTCCCATCAGAGAAACCAAACGGAAAGAAACACAAACATGAAATAACAGACTCTAATGGCAACATCAATAGCGGAAAGCCAAAAGGCTAGTTACTTTTCCTCAAAATGACCAACTGGCTATCCAAAACAAAATAATATACTGTTCACAAAAAGTAAAGCATATTCAGGTTCCTTCGAGCCCATCAGCCTAAACATTAGGAATAATCAGATATCGGGTATACCATGTCAATTGACTATCATGTGTGTATATTATATCGTTGAGCAGTATGATATTTATACTCGAATGGCGTAGCATAGGGGCATAAATTGTACATGGAGTAGCACGTGAATTTTAACATTATTGACAAACCGGTTTATTCATGCGAGATTTCAATAAAACTTTCTTTATCGACTGTTGGAGTGTTGTATGAAACGAAACAAATTCGTTATTAGAACCATGATTCGGCTAATGGAGGGTCGACGTGGGCGAACTTTCGGTATGCTCCCGACCGGAAGTACGCAGTTGCAGATAGCAAATGTTATAAATACGTCTCGGTCAGTTGTCAGTCGACTGGGCACGCTATCGTAGGGCAGGAGCAGTAGCGGATTTGCAGAAAAGTTGACTCCAGAAGAGTATTAACGGATGCGATGACCGCCTTGTAGTCAATCAAGCGTTACGCAACCAGAGACTAACGTCAACAGATCTACAGCAATACCTGCGCCGAGGAAGAGGGGCTAATCTCTCTAGACAGTCGATCCGAAATCGCCTTCAATCGAGTGACCTTACGGCACGGCGTCCGCAAGTTGTACTGCCGTTGAAAGCTATAGGCACCGTAGAGCAAGTTTTCCGTGGTGTACACAGGAACGTTAATCAGATGTCTCAGGTTATGTTCATTGACGAATCCCGGTTTAACTTGGACTTTCGTGATGGTCGTAGAAATGTTTGGCGTCGTACTGGTGAACGTTATACAGACCCGACTAGAGATGCTCATGATGGATATGGAGCAGGGTCTGATATGGCATGGGTGAGATCACAATGACTGGAAAAACAGACTTACATGTGTGCCAATGCAGAGTTACAAGACTATCATGATAATGTGTTGGATCCTCACATGATACCGTTTGCTCGACGCCACAGTCCTGGATTCATCTTTCAGGACGATAAAGCTAGGGCTCATCTGGCACACGTCGTCACTGATTACCTTCAACGGCAAAATATTCGGACAATACCATGGCCTCCGATGAGTCCAGACGTATCTCACGTCGAATACGTATGTGACATCCTCGGGAAACGAGTCCGAAGCCGCGATCCGCCTCCAAGGACTCTGGATGAGCTTGGTGCAGCACTTCAAGAAGAGTGGCGAAGGATCCCTCAGTTCACGATTCGTAGACTAATGGGAAGTATACGACAACGACCCATTGCCTGCTGTGACAATTGAGGCGGTCCAACACGTTATTGAGGGCTTGTGAAAAATGACGCTGACGCTTTGAAGTAGAAGTAAAACAAAGATCAGGAATTGATACAATTAACTTATTCCACCCATAAAAGACACCAAAGGGAAAGAAATACAAACATTAAGCGACCAGACCATAATGAAAACCTAAACAAAGGAAGGCCATAAGAACAGTTACTTTCCCACAAAATGGCCATATGGCCATCCAAAACCAAAAGACACAAGTGATACACACAGTAAGTAACAAACAACAACATAAATAAATCGCCACAGAAGAGCCGCCTTGGAACGGTCAGTGGAAGATTTCCACTGGGGGGCTTAAATCGATTTTACGTGGCCACAATCCTCGCCCTTACTTCCGTCGCGATTTAGACAAATAATTTGTTCAGTCCGCATGAAGGCCTCCTCACTCATCAGTGCAACATCTCCGTGAACACAAAAATCAAAGAACCACAGAGGCGAGACAACGGTGAGGACTCGACAGCAAGAAACCACTGAAATGCTGGAGCAAAAGAAAACCAACAGTTAGACTCCGATGAGCCCGACCAGAGACAGAGCATCAGGCACCACCCAACATTATCTCTCTAATTTTCAATAAGCCTTTACGTTGGAGCCGTCATAGAATCTGAGGCCTGACCCACCGGCGTGCAATTAAAGAGGGAAGCAAAGTTGCCAACCGTGATTGGGTTAACTACCATGCATGCAGTCTGTCGTATAATATCCATGTTGTACCCAATCTTTTTATATCGAAGAATGATTTTACGAAATTGGGTGCTGAAGTCATTGCGGTTATATATTTTTTCTGAATTTATATACTCAGTCACCATTAAATTCGGGTTCCGATAGACCTTGTTGCAGAAGAGATTAAGTCCAATATTGAATTTTGAAATTAAATCAGAATGGAGTCTATAAAATTTTGAAAAGGCTTTGCGTAGTTTATGGTACCGATAACCCTGATTAAGGAGTTTAGCCGTTAATAATTTATTACGAGTGTTGAAGTCAGTTACATGACTACACACTCTAGCAAATCGAATTAATTGCGAAATATAAACGCCATAGGATGGCCCACGAGGAACATCACCATCCAAAAAAGGAAAATTTACAATCTCAAAATCAAAGTCATCGCGTTTATCATAAATTTTGCACGAAACAAATCCATCTACAATAGATAGATGTAAATCCAAAAACGGGGCCTCGGTATCAGAAGAATTTGCTTTATTTAACTGAAGTTCTAGGGGGTAAATCTGACTGATCAAACCATCAAAATATGTATTATCAATATTTAATAAATCATCTAAATATCTAGAAGTAGAGCTAAAAGCTTCAATAATTTCAGATTCGTTATCAATGGAAAGCGACAAAATGAAGTCTCTTTCATAACAATACAAGAACAGATCAGCCACAAGATGTGCGCAATTAGTACCCATCGGAATACCCACAATTTGTCTAAATAACTTAGTACCGAATCTAATATAAATATTGTCAAGTAGAAAGGTGAGGGCATCACACACTTTCTGACATGACCAAAGTGTATAATTCTTATGCTCTTTAGAAGTGAAAAATGCATTTCTGACATTACATGCAAGATATAGAGAATCTTCTCTGTGAAAAGCCCATTCAATTAAATCATTAAGCTTTTCTTTTATAAGATTATGAGGAAGTGTAGTGTAAAGAGTGGAAAAATCGTAGGTAGACAGACTAGAAGCACGAAAATGTCTAGATTTCATTTTTTTTTAAAACCTCATTCGAATTTTTTATAGACCAAAACAGATTTCTTCCTGATCTTTCAAAGACTTTATCACAATATTTAATTACATGCGTTTTAATAGCAGTAAGACAGGACGTTAATAATTTAGAAAGTTCAGTGGTAGTGCAAGAGCTAGAATTTGCAATAAACCGTGCTTTGTAAGGTTGTTTATGAAGTTTTGGTAACCAGTATAGCGTAGGAAGCTTACCTTGGCCTTCGTTAACATACACAGCAAACTTGGTGGCTGAAAGACAAACATGTTTATCTACTATAGCTCTCTCTTCAGCTAAAGGCTGAAGTTCATAGGCCTTAGTACCACCAAGCTCCTGCTTAAGCGTGTTAACATAGTGGAGCCGTCACACAACGACGACGTTGTTAGCGGCCTTGTCTGCAGGGGCCAAAACAAACTTCTTATGAAATTCTTGAATACCTAGTTTAAGATGACGTAAAGATTGGTGGCCGTGTCGCTACATAATGACGTGATCAATGAAATTAATGTGTGGTTCAATTTAAGGATATTTGATAGTTCTTTGAATTAAATGCATCTTGGCCAGGTAACATTTTATTTATTTCCCAATATATAGTCTGCGAGTAAAATATTCCCTACTTTTTGTGAACAGTATATAAGCGATGCAAACCATAACAAAAATAAACCGCGACAGAAGAACCGCCTTGGAGCGGTCAGTGAAACGATTTCCACTTAAAGCGATTTTACGTGGCCACAATCCTCGCCCTTACTTCCGTCGCCATTTAGACAATTAGTTTTGTACAGTCTGCATGAAGGCCCCGAACCTTTTTATATCGAAGAATGATTTTACGAAATTGGGTGCTGAAGTCATTGCGGTTATATATTTTTTCTGAATTTATATACTCAGTCACCATTAAATTCGGGTTCCGATAGACCTTGTTGCAGAAGAGATTTAAGTCCAATATTGAATTTTGAAATTAAATCAGAATGGCGTCTATAAAATTTTGAAAAGGCTTTGAGTAGTTTATGGTACCGATAACCCTGATTAAGGAGTTTAGCCGTTAATAATTTATTACGTCTGATGAAGCGAGATCAGGTGAATAAAGCTGATGCTCAATCAATTTAAAGCCACAATCGTAAATGGCAGTCATAGCAATGACAGACTCGTTACACCTTTAGTGAGCTTTCTGTGGCGCTAAAGTTTAATATTTTACCGTAACTGCGTCAGGAGTGAAGAGAGTATATGGCATTGATTATGTGTCCCTTTTGGCGATAACCTATTAGCTGTATACCATCTGCATCCCAGAAAAGCGAGGCCATAACCTTCTCAGCTGATGGAACAGTCTTTGCCTTCTTTGGCGGGGTGAGCCATGGTGCTTACATTGTTTCGATTGTTGTTTGGCCTCTGGAGTAAAATGGTGGACCCATGTTTCATCCAAATCTCTGAAGTGACAAATCTCTGAAGAAAGTCTCTTCCTCAAAAAGGTTAAGATAAGCACGCGATAATGTGCGCCTGGTAGGCTTCTGATCAACTGTCAGAAGTCTTGGTACCATCGGGCCGAAAACTTTCTCGTTCAAAGATCCTCTGTCAGAATGGAATGTACTCTTTCCTGTGAAATGCCGACTCTACTGGCTATATATCTTTCTGTGATTCGTCTGTCAGTCAAAACAATAGCGTGGACTTTATTGACCATTTCTGGCGTTGCAACATTGACAGGCTTTCCAGGACTGGGGTCGTTCTCAAAGCTCGGTCTGCCGCGCTTAAATTCCGCCACCCACCTTTTCTCTGTAGCAAGTGAAAGGGTATCTTTCCCTAGTGTTGTCCCTAGTGTTGCTACCATATCATTATCGATATCCTTAGGTGTTATACCATTTTTGTGAAAATATTGCCTCGCTGCTTTGTCACCGATTTTGTCCATTTTGCTAAAGCTGCTTGTCTTGTTTACTTTAGAGTGCTACGTCGTCGACATAAACTGACCAAATGAGACCAGTCCTTGGGTACACGGCTCTATATAGTCAGAGAATAGTAGGACTTAAAAAGAACATCCCTGCGTACCTCCTTCAATATGAGGCTCACAACATATCAATCAGCCCTCGTAGCTTTCAGGGATGTAAGTTTCGGGAAGCATTAAACAAAACTTAGGGATCTGGGGATGACAATTTCAAACATAGGCATTTTCAGCAAACAAGGAGACGTAATTCCTTGACAGACAAGCCGACCTCGCTAGTTATCGAACTCATCCGAGCCTTTATCTCCACCCTACTTATATGCTACTTTCGGGAAAGTCCGAGCAAAACAAAAGAACTAATGGTGATAACATGTTCCAAAATAGGCACTTTTAGCAAGGAAGGGGACATAACTCTATGAGTAATTAGCCGACATAACCGTTTTTACCTCTGTCTGAGCTTTTATTCCTGAATTACTTGTACGTAAGTTTCAGGAAGATCCGATTAAAATTTATGGACTTGTGATGATGAAAATGTCAAAAAAGGCAGTTTCAGCAATCAAGGGAACATGACTCTGTGATGAACAGGCCGACCTCGCCAGGTTTCGGACTTGTCCCCAACCTACTGATATTTTAGTTTCAGGAAGGTCAAAGCTAAAGCTCTTACGGTGGTGACAATTTAATGTCCTAAATAGGCATTTTCATCAAAGGTGGGGACATATCTCGATGAGTAATAAGCCGGCATAGCCCGTTTTCGAACTCTTCCGATCTTTTACTTATATGTAAGTTTGAGGAAGATTCGATCAAAATAGAAGTGAAGGCAATGCTCCCATCAGAGACACGAAAGGGAAAGAAACACAAACATTAAATAACTAGACACTGATGGAAATGCCAAAAGGACAGTTACTTTCCCACAAAATTGCCAATTCGCTATCCAAAACAAAAAAAGATATAAGCGATACACTCACTCAAAGACAAACCACATCAAAAATAAACCGCGACAGAAGAACCGCCCTGGATCGGTCAGTGAAACGAAGTCCACTGGTGGTGGGAGGGGGTGGGAGGAGGAAAGACAGGGGGTTGGGGAGCGTGGGCGGGGCGCGGCGCGGCGGCTTAAATCGATTTTATCCTCAAATCTGAAGGGGCTACGGTGATGCCAATGTCAAACTAGGCTTACAGCAATCAAGGGGTCGTTATTCTATGATATTTTGGCCGACTTTACCAGTTTTTACAACACATACCAGCCTTTACCGAAGGCTTACTTGTATATAAGTTTCGGAAACATCAGATCAAAACTGAAGGTGTTGCGGTGATGACAAGCATTTTCCCATTGTAAGTCAATGGGACTATGTAATTGCCATACAAACCAAAGATTTATTTATTTATTTTATTATTATTAATATATATATATTTTTTTTTTGGATTTCGATATAAAAAAATCTAATGTTATCATTCCCCTTCCTGAGGCAAGCTACAGATGAGAAATATAATTGAGTTCAGTCCGCAGGCACCAGAGACATAACGTGGCAAAGGTGCTAATGGACGAACGAATGGACAGGCTTCGGCCCAGTTGAGCTAAAAAACCTATCCATCAAGTTTGAGGCATATGAAAGTTATCTTCAGGCAGATGAACTCAGAATATTTTAGCCTTTGTACTACCCAAGCCTTTCACTGCTTGCATAAGATATCAAACAGGAAAACAGAAGTGGGGGCAATGATCAGGAATCGATTAATTAATCCACACCATCCATCAGATACACTAAAGGAAAGAAATACAAACATTAAATAACTAGATCCTAATGGGAAAGCCAAAAGGGCAGTTACTTTCCCACAAAATGTCAAATTGGTTATCCAAAACAAAAATATATAAGCGATACACACACTCAAAGAGAAACCATAACAAAAATAAACCGCGACAGAAGAACCGCAATTAATCAAGCATATTCTTGCTGCAATATGTCAATTAGGTCCCCCAGGCGCTTTTCTTAATTTATTATAGAGCTCCAGACCCACATGGTCTAGATAAGTAAACATTATTTGAGTTATTCTTTGTAAAATTAATGCTAGGCCCTGGAAAATCTGAATTGAGATAGCATATAGGTGGCTTAATTGTTCCAGGACAGAACGTGTGTGGTATGGCTATATAGCTTGCTTATTTATTACTTGATTCCATCTTCTTTCTCTCCAGAAAATAGAAGTGAAAGCAATGATCAAGAATCATACAACTGTCCAACACCCCATCAGAGACACCAAAGTGAAAGAATAACTAAACCCTATTGAAAACACCAGAAACGGAAAGCGTCCCATTATAAAAGAAATTCACCAAGGTTTCTGTAGAATATCAAAACTAGAAGACTCAATCCTGGTATACAATGCAATGATGATGACTTATGGTCATGGTGAAGGAACAAAAGGGTAAATTATTGCTTTGTTTATTAATCATTTCTTCCATTCTTCTTCTTTTCTCTTCATATCTAGGTATGGATTTAATAGATTGTCAAAAGTGTCAGGAACTTTAAAAGCTAGAAGCCTCAAACATTGTATATTTGTAATGACGATAACATTTAGTTGTTTTTTTTTTCAGTTTATTAGTTCATCTGTTCTTCATTCTTTGTTCTCCATAAATGCCAAAAGTTAAAATTTTCATCAAAGATGTCTCAGGAGCTATAAAATCTAGAAACCTCAAACTTATTATCGGTACCATAAACTACGCAAAGCATTTTCAAAATTTTATAGACGCCATTCTGATTTAATTTCAAAATTCAATATTGGACTTAAATCTCTTCTGCAACAAGGTCTATCGGAACCCGAATTTTATGGTGACTTAGTATATAAATTCAGAAAAATATATAACCGCAATGACTTTAGCACCCAATTTCGTAAAATCATTCTTCGATATAAAAAGATTGGGTACAACATGGATGTTATACGACAGACTGCATGCATGGTAGTTAACCCAATCACGGTTGGCAACTTTGCTTCCCTCTTTAATTGCACGCCGGTGGGTCAGGCCTCAGATTCTATGACGGTACCAACGTAAAGGCTTACTGAGAATTAGAGAGATCTTATTCAAGGTAATGTTGGTTGGTGTCTGATGCTCTGTCTCTGGTCGGGCCCATCGGAGTCTAACTGTTGGGTTTTCTTTTGCTCCAGCATTTCAGTGGTTTCTTGCTGTCGAGTCCTCACCGTTGTCTCACCTCTGTGGTTCTTTGATTATTTGTGTTCACGGAGATGTTGCACTGATGAGTTGGGAGGCCTTCATGCGGAATGAACAAATTATTTGTCTAAATCGCGGCGGAAGTAAGGGCGAGGATTGTGGCCACGTAAAATCGATTTAAGCCCCCCAGTGGAAATCTTTCCACTGACCGTTCCAAGGCGGTTCTTCTGTGGCGATTTATTTATGTTGTTGTTTGTTACTTACTGTGTTTATCACTTGTGTCTTTTTATTTTGGATGGCCATATGGCCATTTTGTGGAAAAGTAACTGTCTACGCCTTCCGTTGTTTAGGTTTCCATTATGGTCTTGTCGCTTAATGTTTGTATTTCTTTCCCTTTGGTGTCTTTGATGGGTGGAGTAAGTTAATTGTATCGATTCCCGATCTTTGTTTTACTTCTACTTTGGTATATAATTCACTAATGATGATTTGAACATGTATTGTATAAGGGTAATGGGTATTTTATCTGTTTGTTTTATGCGAGTTAACATTTACATAAATATTTTCTTTCCTACTTGTGATTTCTTTGTTGTTGGAATTTCCGGTCTTCTGACATTTTGACTGTTAAACAGAGGACATTTGGCAACAAAATCACAAAATTACTATTATGGCGTGTGACCGGATGAGGTAGGTGGCTGCTTATCAGAGGTAAATTATATAGGAAAGTACCTCGAGTGGAGGAGGAAAATAAAAATGATCATCAATAGGAAAATACCAGTAATCGGAGGTGACCTTCAGTCGAAGTTCCTCTGTAGTTGTGTGGAACTTTGAATATAGGACCATCATGGACCTCTTGTTTCAACTTTGGTCTTAGCCATTTTTGTCCGTAGCCTTATCTTTCTGTGTACCCTTTACGCTTTGCACACAGTCAGAAATGGTTAGAGCAAGGCAAAATTTATACATGTATATACATGTAGCATCAATATGAGAAATAAGTGGACCCATACTTTTTCGTTTTGTATCACCCCTTTTCAACTAAAGCATTTAAGGACAGATGATGGGTACCTTGTGTATGCAAAATCTCATACAGTTTAGCACTAACCAATGCTCTTTAGTCATAGTCTGTAGATGTGCATGTGGTTTTTACATGATCATTAATTATTTTTTTTTGTACTTTTTCTGACCTTTGAACCTTTCCCAGCGTAAAGGCTTATGTTGGTTGGTACCTGATGCTCTGTCTCTGGTCGGGCCCATCGGAGTCTAACTGTTGGTTTTCTTTTGCTCCAGCATTTCAGTGGTTTCTTTCTGTTGGTTTTCTTTTGCTCCAGCATTTCACTGGTTGCTGACTGTAGAGTCCACACTGTTGTTTCATCTCTGTGGCTATTTGATTTTTTGTGTTCACGGAGATGTTGCACTGATGAGTTAGGAGGCCTTCATGCGGACTGAACAAAGTATTTGTCTTTATCGCGACGGAAGTAAGGTCGAGGATTGTGGCCACGTAAAATCGATTTAAGGCCCCCTCCCCACAGTGGAATTCGTTTCCGCTGACCGATCCAAGGGGGTTCTTCTGTCGCGGTTTAATTTTGTTATGGTTTGTCTTTGGGTGTTTGTGTCGCTTATATTAATATATTTTGGATAGCCTATTGGCCATTTTGTGGGAAAGTAACTGTCCTTTTGGCTTTCCGCTATTGATGTTTCCACTAGGGTTTGTTGTTTCATGTTTGTGTTTCTTTCCCTTTAGTGTTTCTGATGGGAGCTTTGGATTAATTGTATCGATTCCTGATAAAATGCAGTCATGGTTGGGTCTTCAATACCATTAATGTGCATTACCGTTGTACGTTGTGTCCACAACTCCGCGTACAGTTTTGTAGTAATCAATTTGAAACTTTGAAGGACCTTTCATTATGGTCTATATACTATATGTGCTTGTGTTTATTTTCGCCTAATCATCGATTTATTGAGACGTTGGCTTGTTAAAAAATAAATATATCCAATAAGCTATAGTTCTGTATTATTGAGCCCTAAAATTATTGATATACGTAACATTACATGGTGGAAGCGGTAGCTCTATTTAGAACTGTAAATTAAACAGATAAAAAAAATGTGATATTTGGTTTTAAATTAATGAAAACTGGCAGCCTCATGCCAGTTCACACACCCTTCTCAAAGCCTCAGAGATGGGAGAAATGGGCCCAATGTTTTGACAGATTCAGATCTGCCTCAGGACTAGCCGACAAGCCACAAGAGGCACACGATTATTCGCTTATTTACTGTATGGGTGGTGAGGCCTATGATATTCTTGACAGTGCGAATCTGACAGCGGCTGAAAAAGGTGTATGCCAATACGACAAAGAAATTAAATGATTATTTCATACTAAAAATGAATGCCATAATAGAACGTGTGCAGTTTATTCAAAGAGTGCAGCGTGAGGATGAAAACGTTGACTCGTTTTAACTAGATTACACAAACTGGTCAAGACCTATAAATTCGGAGCTTTGAAAAATGACCGTTCGTAGAGGTGCTGCGAGATCACAAAGTTTCCCAAAAGAGAACAAGTGTAAACGGTCCGGTCGGGACAATATACTATTGTCCGGCAAAGGACTCCGAAATACCACAAATGTTCAGTCAAAGGTCACAAGGCAAAATTTTGTTTGTCAAAATCCAGTGTACACGATGTAAATGCAGACAGCAGCGACGACGGGCAGATATTTCTGTGTTCAGACGAGTGCTAAGAGTCGGGCGACAGTATAGATTCAGCTGAAACCAAGCCGTTGATTACCAAAGTACGGGTCGATGGCGTCAACGTTACGTTCAAATTGGACAGCGGAGCCGACGTCCCGGTTATTTGGGATAACTCATGAACTCTAAAAATGTCCTGTACGGACCATGGAACTCAAAACTGGATGTACAAGGAAATTAAAAATGTACTTTGGAGACGGAAAAGTGTTATTTTGTACAAGATGCGTATGTGATTAGGGATTATCTCTAGCACTTCTTGTACGACCTGCAATTGAATCTTTGAGAATAATTGGTCAGATAAACCTTTCATCTTTACATATCGCGTCCGATAAGTACCGGTCGAAATTTTCTAAACTTTTCAAAGGGCTAGGTTAAACTGACTTGGAGTACACAATTGAGCTCGACAGCAGTACTGTCTTTTCCCCGAAGAGTATCATTCCCATTAATGAACTGGAAAATATGTTTGTGAAACACTATGCCCCCAACCATATGCTTGCCACTAATAGACACATAATTAAAAAATGCCTCTGTCGTGAAAGAAGTCAGTACAATATTCATAAAATGTGCTCAAAATTTATGTAGAGTACCCAAACTATATACGAAATATCATGACCCCAATTTGATTTATATCAGTCTTTGTATCGACTGCCTATTCGAAATTTGCAAAATTGCAGTATTTTTCCTCTGGCTTTCTTTGCCGGATCATTACAGGGTCACTGATGAGGCTTTATTAGCCGAAACTACGTAGTATGACCCATCTTATTTCTTATGAATGTTTTCATTGCTCTTAAAGGAACTCATTTTTGATTTTTATTTGCTCAAGCGGTTCTCCAGATATTTTGTTCACAAAGTTTCCCTACAGCCACAATGCATAAGCCTGAAAATGGGCATAACTATGTTATATATTTTCGGAATTTCGTCAAAAGTTAATCAAGTCATCTACACCGTAGATCCAAACTATAGACCAAATATCATGAGCCTAGCTCAAGCAGTTCTCCAGATATTTTGTTCACAAGGTTTCCCTATAGCCAATGCATAAGTCCGAATAGGGGCGAAACTCTATTACATGTATATGTTTTCGGAATTTCGTCAGAGGTTTAGACTCTTAGACACCTTAGACTCAAACTGCATACCAAATATCATGAACCTAGCTCAAGCAGTTCTCCAGATATTTTGTTCACAAGGTTTCCCCATAGCCACAATGCATAAGTCCAAAAAGGGGCATAACTCTGTTAAATATTTTCGGAATTTCATCAAAAGTTAATCAGGTCATCCACACCTTAGACCGAATCTGTATACTAAATACCATAAGCCTAGCTCAAGCGGTTATCCAGATATTTTGTTCACAAGGTTTCCCCAAAGCCACAATACGTAAAGTAGAAGTAAAACAAAGATCAGGAATCGATATAATTAACTTACTACCCATCAAAGACACCAAAGGGAAAGAAAAACAAACATGAAGCGACAGACCATAATGGAAACCTAAACAAAGGAAGGCCATAAGGAAAGTTACTTTCCCACAAAATGGCCATATGGCCATCCAAAATAAAAAGACAAAAGTGATACACACAGTAAGTTACAAACAACAACATTAATAAACCTCCACAGAAGAACCGCCTTACTGTGTAAGTCCGAAAAGGGGCTAACTCCGTTAAATATTTTCGGAATTTCGTCAAAAGTTAATCAGGTGACCTACACCTTAGACCCAAACTGTATACTAAATATCATGAGCCTAGCTCAAGCGGTTCTCCAGACGTTTTGTTCACAAGGTTTCCCTATAGCCACAATGCATAAGTCCGAAAAGGGGCTATAACTCTGCAAAGGCAAGTCCGACGGAAAAGAAAAAAAATACGGGTTCGCATTAATTTTCATGCTCATTCCATATATAAAATTTCAAGATCCTAGCACAAACCATTCTTCTGTTTCACATATGTATAAAGCGTAACGGACAGACGGACGCACGGACTGACAGACAGGACAGAACCAATATGCCCCATTAACTCCTTCGAAGCATAATAAGGTGAAAGCAGAACGTTGTGCCGTGTAGAGAACCATTCCCCGTACATCGTTTAAATGTTGCTGTTTTTACATTTTCTGGTCCATTGGGACCGTAGCATTCGTCATTATCTTCCATGAACCGACTCAATTAAACCGAGTCGGCAGTTTTCAAACTTTGGATGCTATGTTTCCAAAGGATCGCCTTTTCAGATTATTCAAAGAATGCAAGCTATAGAGATCGTGTCCAAAGTAGATGAACCTATACATTGGTGCTTAGGTATGGTCACCGTGCCCAAGGCAAACAATGATCAAGTCCGAATCTGTGTGGACTTGAATAGGTTAAACGAAAATAAACACATGCTTTCACTGTGGAAGATCCTTGTCAAAACATGCTGGGTTTCATTTCTAGAAGTTTGGTCAAAATAGTTGTTTTTGGAAATGTTTATTGAATAAAGAATACCAACCTCTCGCGACATCTATCAAATTTTTGGTAGATAATGCAGTCGACCTCCCGCGTAAATTTCCTCTGCAAGTGAGTTCTTTCAAATGTCTGTTTTTTTTTCCTCTGGTGTTACTGATGGGAGCTGTGGGTTAATTTATCGATTCCTGATCATTGCCTTCACATCTACATTTCAAATGGTGTGGCGGCCGTAAAAGTCTCTCTGCCCTTCATCATAGTGCAGTGCATATTTCTTGTCCTTTGGGATCACTGATTCCATTGGGGAACCTTGAAAACATTCGAGGGTCACTAATGAGACCTAATTGGCCGAAACTAGCTAGTCTGGCCAAGAAAACTGTACACTTTATATTTTTAAGTTCTGCGGTGTGGTGTATTCTTTGCTTCCAAAGGATAACCCTTTTATAGAACATATTGAAGGCACCCCAGGGTTGGTGTGTCAAGCCCATTACTGTGTTATCTCATGGGGAAAATCTTGAGCAACACGCTGAACGCTTGTTCAAAATGTTAGAAAGGCTATCGGAACCCAAATTTTATGTTGACTTAGTATATAAATGCAGAAAAGTATATACCTGCAATGCCTTCAGCACCCAATTTCGTAAACTTAGTATATAAATGCAGAAAAATATATACCTGCAATGCCTTCAGCACCCAATTTCGTAAACTTAGTATATAAATGCAGAAAAATATATACCTGCAATGCCTTCAGCGCCCAATTTCGTAAACTTAGTATATAAATGCAGAAAAATATACCTGCAATGCCTTCAGTACCCAATTTCGTAAAATCAGTCTTCGATATAAAAATATATGGTACAACATAAATGTTATTCGACAGACTGCATGCATGGTAGTTAATCCAATCATGGTTGACAACTTTGCTTCCCTCTTTAATCAAACGCTGTTGGATCAGGCCTCAGATTCTATGGCGGTTCCAGCGTAAAGGCTAACTGAGAATTGAATGAGAATTTAATTTTATGTAATGTTGGTTGGTGCCTTATGCTCTGTCTCTGGTCGGGCCCATCGGAGACTAAATGTTGGTTTTCTTTTGCTGCAGCATTTCACTGGTTGCTGACTGTAGAGTCCTCACCGTTGTTTCATCTCTGTGGTTGTTTGATTTTTGTGTTCACGGAAATGTTGCACTAAGTCTTATGCGTTAGGAGGCCTTCATGCGGAGTGAACAGATTGTCTAAATCGCGACGGAAGTGAGGGCCAGGATTGCAGCCGCGGTAAATCGATTTAAGCCATCAAGTGGAATTATTTTCACTGACCGTTCCAAGGCAGTTCTTCGGTCTTGGATTTTTTTTTGCTATGTTTTGTCTTTAAGTGTGTGTATCGCTTATACGTTTTGTTTTGGATATCCCATTGGCCATTTTGTGGGAAAGTAACTGTCCTTTTGGCTTTCTACTATTGATGTTTCAATTAGGGTCTGGTTATTTCATGTTTGCGTTTCTTTCCCTTTAGTGTCTTTGATGGGTGGTGTGGGTGAATTGTATCGATTCCTGATCATTGCCTCCACTTCTGTTTCCTGTTTGATATCTTATGCAAGCAGTGAAAGGCTTGGGTAGTACACAGGCTAAAACATTCTGAGTTCAACTTCCTTCACTTCTATTTTAAACTTGCGGGAATCACATTGAACGAGAGTGTGTGTTTGCTCAGCGATCGTTGACCTATCTGGGTCACTTCATCGACGAACATGGTGTATGGGAGTGTCCGGAAGAAGTCCGGGCCATCACAGAGATGGCTACCCCGCAAGATACTCGTGGCAAAAGAAGGTTCTTAGGCATGGTTAATAAAATAGCAAAATTTCCCACTAACATGGACGAAAAAAGCAAACCCTTACGAGATTTTTCTTAAACAAAAATGCATGGTCATGGGGACTGGCGCAAGAAACTGCCTTTAACGAAATAAAGCAGGAAATAATCTCAGATACAGTACTTGCCCATTATGATTATGGAGATATTGGGTTCACCATATAGCTCTTTCTTCTGCCTCTGGGGCCTGATTCGACAGAAAGATGGTGACGTTTGGAAACTGTAGCATTTGCATCCCGATCCCTCACTGAAACCGAACGCAGGTACGCACAGATAGAAAGAGAAGCATTGCTGTAACCTGGGCATGTGAAACATTTTCAAACTTTTTGATTGGTACCTCATTTCACATAGAAACTGACAACGAACCACTGACTTTCCTTCTCGGTACCAAAGGACCTATCCGACATTCCACCTAGAATATAGCATTTCAAAATGCGCTTGATGCGATTTCATTTTACCATGTCACACATGTGCGGAAATGCTCTTTACACAGCCGAAACCCTGTCCAGGGTCCCTTTGAACATCAAAGAGGAACTGATATCGATTTGCAGTTAGTGACGTTACAGACACACGCATTTGTTGATTCTGTAATGGCATTCCTGCTTCTCAGATCAGGTTAAATAAGGTCAATAAAAGTCGCACTACAACTCAGATGAAGTATGTTCAAGTAATATGAAATACTGCTGAGAAGACAACTTTTCTCCAATTCAGTTATGAATGGGCAGGATTTTGCGTACGCCCTTGCCAGTTCTTCCCAAATCACTTGACCCAAAATGGCTTGACATGAAAACGCTTGCATTGCGAGAGAAAACAATCAAGCAAAAACAAAAGCATTATGATGACCAAAAATTTAAAATAAAGACCCAGGGAGTGCCACAATAACAAGAAGCAGCCCACTCTGGCAACCAAGAGAAAGAGGAGACATGCACAAAACAAGAAAAATTACGAGTGTTTATGAAATAGAACAATCAGCCCTCTCTTCTCCACATGTGGTGATCAGACCGTTAGAAAAAACACTAAACAACAACCCACAACAAATTCACAGACATACAACAAAAATAGCAGCAAAAGACTTGCACCAAAACTACCACCTTAGAATGGGCAGCAGCATATGCCACTGGAGGGATATAAATTTTTTACCGGCCGAATCTTTGCCCTAGGTTTGGGTGTTATTCCCAACAATATGCATTAAATATTCTGTTTGCATAATGATTTCCTAACACAATCAATGCATCATCACAGAGAAACAAATCAAATTCAAACACTAAGATGAAGCAAAGATGAGGGCTGCTAGCCGATCCCCCTTACACTGTTGGCAAGAGCTAAAGAAAATCATGAGTTAAATCAGCGACAGACATAGCATCAGGCGTCAGCCCTCTTTTACAAAGGCATCACTGCTCAACGAAAATCGTTCCTATCATGTGCAGACTGACCAAGGCACCAGAAGGCCTAACAGGCATTTTGTTTTGGCAGTGGCTGAAGATAAAATATCAGAGACAAGTGACCAAAATCAAGGATGTTTTGAGAAAATCCCCAAATCAGATGATCCATTAAGTGGAAATTCAGAGGAAAATAACAATGAAGATCTCTCAGGACACTTGAGGTGACAGTTACTATGTTACTAAATCTGGGGGACGTGTAAAAACCAGACAGACTTGCCTATTAGCATAATTAAACCCCAGCAGGTGAACTTGACTATCATGATTACAATTTCGGTAATACAGTACATTAGTAAAAGTTTAAATAAACTTTTCTACCTATGGAGCTGTACCCAAGTGTGATATTACTTGTGATTTGCAGAAAATATCTTTCAAGAAAAAAATGAGTTTTCTAGTTTCCTACATAATACAGAACACCCGAGAATACCGAATGCATGTTGCCTCTTGAATACTTTTAGAGCTCACTTTACTTCTGGAGACCTTAATGAATATATGTTTGCTTGTTAATAAATGCATATACCCAATATACTAAAGTTCTGTATTATTGAACCCTATAATTATTGATTTACATAACATTTTTTTTTATCACTTTATTCAACTTTTGAACTTGATTTGTAACTTTGAATGCCCTTTGGTCATGGTCTGTAGTTCTGCATGTGGCTTTGGCATTATTGTAAATTTAACTGTTGTCACTTTTTTCAACTTTTGAACTTAGCCATTTTTGGTGCCTAAGTATTACTGTCAATGCATTTTTGATGGAAAGCATATAGTTGGTGGCATATTATTTTACAATCTCATTTACTAGTTATACTTCTGCATTGCTCGAAATACAACAACTTATGTATTAGGAGATTCAAACCGGATGTCACACAGCTTACAATGCAATATGGGCTGGCTAGGAAATATCTCCTGTGGCCCAGCCAAATAACTTTGTTGGAGATGGCCATGAAATCACACAACTTGGGGATACTGGCTATGAAATGTCTTCTTTTGACGAGCAATGTAGCTTTGATTGAGAAAAATCCCTCCGTCTTATTCCAGAAGAACAGTTGGCTGTTACTGGTGAAAGTTTTGTTTGTTTGTTTTATTTGAGGTTTAACATCCCCGTCAACACTATTTAGGTCATTTTGAAGACGTTGCTTCCAATTTGTGGGACTTTTACCGACATTGAGATGAAATAACATATCAATCCCTAACACCCAATGAAACCAATAGGGTTTATATGCATCGACGGGCCGACACGCACCACTTTGCCTGGGCAAGCTTAGACCTTCTAAGCGGTTTACCAGTACTCTAATGTGGTCCGTTTCAGCTCTGCGTGGTAGCATCATGCAGCCCAATCTATTTCTCCAAGCCCCTACTGGTAGAAGTATGTGAACTTAATACTGGTGTAAGAGAGGTCAAATACTTGGGAGGAGAACATTAAATAGGCCAACTGACTGGGCTCACAGGACCTAAATTACATCATGTTACAATTTTATTTGATGACTATCCTTGTAAAACCCACATCATATAGAGAAAAGGTGGGATTTACATGGGTATGTATTAGTTTATACATTATACTCAAATATACAGACTGATCATACTCTTTAAAACTGACTCACTGAGATACGTCTAATGAGTAACCTTATCTATGTTCAGAGTATAGATCAGAAGAATATCAGATTTTCATCAGAATTTCAGAATTAAAGACATTTTTATATCTCATCAGGATAACCTGCCTATATAATTTTGATCCCCTTAAACCCCACTTTCATAAAATAAAACTGGGGTTTATCTTATGAGGAACCACAATCTATGCTTTGTCGTTCTATCTGATACCAACTATGCATTTTTTGCAGAAATATGAAAACTATAAGAATTTTTCTATCTGAAAATGTTCATTTTTTGGTGGTAAAATTTTGAATATAATGTGAAATTCCGCTATTAAGACCACCTAACATTAAGACTTATTCTGCTTAAAAAGCTTATTTTGTAGATTGCAGTTATTCTTTCTTTGTGTTTTATGCATACAGTGTCCTCTAGTCAGAGATCACCTTTTGAACAACCCCATAGGTGGTCTTAACCCATTTCAGACTGGAACCCCCTAAACGGGTACCGTGACAAACAGTGCAGGCCCAGATCAGACGCCGCAGAACACGGCGTCTGAGCAGGGCCTACACTGTTTGCAAAAAGTTAAGTCATTTTCCAAATCAGTTTTGATAAAAACACAACCTGACACCCCTAAAGTTTGAAATGGACTCCTGCTATATATCAGGAGGAAGATTCCATTTGGTACAAAAAGGATTAATATAGCAATTTTACTGTAATTAAATAGGCATATTTTATAATGTATACCACACCGAAAGTGTTGACTGGGCTTTTGAAACTCTGTATCAACCAAAAGGAAATTACAAAAATAATAAAGCTGCAACATGATTATACAATAGCTATTTTATTATGAAATATCAACAATGGTACAACTTACTTTATAATAGTTACTGTAAATATATTAACTGTAAGACATAATAATTTACAGTTGTTATCTTCAAATTTTATAAAAGTCAGTTTGTGTATGAAATCATGCTTTATCAACCTGGTGGAATGGCAAACATTGTATAATCTAAGAAAATCTGAACAAAGTTTATCATAGATCCAGACAAGGAGAAATGAGGTTACCGAATTAAAGGGTAAATACATTTATTTCTTGCAAGAAAAATACATGTATGTGGTGGTTAATTGTTAGAATTGTCTCATTGAGACAATGCTAACTAGTACCCACAAGGTATGTTTTAACAGAGAAATAAGAAAAATAATCCCAGTACTCTATCCAGAGCTATGGTTTACACTATTCCAGACTGTTTTCTTCTTATAATAGTTCATGATCTGCATAGAAATTAGTTAACCTATTTAGTACCGGAAACCCCAAAAGGGGTACCTTGGCAAATAGTGCAGGCCCAGATGAGACGCAGCAGAACGCGGCATCTGATCAGGGCCTCCACTGTTTGCTAATGTGTGTGAATTCGGGTTTAACGTCGCTTTCAACAATTTTTCAGTCATATCACGACGGTGTCTGGTTGCGACAGGGAGCTCAATGCTCACGTTTATAGTGCTGCCTCACTGAAGTATCATGTCCCAGACACATTACATGATACCACACCCAGTCACATTATCCTGACACTGGATCGACCAGTCCTAGCTCTACCACGTAAATCTGAGTGCCAAACGAAGAGCAGCTAGTACCATTTTTAACGACTTTGGTATGTCGCGGCCCGGGATCGAACCCGAGACCTCCCGTTCCCCGGAGCGGACACTCTACCAACTGAGCTATCGGGGCCGGTCTGTTTGCTAAAAGTTCAGTCATTTTCCAAATAAATTTTGATGAAAACACAAAGTGACACCCCTAAATTTTGAAATGAACTCCTGCTGTATATAAGGAGGAAGAATCCATTTGGTACAAAAAGGGTTAATGGTAGCTAAAATAGCAATACATGTAGCTAAGATGCTTAAGATGCGTTTGAATTTTACCGTAAGGAAACATTTCATCTGATGACGTCATATGGCAATCATGACACACATACATACATGTATTCTGATAATATGCCTATTTTGTGGCTAAAACTATTGGTAATGATGCAAAATATCTATAGCTATATAACAAAAGGGTTATTACAATGATATTAGCGAATATTGCCCCTTGTTGGGTCCAAATCCTGAACAATATCCACCAGCGCAGAATGATTTAAGTAATTCTAAATCTCAATGTCACTCCGAAGCCATTCCTATCAATTTAAGTTTCAACATACAGAAAAAACAATTTTAAAGATGGTGGCCATCTTGGATATCTCAATGCAACAATTTTAGCAATTCAGAATCTCCATATAGCCCTAATACATACCAAGTATCAGGTCAATCTATCTTATGTTTCTGGAGATGCAGAAAACGGTAAAAGCTTTGCTCCAGTTGAGCAATTAAGGAGAAAAAGTTTCTAGGGACTCAAAAATGAGTTTAAAACAGCCATGAAAAATGAGCCATTTGTGTTTGCACTGCATTAAGGCAACACACCCCTGTGCTAAAATGGGGTCTATCGAATCGCCAAAACAAGCATTTCTGATATTTCTTTTTTATTTCCACTCAAAACATAGGTTGTGGGTACTCGTTAGAACCGCCTCATGGAGGCGGTTCTAACAAGTACCCACAACAAATGTCTTGGAGCAGAAATAAGAAAAAACAGTGCAGACCCATATCAGGCTGTTCAAGATCTACACTGTTTGCCATTCAGCCTCCACCTTTTGGGCTATTTGCTGGATCAAGAAACAAACTTGCTAAAATTTTGGAGAATTACAGAAAGTCCTCAAGATGTCCGAATCTTTAGGATTTTACGGTAAATACAATATTTAGCCCTTAAAGCACCAAACAAATAAGCAGACAGCATTTTCCAAGGATTTTTCTTCTTATTTTTAGGAAAAAATAAGACTCAATATTACATGTAATTCTCCTGCTGGGAAGATGATTGATATAAAATATCTAGCCTTATTTTCTCTGCAAAAATAAGAAAAAAAAAATAGATTGTAGTCTGCTATAGAATTTTCCTTGGTACATTAAGGGTAACTATCCGATCCACTACTAACTCTTATCATGCTTTATCACATGACGTCGCGTCTGAGAGTGTAATAATGCCATGTAATATTTTCGATAATCCACTAGTGGATTAAATATGCAAATTAGCTAGATACGTCCCGTAACGTGACATGTACGACGTCCTTAACGACGTCGCGTGAACTAATGGCGGAATATTGGTATTTTTGCAAACAATCGTGAATAAAATGCGTTTTAAATGTAATATGATAAATAGAATCTTGCATTCGTGCTCATGTATTATTTATTAAACTCGTTGAGGAAAAGGGATAAAATGCTCGGCAAAGCCTCGCATTTATCCCTTTTCCTCAACTTGTTTAATAAATTCAATAATACATGAACACTCATGTAAGATCCTCTATGTTCAAGACAACCCTTATCTTTGGAAGCAGTGTAGATCCTGATCAGATGGCTTCTTCAGAAGCCATCTGATCAGGATCTACACTGTTTGACATTCAGTTTATGGATTTGTAAGAATAAATTACATAAAGTAATCTGATTGGTTCAAAGTCAGAAATGGGTGTGGCTAAACTGAATATTCAGCAAAATAAGGACTAACTATGAGATAAACAAAAAGCACTCCTCAGATAAGGAAGAATAACAAGGAAAACTGATGGGGTAATTCTCCTTATTCTTTGTAAGACACATATGATGAGAGCATAGCATCAAAGTCTGGTATTTTGTGATAATTGAAGGATAGTTTTTGTCAAATCTCCATTAAAACCTATGGTGTGGGTATTCATTAGGACCGCCTCAGTGAGGCGGTTCTAATGAATACCCACAACATGGGTTTATATGTACAAATAAGGAAAACTATCCTTCAATTAGGAAGGATAGTTTTTGCCAATTCTCCATATAAACCTATGGTGTGGGTATTCATTAGAATCGCCTCGGTGAGGCGGTTCTAATGAATACCCACAACATAGGTTTTTATGGAGAAATAAGGAAAACTATCCTTCAATTATAACAAAAAAAACTTACTTCATATGTTGCTATGGATGTGAGCACCGATTAAAATTGCCTCATGACGGTGAATTGCTTTGTGAGGTGTATCAAACAAGTATAAGGAAGAATAAGAGGGATAACCGATTGGATAATTCTCCTTATTCTTTGTACGAAACATATGACATGAGCATAGCATCAAAGTCTGGTATTTTGTGATAATTGAAGGATTTTGTTTGATTTGAGGTTTAACGTCCCCGTCAACACTGTAAAGGTCATTTTGGAGACGTTGCTTCCAATTTTGTGGGACTTTTACCCGACATTGAGATGAAATGACATCTCAAGCCCTGTCGCCCAATGAAACCAATAGGGTTTATTAGCATGGACGGTCCGCCTCACACAGCGGTTCCTTGACAGGCTTAGATCCTCTAAGCGGTTTACCAGTACTAGTGTGCGGGCCGGATTCAGCTCTGCATGGAAGCATTATGCAGCCCATATATTTCTTCAAGCCCCTATGGGCGGGGGCTTGATAATTGAAGGATAGTTTTTGTCAAACCTCCATAAAAACCTATGGTGTTGGTAATCATTAGGACCGCCTCGGTGAGGCGGTTCTAATGAATACCCACAACATAGGTTTATATGTACAAATAAGGAAAACTATCCTTCAATTAGGAAGGATAGTTTTTGTCAATTCTCCATAAAAACCTATGGTGTGGGTATTCATTAGAACCGCCTCGGTGAGGCGGATCTAATGAATACCCACAACATAGGTTTTTATGGAGAAATAAGGAAAACTATCCTTCAATTATAACAAAAAAAACTTACTTCATATGTTGCTATGGATGTGAGCACTGATTAAAATTGCCTCATGATGGTGAATTGTTTTGTGAGGTGTATCAAACAAGTACACCACAACCTCATTATAACATGTTTTGTTATAACACGGTTTTCCATATAACACAGTTTTAAGATGGATCCCAAAAATGTATAGCTTATATAGAAAACAAATGACCATAAATGGTCATTTTTCTATAAAATCTACAAATTTTTGTTTGGATATGACATGTTTAACTGACACAGTTTCTGCTTTGGATCCCATTAATAGTGATATAAAGAGGTTGTGGTGTACCCATGACATGTATAACTGTTCTGATGAAAACTCTAAGAAGCCTCTGTGGTTATGCTACTTCGCCTTTTAAATCAGGGATTGCAAGATCGATCCTGGGCTTCTCCAGACTTTCGGATGAGTCTTTAAATCGAGGTCCCGTCTCCGTATGACCTTAGCTGTTGGTGGGACGTAAAACTCAAACACTCACTCACTCTGATGAAAACTATCTCAAAATCATCCTTCTACTTCTATTCCTAATCTGGAGCTACATGTGTGTAAAAACAAAACTAAACAAAACAATAATACTTTAAATGGTGTAAAAAGTGCATGAGACAAGACACTTATTTTTTATTCCAGCAATATAACTATAAAACCATTCAAACACTGCAGAAAATTCTAGAGAATATGGCAAACTAATTTTTTTACCTATAAATTCAGCAAAAAAGGCTTGACATTTCATGTGAATCATCTGTTTACCAGAAGTTTCAGATATAATGTCAAGCTGAATTTCGCTGAAAAATAAGAAAAAAAAAACAAGAGGGCCCAGATGGCCCTGGATCACTCACCTGAGAATCAGTGTCTCTATTGCATTCTTGGCCCAAGGGATATAATTTGAATAAACATGGTAGCGGTCCATTAGCTTGAGACCAAATATCAAAGACCTGGGCCGTCTGGTTTCAGAAAAGAAGATTTTTAAAGGATTTCCCTATATAAGCCTATGTAAAACCAGCGGGCCCTGGCGTGTGGACATTTTTGGCGCCAGGGCTATAATTTGACCAATCTCAGCAGAGGTTCACCAGTTGAAGCTTCACACCAGATATCAAAGACCTGGGCCTTCTTGTTTTGTACAAGAAGGTTTTTAAAGGTTTTTTCCTATATATGCCTATGTAAAACTAGTGGGTCCCAGCGCAGGGACATCTTTGGCCCAAAGGCTATAATTTTAACAATCTTGATAGAGGTCCATTAGATGAAGCTTTATACCAAATACCAAAGACCTGGGCTTGGCGGTTTCAGAAGATTTTCTAAAGATTTTTCCTATATAAGCCCATGTAAAACCAAAGGGCCCCGGGGCGGGGGCATTTTTGGCCCCAGCACTTTAATTTGAACAATCTTGGTAGGGGTCCATTAGATGAAGCTTCATACCAAATAGCAAAGACCTGGGCCTTGCGGTTTCAGAGAAGAAAATTTTTTAAAGATTTTCCCTATATAAGCCCATGTAAAACCAAAGGGCCGCGTAGCGGGGGCATTTTTGGCCCCAGCACTATACTTTGAACAATCTTGGTAGGGGTCCACTAGATGAAGCTTCATACCAAATATCAAAGATCTGGGCCTTGCAGTTTCAGAGAAGAAGATTTTTAAAGATTTTCCCTATATAAGCCTATGTAAAACCAAAGGGCCCCGGGGTGGGGGCATTTTTGGCCAAAGCACTATAATTTGAACAATCTTGGTAGGGGTCCACTATATGAAGCTTCATACCAAATATCAAAGATCTGGGCCTTGCGGTTTCAGAGAAGAAGATTTTTAAAGATTTTCCCCATATAAGCCAATGTAAAACCAAAGGGCCCTGGAGCGGGGGCATTTTTCACCCCAGCAATATAATTTGAACAATCTTGGTAGAGGTCCACTAGATGAAGCTTCATACCAAAGATCAGGGCCTTGTGGTTTCAGAGAAGAAGGTTTATTAAGGTTTTCCCTATATAAGCCCATGTAAAACCAAAGGGCCCCGGGGCGGGGGCATTTTTGGCCCCAGCTCTATAATTTGAACAATCTTGGTAGTGGTCTACTAGATGAAGCTTCATACCAAATTCAAAGATCTGGGCCTTGGGGTTTCAGAGAAGAAGATTTTTAAAGATTTTCCCTATATAAGCCTATGTAAAACCAAAGGGCCCCGGGGTGGGGGCATTTTTGGCCAAAGCACTATAATTTGAACAATCTTGGTAGGGGTCCACTATATGAAGCTTCATACCAAATATCAAAGATCTGGGCCTTGCGGTTTCAGAGAAGAAGATTTTTAAAGATTTTCCCCATATAAGCCAATGTAAAACCAAAGGGCCCTGGAGCGGGGGCATTTTTCACCCCAGCAATATAATTTGAACAATCTTGGTAGAGGTCCACTAGATGAAGCTTCATACCAAAGATCAGGGCCTTGTGGTTTCAGAGAAGAAGGTTTATTAAGGTTTTCCCTATATAAGCCCATGTAAAACCAAAGGGCCCCGGGGCGGGGCATTTTTGGCCCCAGCTCTATAATTTGAACAATCTTGGTAGTGGTCTACTAGATGAAGCTTCATACCAAATTCAAAGATCTGGGCCTTGGGGTTTCAGAGAAGAAGATTTTTAAAGATTTTCCCTATATAAGCCCATGTAAAACCAAAGGGCCCCGGGGCGGGGGCATTTTTGGCCCCAGCACTATAATTTAAACAATCTTAGTAGGGGTCCACTAGATGAAGCTTCATACCAAATATCAAAGACCTGGGCATTTTTGGCCCCAGCTCTATAATTTGAACAATCTTGGTAGTGGTCTACTAGATGAAGCTTCATACCAAATTCAAAGATCTGGGCCTTGGGGTTTCAGAGAAGAAGATTTTTAAAGATTTTCCCTATATAAGCCTATGTAAAACCAAAGGGCCCCGGGGTGGGGGCATTTTTGGCCAAAGCACTATAATTTGAACAATCTTGGTAGGGGTCCACTATATGAAGCTTCATACCAAATATCAAAGATCTGGGCCTTGCGGTTTCAGAGAAGAAGATTTTTAAAGATTTTCCCCATATAAGCCAATGTAAAACCAAAGGGCCCTGGAGCGGGGGCATTTTTCACCCCAGCAATATAATTTGAACAATCTTGGTAGAGGTCCACTAGATGAAGCTTCATACCAAAGATCAGGGCCTTGTGGTTTCAGAGAAGAAGGTTTATTAAGGTTTTCCCTATATAAGCCCATGTAAAACCAAAGGGCCCCGGGGCGGGGCATTTTTGGCCCCAGCTCTATAATTTGAACAATCTTGGTAGTGGTCTACTAGATGAAGCTTCATACCAAATTCAAAGATCTGGGCCTTGGGGTTTCAGAGAAGAAGATTTTTAAAGATTTTCCCTATATAAGCCCATGTAAAACCAAAGGGCCCCGGGGCGGGGGCATTTTTGGCCCCAGCACTATAATTTAAACAATCTTAGTAGGGGTCCACTAGATGAAGCTTCATACCAAATATCAAAGACCTGGGCCTTGTGGTTTCAGAGAAAAAGATTTTTTAAGTTTTCATTGAAAAAAAATCTATTTTTGGCTCCTGTGACCTAGATGTGCAATGGACCGGAACCATTTGAACAACTTTGAAAGGGGACCACCTAAGGATCATTCCTGTGAAGTTTAGTCAAAATCCAATCAGTGGTTTCGGAGGAGATGTTGTTTGAAGAAAAAGTTTACGCACGGACGCACGAGACGCACGCACGACGGACAAAAAGTGATACCAAAAGCTCACCTCGTCACTACATTATGAAAATGCCATAAAATATTTTGTAAATACTGTCTTAAGTATAAATATTTTGCTTAGTGCTTGTATTTATAACTAAGCAGATCTGCTCTGTGCAAAGAATCTACAAGAAGAAAACCAAGCTAGCCATAACCAAATACACATACTACCACTAAACTAGGTAGCCCCCGCCCATAGGGGCTTGAAGAAATATATGGGCTGCATAATGCTTCCAAGCAGAGCTGAATCCGGCCCGCACACTAGTACTGGTAAACCGCTTAGAGGATCTAAGCCTGTCAAGGAACCGCGGTGCGAGGCGGACCGTCCATGCTAATAAACCCTATTGGTTTCATTGTGCGACAGGGCTTGAGATGTCATTTCATCTCAATGTCGGGTAAAAGTCCCACAAAATTGGAAGCAACGTCTCCAAAATGACCTTTACAGTGTTGACGGGGACGTTAAACCTCAAATCAAACAAAACTGTCACTGTTGTGTCTGGTCTATATACCAGTACAGTAAAATTCCTCTATTAAGACCACCTCAGTTCATGACTAATTCTGCTTTGTAAAGCTTATTTAGTAGATCTGAGTCATTCTTTCTATGTGTTTTCTGCATGCAGTGTCCTCTGGTCAGAGACCACCTTTGGGACTGTTCAAAAGTGGTCTTTAAGACCACTTTTGAACAGTCCCATAGGTGGTCTTAATTAGAAATTTTACTGTATAAGTACCTGACTGATCAAGTTGCACATATATAAAGGCTAAACCCTGCTCATTCATACTATTAAATGGTTTTATTCATAAATCTAAGTACAGAATAATCTAGGCCCCACAATGTTCAAAATGTAAGGAAAATAAACATGCTACAAGGCTTCACAAATACAAGTTTCATCCACTTGCCCAGCAGACGACAGCAACTTCAGAATGGCCCAGAATCACAGTATCCTCAATATATTTTGTACATTTTTCTGGACAAGTGAAATAAAAGAATCTCTTGCCAATCCAAAATCTGAAAATTGGGCTTGTCGGCAACTGGGCAATGAATTTGTCAGGCGCTGTGATGTAAAACAATGAATGTCTGCAGCATTCTACTACATATCACATGTCAAACACATTGATACTTTTTTGCTTAAAAGATTTTGCTGAAAAGATCGGAGGTGCTTACATCCCAACCTTCTGTGCCAAGAGGAAAGAATTCTTTCCTCCAAGAGTAGCTCTCTATACACACATACTAACTTTGCCTTGACCAACTTAGCACTTTTACTCTTGACAATGAATGACTTGTAGCACAAGCAAATTTCTTGATTTCAGCACAACAGTGTCACATAACTATGCAATAATGACTTCTTTCGCATAAGCTAGCTCAAAATATCTTTTTGCATAAGCTGGCTCACATATTTTGTGAATTTTATTGTGTAGTAATCTTTGCAAAAATAAAACTAATCAATTTTACCCATTTATATTATAGCATCATTAATAATTTACTTCTACAAGGATACTATATGATTATTCTACCTAACATAATATCTGGATTTCTGATACACACAATATCACTCACTGCTGCCTGAAAAGCTTGTTTTATATAAACTTTCATGGCCCCAACTACATGTTTGTCAATAAACCAGACATAACCTAGTTGAAAGGACATACGAGTTTTAAAAGACATACTGGCCCCTCAATGACACAAACATCAATGGTTTACAACATATGGTAAATTTGAATTAGGTCTTGAGTCTCTAGAGAATTCATATAGCCATTTAGGGAGTATTTTTTATTTGTCTTGAAAAGGTATATTATCTGCAGAATAGCCTCAATGAGGCAATTTTAGTGACTGCACACAACATACCTTGATTTCATAGAAGATAAAAATTCTCTCCCATTATGCCTCCCATTCTGGCTCTATAATTAGCCCCCAGTGTCTGGAACTATCCCTATCTCAGACATATTTTTATGGTCCCCAAGGTGTTTGAGCCACTGAAGTTCTACTGTATTTCTAAACTAAGAAACAATTTCAACAAACCTAATTTTCGATACAGGAACTAAAGCTTTTGCATTCATCTGCTTCTCTGTTGTTCAGACATTGCAAAAACAGGATTTCTCAAGCTGTGACTCGTAACTGGACAGTCAAATAAAATGTTGAGCTATATCAGAAGAATACGAATACGAAACTTTATTTGCAAATCACATACATAACATACATGAAATGCGCCCATAAAAGGCAGAAGCATGAAAGAAAATAATAATAATAACAACAATAATAATAATAATAATAAAAATAAGGAAGAAAAAAAAAAAAAAAAAAAAAATCACATACAAATTGTTGCAATGGACACAATCGTACATTACGGAAATGAACGACTATGACCGACCGTTCAAGAAAATCGATGTTAAGTAGGTAGCACACCAGCAAATTGCCACCCCATGCGCCTGGACTCCTGTCTTAATTTGACATTATATATTTGATCCTCCGCTTCCCCTAAAGGATATATTTATATAAATATATACACATACATAAACGTACATGCACATGTATACATATCTATGCATATACATGAGTCCCAGACCATGCGGCAAGCAAAAGCTACAGCCACCATGCTACTCTGCATGTTGCAGACCATAGCAATACTAATATCAAACTGAAATTGCTCCGCACAGTACACGTCACAACTAAAAACCAACAGTCTCTAGTATTTTTTGCCTTGCATCGAATAGCACAGACAAAACTTTGTCCAATATACAAAACACTTTCTGGTCTTCACAACTAAAAATCCAAATGAATTTTTCTTTATCTTGCAATTTACTTACTTTAGGAAATAGGGAGTATATGTCATTTAAAAATGGCATCCTATACGTTGATAAAGAAGGACACTGAAATAAGAAGTGTATCTCATCTTCTATATTTTCATTGCACAATTTGCACAATCTTTTCGAAACAGAAATATTGTTGTAACGTCCTCGTTCTATTTCTAATTGATGATTACTAACCCTGAATTTACAAATGTTTTTCCTTTGGTTTTTACTGCCCCACAGAAGGTACTTTTCCATTTCAAAGTGCTGTTTAAAAAGACTATAAGTTCTGAGTTTGTTGCCCTGATCTTTATTGTGGGTGCTGTGAGTATAATTAATACGTTCTTTCCAAATTGTTCTATATTTCACCAAAAGAGCTCTTAACACTAGTCTGTATATATATTTACCCGAGGATGCATACAAATCTATGTCAATATGTAAATATTTCAAGACCGTTTTTAAGAAGTTGAACCAAGAATCTGTGCCTGATAAGCTAAGATTTTCAGAAAGAGTCAATGCTTCCTTTAGGAGAATATTATTGGATTTTCTGATGTGGTCAAAATATTTGAACATGTTAGGTAAAATTTCTAAAAGCATAGGAAAACGGCCTATTTCCCCTCTCACTGCTAATGTTGAGGTCTTAGGTCCAACACCAAGCAGATATTTGCAAAACTTCAAATGTAGTTTTTCTTGTGGTAATCTATCACACATGCTTAACAAATAATTATCAGATTTGGTTTCTATTTTACTAGAGGAAAGGCATCCCCAGATTTCAGAGCCATATAGAAGTATTGGCTTAATTGTATGATCAAAAATATGAAGGCATGATTTGATTCCTGGAGGTTGGGGATAAAATGCTTTGGATAATTTAAATTGGGCTTTTAGTCCTTTATGATATAGAGCCAATTTGGCATCGCTGAAACTCCCAGAATTAGAAAACGTTACACCTAAATAAGTATAATTTTTCACACACTCAATGGGTGTATCTTTGAAATCTACATTAACATTTCTGTTTCTTGTGCCTGCACTAAACACTAATGACTTAGTTTTATTCAGATTAATTTCCATTCCCCATTCATCACAAAAAAGAGACAGTTTATTAAGCATGTTTTGCAGTCCATTTTTACTCGAAGAAAGGAGGATAAGATCATCAGCATAAAGCAAGCAATTAATATATATGTCAGATAACTTTACAGGGTCACAAGATGAATCAAAATACTTGGGAATATCATTTATAAATATATTAAATAAAGTAGGACTAAGATTGTCTCCTTGACGAACGCCTACCCTAGAGGGAAAAGTCTCTGTGCAGTAGTCGCCTACACGGACACTTAAGGTTGTTGAACTGTACATACTTCTAATAGTTTTATAAAATTTATCGCCAATGCCTAGTTTTTTTAGTTTATAGAACAATCCGTCATGCCATACGGTATCAAAAGCACGTTTAAAATCAACAAAACATGTATACAATGGCTGGGCTCCTTTACGAGTGTGTTTATCAACCAGATTCTTCAATACAAACATGTGATCGGTCGTCCTAGTTTCTTTAGTAAAACCTATTTGTTCTTTACATATAATATTATGTTTATGTAAGAAGTCAACTAGTCTATTGTTTAAAATTTTATTGAAAAGCTTTCCGATACAGCTGCTGATAGTTATGCCTCTGTAATTATTAGGGTCATTAAATGATCCTTTTTTATGTAAAGGGGTTATAATGCCTTTAGACCAGAGTGCTGGATAGCTACAATTAGACAGAACTAAGTTAAATAACTTATGAATTGCAGGTTGAAGATAAAACTGACCGTATTTCAACATTTCATTCAAAATTGAATCACACCCACTAGATTTTTTGTTCAATTTTTTGTTACAGAAGCAATCTTGTACACAACTACAAGAAGATTCACACCAGCCTGGACATTTGTGCAGCCTGATCAGAACTTTATGTTGTCCTCTGTGTTAGGCTTAATATCTAAAGATTACCAATACAGATGGCAAAGGCTCTGATCAGAGGGAGCTGAACTGCATGCTGATCTGAATCTTTGCTGGCCACACTTTCTTAGGAAAGACCTAATCTTGCATATACATATAATACAGTGGAATGGTCAATGGTTAGAATTATAATATTGCTATACTGGGTAAAATGTTATAGCTTTTGATGTATATGAATTCTCAAAAGATACAGACAGTAATTAACAGTGAACAATATTTATTCAATAGGTTCTCTTTACCAATACTGAAATGTGAAGGAAACCGGACAAAGACAGGAAACCTTCATGGCATGTTAAAATGCCTCATTTAAAGAGTAAGGGGAATGAATATACCTGCGATATTGTCAGCCATTTCTGAAAGGGAGATAATTTTTTAGACTTCCTGTTTACTTCTCAGTACACTCAGCCACTCCAAAAATGGGGTCAACTCTTCAAGGAAGGAATTTGCTCCATCGGAGCAAATTCCTTTCATGAAGAGTTGATCTCTGATGAAATGAGAGGCATAAATATTTCTGAAAATGATCTCCCCTTAAACCCTAAGCATTTCTCTCTTTTAAGTTTGGCATTAAACTGCCTGGTCAATACTTTTTAGGTCAAATTGAACTGGTCAGTTTACCTATCCATAATTTTCCTGGGCAGGCTCATCCATACGAGCGGCTATCCAGTACAGTGCACATTCTTTCCCTCCATGAATCAGCAGGAGAGAATGACTGTAGAAAATATTTCATATTAATCTCCACAAAAGAATGCTGCTGACCAAGCAGCTATCAAACCAGCAGCCTGAACTGACTGAGCTAGAGAGACGACAGCCATTTCTCTCCTACTTGTGGCATTTTTCATGGTGGATAGTGACGTCACTTATCAACTTTAAAACTTTTGCTACGGTGTTTACTCAAGTCATGTACCAGCACTGTTAAAATTAGAACAAATAAAAAATATGTTCTATAAAAGGTAATCCTTTGGAATTAAAGACTACAACACAGAACATAAAACTGGAGTGTACAAGTTTTTTGTTGTTTTTTTTCTGGGCCAGACTCGCTAGTTTCAGCCAATGAGGCCTCATCAGTGACCTACATATATTTTAAGAAATAGCACAATGGTATAACTGATCCCAAATGTTGCAAACAGTGTAGATCCAGATCAGATGGCTTCTTTAGCTTTTAAAGAAGCTATCTGATCAGGATCTGCACTGTTTGTCATGCAGTTTGTGAATTTAACAAATACAAAATATCAAGTAATTTGATTGGTAGATAGTCAGAAATGGGTGTGGCTAAACTGATTTATTCAGCAGGATAAAGAGGTTAAACTCTGTGAGATCAGAGATGAAAGAGCACACAACATAAACTCTGAAGTTAAAGGGTTAAGGCCTTGGAACGTGTGGCAGCTATAGATGTTAACCCTTGCTGAATATTCATTTAAGCCACACCCATTTCTGTCTATCAACCAATCAAATTACTTGATGTAATTTATTGCTACAAATTCATACACTGAATGCCAAACAGTGTAGATCCTGATCAGATGGCTTCTTCAGAAGCCATCTGATCTGGATCTACACTGTTTGCAAATATAGGGGTTGTCGTGAACAGCAAGATAAGGGGTTAAAATTTACTGTCTGTATTTTTGAGGTACTTTCGTAGCATATAAAGTCTAAATATGAGATCAGAGACTACCAATGGGCTCCAAGAATTTCTACACATTTCTGGATAAAGTGTATATGACTTGCGTAGAGTTTACATTCATGACTAATGTCCATCCACTGTACCTCTGCTGCATCATCTCCTGAAAATACACACATATAATATATACATACACCACAACCTCATTATAACACAGTTCATTATAAGGCAAATTTGGATTCAAGATGGATCCAAAATTCTAACACAGCCCGCCTATATAGGCAATGGAAAATAACTGTGGAAAATAAGCTGCAAATTTATGACGTCACTAGTCGATTCCTTGACGTTAGACGGTGTAACGTCATTTTATCGCATTGAAAACGTAAGAAAATGATATAAATGCATGTGTTTCAGTCGATAATTTTAGCGGGATTTCTTCTAACAATGGCGCAAATGTTGTGAGATTTTGAAGGAAATAACAGCATTATTGCCGATTTTCAGCCTGTTAGAATCGAAATAGATCAGCTCTAGTCTGTGATTTGTTGAGTAATAAATCACAGTTTGTCGGTCAGTTGTAAGTTGACAAATCACGCGCGCTACCCGCTTGTGATTTGTCTACTTTACAACTGACCTCCAAACTGTGATTTATTACTCAACAAATCACAGTTAGGGCTGATCTATTTCTTAAATATATAGATTATATAGAAAAATGACCTTTTTTCTACATAATCTATACATTTTTGTTTGGATATAACAGGGTTGCTAACTAACACGGTTTGTGCTTTGGGCCCCATTGATAGTGTTATAAAGAGGTTGTGGTGTACTTATCATCCTTTTTATGACAATATTCAAACTAGGAATGTGTCAATAGGACACAGATGACCCTGCCCTGGAGTCATTCTCAGCTCAAAACAAAGAAATAAAGCTTCTTTATCTCTTTATCTTTAAGTGTTTGTCTGTATGCAAAAAATGTTTGGAAAGTTTGCAAGAAGATTTGGCAAACGACATAAGCAGTCAATATTCAAAGATGCGGTTTTTCTTGGCAGCTTAAGGGTTATGCACCAGTCATTTGTAACCACTTCCCAAATAAACCGCTAGGGTTTATTAGCAGTGATGGTCTGACTTGCACCTGGGCTATTAGAGCAGTTTACCAGTACTGAAATGTCTGGCCATTTTCAGCTCTGCGGAAGCATTATGCAGCCTGATGTGTTTTTCCAGGCCCTGATAGGCTGGGGAATAAACAATCTGGTCTCAATTCAAAGAATATTACCTGCATGAAGATCAAATGCCCCAACACTAGTCCCCTCCTCATCATGGAAATTCATGGCCTGGGTCTCCATCCAAGCATTATCTGTATTCCTAGGATCATCTACATAACCTTCATATATCTGAAATGTCAAAGAGATAAGTTGCTTTGCCAGAAACAAGAAATCTGTCATAGAGCGCGGGATGAGGAGTAGTAGGATAATTAACCCTTTTCGTACCAAATGGAATTTCCTCCTTATATATGACAGGAGTTCATTTCAGTGGGTCATTCCAAAATTAATGGGTGTCCGGTTGTGTTTTCTTCAAAGTTTACTGGAAAATGGCTTAACTTTTTTGCAAACAGTGCAGGACCTGATCACATGCCGAGTTTTGTGGCGTCTGATCTGGGCCTGCATTGTCTGCCAATTACCCATTTTGGGTTTCCGGTACAAAATGGGTTAAACCCATTATATGCGGGGAAACCCAAAAATGGCCCATTGCAAAAGATGCTGTTGCTGCTCACTCGAGTGCGACAGAAGGTGAATGGGAACTTGCCTGAACTCTGCAGGAGGTCCAGTATGGTTGGATGACACCAGTAGCTGACTGCAGAATACTTCAAGTATGTGTAACAAAATATTACATTAACATTCTGATGCATGGGATGGTTGGGTGAGGCAAAGGTGATGTGTATGTTGCGTCACTGGGGCATCCAACTGATATTGGCTTACAGTTGGGCAAAGCCTGCTGTCCTTGCAGCAGGTAAGGGTAGTGTGTGTGTGTGTGTGTGGGGGGGGGGGGGTGTTATTATTTCTTCTATTTCTAAACTTCCATCCATTTTCCTCTTTCTCCTCTGTTCCTGGCTTTTATCTCCTTTACTATCTCTTCTGTCTCTGTTCACTCTGGGAGACGAGACAAAATGACCCACAAGATTGAAGGGTCGCTAAACACAGATCAAGCAATCAATCAAAACCTTATGATACCAAGAAAAAATGCATCTGAAAAGGTCACGATCTGTTTATGTCGTCTGCTGTATTTTCTTCCATAATTTTAAAAAATATTTTGCATACAGGCAAACATTGTGGACCCTGATCAGGACTGCTCCTCTAGGAACAGTCTGATCTTGACCAACACTGTTTGCATCAACAACTTTTTCAGTAACAAGCAGGCAACAAAGCAGACAACAATTCATTTGAATGGCAGCTTAAGACTTAAGAGTTATAGGTTATTGACTTTATATTGTGAAATATTCTGCCCAAGTTCATATGGCGAAGGACGCACGAGCTTGCGAGTGCGTCTCCGCCATATGAACGAGGGCCGAATATTTCACAATATAAAGTGTTATGCATAAGAATTTATTTTTCTGATTCCCACTTGCACCCCACTGTGACCTAATAGTGCTATAAATATCTTGTTAATCTTCTTATAGAAGATTCTAGAAAACTGAGTCACAGATTAATTTCATTTTTGTAAACAACATGTTTACAAGGAAAAGTACTTCAGAACCTTCCAGAAAGTTCTGGGCTGCATTATTTTTAGAAAATTACCTCATCTTATTCCACAGCCCTCTGGAATGTTCTAGAGAAATCTTAGGGTCTATAAAAGAGCTTGATTTTTCTCATTGAGTCAGACTTTGGAGTTTGATGTTTGGGCATTTAAAAAAAGTTATTTCTAAATTCTGTGTTTGATTGTTAAAGGATATTACTTTTCATTTTGGACTGTGAATTCTGTGGGATCAAGGAAAATAGATTCATTCAGGATATTTCATAACAGAGCTAAGTACATTTAATTTTCTTACTTCTACAGGTTTAAGTTAACTTGTAAATAAATTTTGTTAAATTTTTCCAAAAGGCTTGTTTGCTTTTTCTTTCTGCTACGCCTGGCTCGTAACAGAAATTGGGGGCTCGTCCGGGATAAAACCATTTTAAGCATTTTAAAACCGACATTTCATGTGACGCAGGTAATTGTCATTTCTTATCAAATAGACTTTGCAGTTGCTTCACAGGATTGGTATTTCCCTATAGGCATATAGGGGATTGTCATTTCATGTGAACTGTCATTTCAGGTGAAATAGTACTTGTCATTTCATGTGAAATTCTCGTTGGGCTTGTCATTTCAAAAAAAAAAAAAAACTTTGTCAAATTAACCGCAATCTGTATTTCCATAAATACTTTATAGAACAAACAAAAAGCAAACATGTCGTTTGATTTGAGAAGCTTTTTGGCTCAGCCTACTCAGGAGTTGTTTAATCTGGCCAAAAGGACAGATTTGTTAGATATTGCTTCCCATTATGGGGTCACTACTGTCAAAACAAGCATGAAGAAGCATGAAATTAAGAATATTTTGGTACAGTTTTTTGTTGATGAAGAACTTTTCGATCCATCTGCTTTGTCTCTCATTATGGTTTCACATACTGAGTTGCAAATGAGACAAATTGAAATAGGAAGGCAAATTGAATTAGAAAAATTAAGATTAGAGATGGAAGAACGCATACAGAAAGAAAAAAATGAAAAGGAAGAAAAAGAAAGAGAAATGCAGAGACAAATGCAGATGGAAAGATTAGAAATGGAAGAAAGAGAGAGGGAAAAACAAAGAGAAATGGAGGAACGCATTCAGAAAGAAAAATTAGAAAAAGAAGAACGGCTCGAGTTGGAAAAGGAAAAAATGAGATATAGTATTGAAGAAAAAGAAAGAGAAAGGCAGTTTCAGTTAAGATTGAAGGAAATGGAACTCCAGGGTCAAGATAGGGTGAAACATACCCCTGTTTTTGACTCTGGTAGTTACTTTGATGCCACAAAGCACATCAGATTAGTTCCGCCATTTCAGGAAAAAGAGGTAGATAAGTATTTTTTGCATTTTGAAAAAGTTGCAGAAAATTTAAAATGGCCAAAAGAGCATTGGACCTTACTTTTGCAGAGCGTTGTTGTCGGAAAGGCTCGAGACATTTACACTCAGCTGACTGTCGAGCAAAGCTCAGACTATGATCTGGTCAAGGAGCTTATTCTTAAGGCATATGAGTTGGTCCCTGAGGCTTACAGGCAGAAATTTAGGAACTGTAAAAAAGAAATTTCCCAGACCCATGTAGAATTTGCTCGAACCAAAGAACAATTATTTGATAGGTGGTGTTCTTCTAAAAAAGTAGGCTCTGATCATGACAAACTTAGACAGCTTGTCCTTGTTGAAGAGTTCAAACGGTGCATAAATTCAGACATTAAATCTTTTCTCGATGAGAGACAGGTTGAAACCTTGGAGGAAGCTTCTCGTTTGGCAGATGATTATGCTTTGACTCATAAAGTCTCATTTGTGAACAGGCCTTATCCTCGAAAACCTTATAATCCACAGACAGGTCCAAGATTCTATCCAAGTAATCCTTCTGGTAGTTATAGCCATACATCTAGTACTATGCCCAAACTTTCTGGTGAAAATAAAAGCCAGAATCCTTCCAAACCTTCTGGTGAAAACAGAAGCCAGAATTTTTCCAAACCTTCTGGTGAAAACAGAAGCCAGAATTTTTCCAAACCTTCTGGTGAAAACAAAGACCAGAATCCCTTATCTCAATCTCAAGTAGTTTGTTATTATTGTAAAAATACAGGTCATTTGATCTCTGAGTGTTTAAAATTAAAGCGAAGGAAAGAAAGAGAAAGACAAGAGGAACTTAAGCCTACAGGCTTGACTTCTATAAGGCCAAAACCACAGTCTTGTGTAAGGGAGGAAACTCTTTCTGATACTAAAATATCTGAGACTAATTCGGTTATGGAGATTTATGAACCATTCTTATCAGATGGTTTTGTGTCACTAAATGGTGACAGTTATGCCCATCCTACCCCTATCAAAATCTTACGAGATACTGGAGCTTCTCAATCTCTAATTCTAGCAGATACTCTGCCTTTTTCTGAGAAGACTTCTTTGGGCCAAAGTGTCCTTATTCAGGGTGTGGAATGTGGATTTGTTAATGTTCCGCTTCATAACGTTTATTTGTCATCAGACTTGGTATCCGGTTCAGTGGCTGTTGGTATTAGACCTTCTTTACCTTTTAAAGGTGTTCATTTGTTGCTAGGCAATGACTTAGCTGGAGATAAGGTTGTGGTAAACCCACTTTTGACTTCTACTCCTTGCACAGATCAACCACCTGATCCCATTGAGCAGGAAATTCCTGATCTTTATCCGTCTTGTGCAGTCACAAGGGCTATGGCACGTAATGCCAAGCAAACTGATGGGAAACAGGATTTTGATTTCACTGATACCTTTTTGGGTCAGTCTTTTAATGACGAGATAACAAGGTCTCTGTCTTCAAACCTGCCTGATAAGCAGGCAGATTTTCATGACAATAACTCATCTGTCGATCTAGGCCATGACAAAATGTCCGGGTCACAACTAGCTATAGAACAGCACAAGGATTCTGAAATTTCGCCTTTGTTTGAAAGGGCCTTAGATGAGCAGGAAGTATCTCAGGTCCCAGTCTGTTATTATGTCAAAAATGACATTCTTATGAGAAAATGGCGTCCACCAGACGTCTCAGCAGAAGACGAATGGACTGTCAACCATCAGATAGTGGTTCCACGGATTTACCGTCCTGAAATATTAAACTTGGCACATGAAACTCCCATGTCAGGACATTTAGGTGTAAATAAAACCTATCACAAGATTCTTAATCATTTTTACTGGCCTGGGTTAAAATCAGATGTTTCTCAGCATTGTAGGTCCTGCCATACATGCCAAATGGTAGGAAAACCCAATCAGACTATACCTAAGGCTCACTTGCAGCCTATACCTGCTTTTGATGAACCTTTCAGTCGAATAATTATAGACTGTGTGGGTCCCTTGCCAAGAACAAAGTCTGGTTGTGAATATCTTTTGACTATTATGTGTGCTTCCACGCGTTTTCCTGAAGCCATTCCACTAAGAAATATCAAAACTAAGACAATCGTCAAGGCCTTAGTGAAGTTTTTCACATTTGTTGGGCTTCCTAAATCTATTCAGTCAGACCAAGGCTCAAATTTTATGTCTGGAATATTTCAACAAGTAATGCATGAACTTGGCATTGTACAGTATAAGTCATCAGCCTATCATCCTGAAAGTCAAGGCGCCCTTGAAAGATTCCATCAAACATTGAAAAACATGATAAGATCATATTGCTTTGACACAGAGAAGGATTGGGATGAAGGCATCCATCTCCTTTTATTTGCTGTTAGAGAATCTGTGCAAGAATCTCTTGGCTTCAGTCCATTTGAATTAGTATTTGGCCATACTGTTCGTGGTCCTCTGAAACTTCTCAAAGAGAAATTTCTCTCCAATGATGACACCTCCCTGAATTTACTTCAGTATGTGTCAGATTTCAAAACTAGACTTTCAAAAGCTTGTGAGGCTGCTCGGACCAATCTTCAGTCAGCCCAAAGGAAAATGAAACAGCTATATGACATAGGGACAAAAGAAAGGAATTTTAAACCAGGTGATAAGGTACTAGCTCTTTTGCCTATTCCAGGAAAATCATTGCAGGCCAGGTATTATGGTCCTTACACTGTAGACAAAAAGATCAGTGACGTAAATTACATAATAAACACTCCTGGGAGGCGCAAGCTAAAGCAGCTATGTCACATTAACATGCTTAAGGAATACATAGATAGGGACAATACATCTTTAACATCAGTCAATCTAGTTAGCTCTGTTCCACTTAATTCATGTGACAATGACTGTGAGGATATTAATTCAGTGAAGTCGGATCCCACATCATCAAAACTTCAGAATTCTGACATTCTACGGAATCTTGACCAGAAACTGTCACATCTAGAGCCAAATCAGCGGAATGAACTGAAACAGCTGATTTTTTAATATGAACACCTTTTTCCTGTTATTCCAACACGGACAGACAACATATTTCACGATGTGGACATAAATGTTTCTAAACCTGTAAAACAACACCCATACAGGATGAATCCTATGAAACAGGAATATCTGAAAGAAGAAATTCAGTATTTGCTGGACAATGACTGGAATGGAGTTCTCCTAGTATTCTTATACCAGAACATGAAAGGACAAAAATGTTTATAGACTCTTAGAAGGATTAATTCTCGAACATAGACAGATGCAGGGCAAGAATCAGTCTGCAACATTTCGAAGTTTATCTTACCCCTACAACTGCACCGATTGTTGTTTTCAGTGATCACAATCCACTGACTTTCATACATAAAATGAAAAACAAAAATCAGCGGTTGCTCAGGTGGAGTCTTATGCTACAAGAGTATAATTTAGACATAAGACATATCAGAGGGAGAGATAACATTATCCCTGATGCCCTTTCAAGAGCTTGAGCAGTGTCAGGAGTTGTGTTTTTCTTTCCTACTAAAGTGGATTGTAGATACATGTAATTTTATATGCTATGCTCAATATTTTATTATTCTTAAAGCAAAAGAAAGCTTTATTACATAAATCTTTCTTTTCCTCGAAGAGGGGGAGTGTTATGCATAAGAATTTATTTTTCTGATTCCCACTTGCACCCCACTGTGACCTAATAGTGCTATAAATATCTTGTTAATCTTCTTATAGAAGATTCTAGAAAACTGAGTCACAGATTAATTTCATTTTTGTAAACAACATGTTTACAAGGAAAAGTACTTCAGAACCTTCCAGAAAGTTCTGGGCTGCATTATTTTTAGAAAATTACCTCATCTTATTCCACAGCCCTCTGGAATGTTCTAGAGAAATCTTAGGGTCTATAAAAGAGCTTGATTTTTCTCATTGAGTCAGACTTTGGAGTTTGATGTTTGGGCATTTAAAAAAAGTTATTTCTAAATTCTGTGTTTGATTGTTAAAGGATATTACTTTTCATTTTGGACTGTGAATTCTGTGGGATCAAGGAAAATAGATTCATTCAGGATATTTCATAACAGAGCTAAGTACATTTAATTTTCTTACTTCTACAGGTTTAAGTTAACTTGTAAATAAATTTTGTTAAATTTTTCCAAAAGGCTTGTTTGCTTTTTCTTTCTGCTACGCCTGGCTCGTAACAAAAGTCAATAACCTTTTTATTATATATCCAAAACTTTAACTCTTTTAAAACTCAGGACTGCCTGGCATAGAAATCTGAATGTAAAACTAGAGCCAGTGTTTATGAAACACAATGCCCCCAACTGCTTGACCCTAACACTGCTTGTCCCTAACAGTAATTGAGATATCTTGTTTTTATGTGGCTGTAATGCTGAAATTACACAAGAAAAGCTGTAGTTAATCATCTACTCATCATCCCTGACCAGTCTGTGAAGTTTCGGGGAAAAACCTAAAATAGTTTTTTAGATATCTTGCTTACAAACTTAAAACGCGAAAAATTTCAAAGGGCCATAACTCAAGAAAAAAATTTCGGATTTTTTTCAAAAGTTAATCAGTTCATCTACTCATCATCCCCAACCAGCCTGTAAAGTTTCAGGGCAATAGCTCAAACAATTTTTGAGATATCTTGCTTACAAGCTGAAAACACGAAAAAAATCAAAGGGCCATAACTCAAGAAAAAAAAATTGGATTTTTTTCAAAAGTTAATCAGTTCATCTACTCATCATACCCAACCAGTCTGTGAAGTTTTGGGGAAAAACCTCATATAGTTTTTGAGATATCTTGCTTACAAACTTAAAACGCGAAAAATTTCAAAGGACCATAACTCAAGAAAAAAATATAGGATTTTTTTTCAACAGTTAATCAGTTCATCTACACATCATCCCAAACCAGCTTGTAAAGTTGCAGGGCAATCGCTCAAACAATTATTGAGATATCTTGCTTACAAGCTGAAAACACGAAAAAAATCTAAGGGCCATAACTCAAGAAAAAAAATCGGATTTTTTTCAAAAGTTGATCAGTTCATCTACTCATCATCCCCGACAAGTCTGTGAAGTTTCGGGGAAAAACCTCAAATAGTTTTTTAGATATCTTGCTTACAAACTTAAAACGCGAAAAATTTCAAAGGGCCATAACGCAAGAAAAAAATTTCGGATTTTTTTCAAAAGTTAATCAGTTCATCTACTCATCATCCCCAACCAGCATGTAAAGTTTCAGGGCAATAGCTCAAACAGTTTTTGAGATATCTTGCTTACAAGATTTCATAGTATTTTTTGCAAAGGGGCATAACTCAAAAAAGGGGCATAATCCTGACGAGAAAAAAAACACGGGTCAATTATTTTTTCATGAGGAATCCATATATGAAATTTCAAAAACCTAGCACCCATGGTTCTAAAGTTATGCTATGCAGTAAAAAGTGGGACGGACGTAAGGACGGAAGGACGGACGGACGAACAGGGCAAAACCAATATGCCAAAACGCGAAAAATTTCAAAGGGCCATAACTCAAGAAAAAAATTTCGGATTTTTTTCAAAAGTTAATCAGTTCATCTACTCATCATCCCCAACCAGCCTGTAAAGTTTCAGGGCAATAGCTCAAACAATTTTTGAGATATCTTGCTTACAAGCTGAAAACACGAAAAAAATCAAAGGGCCATAACTCAAGAAAAAAAAATTGGATTTTTTTCAAAAGTTAATCAGTTCATCTACTCATCATACCCAACCAGTCTGTGAAGTTTTGGGGAAAAACCTCATATAGTTTTTGAGATATCTTGCTTACAAACTTAAAACGCGAAAAATTTCAAAGGGCCATAACTCAAGAAAAAAATATAGGATTTTTTTTCAACAGTTAATCAGTTCATCTACACATCATCCCAAACCAGCTTGTAAAGTTGCAGGGCAATCGCTCAAACAATTATTGAGATATCTTGCTTACAAGCTGAAAACACGAAAACTAGAGCCAGTGTTTATGAAACACAATGCCCCCAACTGCTTGACCCTAACACTGCTTGTCCCTAACAGTAATTGAGATATCTTGTTTTTATGTGGCTGTAATGCTGAAATTACACAAGAAAAGCTGTAGTTAATCAGGTCGTTTATTTATCACCCCCTACTAGTTTTTTAAGTTACAGGATAATAGCTCATACAGTTTTAGAGATACAGTTTTTTCAACAGTTAATCAGTTCATCTACACATCATCCCAAACCAGCTTGTAAAGTTGCAGGGCAATCGCTCAAACAATTATTGAGATATCTTGCTTACAAGCTGCAAACACGAAAAAAATCTAAGGGCCATAACTCAAGAAAAAAAATCGGATTTTTTTCAAAAGTTAATCAGTTCATCTACTCATCATCCCTGACCAGTCTGTGAAATTTCGGGGAAAAACCTAAAATAGTTTTTTAGATATCTTGCTTACAAACTTAAAACGCGAAAAATTTCAAAGGGCCATAACTCAAGAAAAAAATTTCGGATTTTTTTCAAAAGTTAATCAGTTCATCTACTCATCATCCCCAACCAGCCTGTAAAGTTTCAGGGCAATAGCTCAAACAATTTTTGAGATATCTTGCTTACAAGCTGAAAACACGAAAAAAATCAAAGGGCCATAACTCAAGAAAAAAAAATTGGATTTTTTTCAAAAGTTAATCAGTTCATCTACTCATCATACCCAACCAGTCTGTGAAGTTTTGGGGAAAAACCTCATATAGTTTTTGAGATATCTTGCTTACAAACTTAAAACGCGAAAAATTTCAAAGGGCCATAACTCAAGAACAAAATATAGGATTTTTTTCAACAGTTAATCAGTTCATCTACACATCATCCCAAACCAGCTTGTAAAGTTGCAGGGCAATCGCTCAAACAATTATTGAGATATCTTGCTTACAAGCTGAAAACACGAAAAAAATCTAAGGGCCATAACTCAAGAAAAAAAAATCGGATTTTTTTCAAAAGTTAATCAGTTCATCTACTCATCATCCCTGACCAGTCTGTGAAGTTTCGGGGAAAAACCTAAAATAGTTTTTTAGATATCTTGCTTACAAACTTAAAACGCGAAAAATTTCAAAGGGCCATAACTCAAGAAAAAAATTTCGGATTTTTTTCAAAAGTTAATCAGTTCATCTACTCATCATCCCCAACCAGCCTGTAAAGTTTCAGGGCAATAGCTCAAACAATTTTTGAGATATCTTGCTTACAAGCTGAAAACACGAAAAAAATCAAAGGGCCATAACTCAAGAAAAAAAAATTGGATTTTTTTCAAAAGTTAATCAGTTCATCTACTCATCATACCCAACCAGTCTGTGAAGTTTTGGGGAAAAACCTCATATAGTTTTTGAGATATCTTGCTTACAAACTTAAAACGCGAAAAATTTCAAAGGGCCATAACTCAAGAAAAAAATATAGGATTTTTTTTCAACAGTTAATCAGTTCATCTACACATCATCCCAAACCAGCTTGTAAAGTTGCAGGGCAATCGCTCAAACAATTATTGAGATATCTTGCTTACAAGCTGAAAACACGAAAAAAATCTAAGGGCCATAACTCAAGAAAAAAAATCGGATTTTTTTCAAAAGTTGATCAGTTCATCTACTCATCATCCCCGACAAGTCTGTGAAGTTTCGGGGAAAAACCTCAAATAGTTTTTTAGATATCTTGCTTACAAACTTAAAACGCGAAAAATTTCAAAGGGCCATAACGCAAGAAAAAAATTTCGGATTTTTTTCAAAAGTTAATCAGTTCATCTACTCATCATCCCCAACCAGCATGTAAAGTTTCAGGGCAATAGCTCAAACAGTTTTTGAGATATCTTGCTTACAAGATTTCATAGTATTTTTTGCAAAGGGGCATAACTCAAAAAAGGGGCATAATCCTGACGAGAAAAAAAACACGGGTCAATTATTTTTTCATGAGGAATCCATATATGAAATTTCAAAAACCTAGCACCCATGGTTCTAAAGTTATGCTATGCAGTAAAAAGTGGGACGGACGTAAGGACGGACGGACGAACAGGGCAAAACCAATATGCCCCCACAACTTCTTCGAAGTTGGGGGCATAAAAATCTAAGGGCCATAACTCAAGAAAAAAAAATCGGATTTTTTTCAAAAGTTGATCAGTTCATCTACTCATCATCCCCGACAAGTCTGTGAAGTTTCGGGGAAAAACCTCAAATAGTTTTTTTAGATATCTTGCTTACAAACTTAAAACGCGAAAAATTTCAAAGGGCCATAACTCAAGAAAAAAATTTCGGATTTTTTTCAAAAGTTAATCAGTTCATCTACTCATCATCCCCAACCAGCATGTAAAGTTTCAGGGCAATAGCTCAAACAGTTTTTGAGATATCTTGCTTACAAGATTTCATAGTATTTTTTGCAAAGGGGCATAACTCAAAAAAGGGGCATAATCCTGACGAGAAAAAAAACACGGGTCAATTATTTTTTCATGAGGAATCCATATATGAAATTTCAAAAACCTAGCACCCATGGTTCTAAAGTTATGCTATGCAGTAAAAAGTGGGACGGACGTAAGGACGGAAGGACGCCAAAACGCGAAAAATTTCAAAGGGCCATAACTCAAGAAAAAAATTTCGGATTTTTTTCAAAAGTTAATCAGTTCATCTACTCATCATCCCCAACCAGCCTGTAAAGTTTCAGGGCAATAGCTCAAACAATTTTTGAGATATCTTGCTTACAAGCTGAAAACACGAAAAAAATCAAAGGGCCATAACTCAAGAAAAAAAAATTGGATTTTTTTCAAAAGTTAATCAGTTCATCTACTCATCATACCCAACCAGTCTGTGAAGTTTTGGGGAAAAACCTCATATAGTTTTTGAGATATCTTGCTTACAAACTTAAAACGCGAAAAATTTCAAAGGGCCATAACTCAAGAAAAAAATATAGGATTTTTTTTCAACAGTTAATCAGTTCATTTACACATCATCCCAAACCAGCTTGTAAAGTTGCAGGGCAATCGCTCAAACAATTATTGAGATATCTTGCTTACAAGCTGAAAACACGAAAAAAATCTAAGGGCCATAACTCAAGAAAAAAAAATCGGATTTTTTTCAAAAGTTGATCAGTTCATCTACTCATCATCCCCGACAAGTCTGTGAAGTTTCGGGGAAAAACCTCAAATAGTTTTTTTAGATATCTTGCTTACAAACTTAAAACGCGAAAAATTTCAAAGGGCCATAACTCAAGAAAAAAATTTCGGATTTTTTTCATAAGTTAATCAGTTCATCTACTCATCATCCCCAACCAGCATGTAAAGTTTCAGGGCAATAGCTCAAACAGTTTTTGAGATATCTTGCTTACAAGATTTCATAGTATTTTTTGCAAAGGGGCATAACTCAAAAAAGGGGCATAATCCTGACGAGAAAAAAAACACGGGTCAATTATTTTTTCATGAGGAATCCATATATGAAATTTCAAAAACCTAGCACCCATGGTTCTAAAGTTATGCTATGCAGTAAAAAGTGGGACGGACGTAAGGACGGAAGGACGGAAGGACGGACGGACGAACAGGGCAAAACCAATATGCCCCCACAACTTCTTCGAAGTTGGGGGCATAATGATAATATATACTTTTAAGTAGATTAAAATAGAAAATAATGCAGCTCGTTTGATGTCTTCCTACACATTGCAAAACCACGCCCAATGGCCCCAAAGTCAATATGATGTTAACGTCGTTTGATGTGACGTCATTAAAAACATCGACGTTTGCCAACGCAGAACGCCATTTTTTCCGGAGTTTCCGTTTAGTTTCTTTCAAAGTACTCCTGATTTACTGAAAGAAAGTTTTGTAAATCTTTACAGATTGCAGGTAGGTCATATTTGTTACCATAAAATGCGCTTTGTGCTCTGTGACACAGCCTGCATTCGTTTTATTTCTTCGTTCTCTCAGTCGATTCGCACGACAAGATGGCTGCCGAGTGCCATGATTCAAAACTAGGAAATTTGAAAGTAGTCCTATTATGCACGAGACTCCTTATCTCCGGGCAATATCAACTTGACTACAGGCAATATGGAAAAATATTGACCGGTATCTTCTGTACAAAGTAAACGGGACATTTTCTGGGTATATAATAAGAATGGATACACGAGCTATTTTCTGCCACCTTTTTGCTTTCCTACAATATTGGCCCGCTGGTAAAAGGGTCTACTCTTAAAGGTAAGAATGTGCTTAAGAGAAGATCCTTGGTGCCAAGTTGTTAAAAGCATCGTTAGCTTAACGAGCTCATAAGTGCTCAAATTGTTAACTGTTCTGGCAAGTTTAATATCTAAAATTTTGTTATTTTTGCTGATAAAATGTGAGCAGCTTTTGTGTATGCAAAAGCCGCTCACATTTTTTCAGCAAAAATTTTAGCATATTTGCCATATTTAATGATCAAAGTTTTAACGATTTGTTAACTAACGACGTCGTTAGTTTTGAACAACTGGCCCCAGGGAGCTTCCTCTGCTGAAGGTGTATTTGGTGAGATGCAGTTATTGTTACAACCCTTCAAGCGCTCATCAGACATAGCAGACAGCATTTTCATAGTATATATTTTTTTTATAAACAAGTTGCATCAAAGTATTCAAGCAGCAATACAAAGGTGTTAATCAGACACGAATAAATCAAATTTTCTCATGACAATGGCTCATAAAATGTTGGTTTACACCACAAAAACAAGCCTATATAATTTTGACCCCCTTGAACCCCATTTTTATATAGTACAGGGGTATACCTTATATTTCTTATTTCTGATCTAAAATATAGAGTGTGGGTACTTGTTAGAACCGCCTCGATGAGGAGGTTCTAATGAGCACCCAGTCTATATTTTGAGCAGAAATAAGAAAAATATCACAATTTTTCATCTTAAAATTTTCGTTTTTTTTTCGGCGGAAAAGTTAACAATGTATTTGTGACATGTTTTCATAATGAAACAATCTTTATTTCAAATTGTGAAGTACAAACAGTATCATAAAAATCAGGATCTGACAGTAAACAAGAGTGCTTGTCTAGAAGTCATCTGATTTTATGGAATATTACTGATACGGTTACTTACCGAAGTACCTTTGTGGAATAATTCTTTTAACTGATTCGTTATTTTTTCTTTCTGTTCTGGTGATGCTTCTAAAGAATTGCAAGCCTCTTCCCCGAACTCTCTCGTCAATGTTTGTGTAAGGGGCTCTCCTGGATCTACCATACCCTAAAACAGGAAACTGGCAACTTAAAAATTTAACCCTCTTAAATGTCTGAAAACAGTTGTGATTGGCTCTTTAAAAGTTAACAAGAGCACCGCAAGGGATGCCAAGCTCGTATGTTTTTCCATGGCACAGAGACAAGTCAGTCAAAGTGCATGACAGAGTTATGGAACTTCGTCAAAACATACGGTATTCACCATAATTACCACACCGTGTGCTTAGTTTTTTCAAAATTGTGTCAAAAATTGTAGTGAAAAAGTGTTACAGAAAAAAAATTGGAAAAGAGGAGATAATTTAGCCATAATCAACAATATAGTTATGGCAATTTGTCAGATTGTAGCTTTTGTGATGGAGAGTATGTGTATGAAGTTTCATAAAGGTAGGCCAAATATTTATGGTAATATGGTCAAGGTTAAGGTTTTTGATTAAATTTTTGTAAAATAGGTCAAAGTTCAAAGGTCAAGGTCATGGGTCAAAAAGGTTGGTATCACTGAAAAGGTCTTTTCCCAAGGAACATCCATGTGAAGTTTGAAGGCTCTATTACAAATAGTATTGGAACAAGAAAGCAAACTGAGGGACAGCCAAATCCACCGCCGCACTTTGTATCAAGGCTCAACCTTGTGACCTTCACCTGTGACCTTGACCTTGAGTTGGCATGGTTTATTTAAGGGTTCTGCACATCAGCTCACTGTGGGGGTATATTTCACGAAAGTGTAATGAAAATCCTTCCAGGGGTAAAGGAGATATGGAATAGACACAAAATTCCCAGTTTCAAACTCGTAACCTTCACCTTGAGTTGGCATGGTTTATTTATGGGTTCTGCACATCAGCTCACTGAGGGGGATATTTGACGAAAGTTTAATGAAAATCCTTCCAGGGGTAAAGGGGATATGGAACGGACACAAAATTCCAAGTTTCAAACCTGTGACCTTCAACTGTGACCTTGACCTTGAGTCTGCATGGTTTATTTATGTGTTATGCACAACAGCTCACTGGGGACATTTGACCAACGTTTAATGAAAATCCTTTGAAGGGTAAAGGAGATATGGAACCGACACAAAATTCAAAGTTTCAAACTCATGACCTTCCAATATGACCTTGACCTGGTGTCAGCATGATTCATTTATAGGCTCTGCACATGAGCTCACTGAGGGGGATAATTGACCAAAATTTAATGAAAATCCTTTGAGGGGTAAAGGAGATATGGAACGGACAAAAAATTCAAAGTTTTAAACTTGTGACTTTCAAATGGACAACTTTCTTGTCCGCACCATATCTCCTGAGCCCTTTGATAGATTCTGGCCTGGAAGGATCCACCCCCCCCCCCCCCCCCAATCCCAATAGCGGGGCATAAAACAAGACATAAGGAAAATTATCTTTTGCTTATCCTTCTTACAATTCTTTATCTGGAGCTATGCATCTGGGTCCAGTTGTTCAAAACTAATGATGCTGTTAACCCTTGTCCTGCTGAATATTCATATATGCCACACCCTGGCCCCCGCCCATAGGGGCTTGAAGAAATATATGGGCTGCATGATGCTTCCAGGCAGAGCTGAATCCGGCCCGCACCCTCGTACCGGTGAACCGCTTAGAGGATCTAAGCCTGCCCAGGAACCGTGGTGCGAGGCGGACCGCCCATGCTAATAGACCCTATTGGTTTCATTGGGCAACAGGGCTTGAGATGTCATTTAATCTCAATGTCGGGTAAAAGTCCCAAAAAATTGGAAGCAACGTCTCCAAAATGACCTTTACAGTGTTGACGGGGACTTTAAACCTCAAATCAAACAAACAAAATATATGCCACACCAACTACCGATTATCAACCAATCAGATTACCTGTAGCAAATTATAACAACAAATTCACAATCTGACTGACAAACAATGTAGCTCCTGATCAGATGGCTTCTTCAGAAGCCATCTGATCTGGATCTACATTGTTTCAAAGTAAAGGCATATCCGGGCTCAGCAGGACAAGGGTTAATTAACCCTTTTTGTACCAAATGGAATCTTCCTCCTTATATATAGCACATATCCATTTCAAAATTTAGGAGTGTCAGGTTGTGTTTTCTTCAAAATTTATTTGGAAAATGTTAGAACTTTCTACAAACAGTGTAGGCCCTGATCAGACGCCCCGTTCTGCGGCATCTGATCTGGGCCTGCACTGTATGCCAAGGTACTCTTTTTGGGGTTTCCGGTACAAATTAAGGCGTAACTATACCAAATTTAGTGACACAGAGGCCTTTCTGATATTTAATCTTCATCAGTGTGTCTCAACCCCAAAGTTATGAAACTGAAATGGATGATTGGCAAGACCCGGCAAACACAGCACATCCCCCTCAGAGCACACACCAACCGACCTAACTCATGAGACAGGTCAACTGGAGGCATCAGGCAAGAGACGCCCACCCGCGGACTTATAGGCGTTCCCCATCGAGCCAACATCAGCAACATGGCCCACGCTCCATGGAAGTCCCAGGCATCAGGAAGGAGATGTCCAAAGTAGCGAGACTTGCAAAATTTAAAATATAGCAAAAAGTGGCAACAAAATCCGCTAAGATACATGTCTCACCTGACAAGTAAGTCTTAGTTTTAGAAAAATTAGAATTTTATACTGCAAAATGGGTTAACAAAATGGGTTAACAAATTGTTAAGACATTGATCATTTAATATGGCAAATATGCTAATACTTTTGCAGAAAAAATATCACTTATTAGTTATTGTTATTGCTAGAACACTTAACAATTTAACTACTGATGAGCTCGTTACGCTAACAATGCTTTGAACAACTGGGCCCTGGTTACCAGTACTTACCCCCGGTAATGCCCATTCTCCGTTGTCCCTTCTCTGTACAGACACAAACTGTAATACTGGGGCTGACGTTTTCTCGTCATATACAATCTTGCCATCCTTTCTCTTCCATCTGTGGTAAAATAGAAGTGATGGCAATGATCAGGAATAGATTCAATTAACCCACAGCTCCAATCACTGCAATTTACTCAGTACATATGACCCTGATTATCTCAAACCCCAAGGAACAATAACGTATGCAGTAGAACTTCGATGGCTCTAACCCCAATGGCTCGTTTACCATGGATGTGTCGAACCCATTCTTGAGTCCCTAGTGAACTCCTCTACATTAGAAATAGTTGGGGATAATTAAGGAGATTTTAGTCTTTTACCTTGCAAATGTATGCTGTGTGTACTCATTAGAATCGCCTCGATGAGGCGATTCTAATGAGTACACACATCATACATTTTCATTATAGAACACAGGAAAGATGTCTAAAAGTATCTCATTATGCCTCCTGACAGTTAGCTCATTGGCTCGAACTACCCCTGTCTCGAACAGATTTTCGAGGTCCCAAAGGTGTTCAAGCCATTGAAGTTCGACTGTAGTTAAATGGAGTTGAAATGTAAGGAACAGATAGTAAGATATACCCAAATTTATTTGATTTAAGAAGGAAATTGAGATATCAGTGTTTGAGATGGAGGCACTTGTATCTACCCTAACATAAATCATCTTAGGATGTAGGAATATATTTTAGCCAGTGCATGACAAAACCTACAATAAGACATGTGCGCCAAATGAAGACTGGGATCAGCCTGCGCATCCAAGCAGTCTGATCAGTGTCTTCGTTGTGCGCTCTAAGGATAGCTAAAGGTTCAATGCTCCTTCATGCAGCAAGAGAAGTCTCTGGTTAGACTATTTGGATGCTCAGGCTGATCTGAGTCTTCGACTGGCGCACATGTCTTATTGTAGGGTTTGTTGTGCGCTGGCTATGTCATATTCCAAGGTAAAATTGAAAAGGAGTTTTTGTTGGTGTTTTTTTTATAAAAAGCAAGTATTTGCCCCACAAGGAGGAAATTCTGTCCTTCCTTCTACTAGAGCAGGCTAACAGGCCTCGATGAGGAGGTTCTAACAAGTATCCACAAGATATGATACTAACAAGGTACCTTGTTAGGCATCCTTAACTGGAGCTATGGAACGCTAAACTGAAGTCAACAACCTCTGCTCCCTGGCCCATTATGATAACACACCCAAGCGACACAGTGCATTTTTTCACATCTTCAAAATGGCTACTTTTCTGATGAAAATCTGTAATATTTTTCTTATTTATGCTGCAAACATAGGTTGTGGGTGCTCGCTAGAACTGTCTCTTGTACCAGAAATAGGAAAAATAATGTAAACCCCTGTAAAACCCAGTTTTCTCTATACAAAGTTGGGTTGGGGGTTCATTTCATCGACTTGTTCACTTGATGGACAGCAAACGTAATAAATGTCAAAACCCCTGATTAAATCTGGCAGTTTAAAGATCATACCTTGTAACTATAGGATCAGCAGCATGGTTGGGACCCCATCGACCAAGACAACCCCGACCAGTAACTCCTGTTCTACCCATAGGATTTCTGAAACAAACAGTAAGTTAGTGAATATAGCAAATAAATGTAGTGAGCCTTAGACAATTTTATAGGGGTGAGCTTTAGCAAGCCCCTATAAAATTGCCTCGGTGAACTGACTATATTTTATTATTAAAGACACTAATCATGTATTTAGTTTACACCGCAATTCAAAACAATCAAGGGGGAGTAAATTAAAGCAAAAAAGACAGCAGACAGTGTGGCATGTTAATGACAATCAGTGCCATGGTGCGCACATGTAGTCTTACACGACATCAACAAGTGCAAAGTTTCTGACGTCACCGTGCCACAAAGACGTAGGAAACAACATGGGCGCTCGAATTAAATTTTCTCAGCCCTTTACTTTCTGTATGAAATCTGCAAATAAATAGTTTATTTTAGCTTTAGAAACTATGTTCGAGTTTGAGATGCAACTTCAGTAGCAGGGCGCAGTTATTCCAACGGGCCATTCAAACCAGGAAAGGCAGAGAAGGTAAGAATTTAGCTGAAATTTAAGAAAATCTGTTCAAACTAGAATTTGTTTTTCTACAAAAACACAGATGTCTCCCCCGTTTTTGACTGCTACGTATAACCATGACATTGGAGGTATTGAGCTGGGTCTTGTGTGCAACACATCATCTAATGAAGATGAACATTTCTGCATAGTAACTTTAAAAATGTTCATAGAAAAATAAAAAAGTTATTGGCCATAAACAAAAAAAGCACTTTTTTACCTTTGACCTCTAAGTATGGCCTTGACCTTTGCGGTACAACACATCGTCTCATGATGGTTAACATTTCTGCCAAGTAATTTCATAATCCATCAAAGAATAAGGAAGTTATTGACTGTCCTCTTTTTTTACCTTTGACCTCTAGGTATGACCTTGACATTGGAGGTATGGACCTTGGTCTTGCACATGACTCATGGTCCAACTTTCAAGCCTCTAGCTCCAACAGTTATTGGCCGTAAACAAAAAAAGCACTTTTTTACCTTTGACCTCTAAGTATGGCCTTGACCTTTGAGGTACAACACATCGTCTCAGCTAATTTTCCATGAGGAATCCATATATGAAATTTCAAAACCCTAGCATACACGGTTCTAAAGATATGCTATGCATCACTTTTAGCATACATTACAATGGGCACAAATTACCAAAATGACAAAGGGCCATAACTCACAAAGTATTTTTCGGAATTTTGTCATAAGTTAATCAGTTCATCTACTCATCACAACAAATCTATTCACCAACTTTCAAGGCTCTAGCTCCAATAGTTTTTGAGATATCTTGCTGACAAGATTTTATTAAAAAAAATTCAAAGGGCAATAACTCTTGAAAGGGGCATAATCCGGATGAGAAAAAAATACGTGTCAGCTTATTTTCCATTAGGAATGCATATATGAAATTTCAAAACCATAGCATACACAGTTCTAAAGTTATGCTATGCATCACTTTTAGGATTCATTACAATGGGCACAAATTACCAAAATGACAAAGGGCCATAACTCGCAAAGTATTTTTCGGAATTTTGTCAAAAGTTAATCAGTTCATATTCTCATCACCACCAATATACTCAACAACTTTCAAGGCTCTAGCTCCAATAGTGTTTGAGATATTTTGCTGACAAGATTTTATTAAAAAAATTTCAAAGGGCAATAACTCTTGAAAGGGGCATAATCCGGACGAGAAAAAAAATATGTGTCAGCTAATTTTTCATGAGGAACCCATATATGAAATTTCAAAACCCTAGCGTTCTAAAGTTATGCTATGCATCACTTTTAGCATACATTACAATAGGCACAAATTACCAAAATGACAAAGGGCCATAACTCACAAAGTATTTTTTTGAATTTTGTCAAAAGTTAATCAGTTCATCTACTCATCACCACCAATATATTCACCAACTTTCAAGCCTCTAGCTCCAATAGTTTTTGAGATATCTTGCTGACAAGATTTTATTAAAAAAAATTCAAAGGGCAATAACTCTTGAAAGGGGCATAATCCTGACGAGAAAAAAAATACGCGTCAGCTTATTTTCCATCAGAAATGCATATATGAAATTTCAAAATTATAGCATACACCGTTCTAAAGTTATGCTATGCATCACTTTTAGCATACATTACAATGGGCACAAATTACCAAAATGACAAAGGGCCATAACTCACAAAGTATTTTTCAGAATTTTGTCATAAGTTAATCAGTTCATCTACTCATCACCAACAATCTATTCACCAACTTTCAAGGCTCTAGCTCCAATAGTTTTTGAGATATCTTGCTGACAAGATTTTATTAAAAAAATTTCAAAGGGCAATAACTCTTGAAAGGGGCATATTCCGGACGAGAAAAAAAATACGCGTCAGCTAATTTTCCATGAGGAATCCATATATGAAATTTCAAAACCCTAGCATACATGGTTCTAAAGTTATGCTATACATCACTTTTAGCATACATTACAATGGGCACAAATTACCAAAATGACAAAGGGCCATAACTCACAAAGTATTTTTCGGAATTTTGTCAAAAGTTAATCAATTCATCTACTTATCACCATCAATATAATCACCAACTTTCAAGGCTCTAACTCCTATAGTTTTTGAGATATCTTGCTGACAAGATTTTATTAAAAAAAAAAAAAAAATTCAAAGGGCAATAATTCTTGAAGGGGGCATAATCCGGACGAGAAAAAAAATACGCGTCAGCTAATTTTCCATGAGGAATCCATATATGAAATTTCAAAACCCTAGCATACACGGTTCTTTAGTTATGCTATGCATCAAAAGCGTAATGGACAGACGAACGGACAAACGAACCAGAACCAATATGCCCCTCAAACTTTTTCAAAGTTGGGGGCATAATAAGAAAGTTATTGACAGAACACAAAAAAGGCCCTTTTTTTACCTTTAAACCTCTATGTATGACCTTGACCTTTCAGGTATTAAACTGGGTCATGCGTGCAACACATCATCTCATGGTGGTTAACATTTCTGCCCAGCAATTTCAAAATCCATCTAATAATAAGAAAGTTATTGACCAAACACGAAAAAAGGCCCCTTTTTTACCTTTGACCTCTATGTATGACCTTGACCTTTTTAGGTACCAAACTGAATCATGCATGCAACACATCGTCCCATGATAGTTAACATGTTTGCCAAGTAACTTCAAATTCTATTTAAAAATAGGCAAGTTATTGACAAAAACCGAAAAAAGGCCACTTTTTTACCTTTGACCTCTAAGTATGCCCTTGACCTTTGAGGTACCAACCTGGGTCATGTGCGCAACACATCGCCTTATATTGGTTCACATTTCTGCCATGTGATTTCAAAATCCATCTCAAAATAAGAAAGTTATTGACCAAATACGAAAAAAGGCCCACTTTTTGACCTTTGACCTCTAAGTATGACCTTGACCTGTGAGGTACCGACCTGCCTCATGTGCACCACACATCGTCTCATGATTGTTAATAATTATGCCAAGTAATTTTAAAATCCATCTCAAAATTAGAAAGTTATTGACCAAATACGAAAAAAAGGCCCCTTTTTTGACCTTTGACCTCTAAGTATGACCTTGACCTTTGAGGAACCGACCTGCCTCATGCGCACCACACATCGTCTCATGGTTGTTAATAATTATGCCAAGTAATTTTAAAATCCATCTCAAAATAAGAAAGTTATTGACCAAATACGAAAAAAAGGCCCCTTTTTTGACCTTTGACCTCTAAGTATGACCTTGACCTTTGAGGTACCGACCTGCCTCATGCGCACCACACATCCTCTTACAGTTGTTAATAATTATGCCAAGTAATTTTAAAATCCATCTCAAAATAAGAAAGTTAATGACCAAATACGAAAAAAAAGGCCCCTTTTTTGACCTTTGACCTCTAAGTATGACCTTGACCTTTGAGGTACCGACCTGCCTCATGCGCACCACACATCGTCTTATGGTTGTTAATATTTCTGCCGAGTAATTTTAAAATCCATCAAAAAATAAGAAAGTTATTGACCGGACACGATTTGCCCATACATATATACATACCAACAAACTTCCAAGGGAGATAATTCAAAAAGTATAAATGCGAGAGTTATGGTTCTTGCGCACTGCACGTCGTCTAATGCTGATTAATATTTATACGAAGTTTCGTGACGATAGCTCTAACGGTTTTCAAGTTACAGAGCGGACACGAAAGTGTGACAGACGGACAGACGGACAGACAGACAGACGGACAGACAGACGCCCGGGGGAAAAACAATATGTCTCTCCGAAAAAAATTTTTTCGGGGGAGACATAATAAATATTGGCAAGATTTTTAGTTGCAGTTTCGTTGTTTTCCCATGTATAAAAGGTTACATGTTATTGTTTACACTGTAAATTAGTGACCTGAAAGGTAGGTCCGGTCTATAAACGGTCACTAGACGTATTATAGGTCAGTAGAAGGTATTATAGGTCACTACCCATTATAGCGTGCAGTTATTCGACCCCCTTTATTAGGTTACTAGAATGCCTGATTGCAGTATAAAATTCTCAATATTTCATACGCTAACTAACCTACTGTATAAATCTATGAACCCGTATTCTTCCAAATTGATGCATTTACTCAAGGGTAAATGTTAATTACTATCAGGTTAGGTAACTCTTCTATACCTGTTGTTAAAATACTCTTCAATGCTAGAGCTACTGTTACTGATTATTCTTAACTGTGACGTCACAAACGTCATGGAAACGACGTAACGTCATAGAGTTATGGTATGTCCACCATTGTTGTAAATAAAATGTGTTGCTACTTCTAAGAACTTTTCCTGGTGTTTAACAATGGTAGCAGAGCGGATCAAATTGGAAGTATTGGAATTAGAGGAGATCTAAATATACAGATACTTGTAGAGGTATTTTTGTGGAAATTATAAAGAAAAATACCCCCAAAATGGGAACAAAAATCAATCCACCCAATTTTGCTTCAGAGAGGTATGAACTGTATAAAGAGAAGCTGTTAGCATGGCGTGATGTGACTGACCTTCCAGCAGAAAAGCAGGGAATTGTTATTGCACTAACACTTCCAGATGATGACAAGAATAAAATACAAGAAAAAGTTTTCAATCAAATTGGTCGTGAAAATCTAAAGCAAGAAAATGGTCTTGACACTCTCATAAATTTTTTGGACAGTCAATTAATGAAAGATGAGCTGAGTGACAGTTTGAAAAAATTTGAACAATTTGAAGACTTCCACAGGGTTAATGGACAGAGCATTACAGAATACATAGCAACCTTTAACTCACACTATAGAAAACTTGAAAAATACAAATTAAAATTACCAACAGAGATCTTAGCATTCAAACTTCTCAGGAAGGCAAATATCAGCAAAGAAGAAAAAATGCTTGTTCTCACAGGAATGAACTATGCAAACAAAGAGACATTATATGAAGAGGCTAAACAGTCGTTGAAAAAATTTAAAGGGGGTGTTACAGAAGTGAGTGCAAGCCTAGGACCCAGTATAAAATTGCAGCCTACATTTTTAGCTGAAAATGAAGAAGCCTTATTAGCTGCTGGTTATGTCAAACAAGGTCAAGGAAAAAGGTCAGTCAAAACAGGAAGAGGAAATAACACTCAAGGTAGTAGACAGCGGGCCCAGGGGCCAGAAGTGAGAAGAAGAATGAATCCTACAGGACCAGATGGCAAGGTATTAACCTGCAGAGTTTGTGGATCATACAGGCATCTTATGAAAGACTGCCCTGATAGTTGGGAGAACATTAAGAAGGTACATCTGGTCGAAGATGAGAATGTGGTGTTGTTTACAGGATACAACAAAGAGGAGATACATCAGCTGGGCATTGATGCACGCAACTGCGCAATACTTGACAGTGCTTGTAGCAGCACGGTGTGTGGTCAGAACTGGATAGATAGCTACATCAACTCATTGAATGAGGGTGACAGGAAGAAGATACAGCAGACAGTAGGTGGGAGAACTTTTAAATTTGGAGGAGGAACATGTCTGAAATCTCAAGCTGAATACTGTCTTCCAGCAGTAATTGCTGGAAAAGAAGTAACAATTAAAACAGATGTAGTTAGATCAGATATCCCATTACTCTTATCAAGAAGTGCGATGAAAAAGGCAGGAGTGAAGATGGATCTGGAGAATGACTCAGCAAAAATGTTTGGGGAAGATATTGCCCTGAACCTCACTACATCAGGTCATTACTGCATCCCTATTGACAGAACAGAAAATATAGCAGTTGAAGAGGTGTTATCTGTAAAGCTTGAAGAAATGGAGAGACAAGACAAATTGAAAACTTTGCTGAAACTGCACAGGCAGTTTGCTCATCCCCATGCAAGAAAGCTAAAATCACTGCTTCAAGATGCAAATATCTGGAGAGATGACTATAAGGACTTGCTTGAAGAAATAGATAGAAAGTGTGACCTATGCAAGAGGTATGCAAAAAAACCTGCCCGTCCCGTGGTTGGCATGCCAATGGCCACTCAGTTCAATGAGAAAGTGGCTATGGACTTAAAGCAATGGAATGGACGCTGGATTCTCCATATCATAGACATGTGGTCCAGATATACCATATCAGTATTCATAAACAGGAAAAGACCAAGTGATGTTGTAAATGCCTTGATGCAGAACTGGGTTGGAGTGTTTGGAGTAATGGGATCAATGATGACAGATAATGGGGGAGAATTCAACGCTGATGAAGTGCGTGAAGTGATGTCAATCCTAAACGTGAGAGTACTGACTACTGCAGCTGAAAGCCGATTTCAAAATGGGCTATGTGAGCGGGTATATGCTGTGACAGATATGATGCTGCTGAAACTTGAGGAGGAAAACAGAAACACTGATAGCCAGACTCTGCTATGCTGGGCAAATATGGCACGGAACACATTACAGATGTGGAATGGATTTAGTAGCCATCAGCTTATCTTTGGTAAGAATCCAAATTTGCCCGGTGTAATGATGGATGGACTGCCAGGACTTGAAGGGTCAACCAGTAGCGATACATTTGCACAGCATCTGAATGCCTTACATTCTTCACGCAGAGCCTACATCCAAACTGAGGCGTGAGTGAGTGAGTGTTTGAGTTTTACGTCCCACCAACAGCTAAGGTCATACGGAGACGGGACCTCGGTTTAAAGACTCATCCGAAAGTCTGGAGAAGCCCGGGATCGATCCTGCGATCCCTGGTTTACAAGGCGAGTAGCATAACCACTACACCACGGAGGCTTCTACCAAACTGAGGCAAATGAAAGGATAAGGAGAGCTTTACGTGGGAAGATCAGGGCAGCTGAGGACATTTTTGAAAATGGAGACATGGTGTTCTACAAGAGAGAGGGGAAAGAACGATGGCTTGGGCCAGCTACAGTCGTTTTTCAAGATGGTAAGGTGGTGTTTGTGCGCCATGGTGGAATCTTTGTCAGGGTAACACCGAATAGACTGAAAAGAATAGATCAAGCTTTAGACAGAAATGAAAGCAGTGACAAGGCCCAAACTGTACAAGTTGACAACAGAAATGAAATAAATGAGGAGGAGGCAAGGGAAGAGTCATCTGTGTCAGAGGTTTTGTCAGGACTGGGTCCTGCTGATGGACAAAACTCTGTTGAACCAGACAGAAATGCAGAAAATCAGTTGTCAGTTACAGACAGGGAACTGCCAGCAATCAACTCAGAGACAGCTACAGGAGGTGAAGAGAATGATAGAGACACTCAAAGATCTAGCAGTGTGAAAGTAAATGACAGTATCAGATACAAGCTTAATAATGAATGGGTAACTGGCACAGTTCTCAGTAGAGCAGGAAAAGCCACTGGAAAGTACAACAAGAGGGCCCAGAGGGCCCTGAATCGCTCACCTGAGAATCAGTGTCTCTTGTACATTCTTGGCTCAAGGGCTATACTAGGTGAAGCTTCATACCAAATATCAAAGACCTGAGTCTTGTGGTTTCAGAGAAGAAGATTTTTAAATATTTTCCCTATATAAGCCTATGAAAAACCAAAGGGCCCCAGGGATGGGAGCATTTTTGGCCCCAGGGCTATAATTTGAACAATCTTGGTAGAGGTCCACTAGATGAAGCTTCACACCAAATATCAAAGATCTGAGCCTTGCGGTTTCAGAGAAGAAGATTTTTAAAGATTTTCCCTGTATAAGCCTGTGTAAAACCAAAGGCCCCCAAGGCGGGGGCATTTTTGGCTCCGGGGCTTTAATTTGAACAATCTTGGTAGAGGTCCACTAGGTGAAGCTTCACATCAAATATCAAAGACCTGGGCCTTGCGGTTTCAGATAAAAAGATTTTAAAAGATTTTCCCTGTATAAGCCTATGTTAAACCAAAGACCCCCGGAGCGGGGTCATTTTTGGCCTTAGGGCTATAATTTAAACAATCTGGGTAGAGGTCCACTAGGTGAAACTTCACACCAAATATCAAAGACCTGGGCCTTGTGGTTTTAGAGAAGAAGATTTTTTAAGATTTTCCCTATACAAGCCTATGTAAACCCAAAGGCGCCCGGGGCGGGGGCATTTCTGGCCCAAGGGCCATAATTTGAACAATCTTGGTAGAGGTCCACCAGATAAAGCTTCATACCAAATATTGAAGACCTGGGCCTTTCGGTTTCAGAGAAGAATATTTTAAAGATTTTCCCTATATAAGCCTATTTAAAACCAAAGGCCCCTGGGGTGGGAGCATTTTTAGCCCTCAGGGCTATAATTTGAACAATCTTGGTAGAGTTCCACTAGATGAAGCTTCACACTAAATATCAAAGATCTGAGCCTTGCAGTTTCAGAGTAGAAAATTTTTAAAGATTTTCCCTGTAAAAGCTTATGTAAAACAAAAGGCCCCCAAGGCGGGGGCATTTTTGGCTCTGGAGCTTTAATTTGAACAATCTTGGTAGAGGTCCACTAGGTGAAGCTTCACACCAAATATCAAAGACCTGGGCCTTGCGGTTTCAGAGAAGAAGATTTTTAAAGATTTTCCCTGTATAAGCCTATGTAAAACCAAAGACCCCCGGGGTGGGGGAATTTTCAGCCCCAGCACTATAATTTGAACATTCTTGGTAGAGGTCCACTAGGTGAAACTTCACACCAAATATCAAAGACCTGGGCCTTGTGGTTTTAGAGAAGAAGATTTTTTAAGATTTTCCCTATACAAGCCTATGTAAACCCAAAGGCCCCCGGGGCGGGGGCATTTCTGGCCCAAGGGCCATAATTTGAACAACCTTGGTAGAGGTCCACCAGATGAAGCTTCATACCAAATATTGAAGACCTGGGCCTTTCGGTTTCAGAGAAGAATATTTTAAAGATTTTCCCTATATAAGCCTATGTAAAACCAAAGGCCCCTGGGGCGGGGGCATTTTTAGCCCAAGGGCTATAATTTGAACAATCTTGGTAGAGGTCCACTAGATGAAGCTTCACACTAAATATCAAAGATCTGAGCCTTGCAGTTTCAGAGAAGAATATTTTAAAGATTTTCCCTGTAAAAGCCTATGTAAAACCAAAGGCCCCCGGGGCGAGGGCATTTTTGGCCCTAGGGCTATAATTTGAACAATCTTGGTAGAGGTCCACTAGGTGAAGCTTCACACCAAATATCAAAGACCTGGGCTTTGTGGTTTCAGAGAAGAAGATTTTTAAAGATTTTCCCTATAAAAGCCTATGTAAACCCAAAGGCCCCCGGGGCGGGGGCATTTCTGGCCCAAGGGCCATAATTTGAACAATCTTGGTAGAGGTCCACTAGATGAAGCTTCATACCAAATATCGAAGACCTGGGCCTTTCGGTTTCAGAGAAGAAGATTTTTAAAGTTTACATTTTAAAAATCTATTTTTAGCTCCTGTGACCTAGATGTGCAATGGACCGGAACCATTTGAACAACTTTGAAAGGGGACCACCTAAGGATCATTCCTGTGAAGTTTGGTTAAAATCTGATCAGTGGTTTAGGAGGAGATGTCATTTGAAGAAAAAGTTTACGCACGCACACACGCACTGACGCACACACGCACACACGCACGACGGACGCCGGACAAAAAGTGATCCCAAAAGCTCACCTCGTCACTAAGTGACAGGTGAGCTAAAAACTGGTACAATATTAGGAATGAAAACAATGAGGAAAGAAGCATTGATCTCGGAAGTATTCAATGGCAGAAAATACCTGAAACAGAAATCAATATTACTGAGGTTTCCAAGAGTGAGAGCTTAGGTAGTAAACTTGAACTGGAAAAATTGGCTCAGTTTGAAACATATGAGGAAGTATCAGACTGTGGACAAAAAGTTTTGTCAACACGATGGGTAATATCAAATAAGGATGGAAAAACCAAAGCCAGATTAGTTGTTAGAGGATTTGAAGAAAGAGATCTTGAAATACCACGAGATAGTCCAACAGTAGGAAAAGGAACTATGAGGCTATTGATTTCAGTTGCAGCACTTGAAAACTGGAAATTAAAAACAACTGACATAAAATCAGCTTTTCTACAAGGCAAAGAATTAGAGAGGGAGATATACATAAGACCACCAAAGGAGAGTCAAACACCACATGGCATAATCTGGAAGCTTAAACATGGTCTGTATGGGTTAAAAGACGGGGCTAGGCAGTTCTATGACAGTGTCAGAGAAGAACTGATGAAACTTGGCTTCACTCCATGTAAACTGGATCCAGCAGTATTTTATGTTCATAAAATACTGCTGGATCCAGTTTACTTGGAGTGAAGCCAAGTTTCATCAGTAAATTGCAAAAAAATAGTACATACTGCTGATATCTATCATCACACAAAGAATGAAACTAATCCTGATTTCGAGTCATTGGTTTAGCCAAGTGACTGTTGGCTGATCAATTGTTGATGAATGGAACTTGCCAGAGGTATTTAACCCTTATCCTTCTGAATAAATTAATTTAGCCACACCCATTTCTGACTATTTATCAATCAAATTACTTGATAAAATATATGCATTCAATTCACAAACTACATGACAAACAGCGTAGCTCCTGATCAGATGGCTCTGGATCTACACTGTATACAAAGGTAGGGGTTGCTGTGTTCAGAGGGACGAGAGATAAAAGACTGATCCTACTTATATGGTTTTAGAAGCCCCCATGGTGTAGTGGTTACACTACTTGCCTCATAAATCAGGGTTCATGGGCTCAATACGGCCTTCTCCAGACTTTCGGATGAGTCTTTTAACTGAGGTCCTGTCACTGTATCACCTCAGCTTAACTCAAACACACACACATGGATATAACAAACTGGAAGCCTAGCAGTAGTTGGAAATTGTATGATTACAGGCTGTGATGAGAGAGTATCATAAGAACTTGTATAGAGAGACATAATTTTGATTAATCCTGAAAAACCAAGATTGATTTAGTATGCGTTTGCCCAAAATGATCAATCACTGAGTGAACTGATTACCGGTAATCAGAACACCACCAGAACTCTGATATAAAACATCAGAGTGAGTGTCACGCTGACAACAGGGGCTAGTTGTTCCAAACTGACATCTTTATTAACATATTGTTAAATCTTTGATCATTTAATATGGTTAATATTTTTGCTGAAAAAAAGCATTTACAAAAGCTGCTCATAATTTTTTTCAGCAAAAATACCAAAATTTTTGATATTGTACTTGTCAGAAAAGTTAAGAATATGACCACTAACGAGCTCATTAAGCTAACAAGGCTTTGAACAACTGGACCCAGGATTGCAACAATAGCTTCCTATACTTTCCTACAGGTGAGCTTAAAACAGCACAAATCTATACATCACAACTTCTAGTTTATACTAATTTATTTTTAGTTCGATTGCGATGAAAGCTTCAAGCTTATTGACTCACTCTCGAACACTCATTCCGGGTGCTTTCACTCGCTTGTGAGAGAGAGGCGGTGGCTTTTACACCACTGCTACCCATTTACACCTGGGTGAAATGGGGCAGTGTAAACTTCTAAACATCACAACTTCTCTATTTTATAACTGTTCATTACAAAACAATTTTGGATATAACAGTGTTTAACCCTTTTTGTATCAAATGGAATCTTCCTCCTTATGGCATGAGTCAATTTCAAAATTTAGGGGTGTCAGGTTGTGTTTTCTTCAAAATTTATTAGGAAAATGTCTGAGCTTTTTGCCCTGATCAGACGCCGCGTTCTGCGTCCTCTGTTCTGGGCCTGCACTGTTTGACAAGGTATCCGTTTTGGGGTTTCTGGTACTAAATGGGTTAAAGATGGATAAAAAAAATGTGTAGAATGTAAATGCTCATTTTCTTTCTATAGAATCCATACTTTTTGTTTGGATATTAGATAGTTGTTTAACAAACATGATATCTGCTGTGGACTCCAACAACAGTGTTACTTAGAGACTGTGGTATAATTACTGAAGTTGTAAATAAATAGAGGATATTTACTTTTTTGAGGTGGATACCAAAAATATTTCATCGAGTGTGTTGAAAACAGTCAAATTTTCATGAGTGTGAAGCATGAGTGAAAATTTGGATGTTTTCAACACGAGAGATGAAATACTTTTGGTATGCGCCGAAAAAAAGGTAGATGTTCTTTTTATTTAATAATTTTTTAGGATATTTATGGTAATTGATTGATCGTATCGCATGTCACAATTTTGATCTGGCAATGGCATCACAACTGTCAGTTTCAAAAGATAAACAGATTGCCATTTTGAATACAGCATTTTTACAGTTCAAAGAGTTCTTTTCGTTGTATTTTACGGCATTATTTTGTCGATATCATATGACTTTTGGCGAGAAAAAGAATTCTGGGTTGCTACTATAAAAATAACAAGGTCATGTTATTTTTCACAGTGTGAAAATATCATATATTTCAGTGTGAAAATATCATTTTTATTTGTTTCAGATATGCATTGATTTCACTGCAAAGTATAAAATAAAGTGACTTACAAGGGGAAACCATTTACTTTCTGTATGTGAAATTTATGGCTGCGTCTGCTAACTTTTCCATCTATTTTGTTGAACTCTATATCCCTGTAAAACACAAACAAGAAAGTATACTATAGTCACAGTCTCATAGCCAGAAAACATTTTACTAAAAATGTTTTTTTACTAAAAATGTTTTCTTTTCTGTCACCATACACTGAAATTACAGCTGGCTTATGACCCTAAATTGTGAAATAAAGCATTGCTACTCCTGCAGCACACAACATGTGATATGCCCCTATTCCCAACAGGCCACGAATCTCATAAATCGGCACTAACTGATGAATTTTAGGATTCGTGAAATTTTGTAAATTTTCCGGTCAAGTTTGTGGCGCTCTACAATACAGGTAAGATAGTGAGATTGGACTGGATTCGGGTGGAATCGCACAAATATTGTCAAGACTTCACAATGATTTACAAGATTCTATTGAGAAATACTGCACAAACGTTCGGAATCAGTTACGAATCAGTAAAGAATATGCCAAATGCATGTACGAATCCGATATGAACAAAAATACATTTGTGATTATTCTTGACAATTTGTGGGATTTTCCTTCACAATTGTTCTTACTTGCTTCGTAACTGCTTCGCCATGTATTTCTGACAGATTCTTAGCTGATTCATGGGATTTTCCTTCACAATTGTTCTCACTTGCTTCGTAACTGCTTTGCCATGTATTTCTGACAGATTCTTAGCTGATTCATGGGATTTTCCTTCACAATTGTTCTCACTTGCTTCATAACTGCTTCGCCATGTATTTCTGACAGATTCTTAGCTGATTCATTGGATTTTCCTTCACAATTGCTCTTACTTGCTTTGTAACTGCTTCGCCGTGTATTTCTGACAGATTCTTGGCTGATTCATGGGATTTTCCTTCACAATAAATAATTTTATTGTTCTTACTTGCTTTGTAACTGCTTCGCCATGTATTCCTGACAGATTCTTAGCCGATTCACAGGATTTTCCTTCACAATTGCTCTTACTTGCTTCATAACTGCTTTGCCATGCATTTCTGACAGATTCTTAGCTGATTCATGGGATTTTCCTTCACAATTGCTCTTACTTGCTTTGTAACTGCTTCGCCATGTATTTCTGACATATTCTTAGCTGATTCATGGTTAAGCCACAAACTCACAAATCCCTGAATGAGTTAAGAATATCTACGAATGCCTCCGAATTGATTACAATTCAGCTACAATGCCTAAGAATGCACTACGAATTTGTTACTTTGGAATCGGGAGTTTGTGAGCAGATTTTGAACAGCTCAAAACTTTTGCCACAAATTCCCAATTGCTCAAGAACTGCAGGAACGGACAACAAAGATATACAATGCAGTTAAGAACTTTACGAATCCTAAAATCCTAAAATTTATCAATTCATGGTGATTCCTGAGATTTGTGGTCTGTGTGGAATAGGGGCAATGCATACAGCCAGGAAAGTGATTACACTGGTTCTTGTCTACTACATACAACCAGGTCAGTGATTAGACTGGTTCTTGTCTACTACATATTGCCAGATTAAGTGATAAGACGTGTTCTTGTCTACTACATACAACCAGCAAAGTGATTAAACTGGTTCTTGTCTACTACATCAGAATCAGAATCAGAATTGTTACTGGTGACACGTCAAATGACATTCATACACCAGGACCTGTGATATGGGAAGTTAGTCCCTAGCTCTAACCAAAGATGTAAACTTAGCTACACAATCCTCAGCACCTTCAGCCGTCAAAATAATAGAATCGGGAAGGGCATTCCAATCTCTAATGGTTCGGGGGAAAAACGATTCTTTACTAGAATTTGTTTTTCTACAAAAACACAGATGTCTCCCCCGTTTTTGACTGCTAAGTATAACCTTGACATTGGAGGTATTGAGCTGGGTCTTGTGTGCAACACATCATCTAATGAAGATGAACATTTCTGCATAGTAACTTTAAAAATGTTCATAGAAAAATAAAAAAGTTATTGGCCGTAAACAAAAAAAGCACTTTTTTACCTTTGACCTCTAAGTATTGCCTTGACCTTTGCGGTACAACACATCGTCTCATGATGGTTAACATTTCTGCCAAGTAATTTCATAATCCATTAAAGAATAAGGAAGTTATTGACTGTCCTTTTTTTTACCTTTGACCTCTAGGTATGACCTTGACATTGGAGGTATGGACCTTGGTCTTGCACATGACTCATGGTCCAACTTTCAAGCCTCTAGCTCCAACAGTTTTTGAGATATCTTGCTGACAAGATTTTATTAAAAAAAATTCAAAGGGCAATAACTCTTCAAGAAGGGGCATAATCCGGATGAGAAAAATATCGTGTAAGCTTATTTTCCATTAGGAATGCATATATGAAATTTCAAAACCATAGCATACACAGTTCTAAAGTTATGCTATGCATCACTTTTAGGATTCATTACAATGGGCACAAATTACCAAAATGACAAAGGGCCATAACTCGCAAAGTATTTTTCGGAATTTTGTCAAAAGTTAATCAGTTCATATACTCATCACCACCAATATACTCAACAACTTTCAAGGCTGTAGCTCCAATAGTGTTTGAGATATTTTGCTGACGAGATTTTATTAAAAAAATTTCAAAGGGCAATAACTCTTGAAAGGGGCATAATCCGGACGAGAAAAAAAATACGCATCAGCTAATTTTTCATGAGGAACCCATATATGAAATTTCAAAACCCTAGCATACACGGTTCTAAAGTTATGCTATGCATCACTTTTAGCATACATTACAATGGGCACAAATTACCAAAATGACAAAGGGCCATAACTCACAAAGTAATTTTTGGAATTTTGTCAAAAGTTAATCAGTTCATCTACTCATCACCACCGATATATTCACCAACTTTCAAGCCTGTAGCTCCAATAGTTTTTGAGATATCTTGCTGACAAGATTTTATTAAAAAAAAATTCAAAGGGCAATAACTCTTGAAAGAGGCATAATCCTGACGAGAAAAAAAATATGCGTCAGCTTATTTTCCATCAGAAATGCATATATGAAATTTCAAAATTATAGCATACACCCTTCTAAAGTTATGCTATGCATTACTTTTAGCATACATTACAATGGGCACAAATTACCAAAATGACAAAGGGCCATAACTCACAAAGTATTTTTCGGAATTTTGTCATAAGTTAATCAGTTCATCTACTCATCACCAACAATCTATTCACCAACTTTCAAGGCTCTAGCTCCAATACTTTTTGAGATATCTTGCTGACAAGATTTTATTAAAAAATTTCAAAGGGCAATAACTTTTGAAAGGGGCATATTCCGGACGAGAAAAAAATACGCGTCAGCTAATTTTCCATGAGGAATCCATATATGAAATCTCAAAACCCTAGCATACATGGTTCTAAAGTTATGCTATGCATCACTTTTAGCATACATTACAACGGGCACAAATTACCAAAATGACAAAGGGCCATAACTCACAAAGTATTTTTCGGAATTTTGTCAAAAGTTAATCAGTTCATCTACTCATCACCATCAATATAATCACCAACTTTCAAGGCTCTAGCTCCAATAGTTTTTTAGATATCTTACTGACAAGATTTTATTAAAAAAAATTCAAAGGGCAATAACTCTTGAAAGGGGCATATTCCGGACGAGAAATTTCAAAACCCTAGCATACATGGTTCTAAAGTTATGCTATGCATCACTTTTAGCATACATTACAATGGGCACAAATTACCAAAATGACAAAGGGCCATAACTCACAAATTATTTTTCGGAATTTTGCCAAAAGTTAATCAGTTCATATACTCATCACCATCAATATAATCACCAACTTTCAAGGCTCTAGCTCCAATAGTTTTTGAGATATCTTGCTGACAAGATTTTATTAAAAAAAAAATTCAAAGGGCAATAACTCTTGAAGGGGGCATAATCCGGACGAGAAAAAAATACGCGTCAGCTAATTTTCCATGAGGAATCCATATATGAAATTTCAAAACCCTAGCATACACGGTTCTTTAGTTATGCTATGCATCAAAAGCGTAATGGACGGACGAACGGACGAACGAACCAGAACCAATATGCCCCTCAAACTTTTTCAAAGTTGGGGGCATAATAAGAAAGTTATTGACAGAACACAAAAAAGGCCCTTTTTTTACCTTTAACCTCTATGTACGACATTGACCTTTCAGGTATTAAACTGGGTCATGTGTGCAACACATCATCTCATGGTGGTTAACATTTCTGCCTAGCAATTTCAAAAGCCATCTAAATATAAGAAAGTTATTGACCAAACACGAAAAAAGGCCCCTTTTTTACCTTTGACCTCTATGTATGACCTTAACATTTTAGGTACCAAACTGAATCATGCATGCAACACATCGTCCCATGATAGTTAACATGTTTGCCAAGTAACTTCAAATTCTATTTAAAAATAGGCAAGTTATTGACAAAACCCGAAAAAAGGCCCCTTTTTTTACCTTTGACCTCTAAGTATGACCTTGACCTTTGAGGTACCAACCTGGGTCATGCGCGCAACACATCGCCTTATATTGGTTCACATTTCTGCCATGTGATTTCAAAATCCATCTCAAAATAAGAAAGTTATTGACCAAATACGAAAAAAAGGCCCACTTTTTTACATTTGACCTCTAAGTATGACCATGACCTTTGAGGTACCGACCTGCCTCATGTGCACCACACATCGTCTCATGATTGTTAATAATTATGCCAAGTAATTTTAAAATCCATCTCAAAATTAGAAAGTTATTGACCAAATACGAAAAAAAGGCCCCTTTTTTGACCTTTGACCTCTAAGTATGACCTTGACCTTTGAGGAACCGACCTGCCTCATGCGCACCACACATCGTCTTATGGTTGTTAATAATTATGCCAAGTAATTTTAAAATCCATCTCAAAATAAGAAAGTTATTGACCAAATACGAAAAAAAGGCCCCTTTTTTGACCTTTGACCTCTAAGTATGACCTTGACCTTTGAGGTACCGACCTGCCTCATGCGCACCACACATCGTCTTATGGTTGTTAATAATTATGCCAAGTAATTTTAAAATCCATCTCAAAATAAGAAAGTTATTGACCAAATACGAAAAAAAGGCCCCTTTTTTGACCTTTGACCTCTAAGTATGACCTTGACCTTTGAGGTACCGACCTGCCTCATGCGCACCACACATCGTCTTATGGTTGTTAATGTTTCTGCCGAGTAATTTTAAAATCCATCAAAAAATAAGAAAGTTATTGATGGACATGATTTGCCCATACATATATACATACCAACAAACTTCCAAGGGAGATAATTCAAAAAGTATAAATGCGAGAGTTATGGTTCTTGCGCACTGCACGTCGTCTAATGCTGATTAATATTTATACGAAGTTTCGTGACGATAGCTCTAACGGTTTTCAAGTTACAGAGCGGACACGAAAGTGTGACAGACGGACAGACGGACAGACAGACAGACAGACGCCCGGGGGAAAAACAATATGTCTCTCCGAAAAAATTTTTTTCGGGGGAGACATAATAAATATCCGTTCTTGCAGTAAGGGTCTGAAACGTCATTGAATGGTGTTTTCTACAATGCCTAGCTGGGGGAACAAGGTCATCTGTTGGAATGCTGGCAGCACCCTTTAGACCTTTGTATAAGAGTATGAGCCTACTGTCTCTTCTCCTTTTCTTTAGAGACTCCCATCTTAGTTTTCCTAGAATTCCAGTCATGCTCCCAGTTTCAAAGCAATAATTTCCAGTTACAAATCTAGCAGCTCTATTCTGAACTTTTTCAATTTCTTCATTTAGGACCACTCCGCTTGGGTCCCAGATGCAACTACCATATTCCAAGATTGGGCGAACAAGTCCCCTGTATGCTGTTTCTTTCACATCCTGAGGACACTGATGAAGATTTCGCCTCAGGAAACCAAGTGTTCTATTCGCCTTTGTACACATATTGCTAATGTGTGTATTCCATCTCAAATCGTGAGTGATTGTCACACCAAGGTATTTAATGGAATTCACATTTTCGAGGACCGTTCCCTCTAAGGTGTAAGAAGCCTCAACTTTATTAGATCTCTTCCTTGTTATCTGCATAATATTGCATTTAACTGGTTGAAATCTCATGCCCCATTTTCTGGCCCAACATCCTAATCTATCTATGTCAGCCTGAAGTTTCAGTGAGTCATCTGTATCTCTAATTTCCCGGTAACAAACACAGTCATCTGCGAACAGTCTTATTTCTGAGTCAATATCAGTGGAAATATCATTGATGTACAGGGAGAACAATAGAGGACCAAGAACGGTCCCTTGTGGGACTCCAGACAAAACTGGCGCCCATACTGAAGATTCACCATTAACAACAACACGCTGTTTTCTGTAGCAAAGGAAGGAATCTATCCATTTAAGAGTCTTCCCACCAATTCCATAACCAAACTAGAATTTGTTTTTCTACAAAAACACAGATGTCTCCCCCGTTTTTGACTGCTAAGTATAACCTTGACATTGGAGGTATTGAGCTGGGTCTTGTGTGCAACACATCATCTAATGAAGATGAACATTTCTGCATAGTAACTTTAAAAATGTTCATAGAAAAATAAAAAAGTTATTGGCCGTAAACAAAAAAAGCACTTTTTTACCTTTGACATCTAAGTATGGCCTTGACCTTTGCAGTACAACACATCGTCTCATGATGGTTAACATTTCTGCTAAGTAATTTCATAATCCATCAAAGAATAAGGAAGTTATTGACTGTCCTTTTTTTTTACCTTTGACCTCTAGGTATGACCTTGACATTGGAGGTATGGACCTTGGTCTTGCACATGACTCATGGTCCAACTTTCAAGCCTCTAGCTCCAACAGTTTTTGAGATATCTTGCTGACAAGATTTTATTAAAAAAAATTCAAAGGGCAATAACTCTTGAAAGGGGCATAATCTGGATGAGAAAAAAATATGTGTCAGCTTATTTTCCATTAGGAATGCATATATGAAATTTCAAAACCATAGCATACACAGTTCTAAAGTTATGCTATGCATCACTTTTAGGATTCATTTCAATGGGCACAAATTACCAAAATGACAAAGGGCCATAACTCGCAAAGTATTTTTCGGAATTTTGTCATAAGTTAATCAGTTCATATACTCATCACCACCAATATACTCAACAAATTTCAAGGCTCTAGCTCCAATAGTGTTTGAGATATTTTGCTGACAAGATTTTATTAAAAAAATTTCAAAGGGCAATAACTCTTGAATGGGGCATAATCCGGACGAGAAAAAAAATACGCGTCAGCTAATTTTTCATGAGGAACCCATATATGAAATTTCAAAACCCTAGCATACACGGTTCTAAAGTTATGCTATGCATCACTTTTATCATACATTACAATGGGCACAAATTACCAAAATGACAAAGGGCCATAACTCACAAAGTATTTTTTGGAACTTTGTCAAAAGTTAATCAGTTCATCTACTCATCACCACCAATATATTCACCAACTTTCAAGCCTCTAGCTCCAATAGTTTTTGAGATATCTTGCTGACAAGATTTTATTAAAAAAAATTCAAAGGGCAATAACTCTTGAAAGGGGCATAATCCTGACAAGAAAAAAAATACGTGTCAGCTTATTTTCCATCAGAAATGCATATATGAAATTTCAAAATTATAGCATACACCGTTCTAAAGTTATGCTATGCATCACTTTTAGCATACATTACAATGGGCACAAATTACCAAAATGACAAAGGGCCATAACTCACAAAGTATTTTTCGGAATTTTGTCATAAGTTAATCAGTTCGTCTACTCATCACCAACAATCTATTCACCAACTTTCAAGGCTCTAGCTCCAATAGTTTTTGAGATATCTTGCTGACAAGATTTTATTAAAAAAAAATTCAAAGGGCAATAACTCTTGAAAGGGGCATATTCCGGACGAGAAAAAAAATACGTGTCAGCTAATTTTCCATGAGGAATCCATATATGAAATTTCAAAACCCTAGCATACATGGTTCTAAAGTTATGCTATGCATCACTTTTAGCATACATTACAATGGGCACAAATTACCAAAATGACAAAGGGCCATAACTCACAAAGTATTTTTCGGAATTTTGTCAAAAGTTAATCAGTTCATCTACTCATCACCATCAATATAATCACCAACTTTCAAGGCTCTAGCTGCAATAGTTTTTGAGATATCTTGCTGACAAGATTTTATTAAAAATAAAAAATTCAAAGGGCAATAACTCTTGAAGGGGGCATAATCCTGACGAGAAAAAAAATACGCGTCAGCTAATTTTCCATGAGGAATCCATATATGAAATTTCAAAACCCTAGCATACACGGTTCTTTAGTTATGCTATGCATCAAAAGCGTAATGGATGGACGAACGGACGAACGAACCAGAACCAATATGCCCCTCAAACTTTTTCCAAGTTTGGGGCATAATAAGAAAGTTATTGACAGAACACAAAAAAGGCCCTTTTTTTACCTTTAACCTCTATGTATGACCTTGACCTTTCAGGTATTAAACTGGGTCATGCGTGCAACACATCATCTCATGGCGGTTAACATTTCTGCCTAGCAATTTCAAAATCCATCTAAATATAAGAAAGTTATTGACCAAACACGAAAAAAGGCCCCTTTTTTACCTTTGACCTCTATGTATGACCTTGACATTTTAGGTACCAAACTGAATCATGCATGCAACACATCGTCCCATGATAGTTAACATGTTTGCCAAGTAACTTCAAATTCTATTTAAAAATAGGCAAGTTATTGACAAAACCCGAAAAAAGGCCCCTTTTTTTACCTTTGACCTCTAAGTATGACCTTCACCTTTGAGGTACCAACATGGGTCATGCCCGCAACACATCGCCTTATATTGGTTCACATTTCTGCCATGTGATTTCAAAATCCATCTCAAAATAAGAAAGTTATTGACCAAATACGAAAAAAAGGCCAACTTTTTGACCTTTGACCTCTAAGTATGACCTTGACCTTTGAGGTACCGACCTGCCTCATGTGCACCACACATTGTTTCATGATTGTAAATAATTATGCCAAGTAATTTTAAAATCCATCTCAAAATTAGAAAGTTATTGACCAAATACGAAAAAAAGGCCCCTTTTTTGACCTTTGACCTCTAAGTATGACCTTGACCTTTGAGGAACCGACCTGCCTCATGCGCACCATACATCGTCTTATGGTTGTTAATAATTATGCCAAGTAATTTTAAAATCCATCTCAAAATAAGAAAGTTATTGACCAAATACGAAAAAAAGGCCCCTTTTTTGACCTTTGACCTCTAAGTATGACCTTGACCTTTGAGGTACTGACCAGCCTCATGCGCACCACACATCGTCTTACGGTTGTTAATAATTTATGCCAAGTAATTTTAAAATCCATCTCAAAATAAGAAAGTTATTGACCAAATACGAAAAAAAGGCCCCTTTTTTGACCTTTGACCTCTAAGTATGACCTTGACCTTTGAGGTACCGACCTGCCTCATGCGCACCACACATCGTCTTATGGTTGTTAATATTTCTGCCGAGTAATTTTAAAATCCATCAAAAAATAAGAAAGTTATTGACCGGACACGATTTGCCCATACATATATACATACCAACAAACTTCCAAGGGAGATAATTCAAAAAGTATAAATGCGAGAGTTATGGTTCTTGCGCACTGCACGTCGTCTAATGCTGATTAATATTTATACGAAGTTTCGTGAGGATAGCTCTAACGGTTTTCAAGTTACAGAGCGGACACGAAAGTGTGACAGACGGACAGACGGACAGACGGACAGACAGACAGACGGACAGACAGACGCCCGGGGGAAAAACAATATGTCTCTCCGAAAAAAATTTTTTCGGGGGAGACATAATAATTTGGATTTAAGTAGTTCATGAGGAGGGGTGTCAAAAGCCTTCTCAAAGTCCAGAATAAATGTGTCCACCTGCCCCCCTTTGTCCAGGATTTCTGCCCAATCATTAATAACCGTGCTCAACTGAGTTTCGCAACTATGCCTTTTCCTAAATGCATGTTGTCTGTCTGACAAAAGTTTATGTTCATCCAAGTGGGCCATGATGTTTGGGCAGACTATGTGTTCAAACAATTTACATAGAACACAGGTCAGTGACACCGGGCGATAATTACGAGCAAGAGCCCTGTCCCCTTTTTTGAAAAGTGGACAGATGTTTGCTAGGAGCCATTCTTTGGGAATTTCACCCGTATCGAGAGATTGTTGGAAAAGATGAGCAAAAACTGGACCTAACTCGTTTGCTAGTTCCTTCAGGACTCTAGGATGAAGCTCATCAGGCCCTAAAGCTTTAGAAGGGTTCAAGCCTTTAAGTAATTTGATCACTCCCGCAGAGGATACAACAATATTTTCCATGAAAGGGGCCGATCTTCCAGTCAATGGAACCTCGTTGAACTCAGTTTTATTAAATGCATCATTGAATTGACCAACCAATTCCTCTGCCCTTTCAGAGTCCGATTCAGCGACCCCGTTCCCTCCTCTTTTATTAAGGGGTGGGATACCTTGCCTATCTTTCTTCTGGCTATTGATATATCTGTAGAAGTCTCTGGGATTCGCCTTTACATCACCTACCAAGTTATTTACATACTGATCATGCTGATTTTTGATGTCATTTTTAACTTCTCGTCTCAAGTTTTCAAATTTTGCTCTGAGTTTACCACTTCCCGACTTTTTTGCCTTAGCATGAATCTTATTTCTCCTCCGAATTTTTCTTCTTATTTCTGGTGTGATCCAAGGAATTGAAGATACAGACCTGCTAGTTTTGGAGGGGATATGATTTTCGGACGAAGCTTGAATGAAAGACTTTATCAAATCAAAGTTCTCCTGGACAGACCGAGCGTCTGAATGACCATTAAAGTATTTCTCTCTTGCAAATTTTAGGGCATCCTTCCTCATAGTTTCATAGTCACCCTTTTGATATAAGTACACCTTTCTACGAGGTTTCTTTATAGGTGGTATGAAGATTTTCAAAAATCCAGAGACAATATCATGATCACTTAGTTTGTCCGGGGATTGAATATCCCCAAACTGCCCTGGCAAAGTTGTAAGAATCAAATCCAAAGTGTTTCTATCTCGAGTAGGAAAGTCAACAACCTGTTCCAAGCCATGATCATTGATGATGTCGACCAACACCTGTCCCTCTGACGGACTCAGCATCGTGCCTTGTTTGCTGAGCCTATCTGGCCAAACAATCTCTCTGAAGTTGAAGTCGCCTAAGACATGTACTGCAGGAAGTTTTTTACCCTTATTCTGAGACTTAATGCGATCAAGCTGATCTTTAAATAAGTGGAAGTTTTCAACAGTGTCGTTAGGTGGTCGATACCAACTTGCAATAAAGTGGGAAGTTTTGTTTGCAAAAACCTTAACCCAAACAGATTCTGAATCGTTTTCCAGTTCCATGAATGGCATATGAGGGATATCTCTGTGAACGAGCAACATCACCCCGCCGCCATGAGTGTTTCTATCTTTTCTGTAGACACTGTATTCGCAAGTTTCAGGGAAAAGCTCCGAAGTCATAATTGAACTGTCAATCTTTGTTTCCTGAATAGCCACAATATGTGGTTGGTGAGTATCAAGGAAAGCTAAAAGTTCAAGTATCTTTCCTCTTAAACCGTTAATGTTAATACTGCAAAGTTTCAAACCTTTTACAAAATTCGGCTTTCTCATGTCAGTAGTCGGAGATTTAACTCCTTTCTCCTTTGACAGAGGTTCAAATTTATTTCTTTCTTCCAGTTCTATAGGTTCGCTGAAGAACGAGTCAGAAAAATTAAAAAACTCGCACTTCGGGCATATCCATGAACAACTCGAGTTAACCAGTTTGCCATACTCGGCGTCTGAAAGGAAAGCGGAGTCAGTGTGGATCCACATTTCACACTGGTCACACTGAACTGCCTTATGCTCATTTAGAACATCACCACTGCAAAGGCCACAGTCTGCCTTGCAATCTTTGCAATACCAAGTTCCAATTCCAATTTCAAGCTCTAGCAATTGGTTTTCATCCAATTCAGAACACGAGGCATGAAAATGCTTTTCACAGTCCTCACATTCTACCCATTTCTGAGAGTCTTTGCAATATTTTTTGCACAGCCCACAGCGAAATCTTGGACCGGGGTTAGTTTCAATGTCTCCGGCCAGGATCAATAGAATGACCAAATTTGTTCCACCTGAGGACTTAAAGTTGCGTAAGCCCTCCGAACGTTGTTTGTTTCCTAGCTTCCTAGTTACAGCCAAGTACTGAGAAGTATTATCGCAGTGTTGCTCTTTTGTCTGTGATTAGACTGGTTCTTGTCTACTACATACAACCAGTAAGTGATTAGACTGATCAGGGCCTCCAATGTTTGCTAAAAGTTTGGTCATTTTCCAGATAAATTTTGATGAAAACACAACCTGACACCCCTAAATTTTGATATGAACTCCTGCTATATATAAGAAGGAAGCTTCCATTTGGTACAAAAAGGGTTAAACACCTTTGGGATAATGAAATGTTTTACTTGGCGGTGGAAATTCTATTTAATACTGACAGTGAAAATGAAACTATCATTCTTTCAATCAGAGTACACCCCTTTTTCTTCAGAGGGGTTGAGCTTACAGCAAACAGTTATCTCCCTTTTATAAATGATAATATACCAGATTAACTGACTAGCTCAGCATGATCAAAAACAAGTGCTGGACAGGTCTTCAAATTTTCAAACCGCCAGCAAAAATTTACCTGAAAATGAACATTCTTGAAAAAGTGCATTAAGCTGCTCAAGTATGTTATCATTTTTTCTCTTTTGAACATTTGAAGACTATCACGACCAGGCTGAATCTGCTCCTAGTAAAGGAAAGAATTTGCTCCTAATAAAGGAAAGAATTTGCTCCTGGTAAACGAAAAAGAATTTGCTCCTAGTAAAGGAAAGAATTTGCTCCTAGTAAAGGAAAGAATTGGCTCCTAGTAAAGGAAAGAATTTGCTCCTGGTAAAGGAAAGAATTTGCTCCTAGTAAAGGAAAGAATTTGCTCCTGGTAAAGGAAAGAATTTGCTCCTAGTAAAGGAAAGAATTTGCTCCTGGTAAAGGAAAGAATTTGCTCCTGGAAAAGGAAAGAATTTGCTCTTAGTAAAGGAAAGAATTTGCTCCTGGTACAGGAAAGAATTGGCTCTGAGAAAAGGAAAGAATTGGCTCCTGGTAAAGGAAAGAATTTGCTCCTGGTAAAGGAAAGAATTGGCTCCGAGTAAAGGAAAGAATTGGCTCCTGGTAAAGGAAACAACTTACTGCCAGTAAACGCAAGAACTTGTTCCTGAGGAAAGAAATCTTCCTTGACCCTTAATCCTTGTCCTGCTGAATATTTTAATCTGCCACACCCACTACCGATTATCAACCAATCGGATTACTTGATGCAAATTATTGCGACAAATTCACAGTCTGAATGGCAACAATGTAGATCCTGATAAGATGGCTTCGTCAGAAGCCATCTGATCTGGATCTTCATTGTTTGGAAAATAAGGCATATCTGGGCTCAGCAGGACACGGGTTAAGAAGCCATGAAAAACTGGATCTGAAAATGTTGTTTGTTTATGTCATCTGCTAAATCTTCTTACAAACTTTTCAAACATATTTTTGCATACCGACAAACAGTGAGGACCCTGATAAGACTGCACATAGAGGAGCAGTCTGACACTCTAGGAGCAGTCTGATCTGGTTACACACTGTTTGCAAAAAAGACTTTTTGAAGTTACCAGCAGTCAACAAAGCAGACCGCCCCATTATGATAACACATCCGTGTGATATAGTACATTTTTCAAAATGTATGTTGTGTGTACTTGCAAGAATTTCATCCATGAGGCAATTCTACCAAGGACCCACAACATATATTTCTGACATTAAATAAGAAAAATTATCCCCATTATTAGCAATTTTTTTTTAAAAAATTTTCATCGAAAAACAAACAAAAAAAATAAATAAAATATCCGGTACCTACATGTACATGTACCCTTCCTATTTTTTCTGACATGAAATTCTAAGCATACATATTTATTTATTTCTTACGAGCAATCATCAACATCCGCCCAGACTGGTTTCTTTAGTACACCTTCGCTTGTGTATTTGACTGGTTCATATTCCGGAAACTCGACATCCCAGGGGACTTTGTCATCTGGCACTGGGAACCTTTTGATACCTGATCTAGGGTAGGTTTCACACCGAGCTGAAACATAATATTCAACCCTTAAAGCACAAAGCCAAATACACAAGATGACATTTTCAACATTTTTTATGTTTTTCATAGAAATTTAGAAATGACATTATGATAACACACCCATGTGACAGACATCTCTGAAATGGCTACTTTTCTGATGAAAATCTGTTAAATTTTTTACTTATTCATACTGCAAACATAGATTGTGGGTGTTTGTTAGAACCACCTCCTTGAGGCGGTTCAAACAAGTTCCCATAATCTGACTTGGACAGAAATAATAAAAATAATGTACTAGATAATATTCTCGTGAACCTCAGTTTTCTTAGATTTAAAACAGGGTTTAGTGGGGTGTTCATTTGACAGACTTGTTCACATGATGAAATTTCATTTTCTACACAGGCAATTTATACGAAAAATCAAATCTTATTTTCTGCAAAATATACACGTAGTAAGACAAGTTAGAATATTATCTGTTAACATTTTGCATGGTGCTTTAAGGGTTAACAAATTAATGCATGTTCACATGAAACTCTATAGCACTGTAGTAGTGACTGTACACTAACCCATTTAGTACCACAAATCCCAAAATGGGTATTTGGCAAACAGTGCAGGCCCAGATCAGAAGACGCAGAATGCGGCGTCTGATCAGGACCTACAGTTTGCAAAAGTTCAGCCATTTTCCTAATCAAGTTTGAAGAAAACACAACCTGATACTGCTAAATTCTGAAATGGACTCATGCTAAATATAAGGAGGAAGATTCCATTTGGTACCAAGAGTTTACAGCTTGGTTTGAGCTGAAAGACTACCCAAAAATGTCTTGTATCCAACAAAAACAAAGTGACACACAAGAATATGGCCTTTAGCATTCTCAGATTATGTTCATCAAATGCACGTTTTTTTTGGTTTGTTTGATTTGAGGTTTATAATCCCCACGTTTTTCAAAAAATGTGGGGATATTGTTATCGCCTCCGTCCGTCTCTCCATCTGTCCGTCTGTCTGTCCATCTGTCTGTCTGTTCATCTGTCCGTCTGTCTGTCCGGCTATCTCCTCCTAAACCGTTAGCCGGAATTCAACCAAATTTGGTATGCGAGTTGCTTACATGACTGGCTTGCGCAAAAGCACATTTTTTTTGTTCCCGCCCCCAGGGGCCCTGGGGAGGGGTCAAAAGGTCAAATTTTGACCCAATTTCTTCAAAATGCAATAATAGTGGAGAAAACGTGGGGATTTGCGATGGCTTGCCATCGACTGCGCGCTCTAGTTTTTAATGTCCCTGTCAATACTGTATAGGTCATTTTGGAGGTGTTGCTTCCATTTTTGTCAGACTTTTACCCGACATGAGATGAAATGACATCTCAAGCCCTGCAGCCCAATGAAACCAATAGAGTTTATATGCATGGATGGCTGACTCGCACCAATTTTCCTGGGCAGACTTAGAACCTCTAAGCGGTTTACCCGTATTCATGTGCATTCTGTTTCAGCTCTGCATGAAAAGCACCATGCAGCCCTATCTACTTCTCCAAGTCCTGATGGGCAGGAGCCGAACAAATGCATGTGCACAGCCAACTAATAATAGGTCTGTCAAGCTTTCTCAAGGTCTTCTTTAACCCTTGACCTGCTGAATATTTTAATCTGCCACACCCACTACCCATTATCAACCAATCAGATTATTTGATGCAAATTTAATATTGCAATAAATTCACAATCTGTATGACAAACAATGTAGATCCTGATCAGATGGCTTCTTCAGAAGCCATCTGATCTGGATCTACATTGTTTGAAAGATAAGGCCTATCCGGGTTCAGCAGATAAAGGGTTAAATATCTGGAAGGAACTAAGGCTCTGGTGCAACTGTTCTCGTGTGCAGGCTGGTCTGAGCTATGCAATACCATAAAATCCAAAAAAAAAATCGGACACCTTGAGAACTTGCTGAAATTCTACTAAAACTTAAACAAATTTGTTTTGTGATCCAGCAAGGAGTCGAGAAGGTGTAGATGGAATGGCAAATGGTGTAGACCCTGATCAGACTGCTCCTGAAGGAGCAGTCTGAGCTGGGTCTGCACTGTTTGCTTAGGCCTATCTGTCCGTATACTCAGGATCATTATGGTAAGCACACTTTTCTCATTGATTTATTTAAAAATTTCAAATAAAAGTCATCATACATGTGCATGTAGAAAACAAACATATTTATGCGACATAGACTGGGCATGGCCTATATTTATATGGCCCTTCTCAAATAAAAATTGTTGTATATAGAGAACCGTCTAAAAAGTTGTCTATCTTGCAAAAATGGCAGAAAATGCAATATGTATCTTCCTCTTACCCTTATCCTTCTGAATAAATTAATTTGGCCACACTCATTTCTGACTATCCACCAATCAAATTACTTCTTACAATGCATTACTGCATGACAAGCAGTGTAGATCGTGATCAGATGACTTCTTCAGTAACCATCCGATCTGGATCTACACTGTTTGCAAAGGTAGGGTAGTCATGTTCTGCAGGATAAGGGTTAATGTTATTGCTGTGTGATTTTAGAGGGAACTTCTTCTTACCTTTAAAATGTGTCTTTAATTGAATATCCATCCTGTGCCCTACTGTAGAATATGGACCTGCTGGTGCTGGTGGCTTCACAGGACACTGTCCTAGTCCTCTCAGTTTGGGAAGAGAAGAAAATGAATTTGCTTGGCAAGAGTTAGCTCCCTTTACAATTGATGGTGTTGGCGTTGCAACACTTCTAACAGCAGTACTAACACAGAATAGCTTTGTGACTGGAAGTCCCATTCACTGTAACAAAACATAACCCCAGATAAGAGTTTTTTTCTTATTTCTGCAAGAAAACGTATGTTGTGGGTACTCGTCAGAAGCGCCTTAGCAAGGCATTTCTAATGAGTACCCACAAGATATTTTTCCTGCAGAAATAAGGCAAGGGGCTTCTAATGAATACCCACAATGTATGTTTTCCTGCAGAAATAAGGCAAGGCGCTTCTAATGAGTACCCACAATGTATGTTTTCCTGCAGAAATAAGAAAAATATTTAATAGTCTTTTCGGACAATTTTTTGTTTGTATTGGAGTTTAACGACCCAGTCCACACTATTTTAGGTCATTTTTGAGCTGGTCAGGTAACATATCAATACTTTCCCTGGGCCAGTTTATATATAAGCGGTTAACCAGTACAGTGCACATTCTTTGGCCAGAAACTGAAAACTGCCCTTCCTGAATCAGCAGAAGGGAGAGAATGACCGTAGAAAAGATCTCATGATCAATCTCCATGAAAGAATGTTGCCGACCCTGCTTTTCGGATGAAGCATGGAGCTATGCAAAATAAGGTACACTAATACTACACCCTTAAGTAGTGTTTCCCCCAGCTCCCAAAACGGGCATGGTGCTGGTTAGGACAAAGGGCACTTTCAATGTGTATAAATACGTAAAAAGGACACTTTCAATGCGCGCAGCCATGTAACATTACGGAAACACACCCGTGTGACATAGTGCATTTTTCACATCCTCAAAATGGCCACTTTTATGATGAAAATCCATGATATTTTTCTCATTTATACTGCAAACATAGGTTGTGGGTGCTTGTTAGAACTGCCTCTATGAGGCGGTTCTAACGAGTACCCACAACTTATGTCTAGGAGCAGAAATAAGGAAAATAATGTATGCCCCTGTAGACCCCAGTTTTCTCAATTTGAAGTGGGGTTTAGAGGGGTGTTCATTTCATGAACTTGTTAACGTGATGATAAGGCACAATCACAGGCACTACCTTGTTCCAGAAAATGTGCCCATGCTAAAAGAGCATATCTCTGAAGTTGAAATAAAAGATCCTTGACTTACCATTTGTCTTCTGTGCTAAACTACACTACCTATTTGTCATGCTATGTGATATGTAACATTCATCATTGGTGACAAGAAGTTTAAATTTTGTAAGCAAGCAGACCTAGTGCATGTACTAACCCTTCTCTTGCTGAATATTCAGTTTAGCCACACCCATTTCTGACTTTAAACCAATCAGATTACTTGATGCAATTTATTTCTACAAATTCATAAATTGAATGTCAAACAGTGTAGATCCTGATCAGATGGCGAAGCCATCTGGTCTGGATCTACACTGTTTGCAAAGAAAAGGGTTGTCATGAACAGCAGGATAAGAGCTAAGATCTGTATGCTCCCATTTTCTAATACACTAACATGACACTGGTCAGTCAAACTTTCACACTTCGTTTGTTTAACTGGTGTTACTTACACCTGTGACCAAAACACTGTTGACTTCTAAAATTGAGTTAATTAAGTACAATAAACAGGGGGATTAGTGGTCAACATGAATAGGGACTGTCAAAGAGGCAACAATTTATTGCTAAAATGTATCTAAAACAGTCATCATTTAAATAGGCATAACTTTGTTATTTATCGGTATTGGATATTTTCAGTGATATCTGTGGTCCATAATGAAGAACCTGAAAAAGTTCAGAACAGAGCTGCTTGATTTAAAACTGGGAGTATGACTGGAATACTAGGAAAATCAAGATGGGAGTCTCTCAAGGAAAAAAGAAGAGACAGTAGGTTCATACTATTATATGAAGGTCAAAAGGGTGCTGCCAGCATTCCATCAGATGACCTTATTTCCCAAGCTAGGCGCTGTGGAAATCACCATTCATTAGCGTTTCAGGCCCCCTACCACAAGAACTGACATTTAAAAAGATTCCTTCTTCCCTTAGACCATTAGCAATTGAAATGCTCTTCCACTTCTAGATTTGATCATTTCCATGCATGGCTGAAGTAGTGTTTCCCCAGCTCCAAAAAGAGCATGATGCTGGTCAGGAAAAAAATCACTTTCAATGTGCGAAAATATGTAAAAAAAAGAAAAAGGCACTTCAAATGTGCACGATAAAAGGCACAATCCAGACATAATCTTTTTCTAGAAAATGTGCCCATGCTAAAGAGCATATCTCTCAATTTGATCCATAAAATAACTTCTCTTACCTTGTCGTCAATGCTAAATTATACTACCTGTTTTTCATGCTTAGTAAAGAGATATGTAACATTCACCACTGGAAGCAAGAGGTTTAAGTTTTGCAAGCATGCAGACCACTAAGATCTGAATATACAAACAAGTTATGTTTGGTACATGTATGGGCCACGAATGTAGGACAAAACGCCCCATGGAAAAAACGTCCCATTCCTTTTTTGACCAGGTGCACAAAATGTCCCACATAATTTTTTCAGGGTGGACAAAATGTCCCACGTCATTTTTTCAGGGTGGACAAAACGTCCCACATCATTTTTTCAGGGTGGACAAAATGTCCCACACGATTTTGATAGGGTGGAAAAAACGTCCCATGCTAATTTGGCAGGGTGGACAAAACGTCCCATATTCTTGAGGTGCTGTAAGGGAGGAGGATGGCTAATACATTCCTTTAATTTCCAATCCGAATGTGCTAATCGTAATTAGTAAAAATACTTTCCCAGTTTGTACTGATTACTGGCCCCCGCCCATCGGGGCTTGAAGAAATAGATTGGGCTGCATGATGCTTCCACGCAGAGCTGACACCGACCGCACGCGAGTACTGGTAAATCGCTTTGAGGTTATAAAGTGGTGCGAGTCTGACCGCCCATGCATATAAACCCTATTGGTTTCATTGGGTGGCTTGGCTTGAAATGTCGGGTAAAAGTCCTACAAAATGGGAAGCAATGTCTCCAAAATGACCTATACCGTGCTGACGGAGATGTTAAACCTCAAATTAAACAAATACTTATTTCATTTCAATTAGTTATCAATTAGATAGGCCTCTATTCCTAATCAGAATGTGTTAATTGTAATTGGTCCAAATATTTTCACATTGTGTATGATTGAGCTAATATCATTTCTAATATCATTTCAACAAACAACAATTAGTTATTTATTTGATAGATTGGACAATTTCTTTTTATTAAATATAATGATCCCCTTCTCATTGAATATGGGACGTTTTGTCCACCCTGTCAAAATAGCAAGGGACGTTTTGTCCACCCTGTCAAAATAGTATGCAGGGCTTTATCCAGGTATTTTGGGAAAAGGCCCCTGGGCGAAATTGGGAAAAGAAATACCGACAAAATACCAAAATTGGGGACACAATTTCATCAGAGAAATGCTAGCATGATGAAGTTTTGTTCATGAGAGTCTTATGAATAGTGAAATTGCTTCACTGTAGTGAATCTTCATCTTGATTATCTAGTGTTAACCTGTGATGTTAAGTATTGTTTTGTCTGTTTCCTTTTGTTTTGGCTTTTATTTCTTCATTTTTTTGGGGGGGGGGGGAATATGGTAAAATTGGGAAAAATTGAGACTATTTGGCATTGGGAATGGGGCCGAATTTCGGCCCTGCTGAACAGGCAGAAAATGCCCTGGTGTGGGATGTTTTGTCCGCCCTGAAAAAATGATGTTGGACATTTTGTCCACCTGGTCAAAAATGGCATGGCACGTTTTGTCCGGCTCCCATGGGCCACAGCTCCCATTTTCCAATACATACCAACACTGACATGACACTGGTCAGGCACACTTCAATTGTTTAATTGGTGTCACTTGTTATCAATTAAAGCACTGTGATAACTTAACTAAGTACAACAAACAGAAGATAAGCAGTCAACCACAAATAGGGAGTGTCAAATTGCTAAAATATGTCCAAAGTAGTAATCATTTTTAGAGACATAACATTGTTATTTTTGGTTCATTTTATCATTTTTTTACCAAAATGTAGGGCAGCATATCTCTAACTGTAAAGGGCATGGTGCTAGAGAAAATGGGCATGACACTAGAGAACCGGGGCATAGCACTGCTCCATGCTAAAAAAAACCAAGGGTAAACACTATGAAGGTGCTGAGGATAGTGTAGCTAAGTTTACCTCTTTAGTGAAATCTAGGGACTAACTCCCCATATATCACAGGTCCTGGTGTATGAATGTAATTTGATGTGTCACTAGTAACAGTTCTGATTCCCTTCACGTGAACAAGTCTGTGAAATAAACACCGCCCCCCCTAAACCCCACTTCATATAGAGAAAACTGGGTTTAAAGGGGGTACACATTATTTTTCTTATTTCTGCTCAGAGACATAGGTTGTGGGTACTCGTTAGAACCGCCTCAATCACCTTATTTTTATCAGAAAAGAAGCCATTGTGGAGATGTAAAAAAAGTGCACTATGTCGCACGGGTGTGTTTTCATAATGCGATGGGGTTGATTTTCCCTGGAAAGGGGGGCCAGCCCACCCAATCTGAAGGATGGTGCACTTTGTTGCGTTTCAAGTAGAGCCCGGGCGATATCATCGATGCATCAATATATCGTGATATTTTTGCTGGCGATACTGTATTGAGATACTAATTCTGTGTATCGATACTTGACGATACTTTTGCGTTAGATCAACAATCGTCTGAAACACAAGGTGACGCATTTTTTCTGAGGTGCTTATGCAGATAAAAAATGTGTATCCAAAAGGTGCTGCTTATATCCAATAAAAATGGCTGATGTGTCTACCGGGATACAGTATACAGTAGCTACTGGAACCAACAGGTGTCTGGTCAAGTGACTCGAGTGTGGATCCATGTGCTACCAAAGTTTTGTTGGTATTTTGAGTTATGCTATTCAGAATTATTTATAACTGTTGCTTCTGAAATATGTTTGTTTGGTTGATGGGGTGTGTCTTGGATGATGGGTCTGTGCGATTAGATGGACCTGCAAAGTCATCAAAATTACCATTTTATTGTCGCTACTAGCATATATATATATAAACAATGGATGCTTAACCAGAAATTGAAAGTGCCGGATCAGCATTTCAATCACTTGTATGGAAACATTTTGTTTTTGTCAAGTCATTACATTATTTTATTGCATATAAATATAAGGACATGCTTAATAAACCAATGTATTGTTATTGAACAAAAAACTCCATTTTCTACTCAACAACAAAAGTCCATTTACCTGATAAAACATAGCAAAGTAGAAGTAAAACAAAGATCAGGAATTGATACAATTAACTTACTCCATCCATAAAAGACACCAAGGGGAAAGAAATACAAACAGTAAGCGACCAGACCATAATGGAAACCTAAACAAAGGAAGGCCATATGGACAGTTACTTTCCCACAAAATGGCCATATGGCCATCCAAAATTAAAAGACACAAGTGATACACACAGTAAGTAACAAACAACAACATAAATAAATCGCCACAGAAGAGCCGCCTTGGAACGGTCAGTGGAAGATTTCCACTGGGGGGCTTAAATCGATTTTACGTGGCCACAATCCTCGCCCTTACTTCCGTCGCGATTTAGACAAATAATTTGTTCAGTCCGCATGAAGGCCTCCTAACTCATCAGTGCAACATCTCCGTGAACACAGAAATCAAAGAACCACAGAGGTGAGACAACGGTGAGGACTCGACAGCAAGAAACCACTGAAATGCTGGAGCAAAAGAAAACCAACAGTTAGACCCCGATGAGCCCGACCAGAGACAGAGCATCAGGCACCAACCAACATTATCTCTTTAATTTTCAATAAGCCTTTACGTTGGAGCCGTCATAGAATCTGAGGCCTGACCCACCGGCGTGCAATTAAAGAGGGAAGCAAAGTTGCCAACCGTGATTGGGTTAACTACCATGCATGCAGTCTGTCGTATAATATCCATGTTGTACCAAATCTTTTTATATCGAAGAATGATTTTACGAAATTGGGTGCTGAAGTCATTGCGGTTATATATTTTTCTGAATTTATATACTAAGTCACCATAAAATTCGGGTTCCGATAGACCTTGTTGCAGAAGAGATTTAAGTCCAATATTGAATTTTGAAATTAAATCAGAATGGCGTCTATAAAATTTTGAAAAGGCTTTGCGTAGTTTATGGTACCGATAACCCTGATTAAGAAGTTTAGCCGTTAATAATTTATTTCGAGTGTTGAAGTCAGTTACATGACTACACACTCTAGCAAATCGAATTAATTGCGAAATATAAACGCCATAGGATGGCGCACGAGGAACATCACCATCCAAAAAAGGAAAATTTACAATCTCAAAATCAAAGTCATCGCGTTTATCATAAATTTTGCACGAAACAAATCCATCTACAATAGATAGATGTAAATCCAAAAACGGGGCCTCGGTATCAGAAGAATTTGCTTTATTTAACTGAAGTTCTAGGGGGTAAATCTGACTGATCAAACCATCAAAATAGGTATTATCAATATTTAATAAATCATCTAAATATCTAGAAGTAGAGCTAAAAGCTTCAATAATTTCAGATTGGTTATCAATGGAAAGCGACAAAATGAAGTCTCTTTCATAACAATACAAGAACAGATCAGCCACAAGAGGTGCGCAATTAGTACCCATCGGAATACCCACAATTTGTCTAAATAACTTAGTACCGAATCTAATATAAATATTGTCAAGTAGAAAGGTGAGGGCATCACACACTTTCTGACATGACCAAAGTGTATAATTCTTATGCTCTTTAGAAGTGAAAAATGCAAATCTGTACAAAGCAAGTATCGCGATACTGTATCGTATCGCCTGTCTGGTATCGCGATAGTATCGTGATACATTTTTTCTGGCGATTTCTGCTCAGAGACATAGGTTGTGGTTACTCGTTGGAACCGCCTCAATCACCTTATTTTTATCAGAAAAGAAGCCATTGTGGAGTTGTAAAAAAAGTGCACTATGTCGCACGGGTGTGTTTTCATAATGCAATGGGGTTGATTCTCCCTGGAAAGGGGGGCCAGCCCACCCAATCTGAAGGATGGTGCACTTTGTTGCGTTTCGAGGGCATTTATCCCTGCAATTGATGCCAGTGGAGCATGTTTGGACACCACAATTTTATTACCGCTGCCAGGAATCGAAAAGGGGGACTCTAGCATCACAGGCAAGTGCACTAATCACTAGCTCCATGCTATCTATCTACTCTGTACCTATTCATATAGTGTCACCCTCTTTCTTTCTACTTTCTACTTATACTGCGACATTCTATCTATCTATCTTTCCATACTGCAGCACCCCCTCGCGAGGATTATGTGCAGGTTGATTGCGACTTAAAATCCGATGCAAGGACAGAAAAAAGAAAAGTGAAAGGTGACAGTGTTAAAAGAAAAGTGCAGAATTTAAAAACAGGTTAAAAACAGCTTTATTGTTGTGTTATGGCAGCCGATGGTCCAGGGACCGAACTGCCACACTGAACTGGTCAAGTGTAGGCAGCATGACAACCTCGGATGGGAGACTATTCCAGTAAACTATAGACAATGGAAAAAATGAATACTTGTAATAGTTAGCAGTAGTGTGTATCTGGCGGAAGGCATAGGGATGGCTATGTCGTGTCTGTCTGGTAAGTTGCTCAAAGTACGCTGGAAGTGGAATGGCAACGATGCCGTGGACTATCTTGTATAGCAGTACAGTGATTTATCTACCTTTTGGCCTGGCTGAGTCAAACTGACTTACTCACTCCAAAACACTGAGTCAAATTTCAAAATAGTGAGTCGAATTTATCGGGACAGAGACAAGTATGAAAATAGGTGTCTACCATAATAAAGTAAGCAATGGAGGTTTTAGATGTAGAACAAATGTATAAAATATCACTTTTTCTTTTGCAAGAGGTTTTATCTGATGACAAAAATCTGCTACAAAAGAAACAGTATGATGAGATCTACATAGGTTTTTATAAATTCATACATCTAAAACTAAATTCACGTGGTTACTGATTACTCTTAACCTTTAACCTGCTGAATATTCAATTAAGCCACATCCATTTGTGACTTTGAATCAATCAGTGAATCAATCAGATTACTTGATGCATAAACTGAATGTTAAACAGTGTAGATCCTGATCTTGATTTTTGTTGATCTTGTGCAGTGCATTGAATTTTGAGCCATCGGTGCATACCTGGCAAAACATGTACTTTTCCCCATCATCCATTTCAGTTCTAAGCCAACTATACAGTTTCAACCACTTTTCATTCCAATTTCTAACTATTTTCTTGTTTTCTCTAAAGTGTTCCCGTGTTGCCCCGATTTTTCGTCCGTGTCGTTATTGTTCGCGTCTTTGGAGCTGTCCGGTTGTTGGGACTGTTTGTCTGTCATATTTGTCTTACTTGCTTGTAGAGATATAACCCCGTCGCTGCCTCCGAACAGCGTTTTTTTGCTTGGGATCGATCATGACTTTTCTTTTTTTCGTTAGAAAACCCCTCTACTTACCCCTAACATGGCTTGTTTGGCCGCCCAAAATAGCGGCAAACGTCGGGCCGATACGTCGCATCGCTGTCGGCCCGGTATACATGCTTTGCTGGCTTAGACTATACAGACTCCTATTTAATAGACGACAGGGGCTGACAAATCCATTTCCCGGCCGTCCGGGACAAGACCGAAATCACGACGGGCAGGTGCACTTTGACCTTATGACGCTCGGTCGGGACAAGTGCAAAAAAAAAAAAAATCGTCTACAACTGCCCGTTTTTTGGGGCCTTAAATACGGTAAAACTAGACCAGTAAGTAAATCGCTGTCAATATTCAGAGACAAACCATCTGTGTATTTATTACGGTTCAAGTATGACACTATTGTTAATCCCTAGCTGTCGTAAAATTGCCACCCTGCGGTGCGTGTCGATAAGGCGTGAAAATATGGTCAAGTTATGTCTCTAATTTGCATTTATCCTCCGGTCATAAAATTTAATCCGCAATCAATGTGAAAGTGATTTAATTGCTCCTCAGACTATTAGCTACATCTAACGGTAAATGTTTGCATTATAAAATCGGACTATTCTACGGTCTCATGAATGGTTATGTTTTGGCGCCAAATAGCAGACGTTGGCGGGAAAAGTCGAACGCTGTTGTTGGTTATTGACACGGAGCTTGTGGGGATAATTCGGTAGCTGTGCAAAGCATTGATTTTCTATCCACCTCTATTCACAACCGCTTAGCTATCGGGAAAATATTTTTTACCGGTTCGAAACATTTTTTTTTTTATGAAAGAGATACACGCAATGACATTAAACACGCGTGGGGTAATGGCGTCGGATTACGTCATTTACCGATCGCGTGCAGAAAAATCGTAGCGGTGGTTTGTGGGCGGCGATTTATATCAATTCAAAAATCACCGAGCGGCTTTTTCCGTATGTCTGGTCTTCGTCGGACATTGCCGGAAAAAAAGCCTGCAGTCCATGACCTCGGCTATAAGACGGGGTCATTTTTTTGGGCTCATTTTGGAGGGAAAAATCCTCGTCTTATAGCCGAAATTTTACGGTACTTAAGAAAGCACCGGCGCGAAAAAACGTTGCGTCAGGCATACGCATGTCGGGATTTTTTTGCGTCACGCCGGGAAAATTTGCGTAATCTACGCATGACGCAGAGGTAGATAAATCACTGGCAGTATGACATTCGCATCGGCTCTCCTCTGTTCCAGTGACCTGAGGCCTAAGTTTGACTGCATACGACTAACACTGTCATAATAGGAGTACGAGTGACATATCCAACGAATCGACTTTCTCTGCACCATCTCAACTTTGTGAATGTCTTTTTTTGTGTGTGGACTCCAAGAAGTAGAGGCGTACTCAAGCTGGGGTCGAACAATAGTTTTATAAGCCGCCTCACGAATTCCAGAATGGGTAGTTTTTATATTCCTTTTCAAGAAACCAAGATTTTTTTGTGCATTAGTGGTAATTCTGTTGATATGGTGACCGAAGCTCAGATCCGAGGATATGTCGACACCTAAATACCGGGCATTCTCAACAGAATCAAGGGTCTGACCATGCATGGTGTAGTTATACCTGGTAGGACTACGAGATCTGGTTATATGCAAGACCTGACACTTGGATGGATTAAACTCCATATCCCACTCTTTCTCCCATTCTTGAAGCAGATTCAAATCATCCTGAAGTTTTTTCGAGTCCCCCGGGCCCTGCACTGCCAAGTATACTGCAGTGTCGTCTGCAAACAAACGAACCTGTGACTGTAAGTTTTCCGGCAGGTCGTTTATATACAGTAAAAACAGGATAGGACCCAGAACTGACCCCTGGGGAACTCCCGAAAGGACAGGAAGTTCATCCGAGCTCTCCCCATTGAGGACAACTGTCTGGCTCCTGCCTAAAAGGAAAGAGTCAATCCATCCAAGTGTCCTGCCCTGCACGCCATGTACCTGCAATTTATATAATAGTTTGAGGTGGTTGACCTTATCAAAAGCTTTGCTAAAATCTAGCAATATAAGGTCTGTCTGTTTACCTTCTGTCATGTTTCGTGCAAGGTCGTCAATCAACTGTACAAGCTGGGTTTCGCATGACCTTCTTTCTCGAAAGCCATGCTGAAGGTCATATAAAATGTCATTCTGGTTGAAATGTTTTGTGAGACTAGAAGCAATGATATGCTCCATAGTCTTGCACAAAATACATGTAAGTGATATCGGACGGTAATTAGCAGGGTCCTGTTTGCTACCTTTCTTAAAGAGAGGACAGACTTGGGCTTTTTTCCAGTCTGAAGGGACCATACCTGTATCCAGAGACTTCTGGAAAATAGCAGTAATCACTGGTGCTATAACCTGACTGAGTTCCTTCAATACTATAGGCCTGATTGCATCCGGACCAGCTGCCTTTGCAGAATTTAGGTTTGATAGGAGTTTGGCAACTCCGTTCACAGAAATCTCTATCTCTGGCATTACTGGAAACCTGCACCTTATGACATCAGGCAGTATATTAAGTGCTGATCTAGCTGAAAATGCAGAATGGAACTGTGCGTTTAGTACATTTGCCTGGTCAACATTCTGTGTGTAGGTTGACTCACCTTTTTTCAAGATAGGTATACCCTGTGCGTCTGTTTTCGAGCTCTTTAAAAAGCTGAACAACTTTTTCCTAGAAAACGCTGACTTACTGGACTCATCAGCTGTTGGGTCATTCAATCCAAGGATGTCTTCTAGGTATTTGTTGTGTGCTGCCTTTATTTTCTGTTTTACGCCGTGTTTGCTATTCAAGAAGGCTCTTCTATCTTTCGGACTTTTTGACATTTTGAATTTTTGGAATAAGTGGTCTCTTTTACGTATTTCCCTTTTAATAGATTGGGTAATCCAGGGCAAGTGCTTCTTACTACCAACAAATCTTGATGGAATAAATTTGTTGATACCCCCATTAAGAGCCTCCTTGAATTCGCACCACAGCTGCTCAACAGACTTACCTTCAATCTGGGACATAAAAGTGTCACAGAAGGATTGCATGTGGGATCGTAGGTTCTCCCAATTAGCCTTCCTGTACAGGTGAGCTTTCCTGGGTGCTTTCCTAGTCAACTTGGGTTTCGTGTCAACTATGCTTTTGACAATATTGTGATCAGACAAGCCTGGAATAGTACTAACAGAGTTCACCAATGTGGGGTTTGTGGTTAGAAACAAGTCTAGAATATTGCCATATCTAGTTGGTTCTCTTACCATTTGTACCAAGCTGTGGTCACGCAAGGTTTCAATGAAACTATCATACAGCTTTGTATTCATCAACCTCATTACTGTGTATTTATATGCGCAAGGTGAGTATTATGCTCTATACTGTAAATGCATCACAAGTCTTCAGTAGTAGCCAAAATGCCTTTTTGTTGTTGTTGTTGTTGGCATCAAAATGCCATCAAAGATTCAAAGAAGTCATTCACTATGATTCACTCAATGAGAAGACTAGTCTGAAAATGTCTTGGCAATGTGTCCGTTAAATTAAGTACATGTAACCAAAAGTAACGATACTGGTAGGTAACATTACCGGAAATATTTCTGTCTGTTCAAGGCATTTATTATATTTTCAAAAATGTTTTTCTGTCACCTGAGAAATAAACAGGTTTATAGGTTTATTTCACGACCTTGACCCCTAACTAGGGTATAAGTCGAAACAAAACATAACATTTTAACACAGAACAAATAACAGCAAAACTATTTGAAGAAAGCTTCAAACAAGTCATGACTAGATTAAGTCCATTTGACGACACTCGAAGAGTATTGACCCCCATCTTGCTGCTCACTACAACCCATATCTTTCGCAAACAGTGCAGATCCAGATCAGATAGCCATCCAATCAGGATCCACACTGCTTGACATTCAGTTTATGTACCCGGATGAACAAGCCATATCAAGTGTTCTAAATGGTTCACAATCAAAATTGGGTGAGAATTGGTGAGGCTAAGTTGAACATCAGCAAGATGAGGGTCAGATGAGAATGAGGATGTAGTAGTGAGAAAATTCCCAGACCTCCAGATACAAACGCTCAAATATGAACAAGCAGTCACTCCCACACATACCCAGGCCCAAACCGACCAGGTTCTCCAATCCCTGTAATACCCAAATCTGCAACTTCAGAACCCATCAGATGACCATAACTCCAGCACACAGTGCAGATCCCGATCAGACAGCCTCTGGAGAAGCCATCTGGTCAGGATCCACCCTGCCCACACTGCAGGTTGAAAACTGAATGAATACAGAACATTAGATAAATTGTCTGGCTGACAGCCAAAGTGGGCATGGGTTAACGAATTGAGAGTCAAATAGTCATTTTAAACATCTTCAAGAAGAAATTCAAAATCCCAGAGCCTGAAATCAAGAAAAAAACAAGCCCTGAAAGCCTGAACCTCTGCTAATGCCTGAAAAGTGTGAGGCCCTATACCCGTCCATACAACGATTGCCACCAAAACTAAGTGAAACACAGAAATCCCATAAAAATCAGTCAATGAAGTACCATTTTCATTCCCTGATCCAAATGGGGTCCCCAACCTACTAGTTAATATAAGATGTGCAGGTGTATACAATTCAAAGAAGTACCCGGAGATCCGTACTGGTTCACTTTAATTTAACACTTAAAACCTTCATAATCTTTTGGACTCATTCAGTAGACGACAAATCGACAATGCCCCCCCCCCCCAACTCCAAGTTACTCAAGAAAACAGACCATGGCTTCCCATGTGCACCGTGATCAATGGAGACAATCCACATGTGATGCCAGATCCGCCCCCAACGGAGGTCATGAGGAATACCACAAAATGTCGTCCACAGAAATCTTGTGCCAAAGGTAAACTGTCAATATCCTAGATTTGACTACAAATGACTGTAAATCACTTTAAAAGTATGCAAAACTTCTTTGCAAAATTTGCCAAGCTTAAACAAAGCAGGTAGATCCTTAGTATTCATAAGTGTTTTAAAGCTTACAGAATTTGGAAGCCTTGACAGGCCTCTGGGAAGGTACATTCTTCTTTGATCCTCAAAATAAGTACATTCAAACAAATAGTGAAACTCGTCACCAAGTCTGTCCAAAAAACAAAGCTCACAGACTCTATCATCTCTCTCAACCCCTAAGTATCTACCCCACTCAACCGGGAGCCTATGGTTTAAACTTCTAAAATGACAAAGTGCTGAAGCTAAATCATGTGGTAGTAAGTTAAAGTATTGTTCAAAAACCAATTCAGTCTTAAAGATTCTGTAATTCAGACATTTAGGAGAGTTAAAAACTGTGTCATTCCATTCCATCTTGAAATTTTCAATAAGTTTACATTTAACTACTTTAGCAATGCCTAATGGGACATTCTCCTGTAACTGCCAAAGATTCTGATTACCACTTAAGGTGAGACAATCCTTTATACATACCAACCATTTAGAATGGAAAAAATCCCCTTCATGCATTGAGAGTAAAATTTTATACAGTCTATATGCAATTTTGTCTTGTTTACCATTAAGAATTCGCTGCCAAAAGCCTATCATACGAGACTTGATTAAGATATTAATAGGATATCTTCCAAGTTCACCATACAAAATAACAGAAGGTGTTGTCTTTTTAACATTTAAAATGATCTTATAAAATTGTGTACATAATCGTTCCAGGATGGCAGAATTTTCAAAACCTGTCACCTCAGAACCATAAAGCAAAATCGGCACCACCATAGAGTCAAACAGTTTTAACTGTAGATCAACAGGCAGCTGCAATTTACGTGATTTCCTTAAAACAGCAAACATTGCTTTCCGAGCCTGATCAACCATTCTTTGGTTATTCTTTAAAAATCGACCATTATACGAAAACAAAGTTCCCAAGTACACAAAGTTATCCTCGATATCCAAGTTTTGACCATTATAAGAAAAAACATAATTATGTTGAAATTTCTTATTACAAAATATTGTGACCTTAGTCTTGGCAGGATTAACTTCTAAATCCCAAGACTTGCAGTAAAGATACATGGCAAACAAGTGTAATCATGCATGACATTCTCATTTACCAAGGGAAACCACTCTTAATAGAGTGAATGAATTAATGTTCTTGACCGAAAGCCAAGCGTCCGACAGGTGGCAGACTTTGACGGGTTCCATAGATTTCTCGATTTTGGCTTGCTGTGGTAGATTTTTTGGTTCAAACATAGGACCAGTTCAAGCGCCAAGATTTGATGCTGTCAAAAGAAAACAAAAGAATATTTGTCAAAAATGACCTGTTTTTATGATATTTTGAGGGCTGTAGTACTCGTAGTTGGTTTCGGATACAGCGCTCAACAAGATAGAAAAACATGGCTTTGGGCAGAATCGGTTATGTGGGGTTGCTACGCAGCTGCAATATTTCTGTTTCCTGAAACCTTGGTAAGTATGTGGGTGGGGTAATTTGACACCTTATATAGGAGGTTTTAGGGATTCCGTTTATGACGTCATTTTTGCGCAAAGCACTGGCCGTCAATTGAAACGGCCATCGCTATTCCAATGTATTGGCAGAACTTAAAATGCTAACAATATTCAGACATTTTGAGCGAAAATATACCCATTTACATTGAAATAATGCCTCGAGAATGAAAGAATGATATCTGCTTTTAATACTGAAATTCAATTATCCTGGATCCGTTTGTTATTGACGAAAATCTCTTCGTGAATGACCTATTTCAATGGCTTACGAAAACTTACTTACAAAATGGGGTTTTACGTAACTTTTCGTTATTCGCTATCCAAGTACATGAATAGCTATCACATACGGACAGAACTTTTATCTTTCTATCTATCGATCGATCGAGAAAACTTTCCAACGATCTGTCTACATATGCAATTAAAAAATGTCCAACGATCTGTCTAGAAGTGCAGTTTTAATAAATTGAAGATTCCTGTGGACAGACAGATAACGGTTGTTTTGGTTTAAACAATATTTTATTTCTAGCAAACATCATGTACAGAGAGAGAGAGAGAGGGAGAGAGAGAGGTTTGACTGAGAAACTGACAGTAGACAGATGACAGACAGACCGACTGACTGAATGATTGACTAACAGATGAACGGACTGACAGTTAGACAGTAAAATAAACTGATACTGACAGTAGAAAACAACTAATGAGTTGACTGACAGACGGGCGTCGAGTCAACGTTGGTTCAATGTCATGCCGTCGACACTAACTCCAACTCACTTCAACGTCACATGGCCGTTGAGAGAGAGAGAGAGAGGTTTGACTGACAAACTGACAGACGACAGAACGACCAACTGAATGAATGAATAACAGACGTACGGATGGACAGACAGAAAAATAAACATACTGCCAGTCGAAAAAAAAAGCTAATGAGTGGACTGAAAGACGGTTGTCGAGTCAACGTTGGCTCGACGTCATGCCGTCGAGACCCACTCCAACTCACTTCAATGTCACGTGACCGTTGAGATTAGAGAGGTTTGACTGATCCATGTATCCAAGAAGATATTGTGGAGCTAAGCTAATAAGCCATTAACCCTTTTTGTACCAAATAATGGAATCTTCCTCCTTAAATATAGCAGGAGTCCATTTCAAATTTAGGCGTGTCAGGTTGTGTTTTCTTCAAAACTTGTTTGGAAATTGGCTTGACTTTTCCAAACAGTGTAGGCCCTGATCGTTCTGCGGCGTCTGATGTGGGCCTGCACTGTTTGCCAGGGTACCCGTTTTGGGGTTCCTGGTAATGTAAGGGCTGGACAGGTTGATCTACCTGATTTTACTGTAAAATTTTGCACTTGCGAAGGAGTGTTTCATTCTCATGCGCTGAAAGGGTGTTCTACGTTTGTTTTGAATTTAATGTTCCAATCCCACTTAGTCTTGATGGGTCCGAGCACTGGGCAAATGACATCTTATTAAGCAACGCCGTATTATTGCCAACGCAACGTTCAGACCTTTCATTGACGTTGTAAAGGCAAATTCAGTGCATCGCTTTGATGTTTGTTTAATGTAGACACAACGTTGTTGACACGTTACATGTCGGTTGACGTGGAAACTGTAATTTATATTTACCTACGCTCGCTAAGTGTTGGTACGCTAAGAGAGAGAGAGAGAGAGAGGACCCTGTTGGGTCGTTTGTACAATATATCTTTAAGAGCAGTTAATTAAAACATAAGACTAGGGATTTGCCATCATGAAAAACACGCCTATGCGATTTTAATCCCCTCAATTCCCACTTTTATATAGTACAACTGGGGTTTACAAGGGTAAACATTATTTTTCTTATTCCTGTTTGTGGGTACTCGATAGAACCGCCTCAAAACATAGATTGTGGGTACTTGATAGAAACGCCTGTACTTAATGCACAAAATGATTAAATGTTAAAAAAAAAACGGGCAAATAAATAAAAATCTTTATCCCGTAGAGGCGGTTCTATCGAGTCCCCGCAATCTATGTTTTGAGCAGAAAAAAAAAAAATATCACAATTTTTCATCTTAAAATTTCCATTTTTTCCCTCCGAAAAATTGATAATAATTTGTATAGGCATGTTTTCGTAATGCGAAATTTCACACCTCGTAGCATATCGGTGTTTGTCCCATTATCTTACATTAGAATTCGTCAAAAGTTAAATTTACGCTGTAATTAGCACTTTATCTCTCCCACTGCCTTGAAGCATATACGACGTTGACGGCCAGGGCTTTCCCCGTTCTATTTTTAGAACCGGAAGTACGTCACGAAAAAAGCTCCTATTGCTTTTCAACATATAATTGAGCAACCAGACCTTAACAGGAATATTCATTTCTTTGTTGATTGTCAGGCAGCTATTAGGGACTACACAGGTCCTGGTGTATGAATGCCATTTGATGGAGCCTGGTAGCTCAGTGGTTAGTGCACTTGTCCTGATGCTAGAGGTTCCAGGTTCGATCCCCAGCAGCAGCGATAAAATTTTGGTGTCTTAACACACTTCATTGGCATCATTTGCAGAGATGAAGGCCATAAAGTGCAGTCATTCGGATCGGGACTGGAGGCCCCCTGTGCATGGAGAAACATCCCCTGTGCAGGTTAAAGATCCCTACCGTAATTACATTACTGTGTAGGCTTTCATCCTGCAAACCTGGAGTGTATGTATTAAACGTACACCTGTGGTAATGGTAAAATGTTACCGATGCAATAGTAGTAGAAAGAAAGAAATTACCAGTTACAATTCCGATTCTGTCTGCCTTTGTGTCAGATAAACCGAGAACTAAAGTGGACATCATTCTCCAGATAAGACAGTTATCAGCATCCTTGGAGGAAAAGGTTCACACTTTATCTGTTCATTGTATTCCCAGTCACAGAGACTTCAATGGAATTGAACTGGCCAATAGCCTGGCAAAGGAAGCAGCAAAAGAAATGATGGGGAAGAATGAGGATTTCTATGAAGGTGTAGCTGACAGATCAGAATTAATAAAACTGGGGTACGTTTACTAACCCGAATGGACCGGAATGGACCCAATAACCGGAAGGGACCTGGAATAACCGGAACGGACCTTTCTTTTAGTCATAAGTTAGAGAATTATATGTCTTTGGTCATATGTATTCTGCTATTAAGTGCAGGTTGAGTTTTAGAAGTATGCTAGCCGCTTTAGGAAATACTGGATTTTACCCTGGAATAGTCTTGGCCTAGTCCGGTGATCCTGACCAGATAAAAATTGAGTAATCTTACATGCCTACAATCTAAATGACTTTACTACCAGAATCCCGGAGAGTGTATGCAAGAAAAAGATTCATTCATTGTTTGGGGACTAGACAGAAAAAATATGTCCTGCAGTACCACTGTCCAGCATCACTGAAGATGTCAGACTGCAACGCTATTGACGGAATTCTCTTTAAAATATCTGTGTGATATAATGGTACCTCTTATTGGCCCATAACTAAATTTTTTTTTTTTTTAGGCAAATAATTGATTTCTTTTTCTCCGTTTTTTTTTTTTTTTGCACCAAACTGAAACAGATAGTGGCTGCTCGTTAGAACTGTCTCAACAGATGCGGTTCTAACAAGTATCCACAAGCTATGTTTTTTTTTGTGCCAGAATTCAGACATTGATATATACCATTGTAAACCCTACTTTCCTCTATATCAAGTGGAATTTACAGTGTTCACATATTCAGGTATTTCTTGGAACCAAGGTATTCATATCATGGGTATTTGTATGGAAGGCAAATGACCAAAAACAAAATATATAGTAATCTATGTCTATAATTGGTTTGCACAGTTGTCACAATTGTACATTGCCACTTTTACTGATATAATTTAATGGTTTTACTAAGAACATACAAACATATTTACATTTTTTTTAAAAAAAGACTCTGTCTTGTATTGGTAACGCAACTCGTCTCATAAATCAAACAGATTCTAGGTGCTCGTTAGAACCGCCCCCCACATTGGCGATTCTAACGAGTGCCCACAATCTATTTTTTTTTTTCAAGAACACAGAAATAATGCATATAACTGTGAACCACGCATGGTTCTCATTCTAAAGTGAAATGAGTTAATGAGTGTTTCAGCTTTACGTCTCACCAACAGCTAAGGTCATATGGAGACGGGACCTCGGTTTAAAGACTCCTCTGAAACTCTTGAGAACTCATATAAAGTGTAATTTACAGGTTTTTAATAAGAACATAAAAACATAGGAAGTGTCTGCTGACAGCCGGCTGGCACCAGACTTTTAGGTCTAGTGACAGCCGGCTGTCACCAGACCTAAAGGTCTGCTGACAGCCAGCTATAATATTTACTCAATAATCAGCATATTCTTTTTAACTTATAAACTTATCCTGTTTCATGACATACCATACCGCTTACAGAACTTTGTTGAACAGTGAACGATGCAATAATTTCTAATGGGGACTTGTATTGTTTGTTCAAACCTTGTGTAACAATGCTGGTATTATTGCAGCTTAATTCTAAATCATGAATCATAAGGTTATTTCTAGGCATACCATCAGCAGAACTTACATGTACAAACTTGAGAAGAGTGTGTGGGCACACACTACATCTGGGTTTGAACAGCACTGACAGAACTAGAAATGTGTCAATATGACACAGATGCCCCCGCCTAGGGGCTCACCTCACCCCGAAAAACTCATGTAACAAGAGCTGTCATCAGACAGCATATCTCACCTGGAATGGTGTCTTTGAGGCTATTGGCATAGGTGTGTGTGTGGTGGTGGTCAGGTGTATTGCTGATTAAACTTTATAAAAATAACTATGATCATTCCAAATATGGACCTGCCCCCACCCATCGGGGCTTGGAGAAATAGATTGGGCTGCATGGTACTTCCACTCAGAGCTGAAACTGACCACTCATGCGTACTGCTAAACCGCTTCGAAGGACTTAACCTGCCAAGGTAAAGTGGAATGAGTCAGACTGTCCAATGGATATAAGCCTTTTGGTTTCATTGGGCGGCAGGGCTTGAGATGTCATTTCATTTCATTGTCAGGTAAAAGTCCCACAAAATTGGAAGCAACGTCTCCAAAATGACCTAAATAAGTGTTGACGGGGATGTTAAACCTCAATTCAAATAAACAAATTCCAAATATGGACCCAATCCATCAAATGGTTTGGAAAATATGAGTGTTTATAAACTAGAGAAAGCGTCCATTGGGTCACGTATACCCCCTGCTAGCGCCACCCTTTGATATATCATTCGAGCTTGTATGTAATATGAATGAAGAAGTCAAGAAGTTATAAGAATCTACAAATGTGCTTGTAAAAGCTAAACTAAACATAAAATTTCTAAATGGACCAAGGGAGGGAGGGCATCAAAGTTACTGAAGGGGTGGGGGCATCAATGTTACAGAAGCAGCAGGTTGGGTTATGCATCAATGAAATCTTCGAACTGGTATGCAACATCGGTGCAAGTATCAATTGAATTTGTCTTAGAGTTTAGAACATACAGGCATCTATAAACTTTGTCATAAAACTTTAACCAAATGTAAACTTTCTAAGTCTGTGACCTTGAGAACTAAGAAGATACAATCTCTTAGAAAGTAGAAACTTTGGCGCTAAACTTTAACCAAGTGCCCACGCCCATTGGGGCCTGGAGAAATAGATTGGGCTGCACAGTGCTTCCGCACAGAGCTGAAACCAACCGAACTTGAATACTTTAAACAGCTTAGGTCCAAGTCTGCCCAATAAAAGTGATGCAAATCAGACCACTCCATAAACCCTTACGGTTTCTATGGGCGGTAGGGGCCGTAGGGCTTGAGATGTCATTTCAGTGTCGGGTAAAAGTCCCACAAAATCGGATGCATTGTCTCCAAAATGACCTTAATAGTGTTGATGGGGATGTAAAACCTCAACTCAAACAAAACAAAAACTTTAACAAAAATGTTACCGGACGGACAGACAGACTGTCACATGAACAGATGAATGGACGAATGGCAGGCTAAAACTAGGGATGTAACGATAGTCAGAAAATGACTATTGCAATAGTATTGACATTGCAAGAAGAACCATTGCGATACTATTACTATTGCTGACTACTATTGCAATACTATTGCGATACTATTGCCGGATACATATTTTCTTGTTTAAGATGGAAATAAAAACTATTCAAACCTTCAAACTGTTTTTCTGTATGTTTTATCTGCATAAAAGAAATAAACAAGATAATTTACACAGAGGGATAACTGTTGTAAACTCCTGTTTGCTTTTTGTCTGCCCTACATAAGGAAATAACTCCCCAGGAGCAACTTTTTTTCTTTAAGTGTAAATTCTCCTGGAAGAGCCGGGAAACTCATTTTATTAGAAGTAGCCAGGAAGATTCCAGCCAAGTACATTTATCATTTCACAATGAGAATGTACATCTAACATCAGTTTCTTAATCAAAATAAATGTAAGCTCTTCACGAAGGCAATGAAATCTTTGCTTGTCTTCAAAAACAACTTCAGACATGATAAAGTGACTAAATACTCCTCAACCTCGTTATAACACAGAACTTCGGATCCAACCAACCGTGTTAGTTAACCGAATCGTGTTATAAACGCCGACCGAATTTGTCACGGATCAGTCTGTTCTACTATTACACTGTAAACACAAGCCTCCGGCGCTATCGTTAAGCCTACAGTGTTTCGCATGAAAGGTGTGAAAATAAGATCAGGTTATGTTTCTATCATAAAATTTAATCCACAATCAAATTGCTCCGGGCCTAATAGGATTAGCTACATCTAACGGTAGATGTATGCATGTAAATATGAAACGGACTATTCTACTGTCTCATAGGGGTAGCCCCTATGTGCTTTTAGCGCCCGGTTACCTTACAAAATCTATCAAGTCAAGTACTGTCTCGTGCATGGTTATGTTTTGGCGCCAAAATAGAAGACGCTTGGTGGGAAAAGTCGTACACTTAAACAACACATCCGAGGATAATCCAGGAATTGTGGAAAGTTCCGTTCTCTATCCACAACCGTTTAGCTATCACTTGCACACGATTCAGAATCAGAATTGTTTCCGGTGACACGTCAAATGACATTCATACACCAGGACCTGTGATACAGGAAGTTAGATTTTAATCTTCTGGCAGATTATCTGATGAAATTTTAATATAGGTCTCAATGTTTCGGTACACAATCGATCGCATGCGTTTGTTAAACGGAACACCATTGAAATCAGGGCTAACAAATTTTTAAATCCAAATCGGCCCCGGCCGACCGATGACGTCATCAGTACCGTGCCGAACATGCCTTATAATGTCATCCCTATTGCATCTGCCAACTTATCTATTTGCCCATCATTTTTATTGTGAATTGATTTTCCAAAAATCATTTGTATATTTCTTTTGTTGTTTGGTCAAATCTTTCAGCAATACAAATAAACAGAAAATCGTACCACGTTTTTATTTTCTTTAATTGTTTTCTAGTGCTGTATTTTCCTGTGCATATTTTGAATGCACGATGTCCAAGATTTAAAATTAATTCCTCGGCTGTATAGACATTGTCTGGATGCCCAAATTATAAACGTTCTTTGCACGACAACACGTATTTCATTTCCATTGATGTCTGCTATTGACAAAATAAGAATCCTCTAAAACATCAACCAGAACAATTTTTTGCACCTTTTGAAGCGGTAATGACACATGCGGACGTTCCATGCTTCACGTGCTAATGCGGGCGGCACCCTTTGATAATAAATACCACTGTGTAAACACGCATTAATTATCGCTTTTCATATCACCAGCTTACAGACAGCTTGCAGATTAGCGAATCAAAATATGTGTGGTCAGTTATTTCGAACTCAATTAATATAAAGTGTTTACTGTTGAAAAGCGCTTCAGAAAGCTGTAAATTTACTAGCTGAATGAAGGAATATTCAGAGTACTGATTCTATACCGACATTGGGTGTTAAGTGGATAATCCATAACAAATAGGATGCATAAACACCGTGTACCTGTAGGCTACCGCCAAATTTTGATTCGGCTGTAATGTTATTGCCCTTATCTCGCGACAAGCAGTCGTTGCAAGCAGACGTTGACTCCCACTGGCACAGGAGATTATTGGATTACAATTAAGACAATATACAGTTTGATGCTTGACCGGGTACAAGACGCAGGTCGTAATAAAGAATATATTTAAGAATGAAAACAACTTCGAGAATTATCTGAAAAACTTGTGATATAGAAAACTATCGAAACTATCGATAGTTCAAAACACTATCGGCAATAGTCATCGATGTCTGACTTTACCATCGATGCAGTACTATCGGCCCAGTGCCTATCGCAATGCATCGATGGTCCGATGCATCGTTACACTCCTAGCTAAAACTATATACTCCTACTTTAAATAAAATCCGAGAACCAACTGGCTTGAATATAATGTCAATGTAGGTAGAATGTCAGTGTAGGTAGAGTCTGGTAAAAGTCACTCAAAATTGGAAGCAATGTCTACAAAATGACCTTTGCAGTGTTGACGGGGACGTTAAACCTCAAATAGAACAAACAAACAGTGTACATCATGTAGGTAGAATCAATGCTTTGTTATGTTGTCATGATAAACTGTAGCAAGTATGACCAGAATTATGTCCCCCAACAAATAAACTTCATGGCCTAGTGGGTAAAAGCACCGACTGTTAATCATTAGGAGGTTCTGCAAGGGACGGTCTTGTGGTTTTTATCCGGGAACTCGGGTTTTTGCCTCTGATTAACAACCAGCTGGAAATAAGTGAAAATCATGAAAGGGCTGTAAAACCAAAACAAAAACAAGACGTCCATAGGCCACTTTGCTCACCAGATCTCAGGTGGGCACTGTCCACTGGCAGCAATATATTTTAACATATGATTTTAATATACCGTTTATAAAGTCCCCCAAACGTAACCCCATACCCTGGAGCACACGTCGACACTGTATCTGAAATATTTGTTATTTTATGAAGTGGCGGGGATGGGGCATGGACACAGTGAAGCCATGGTTGGTATCACTGAATGTGCCATATCAAAAGGAACAAGAATACCGGTATAATATGGATTAAGGGCGGGGATCTGTACGGTTCTTGAGATACAAGGCCTTTTCGGCATTGGAGGGTTTGGGGCATGGCCCTGCTGGACACCACAAAATCCCTAGATTGTGTTGTCTCTGAATGTGTCTTATCATAAGGACCAAGTTAAGGGTGGGGATTTGAACAGTTTTTGAGATATGAGGCCCTTTTGTGAAATGGAGGGGAGAGGACCCCACAAATTGGTGTGACTGAATATGTCTAATTATAAGGAATAAGAATACATATGATTATGGGTCTGAGACCTGAATGGCTTCTATGATATATGGCATTTTATGAAGTGGAGGGGCGGGGCATGACCCCAGCACATTGCTACAGGACAAAGAGACCCCCAGGTTGGTGTGACTGATTGAGTCTTACCATAAGGAATAAGAAAATATATGGTTATGGGTGGGGATCTTAATGGTTTCAGAGATATATGGCTTTTTATGAAGTGGCGAGGTGGGGCATGACCTGGGACACCCCCTGGGCCCACATGGTTGTATCACTGAATGCATCTTATCATAAGGAAAAACTTTAATGTGGTTTAGGGATGGGGTTCTGAACAGCTCCTCAGATATTTCACCTTTTTTGAAGTGGAGGGTTGGGACATGGCACTCAGGCACAGCCCTGGAGACCCCTAGGTTGGTATCACTGAATGTGATTTATAAAGAACAAGAATATATATGGTTTATGGGGTGCGGATCCGAACCGTTTCTGAGATATTGGGCCTTTAACTAAGTGCAGTTGGAGGGCATGGTCCCAGCACACCCAGGGAATCCCCAGATTGGTGTCACTGAGTGTGTCTTATCACAAAGAACAAGAATATATATATGGTTGGGGGGTGGGGATCTGAATGGTTTCCAAGATACATGGCCTTTTATGTAATGGAGGGGATGGGACATGGTCTCACACACCCTGGGTGACCCCCAGATTGGCATAAAAGTGTATGACTGAAAGAAATTTACTCAAGGAACATTTCTATAAAACTTTTGTCAAAATATCTGCAAAGGCTTGACAGTAAATGACATTTTTCTATTTTCCCCATGGAAACTCCAAGTTGCCAAAGCAACCAAACTATTGAGCCCATTTTCATAAATAACACAAACTTTCAATCCCCTAGCCCAAGAATGCTGCTGATTAAGTTTGGGCTGAATCGGCCGAGTGGCTTCAGAGGAGTTGTCATTTAAAAGTGTTGACGTCAGAAGCCTATCCTTTAAGCTCCCCTGGAGCCTTCGGCTCTGGTGAGCTAAAAACAATAACAGGGGGAGAAGGATATGTTGTTTTAGGTGCAGATCCTGTTTGCATCAGCGACAGTGGCTCAGCACATCCTGTTTTATGCACTATATCTCCTGAACCTATGGATGGATTGTGGATTTGTGACCAATCTTACATGGTTAATATATCACTAGGAGGGAGAAATCAGTCGTGTTTTGATGGCCTTTACCTTGTTTTAAAAGGCACAGGCCCCTAAAAAATGGCTTGTTTGCACCCTATCTCATGAACAAATCAATGGATTTTGGTCAAACTTTCTAATATACCACCAACTGAAAATTTAATTAGACTTTGGTGACCTTGTCCTAATTTTTTAGGTCATAGGCTCCAGAAAACTTGATTTTCAGCTAAAAATTGCTTGTCTGCACCCTAGCTCATGCCAAATTGATGAATTTTGATCTAATTTGGTGTTATAATTGGATCCAGACATATGGTGAAGATAAGAATACGAAAATGTTCTTAGTATTGAAGAAAGTCTGGTGCCAGCCGGCTGTCAGCAGACCTCGCCAAAAACATATTTACATTAAGAAGCCTCTGTGGTGTATTGGCAAGGCTACTCGTCTCATAAACCAAACAGATTGTGGATGCTCGTTAGAACCGCCCCCACATTGGAGATTCTAACGAGTGCCCACAAAGAAAAATGAAGAACTCACAGATGGATATTACATAATGCTTAACATCGTGCTTTAATTAAATCAACAAATACTCATCCAAACCGGAACAGAACATGGACATTGAGGAAATCCTATTAGGGAAAGAATAAGGAAAGATGGGACTTCGGAACATAAAATAGAATCCTGGTATAATTTCCTTAAATTAGTCCAGGGCGCACATAACATTGTATTAGAATTTAACGGGCATGTCAACACTATTTAAGGTCGTTTTGAGCCGGTCAGTTTACCTTTCTACACTTTTCCGGGTAGGCTTGTACGTAAGTGGTTAACTAGTAAAGTGAACATTCTTTCACCAGAAGCTGACAACTGTCCTTCTTTAATCAACGGAAGTAAGAGAATGACCGATGAAAACATTCCCTGATCAATCTCCACGAAAGAATGTCAGACGCCGATCCACCAGAGGTACCGAGGCCAACGTGCACATAACGTCATTTTAACATCGATGCAACAGGGTTACGTTGCATCGACGTTGCCTTAACGTCAGGTACCCGCTGGGAGAATTTTCATGCCATACATATCATGAAAACCCATCCTATACGATCATGAGCATGAGCATGACATCTCTATTGAAAAAAGAAAACAAGAAGAAATTACCTTTAGATCCCCTTTACAGAAGTTCCTGAGACGAGAGATATAGCTATCCCCAAAGAGGGCGAAACGTACCATGATGTATACGGACGTTGTTGTATCTATGTGACATAAATCAACATAAACCCTAGGCTTTATATAATATGAATTATCAAAGTTAACAGTGCCAAAGTTATCAATGCTTTTCATTGAGCTTGGGTACTGAACATTTCCGCTTTCAGGACATGGCATGTGATACTTGCCCACCATAGTGCATGTAATTACCTGCAAGTGCTCACTAACTAAGACCAGATGTTTGTTCCTGAGCATTGACCAGTGATATCTTTAAATCTATAAAAAAAATAATAAGGCTTCATGGTGCTTTTTACAAACGCCTGGTTTAATCTAGGCTAAATTTTCAAAGGCCTTTGAGTGAGTATAATACAGAATCTTTCATCCAAAATTGCCTCCTCTCACTCTTAATTTCCCCACGACCTCATATATTCATTAGATAATTGGATAAAATAATGATTTTAAAGGTCCGTTCCGGTTATTCCAGCTCCGATCCGGTTATTGGGTCCATTCCGGTTAGTAAACGTACCGATAAAACTGGGTTCCAAGGAAAAATGGCAGACGATCTACAACAACATGATAAAGACTGACAGCTTGCAAGAAATAATCACAGAGGTGGAGAAAAACCAACCAAGCACTGGAGACAAGCATAAACCAGATCATAACAGGACAAGTTGCACTGAACTACCTAATATCTAAAATTGACAACTCTAAATCAGACAAGTGTGATGAGAAACTATTCAACACATCATATTTTAGTGCCAAAAATACAAAAAACATAGAGAGCTGCTGGAAAGGGGCATAGAACATAGTTTAGTTAGAAATGACATTAAGATTTCGGTGATAAATCTCAAAGTGCTAACCGGTAATCTAGAAGAAATCAACAGATCCACATGGATTAATTTCAGACCAGGGGTAGCCGGGGAAAACAAGACACACCATCTTCTAAAGGAAGATTGTCAAATCAAGTCCTTGGTTTGACAAGTTATAAGCACACATGGACCACCGACTTCCGATCGAGGGAGAGGCTCCCGTCCTGCAGATGCCAAACCCTTACCCCGAAAAAAAAAGGTACAGGGATACAACTAGACCATAAAGATGTGGCTGGTTCCCGACCTACCCAAAAACAGACAAGGGGATATGCAGACAGGAAGAGGAGAACCTGGTTAATGACACCAAATGAAAGACTTGGTACTAAGACTTTGCTTGTAAACAGCTAAAACTGAAAATAAATAGAATGTTAGGACTAAATAAAATTTGAAAATGAAACTGAACTAAAACAAATCAGAAAATGTAACAAACCAAATAAAACAAAATAAAAAAAAACATAAAATAAGCAGTTACATGTAGCTAAACGTGCACATGGAACATTTGCATGAGGAGCCACTCCAGGTGCAGACAGCAGACCAGCCTTCGAAACTCACCAAAGTCTTCCACTTTCCTTGGCTCGTTAGTAGTGCGCACCCTGGGTACTTCTGCTGCCAAGTTGTCGTATCTGAAACAGTATGAAGAGTTCTTGTAAGATACAAGGTCTTGCAGATACACAGGTGTCATTTTTATGTATAATTTTAAAAGTTTCAGTGGCAGTTGTTCTAGTTCTATCTACATGTAGTGTGGGCATATTGACTTTTTTTAACAGAGCCTCATAGGGGCTAATAAAATCATTAAAAACTAGACAGAGTGCTCTATATAGTATATTGCAGTTTTTCTATTTTATCTGAGCTAGTTTTTGAGCAGAAATGCCATACAAGAGGGCAAAAGATGAAGTTTGATCTGACAAAAGATTTGTAAATTAAAATTTTTGTTTCAAGAGACAGGTATCGACTAAGGCGTAGCAGAACATTGATCTGTCTAACAGAGTAAACAGACATATGTCTGAATTATGTTGGTCAAAATTCAACATGTAGTCAAAAGTGACGCCTAAAAGTTTCACTGAATCCTCACATTTGATATCAATACCACCTATATTTAGATTTATACAAAACAATTTTCAAATCCTAGCTTTCCAAGCATAATTGACTGAATTATAATTGACATCCTTAGACAATCCTTCACAAGGACCTTCGACCGACAGAACTAGTCCCTAGACCTCACAAGGATGGTGAATCTAGAGATGGAGTCATCTGCAGGCATCAAGAGAGAAGAGGGGAGCTCATTCAAATCTGAGATTGTCCTAGGGATGAAGCTAAATTTGTAGATGTCAGTCCTAGTGGCAGTAACAAATTCATAGTAGCACTAGCACCTAGAGGATAAAGCCAGTGTTGTATTGGCACTATATGAATCAACAACAACACCACCACCTTACTGTTACAACAGTAATGAAAGAAGACAACAACAACAATACAGTACAGTTTATCTTTAGGCCTTAGTCCTTCTAAGCAGTTTACCAGTACTCATGTGTGGTCAGTTTCAGCTCTGCGTGGAAGCATCATGCAGTCCAATCTATTTCTCCAAGCCCTGATTGGCAGAAGCCCTGATTGGCAGGGACGAAGTATAGAGTCCACATTTCAGACATTGTCATTTCCAGTAAAGGAGATGACACTCGCCGGGCATATATGTGCCACATTGGGCATACGTTGTACTAGCCTCTGTGGCCTAGTGGATAAGAGCGCTGACTCTTAATCATTAGGTCTCTCACCAATTAGGTTCGAGCCTGGCTCGGGTCACATATGAGATGCCAAGTTCTGCAACAGATCAGGTGGTTTTTCTCCGGGTAGTCTGGTTTTCGCCCACCTCTGATTAACAATCGGCTTAGTATAAGTGAAATAATCTTGAAAGGGCTGTAAAACCTAACCCCCCCCCCAAAAAAAAAAGGAACATTAGGGTACACATTAGAAGTACCTCGGTGAGACGCTTCTGATGATTACCCACAACATGTTTACATGCATAAATGGGCCCCGTCAAGCGATTTTGGTACTTATTGCATATGCGAGCAGCAATGGTTCAGGCAAGCCTGCGCATCCGGGCAGTCTTGCCAGAGCCTTTGCTACTCGCTCATACAAGCAGTGAATCAAGAGGAACCTTCAGACAGAAAGCCATATCCCTGGCCCCTCTGAATGGCTGGGGATGTACAGTTAAAATTTGTCATGATAGAATGTTCGAAGACACAAATTCGCTTGACGGGGCTCATATTTGGATACCCCCTCTTATCTGGGCCATTGCTTTGATTTTTTTTCTACCTTCAGATACCAGGTGCTACTAGTGAGATGATGTGTTACCTTGTTAGAGTATTAGCTAGTATGTTAGCTGGACAAGAAACAATGTGGTATCTGTCCAGAAAGACACTTGATGATAATGTTGTTGGATCAATTCTCTGGTCTAGAGTGATGGTAGGTTTAGAAAGTATAAAGCTTAGTTCCAGTTTAAACTTAGCTCCAGATAGAGTGGGTAACAACGATTTTTATGGACTAAATTTTCTTAGTTCTTCAGAAAAATGTATTAAACTTACTTGCAGTTATTGCCTCTTAAAGATGCCGAACCAGGGTCCATTTGTTCAAAGCCTTAGCTTAACCCTTATCTTGCTGTTCACGACAACTCCTATCCTTCAGAAGCCATCTGATCAGGATCTACACTGTTTGACATACAGTTTATGAATTTGTAGCAATTAATTACATCAAGTAATTTGATTGGTTGATAGACAGAAATGGGTGTGGCTTAAATGAATATTCAGCAAGAGAAGGGTTAATGGTTAGTCGTTAAATTGTTAATGGTTCTAGCAAGTACAATATCTAAAATTTTGTTATTTTTGCTGAAAAATGTGAGTAGCTTTTGCATACGCAGAAACTACTCACATTTTTTCAGCAAAATATAAATATATTTGCTATATTAGATGATCAAAGTTTTAATGATTTGTTAGTTTTGAACAACTTGCCGCAGGCGTCCATGTCTTAGTGGTTGAGAGCCCTGACTCAAAAACATGCAGTGTGTTAAGAGTTCAACTCATGTCACATCTGTGACATGGTTGCGCCAGGTACTGGAACAGAAGGTCATTTGTTTTTTCTCTGTGTAGTAGCATAGTTTTCACCCACCTCTTTCTTGACATAAGTTTAATAATCTTGAAAGGGCTGTTAAATAAATTAAAAGAAAAACAACACCAAAAAAACCCCAAAAAAACAACAACAACAAAAAAAAACCAAGGGACATTAGTTTTGCCAGTGTTTGAATATAAAAGATAAAAACATATTCTTTCTTCTCCATCCCAAATGAAGGAAAACATCTGTTTCAAGTCGGATAATGACTTGCCTGATTTTTGATTGACAAGTCTTAATTTTCCCCAGCTTTTTTCCCTGCCCATGAGTGTGTTCACATTGAATTTAGCCCTTAAGACGCGGAGAAAAACTACATCTGAAAATGTCGTCTGCTGAATTGTTTGCAAACTTTTTAAAAATATTTTTTGCATACAGGCAAACAGTGTGGGCCCAGATCAGCAGCCTGATTGGTGTCTACACTGTTTGCAAAAAATTACTTTCAAGGTAACCAGCAGATGGCAAAGCAGACGACAGTTGTCGTGATTGGCATTTTATGGGTTAAGGGGCATGGATACACCTGGTATGTTTTCTGATATTTTAACCCTTATCTTGCTGAATATTCATTTAAGCCACACCCATTTCTGTCTATCAACCAATCAAATTACTTGATGTAATTGATGGCTACAAATTCATAAACTGAATGCCAAACAGTGTAGATCCTGATCAGATGGCTTCTTCAGAAGCCATCTGATCTGGATCTACACTGTTTGCAAAGATAGGGGTTGTCGTGAACAGCAAGATAAGGGTTAACAAGAGGAACAACTTTCATGACTTGCTGTTGCTTTTCTGTAAATTTCATGTAAAAAAAGGGTTTGTTATAAGAGATAAGAATTTGGTCCTTAGGATTAGCCCCCTATATACAGTCCAACCTGTGTTAAGCAAGCACCTTTCGGATAATGAAAATGTGCTTGCTTAAGATAGGTGCTTGCTTAATACAGGTGAATTTTAATGCATTTGCCAATTTCTGGAACTAAATGCCCGCTTGCTTAAGACAGGTTGCTTGCTTAATAGAGGTGGCCACTAAGAAAGGTTGGACTGTATAAGGGATTCACATATGGATGATTTTTAATGTTTTGCATTCACCAGAATGCAGCCTAACATAAGTGACTCTAACACTTTTTACTTTAGTACCATGAAAGTTTGTTTTGAGATATTGGTAGTTTGAACTATCATGGGTTAATGACAGTATTAGGTCAGGAGACATAATGGGAATGATTTAGGGATGTCCCGTTGATCTATGAAATAAAGGTGTGTTGTATGTACTCATTAGAATTGCCTCATTGAGGCAATTCTAATGAGTACATACAACATAACATATCTTTTCGAAATCAATGGGCCTTCATCTTATCTAAGTTATCAAGTCTCTCGCTGCTTTGGTCTGCACCTTGCCCTGGCCATATGTGAGAAGCCATGTTCTGCAATGGAAGGTCAGGTGGTTTTTCTCCGGGTACTACAGTTTTCACCTACCTCTGATTAACAATTGGCTAATATGAGTGAAATAATCTCGAAAGTATTGAAAAAAAACTTTTCGAGATAAAAAATATCCTAATCCATTGCATGCGGGAAACCTTGGCAAACAGTGCAGGAATAAAAGCGAAACAATAGGCCTACCACCCCTTATATGACAAATGGACTTGTCCAACATATAGCACTAGCATACAATGGGCTAAATATAGGGTATATGGTAATAAAAGAGCCAGTTTGAATTAACCATGATAAATTTGCCATCGGTTTTCGATATACACCACAACCTCTTTATAATACTTTTAATGGGGTCCAAAGCAGAAACCATGTTACTTAAACCACTGTGTTATATCCAAACAAAAATGTGCAAATTATATAGAAAAATGGCCATTTATGGTCATTTTTATTAGGAGTGTAACAATGCATCGGACCATCAATGCATTGCGATAGGCACTGGGCCGATAGTACTGCATCGATGGTAAAGTTAAACATTGATGACTATCGCCGATAGTGTTTTGAACTATCGATAGTTTTCTATATCACAAGTTTTTCAGATAATTCCCGAAGTTGTTTTCATTCTTTTATAATTTATATTATTTATTACCACCTACGTCTTGTACCCGGTCAAGCGTCAAACTGTACATTATCCTAATTATAATCCAGTAATCTCCTGTGTCAGTGGGAGACAACTGCTGCTTGTCACCGGATAAAGGCAATAAAATTACAGCTGAATCATGATTTGGCGGTAGCCTGCTGGTGCACTGTGTTTATGCATCCTATTTTGTTACGCATTATCCACTTAACACCCGATGTCGGTATAAGGTCAGAACGCTGAATATTCCGTCATTGAACTGGTAAATTTACAACTTTCTGAAGCATATTTCAACAGCACTTTCATGTTAATTGATTTCGAAATAATTGACACTGACGACCACGCATATTTTGATTAGGCTAATCTGCAAGCTGTCTGTAAGCCAGTGATAAGAAAAGTGATAATTAATGTGTGTTTACACAGTGGTATTTATTATCAAAGGGTTTCGCCCGCATTAATTAGCACATGAAGCATGGAAAGTCTGCACGTGTCACTACCGCTTCAAAAGATGCAAAAAAATGTTCTGGTTGATGTTTTAGAGGATTCTTATTTTGTCAATAACAGACATCAAAGGAAATGAAATACATGTCGTCCTGCAAAGAACGCTTATTATTTGGGCATCCAGACATGTTTATACAGCCGAGGAATTAATTTTGAATCTTGGACTTCGTGTAAGGGAAATACCGCACTAGAAAATAATTAAGAAAATAAAAACGTGGTACGATTTTCTGTTTATCTGTATTGCTAAAATATTTTAAAAGATTTTACCAAACAACAAAAGGAAAATACAAATGATGTTTGGAAAAAAAACATTTCACAATGAAAATGATGGAAAATTAGATAAGTTGGCAGATGCAAGAATGTGGGGATGACATTGTAAGGCATGTTTGGCACGTTACTGATGACGTCATCGGTCGACCAGGGTCGATTTGGACATAAAAATTCTTTAGCCCTGATCTCAAAGGTGTTCGTTTAACAAACGCATGCGATCGATTGTGTACCGAAACACTGAGACTGATATCAAAAATTTCCTCAGATTTTCGGTCTAAGAGTCAAATCTAACTTCCCAAAACACAGGTTCTGGTGTATGGATTCTTTGACGTGTCATCGGTAACAATTCTGATTCTGAATCGTATGCATTGCTGACAGTTTTTCAGCTATATACTATTTATTTTATTGAAGCATATTTCTTTCGTAACCGGTAAAACATATTTTCTCAATAGCTAAACAGTTGTGGATAGAGGTGGATAGAAAACAGCGCCCTGCACAATTCCCGATTTATACCCGGAAGCTCGATCCGTGTCACCAACAACAGCTTAGAGATGTGTTTACACAAATTAAAGCGTTCAACTTTTCCCGCCAAGCATCTGCTATTTTGGCGCAAAAATATAGCCATGCACGAGGCAGTAGAAAAGTCTGTTTTTATTAATATGCATACATCTAGTAGTCTACCGATAGATGAAGCTAATCGTCTTAGGAGCGATTGAATTGTGGATTAAATTTTATGATTGAGGGATAAATGCAAATTAGAGACATAACTTGATCTTATTTTCACACCTTGTCACGCGGAACATTATAGGCTTATCGGTAGCGCCGGAGGCTTGTGTTTACAGTGTAATTATAGAATAGACTGCATATCCAGCATTTATTACACGCTTCGGTTAACTAACATGGTCGGTTTGGTTGGACCCAAAGTTCAGTGTTAGAACGAGGTTGAGGTGTATTTAGTCACTTTGTCATGTCTGAAGTGGTTTGGAAGACAAGTAAACATTTCATTGCCTTCGTGAAGAGCTGACATTTATTTTGAGTAAGAAACTGATTTCACATTCTCACTGTGAATTGATACATTTTACTTGGCTTTTTCTATTAAAATGAGTCTCCCGGTGTCATATAATATTTTGACCCGCCTAAAAAGTGACCCGCGGGTCATAATATTATGACCCGCGGGTCAACATATTATTATAATATTTTGACCCCCCCTATAATATTTTGACCCCCCTCCCTAACTGCACAAAAGTTACATTTAAATGACCAAATATGGTGAGGTAACTGTTCAGCAGTAAAACTATGACAATTGTGGTGGTTTTTCCTGCTGATTTTTACACTTGGGCAGTGTCTGAGGGGTGGGGTGGGATAGTTCTAGATCTGAAAATCTACAGCAAGAATAATGACTATAATATATAAGAAAGGGCAATCATGTTTAAAGGGAAATGGCTAAAAAGCAGCAAAAAAGTTAAAAAATAACAGAAAAAAAACACATGACTAAAATGGTATTGAGAGAACTAGCCTATGCACGTGGGCAATAATAATAAGACCCACCCTTTTTATCTGTTATTGATATACTGGTATTTGAGTTCATTCAATTAATTAAACTTTTCATTGAATTAGATGGCTTGTAATACACTAGATTCAGTAAGGTTCAGTATGTGGGAGGGGTTGTAACTTAATGACTTGAAATAAGGAGGGGGGGGTCAAATTATTATAGCTATAATAAAATGACCCACCCTTACTATTTGTAATTAGTGTTCTGGTATTTGAGTTCACACAGTTAAATTAAAACTTATATTGCTTTATATGGCTAGAAATAGACTTTATTCAGTAAGGTTCAGTATGTGGGAGGGGTTGTTACTTAATGACTTGAAATTGGGGGGAGGGTCAAATTATTATAGCTATAATAAAATGACCCACCCTTATTATCTGTTATTGATATGCTGGCATTTGAGTTCACTCAATAGATTAAACTTTTAATTGAATTAGATGGCTTGTAATACACTAGATTCAGTAAGGTTCAGTATGTGGGAGGGGTTGTAACTTAATGACCTGAAATAAGGAGGGGGGGGGGGTCAAATTATTATAGCTATAATATAATGGCCCACCCTTATTATCTGGTATTAATTTATTGGTATTTGAGTTTATTCAATTAATTAAACTTTTCATTGAATTAGATGGATTGTAATACACTAGATTCAGTAATCAGTAAGGTTCACTGGTTCAGTATGTTGGAGGGATTGTAACTTAATGACTTTAAATGGGTGGGGGGGGGGGGGGTCAAATTATTATAGCTATAATAATATGACCCACCCTTACTATTTGTAATTAGTGTACTGGTATTTGAGTTCACACAGTTAAATTAAAACTTAAATTGCTTTATATGGCTAGAAATAGACTAGATTCAGTAAGGTTCAGTATGTGGGAGGGGTTGTTACTTAATGACTTGAAATTGAGGGGGGGGGGGTCAAATTATTATAGCTATAATAAAATGACCCACCCTAATTATCTGTTATTGATATACTGGTATTTGAGTTCACTAAAAAAATTAAACTTTTAAAGCTGCTGGCCCATGGCTCAATATCGAAAATATATTTTTTTTAAAAAATCGCCTAAAACAGCTTATTGTGGAAGGAAATATAAAAAAATAACGATCCAATGTTGAAATCTTAAGAAATTTTCCGTATATTTGTAATTAAATGTCTTCAAATCCAAAAGCGTTTGCAACGGTTTTGAACGTTTGTACATAAATATGTGGCGTCTTGGTACCACACCACGCTAAATCGTTATTTTCAAAGTGAAATATATCTAAATTGTACGTAGATTATCCGATAATATTATGATCATTATATTTACTTATACACAGCCTTTCAAATACTACCTTTAGATTTTATTCCTATTTTTGACATGAAATCCGTGGGCTAGAAGCTTTAATTGAATGAGATGGCTTGTAATACACTAGATTCAGTAAGGTTCAGTATGTGGGAGGGGTTGTTACTTAATGACTTGAAATTGGGGGGGGGGGGGTCAAATTATTATAGCTATAATAAAATGACCCACCCTTTTTATCTGCTATTGATATACTGGTATTTGAGTTCACTCAATAGATTAAACTATTAATTGAATTAGATGGCTTGTAATAGAAAAGATTCAGTAAGGTTCAGTATGTGAGTCCAATTCCTTGGTTGAAAAGGATACGTGGTGTGGGGGGTCATTTTATTATGGGTATAATATTTTGACCCCCCCCTACATTTCATCAACAGTTCAACGTTCAATTGTCAGGGTTATCCTGTTGTTTTAACCAAGTTAATTAGAAATAATCTACTGCTATATCCCCTTTTCTTTACATTATTTTGAGTCCATTTCCTTGGTTGAAAAAGATACTGCTGTGGGGGGGGGGGGGGGGTCATTTTATTATGGGTATAATATTTTGACCCCCCCCCCCTACATTTAATCAACAGATCAACATTCAATAGTCATGATTATTCTGTTGTTTTAATCCAGTTAATTAGAAATAATCTACTGCTATATCCCCTTTTCTTTACATTATATTGACTCCATTTCCTTTGTTGAAAAAGATACTGGGGGGGGGGGGGATTTTATTATGGGTATAATATTTTGACCCCCCTCCCCCCTTCTAAGCAGCAACACCCATTTCAAATGAGAATATTATTCTTCATTATCTTGTTAAATGTGATATAATGATGATAATGATATTATTGTCCAGTACTTTGTAAATTGTACTGGGGGGGGGGGGGGGGTCATTTTATTATAGCTATAATATTTTGACCCCCCCCCCTTTCTTGGCAGCAACACCCATTTCAAAAGAGATTATTATTCTGCATTAATTTTGTCAAATGTGAAATAATCTATTGATATTATTGTCCAGTACTATTATTTTGAGTCCATTTCCTTAGTTGAAAAAAGATATGTATGGGGGGGGGGGGGGGGGGGGGGGTCATTTTATTATAGCTATAATATTTTGACCCCCCTACCCATGTTGTCAGATCTGCAATAGACTCCTTGCAATACCCATTTCTTATCTTGTCAATACCTATTTATCCATAAAAGTCCACTTCTGATTTATTTTGCTGAAGTTTTAGGGGCGGGTCAAAATATTATAGGGGGGGTCAAAATATTACTGTAATATATTGACCCGCGGGTCAAAATATTACACGGGTCAAAATATTATCTGACACCGGCTCTTCCAGAAGGATTTACACTTAAAGGAAAAAAGATGCTCCTGGGGAGCTGTTTCCTCTTCATGAAGGGCAGACAGAAAAGCAAACAGGAGTTTACAACAGGTGTCCCTCTTGTGTAAATTATCTTGTTTATTTCTTGTATTCAGATAAAGCATACAGAAAACAGTTTGAAGGGTTGAATAGGTTTTATTTCCTTCTCAAACAAGAAAATATGTTTCAGGCAATAGTATCGCAATAGTATTGCAATAGTAGCAAGCAATAGTAATGGTATCACAATGCTTCTTCCTGCAATGTCAATACTATCGCAATAGTCATTTTCTGACTTTTGTTACATCCCTAATTTTTATATATAATTTACACATTTTGGGGATCAATCAAGCCATGTTATATCCAAACGGCATTATAATGAACCATGTTAAAACGAGGTTGTGGTGTTTTGAAATTTTACTCTATATGATTTCTTCATATTTAACAGGGCAGTTTGATTCTTATGACAGTGTCTGTGTATACATATTTGGAAGATCGGTCCAAGTTTGATGACAAGGTAAGTACCAGTGCACCGAAATCTGTCACTGCTCACTTGCAGGAATTGTGCTGTTCAGTGCCCAAGATACAACACAACCTCTTTATAACACTATTGTTGGGGGCTGCATGTTGCTTCAGCGCAGAGCTGAAACTGACTGAACTTGAGTACTGGTAAACTGCTTGGTCTAAGCCTGTGCAGAAAAAGTGGTGTGGGTCGGAACTCTTAACCCTAGCAATATCTTTCGGTGGTAGGGCTTGAGATGTCATTTCATCTCAGTCATGTCTGGTAATAGTCCTACAAAATAGAAGAAAAGTCTCCAAAATGACCTAAATAGTGATGACATAAACAAAATCAAGTGCAGCCTCTGATACATCCTCCCAAGCCAAGGGTACTAACGAAGTCCACTACATGATTCCTTACACACCTGGCCTGCGGCTTATTTCAAGTTATTTGTAAATAAAAACCACAGCTATACCATTTCATTGGATACGAGCAACTGCCATTGCATTCAGTCAAATTATTCGTAACAAACTATTCACTGGTGAGTGAGTGAGTTTTTAGTTTTACGTCCCACCAACAGCTAAGGTCATACGGAGACGGGACCTCGGTTTAAAGACTCATCCGAAAGTCTGGAGAAGCCCGGGATCGATCCTGCGATCCCTGGTTTACAAGGCGAGTACTATTCACTGGTGAATGAAATCAAGATGACGGCACCCATGTTAAATAAAATACGTTGTGTTGCAGTGAGAATTTACAGAAAAAGAGTAGCTGGTTAATTTTTAGCTCGCCTGTACGAAGTACATGGAGAGCTATTGTTGTCACCTCGGATGGCGTGCGCGTCCGCTGTGCGCGTGCGCTTCACACTGCGTTAAAGTTTTTCAAATGCTTATATCTCAACAGTCACTCATCACAGAGCACTCATATTTGGAACTTTAGTACCTGGGAGGGTCTTCTGATGTTCAAAGATAACAGACCCCTGGGGTCATGCCCCGGGGTGGGGCTTGGGGTCAAAATCTAGAACACCTAATGCGCTTCACACTGCGTTAAAGTTTTTCAAATGCTTATATCTCAACAGTCACTCATCACAGAGCACTCATATTTGGAACTTTAGTACCTGGGAGGGTCTTCTGATGTTCAAAGATAACAGACCCCTGGGGTCATGCCCCGGGATGGGGCTTGGGGTCAAAATCTAAAACACCTATGTAATACTATGTTAATGTTTTTGAAATGCATATATCTCAGCACTCACTCATCACAAAGCATTCATATTTACAACTTGGATACCTGGGAGTGTCTTCTGAGATTCCAAGACAACCCCCCCCCCCCCCCCCCCCCCCCCGGGTTCATGCCTGAGAGTGGGGATGGGGTTGGGCTAGGGGTTAAAATCTAGGACAACTTTGTAATTTGTTGTATACATTTCCCTTATGCTAACAAGTTATAGACAGAATTGGTTATACATCAGCCAACCAAGTGACATTGGTTCAAGTGTAAAAGGGTGATGGTCATGGTGACCTATATTTCACGGTCCAGTGATTTTGCCTTTTATCTTGAAGACTATTTGTTGGAGAAATGTCATACCTGGGATATTAGTTCCATGTGACCCCATGATTGACCTCAAAATATATATAGGTCACTGTGACCTATATTTCATGGTTGAATGATTTTGACTATTATCTCGAGTACTATTTGATGGAGAAATGTCATACCTGGATAATTAGTTCCATGTGACCTGATAATTGACTGCAAAATATATCTAGGTCAGTGTGATCTATATTTCATGGCTCAGTGATTTTGCCTATCATCTCGAATACTTTTTGATGGAGAGATGCCATACCTTGATTATTAGTTCCATGTGACCCCATGATTGACCTCAAAATATAGCTAGGTCAGTGTGACCTATATTTCATGGTTCAGTGATTTTGCCTATTATCTTGAATATTTTTCGATGGAGAAATGTCATACCTGGGTAATTAGTCCCATGTGACCCCATGCTTGACCTCAAAATATGTCTAGATCACTGTGACCTATATTTCATGGTTCAGTGATTTTGTCTATTATCTTGAATACTATTTGATGAAGAAATGTTACACCTGGATTATTTATTCCATGTGACCTGATTATTGACCACAAAATAAATCCAGGTCATTGTGACCTATATTTCACGGTCCAGTGATTTTGCCTTTTATCTTGAAGACTATTTGTTGGAGAAATGTCATACCTGGGATATTAGTTCCATGTGACCCCATGATTGACATCAAAATATATCTAGGTCACGGTGACCTATATTTCATGGTTGAATGATTTTGACTATTATCTCGAGTACTATTTGATGGAGAAATGTCATACCTGGATTATTAGTTCCATGTGACCTGATAATTGACCGCAAAATATATCTAGGTCAGTGTGATCTATATTTCATGGCTCAGTGATTTTGCCTATTATCTCGAATACTTTTTGATGGAGAGATGCCATACCTTGATTATTAGTTCCATGTGACCCCATGATTGACCTCAAAATATAGCTAGGTCAGTGTGACCTATATTTCATGGTTCAGTGATTTTGCCTATTATCTTGAATATTTTTCGATGGAGAAATATCATACCTGGGTAATTAGTCACATGTGACCCCATGCTTGACCTCAAAATATGTCTAGGTCACTGTGACCTATATTTCATGGTTCAGTGATTTTGTCTATTATCTTGAATACTATTTGATGAAGAAATGTTACACCTGGATTATTTATTCCATGTGACCTGATTATTGACCACAAAATAAATCCAGGTCATTGTGACCTATATTTCATGGTTCAGTGATTTTCCCTATTATCTTTATTACTATTTGATGGAGAAATGTCATACCTGGGCTATTAGTTCCATGTGACCCCATGATTTACCTCAAAATATATCTAGGTCACTGTCACCTATATTTCATGGTTCAGTGATTTGCCAATTATCTTTAATAATTTTTCATGAAGAAACATCCTGCCTGGATTATTTATTCCATGTGACCCCATGACTGACCTCGAAATTATATCTTGGTCAGTGTGACCTAAATTTCATGATTCAGTGACTCTGCCAAATTGACTACTATTTTTATGCCCCCGGAATCTAAGATTCTGGGGGGCATATAGTTTTTGGTCTGTCCGTCTGTTTGTCTGTTTGTCCGTCTGCAAAAACTTTAACATTGGGCATAACTTTTGAATGGTAAGTGGTACAGCTTTCATACTTCACATGTGCATTCCTTGTCACAAGACCTTTCAAGAGGTACCATAAATTTTGACCTCGTGACCTTGGACCTTGACATTTGACCTACTTTTGGCCTCATTTTTAAAAACTTTAACATTGGCCATAACTTTTGATTGGTAAGTGATAGAGCTTTCATATTTCACATGTGCATTCCTTGTCACAAGACCTTTCTATTGGTACTATAATTTTTGACCTCATGACCTTGACCTTGGCATATGACCTACTTTTTTAAAAACTTTAACATTGGCCATAACTTTTGATTGGTAAGTGATAGAGCTTTCATATTTCACATGTGCATTCCTTGTCACAAGACCTTTCTATTGGTACTATAATTTTTGACCTCATGACCTTGACCTTGGCATTTGACCTACTTTTTAAAAACTTTAACATTGGCCGTAACGTTTGATTGGTAAATGGTAGAGCTTTCATATTTCACGTGCATTCCTTGTCACAAGACCTTTCTAATGGTACCATAATTTTTGACCTCATGACCTTGACCTTGATGTTTGACCTACTTTTTAAAAACTTTAACATTGGCCATAACTTTTGATTGGTAAATGGTAGGGCTTTCATATTTCACATGTGCATTCCTTGTCACAAGACCTTTCTAGTGGTGCCATAATTTTTGACCTTGTGACTTTGACCTTGATGTTTGACCTACTTTTTAAAAACTTTAATATAGTCCATAACTTTTGATTGGTAAGTGATAGAGCTTTCATATTTCACATGTGTATTCTTTCTCACAAGACCTTTCCAGTGGTACCATAATTTTTTACCTCGTGACCTTGTGGCCTCAACCATGACATACTTTAGTGATGGGGCTTTCATATTGCACAGGCGCTGTCCGGGGGCATCGGTGTTTCACAAACACATCTTGTTTTCTATTTTTTTTAGAAACTTCAGTCCTGAATTATAAGTTCCATGTGACGAGATGATTGACATAGAAATATATCTAGGTCAGTGTGACCTATTTTCCTGGTTCATTGATTTTGCCTTATAATTCATACACATTGTGATTCTGAAATGTAATATTTGGCATATATGTTCCATGCGACCTGGTCACTGACCTCAAAATGTATCTAGGTGTGTGTGACCTATATTTCATGGTTCACTAATTATACCTTCTATGTTGAAAGCGCGAAACAGGCGAGCTATGCTGTCTGGCGACAGCTCTTGTTAACCAGTTCTCTGGCATGTTTGAACTACAGTGCGAAGTTATGGGGCACATTCCCAACTTTCTGCACTTTTCTATCTTTTTCTCTTCCAACATGGAAGCCACCATCTTTGTTGAATACAATTTGTAACAATTTTTTCAATTGGTCAAAATTTATCATAGCAAGGGGGGTAATAAAGTCAATTCACATGGCGGCACAGTGGTAGACTATTCACAAATAATCCATGGGCCAAGGATTTTTAAGGAATGTAGTGGGCTCCGTACTCTTGGTTTGCAAAGATACCTCTGATATTGCTCAGGCAGTTCTGTTATTTTGTTTGTTAGATGCTTGTACAGCAACTGTTTTGCTCTCAAGGGGAATGGGAACACCTGGCAGATTTTCCACCATTTTTCAAAGAGAGACAACCTTCGGGACTTTCTATTCACTTTTCTATAAGCCTTCTTTGACTGAAAGAGGGGTCTACTCCTCAGGAGCAAATTCTTTACTTTAAGAGTTGACCCCTATTGACATGGGAGACAAAAATACTTTTGCAGGAGTAAATAGAGTTGAGACTTCTGAAAATGACAATATCATCAGGAAACCAGTTAAGGGGTTTGTGACTAGGGCCCAGTTGTCTTTTTAAAAAGCATCGTTAGCTTACCAACTTGTTAGTGATCAACTAAGTACAATATCTAATACAGTGATATTTTTGGTGAAAAAATGTGAGCAGCTTTTGCATCTGCAAAAGCTGCTCACTTTTCTTCAGCAAAAATTTTAGTATATTTGTCTTATTAAATTATCAAAGTTTTAACAATATGTTAACTAATGAAGTTGTTAGTTTTGAACAACTGGCAGGTATGACAAATACCAGCCTACCAGGCTTGGGGCCAATTACATTTGAAAGTAATTGATTAAATTACAATAACTTAGCCCTAATAATGTAATTGATTAAATTACAATTACAACATCATATGAATGTAATTGATTAAATTACAATTACTTTTGCACCTATGCAGGCTAGCAAGAGTTTGAAAATTTAAGCTATAGAAACCAGCAGTATTGAACTATCCAAACACTATGGTGCTGATCAGACTGCACATATGTACAGGTTGTTCTGCACCTTTATACGGGTTTTCTCGTAGCATGTTTCATACTTTACTAAGTGTTTCTGTAAACAGTAGACTAGTGTCACCAGGTATCATCTCATTTGCGGCCCCCGCCCATCAGGGCTTGAAGAAATAGATGGATCTAAGCCTGCCCAGGGAAAGCGGTGCAAGTGGCCCGTCCATGCTAATAAACCCTATTGGTTTCATTGGGCGGCTGGGCTTGAGATGTCATTTCATCTCAAGGTTGGGTAAAAGTCCCACAAAATTGGAAGCAACATCTCCAAAATGACCTTTACAGTGTTGACGGGGACGTTAAACCTCAAACCAAACAAACAAACAAAACATCATCTCATTTATCCAGTTGGCATGTGACTGCCTACTGCTGCTTTCTTGTATCCCTAAAAAAATTGTAGCTTATCACAGTAAATCATTTTAACATTAATTTTTTCAGAGAGATACATGTACAAGCAGGCAACTCATATATACTCACCGGAAATAGAAACTATACACTCATTTTTAAGTTGTCACTGGCGAAACATTTTAATGAAATTTTAATTCCAATTATATAAATTACCATCAGTGGCATATCTGATTTATCGAATAAAATGTTTAATAATAGCTACGATTTAACGGGTAGAGCCACAGGCTCAAAGCAAGGGTCAAAATTATGCTGTTCAAGTTTCCATTGGGTCAAACTTTTTGTGCTGCAAATGTGATTCCCATTTTTACAAGTTATTACGCATCATCTAACGTTGGGAATATTGTTTACAAAATGAAAATTTTCACAAGGGTTGAAATGTTATCGACGTTTAAATATTGGACCAAACCACCGGAAGTGAGCGAAAATTATGGCATTTCTGATTGCGGTTTTTGTTTTTATCAATATTTAAGACACAGCTGAGAATGCTAAAACGATTGAAGGCACTTTCGGGTCGATTTTTGGCTTGAAACTTTATTTTGAAAATTTCGCTGAAAAAAAGCTGTTTTTGAGATTTCAATACAATGTTTTTTTCTCGATAATTTTTAGATGTTATGTTATTTTTTTATTCCTTGCTTTTTACTTGTTACCTATACGCAAAAAATGTTAAAGTCAAAATTCGATTACAAACAGATTTTGTGAAAAATGCACTTTTTTACATTTTTCCCAAAAACTTTTATTTTGAACACCAGATTTTCTTTAAATTGTTACAGGATTCATGTCGATAGTTAGTTAAGTCCTTAATCAGTAATTTTTAACTGAATTATCCGCTTGTTTTGTCAGGCGAGACAATTTAAAAGTGTATAGTTTCTATTTCCGGTCATTATATATGAAAAGGTCTGCTACCATTGTGATAATAGTTATATGACTCCTGCTTTGTTATGTATGAAAATACATTTAACTTTTTATGGAACATTTCAGAATATTTACTTTGAAGCTGTTGGCTGCAGTCTGCTGTTGTTGACATCTGTCTACCGATTCTGGCAAGGTGGTTATCATGTTGGAGGACGGGAACAGAGAGGTCATGTGAGCACCATTATAAGAATCAACTTCCTGATCCTCTTCTTCACGGGACTTCTGAATCTCACCTTCCCTTCCTGGGTTATTCCGTTCAAGGTAAGTTCATGTCCACACAAACAGTCTTTGGTGAATTTTACACCGTCACATTCAATTAAACTGTTCACATGCATCAAACTAGCCCACAAACCCTCAAGATGCAAAACACAACAATTGTTATTGCTTTTATTGTCGCCTGGTTACTTTAATAGTCATTGTTGCAAACTGTGGATCCAGATCAGACTGCTGTTGTTGGAGAAGTCAGATCAGGGTCCACGCTGCTTGCTTATATCCAAAGATGTTTAAAAAGAATTTGCACGATACAGTCGACCGCATAAACAGATGACATTTTCAGATTCAGATTTTCTTGAATCCCAGGGCTGTAGAAATACCATACCTGACTTGTCTCCTTTCCTTCAGGACAAGTGAAAAGGAATTCTAAAATTGGGACACCTCAAGGACTCGCTGTAATTCTCCTAAATTATTCAGGAGTTCCAGCAAGGAGTCCAACAGGTGCAGACAGACTGGAAAACAGTAAAGACCCTGATCAGACTGCTCCTTGATCAGAGTCAGCACTGTTTGCTTCGGCCTATCTGTCCCAATACTTTTGATTATTACTGTTCTTGTCCTGAGACAGATACATGTATAGACTGTGTTTATGATCAGATTATAGAAATTGGTTTCTGTAGGGAAATGGGAACACCTTTTCTCAAAGGGAGACAACTTTTGGGACTTCCTGTTCACTTTTCTATAAGCTGTTTCCAGCTGAGAAAGGGGTCTACTCTTAAAGGAAAGACTTTGCTCCTCAGGAGCAAATTCTTTACTTTAAGAGTTGATCCTTTTTGACATGGGAGACAAAAAATACTTTTGCAGGAGTTGCCTCGCCTGAAGGTGTATCCATTCCCGTTAAGGTGCATTTATACTAATAATAATAAAAATGGAGGCTTTTCTTGCATAAATAGATTTGCCTTCAATCTACAGTGTCTGACCGGTCAGTCTTAAGGGAACGCATTTACTCCCAATCGGAGTGTATGTCCTGTAACCCATAATATCCTAGTGGACTCTTCCATTGCTATATGTTTGACAAGTCCATTTGTCATATAAGGGGTGTAAGGCCTATTTTTGTATTCTATTTTTGACAAAATTCCGTTAGCAAATAGTGCAGGCCCTGATCAGATGCTGCATTCTGTGGCATCTGATCTGGGCCTGCACTGTTTGCCAAGTTTAGGGGTTATCTGCATGCAAGTGGTTAAAATGCAGTTATCAAGAAATTTTAGAATTGCTTAATACATGTTTGAAACCAGGTAATCCTCAAAAGTAACAGTTGAGGGCGCCATGTTTATCCATGTTTTATTGCTGGATTCTGGCTGCCTTGTGTACCCAACTTACTGAAACTGCATCAGACTACAGTACCGTGAATGGATTCCATTGGTAAAATACTGAGTCCTTTTTAGTTTGGATAGTGAGTATCCAATAAAAAGGAATTTGAGTTGCTTTCTCGGCTTGTTGAAAGTATTTACAGTTTGAATTATAAAGGAAGACATGATAAAGGCGTGATAAATCAGGATGGCCATGCTTTGTACTGTTGCAGTATATATACATTTTCTCAGTGCCATCAACTATGTTACACAGAAAATGGCATTGGGAAGACCTACTCTAGTATGTCACTGATCATTTGTTTGCTAATCACAGTTTGCACTTTTACATGCTTATTGATTGACCTCAGTTGGATTAATTGTTTATCTAAAGTCAGATCAAACTAGCAGCTTGGTGCAGAGCTAGGTGTGAAAGATCAATACTGGAACACAATGGGTATCATCTGAAATCGTTATAACGCTGTTGGTCTGTCGCTCCATTTTTTTGCTTTTGTCGGCCAGTTTTGAAAATGGTCAATTTCTTTTCCCATTTTTCTGCCAAACTCGGCAGTCAGAATACCATCAGCCAAGACAATACCTGTATTCTCGCTTATTTACTCAAGTTGTCAACACTATTAAACTGTGAATACTCGCCTATGGCTTACCGTATTCGGGTGTGTATTACCCGAATTTGCGTACTACCCGCACCCCCTTTTTTTTCCAAAATCTGGGGGAAAACTGTTATACTGGTGTATTACCCGCATGGAACATTTGCTGAAATTTTGGTGGATGCGTAAGTGAGAAAAAGTAAGAATTTGGCCAGTCTTTGTAGCACACAACGGAACGCGCGATCGTCTTCAAAAGGCGGGAAAATGCACGTGCGTGAGAGTATCACCAGAAAGCATGTATTTTGCATTAAAATGTTGAAAAAACTTTACCTGTTCACCGTTGTTATTTATTTATTAACCCACATATGCCCGCGGCCCTTTTTTGGGACATCGGCAAACAGTGCAGTCCCAGATCAGACGCCTCAGAAAGACGCCGCAGACGTTTCTTTTTTGGGACATCGGCAAACAGTGCAGTCCCAGATCAGACACCTCAGAAAGACGCCGCAGATGTCTGATTTGGATTTACACTGTTTATTGATTTATAACGGTTCAATTATGACACTATTGTTAATCCCTGTCATATAATTGCCACCCTGCGGTGCGTGTCAATAAGGTGTGAAAATATGGTCAAGTTATGTCTCTAATTTGCGTTTATTCCCCAATCATAAAATTTAATCCGCAATCAGTGTGAAAATTATTTAATTGCTCCTAAGACGAGTTGCTACGACTATTCTGCTATCTCGTGAATGGTTATGTTTTGGCGCCAAATAGCAGACGCTTGGAGAGAAAAGTTGAAGTCTTTGTGTTAACACATCTGTATTCTGTTGTTGGTTATTGACACGGAGCTTACGGAAAGTGCTGTTTTGCTAGCGAGAATACTTTTACCATTTCCAAACATTTTTTTATGAGACAGATACGCCCCATTAAGATAAAACAATAGACACGTGTGGGGTTGCTGGGGTACGATGACGTCATTTACCGATCGCGTGCAGAAAAAAACTAGCAGTGATTTGTGGGCGGCAGTTTGGATGCCGGAAAACTTTGATGTTCGCATTGAACTTGCTTGTTTATTTTGTTTAAAATCTGAGTTTTAGGAATAATACTCACAAAATCGGGCTTGCAAGTAATAGAGATTGTTATATTACTCATGTGTAAGTAAAATTGAGTGGACAATTAAAAGTTATTTATGTCGGGAATCGTAAAAGGATAGAGCATAACATGAGATGCATCGTATTTTCAGCTGCCAAAAGTAAAAATAAAATGGTCCAAAAATAATTCGGCCTGTAATTTGAGGGAAAAAAACTGCGGGTAATACACGCCCGAATACGGTATTAATAAGGCGGCAATTAACAGTGTGGTAAGGTGTGAAAACCAGGAAATCAAGGTATTTGCACCAGTTTGTCTCAATTAGTCCCTTGGTAATTGTCACTTGCAGACGCTTAATATTTTTCCCGCCAAAACAGAGCATAGCAGACAGGCTTTTTTTTTTTTGATATTTATTTATTATTCACTAGATAAAAACAAAGAAATGGAAATTAAGCAAGGTACAACAATAAACATTCATAATCACCATGTTAAACTTGGTTCGCTTACATTAATAGCCCCTCTTTCAAGCTAACCTTTCCGAAATGTCGAGTTGCATTTTACTTCACTGTTTAGTGATACCTTCTTGAGACCGGAAGAGGTAAATAAATATGGCGGCCAGAGATACAGAAACAAAAGTACAGTAATAAATAAATTCAGCAATGGTTTGGATGAAAAGCTAAATGACCACTAGAAGTATAGAATCAGATTAACATTTAATCTAGTAACTATATAATTTATAAAATACATGCAGTATGTAATATTCATAATAAACTGGCAGAAACAGTAGACATGCATGCAGTAAAAGTGGGTGGGGTAACAATATAACGCTATATTTTCAGGATCAGTATAGCGCTGGACCACTTATAACGCAGTCGAAGTCGATGGATCCCGATGACAGCGTTATAAAGACGCTACAGTGTACTGGTAAACAGCTTAGAGGATCTAAGCCTGTCCAGGAACCGCGGTGCGAGGCGGACCGTCCATGCTAATAAACCCTTTCTTTCATTGGGTGACAGGGCTTGAGATGTCATATCATCTCAATGTCGGCTAAAAGTCCCACAAAATTGGAAGCAATGTCTCCAAAATGACCTTCACAGTGTTGACGGGGACGTAAAATCTCAAATCAAACAAAACTTTTTAGTTTTAAAGCTTTTGCAAGTTAAGTGGAAAATTTGGGATCCATGGCCAAGTCCCAATATAATGGATATAGTGAAAATAAACAGATGTAGTGTAATGAAACTACAGTGTATTATGCAGTATGAAAGAATGCACAAAGATGTTAATTTTTATGAAAACCACATGAAAAATTCCCACCCATTCCAGAGTTATGCTTCAAACACTATTGTCATACCGACCAGGATGAAGTAGTTCAAAACTAGCAAGGTCGTAAGTTAACACATTTTTAAAACTTTGATCATGTCATATGGCAATTATACTAATATTTTTGCAGTAAAAAATGTGAGCAGCTTTTGCAAATGCAAAAGCTGCTCACATTTTTTTCTGTAAAAACACAATAGTATTACCGGTAGGTATTTTGTTTGCTAGAACAGTTAACATTTTGACCTCTAATGAGCTTGTTTAGCTAAACCAATCTTTGAACAACTGGACCCAGATGTTTTTTGTTTATTTTCTGTTTCAGAAGCTTGAAACCCTTGAAAAGTTTATGATGAGATGTATCGGGGCAATGTTCTTCAGCTGGTCATTTGTAGCCTGGTATGCCACTAGCTTCAGATATGATGAAGACAGGGGTGCTTTTTTCTTGTCTGAGATACTGGTAAGTCGGCTAGCCCATTTGTAGTCCGGTATGCCACAAGCTTGAGATATGATGAAGACAGGGGAGCTTTCTTCTTGTCTAAGATATTGGTAAGTCGGCTAACCCATTTGTAGCCTGGTATGCCACAAGCTTCAGATATGATGAAGACAGGGGAGCTTTTTTCTTGTCTGAGATACTGGTAAGTAGGCTAACCCATTTGTAGCCTGGTATGCCACAAGCTTCAGATATGATGAAGACAGGGGAGCTTTTTTCTTGTCTGAGATATTGGTAAGTCGGCTAGCCCATTTGTAGTCTGGTATGCCCCAAGCTTCAGACATGATGAAGACAGGGGAGCTTTCTTCTTGTTTGAGATACTGGTAAGTCGGCTAGCCCATTTGTAGTCTGGTATGCCACAAGCTTCAGATATGATGAAGACAGGGGAGCTTTCTTCTTGTTTGAGATACTGGTAAGTCAGCTAGCCCATTTGTAGTCTGGTATGCCACAAGCTTCAGATATGATGAAGACTGGGGTGCTTTCTTCTTGTTTGAGATATTGGTAAGTAGGCTAACCCATTTGTAGCCTGGTATGCCACAAGCTTCAGATATGATGAAGACAGGGGAGCTTTCTTCTTGTTTGAGATATTGGTAAGTCAGCTAGCCCATTTGTAGCCTGGTATGCCACTAGCTTCAGATATGATAAAGACAGGGGAGCTTTCTTCTTGTTTGAGATATTGGTAAGTCAGCTAGCCCATTTGTAGCCTGGTATGCCACTAGCTTCAGATATGATGAAGACAGGGGTGCTTTTTTCTTGTTCCAGATACTGGTAAGTCAGCTAGCCCATTTGTAGCCTGGTATGCCACAAGCTTCAGCTATGATGAAGACAGGGGAGCTTTCTTCTTGAGATACTGGTAAGTAGGCTAACCCATTTGTAGCCTGGTATGCCACAAGCTTCAGCTATGATGAAGACAGGGGAGCTTTCTTCTCGAGATATTGGTAAGTAGGCTAACCCATTTGTAGCCTGGTATGCCACAAGCTTCAGATATGATGAAGACAGGGGAGCTTTCTTCTTGTCTGAGATATTGGTAAGTCGGCTAGCCCATTTGTAGTCTGGTATGCCACAAGCTTCAGATATGATGAAGACAGGGGAGCTTTCTTCTTGTCTGAGATACTGGTAAGTAGGCTAACCCATCTGTAGCCTGGTATGCCACAAGCTTCAGATATGATGAAGACAGGGGTGCTTTCTTCTTGTCTGAGATACTGGTAAGTAGGCTAACCCATTTGTAGTCTGGTATGCCACAAGCTTCAGATATGATAAAGACAGGGGTGCTTTCTTCTTGTTTGAGATACTGGTAAGTAGGCTAACCCATTTGTAGCCCGGTATGCCCCAAGCTTCAGATATGATGAAGACAGGGGTGCTTTCTTCTTGTCTGAGATACTGGTAAGTAGGCTAACCCATTTGTAGCCTGGTATGCCACAAGCTTCAGATATGATAAAGACAGGGGTGCTTTCTTCTTGTTTGAGATACTGGTAAGTAGGCTAACCCATTTGTAGCCCGGTATGCCCCAAGCTTCAGATATGATGAAGACGGGTGCTTTATTTTTGTCTGAGATACTGGTAAGTTGGCTGGTCATTTGTAGCCTGGTATGCCACTAGCTTCAGATTTTATGAAGGCAGGGGTGCTTTCTTCTTGTCTGAGATACTGGTAAGTCAGCTAGCCCATTGATGTCTGGCAGCTTTTAAAGGCATTTATTCTTGTAACAGTAGGACACACGATGTGTTCATAATTGTTTTATTGCCCCTTGTGATATACTGTCTATAGCAGATCAAAGGCGGCCTTAAAAAGGGTGATTAGTAGCCCTTGTTGAATCCCTTGACTAAGACACTTAAGGGGAAATCAATAAGGTACACTAGTCAAGAGTTAGTAAACAATTGATTTTTCCCAAAGCAGGCCCCTTACCTGTTGAAGACAGAGGACTTCTCTTCAGCTATATAATATTATGTAATGAAATGATAGGCCTCAATAATCAAGAATAAATGCCTTTAACTCTTATCCTGCTGTTCACGACAAACCCTACATTTGCAAACATTGTAGAACCTGATCAGATGGCTTCTGATCAGGATCTACACTGTTTGTCATATTGTTTGTGAAATCAACGAATATATTATATCAAGTACAGTCGAACTTCGATGGCTCGAACCCCTTTGGGACCATGGAAATTTGTTCGAGACAGCGGTAGTTCGAGCCACTGTTGTATACTTCAGGAAAACATAACTGGGGTATTTTTGGACTTCTTTTCGGTGTTCTGTAACATAAATGTATACTGTGTGTACTCATTAGAATCGCCTCATTGAGGCGATTCTAATGAGTACACACATCATACATTTGCAAGCTAAAAGACGAAAATATCCTATTTTAACCATCCCTATTTCTTATGTACAGAAATTCCCTAGGGACTCAACAACGGGTTCGACTCAGCCATGGTAAACGAGCCATCGGTGTTCGAGCCATCGAAGTCCTACTGTATTTTGATTGGGTGATAGTCAGCAGTTGGTGTGGCTTAATAGATTAATTCAGCAGGATTAGAACATAAAAGAACATTGGAAAACCTTTGATCAGTTTCCACAAAATTTGTTGAAATTATAGAGTTACCTAAACCTCATTACAGCTAAGGCTGACACGATTAATCATGTAATCGATTAATCGATCGATAAATTCCACAAAAATGATTATCATTTCTGATTTGCTTTTAATCGATTACTTGATAGGTGCAATTTACTACCCAAAGTCATGCCTAAAATAGCGGGATGAGTGGCAAACAGTGCAGACCCTGTTGAGACGCCGCATTCTGTGGCGTCTCATCTGGGTCTACACTGTTTGCTCAGGCCTGTCCGTCCAAATATACATATGGTAATGGGCAACATATGGTAAGAGTCATACTCAGACAGAAAGCCAGACAGATAAAATTATGACAAAAAACTTAGCGATTAATAATCGATTATCGATCGCAATGACATGACTGACAATCGATTATCTTTTCAGCTCCGATTAGCCAGACCTAGTCACATCCAGAGATTTCGGTTGTTGCTCTTGAGACCCCAAAAGCACATATGCCGGCTTCGTTAACTCAGTCTGATGTGCGTGTGATTTGTGATCAGGAGATCGCAGGTTCGATACCTGCTGGGGTTGGCAACATTCTTTTTTGAAGATTTATCATGAAATCTTTTCCGTGATTATTCTCTACCTCCCAATGATTCAACCCAGGAAGTGTAGTTAGGTAAACTCACTAGTTTGATATAATCTAAATAGTGTTGACTTGGTCATAAAATTCCAAAACATAGAAACAAACAATAATTTGAAAAAGGCTCTTGTGGTGAGTGAAGACTGATTATTTGATTTGTAGACATGATTATTTTTAAATGAACATGTTTCTGGATCTTGAATTGTGAATGATACATTTCACAAGCACATAAAGCTTGCTTCATGTACATTTGAACCATATCACGCAGTCAGTTGACTTTAGCTTGCTTAATCCACACACAACTAGTCATTGGAGTCACTTCTCTGTCAGTTGCGAGGCATATTCTAGAGGGTTGGGGGTCTAACTGGCCCTCCTGTCTCACCTTTCCAGTAAGAAAATAAAAAAGTGTGCATAAAATCTAATCGGTCTCATCCAGCACACATCATTGCCATAGTGATGTAGCATTTTCAGTGCTGGCATAAATTTTCCACATTAGTGAAACAGAAAAGAGGTGCCACTCAAACATACTTTTTCTTGTAGGCGAGCGTGGCAATGTTTATCAGCCTCAATCTGGCATACTTCATGGATGGGCTGTTCACACCACGAGAAGCTCTAGTGCTGCACATAGGAATCCTGCCTGCCTTCCTGGTTCTGGTCGGCCTGTATCTACTACGGAAGAAGAATCAAGATAGTAACACCTACGGCTCATCAACCTATTATCTCAGGTCAAAAATGGAGTAACAGATCTTATACAGTGCTGGCAATAATGAGGTGTAGCAAGGATAATTTTGGCGTTTATTTTCCCATAAAAACATACGTTGTGATTGCTTAACCCGTTTTTATAGGAACCCTCAAAGTGGAACATTAGCAAACATTGCAGGCACAGATCAGACACAATGATCAGGGATTTCACTTGTTGCAAAAAAAAAATGAAATCGCCCATTTCGGCCCCCGCCCATAGGGGCTTGAAGAAATATATGGGCTGCATGATGCTTCCACGCAGAGCTGAATCCGGCCCGCATACTAGTACTGGTAAACCGCTTAGAGGATCTAAGCCTGTCCAGGAACCGCGGTGCGAGGCGGACCGTCCATGCTAATAAACCCTATTGGTTTCATTGGGCGACAGGGCTTGAGATGTCATTTCATCTCAATGTCGGGTAAAAGTCCCACAAAATTGGAAGCAACGTCTCCAAAATGACCTTTACAGTGTTGACGGGGACGTTAAACCTCAAATCAACCAACCAAAATCGCCCATTTTAGGTAAATTGAGGTTTTAACTCGACCTGGCTGCTGTATACTTTTAGCCCTCCAGGAACTGCATTTATCATATGACGTCGCATCTGAGCATGTAATAACGTCATGTAATAAATGTGATAATCCACTCGTGGATTAAATATGCAAATTAGTTAGATACGCTCCGTAATGTTACATGTACGACATCATTAATGTTGTCACGTTTACTAATGGCGGAGTATTGACATTTGTGTTAAATCTTCGTATATAAAATGCGTTTTAAATGTCATATGATAAATAGAATCTTGCATTCGTGCTCATGTATTATTGAATTTATTAAACTCGTTGAAGAAAAGGGATAAAATGCTCGGCTTGCCGAACTCCTTGAAGAAAAGGGATAAAATGCTCGGCTTACCGAGCATTTTATCCCTTTTCTTCAACGATTTTAATAAATTCAATAATACATGAACACTCATGTAAGATCCTCTATATATTGCGGGAGCAGACTGCAATCAATTTTTTTTTTTCATTGAAAATAAGGCTTGACATTATATGCAAATCATCTGCCCAGCAGATTATTCGCTTGTAATGTCAAGCCTTATGTTTGATGAAAAAAAATAGGAAAAAAAAAAAAGCTTAGAAAATGCCATCTACTTAACATGCTTAGAGCTTGAACCGTTGGTTGAAAATGGGTTATTTGCCTCTGACAGTGAGTACTTGCGAGTACTTCCATATGAAATCGCATATTGTCTGTGCATGTTAGAATGACAGCATATGTTTCTTGGAAAAAATATGGAAAAATACCCCTAAATTGTCCTTGAAACACATCTTTTAGGAAGGAACTAAACCTTTCTTCTGTGCTATGACAATTTCACAATTCTCAGAGACTTTAGTGTGTTTGTTAAAGAATTTTAGGAAAGTTTGTATTGTCCCTATGAACATCTTACATCACATCATACCATGAAAATAATACATGTTTTATCATATAACAATATAATTAAGTGGACAACATCATGTTATGAAAATGAAATGACCATGTGTTATAACATGGTTACTGGCGTGAAACATTATGATGCCATCCATGACAACCTCATATTTTCTATTGAAATTCTTTAGTAATGAAATCTGATTTAAAATTGTCGTATGATAAACAGAATCTTGTGTATGCAATTGTCTTTATTTCACAAGACAATTATGAAACTCGCCGAAGCTCTTGTCATAAATTTGACATGAAATGACCACGCATGTAAGATCCTTATAGCTCAAGTTAAGGAGGAATTACAAGGATAAGGGAGGATTACTGTAAAAGTCCTAAAAATTCGGACACCTTGAGAACTTGCTGTAATTCTTCTAAATATTTAACAAATTTGTTTCATGCTCCAGCCAGGATCCAAAAGGTGCAGACAGAAAGGCAAGTAGTGTAGACCCTGATCAGACTGCTCCTTCAGGAGCAGTCTGATCTGGATCTGCATTGTTTGCTTAGGCCTATTTGTCCCAATACTTAGGATTATTACAGTATCAGTTTTTCTCACCTTAAAAACATATTGTGGCTACTTTTTAGAATTGCCTTGATGAGGCAGTTCTAACAAGTATCCTTAATATACAGCCAACCCTCTTTACAACGACAAGTTGGTCCCCTGCCATTTGTGATGTTAATGTGAATCTGCTGTTATAATGAATCTGTCAGAGCTTTGTAGTCTTCATTGGTTAAAAAGACAAAACTGACTAATAGTGACTATAAAAATGAAAATATTTATACTCCAACTATAATTATTGATTATTATTCAGTACAAAGACTGAGATCATCTTTTGTCATAATTTTGCCATTTACATTTTGGTCTTGCAGCAACTCTTAACCCTTATCTTGCTGAATATTCATTTAAGCCACACCCATTTCTGTCTATCAACCAATCAAATTACTTGATGCAATTTATTGCTACAAATTCATAAACTGAATGCCAAACAGTGTAGATCCTGATCAGATGGCTTCTTCAGAAGCCATCTGATCTGGATCTACACTGTTTTCAAAGACAGGGGTTGTCGTGAACAGCAAGATAAGGGTTAAAGTCACAAAGTATTCATCACTGAATATTGTCTTCAAATAACTCAGCATAGAAAGAAAAATGTCTTGTTACGACAACGCCCGATGAGGCAATTCTAAAAAGTACCCACAACATGCGTTTTTAATAAGCATTAAGAATTGCCCCTTTCTTGCTCTCATTACTACTCCTTTTCTGAATCTGTGGCAGTGATTTTTTTAGGCGTGCGTCCTGCGTCCTGTACGCATATTTTCGCCAGAGGACGCATAAAAATATCGTCAGCGGGTCCTGGGACGCATAAAAATTCTCGATGAATGTACGCCGCAGATGTCTGATTTGGATTAAAACTGATAATTTATAACGGTTCAATTATGACACTATTGTTAATCCCTGTCATATAATTGCCACCCTGCGGTGGGTGTCGATAAGGTGTGAAAATATGGTCAATTTATGTCTCTAGTTTGCGTTTATTCCCCAATCTTAAAATTTAATCCGCAATCAATGTGAAAAGTATTTAATTGCTCCTAAGACGAGTTGCTACGACTATTCAACTATCTCGTGAATGGTTATGTTTTGGCGCTAATTAACAGACGCTTGCCGAGAAAAGTTGAACGCTTTAATTTGTGTTAACACATCTAAAACATGCTGTTGTTGGTTATTGACACAGAGCTTACGGAAAGCGCTGTTTTCCACAACGTTTTGCTATCGAGAATTTCTTTACCGTTTCCAAACAATTTTTTATGAAAGAGATACACCCCATTAAGATAAAACAATAGAGACGTGTGGGATTGCTGGGGTCCGATGACGTCATTTACCGATCGCGTGCAGGAAAAACTAGCGGTGGTTTGTGGGCCGCAGTTTGGATGCCGGAATTCGATGTTCGCATTGAACTTGCTTGTTTATTTCGTTTAAAATCAGAGTTTTAGGAATAAAGCTCACAAAAATCGGGCTTGCTTAGTAATGGAGATTGTTATATTACTCATGTGTAAGTAAAATTGAGTGGACAATTATTCAATTAAACGTTATTTATGTCGGGAATTGTAAAAGGATAGAGCATACCATGAGATGCATCGTATTTTCAGCTGACAAAAGTAAAAATAAAATGGTCCAAAAATAATTTGGGCGGGTTACCCGCACCCTGAACTTGGGCCTGTAATTTGAGGGAAAAAAACTGCGGGTAATACACGCCTGAATATGGTATATACACAAGTTTAAATAAAACTGAAAACGGGCAAGGATCAGGAATTGCTGCAATCCAGAATTCATGCATCCCAGACTACAAGACTTACTCTTGGGTGCAAAAGAAGGTTTCACCATGGGTCCTGGGTTGGATGCATGGTTTGGGTCTGGGATGCATTAATTCTGGACCCAGTGGGTCCCGGGACTCATAATGGCAAATTTGTAAAAAAATCACTGCTGTGGCAATTCTTATAGATTTTAATTCTTGTTATTGTTATCATTTTTACTGTTTGAATAATGAGTAGTCATTGTGAGAATTAAAATGAGCCATTCCATAAGACCACCAGTGTGCAGCCAGCAAAAGTGGAGGCCAATCTTGATACCTGCAGATTCTAATACAGTAGAACTTCGATGGCTCGAACACCCATGGCTCGTTTACCATGGATGAGTCGAACCCGTTCTTGAGTCCCTAGGGAAATCCTCTACATAAGAAATAGTGGGGATGATTAAGGAGATTTTAGTCTTTTTTCTTGCAAACGTATGCTGTGTGTACTCATTAGAATCGCCTCGATGAGGCGATTCCAATGAGTACACACAGCATACATTTTCATTATAGAACACCGAAAAGATGTCTAAAAGTATCTCGTTATGCCTCCTGACAGTAACCTCAGTGGCTCGAACTACCCCTGTCTCGAACAGATTTTCGAGGTCCCAAAGGTGTTCGAGCCATTGAAGTTCAACTGTACATACAATATGACAACATAGCAACAGATAAGGTGTTTTGTGATAATTGAAGGATATTTTTCCTCATTTCTCCATATAAACCTATGTTGTGGGTATTCATTAGAACCGCCTCGCCGAGGCGGTTCTAATGAATACCCACAACATAGGTTTTTATAGAGAATTGACAAAAACTATTTTTCAGTTATCACAAAATACCAACCTTAGCTGTTGCTATGTTAAAGCAATGATGTCTTATTAGATCATATTGAATAGACACAGAGGCAAAGCATCAGATAGAGAGGAGTAACGGTGATAAAGGATCGTTTGGGGCCACACGTAAGATGCCAACTTCTGCAACGGAAGTTTAGGTGTTTTTTCTCTGGGCACTTTGGTTTTCGCCCATCTGATTAATGATTGGCTCGAAATGTCAAATAATCTTGAAAGGGCTGTAAAACAAAAAAATAATAAAATAGAAATAAATAATGTTCCTTATTTTTTGTTAGAAACATTTGTTGTAAGTATTTGTTAGTATCTCTTCATTGAGGTGATTCTAACACATCACGTGAACAAGTCTGTGAAATAAACACACACCCCCCCAAACCTTTACAGGGGTATTCATTATTTTTAGCTCACCTGTCACGTAGTGACAAGGTGAGCTTTTGGGATCACTTTTTGTCCGTCGTGCGTCCGTGCGTGCGTCCGTAAACTTTTCTTCAAACGACATCTCCTCCTAAACCACTGATCAGATTTTGACCAAACTTCACAGGAATGATCCTTAGGAGGTCCCCTTTCAAAGTTGTTCAAATGGTTCCGGTCCGTTGCACATATAGGTCACAGTAGCCAAAAATAGATTTTTTTCACCGAAAACTTAAAAAATCTTCTTCTCTGAAACCGCAAGGCCCAGGTCTTTGATATTTGGTATGAAGCTTCATCTAGTGGACCTCTACCAAGATTGTTCAAATTATAGTGCTGGGGCCAAAAATCCCCCCGCACGGGGGCCCTTTGGTTTTACATGGGCTTATATAGGGAAAATCTTGAAAAATCTTCTTCTCTGAAACCGCAAGGCCCAGGTCTTTGATATTTGGTATGAAGCTTCATCTAGTGGACCCCTACCAAGATTGTTATAGCCCCGCTTGAAAAGTGGGGCTATATTGGTTTCAAGCGGGGCTATATTGGATTTGCCCTGTCATTCCGTAATTCTGTAATTCCGTAATTCTGTAATTCCGTAATTCCGTTATTCCGTTATTTTTTCGTCACAGTTTTCCCAGAAACTAAGAGAGCTAGAAAACTAAAACTTTGTATACACGTGGACAATGGGTGCCTCCACGGACCTTACCGAAATTATGACCAAGGGCCCATAACTCTTGGAGTTATCTCCCCTGATAGGTTTTTTTAAATGAAAATGTTTGGTCACAGTTTTCTCAGGAACTAAAGAAGCTAGAAACCTCAAACTTTGCATAAATGTGGACAATGGGTGGATATAGGGAGCTAACCAAAATAATGGCCGAGGGCCTATTACTTTTGGAGTTATCTCCCCTGATAGTATAGTTTTTTTTAATAAATGAAAAGGTTTGGTGACAGTTTTCTCAGGAACTAAGAAAGCTAGAATACTGAAACTTTGTATGAACATGAAAAGTGGGTGGATGTATGGCCCTTACCAAAATAATGGCCAAAGGCCCATAACTCTTGGAGTTATCTCCCCTGATAGGATATTTTCTGCAAGTAAAAAAATCATTTCACTTTTCTAACCATCAAACCATGAAAAATATTTTCGATACAGTTTTCTCAGGTACTAAGAAAGCTAGAAAGCTGAAACTTTGTATAAACATGAACATTAGGTGGATGTAAGTAAATAATGGCCAACAACATTACTCTTGGGGTTATCTCCCCAGCAAAGAAAAAAAAAAATATTAAAGTTTTCTCTGGAACTAAGAAAGCTCCCCTGATAGGTTAAAAGCTTTTAGAGTCAATGTGTCTTACTCCTCTGATAGCGCTATAGCGGGGCTATAGTCAGATCCTCTGACAGCTCTAGTTCAAATTTTAGTGCTGGGGCCAAAAATGCCCCCACACGGGGGCCCTTTGGTTTTACATGGGCTTATATAGGAAAAATCTTTATAAATCTTCTTCTCTGAAACCGCAAGGCCCAGATCTTTAATATTTGGTATGAAGCTTTATCTAGTGAACCCCTACCAAGATTGTTCAAATTGTAGTGCTGGAGCTAAAAATGCCCCGGCACGGGGGCCCTTTGGTTTTACATGGGCTTATATTGGGAAAATCTTGAAAAATCTACTTCTCTGAAACTGCAAGGCCCAGGTCTTTGATATTTGGTATGAAGCTTCATCTAATGGACCCCTACCAAGATTGTTCAAATTATAGTGCTGGGGCCAAAAATGCCCCCGCACCAGGGCCCTTTTGTTTTACATAGGCTTATATAGGGAAAATCTTTAAAAATCTTCTTCTCTGAAACCGCAAGGCCCAGGTCTTTGATATTTGGTATGAAGCTTCATCTAGTGGACCCCTACCAAGATTGTTCAAATTATAGTGCTGTAGCTAAAAATGCACCCGCACCAGGGCCCTTTGGTTTTACATGGGCTTATATAGGGAAAATCTTTAAAAATCTTCTTCTCTGAAACCGCAAGGCCCAGGTCTTTGATATTTGGTATGAAGCTTCATCTAGTGGATCCCTAACAAGATTGTTCAAATTATAGTGCTGGGGCCAAAAATGCCCCCGCACCAGGGCCCTTTTGTTTTACATAGGCTTATATAGGGAAAATCTTTAAAAATCTTCTTCTCTGAAACCGCAAGGCCCAGGTCTTTGATATTTGGTATGAAGCTTCATCTAGTGGACCCCTACCAAGATTGTTCAAATTATAGTGCTGTAGCTAAAAATGCACCCTCACCAGAGCCCTTTGGTTTTACATGGGCTTACATAGGGAAAATCTTTAAAAATCTTCTTCTCTGAAACCGCAAGGCCCAGGTCTTTGATATTTGGTATGAAGCTTCATCTAGTGGATCCCTAACAAGATTGTTCAAATTATAGTGCTGGGGCCAAAAACGCCCCCGCACCAGGGCCCTTTTGTTTTACATAGGCTTATCTAGGAATAATCTTGAAAAATCTTCTTCTCTGAAACTTCAAGGCCCAGGTCTTTGATATTTGGTATGAAGCTTCATCTTGTGGACCTCTACCAAGATTGTTCAAATTATAACCTTGGGGCCAAAAATGCCCCCGCTCCAGGGCCCTTTGGTTTTACATAGACTTATATAAGGAAAATCTTAAAAAATCTTCTTCTCTGAAACCACAAGGCTTAGGTCTTCAATATTTGCTATGAAGCTTCAGCTAGTGGACCTCTATAAAGATTGTTCAAATTAAATCCCTGAGACCAAAAATGCCCCCGCCATGTGGCCCTTTGGTTTTACATAGACTTATATAGGGAAAATCTTTAAAAATCATCTTCTCTGAAACACAAGGCCTAGGTCTTTGATATTTGTTATTAAGCTTCAGCTAGTGGACCTCTACCAAGATTGTTAAAATTATAGCCCTGGGGCCAAAAATGCCCCCGCTCCGGGGCTCTTTGGTTAAACATAGACTTATATAGGGAAAATCTTGTTTTACATAGACTTCTATATGCAGGGTAAACCTTTAAAATCTTCTTCTCTAAAACCAGAAAGCCCAGGTCTTTCATATTCGATAAGAAGTTTCATCTTGTGGACCTCTACCAAGATTGTTCAAATTATAGCCCTGGGGCCAAAATTGACCCTGCCCGGGGCCCTATTGTTATACGTTGGATCAGGTGAGCGAACCAGGGCCCTCTGGGCCCTCTTGTTCTTATTTCTGCTCCAAGACATAGGTTGTGGGTACTCATTTGAACTGCCTCGATGAGGTGGTTCTAACGAGCACCCATAACCTATGTTTGTAGTATATATATGAAAAATATTACGAATTTTCATCAGAAAAGTAGCCTATTTGGCGATGTGAAAAAATGCTCTATGTCGCATGGTTGTGTTATTGTTATGAAGTACCCACAAATTTAAAAAAAATTAACCCTTAGATATCCTTGTTTAATACACGCCCATATCTGAAGCCATGAGACTAATCTATACTCTGTAATCCTTCATTGATTGGAAGAGAGACTTATTTCTTGGTATGGGGCTCAAATTCCTTTTAGACAGAGACATCTTTATAGGCATTTTATTGTGGAAAAGCTGATATTTTTTTTTTATGAAAACCTTGTTGAAGTATAAAATTTTATTTGTTATGGGAATAGTTTATGTGGCATCTGATCAGGATCTTTACTGTTTGCAGAAACTTCAACCATTTTGTAAATGAATTTCAGAAAATAACTGGTTAACTGACACCTCAAAAATCATGAAATGGATTCCATTCTGACTGTACAAAATGGGTTTAGGCAGCATTCATTTAATTATATTTAGTGCTTTATATCATGAAATGAAACGGCAGCAGTAATCATTGTACATAATCTTCTATATCATCTGTACATTTTAATATGTAAAATGTATTTTTTAACACTGCCATTTTAACTGTAAAAATAGTATTCTACATTTAGGAGATTGGACACACACTGGAGATTTTTCACCATTTTATTTAAGGGGAAGAACACCTTCAGGGGCGGCAACTCCTGCAAAAGTTTTTTTTGTCTGCCATGTCAATAGGGGTCAACTCTTAAAGGAAAGAACTAGCTCCTGAGGAGCAAATTCTTTCCTTTAAGAGTTGACCTTTTTTCAGTGGGACATGGCTTATAGAAAAGCGAACAGGAAGTCCCGAAAGTTGTCTTCTTTTGAAAAATGGCTGAAAAATAGGCCAGGTGTTTCCATTAAGGTAAAAAACCTTCATTACTTCCTGTTTGGTTTCCAGTGAATTGATCTCCGCAGGAGTCATTTCTTTCATAGTTCCAGATTAGGGGGCGTTACATGTGCAAGGGAATTATTGGATAATTGTTAGTTATCCTCGTCCGAAACCTGCGTTGTGTGTTTTTGTTAGAATAGCCTTTTAAAAGTGATTCTAACAAGTACCCATGACACATGATTTTTGATGGAGTACCATAGTTACCATATGTATTCAGACGCCTGGGCAAGCAGTGTAGACCCCGATGAGATGTCGCAGAATGCGGCATCTCATCAGGGTCTACACTGCTTAGTTTATACTAATTTATTTTAGTTTGATTGCAATGAAAGCTTATTGAATCGCTCTCGAACACTCATTCCGGGTGTTTTCACGCACGCGAGAGAGACAGTGGCTTTTACACCACTGCTACCCATTTACACCTGGGTGGAGTGGGGCAGCGTCATTACGTGTCTTGCCCAAGGACACACCTCGATACCGGTGGCTGGATTCGAACGCACAACCTCTCGATCATAAGTCAAAAGCGCTAACCACTCCGCTATCGAGGCTGACTTTGACTCTGAAAATCCTTGTTATTCCCCTTTATTTGGTCTACACTGCTTGCCATGCACCTAGCTAATTCTAGACAAGACATAGGGTAGTGAATTGTACTTGTTTAAATTTTAGAACAAGCATGTTATTAAAGGAGTTGAGGTGTCCAAATACTTAGGGTAGATACAGTAGAAAAATATCGTTCAGTTGTCCTTCAATTACCATTGCTGTTGTTGCGAGTGAATTTTTTTCATAGCTCTAAACAAAAGGGAGTTATGAGGAAAATTGTCCTTAATCCTTTTTAGAAACCTATATTGTGGGTACCAAGTGAGCACAAGTCGCTAGGGCAACATCAAATCAGCTCCGTTGCAACGTCATGACGTTGCACCAATGTAGATGTGACTTTGCATAAACCTCATGACGTTCACCGACATTGATGTGATGTCACAATTACGTCATGTGCCTGCTGGGTACTTACCATCAACGAAATTCTAACAATTACCTACATCTCAGGTTTTTTTGAACAAAAAGAAAAAAATATCCTTTGAAAATCCTTGTTATTCCCCTTTATTTGGAGCTTTGATTCTTTAAGAGAGTTACTTCCCCTGAATGTGTCCATTCCCCTTCTTTTCTGTGTATATAGCCATGTATATAGCTTTATGTTGTAATTGGTAGATGAAATGAAGTTAAAAGTGCAAATTTATGAGGTCTGTTTGTAAAGTAATGATACACAATAGAGATTTAGAGAATTTTTCATCAGTTACGTTGAAAAGTACACTATGAGTGGGGCAATATACACCTATGCACCATTTTATCACATGGATCGTCCCACTCAGTCATACCTAATGTTTGGTTTTATTACAGTCAGCCTATTAACCCTTGTCCTGCTGAATATTTAAATATGTCACACCCACTACTGATTATCAGCCAATCAGATTACTTGATGCAAATTATTGCAACAATTTCATAAACTGGATGGCAAACAATGTAGATCCTGAACAGATGGCTTCTTCAGAAGCCATCTGATCTGGATCTACAATGTTTCAAAGATAAGGCATATCCGGACTCAGCAGGACAAGGGTTAACTCTCAAGATATGAATGTAGTCTCATTACTTTTCAAACAGCCCTTGTATTCAATCAAAACTGTTTTAAGTGTGAAATCTTGCATATTCTTGTGTAAGTTCAAGTCCTTTTGCATTTTTATTTTTAGAGTTTTAAAAAGTGAAATAAAATTTAACCATTCAGGTGCTACAGAATATTCTAGAGATGGCAATTTTATTTTATTTTCTTATTTTTCAGAGAAAATAAGGCTTGATATTACCTGTGAATCGTCTGCAGGGCAAGCTTTATTCCTGCAGATAGTTCACAGTTAAAGTCAAGCCTTATTTTCACTGAAAAATAAGAAAATTTACTTTGAAAATGCTGTCAGCTTGTCATGATAAGCACCCAAATGGTTAAATAAAAGTCACGTATACATGTCTTGCATGTACAGCCCGATGGTATGTGAATAACGAGATTCTTACTGAGTGTGCCAATATATTGGCTATGCATATGAACTACATATTATTTAGTCACTTGGTGAAAGAAAGAGTGTGACATCTCTTGTTGGTGTCCTCCGTAGTCGCTTGGTGTTAGACTTATACGGTCATTTTGGGAGATCAATTTCTTTCAAGACATGTTGTTCGGTCAAAGTAGGTCAGCTACAGTGCATGATTTGTAATAATAGCACATTTTCAAGGTTGTTAACCCTTTTTGTACCAAATGGAATCTTCCTCCTTATATATAGTAGATATATAGTAGGAGTCCATTTCAAAATTTAGGGGTGTCAGGTTGTGTTTCCTTCAAAGTTTATTTGGAAAATGGCTGAACTTTTTGCAAACAGTGTTGGCCCTGATCAGACGCTGCATTCTGTGGCGTATAATCTGGGCCTGCACTGTTTGCTAGGGTACCTGTTTTGGGGTTTCTGGTACAAAATGGGTTAAGTAGACAGGCACTAATGGTTTGATCTTCTTTAAAATAACATCTACAAACTGCGATTGAATTAATCAGACAAATAAAATGTAAACAAGTCACTGCAGGCCTCTGTGGCTTTGTGGTTAAGAGCTCTTGACTCTTCAATAATAGGTCTCTCACTTCTGTTGATTTGGGCCGCACTCAGATCACATATGAGACGACAAGTTCAGCAGTGGAAGGTCAGGTGTTTTTTCTCAGGATACGCCATTTTCACTCATCTCTGATTAATGATTGGCTTGATGTATGTGAACTAACCTTGAAAAAGGCCATAAAAGTCATATTATAAAAAAATAATAACAAAATAAAAAAGAAGTCGCTGATAGAGCTGATTTATTTCTTAACCCTTATCCTGCTGAATATTCAGTTTAGCCACACCCATTTCTGACTTTGAACCAATCAAATTACTTGATGTTATTTATTGCTACAAATTATAAACTGAATGTCAAACAGTGTAGGTCCTGATCAGATGGCTTCATCAGAAGCCATCTGATCTGGATCTACACTGTTTGCAAAGATAGGGGTTATCGTGAACAGCAAGATAAGGGTTAATTCAAAATTCAGGTCAGGCCAGTAAGATAGCTTCTGCCTAAACAAGGAAGTATGGTCGAACTAAATCAACAATGCAGTTGTATTCTTGTTGTAAAATAAAGTATGTGCCATAGATACTTGTGTTCTTATTGATTTATGTGGATCAGATGAATTTAAACAACAACAACAACAAAAAAACTTTCATCAGGGCAATATAATATTGCAAGTTCTGATTATCCAATGTTTCACTTGCATATGTACTTTTCAAATAACCAATGGCTCTTTAATAGTGTCCTGCCCTCTTGTATAAATTAATTTAGCCAAACCTATTTCTGACTTCCAATCAGTCATATTACTTGGTGTAATTTATTCCTACAAATTCACTAAGTGAATGTTAAACAGTGTAGATACTGATCAGATGGCTTCTTCTACACTGTTTACAGAAGGTAGTGCATGTTGTGGTTCAGCAGGATAAGGGCTGAGTCTTCATTGATAGATTCCAAACGATTGCATTTACACACACACAAGCTGGACTAGGTAGCTCAGTCGGATGCGTGTCTGACTGGTCATCAGGAGGACGCAGGGGTTGATACCTGCCAGGGTCGGCAACATTCTTTTGTGAAGATTGATTCTGACATCTTTTCTACGGTCATTCTCTCCCTTCCGCTGATTCAAGAAGGCATTTATCAGTTTCTGGCAAAAGAATGTGCACTATACTGGTTAACTGTTTATGTATAAGCCTGCCCAGGAAAAGTCTGCATAGGTAAACTGGCCTACTCAAAAATGACCTAAATAGTGTTGACTGGGTTGTTAAACTCGGATACAAACACACACACACAGAACACAAAACACACACGCTGAACAGCCACCTCCCTTATGCAGCCAAAATTGGTCATTACCCTGAGTGGCTGCTAACAGAGGTTTTACTGTATTAAGTTTGAGGCTTCCCTATCATACGGTTCCTTAGAAATATTTCATTAAAAACTTAACTTTGGCCTATATGAATAGAAGAATGAAAGAAATATAAAAGCCAAACAGCTCAATGTCTCCTACACAATATAAATCATGATCATTAAATAGTAGGCTTCTAGGTATTTTTATGTCCCCCAACCAGAGGGGAGGGGGACAGATTGTTTTTGGTGCAGATCCTGTTTGCGTCGGTATAGCCTGTTTGAAGCACTATATCTCCTGAACCTATGGATGGATTCTGGCCAAACTTGCATAGATACATCATTAGGATGGGGGGAGAAAGTCGTGATGACCTAGACCTCATTTTCAAGGTCACAGGACCCCCAAAACAGTCAATTTGGCACCAAAAATGGCTTATCTCATTGATGAATTGATTGACTTAATCAAACTTGGTACAATACATATAAGACAGTGGAACCATGTAAGTAATTCTGAATCTCAATGACACCCTGATACCTCCTATTAAGTTTCAGCTTGATCCGTCTTTCTATAGGGAGATGTCGTTGGAATTCCAAAATGGCCACCATCGCAACCATTTTGGATATCAGAAGCGTACTATTTTAGCAAATCTTAATCTCCATTGTTGCACTTATACCTCCCATCATGGCCCCCGCCCTTTGGGGCTTTAAGGAATAGATTGGGCTACATTATGCTTCCACACAGAGCTGAAACTGGCTGCACATGTGTACTGGTAAACCGCTTAGAAGATCTAAGCCTGCCTCTGTAAAGTGGTGGGAGTCCATGCATATAAACCCTAATGGTTTCATTGGGCGGGGCAGGGATTGAGATGTCATTTAATCTCAATGTCGGGTAAAAGTCCCACAAAATTGGAAGCAATGTCTCCAAAGTTGACGGGGATGTTAAACCTAATATCAAACAAAAACCTCCCATCAAGTTTCAGCTCCGACTTGGTTTGGGAGGTGAATTTCAAGCTGGCCACCATGGCAGCCATCTTGGAGAAGAAATATGGGACAAGAACTATATAGTGCTTGTGCTTTTGTTCTATTCCCAGATTGTATCATCACTTGTCTCATATTGTAATGATGCAAATTTGAATCTCCATGTCACCCCAATGCCTCCTATAAAATTCCAACTCAATCCAACCGGTTCAGCACAAGATGTCTGAAGAATTTCAAGATGGCCATCAGGGTGGCCATGTTGGATACAGGAACGGAATGATTTTAGCAAATCTTAATCTCCATGTCACTCCAATGCCTCCCATCAAGTTCCAACTCGATCAGACTTCCAGTTCAGGAGGAGATGTCGTTTGAAGAATTTCGAGATGGCCCCTGTGAACCATCATAGGCACAGGAACAAACAATTTTTGCAATTCTGAAACTCGATGTCACCCAATGCCTGACATTAAGTTTCAGCTCAATTGATAAAGATATTTTTTGAAGAATTTTAAGATGGCCACCATCTTGGATATCTGAACTGAATATTAGAAGCCTCCGGGGTGCAGTGGTTATGCTACTCACCTTGTAAACCACGGATCGCAGGATCGATCCCAGGCTTCTCCAGACATTCGGATGAGTCTTTAAACAGAGGTCCCGTCTCCGTATGACCTCAGCTGTTGGTGGGATGTAAAACTCAAACACTCACTCACTCACTCACTGAACCGAATAATTGAAGCAAGTCTGCATCTCAATATTGCCTTGATGCCTGCCAGATACGACCTTTGGTTTGGGAGATGTCTTTCGAAGAATTTCAAGACTGCTGCCATGACTGCCATCTTGGATATTGGAACAGAACAATTTCAGCAAATTTGAATCTCCATGTTGCCCCAGTGACTTCCACTAAGTATCAGCTCAAACTGACTTCTTGTTTTAGACAAGTCGAAAATGTGAACAGCTAATGACGGACAAATGACAGACAACAGGCCATGGCTTAAGCTGACCCGAAGCTAGCTAAAAAAATTAACAATGGCCTATATGAAGAAAAAAGAATGAAAGATCAATGTACAAATAAGCCGACAAAGCCCATTGTCTCTTATAAAATAGCTATCATTATTGCATTGCATACCAAGATGGTGGCTTCTAGCTTTTATAGTTGTTATCCTCCGACCTAACAGGTTTGGGAGAAACAGTGGTCAGGCTGGCGTCCGTCAATCCATACATAAAACCTTGTGATGGCCATAACTCCAATACTAATTGAGATATATTGATGGTACTTGGTACAGTGGTACACAAGGTTGAGATGATGTCCTGTGCAGGAACCAATATAACAGTATGTCCACATTGTGATCACCATATCTTCAATACCATTTGAGGCATATTGATGGTTCTCAGTACAGTTTTACATGAGGTTAAGCAGGCATGTCTTGCGCAAGAACCACGACTATGGGTGCCCTGGTTTTTAGCTCACCAGAGCCGAAGGCTCCGGGGGAGCTTATAGGATAGGCAGTTGTCCGTCGTCTGCGTCTGGTGACGTCAACACTTTTAAACGACATCTCCTCTGAAGCTGCTAAGCCGATTGGGCCCAAATTTCATCTGTAGCATTCTTGGGTTGGGGGATTGAAAGTTTGTGTTTTTTATGAAATTCGGCTCATTAGTTTGGTTGCTATGGCAACTTTGAGTTTCCATAGACTTATAATGGGGAAAATTGAAAAATGACATTTACTGCCAAACCGCTGCAGATATTTTGACAAAACTTTCATAGAAATATTCCTTAGGCAATTATCTATCTGCCATATGATTTTAGGCCTACTGCTCATTTGTATTGGTTGCGATGGAAACCAAATTGAAAAAAATAGAAAAAAAAATACTTAAAAAATCATCTCCTCAAAAACCGTATGCTCTATGAGGCTGAGAGTTTATGAAAATATTCACCATATTTGCCTTTACAGGTTTTGTGTTTTTTATGAAATTCTGCTCTTTAGTGTGGTTGCTATGGCAACTAAGATTTTCCATAGACTTATAATGGGGAAAATTGAAAAATGGCATTAACTGCCAAACCTTTGCAGATATTTTGACACAACTTTCATAGAAATGTTCCTTAAGCAATCTGCCATCTGCCATATGATTTTAGGCCTATTGCTCAATTTTACTGGTTGCTATGGAAACCAACATGAAAAAATAGAAAAAAAAATCATCTCCTCAGACACCATATGCTCTTTGAGGCTGAGAGTTTATGGAAATATTCAAAATATTTGCCTTTACAGGTTTTATGTTTTTACTGGTTGCTATGGAAACCAACATGAAAAAATAGAAAAAAAAATCAAAAAAATCATCTCCTCAGAAACCATATGCTCTTTGAGGCTGAGAGTTTATGGAAATATTCAAAATATTTGCCTTTACAGGTTTTATGTTTTTTTAGCTCGCCGTCACGTAGTGACGAGGTGAGCTTTTGGGATCACTTTTTGTCCGTCGTCCGTCGTGCGTGCGTGCGTGCGTCCGTGCGTGCGTAAACAATTTCTTTAAACGACATCTCCTCCTAAACCACTGATCAGATTTTGACCAAACTTCACAGGAATGATCCTTAGGTGGTCCCCTTTCAAAGTTGTTCAAATGGTTCCGGTCCATTGCACATCAAGGTCACAGGAGCCCAAAACAGATTTTTTTCACCAAAAACTTAAAAAATCTTCTTCTCTGAAACCACAAGGCCCAGGTCTTTGATATTTGGTATGAAGCTTCATCTAGTGGACCCCTACCAAGATTGTTCAAATTATAGTGCTGGGGCCAAAAATGCCCCCGCCCTGGGGCCCTTTGGTTTTACATAGGCTTATATAGGGAAAATCTTTAAAAATCTTCTTCTCTGAAACCACAAGGCCCAGGTCTTTGATATTTGGTATGAAGCTTCATCTAGTGGACCCCTACTAAGATTGTTCAAATTATAGTGCTGGGGCCAAAAATGCCCCCGCCCTGGGGCCCTTTGGTTTTACATAGGCTTATATAGGGAAAATCTTTAAAAATCTTCTTCTCTGAAACCACAAGGCCCAGGTCTTTGATATTTGGTATGAAGCTTCATCTAGTGGACCCCTACCAAGATTGTTCAAATTATAGTGCTGGGGCCAAAAATGCCCCCGCCCCAGGGCCCTTTGGTTTTACATAGGCTTATATAGGGAAAATCTTTAAAAATCTTCTTCTCTGAAACCACAAGGCCCAGGACTTTGATATTTGGTATGAAGCTTCATCTAGTGGACCCCTACCAAGATTGTTCAAATTTTAGTGCTGGGACAAAAAATGCCCCCGCCACGGGGCCCTTTGGTTTTACATTGGCTTATATAGGGAAAATCTTTAAAAATCTTCTTCTCTGAAACCACAAGACCCAGGTCTTTGATATTTGGTATGAAGCTTCATCTAGTGGACCCCTACCAAGATTGTTCAAATTATAGTGCTGGGGCCAAAAATGCCCCCGCCCCGGGGCCCTTTGGTTTTACTTAGACTTATATAGGGAAAATCTTTAAAAATCTTCTTCTCTGAAACCACAAGGCCCAGGACTTTGATATTTGGTATGAAGCTTCATCTAGTGGACCCCTACCAAGATTGTTCAAATTTTAGTGCTGGGACAAAAAATTGCCCCCGCCACCGGGCCCTTTGGTTTTACATTGGCTTATATAGGGAAAATCTTTAAAAATCTTCTTCTCTGAAACCACAAGGCCCATGTCTTTGATATTTGGTATGCAGCTTCATCTAGTTGACCCCTACCAAGATTGTTTAAATTATAGTGCTGGGGCCAAAAATGCCCCTTCCCCGGGGCCCTTTGGTTTGACATAGGCTTATATAGGGAAAATCTTTAAAAATCTTCTTCTCTGAAACCACAAGGCCCAGGACTTTGATATTTAGTATGAAGCTTCATCTAGTGGACCCCTACCAAGATTGTTCAAATTATAGTGCTGGGGCCAAAAATGCCCCCGCCCCGGGGCCCTTTGGTTTTACATAGGCTTATATAAGGAAAATCTTTAAAAATCTTCTGCTCTGAAACCACAAGGCCGAGGACTTTGATATTTGGTATGAAGCTTCATCTAGTGGACCCATACCAAGATTGTTCAAATTATAGTGCTGGGACAAAAAATGCCCCCGCCACGGGGCCCTTTGGTTTTACATTGGCTAATAAGGGAAAATCTTTAAAAATCTTCTTCTTTGAAACCACAAGGCCCAGGTCTTTGATATTTGGTATGAAGATTCATCTAGTGGACCCCTACCAAGATTGTTTAAATTGTAGTGCTGGGGCCAAAAATGCCCCCGCCCCGGGGCCCTTTGGTTTTACATAGGCTTATATAGGGAAAATCTTTAAAAATCTTCTTCTCTGAAACCACAAGGCCCAGGACTTTGATATTTGTTATGAAGCTTAATCTAGTGGACCCCTACCAAGATTGTTCAAATTATAGTGCTGGGGCAAAAAATGCCCCCGTCCCGGGGCCCTTTGGTTTTACATAGGCTTATATAGGCAAAATCTTTCAAAAATCTTCTTCTCTGAAACCGCTAGGCCCAGGTCTTTGATATTTGATGTGTAGCTTCATCTTGTGGACCTTTGCCAAGATTGTTCAAATTATAGCCTTTGTTGATGTTTGGTATGAAGCTTCACCTGTAAGACCTCCCTCAACATTATGCACATTAAAGCCCTGGGGCCAATAATGGCCCTCTCTGGGGCCCACTTGGTACACTATGGATCAGGTGAGCGATCCAGGGCCATCATGGCCCTCTTGTTATGAAATTGGGCTCTTAAGTTTGGTTGCTATGGCAACTTAGATTTTCCATTGACTTATAATGGGGGAAATTGAAAAATGGCATTCACTGCCAAGCCTTTGCAGATGTTTTGAAAAAACTTCCATAGAAATGTTCATTAAGCAACCTACTAACTGTCATGCGATTTAAGGCCTACTTCTTGTTGCCATGGAAACCAAAATGCCCGCAAAAATAGAAACAAAATTCTTAAAAATCATCTCAGAAACCATATGCTGTGTAAGGCTGAGACTTTATGGAAATATACACCATATTTGCCTTTACAGGTTTTGTTTTTCATAAAATTCGGTTCTTTATTATCCCCTCGCACAACATAGTTGTGAGGGGGATATAGCATTTGTCCCGTACGTACCTACATACGTACGTACGTACATACTTTGTAAGCGCTCTAGCGCCTACATTTCTTGACCGATTTATATATAACTTCACACAATTGTTCCTTATAACAATATCTTGAGCGAGTTCGACTTTCAAGGTCATGACCTCAAGGTCGAGGTCACTGTAGCTATTTTTAGAAAAACTTTGTCATCGCTCTAGCGCCTACATTTCTTCACCAATTTCAATATAACTTCACACAAATGTTCCTTATGACAATATCTCGAGCGAGTTCGACTTTCAAGCTCATGTCCTCAAGGTCAAGGTCACTGTGGCTATTTTTAGAAAAACTTTGTCATCGCTCTAGCGCCTACATTTCTTCACCAATTTCAATTTATATTTACACAAATGTTCCTTTGAAAAATATCTCTAGCGAGTTCAACTTTCAAGGTCATGACCTCAAGGTCAAGGTCACTGTGTCTATTTTTAGAAAAACTTTGTCATCGCTCTAGCGCCTACATTTCTTCACTGATTTCAATATAACTTCACACAAATGTTCCTTATGACAATATCTCAAGCGAGTTTGACTTTCAAGGTCATGACATCAAGGTCAAGGTCACTGTGGCTATTTTTAGAAAACTTTGTCATCGCTCTAGCGTCTACATTTCTTCACCAATTTCAATATAACTTCACACAAATGTTCCTTATAAAAATATTTGGAGCAAGTTCGACTTTCAGGGTCATGGTCTCAAGGTCAAGGTCACTGTGTCTATTCTTAGAAAAATTTTGTCATCACTCTAGCGCCTACATTTCTTCACCAATTTCAATATAACTTCACACAAATGTTCCTTATGACAATATCTCGAGCGAGTTCTACCTTAAAAGTCATAACCTCAAGGTCAAGGTCACTGTAGCTATTTTCAGAAAAACTTTATCATCGCTCTAGCGCCTACATTTTTCCACCAATTTCAATATTACTTGACACAAATGTTCCTTATAAAAATATCTCGAGGGTGTTCTACTTTCAAGGTCATGGCCTCAGGGTCAAGGTCACTGTGGTTAGTTTTAGAAAAACATTGTCATCGCTCTAGCGCTTACATTTCTTCACGGATTTCAATATAACTTCACACAAATGTTCCTTATGACAATATCTCTAGCGAGTTTCACTTTCAAGGTCAAGGTCACTATGGCTATTTTTAGAAAAACTTTGTCATCACTCCAGCGCCTACATTTCTTCACTAATTTTAATATAACTTCACAAATATTTCTTATGACAATACCTCGAACGAGTTCGACTTTCAAGGTCAAGGTCACTTTGGCTATTTTTAGAAAACTTTGTCATTGCTCTAGCGCTTACATTTTTTCACCAATTTCAATACTACTTCACACAAATGTTCCTTATGACAATATCTCAAGCGATTTCGACTCTCAAGGTCAAGGTCACTGTGGCTATTTTTAGAAAAAGTTTGTAATCGCTCTAGAGACTACATTTCTTCACTGATTTCCATATAACTTCACACAAATGTTCCTTATAACAATACCTCGAGCGAGTTTGACTTTCAAGGTCAAGGTCACTGTGGCTATCTTTAGAAAAACTTTGTCATTGCTCTAGCTCTTACATATTTTCACCAATTTCAATATAACTTCACACAAATGTTCCTTATGACAATATTTCGAGCTATCTCGACTTTCAAGGTCAAGGTCACTGTGGCTATTTTTAGAAAAACTTTGTCATCGCTCTAGCGCCTACATTTATTGATGGATTTTTATAGAACTTCACACAAATGTTTCTTATGATAATATCTCGAATTGGTTTGACTTTCAAGGTCATGACCTCAAGGTCAAGGTCACTATGGCCATTTTTAGAAAAACTTCGTCATCGTTCTACCGCCTACATTTATTAACAGATTTTAATATAACTTCACACAAAAGATGCTTATGATAATAATTGAGC